>JAPCWZ010000002.1:0-2400000 GCA_039105305.1 Apiospora arundinis | reverse complement strand
AAGGAAGTAGCTCTTATCCAGCGATGCTTGGCTATAGATAACTCGGTGAAGCTGGGGTTTTTCTTCCTTCGTAATGCAGCAGTGGTATTAAGTGTTGCCTCTTCTGCTGCTTCAATTGGGACAGAGCGCTCGCTTACCATCCATTGTTTGGTTAGTACCTACGCTTCCTTCCAGCTTTTTTGACATAACAACATGATTTACCAGAATGACTCTCACCGCCGGCCCAAGCTACTCGCCTCTACCTATGTTTCGGTAGACAGCGGGTGCCACGTCCAGCCGGAGAGCTCCATGGCGTGGAGAGTCTTCCAGTCCTGGTATATCTATGTCCTCCACATCGGCACCTGCGGGCTCCTCGTCGGCAGCATGACCCGCTGGGTCGACCAGCAGAACTTCCAGACCGGCTCGCCGCCCGACTCTTTCCTCCACGTGGAGTCGTGGCTGTACCAGACCCAGGTAACGGGACTCTTATCTGTGGCGCTGATGCTCATCCGGCTCGTCTCGGGCGCTTGCACCGGGCTGCTGACGTGGCGGGCCATTTACATCCTCCTAGAGAAACAGGGTATCACGCTGGTGCAGCTGACGCGGTTGAACAACTGGCGCCTCCCTACGGTCTTCCGCGTTGGCTCGAAACGGGCGGTGCTGTGGTCCCTGTGGACCGTTCTGGTCGTCGTGCTGCTGTGGCCGTCCTCGCTGGCGACGCCGTTGGCGACGTCAGCCGTGGCTTGGGTGCCTTCGGTGAAGATTGCTAGCGAAGCAAGCCAGATGCAGGTATCGGCGATGAGCCAAAATGCCGAGAAGGCCGACTGGAAATGCTGGTTATACGGAGAATGCCTTACAATTCTGGTCACCAAGGGAGCCATCCTGACGGGGAAAGCCCCGGACTACGTACTTGACACGGCCGCTTCCAAGTTCCGTAGACACTTCTCTTCTTTTGACGGCGGTATTGAAGAAGGGAGTATGATGGACATAGTCGCCCCCTTCTTCAACGTCGAACTGCGGTGGATCAACGCAACGTCGACCAATCGATCCAAACTTGTCTACACTCCAGAGTACACCGATGTCAGCAAGACGTCTTTTAACAACAGGGGCGCCGGGGCGGTCACGGTCATTCGAGATGCCAAATGGAACCCCGAGACAAGCGCCCCGCAGTCGCCCCAGATCGTCACTGGAAGGAAAACCATCATCGCCGTCAAGATCCTGACCATCAACAAGGGGGACACCCTTCCCGACGGCACCCTCGGGGAGGAAAAGTCCCCATGTCCCTCCCACATGCCGGCCTTTGGCACGCTCCCAGCCGTCAAACCGTACAGCATCCCATATACTTGGAACGACGCCAACCAAACCTGGGCGGGCCGAGACTGCTTCCTCATGGCCGAAGCCACGATGACGGCCGGCGAGTTCGCCGGGCGCGACTGCGTAGTCAACGCCACCGGTCTGGGCAACTACTACGCGACCTGCGCCGCGCCCGACCTGATGACGAAGACGGCCCGACCCAGCTGGTTCTCCGGCCCGGCGCTCGACTTCCTGTCCGAGACCCTCAAGTACACCATCATGCTCAACTTCACCGGCGCCTGGATGGAGCGGCGCCCGCAGCAGCAGCAGCAGGGCGTCGAGTTCGACCTTGACGCGTACGCCACCGGCGCGCTCAGGTTGGGATACGACGCCGCGTGGAGCCAGATGATCATGACGCTGGTGAAGCCTTCGGAGGCGGAGCCGGTGCAGGTACGCCAAGCGCAGCCCGTGGTCCGCGCCGTCCTCAACCGGCCAAGGCTGCACCTTTGGCTTGGGCTGAACGGGTTGGTCGCCGTGTCGGCGCTCCTTGTGGCGTGGGCCCAGAGTAGGACTACGGTTGCCGTCCCCGTCCGCGACACCACCCTGGCGCCGCTCCTTATGGACATGTCGGTGCTCACGCATACGGGGACAGTCACCGGACTATGCAATGCGGGGTCGCTCAGGAAGGAGGATAAGAAGCTCCCGCCTATGATGTGGATGAACAGCAAGACGCCATCGCTCGTGGATGCTTCACATATTGCGGGAGGCGTGGATGAAGGATGCCGTCGAAGAGTTGTGTTTGCAACTGACTTGAAAGGTTGACATTCGCAGTCGGGTCTTACAAGTTCATATTATAGTATTCCATTACATGCGGATGCGGTTCTTAGAACATTCTTACTTGAACTTTAGTTGACTGAATCCATACAGTACAGATCGACGTTTACGAGCCTATCTAGTTCACATGCCATAGGGAACTAGAAGAGCAAAAGGATAAAAAGAAACAAAAACATACAACACCGAGGATTCCCAGGTCGTCACCGACCCTAGTACTAATTCGGCTCTCTGCTGCTTATATATGGGAGAGCGGACGGGATCCCTAGTATTCAGCAGGATGTGGTCGTATGTGAAAGATTAAGGTGATTTGGGGCACTATATAGCTGGCTGAGGATTGTCCAGTAGATGGGGTGTTGCGAGTAGATCATGCACAGCTGAGTACCTCACCTCGAATTGGCTTTTAATGGAGAAGCTATGTCACTAAAATCAATACTAAGAGTGAGGTAGAAACAATCCATACGATATAGAAGTCTAGCTGGTGAGTATACGAGCACATGCTTCGAACGAACCGTGGCAACATTCGTATCGTGGGAGGCCGCTTCATCGCCATCGGTTGGTTGGCTAATCCGTGGAGGATTATGTGATAGTTGTTGTTTTTTTATTCAAAAGAAAGGGAAGGTCCTAAACCCCAAAGGAAAGCGACTCGAAGGAAATAGGAAAATAGTACTACATCATTCAATGCGTGTTAGTTCAGACAAAGGGATCTAGTGTGACAAGCTACCTGATCGATCACCGACTTCCAGCTACCGTCTTGGTTGATGATGGCCACCATTATCACTGCTGCTAGTCGTTGTCGTCGTTGTGGTTGTCGTAGTGCTGCCAGACTCTGACTCGATCGTCGCCATCTTGTTACTTCTTGCAACGTGGGCGGTTCCACAACGCCTTCTCCTTCCCATGGGCTTCCATTGGACCGTTCTCAGTCCCCATAATACCTTACTGCGGCTGATGGCTTTTCTCCATTTGTTGATGCTGTTGCTGTTATTACTAAGAGATTAAAGGTATCAGTTGAACGTGTGGAGCGAGCACGATGCTTGTGGAATAAGCGTGATGAGTCGGGGCACAGGAGGTGAGGGTTAACAGTGAGGAAACCTGATACAGGACGATATAATAGAGACCGAGAAGAAAAGTAAAAAAAGCATTGGAAAAAGGTCAGAAAAGAACGTACTGATTCCTATTGACATGTCGACCAACAGCGTCAATATCGGCATCATACTCCGCTGTACCGTCTACTTCCCGGACCATTGGTATGTTCGTCCGCGACATATCTCCTATTGATCTGTTGAGTACCGTTGGAGCGGGTGCGGCGGCGGCGGGTGCTCTCTGCCGCCCCTGAACAGTGCCGTTGCCCCTTTGTGGCGGCCCACTGCTGCCGCCTGTCTCCCATACGCCTTGAAGGTACGTACGAGTGTTATCACCCAGCTCCCGGCCTAGCGCACTGGGTGCTAGCGCCGCAACCGCTGCCGCCGCCAGGGGCCCCGATGGATTGGCGTTATTCACGTTGCTATTATTATTGTTGTTGCCTACAGATATGCCTGCTTCTCGAACGCCGGGGAGATACGTACGGGTATTGTCGCCTAGCTCTCGGGCCAGCACACTGGGTTGCACCGCTGCAGCTGCTGTCAACGGCTTACGAGTAATATGTGGTGGCTGCGGGGCTTGCTGTTGTTGTATAGGGGCGGGCCTTGCCAGTGACATAGGGGTGGCTGGCGCTTTTGGGTTATATGCTACGTTGTATGGCTGTTGCGGCGGCGGCGGGGGCTTCGGGATGGCCTGCAGAGCTGCCGCGGGACGAGGAGGCGATATTGGTTTCGGAATCAAAGGGGAACGGGGCTGCAGAAATTGTTGTCGCGGTATCGGCGGTTGCTGTTGTGGGGTAGGTCCTTTCGCAATGGCAACATTCGGCCTCGGTTTGGGTGGGGGTTGGAGTTTCGGGTGTGGTGGTGATAGGGGGTTCGGTATCACTTTTGGTATCACCGGCACCGGCTTCGGGCTTGAAGGGGTCAGGGGATGCGGTGCCGGTTGTTGTGGTTGTGGTCGTTGTTGCGAAACATACTTCTTTACAGAACGAGCTGGGCTTGAATTTCCTCGACTGGGAGGTTTCTGGGGCGACGATTCTTTCGACGCAGACTGCCTCGCTGTTGAAGCAGCCGGTAGATTGGAACTGACGGAAGTATCTGGCTGTGTTGTCGGTGAGGATGATCTCGCAGAAGAGCCTGCTATGGGGGACTCGGCCCCCGTGGTTGATGAGCTGGATGATTGCTGGGCTGCCTTCAATACATGTGACTTCGCTACGGGACTGGCCGGCATCTGTGTGGCATTGTCACTTTCCTGTGTTGGTAGCGTCTCCGGAGAAACACCTGCTGTGAGGGGTGCTGGCTTTGAACTCGATGGACTACGTGGTTGCAGTGATACTTTTGATGCAAGCGATTCTGCTTCGGGAGGAGCTGGCCTTGAACGGATTGAAGCGTTTGGCTGGGCCGCCTTTGTCGTCTTTGTATGTTTACCTGATGTTTGAGGCGCCGATCTGGAACTCGATTGTGACTTCGACGATGGTCGAGACTTTCGAGACTTTGGTGAATGTGGTTCGGTTAGTAGCCATGTTAGTACGGAAGGTCTACGTGATGGTGATCGTGGCCTGGAAGATCTCGGTGGCAGCCGGTATTTGGGTTGTCTTGGTGGTCGACTATGGGTTACTGATGAATGTTCTGTATTTGATGAAGATGACAGTACCAGATTTATGAGCCTGGGCCTTTTCGCCAGTCTCGCTGCTTTCACTGCTTTCACTGATCTTGATGGTCCCGATGCTCTAGGACGTGCCCTTGGTCCGTCCGGCCCCTTTGGTCTTCGTGTTCTTGTTGTGTTCGAAGATTGTCTCCTTTTCTTGCGTTGATCTCGTGACCTGCGTTCCCGACGACGTTTGGTCGACGATGAGGGTCCTATAATCCAGCGACCAAGAGATCGAAGTGACTTGACTATCCCCATGATCGTCTTGCCTGTTGGCGCTTTAGCGTTCACCGGGGTTGTTCCAGGGGTAATGTTGGATTGTTCCACGGACACGAGGTTGGAATTCTTGTCGGACACGGCCTGCTGTGGGAGTACATGCGTGACAATATCGCTGGGCGACATCATTGAAACATCATTTCGTCGATGGGAAGTGGCGCTGCCAGACTCCGGGAGCGTTGTATATGACGGCGGAGGGCTGATAGAGTGTCCTCGTCGCCGTCTGTCGCCGCTTGCTATGTTCCTCCCCCTTATACCCCCACGCTGGGAGTCATAGTTTTTACTCCTCCCATGACGGCTTCTTCTTCGTCTCCTATTGGTCCTGTGCCTTGACCTGGACCTTCGTCTTCCGACCTCGTTGTTTATCAATACTTCCTGCCGCGTCCTCGAAGGCAACCTAGCTTCCAGTAGTGGTGATCTCGCGATGACCCCTTGCTTCACAAGATACTCCAGCGCTTCCTTGGCCGAGCAATCTCGATAATTCTGTTCCAACCACACCAAGACTTTATCACGAGCTCTGTCGTGCGGCTCGGAACCCGTCGAGGAAGATACCGCCCCCTGGCCTCGCCTGTCGTATGCTTTCGATTGTGAAGACGCCGACTGCGGCCTTTCGTGTAGTTCCGTTCGTCTATCTGAGAAGCTCCGCCGCCGCCGCTTGAATGGCGGCCTGCTCGGGCTCGATTTTCTGTGCTTCATTGAGCGCCGGCACGATCAACGGTGTTCCCGCCTCCTGTGAAACAGGCGTCGCCATATATCAGGGAATGAGCTTGACCGTGCGTGTCTCTCTCTTTGGCCTGCGTTAGTTTCGTATAAGCCACGATGATACATTTGCGGTGATGAACTATTGTGTGCCCCTATCTGCCTTAAGGGGATCAGAGCTATAACGTAGATGCTAGCTCACCTCAAGTCTCAAACAGTGCCCTATGTCATGGATGTATATGGCTTCGAAATTGTAGCAAGAGAAAAGCGAGTGTCCGCATGGAGGTAACAGCTGACCTCCTATGCTAATGAATTGCACTGGCCAATGTGCGATATGCCCAACAGGGGGGCCCAATCTGGCAGGATGCTGCAGAAAAGATTCCTTCGGTTTGCTTCCAGGAATAGCACACTTGCTGTTCATAGTAGCACAGTTTCACGAAAAGGGACTCTGGTTCGTCACGGTAGGAGTGTAGAGTCATCATGAATGGGTTACGGTATGTGTCGTATGGTACCACTGTGGTGATGCGATCTCTATGATACAATCAAGTCTATAGCCGGTGTTTCTGTTTCGTGCTTTTTTAGCGATCCCAGCTGTTATGTTTGTACAAACGTTTCGATTTTCCCGTAGCGTGTCTGTGTCATCACGTACTTAATCCGTTCATCCACTTGCTCTTTATACTCCCCTAAGAAGAGTCTGGTCCCGCTTGTCGACCGGGGTATACCTATCGGCCAGCACCTCCTCTACGCTCTTGTCCGTCCAGCTGGGTCCCTCGTATCTTTGGCGCAGCGCCTGCTCCACCGGCGAAAGCTGACCATCCACCTTGTTTTCCAGCTGCTGGCCAGCCTCGGCGGCCTTGGCCTTAGCGAGGCCGATCGCCTCCTTGCCCTTCTGCAAGCCCGAGCCGATAGCGCTGAAGATAGATCCCTTGGCCTCCTCGGCCTTCTCCTCGCCCTTGGTCACGGCGTTGGCGCCCCGAGCCTTGGCCTCCGCATACGCGCTCTTGGCCTTCTCCGCCACGCTGCCGGCCTTTTCGCTTGCAGCATCGCGCGCCCAAGCCGCCTCCCTGCGTGCTTCCTCCCGAGCGTCGCGGGCCTTGGGCGCCAAAGTCTTCTTGCCCTCGTCGGCGGCCTGTCCAGCCTCAGAGAAGGCCCGCGACCACATGTTGCCGACGACGCCCTCAGCCTCCTCGCGTACGGCGGTCCAGTCTTTGTGTTGGGCCCAGCGCACCGCACCCTCGACCTCGTTGTTCCAGCGGTCCTTCGCCGTGTCGATGAGGTTCTGGCGCTCGAGCGCCGCGAGCTCGGCCCGCGTGGGCGGGTGCACGGGAGGTAAGGGGTCCGTCATGCCCGAGATCAGGTCTGTCTGGGCGCGCAGGACGGCGGATTGGCGTTCGCGGTTGCGTTGGTGGGCGAGGACCGTCAGGTAGGCGACACCCAGGGTCAAGGTGACGCCACCAGTCTGTACATTGTTGAATAAGTATGGTTAGCCTCGAGTATGTCTAGTATGCAATGGCAAATGCCCGTATGTACAGGGCACCCTTCCAAGAATGCCAACGGTTTGGGGGTGGAGGCTCGAAGTGAGGGCATGACGTACGAAGCCGGTAGTAAAGCCCATGATGAGCAGTTTCTTAAGCGCACAGTGGCGCGAGGATGATAGGAAGGTTCAATTGAAGGTAATTGGAAAATCACGACGGCTGTAGTGACTGTCGCTTTTCAATTCGAGATCGAGGACCTGGAATTGGGAGTTGGTCTGGTCTGTCGACGTTGATCTCTGCAAGACAGCAGGGATGACGTTTGACAGCGAGAAAGTCGCTCTGGTCTGGTGAAAGAGCTCCAGCTACGAAATTCCCCGGCACGGTGGTCGCAATTGGCTGGGCCCCGGGATTGTAGCTGCCACTCGGTCCGGTAGCGCTAAAAGTTAAGGTACGGTACCTACCACGCTGTACCCCCCAAAATTTTGGTTGGCGAGAGCCTCAATCCAGCACTCCATCGGCCTAATTGAGCACGGATTTGCCGACAAGAAGATCCTCAATTGAATCCCCAATTGGAACGGCCGACAAACTACCTACTCGACGACAAAGGGCTTGGAATCGATCGAACAACGAAAACACAATGGCCGGCGGCGTAGTCAAGTACCGCCACCTGTCGCGAGGTAGCGCCCACCGACAGGCCCTCCTGCGCAACTTGGTCACCTCCCTCGTCAAGCACGAATCGATCCGGACGACATGGGCCAAGGCCAAGGAGACGCAGCGCATGGCCGACAAGCTCATCACACTGGCTAAGCGGAACAACGAGACGAGCAGGCGGAAGGCCCACGGCATACTATATGTACGTAGTAGCTGCAACCCCCCACCCTCCACGCACGACAGGCTGTGACCGATAACGATATGTACCGCTATATGTCTTGTCTTTACGCAGGAGGAAATTATTGGAATGATCGTCTGGCTAGACTTGCGTCCCGGCCAGTTGCCATGGGGGACGATATACACATATATAAGAAAAAAGCTAGCTTATACTGACACCTTCACCTTCCCAGACCCCCGACGACCTCATGCCCAAACTCTTCACGACCCTGCGCCAGCGCTACGAAGCCCGCCCGGGCGGCTACACCCGCGTCCTGCGGACGGAGCCCAAGTCGACGTACGACCAGGCGCCCTCGGCCATCCTCGAGTTCGTCGACGGGCCCAAGGACATGCGGTTCCACATGACGGCGGCGCGCGTGGCCAAGGACCACCTGCTGGGCCAGCGGCCCAACAAGCTGACCCTGCTGAACCGCAAGAAGGTGACGCAGTTCCGCGGCGCCACGGGCAGCGCCGGCAAGAAACCCACGGGCAAGCAGGAGTTCAACGACATGGTCGAGCGCATGAAGGGGCTCAAGGTCGTCAGCAGCGGCGTGGATATGCTGTCGGTGGCGGCGACGCGCTCGAAGAGCGGGAAGCCTGTGGTCGTGGTGGAGGATGAGAAGAGCAGCCCGGAAAAGACTGCGTGAGTGGATGAGGGGCGGCTTCAGTGGATGTAGGTGAGATGGCAGTTTCTTGCTCGTGGGCACAAAAGGCTCGGCGATACAAGATAGAAACATTTCCTGGTCGTTTGGCAGAGGCGATATCCAGGTTACTGTAAAGCAAGACATCTGGGCAAAGAACCCAACGATATTGTACTATACATAAATATCAAGCTACAGGGGCTGTAAGGCCTTGAACAATCTGTACGAATTGAGTGTACATATTAAAGAACAAGACGATAGCCCGACTTTATAAGACGGATGTGCATATCGCCCCGAAGAATCTGCCAATCTATATGTCTATTCTTATATGAAATCAAAGGTATCACCACGCTCCCGTATCATTTTGCCCACCCGTTTGGAGCCGACGATCCGCTCCAGCTTCAACACGTCGTACTTGGAAAAGATGACGCGCACGGTGCCCTGACCGGGCTCCATCTTGAACTCCTGCTCGCTCTTGGCGAGGTAGCCGCCAACAATCTCCTTGTAGAACAGGGGGTTGTCGGGCAGGCCGTACATAATTACGCGACGGACGCCCGTAAGCATGTAGCGGCGGAAGTGGTGGGCTCGCTCCGTGTACAGCAGGACCTTGTGGCGCCCGTTGAGGAAATGGGAGCGCGCACGCGACGCCTCAGGCATGTCGGCGTACTCGGAGATGGTGCCGAACGTGAGGTTGGCGGCGGCAGGGCTCGTGGCGAAGTAGTTGCGCACGCGGACGAAGTCGAGGTACGAGGGCACGTAGATGAGCGTGCCATCGATGTCCTTGGCGCGCTTGGCCAGCGTCGGCACGATGGCGCTGATGAAGTACTCGAAGCGGGCATCGGGCTCGTTCGCAACCGACGTTGCGTCGAAGCGCGAGAAGGTCTGCTTCGCCTTGACACCGAGCTCCTGGATTGAGCCCGGGTACTCAGGCTGCACGCGGACTCGGCCCGCCCAGTTCTGGCACTGGCGGTGCAGCTCCTGGAGTTCAGGGGTATTGAAGGAGGAGAAAATGAGACTCTGACGGTAGTTTTGGGCTTGCTTCTCCAAATACCATTCTCTCACACGGCTGAAGTCGCAGTCGTGTGCTTCTCGAGGCTGCAGATTGAGGTGCTCGAAAATAAACTCGACATGTTCCCAATTTTGGTTGAGGAGAGCATCTGCTTGGTCGACAATGACCATCTCAATAGAGCTAAGGTAGTCATAGTCCACTTTCTTTTCCTTGCCTCCCTCTGATCCGATGGCCATGCGAAGGCCAAGGGGACTGGTGATGAGGATATCCGAGCTGTAAAATTGGGAAAAGTACTTTATGGTTTTCCTGGTGAACTTGACGCCAAGTCGGAACATGTCGTCGTCGTTGCCCTCAAACAGATCTCGGAAGTCTTCGGGCCTATCAGACGTGAACTTGGAGTCCTTGTCTACGTAGGTGTCGTCGAATCGTTTCCTGTTCTCCTGCTGATCCGGTTCGCAGATGGCACATATCTCTTTAACCATGTTGACAGCAGACTGGCGGGTGGGCAGAAGCATCAGAACCTTTGGACGGGTGAACCCCTGATCTTTGGGCTCGAAGTCGCTGGCGGTGCCTTCCTTGTGGAGCTTATAATTGTTCTTGATGACTCGGTCTCGAGTCTTGAAAATATGGTTGACTGCATGCAAACAGGCCATACGTCGCAGCTTTCCTCCGTTCTTGGGCGTTCGGTTGCAGAAGAGCAGATCGCTATAGCCAAAGGTAATGGGATAGAGTACCTGCTCCAACTTGTCTAATGTTGGCTTTTTCGCAGCTGCCTCCTTTAACTTTTGCTTCAACTTGAGACTCGAAGTGTCAGGCATAAGCGATAGTGGTCGTTCAGAATCACCAGGGGCTTTCCCAGGAACACTCCTCGTAAGCCTCCAGCCGTTGAGCTCCGATTGAGTGACGGAATACTCATTGGCTTTGACTGCTTTGATTCGTTTCGTGACTTCGGCTTCATCCGGAACTGAGTAATGTGTTTCGAATGGATCTGAAGTATCCGGAACGTCATCGTCATCGTCGTCGTCCTCATCATCCAGAGCCATCTCGGCGTCTGGGCCCTCCTCCGGCTCCTCGTCTACCACATCAACGTCCTTGTCCTCAATTTCCTCATCAGACTCAGGCTCAACTTCTTGTCGTTTGCTTGGTCTCTCGTCGGCGTCCTGATGACTGAGCTTTCGCCGCTTATTGTTGGGAGCAGACTGCTTCGCAAAAGCGTTCATCAGGGCCATATATGACTTATTAGGGGCTTCGTGTTGCTCCTCGTCTTCTGAATCATCTTCCTCGTCAATATCTTCATCTGAAGGGGAGTCTTCCCCAGAGCCTTCATCTTCAGGATCCCTATTATATGATGTCAGAATAAATATCGGTGCAGTTGTGATTTTCTCATGCGACTTACTGAACTTCGGCAAGCCGAGCATTGTTGAATTTGGGACCATGTACTCTCTTCACATTAGGTCTTCCACCTCGGCCACCTGGCCTAGAACCTCTCCCTCTTGGAGCACCTCCTCTTCCTCTTGGGGCACCTCCGCGTCCTCTTGGTCCCATCTTTTCTTATAAATGAATAGATGAGTTACGACTTGAACTTTTTGTTTATCTTGTTGTAAGAGCAACCTGAGTCTACCAAAGGAAAAAAAGAAGTCCAGCCTTGCATATGGTCCCCACAGTTGGCCGGATAGCCTTGCTCTAAATTGTTCTAGCTTGCCTGAGGTCCAGTTTATCAAGAAGCGAACTTAATTGACTGTAACGGAGTCTTGAACGGAGTAGGTGTAGGTACCTCCCTAGAAGTACCCCGAACTTTTTTTTTCCAGCAGCCACCCAGACAACATTGAACCTTGATCTCACTCTTCTTATCGCACAGCTTATCTTAGCGCGCACAACCCCTCGGTTTGGAAAGCAGCAGCAGTTCACTTTGAAAATTCGTGTGGAAGAATTCAAGAGTGGGCTGGATAGCAAAGCTACGAAAAATTGGGTCCCTGCTAAGGCCTTGTCCAACGAACTTGGTTTGGCTGCGAAGTGTGTGTGTGCGTGTGTGTGGGAGAGAGACCAGTCAGTCCAGAAGCGCAAGAGATTTGACAGAGTCAGATCTAATCCAATCCAATCCCAAACTTCCTGTACCCCGGGCCACTTCTGAACCAGAAGAGAATCGCCAGTCCACCTCCTACCCTTCGACCTCGCTCGATAACTGGCATTCCAAACCACCCAACATGGCCGTGGATCAAGAGTCCTTCCTTCATATGTCGCGGCCTCTGGCGCCCACCGTCAACGTCCAGAGCAACATTGCCCCGCTCTCCGTCAACATCCAGCCCCAAGTACGTTTGCTTCCTCACGATGGCTTCTTCGGGTTTTCTGGATGATGCCTCTCGATACTTCGGTCATGGCATCATATGACGTCCTTGATTGGTCTTCACACTATGCCATGCCGCTCTGCAACCAACCAAACCACCTAGCTAACCCACCATCTGTCAGGCCATTCTCTCCATCCTCGACCATGCCGTCCGTCGCGATGAACCCGCCACCGAAACGACCTCACCTCGCGTTATCGGCGCTTTGATAGGGTCGCGCTCCGACGATGGCAGTGAACTTTCCGTGTCGTCTGCCTTCGCCATTCCCCACACCGAGAACGAGGACCAGGTCGAGGTCGACGTCGAGTACCAGAAGAACATGCTGTCGCTTCACCTCAAGGCCTCGCCGCGCGAAACGTTATTGGGATGGTACACGACCTCGCACGAACTCAACAGCTTCAGCGCCCTTATCCAGAACTTCTTCGCGAGCCCCGAGACCGGCACCTTCCCCCACCCGGCCGTCCACCTGACCGTCTCGACCGACCCCGGTGCCGACGTTCAGCTCAAGTCCTACATCTCCGCCCCCGTCGCTGTCAACGCCGAGCGGGCTGCCGAGAGCTGCCTCTTCATCCAGGTGCCCCACAGAGTCTCGTACAACGACGCTGAGCGCTCGGCCCTCGAGCTCATCTCCTCCGCCAAGGACAACGAGTCGCGCAGCACCACCATCCCCTCAGACGTCGAAGGCCTCGCGCGTTCCCTCGAGTCCATGAGCGACCTGCTCGAGCGTGTGTCGGGCTACGTCGGCGAGATCCTGGATGAGGAGCGGGAGCCCAACAATGCTCTGGGCCAGTACCTCATGAGCGCCTTGTCCTTGGCCCCCAAGGTCGACGCCGAGGCCATTGAGCACGATTTCAACAACCACATCCAGGACGTCCTGATGGTCAGCTACCTGGCCAACAGCATCCGCACCCAGATCGATCTCAGCCAGCGCCTCGCTACCGCAGTCCTTGACGAGCAGAAGGTCGATAAGGACGATACTAAGGGTGAGAAGGGCGAGGGCGGCGGCCGGGGCGGTCGTGGTGGCCGAGGTGGCCGCGGTGGACGTGGCGGCAGAGGCGGACGTGAGCAGCGGGAGCCTAGGGAGCCCAGAGAGCCCCGTGAACCCGTCGAGTGAACTTGACCCCTCAAGCAATCATTTGAAGGGTTTTACTTGCAGTCGTCTCGACTAATAGCTCCAGCCTCCCGAGGCTGTCCATACAGCCTCGCTTAAGAGGAACTAGCAAGGAACTCGAGAAGACGGGTGGGCATCAAACCAATCATTTACTATCGTCCAGTCAGTCAGCATTGGCCCCCTTGAAAATCCCACGAGGGCGGCTTTCAGCGACTGGACTTCGAGGTTCGTCATTTTTATCAGGGAACCTTGGAAATTGCATGATTAGGAGTAGGGACAAAAGCAAGCAGCATCTCATGACTCTTCGAGATCATTTCTGTGAGATAGATATACTAAGGCGTTCTCAGTCCGGTTTGGGATGGGGATAGGCCTCTAGAACGAGCAATGAAACGTTTAACAAAGTTTTTGGCATGAATATTTCCTCTTTATTTGAAATACTCCCCAGCGCAAGACGTTGTAATCCCCCTCTTAATGCAATGCTTACAAGGGTCATCTCGAGTCCCTATATTGTGCTTCCCTTTAATGTCCGTGATTGAGAATGCACATTTCGTCCCTCGACCTCTTGATCACAACCTAAGCTGATATGAACATCAAGCCATGGATTCGAATCCATCCGCCATGTGCTCCCCCAACTCCTGTCTGGTCTGGTCTGTGTCGAGTATAATATCACATACGACATTTAGCACGCCAAAAAGTCTTTCAGTGTACCAGTATAGAACAAACCCCTATTTGTGTCGTTTCACAACTCCATTCCACCCATGTATGCTTAGCATGCAAACATGAATTAGGGAACAGAGAAAGGGAGAGAACATATATAGTCAGATCGGAATACAAAGATGCTCCGTCACCTTTGGAAGATATCTTCACGTCTTCGAAGGAAGAACCAGGCTTGTGACACCTTTCTCCAGCCCCTTCTCCTTTCTGGTCCTCCATTCCAAAATCTCGTTTGCCTGCGACTCTGTGCATACTTGGTTTTCCGGGGTACCTAATAGGCTTGGAAGGTTGTCTTACTTGGAGCGGGAAAGGTGAAGAATTCGACATTGCTTTTGCACAACTGACTGGTAGGCATCATTGAGCCTGTCACTAACCTCTCCAAGCTCAGGTTGAGTAGACATTCTCGAATCTTGATATCTAACGCCCTACTTTGCGGCTGCAGAGTCGCTTACAATCTTACAACATCTTCACTAATATAGGCCCTGTATGCGTGCACTCACTACTCAACGATGTTCCTCAAAAAATGGGTTGCATTATTGTCTATTTAACCGGGAACTATTCTAGGCCACTATCAACTAGAGCTCCTCTTCTTTCGCTTTTATCGCCTTCTTCTTTCTTTTTGTCATTCTATCTAATATCGCCGAAAATCACCAGGCGCAAAGGAAATAAAGATGCAAGGGTAATCCATCCATCTATCTTCCAAACCAGGGCAAAACGGGACGGATAGATAAATCATGAGAAAAGATGATATTCATTAATCCATTCCATCCCTTTGCGCCGGCTATGATGAAAACTACCTTCTTCTTCTTCTTCTTCTTTGCCAATGGAAGAAACAATGGTGGGGTTCCCTTCTCGTAATAGTAGTAGTAATAGTAGTAGACGACTTTTCTAAACTGGAAAGTCCAGAATCCACACGCTCGCAAGTCTTTATATGCTTTGCTGCCCCCTTTGCCTGAGCCTTTCTTTTTTGCACAAGGTGCGATGATGCCCAGCCGCCATCACGTCTATGCTGAGGTCCGTAAAAGCCAGCCAGAGTAAAATTCAATATGCCCCTTATCAATTCTCGCCTCGAACGCCCATACAATGAATGCCCCTGAAAAAGGATTGCCCACGTACGCCATTCATGTCGTGACAAATGTAAGCACATTTGCATTGCCATTACCAAATTGTTCAACAAACACGGCGCCTCTTCTACGAGGTTCCGGTGGGTGGCTTTTGTGGTAGAGTGGCTGGGTTGCCATAGTTGGGCAACGTGGAATAGCCGGCCTGGTGGTTATGGCCGTTCATAGGCTGGGGTAGGCCCATGTTCTTGTGCTGCATAGGGTGGCCCATCTGCTGCGGCATGTGAGAATTCATCTGGGATGGCATCTGGGACGGCATCTGAGGCATATGTGTGGCCGGATGCTGTTGCATATGCTGCGGCGGAGTGGCGTGGGGATGGTACGCAGGCAGAGATTGGTTGGAACTCTGACGACTCATGCCATAGCTTGGTGCGCCACCCATATAGGACTGAGGGGCTGGCGAACTGTACCCGTTGTAGTTCATGTGTGCCGGGCCAATCTGGGGACTGCCGTGAGGAGCGCCCATGGCGTAGGGTGCCATAGGTGGCTGCGCGTGGTTCATGCCGTTACTCGGGACGAACGACTGCGTCTTGGGGTTGAAAGCGTGGCGGTTATAGCTGCCCGGAATCGGATGCTGGCTTTTCGGGTCATGTGGATTGACATTAACAGGCAACTGACCGAAAGCATAGGGTATCCCAACAGGGCCAACATTGCTTTGGGATTGGGGTCCCCGAGTCGCCGGTTGCGGGTAGGCCGCCGGGGGGACGGGGGAGGAAGCAGGCGGGTAAACAGGCTGCTGTTGCTGCTGCTGCCAGGCTGGCTGGGCAGGTGCGGGTTGCATGGGTGAGCCATAACCAGGCATAGACCCATTGCTTGGCGGATAACGCTGTTGTGAAGGCTGAGGCGGTTGGGGCGGATACTAGCAGCAGGTTAGTATCCTATATTTACTCCAAAGGGGTTTGATGGGGGACATACTGTTGCCATTGGACCATACGGAGGGAAACCGCTCATAGGACCTTGAGGCATCATTTGCGGATACGCGGGGCCCGCTTGAGGGTAACCTTGTGGCATGGGGGCCTGGTAAGGCTGCTGGGCTTGACCGTTGTACGGCATATTTCCGACTGCAACGTACTGCGCCTGGGCCCAGCTTGGCTGATGTGGGTTGGTGCCGTAATACGGTGTGTACTGCGACCGGGAATCGAAGCTCTCAGAATCGTCACGTCGTTGCTTGCCCGTCTTACCACGCCTGCCGATGTTGGACTTTTCCTTGCCCGAGACAGAACTGGCTCGGGACATGCCATTGGCATCCTCGTTTTCTGGGCTCTGTCAGCAAAAGGAATGCAATAAGCTTCAATAGCCACTTACCAGGTGTAGATTCGCCAGTCTTCTCTGAATTGCCAAAGATGCGCTCTCGTGCTTTGTTATAAGCTTCCTCGCGCTGCTCTCGAGTAAGCCTAGTAGTGTTAGCAAGGAACAGCAGGATAGACGGGATCCAAAGAACTTACTTGTAATTGATACCACCGTTTTTCTTTTCACCATCGCTGCCAACCTCAGAAGTGCCTTTCGACGGGCTACTCGCGTTCCCAGAGTCTTCACCACGGCGCATGATCTTCTTGGGCAAAAGCACTGGCGGAGTGCTGCTGGTGTTAGTTTCGGCAGCGGTGCCGACAATGCTTGCCAGCGACGGAGGGACTCTGCAGAAGGGGGTTCTGTAGATGCGCACAGCGCCCTGTACGGCTTCGAATGAATGAGTCATGTGATAGTAATCCGCAAGTTTGTGTGTAAGCATTCGACAGAACGAATTGTTTGGTGGTAGATCCATGTAGGGGTCCCTAGAGCAAGCATGTTAACAAACTGTCCCATATGACTTGTGAATCAGTGACTTACTTCGAAGACTGGACGAAGTTGATTACATCCTGTTCCAGACGAAGCAAGAAGAGACGATCCTTGGGTGACGCCATGGCTTCAAGTAGCTTCTCGTCCGGATTTTGGGCGTACATCGAGTTGAACGCATCGGGGTTTTGCGATACACTGGCCAATATTTGCTGCTTCTCCGCAGGCGGCGGGATCCCTGAGGAGTTACTTTGGGGAGTCACAACACCCTGATCAACTACCACCTCGGGGAGTAACTGAATGATTCGCTTCTCCGGCATATCTCCAAGGCGCAGACGATGCACGCGAGCATTCTCTGAGCCCATTCTCGAGGTGGTCATCTGCGAGCCTCGGACCGAAAAGGCTTCGTCATCGTCCAGCGCCGCCTTTACACTAGCACTGTCGTCTGGACGAAGCGATTCCTTCTCGTCCAAGGCGAACGTGGTACCGGAGGTGATGCTCTTCCCGTCAAGACTGGGGGCTTTAGTGCCAAGTTCTGAGTTCGAATCAGCCCTTTGTGACACCTCGTCGGATACGGCTGTGGTACTGTCAACTTTGCTATGAGAGTCGCCAGGGGCTAATTTCGACGAGCCGTTGACGACAAGGCTAGGTGTAGACGTTGGGTTGACAGTCTTCGAGGTCAGGCTGAGGTCATTCATGTTTTGCGTGACCTTAGCAGTTGCCTCGGTCGACTTTCGCTCGTCTGTCGATTCGTTTTGGGCAGCTTCAGGAGTACTTGGGTGCATCGCAGACTTGGCGATCACGGTAGGGCTGACCGCCTTTGGTGCCGTTGCGGCAGGACTCTTGGCAGCGCCGGTAGGAGTACCGGCAGATGAAATACGGCGGTTCTCTGTCGAGGCAGGAACAGCAACTCGCTGTGCAGTAGATGGAGGCATGTTTTCCTTAGCACCAGACGCAGCCACCTGGTACCGTATTAGTCTCGGTGGGCCAACAAGATGAACAAATGACATGGGATCAAGTGGTAAAGCAGCAGAACACGAGCTTACCTTAGCAAAAGAGAGCTTCTCCGTTCCAGCCGTCGCCATCTGCGCAATTATAACAATGAGCAAGAAACTGCTTAGTTGCAGATCAGACTTGGAGTCTGCAAACACTAATTTCTTTCGAGTAAATGGGTGGAAATCTTGGGGTTACCGCAGTATCCTCGACCAGAACTGCGACAACGAATAAGACGTCAAAAAAGGTAGCCTGTTGGTTCCTTGGATGCGCACCAAACGGCAGCTTTTCGAGACACAATGCAGTATCGACAACAACTCAGGAAAGAAAATGGATCGAAGCGGCCCTCGGGAGAGACAGAATACAGTTGCTCATTGTCGTAATGGGTATATTGGGTCGTAAGCAGTCGTTTGTCGTCGTGAGAAGTCCAGATGCGAAGGCAAGGGCCTGGTTGTAGGCGAAATGGACCAAATCTGTACAAGAGCCGGTGGGTGGTGGTGCTCGATCAGGCTGGCGGCAGAAAGACGCCAAAAGTCTTCCAGACAGTGTCGATTCGAGATCGAGTACAGGACGTAAGGTGTCGTCCGGGGTGAAGGATTCGTAGGTGTATTGAAGAGGGGTGTGGTGTGGTGCAGGCTGTCGGAGTCGCAACAAGGTCGCAAGTAGAAGTAGGTAGATACGGTACAATCCGACTACGGCACAATTTTGCTGCTGCGGGTGATGCGCCGGGAAAGTTAGTTGAAGTGCGGAGGTCGGTAAATTGACAATCAGGTAAGACGGTGTCGGTGTCGCCTACCCGGGGTTTAACTTGAACCCCAAGATGAAGAGACTGACTGCCAGGGCGAGGGTTGATCTAGAAGAAGAGAAATCCGGATTGAGTTTGGGAGTTGGTGAGGTGAACAGGCCGTATGTGACGGACGGAGATAGAGGAAAGTGGGAGATGGATGTCCAACTTTGGACGTACTTGAGCTTTTACTAGCCCCGTGCAGACTTGAGGGTGGGCAGGTTTAGTACTTAGTTTAGCTCAAGTGGTTTGGGGGAATGGGGTGGGAACTTGAGTGGGAAGGCTGAGGTTAAAGTTTACAGCAGCACCTTGCAATTGTGACCTAGGTCTGCAGCTCTGCAGCTCTGGCTCTGCAGGCCTACAGGTACGTTATACTGCACTGCTAGGCACCTAGGCCTACAGCTAGGTTAAGATGTAGGTACAGGTAGGACTGCGGTTAATTGGGGGCCGGCCATGAGGAGACCCAAACCCCGTACCGTATCCGTCCTGTCAGTGCAGTGCAGTGCAATGCCACCGAATGCGTGCAGTGTCAAGGTGTGTACCTACTACCACTGCTCACCCTCCTCACCTGCACACAGGCATGCGACGGATTTCGGCTCGCGGGGCGGAGCGCTGTTTGGTTGCCGCCCAGCACAACAAGGTAATAGACGAATGAGCGGCTCTGACAACCTCACAAGATCTGACAGTCAGACCACTTCTGCTGTATGACGGGCAAGGCACAAACTGGTTGTGAAACCACAGCTGAAAGTGAACATCAAACAGGGCCGAATTGTGACGAAATGGGAGATGGGGGTTTTGACGATGACGGGACCGTAAGAGGAGGGGGGACATGACTTCAATAACACCGTCTCCTAGAGCGAAGCAATCAATGAGTATAATGAATGTAACGACATACCTGGTTCCATTTGTATGTCTGGCGTATATTGATTGACTTGGTTCGGTTGCA
This sequence comes from Apiospora arundinis, assembly GCA_039105305.1. NCBI lineage: Eukaryota > Fungi > Ascomycota > Sordariomycetes > Amphisphaeriales > Apiosporaceae > Apiospora > Apiospora arundinis. The sequence goes on along the minus strand of JAPCWZ010000002.1, from coordinate 2,380,419 downwards.
GGCACTTTCAATACCGTCTGGATAAGATGGTGCCTCATGCACACACTCTCTCTATATTCACCTGGAGATATGCCTTCTAGTTGCGGAACGAAATGCAAACAACCCCTTCAATACGCAAGTCTCATCCACTTGCTGTTACTGAGAGTTTGTCGTCGGTCGGTTGTAGTTTAGCTGACAAGCGGACGCTAAAAAGGGTCAAGCGAGGTTCAGAGGCTCACTTGTTTTTATTTAGAACAGTAATCGTCTGCCGGCAGGTGCCGCACCACCCCTGGATCGATGTAGAACCGCTGTAATAAGATGGGGTATGAAGGTGCGAAAAAAAATACAGAGGGTGGTCAGTGGTCGTGCAGTGGTGTGTGTGGCTGTTACCTACCACTTCCACTTGCCTTAAGGCTGCAGATGGAAGGTCCTTAGTATAGGACTTGGCCTGTGGCTATACAGGTAATACATGCACGTACAGCCGGGCATGTACAAGGCACAGTGTAACGTCAATGTGCAGTCAGCTGCGTCTATGCCGCCGAATATCACGAGAGAAGTATTTCCGGAATAGAAACGAGAGACGGGAGCGTTCCGCTGATGGATGGCCATGTCATCCATACCCGGGGAAGGGCTGAAGCAAATGACTAAGAAAGTGGAGCATTCGGCAACGGGTGACAGGCTGGCGGGTGATTCAGATTCTTGTTTCAATCCCTCTGTTTCTAAACGTCTTGGTAATACCAAGTCGTTCCTTTCGCTAACGCTGTAGACTGCTCTCCTCTGCCCGGCCTGAGTTTGATGAATACATACACGTAGCTAGCTCTTGGACCTTAACGTCAAGACAGGAACAATTACATGCAGATCGGTAGACAGTCTCTTCGCCGCCCCTGAATTTGCTTATGCAGATGTGTATCCTCAGCTTCTTGATATCACAACACGATCTATATTGGCTCGATCTGGGGCTCCAGAGTGGAATGGAGCTTGAACGTACATGTATATGATGGATTGCATTATTTTAATATTACACTATGAAGAAAACAATTAACTCGTTTCACATATTCAAGCTTCACAAAATCATGAACTTGCCCTCCACTTAAAGAAGGCACAGTTGAAAAAATGGGTATCATTCTCGGGGACTCAGCGAACCGCAGAGTCAGCTTTCCTTTACCAGACGCCGGACCATGCAATATAGACAAAATCACTCAATATTTAGGGGGCGCGAAGGCACCCTACATATCTTCTTCCGCTCGCTCTCGGCTCTCCTCCTCTTCCTCTTCCCGTTCCCGTACGCGCATGGCCTCTACCAACGCGACACCATCCAGGCCGACCGCCTCCCCATTCCCATCGGCATCCGGGACCGTCTTCTGTTTCTCGGTGTTCTTGGCACTGGCTATGCGCTCTCGGACCAGCTTGGCGATAGCATTGTCCGTCCTCACATTGAGGACGTCCAGCTTCTTGTCCAGATCCCTCTTGAGATCCCAGTTCGGCTTCTTGGGCTGGAGCTTGAACAGATCAATGCCCTTGTCTGCCTCGGCCGCCTCCTCGAGCGCTTTCTGTCGTATTTGCGCCTCAACTTCCGCAGCCTGCTCTTCTAGGGTTGGGCCCTCCATGCCCAGCGTTGGGGGCGCCTCGAAGCCGAGCTTGGGAGCTTTTGCTTCCGCATCGTAGTTACGTCCAGAGAGATGGAGCTTGGCGACATCTGGCACGGCGGGTGGCGAAGGCGACCGTGTTGACTCGGGGGGTGCTATCTCATCGGCAGGTTGCTTGCGCTTGAGAGTCTTGAGCTTGGCCAGACGTGCTTTCCGGTCGTCAGCCGCGGCGCCGAGGCTGGCCTGTGTTGACATGATGCTAACAGTCGCAGGAGACGTGAAGTATAAATCCGTTCGTACGCGCTTCTGATTTCCAGAAAGCAAAGCTGTCTTCTACGCGCAGAATTGGTGGGGGTATGAATAATGTGAAGTATGAAGGCGTTGGTGGCTTAGTTACATGCAAACAATAGGAAGTAGAAATGCGCTGAAGACCAGAGCTGGCAGCCGCGAGCTGCAATTCGATAAGGCGCGATAAGACTTTTGGGCAGTTCCACTTACAAAGTCGCGCCCCAATGAAATTTCCAAGACCCCCGGTTTACGGGCTCCATATCTTTGTACAGCTTCATGTTCGTTTATATGTATATTCAATGTTCTTCATAAGCAACGTTGTAATAATACCCTTTTTTCCTTACCTTTTTCCCTGAAGGGCGATGATAATGATGAACGTCCAGTAATGCGAACATGTGTATTATAACTACAAGACAACGCAACTACCCTCCTTGAAAAGCCCATCCGACTAAACTTTTTGCATCTGGCACGTCATGCGAACTCCCTTCGTATGCCGCCAATGTCTGTCCCGCCTTCGGCAAACCCCCGCCAGATCGCAACGCATCCTACGATCGGCATATCATGACCTTGCCCTAGCCGATCAAGCCGAGACGACAGCATGGCCACCTCCAAATCCAAACAATAACAGACTTGGCTCGGGCTTAGAGGACGGAAGCTCAGGGTCAAACGAGTTGCAATCCGACAACCAACAGAACTATTTTAGACGATACATACCTGAACCAAGGAACCATGTTGGTCACGCCTCTGGAAACAACCCCAGACTTCGATTGAAGAGGCAGATTCTGGGCACTCGCGGCAACCTCGACTATCTACAGGACACATTGGCCGACACCTATGGGCTGTCTAGGCTTGCCGCTCGCGATGCAATCGCTCAGCTAAAGAGGGCGTTAACCGGCTGCAACCCCATGAATACATCGTGTCTAGTGGATGATATCGACACTTGGAAGGCAGCGTATGCTCCGGTGTTGTACAAGTCGCTGCAGGACCCGTTACTCCAGTCAACGACTTCTGCGAGCCCTGGGTGGGCTGCGCTTTCTCATGATCAGGATGTATCGGTGGAATCGATGAGGGCTACCTGGCTCGACATCGATCAAACCCAGAGGGAGAAGAATTGGGGCGGCATGATTCTCTCGGCACTGCAAGTCAATCCCGAGTTGGTTACACCTTTACTCCAGGCCACATACGATGCTTCTTGGTCACCGAGTTATATTGTGGAAGATGTCGCACGACTACTCTTCCGCCGCGCCAAGATATTAGGTTCACCCGACCGGCAATCTTTTGTTGAACTTATGCTGTTTTTGCTCGGTTCCAGCCCCAAGGGCTACTTGGTTTTGTGCGAGGACGTTCTAGCCGGCATCATATCTTGGGCAAATTTGGACCAGGTTGTTGCGATATTTCAGTACCTACGCTCGAGTATGCCCAAGTTGACCACAGACACCTTGCTACATCTCGCTTCCAGATTTGCTGCCAGCTCGGATCACAAGGTCTTGGCTGCTGAAATACTGTGTTATATGACAGAACTTGAAAAGTTCGACATCAACTCTCCAGCTGCCGCTAGCGTCTGTACGAGTCTCTTGAACGTGGAAACTGGGCGGCCAGCCCCTCAAGGTGACGCGGCACCCGATCGTCTGTTCAAAACGCTGCTGGAACATGGGTTGCGGCCCAATCTCCTGAACTTTACAGCCTTGATGCGGAATTTTGCTGTCTCCGGCCATCTTGAGACGGCATGGACTGTGTTCGATCTTCTTGGTCAATATGGGATCGAAGCCGATGATGTGGTTTATTCGATTCTATTGAACGCCTCCAAAAAAGAGAGTGACGTGTCCTCGATTCGCCGAATCATAAATTACATCAATGTGCAGGATCGAGGCGTGCCCTGGAATGTCAACAATGCGAACCATCTTCTTGACATTCTATATCGCAATAACGAGTCACAGAGTGACGTGAGGCGGAGCCAGCGCAAGCACAATAACGCCTTCAGACTTATGCTGCAACTGTACGCCAAGGTGTTCCGGCTGCGTCCACTGCAGAAGTTCCTCCCTTTCGAGATAGAGGAGCTGCTCCTCTGGCAGGGCCCTTCCCACAAGTACTCGACAACTACGACACAGTTGATCGGCTCCATACCTCCACAGACATTGCCGTTGCTTGCAGACCCGGATACCACCACACTTAGTGTAATGATCACTGCGCATTATCGGTCTCTGGAGAGTCCCAAAAATATATTCCAAACCTACAAGCACTACAACGAGCTGCTAGCAAGGAAAGACTCACACGCGATGGCTGTCGCGCAACAGCACGGCACTTTGGTACATGATATGTTTTTGAAGGCCATTATGCAATTCCGGCCGCATCTCGGCTACGCCGTGCGGACGGTCCAGGGCATGCTCCTCCGCGCCGAGGGAGAGGCCACCCGCGAGCGCGAACTCCAAGCACGCGACACCAAGACCAAGACCAATCCCAATGACAATGCCGTAGTCAAGAAGCACCCCTATCCGTCCGTCTACACGTGGACCACGCTCATCAACGGCTTCCGCAACCACCGCCTGCCCGAGCCCGCCTTCTCGATCCTGCGCATGATGGTCCACGAGGGCCGTGTCCAGCCCAACGCGGCGACTTGGAACGCCCTGGTGGGCGCCTACGCCCGTGTCGGCGACGCCGAGAGCGCCGTCCGCACCATGCGTTACCTCGAGGCCGCGGGCTTCCAGTCGGACCGCTATACGGTCCGCGCCATGGAGTCGCTGCCGCGCAAGGCCCGCGAGAAGGCCGTCGAGCTGCTCGAGGCCTCCAAGGACCAGTCCCTGGAGGAGGCGCGGGAAGACCTTGCTAAACTGGGAATCGACGTTGCCGGGTCGTCTACATCAGAGTCGTTGTCGCCGCCGTCGCCGCCGTCTCCGGTGATGTGGAAACTGTCCCCAGCTGAGGCGAAATGGCTGCCTGCTGCTGCCACTGAGAACATGGCGTCGCCCTTGCCCCAAGATGACGAATTCCGTCTTCGCGGCATGTCGAAACATGAGTATGCGCGTGCCAGATACTAGGATAGCGGTCAGTTGAGACAGAATCCTTATATAAGACGGCCACGCAGTACATTGTATAAAACCCTCACCTCTTGTAGAAGAACGACTGTGTAGACAAATAGACATTGATACCCACCACCGCATTGAGCTTTCTGACCTTTCTCACCGTGAATATCTTGATCAATATTGGACTTTTCATATAGTTGGCCTTCTAAGCACCAAAGTAGGCTGTTCTAGCCGAACCCGGCTTTGTAAACCTCTATCCACCACCAGATCACGATTTGGATGTCTGCTTCTAGTCCAGCAGATCCATCCGCAGCTTCTGCGCATCTCATGCCTTCCGGTGTTTAACTCTGCCACTTCATTCTCCAGTAGGTCTGGGACTATTACAACCACAAAACCAGTACTACTAACTTACTTCTTACAACACTTTTCTTTCTTCTGGTCACAAATGCTGTTCTTGCTCTATCACGTTTTCTCCATGTTAGCTAGGGAGCAAACACTATTGTGTCTAGAACCCTGCACTTGTGGTCACTCAAGTTTGTTCAGAGACAGAACAACAATAGTACTTGCAGTCATGTAAGTAAACCCGTATGCATCCGGGCTTAGATCAGGGCATTACAACCGTGACGCGGCTATGAAATAGAAAATGAAGAATCACGGCTTTGCTCTTGTCATGTAGGAAGACCTATAGGCGATTACGGGAACCAGTATAGTGACAAGTCGCAACCAGTCTAGAGAGAAATTTGAAAAAGAGCAGATCTAGGTAAACCCAAATAATCAATATGGCAAATCGTTCCAACTTGATTGCCTTTTTTTGTTCGCTACATTTGGTGGTATCTATGTAAATAAATCGATAAATAAGAAGGTGCCCACGAGAGGACACAAGCCCCAGGCTTGAACGGCATCCTCGTCGAAGGAGGCAATGTTTCTGCTCTGCAACAACTTGGGGTAATTTGTTCATACGTAGACAGTTTTCATAACGGGGCGTGACATGAAAACAAAATGGGGAACAGATAGATGTCCGCTAAGAAGTGAGTATCAAACCACAAAGATAAAAGAAATAGGTATAGACACCCTTCGACAGCCCTCTGGGTTGCCCCGCAAGGTAATCGTCGAGTTCGTGCCGCGCTCAAGACTTGGTAGTTCCGCTGCATTGTTTTTTAAGTAGTTGTTTCTAGTGGTGGCATTTTCCGGACAAATAAGGGATAACACTGCGGCGATCCTTGGTAAATTCCATGGTTTGCTTCGATATTACCGAGATGTTGGTCGGTCGACAAGGAGGTAGTGATCGATCATGTTCTGTCTGAGTCAGCAAACACTACAAAGAATAGTTCAAGATTCGGCGATGCTTACCCAATCGTATTGTGCTGGATCGTTTAGCACGTTATCCAGGGGTATAGTGTCCATAAAATCGAGAGAGAAGTCCATGGCGTGGATCAGTTGGGACTGATCCATGGGTGGCGGCGGCGGAGGTGTTTCTTGCGTGTCGTTGTTGAGAAGGCTGGCCAATGAGCCGTCCCTAACTTCAGGTTGTGGAGGAGCTGGGACAGGGGGTCGCGTGGGCTGTTCCTGCATCGACACTCTGCGCAAAATAGCTCCAACGACTCTGGTCGCATGCGCAGCATCCGGGGAAAGGTGTTTCCTTGCGGACCATATCTTGTACGAAGTACCCAGTGCTTTCAACTTCCTTGACCGCTCTGCTGGACTTTTTGTGGGTGTTAGCTCACGTGTTTTCAATACAAGGTGGGTGCTGCTTACTCTGTTGATATACCCTCTGTCAGATCCAAGCAGAGCACCATAGCCGCTATCAAGAAGTCATGTAATGTCTGGCCGGAAAACATGTACCTATCTTGGTACAATCTGCCACCCGGTCGACTTTCTTCGTCATATTCTGCGTGGAGATCAAGGATCCGCAAAGCCGAATCGATGGCGGTACTTCGAGACATGGCATATCTGGGGTTGTCTTTATTGTCGCGCGTAAGAAAGGGCCGATGTAAGACGCAAAGAGTTTTCAGATACATGAGCTCCACCATCAGCCGGTGAACGATGTCGAAGCACGAATCGGCAAAGCTGTAGGAACGCACAGGTCGGATTCTCAGCGTGGCGGGAAGCTGTTCGTGGAATGCATGTATTTCACTGTCCAACTTCACGACCTCTTCGTACGGTGGCGGCGGTTGGATCGACAGGGCGAAACGGATGACTCGACGCTGCAGACGGCACAGAATGGACTTGTAGCATAGATAAAGTGTCGAAGTTGCTTCGGTCGGTGGCCGAGGAGGCGGCAAAACTGTCGTGTGCTCGTCAAAGTCCAGATCGAAGCGGTTGCCCGGAGCTTCCGTGTCGCATTCGTCTTCGCGGACAATCGGAGGCATTCCTAGTTGGAATGAGAACAGACAGTCGAACACCTCGATGAAGAACCACGCACGCCGGCGAATCTCCCCTTCAAAGGGCGTGATACTGGGCAGATATTTCGGGTCTCGGTGGTAGCCCATCCGCTGGGCGAGCCGTACAAGTAAGCCAAATTTTGACCACAAGCTTGAGTCACAGTCTTTTCTTCGTTGGAACTCGGTGTAATTCGATAGCAGCAAAGCCTCTATAGAATAAGGCTTCGCCGCAAGGTAGTCGCCGGCGATGAGACAGTCGATGGCCAGTGCGGCTAACTTGTCGGGATGAGCTGATTCGCAGTCCTTGCTTACATCCTCGCCTTTGCCCATAGAAACTGTGGCAGCCACATTGAGGATGGAAGCCAGGATGCTGAGCCAAAGCAAGCTGGCAGATGAGGGATTCTGCCAGAACACATCGTATTCCCTTTGAAATTTAGCGGTGTGTATATACGGGGCTGCATGAAACCTGGATTGAAAGTATCCAAATACGAGCTGGTCGGTCATGTGCTTGGGTGGCAGTCGGGCGACAGCTTCATCTAGAGTAAGACGAATATGAGTCCCATACACGATGTCCATCTCGCGCGCTTGGTGTGATGATGCTGAATGGGGTGGCGGCGAAGGACTCGAGTCTTCTTCCGAGGGCTCAGCTTCAACGATGCCCCGGATGTCATGAATACTCTCGAGGATGGCGGACCAGTGGGTTGCGCCGACGTAGCCGTTTTCGGGCTGGTTATGTCCGTAAGGCGCTCCAGTGCCGGACGTAACGGCGGTAGTCACTGTGCTCGGAGGCGTGCTGAAGTCGGAGCGCATTTCCACCTCGCTCCGCGGATCCGAGCTGGATGCGACACTGGCGATACTTCCATCTTGGCTCCCTGCATTTGTTAGAATGCCATTCACCATGTCCTCCAGTTTCTGGAGGCGGACCTGCAAGAGAGGTCGTGACATGGCATCCTGCTTGGGGCGCGAGTCCGCCTGCGGCCGGGACTCAGTGCCCTTGGGCTTGCGGGCAGCCCGGGGGGCATACTCGCAGAAAGCAGCCTCCCCGCTCTTGACGCATCTCTCGCATGGTTGCTGGCGGTCACATTTCACCTAAAGAACGGAGATTAGCGGGGCGGGGCGGCGATGAGGGAGATGCTCTGGTCCAACAGCAGCAGTGAGACAGGCTTGCCTTTCGGGTGCGACACAGCAAGCAGCTAACTGGCGGTCTGTTGCGCTTCTGTATCTTCCGCTGCATGCCTTCGGTTGGTTGTGCGCGGAAGACGCTGGTCTGGTAGGATGGGCGATCCATAGTCCGGACTCGGGGATAAGTTCAAACGGTGTTTTTATTTTAGAGTCCTCGGCGTGAAAGCATGTGTGTCATGCCGTCTGTATGTAGCCCACACACTAGGACTGGACATGAGTGAGTGTGTGTGTGTATGCGTGAGGTATGAGCTCAGGCCAAGTCGAATCAAAGCCCAAAGTCCGGCGGGAGTGCGATATTAGACAAGAAGCAACAGGTCGGGCTCAATCAATAGCCAAATGGATTACGGGCGTTGCGTTGCGTGGTGAGATTGAAATGGGTCAAGATGAGGAAAAAAAAAGTTGCTACTTGAAAAGCAGTAGGTACCCGATCATTAGATCATCGACTACCTCTTTTTCGGAGATATGAAGTCGAAGGAATGAAATGACAAATGTGAAGTCTGTCTGAGTAAGTACTTTCCGCGACCAGGCCCCAGGCTGAGCGAACAAGGACCATCAATCAATCACCAGTGCTGGATTTGGCGGACGGCTGGCTCACGGGGGCTGCTTCCTACTCGCCGTCTTGTGTTGTGCATGTATGTGTGTGTGTGTGTGTGCGAGGGTGTCAGGGTGTCAGGGTGTGTGTATGTGTGTGTGTGTATGTGTGGAAAGCATTCCGTTCTCCGTTAATCGCCAAAATCAATCAATTAATCAGTCCATGGTCGGTGGTGCTTTTTCGGTCGCCTTCCCTTTCCCTTCCCTCGTTGGAATATCCGCGTATCCGGAGAAAATGGGTCATCCAAACTCCGCAGCTCCCGTTTTGAGAATGGGGGCTTTTCTCTGCTAAGGCCCATCCCAGCAGGCCATGTCTGCATGTACACCCACTTGCTTTAAGTACCGAGCTCCTCTCCCGGATCTTGGATCTTTCACTCGGATTGATTGATATACTACTTAACACTAAGTATGGGTAATACTTAGGTACATGTAGGCAATATCACCTTACATAAGATATATCGTACCTACCTTAGATAAAGATGTAAACGAAAGCATGGCATGTACAGATTTAGGGGTGGTGGTGTGTACTGGATCGGGGATCCCATATAATAATAGTCCATCATGGAAGGACATCCAATCCACCTCGATTTCTTGGCTCTGGAAACATAACCTATCGATCCGATGCGGTGGTCGAGAAACGAACCACCACTTGCAGCAAAACCAGGTCACTTTTTGCCCCTCATTTCGTAACAAACATGGTCTCGGGCTCTCGGCTCTAAGTCCTACGGGAGATAAGATCGGTCCTGGTCGGACTGGGCAGTACTGGGACCCTGGCAGCCTGGCAGCTTTCTGTTCTAGCCAATCAATTGCGTGATTACATCGAATTTCGAAGGGGCTTCCCTAGGTGTTCGCCAAGCCTGCTGATCGCTGCAGCATTGCAAAGTCTTTTGACCTCGTCCCCTCTTCTTACTTACCTACTTTAGTCTTGATGTATCTCATCTCCACGAGCCAGTGTACTGTAGTCGTCAGACAGCCGACAACCGTGGCAAAGATTAGCGATTCGTCTCTCTCGACTGCAAATATACCAACATCACTAGCAGGATGTGTGTGCATTCGTCCGCTTGTGCCTACTAGCTCCTAGCTACTAGCTACCGTACGACTACCTGGGTAGGTGTGAGATGAGTGTCTTCGGACACAGGAGAAGTTAAGCCCTTGTTAAGTCCGACTACCACGCATACCGCATACACCAGACACACAACCCGCTGCTTCCGCTGGGACGAAAACCCTTGCATCATGGCACCCATTCTGTTGGGACTGAGCACGATGACTTCTTTCTAGTTCCTGCAGCTCGCCCTTTAGAAGTCACACATACTGTCTATGCAGGACAGGAGGCAGGTGGGGCAAGACTTAAGAAACAGATCTAGGCATCGCCTAAAACGCCGAGTTCATGCTTTCTATATCCTACCGAGGGCGAAAACGGCACCTGTTGGCCATGTTTTACTCTGTACATCTGTCATTATTCATCAGCGGGCAACCTCATCACATCCACGGTCCGGTCAGGCAGAGTTCCGATTTGGAAACCTTAAGTCTCCTCTGTTGATGCCCAATGGGCGAGAAGTATGGCCGCATGTGTAACGACTACGGCGAGTATCTGAGTCCCCCGAAGTTTTTCAAGCTCCTACTGTAGTTTTTCATCAGTGTTGGTTCCTGGGCATTCTTCACACCGATGGTGGAGGGCGCATTGGTAACCTCCAAACCCTGTGTTACCATCTCACAAAATTGTCCGATTGGCTGGCAGCCGAACAATACACCACGGCAGTTCAAGATGCCAGGTGGATTTACCGCCGTGGCTCGAAAATTTCCCGAGGATACTTCAGTTCAGAAAAAGAATCGAATCAACCTATGACCTTATCTCCTGCTGTCAGCTGTTTGTGCGTTGAAGAGACATTGGTGGGGGGCTTTAAGGTTCGGGCGGGCATGCAGTACCACTGTGGATGAGAGTTTCGGCGCCGGAAAGATGGTCGAATATGCTCTAGACCCTGATCCCCTCGAGTTCTGGGCCACCTACTGGACGATATTCAATCCTACAGACACCAGCTGAAAGACCACAGCCACCACTATGGCAATAGCCAAGACACTCGTTGTCCAACAACAATGCATCCAGTCTGAAGATGGAGGCAGAGAGCGAGTCCAACCCCATCGGACGAGAGGGGCACTCAGTCTCTGTCGGCTTGTGTGTCGCTTTGTGAGGTAACCAAGAGATTCCGCGGCCATGAGGCTACGTACGAAGGAAACGAATGGCCCCATGGCTGTCCATGTTGGTGTCTCCTCGAAATCTTGTGTCCCATCCACCAAGAATGATCTGGCAAAGCATCCGGGTTGCGATATCACGCCTTCTTTCCGCCATCAACCGCCTTACCGTTGAAGTGGTATATCGGTTGTCGGGCTGAATGTGGGGGCGACAGCCAGTGTCAGCCCGGCCCCTGGTAATTGCGGAGGGGCCTCGATCAAAACGGCCTTGGTTGTGGGTGCCATAATCATTTACCCTGACCGCAATCCGGAGCGCTTACGCGGCTGGGGAATTTGGTGGCCCGCGCCGATATAAGTTGCCTTGACAATGTATCGTTGCTATGGATACCCTGGGCGGACCCGTGTCTACGCCACCGTCGACGGCTTCATCAACTCCTTATATCCCCTGCTGTCGGGTTCAAGATAACAGAACCCTGTTATATCAGCAGATCCACCCGCACTATGTGCTTCTTTGGCTGAATTGCCCTCGCGGTTGTTGTCCAGGGAGATACTTACCTGTTCTGCATTTGCGTATCTCATGATGGAAAGTTTCAATATCAAAGGCCCATGAAGGTACAGTTGGGGATACCTAAGTGTGATGGCTAAAATGGCGGCAATTGGTGTTCTCTGGTTGGCAAGGCAGTTGGTCACAAGTGTGCCGTCGAGTTCACTTTGGTGGAAGCTCGACGCGGCGTCCTAGCAGGGTACGAGGGGTGGGCAAGCCTGGTGTTGTTTACACTCTGAGGATAACATGGTCGTGGACGACATCATGATACCCTCGAAGTGCAGAAATTGCATCAGAAAGTAAGCAGCGAGCTTGATGCGGTCGAACAATCGAGGTGCCGCGTTTGTTCACAGTGGTTGCCTGCCCGACTACAAGTGACCTCCAGCTAAGCTTGGGAGGGGGGTGGAAAGCAACTGAGCTGTAGGTTATAAGGCCTAATTACAGCTGTTTCTTTCACCTAACTGGAGACTACTCACTTGATCAATAGGCTGGCCTGTCCGCGTTGGTCGAGTGGTAAGTCGAAGGGGAAGGATGAAAACCCCGTGTTCGGGGAGGGGGGCCCCCCTTCTCGGACACCGTGACACGGTCACGGAGGGGTTTTCGTAGGCCCGGGTCGACGGTTCGATTCCCCGACGGGGGGATTGACGACTCCCTGGGTTGAGCTTTTTGCATTTTTCCCTGTTCCTCTTTTGAGAGGTAATTTTTCTACTTGAACTCATCGGCGCCCATCGTGAGGCCTCTGCTTTATGTGCACCTTTATGCTCCTGCCTAGATCACTTCTTTCGATGTTACTAGCCTATCTTTGGATGTCTGTCTTGTAATTGAATTGGGATTCTATCGTGATAGTGGAAGGTAACTGCTTCGTGTTCATTTGACTGGCTTTCTTGGTTTCTTACTGGCCGTTGCCTTCAAAATGATGTTAAAAAATACGGTGTAGGTTGTATCGAGTCTCCTGATATGGCCATACTGTTTCCTAGCCATGGTTATCTTGCTATGAGGTTCACGTAAGGCCATACCACCCTTCAACGATTCCATTTCCCGTCCTAGAGCTAGGGGACGATGGTTTTCCTACATTCACCAAATGACAAAGTAATTATCAAATAATACTGCTACCATTTCCATACACAGCTACTTGGTGATGAAATAGCTTTTCTGGGATAACTATTATTTGTTATTTCAACCTAGACCATACAGATACGCCCTCGCCACTTGGCAAAGAACATCCATGTAAAACGGAGTAGCCACGACACATATATCTGAAAGAATTCAATTTCATGCTTGAGATAACCAATTGCAATACCCGCGATGGTGGTTTACAAAGCCCCACTATTGTTGAATAGGGGCTCAAATAGCCATCCTTCACCCTCCCTAATACCGTCTGGGAGTGTTCAGATCATGGAGTTTCCCTACTGTTTCCGGCATTATTTATTATGTGGAAGTAGTCATTGTTATAACAGCCATGGATGCCAGATAAGGGGCCAAAGGACTACCCAATGCGAAGGCCCCATCAGTTCAGCAAATGAAATTTCAGTAAAGTAATGTTGAACCATACACTGCAACCAACTCTCAAAGAGTGCGGGTGCTTCGGAAGCAGCCTCCATAGCGCTGCTGTTGGACAACACGGCGTCGGGTGAGATTCAGAAAATGCTGTACTATGGTGGTTTTCTCTATCCAATGAGGAACATGATACACACTACCCATGCAAAGCATCAGCCACTGTTAGTCCCACGGATAACTACAGCGGTCTTGACTATTGAGATATCAAATCGGACCAGCCTGGTTCATTACCTCTCCTAAAGCTGTCTCTCTACTTGTCTGGTTCTTCGTCGTACACCAAGTCCCAGCTCACCCAGTGCAGTGAATTATCGATACAAATTCACGTAGCTCGCTCAGAGCTAGGTTGACGTCAGCGAAGAAAGACATGAATCCATACATATTGATTGAGAGTGTAGATCCCGACGATTCAGGATCAGCGGCCATCCCAGTGGTGCATGAAGACCACACCAATACTCCTCAACCAGAAAATCTACCACTTGAGCTCCAGTCCAGGTTCGAATCACGCGGCTGTGTCTTGAGAGGTTGGCCATGGGAACTGCTCGCTGTATTACTCAGCCTTGGATGTATGGTGACTATTGTCGTAATCGCCATCAAGACACAGGACGCCCGTCTCTGGGTGGGAGCTCTCTATTGGGATCAATGCTCTCTTCTCGGTTCTCGTTACAGTCTCCAAGACGGCCATGCTGATACCGATCAGCGAATGTATCAGCCAGCTCAAGTGGCTCTACCTCGCGAAAGAAGAATGCCGCCTGGACGCTTTGTCCGCATTCGATAATACCAACAAGGGTCCCTGGGGAGCTCTGCTATTTCTGCATCCCCGGAGCGCCAAAGCTTGGCCAGTATCAGCAAATATGGGCGCGATCCTCACCTTGGCAGCTCTGGCAGTGGGGCCTTTCACCCAGCATCTAGTTGTAAGTCGGCCTTGGCCTTGGCCTGCTATGCTCTTTAGATATAGATGAATACTGATGCCTCCAAAGGTAAATGGAGTATTGAAGCCCTACTACAAGTCGGAAATGCCTCTGTTCCTAGCTCCTGGCCAGAATCTCAGTTCTGCTTTGGGGCGACGGAATCTAAGTGTTGGAAGGGAAAACGAAAATTTCACCTCGCCTTTCCTGCACCAAGGTTTCACAATTGTCGAACAGGGCCACGCAAGCCTTTCCGATTCCATGGCGAAGATGTTTACGTTTAGAAAGCGCACCTTGGAAATGGCGTTTTCGATCGATTCTATTTTGAAATATGGCAAGGACTTTCCTGCCGTTGTAAATAACATGACAGAAAGCATGACGCACGGTATTCACTCCGGGCCAAGTACGAAGGAATTGCAGGAAGTGGCCTTGCATCAAGAAGCGATGTTCCGCATCGAGTGGCTCTGGCTACTACTTCTTATTGCCTTCGTCGTATTCAGTGCGGTCTTCTTCTCCCTCACGATGGTACTCAACGACGAACACTATGGGATGCCCTTGTGGAATTCCTCGATGTGGCCATTAGTCTTTCAGGGCTCGAAGACTGGAGCAATCAGGAGAGGCGTGCGAGTAGAGACGGCTCCCTTCGGAAAGTGAAGGAAATGGAGAAGAACGCTGGGCGGATCCGGGTTCAACTGCATTGCAACGAACTAGGAGCGGAAAAGATAGGACGTGCTTGGTCACGTCGGGGCAAACAACACACCATTGATTGACTCGACTTCTGTGTGTTGGCGCAGGCGGTCGACACTTTATCGCTATCCATTGAGGAACTGACTTGACCAAGTTCTATAATCATAACTCGATCTATTTCATCTTCTCTAACTGGCTCCTCTCATAAGCCAAGTCGGGCTAGGGGTGTGATGGGGAGGTAAAAAGGAGGTAGGCAGAATCGCGGTCACATAGCTTAGAGAATTACAACACAATCTTCTTCCTTAAGTACTTAGGCAGCCAGCAGAAAATGTCTCGGTCATTGTGGTTTGTTCAAATAATCCATCCATCCTTTTTTTGTACCCTCAAATCACCTCTGACCCATCTCATCAAACATCATTTCACATTTCTTTGCCGGCTCTGCTTACCCAAAGCATAGTGGCGATAAATCCATTTGATTATGGCTCGTAACCTGTCAGTTGCAGGTCTCATTATGGACCGGTTCAAGTCACCACTTCGCGAGCGTATGGAGATTGGCATCGCTTTCTCGAACCAAATTCCACCCAAGGTACGCCTTATCATCGAGTTCATCCTCGACCACATGCCAGACCAAGCCAAAAACATAGGAGGCCTTGGTGAAGTATCCTTCGAGTTCGGTCTAAGTCCATGGGAGTTCGACTTTTTGATAACATCCCATTCAATACTGTTAGACGTATTCGTCCACTCCCGCAACTATCGTCCAGATGAGGGTACTCTGACTCTCTGGCTCCACGAACCGGCACTCGTCTATCGCGAATCAGTCACAAGGCTTGGCCAATCAGTCCTCGACCATGCCAAAGAAGCCATTGCTGTGGCTTCTGCACAATTAGCGCTCCCCGCCTCTCTCGCCAACCACCGGCTTGCTAAAGCTCAACCCCGTCGTCGTCGTGTGTACGATGATAAGAACAACGTCAATGTTTCCTACGTCGATCCCGACATCGAGATCACTTTGGCTCAGGAGCTGTCGCACGAGGCCATCCCAGCTTGCTAGGTTCAATTTGGCTGGACCTCCGACTCAGATACTGCTGTCGAAAAGGCCAAGTCTGACATCGTTGCTGGTGGTAACAACGAGCGGCCACGTATCATACTCCTCGTCAATCTCCGTTACAGCACCCCGATCCCGTCGCCCATTGACGCCACAACTCTCGACATCGTACGTGTGCGTGAGAACGAAGAAGGTCAGCTGGATGCAACACATGATGTCCACATTAACAATATCCGCGCCCACGATCCAGCCGATACGGTGGGGCTCTGCTTGACCGACTTTCATCATGACTTCCCGGGGCTACCTGTTGCGCTGCGTTATGGCACAATCACCGAGGCAGTTGACGAGGCTATCCGAATCCATCAATCTTCTGAAAGCAAGATCTGACGCACAATTTACATCTCAAGATTCACATGCTACGTGTTACACACGCCCTAAAGAGCCCGGAGATTTCGGGGATGGGTACACCACACATTGAGCAAATCGACTACTACGACATGAAGGTAAATTCTGAAGACCTCACAACTCGGTCTTTACTCGGGTTGAGATCGATGTTGCCAACGCAATGAAGTGGAGAGGGCTATGTTGCTCGATATGTAGCTCACGAAGTTGAGAGAAGACTTTTGTTCCATCGTGCCCAGGGGATATTACTATTTCGATGGCTCATGCATCTTGGTTTTCATGTCCCGCATGCGTGGTGCGATACTGAGAGTCAAGGAAAATATCGTAATCATTAATTTACAGGACGAAGTCAGAAGAGCAGATGAATACAGAATAATCCATCGGCGGGAAAAGAAGTGATGAATATCCGATATGTTTATTATGGCCCACAACGCGTGTCTAAACAGACGCAGATACTGCAATCAAAAGTTTTATACATCTCAAAAGAAACTGGGTTTCACTCTGACTGAAGTAATAGATGTAGAGTTCGGAGATTATTCTATTCACCAGGTATTAGACCCTGCGCAACCATTCATCTTACCACTACGGCCTCAAGGTTGAAGCCTGCAACACCCAGAAGAGCCATGGCCGAACGAATCCACATACAGGGTGTTCACTATCTCGTAAAAGGATAACGTACCCGGTTTTCAGCTCTACATCGTTGATGCTGACCACGATTACAAGCGATCTAGGTTCGGATATTAGTGCGAAGCCACATATTGGTATCCCAGATCCGGTGCGATGGTAAGATCAGTACCTCTGCCTGGTTTCTCAGCTCTTCGTAATCCCCCATATATGGCTATGGGAGTGTACCCCGCAACCCGTGATGGCAGGTAGGCAGGCATGCAGTCCATGAATGCCATCCATTATCACTGAGCTCCTCCCGCCTACAAAAGAAGCCCGCTCGCGCAACCCTGATTTCCGACCGAAAGACGACCAACATACAAGCAATGACTAGCCCGCCCTTACGGCGATCTCGCCGAGCCTTTTCCGTCCTCCTTATTTCAGCCTCCTCGTGTCACCTTCCTTTTCACGCTCGCACGGGAAAGTAAGCCTAGGTAACGTAGGCACCTGGCAAGCTGACAGACAAGCTAGTAGCGCGGAAAATCGATCGGCGCCGGAGACGCCGTCCCGGCAGAGCGCTTCGGCAGTGGGAAATCGCTCTGCCTTGCGTTTGCGGTGTACAGTACCCAGTGTGGTTGGTGCGGTTGGTGTGTGGCAAGGAGAGGGATAGAGAGAGAGAGAGGGAGTAAGCAAACCTGGAAGGTTGGCCGACCGACCAATGATCTGCAAGTCAGCCCAAAAGCTTGGGATCTGGTGCGAAAAGTGAAGCGCCGATAGATTCGCCGGGCGAACCTCTTCAGGGATCTTGTAGGGGTCCCAAATTCCCTAAAGGGGACGATGAGCCAAACTCTAAAATCTCACACCCACACACACGCGCGCATCATTCATCTCGCCCTTGTCTTGTTTCGCAAGGTAATTCCCGGAGGATCCCACCAATTGTTTCGCCCAATAGACAGCACCATAGCACCGCCAATCCCGTGAAGGGAGAGGATACCCTCCCGAAGCCGGGGATGGAAGGTGGAATGTGGGGTAGCGCGAAAGGGGGGGAGGGGAAGACGACGACAAGCGAGCAAGCGAGTATCTACCTGTGGAAGGATTAGAAAGAAAGAGGGTTAAAAAAAAGCCAAGTACATCGATGAGATGACAAGTACTTACCTTACTTACACACGTACTTCACACTAATGTTTTTGCGTAACATGAAACGTTCGAAGCGCATCAACTGCCGGCACATGCGAGAGAGAAATGCAAGGGTCGTGATAGGAAGGAAAGAAGGAAACGTGATCAGGCAGCAAGTGCGTAAGCAGGAGAAAGAAGAAGGCGAAATGAAAAACAGGGTAGTATTGATGAGTTCTCGTGAGCCGCCGACATCAAAGCCCCGTGACGCCCGGAGTCCCGTTCTTGCTGCAAGGCTAGTCTTCCGACACACAGCAGCCGCCCAGTAGGAACTCGACGGAAAGAAAGGAAATGTGCGGCATGGAAGAGTCTAAACAGCGGTGGCGGGTAGGGAGGGTGAATATGCGGTCGTCGCATTCCGCATCATGTCAGACTTGTCAGACGCGTCACACAATAGTTCCCTTCCTAAATTTAGACCAGGGTTTTCCAACGTAGGGAGAAAGAAAGTAGGGAAGTAGTAAGATGACGCGCCCAGGAACCCGTGCCGCCAAGAGATCGTAGGGATGAAAGGGAACATACCGACATCAGCAACAGCGCTTAGAAAACCTGTCGGTGAGCTAAAGAAGGAACATGATGTGGAAAAAGACACCACAAATAAACGATAGGGGGCAAAAAAGAAAACGACTGTAATCAAAAGTGGAAAAGGTGAAAAAGAAATTGGACATGCGGTTCATTTTAGGACTTGACGTTTCAATAAACACTTCTGCAGCCGCACCGGCTTGCATCATGAGGCTACATTATCGGTCTTAAAAATAGCAGCAACTGGCTTAAAATAGAGCCGTCCCTGAACCAACGACGACCCAAAAGCATGGACAAAACCAAGTTACCTACGAAGGTCCCTTCTGGTTACATACTGTACATGCTGGATGTTGCTGTGAGTACTATGCAACTGCATCCAACACCGGTAACAGGACCAGGTAGGAGGAGATTTAGATGCCTATGTACTTCTTAGTCAGGGAGGAAACAAGGCACGCATACACACCGAAGCTGGGTTATGACTGGTGCATCCTCTCCTCCCTTGACGTTGAATTTAACCTTCGCGGCTCTGTTGTTCAGGTACACCAATGATATCAGCGTGATAAGGACCAGGGACATGTGCATGACACACATAACACAGCTACACCCCGATTGTGAGAGAGGGAGGGGAGGGGATGGAAAGGATTGGCGCCCAGGGATACATGGTCGACGCAGAGGCGCCCAGCACAGATGGGGGACGCAGGACCCTGAATAGCCTCTTGTCTTGGCTTCTAGAGATCTCAACGAAGAACCGGGAAGCTGGAGGAGAACGGCGATGGGCCAATGAGATGTTGTGGAGGCAGTTGCGGCGCTTCCAGAAGAGGCATCCTTGGGTCATGGCTGGGCCAGAGCGCTTCCTCTTCTCTCGCGATATGCAAAGAGTGAACTTGCTATCTGCAATGAGCGACGGGAACCTCGCATAAGGGCGCGTGGCAGCGGTAGCGCTCATGTGCGTCTCCGTCATCGCCAGTCCCACCCACCTACACCCGACGACGACGACGATGGCGTCGACGCTGACCAGTAAAGCAGCCTGTGCGGACCCGCGGCGACGGTACTCAGGGGGAAAATGCAAGTCATTGTTCGCGACGATGACAAAAATAGCCCGTCGACGTAGGCCGTACGCACAGGTAGACACACGGGCGCTTCGTTCGCGATAGTAGTGGTGGATAGGCGATTGACGGTCGCCTAAGGGGGAAATCTTCTAGAATGTTAGGTCAGTGTTGAGCCACAGGTGCTAAGAAAAGGGCGGCGGCGGCGCTTAAAACCGCCATGGGGACGGCGGCTACTCAGAAACGCCCATTTATCATTGGACGGACCCAAGCAATGGCAAAGTCTGGTGACGAAGCATTTTGTATGAGCGCTTATGAGCGTCCGCAAAGTGCGATCTCGAAGAGTCTGAGGCAGAAAGACACGCATCTGATCAAATGTTTGAAGATAAAGTGACCTTGTCACAAGAAGGTAGGCTGATGGCCTGACTGGGGGGATCTTGAGGCTCTTTTGACCGGAGACCTGGGTAACGTATGGGTGGTTAATACTTGGTCTAGGCGAGTGGTCGGTCACTGGGGAGTTCGGTTCAGGCCAGTCATCCCAGCCACTGCACCCATGCCTTGCCGTTCAGCTGCATTGAAACCCCCTGGGCAGTTGATCCTTCGCTTGTGACAGTTGAGCCGAAGGATTCGGCTTCGCATCAATTCCGTCAAGTCTGAGGACAGCGACCGCTTTTAGCGCAATTATTATCATGATCAAGCCAGCCCTGTTACCTGGTGCCTGTAGAGGGATTGCGACAACGCTTGCTCTGCGGGTTGCCTGCCTGGCCTGCCTGTCCTCGTTCTTTCTCAATCCTTTGCCTCGGCAGCCCCATCTTTGATGACATCGCTAATTCCTCATACGCTACCTCTTACAGGGCTCTACCACTATGCCGGGTGAGCACATGCTGGCTGTTGGATGTTGACCACGCCCCGGTACAAGAGAGATGAGAGGAAAGGCAATCCTTGACTGATATTCCCAGCCTGAGCAAGCCAACGAGCACCCAGCCCGTCTGGCTTGAAATTACACAAAACGGGAAGGCATCCTGCGCTCTGCGCTCCCGCCTGCTCCGGTCTGCTCGCCATGTGCAGTGACACGATACTTTGGGTGGATGTGTGTGAGAGGCGAGGGAGGTCTTGTTTGCCGAGCTCGGCGCATCGGCATACCACTCCATTCGGAATCGGCTTGGTTAATAATAATAATTGTACTCCCTCTCTTTCTGATCACAAGGACCAACACAAACAAGTCGACATTCAACCGAACCACGCTCTTGGGATCGATCAGCCACTTGTGTCCCAAAAGGGACATGCCGGGCGAACTACCCCTAGCCACCGTCCATCAATAGTAGAGCTCGCTATTTCGGTAACCAACAGCACCAACCACTCTCTTGGACTCATATTGCTGTTATTTTGTTGTTCTATTCATATCTAGGTGATCCATGGGTAGGAAGAGACTTGATCATTCCGGGACGGATATTGTTTGACCTGTGGGCTGTGATCGGGTGCGGTAGCCAGAAGAAACGACAGAACGGATCGTTTTCAATTGGGGCGTTCTCGAAGCAATTAAGCTGAAAAGTGACGGAACCATTTCTTGGCTGGCTAGTCGGGTGCAAGCGGCTGGCGCAAAACAAAATGCACACGCTCTCCAGTATGTACTTGGTATCTCGGCTATTTCAGCCGCCAATCTTGGAGCCGCAAGAAACCATTTCAGAACAGGAATCCATAAGCAAAAAAACTTGAGCGGCCTGGCCTGGTATCTTACGAGAAATAGTCATGTGTCTCGTTCTCCAAGAATTAGCACTGGCTATTTGTGTACGGAGTAGTTCCTTGAACAATATCCATCCCGAGGTGCATTATTCCGAAGAGCGCGCAGGCTGGGTGACGGTCGGTGTAGCGTGTGAGTGGCTGATAGCAATCATGATTGCCGGCGGGAAATGATTCAAGACGGAAAAAGTACTTGTCGAATGGAAGTACCTTGGGCCAGGCAAGACGCGAGCAAGCTCAGAGCCCCCCTGGGCGATAGTTTACTCAACGTTACACTAGCGTCGTAAGTCGCGCTTCTTCTCGTTGGTACGATGTCGATGTACCTCTCGTCTCTCGTCTCTCCCCTGGGAAGTCTGGTCGAACGGTTGTGTCAAGCGCTACTGCCCCGCAGAGCATTGAAGAGAGTTCCGAGGGAACGAGCCACTCAGGCCAGTCTGCCGGTACCCCCCAAGGTTGCCATCCGTGCGAGTGCCAGATGAGAGGGGAGCCAGCGGGCAGGGAGATACTGGAAGAGACAGGGGTTTAGCTCCGGTTTTATTAGACGATGTCAAGTTGGTTGGCGTCAAAGCGAATCAGTTCCATAGAAGCGGAATGGTGCCCGCATCAACGGCGCCAGAAGAGGAAACAGCAGGGGGGCCATGTCGCTTTTCATGCAAGGACTGATTGTCTTCCTGCGAGGATCGAGCCAGGCTGGCAGCCCATCATAAACTGTCCGAGTCGGAAAGGTGGCTCGAACCTGAATCGCGCCTACCACAGAACCAACACCACCCAGTACCGACCGCTGGGCCGTCCAAAGCGGCCTCATCTCCAGCCTTTGGAACATGGGCTCTTCTATTTTATACGTTATCTGATCCCCTCCATCGCTGCTCGATTATCGTGCATTCGATCGCGAATGTTTCAAGTCGTCAATGACGCCATTGCTTACTTGTGCGCGTGCATTTATTTTTGTCTTGTTGTGGCCTATTGTCGTGGCCTGATTTCCCGTATCTGGAGCGTCATGAATGGATGAGTGAGTGTCTGCCTGCCCTTTGCGATAATCAAGACTGGCGGTAAAGGAGCGACTGCTGGTCTTGCCGTAACAGGCACCCGCTGGCTGCATACAAGGTCCGTATCAGTTACAATCTGGCTCATCTCGGCCACACTAGTCTAAATTGTACACTGCACCGAGATCAACCAGTGCACATCGGAATATTCTCAAAACGTGGAGTCGAGGAAAGGGCAAAAGGGACATCTGACAGACGATGATACCACGGTTCCGCGGCGGCACTAATTGAGGCCAAATCGCTGTTAGTCGTCATCTTTACGCCGCCCGCTTCTAGGGTTGCGTTGCTTTGACGCCTGTGTCGACTTTGCTTCACGCAGATGCGTCGAAGGAGATAGACGATGATGATGAGACAACCAATAGGACCATTAGTCAAGTTAGCAAGGTTCCATTGCAGCTGTGGTAGGTGTGGTATGTGTAAGTATGTGGTGTATTTCTGCTTACTTGCCCGCCCGACGTGATACTGCCTTACGAGGAGCAAACTGTACAGCGAACAGCGAACAACTGGAAGAAGGTGGGTTTCTGGTTTGTGTAAGTCACATTGAGACGAGGATGCGCCACGGGAGCCACACCACATCGCCTATGCAAAGCGAAGCGAGAGAAGCGTTGAAGTTCTAAATTAAGACTCGTTATCGCAAGAACGCCTTTCTTTCCTTTCAATAGTGACTGTAGGCGCGTCTGGTGTGGCAGTTTGTCCCTGTCATAGGCCGTCTTCTTGGCTCTATGCAGCCAATGGGTATCGCGATGCCGCTTAATATTGATCACTAGGTTCTGAGGCGGTTAGTTTTAGGGCACGGCATATTCCCAACTGGGTGGAGCGACAGGAAGGAAGGATCTGTTTGTTCCGTAGATCTAGTGATGCGCGTGTGTGCGTGTGTGTGGTGCGACAAGCGCTTCGGGGGCCATGGATGGCATTGCTTGCATCGGGCTGAGCGGATTGACGACGACGACGAGAGTTCACGATGATCCATCATGTATATGATCCATGAATGTCTGGTAGGCAGGTAGTATTGGCTGTGCGTCTTGAAACACTTATTATGCGATCGATAGCTTTGAACGTGTTGGTCCATGTTGGTTGAGGAAGCTACGCCCGGTCTGGGGTGCGGCTTTTCTAAATTTAGGCCAAGTTTACTGGTGGGATAAACGGTTGAAAGGCAACTCAACCACCAACCAGAATCCGTTGGCGATCCAGGTCACATCTACAACCCACAACTATATACCTGTATTTCCTTGATGGCCATCAACTGTTGGTTTCAGTTTGTACGTAGATATGCTATCTACAGCAGTCTATCCATGCAAAAACTATTTAACGTATACTGCATGCAACCTTGGAAGGTTGAAAATACCCAGGTATTATCGTTCTCTCTCGGCCAGATCCCGGCTCTATCGCGAACTCCTTCGGTGGTTGTCCGA
Source organism: Apiospora arundinis (assembly GCA_039105305.1). NCBI lineage: Eukaryota > Fungi > Ascomycota > Sordariomycetes > Amphisphaeriales > Apiosporaceae > Apiospora > Apiospora arundinis. The sequence goes on along the minus strand of JAPCWZ010000002.1, from coordinate 2,356,529 downwards.
GTACATATTTGTTCTGTTCCGACTTTTAGGTAGGTATACTCATGCAGCATGGAAGTCTAGGTAGGAAGAAAGATCAAAAAGACCCTGGTCACGCACCATGAACTGAAGTTGTTAAAGTGTGAAGTGACTCTACTACTGCCTACATAATTGTATTTTGTATGTTGTATTTTGTACAGAGTATTTTGCATTTGTATTAGCCTTTCCGATCCAATTCTGGGACACTGCTACCGTAACACCGGAGATTGTCATCAACCTGATGGAGGGATGGTTGCTGGCAGGAGGGGAAGTTGCATTCGAATGTTTCTCTAATCTACGATGTGCACACTCGCATCCCATGTCGTATGCTGCGGGATCTGGGTCACGCGGATGCGCTTCGAGCCATGAGGTAGCCAATTACCCAGGCCTAGGTATGCAACGTCCCCCACTTGGCCATGAACAGCACACAACCAAAACACATGCATGCTAAGCTGCTAAGGTATGCACAACTTACTTCACTCTCGCATCTTTCTACCACCTGCCGCCGGTGTGTGTGCATGCCCCTTTTATGTTGAGCATCGCCAAGCAGAACGCTAAATGTACCGAGAGAGAAAGGGAGAGGGGGAGAGAGAGAGAGAGAGAGAGAGAGCCCCTTGCACAAATTAAACAGCCACTACCTTATGAATCAGTCGCCGAGATGCGCGTCGCCAGAGGAAAAGAGGGCCCTCATTACACCCAAGATGCAAAATTGAACCCGATCAGGATGCCTTCTCTGGGCATTGTCGTCGTCCACTACTTATACAGTATGATATATACTTGCATGTGACACGGCGGGACCATTTCGGTAGATTTTCGAGAACCTGGTCTACCGTGTTGCAGAGCATTGCCGTTCACGTATACATGTTCCATCGAGGCAATAAGCAACGGCATTCTGCATTCTGGCTTTGTCAAAGTATGTAGCTGGTAAGCACTATAGGCAGGCACCTAGCAGCTTACTCTAGGGCCTATTGCTGCTGCTACTGCACTGCTACCAGCGCATCGCGGCAAATGGAACAAGAACATGGCACTTGGCGGCACGCACCAACCCGCAAGGAGAACCTACGTCTAGCTAGATGCTACCTACTACTAGTACATGCACGCAACTACATCATGTACACATGTAGGACACAGGCTGGGGCCATTATGGATGCTGAAGAATACGGCGGTGTGTGTCTGCTCGTACAGCCAGTACCATGTTGCGACACGAGACGTTGTTTCTGAGCAGAGGGAGCCGACCATGACACGCAAGTCGCGGGTGCCGGAAGTCAAACTCGCGCTAGCTCTAAATCCAACAAGTCCCATTAGACGCGGCCTGAAAAGGAACAAGGGAACAGGGCAATGCTGGAAGGCCGAAGTACCAACTCTTCCGTGTCATGTACCTAATGTTCTTACCTGCCCGCCTATGCGATCTATCCCTTCCATCCACATCCACCAAGGCCGCGCCTGATGGTGCAACTTAACTTCAACACACCCCCGGCTTCGGCTCCCCATTGGCTGCGGCGGACAAGATGTCGACCAAAACTCGTCGACCCGCCGAGCCCGCTGACATTTTGCCCAGCAGACTACGGCGATGGACATCCCATGTAAAGTGCGATTTATGCGACTATGGAACGGAGTGATCTGCTGTAAGCTCGGCAAGGGAGATTGCACCTATTTTCTTACACGCCCATGCGGCAAACGACCTGTCCTGTCTCCGTAACGTTGACTTTGCTGGATTCCCTTCTTGCTCTCGGCCTCACTCACACTCACCCTCACCCTCAACGCGATGGCATGGCATGGCATGCGGTTAAGTGTGTCTCAAAGTCGAGACGCGCAGTCGACTCGGCAAAATTGTACAGCCCAGACAGCATAAATGAACATGGAACGACGAAAGCCCTTGCACGCGATGGTCCACCGTTTCCCATGTATCCCGAAGACAACTAGGAGTTCCGTCATATCATTGGCGGCTACTATACGGGGCACACACACCACACCCTTGTGAAAATACACTGGTCTTAGTTCTTCCTTCACAAATCAAAGAATAACTACTGCCACCATTGATTGAGCAGTACGGAGCCAGCAAGAATTCTGAGTGAAGCATGATAAACCCGATTCTATCTACCCCTGGTGGTTTGAGAGTTATATATATATCCATACATATGAACTGACGAGCGTGGTCCTGGTATGTACTTGTTAATAGAGTCGGGTTATTCTCACTCAGGCACAGGGTACGATCAGCGTCACCGAAACCGCCGTGGGCCCGTGTTGCGAGTTGTGACCGAATCCATGTGGCAGTATCGGTGGCTTGGATCCTGGACGCAAGCGGTCGCGTACCTTGGCGCCTGTCATTACCGGATCGGCCTTTTCAGGCTAGACTAGCCGGGCAGCTGCTGCCAAGCTCGCCACAGCTCAGAATAGTATTCACGTTTCATGAATTGGTTGCAGTACCTCGGGCAACTGGTCATTCGCCAGAGCTGCTTCTGGACGGGCCGAAAGGTATTACTGGGTTAGGCGGTTTGTCATCACTCGCATACGAAAGGGTCAGCAGCGAGAAATCAATGCCGCTTTGGGCTAAACAGGACGGGCAGGGCAGCCTTTTGAATCCTGGTTGCATCATGATGCGGAGGGGCTGGTTTTTTTGTCAGTGCTTATGTACTGCATTGCTACTATGCCATGCCAGTATTGCTTGGTGGGCTGGCTATGTAGAGGTGTGCGGAGGTGATCGACAGTGACTTGCCTGAGCTGTCGCGGCTGTCGAGCTTTTTAGTTTCAATATCCGTTCACTCAGGTCAGGCAGATCGCGGCCCCCAACAAATTAGGACTATCAGATTCTCACATTATAGCATACCACTACCTACATGATACCACAAGCGGCAACCTACCTCAGCTAGCCGTGGACGCTTTAGAGTTTCTTGCTGTCCCCTGCACGGCATGGCGAGGGGGAAAAGGAATCAGAGAGACATGGGCACCAATTACGAGTATGGGGTCGCATAGCGCGTCAAGCGGCCCTCATTTGCTGGCAGGTAGATGCTTGTCTCTCGTCTCGTCTCGTCTGTCTCCTCCCTGGCTACGAGCAAACTAGGTCCAATGGACGCCGCGTTTGGCACGATTGGGCGCCAATTTTTGGGGAGGACAGACGGGAGAGAGTCATGATGCCGATGCTCGTGCGTAGGTATAGATTGCCGTCCTAATAAGCGAGCAGAGTACTAGTAGTACAACAGCAGCAAGGAGCCCAGGACCCATCGTTTGCGCTGGCTTTTGCTGGCTTTTGCTGGGTGCTGCTGGGTGCTGCTGGGTGGTCCATTAACGTTTGTGGCCGGCGGCCGCTTAGGGCGTTCTGTGAGTGGACGAGCGACTATTCGTCCAGTCCACGTCGAGGCTGGTCAAGCCCGGGTCGTCGTGTCGTGTCTTTGCTGGTATGCGGCATGTGGGCTACCGTCTCTCCGAGCAGCATATACTTCCTCCGAGAGTGTGAGAGATAGAAAAAGAAAATATACAAACCCAGCACCACTCAAAATTGCGAGCAGAAGAGAGCGGGTGGAAAGGGTTGCGGCAATCCCTGCTCCTGTGGCTAACCATTCTTCCATTGATGACCTGCCTGACTGCAACCTGAGGTACCTAGCTAGGCGCACTCTTCCATCTTCCAGGAGTGCTGCAGGCTGGCAGGGGGGGTTAACGACCGAAGTACCAGGACCCCTGTTTTCCCTGCTCGCATAGGTACCTCCCCTATCCCAGTAGCGTGCACGCTAGGTAGATGGACTTTCCAGTCTTTCCAGTGAGGGAGTGAGGGAGTGAGGGAGTGAGGGAGTCGCGCCTGTCCCCATCGTCATGATCCATCCAGCACTGGGAGAAGTAGCGAAGGTACATGCCCAAAGTACTGTGTTATCATCCCTACCGCCTGGGCCAGCACGACGAACCCCAGTCGGGTGCCCCTCCAGCCAGCAGTTCAGATTGCTTGAGAAAAAGACATCTGCGACAGCCATCCTAATTAGCAGCACCCTCCTCGCCCTCCTCATCCATCGCTGTTAAGAGCGAAGCGCCAGATACTGGGGCAAAAATGGTCCAGGGGTGTGGGTTCTAGTTTAGTCTTAGGCGATTAATTCTCTAGTAGTATCGCTCTCGTCTCTCGTCTCTCGTCTCTGTCTGCTGCGCTGCATACTTAGCTGGCCGTCGAAGTACTTAGCAAAGATTACAAAAACAGTCGCAGTACCCGCCGAGGCACATACTTCGCCTTCCCGAGTCGCATTTTATTGCTTTGCCTTTTGCTGCTTTGCTTTTGCATTGCGTTGACGCTGCGTTTAGTTGTGCGTGTATGTGTGTTATCATCTCGTTGATGAGACTACATAACCAAATACCAACCGAACTACCTACTTACTTACCTACCTTACTTCCAAGCTACCGGGTTGACTTGACGCAACCGTGAGAACTATCACTTTTCGCTCTCTCGGCTCCGGCCTCCTTACATCAGGATCCTAGACCGCAACAACAACTTCCTGGCAAATCCGGGTCCTTCTCTCACTCACTTAACTCAACTTACTCTTTGCTGGGCTGAGAGCCATTAGATGAACAAGTCATAGAACGATTCTTGAACCCGTTCTCTTGCATCCTCTCCTTCGCCAATTTTTATCTCGTCTCCCGCATCTCAGACGGACAACTTGAAACGCAGAGTCACGGCTCTCGCAGGCGCAGCACAATCGCGCGGTAAATCGCCCAAGCGCCAAAAAATAATCAACTTACCTCACAACTTACAGAAATTGGAGACAACTCTTTTTTCTTAAAAGAGCACAACCGCCAGCCAGGAAGGAAAGGGGATTTGGAAAGGAAGGCAAAAAGGTTGGGAAAGGGTCGTGGACCGACTCTCGCGAAATACTTCCTTTGGGATTCCTCCTCGTCTTCTTTCTTATATTGGCCCCAGCGTCGCCGACAAGCCCAAGGATCACTTGAGAATAGCCAAGGTAGGAGGATCATTATTGGCTACACCTTGTGCGCCTCCCAGCTCAGCTCTGCCCGCCAGTCTTACGCAGCACGATTTCCTTGCTCGCAAAAGTCCCCGCCACGCCTCAGCGGCGCAATCGCCTGTCAGAACTTCGAAGTTCAGTCCTCTCAACAAAACCAGCCGCATTTAGTTCTTGAGGTGATCTCTGGCCATTCCCTCACCGCGGACTGCGTCAATTCCGCCTGCATACGTGGTTTTCAAGTTTTGTCCCGGCTCTCCACTCAATTTGCGCCTGTTTGGTGAACTGGGTTACCTCTTTGGGGGCCAATTGAGTCTTGTGTGCGGATCCTCGTATTCGACTGTGTTGGTGTCTCGTCCGGAGCAACTGTTGGCAGTATCTGAATCTGAGACCGGCGAAGTTGGATCAGGGCCTCCGTTGCAACCAGTAACGGCAAACGCGCGCAACCGTTGCGACCCTGAACTCCACTCTATGCCCATAGAGAATAGTCTAGAGGGCATTTCTAAGGATTTTACAACCCACGAGATCTTAAAATCTTGAGAGTATTACAGAATGGCGTCTTTCACAGCTCTTAACGGAGGCGAACAACGGCCGACGGATCGCACCAGCGGCAGTCCCACGAACAAAAGGTCTGGCTCGGAGGAGCGACCCGAGATCGTCGTTTCGGGCGCCACACCAAGACCGTCATCTCGCGATCTCCCCTCGAACCCGCGAGACCAATGGACAAGTTCTGGCCCAGAAAGGTCATCATACGCGTATCCCGATGTGGAAGGAGCATCTAAGCGCAAACGATCCAACTCACTTGAGCAACGTAGAGAGGCCCCAAACGCACCTAGCGCCCCGAGCGCCCCGGAAGATAGGACTCCTGCACCGCCGTCTCACCCGGAACCGCGGGATGTTTACGGAACTTCCCAACATCATGAGCGCGACTATCGGCCTTACGGGGATGAGAACCGGGGCGAGCGCAGTGACGCCTGGTATTCTCAGCATAGTAGGGATGAACGATCAGCGTATGAGACGCAAAACTCGGCGTCACAATCGGAGGGACAGGGTGAGGACTCGCTCCGCAGAGTCACCAGCCAGATGGATTCACAGCAGGGCTACTCACCGACAAGTCCCGACGACGAGTCCAGCTACTATGGCGGTTCGTACACGCCGGAGCACCGGAGAGACGGCTCGGTGATTCAATCGGATCCGAAGAAGAGGAAGCGTAATTTCAGCAACAGAACGAAAACGGGATGTTTCACTTGTCGTAGACGGAAGAAGAAGTGCGACGAGAGCAAGCCTGAATGTAAGTGGTCCCCAAATGACTTGAGACTAGTCGGAAGCTGACTGCGAAACCTTAAGGCAACAACTGTCTCCGAGGAGGTTTCATCTGCCAAGGCTATGCGAACCAACGCGGATATCAAAAGACGGAAAACAAGCCCCCGGCGGTCCCGCTTGAGTCGAAGGATCCCAGTTATGTGCCTCCCGGTGCTTATGGGATGCCACAGCAACCCCCTTATCCTAGTCAGCCTGCCAACCTGACAGCGCCGCCCAAGCGAGAACCACCGCCCCCATACCGGGGTCCTTCTTTGCGGATAGACCCACCGCAAGGCCGCCCAGTATTGACGGACGATGAGCGCACTGCTTCGACAATACCAACGGCGTCCGTCGCTAGCCCGGAGAACAAGCTTTCCAGCTTGCCTTCAGCCTACGCACAACAGGGCAACCCTTTTCCAACGCCTATCAGTGCGATAAGCTCGGCAAACAACTTCGAGCATCGGGTACTATCTAAGGAATACCAAAGGATACCTCCTCTACACGACGCTAGCCGCACCGAGCCTGAAACCCCTCAATCTAGCATCCCGACGACACTGCCTCAGATCAACATTCTCAACGCCACGACCCGAACTGGGAGCCCAAGCTCGCATCTTCAGCAACCACCACCTCCTCCTGCTCCCACAAGCACGACAAGCGCTCAGGTCGCTGCTCAACTCGCGCTGTCTCACAGCCATTTCCCACCGCCGGCTCGTCAAGCTACTCAAAAAGAGTTGATGCTCAGGGAAGACTGGTACCAGCCTTTCAACAAAGAACTGGTCCTGGAACGGGAGAGGTGCAGTGCCGCCTGTTGGAGGTTTAACAACTCGACGAATCCCAATAATGGAGTTTCTGGCAACGAGCGATCAAGACTGTTCCGCGAGATCCTGATGCCCAAGGAGCCCATCAACTTATCGCCTTCCCAGCAGTCTCCGGTGTCCAACATTGGCCAGGTCGGCAATGACGTCGTGATCGAGGCGCCCTTTACCTGCGACTATGGTTACAACATCACCATAGGACAGAACGTCTTCATTGGACGCAACTGCACCATTATCGACCCCTGTTCCGTCAAGATCGGCAACAACACATACATAGGACCCAACGTCAGCCTCTTCGCTGCTACCCTGGACACGAACCCAGCGAAGCGTATGGGCAGCAAGAGCCTTCAAAAGGGAACCCCAATCAATATCGAGGAGGACGTATGGATCGGCGGTAACGTGGTCATCCTGCCTGGTCTCAAGATTGGCAAAGGCTCCACGATCGGTGCCGGTTCCGTCGTCACCAGGGTATGTTTCCTATTCTTTCCCCACAGCTGCTCGACTTTATACTTACATTTTTTTTTTAGGATGTGCCAAACTTCACAATTGTTGGTGGAAACCCGGCGCACGTAATGCGCGGCATCCCACCTTAAACACGCGGAGTCTCTTCAAAACTGCACATACAACAACCTCTACCTAATGTTAACGTTACCCGATATCTTCCGCGTCTACTTTCTTCAGAGTCGTTATGATACCCACTTCGTTACTGCTTGTACAGATACTAGCGATTTTTATTTTCTCTCATACTCTCACAATTACGAACTCCACCCCCTTCTGCGGTCATGTGGTCATGTGCTTATGCGGAGAAGAAGAGGAACTCTTTCATATCTTGGCAGCATTGCAATTCATACATGGCATGAGCGTCTCTCTAGCGACTTTGGTTTTTCGGTTTTTCTTTTTTCTATCATTATTCTTTTATTCATCATGGCTCGGAGGAGGTATATTTAGAGAGCGCCATCATGACATGTCGTTACGATTCAAGGAGACACAGAGTGAAGAGGTACATCATGGACAGGGAAGGAACATGGCTAAAGGAGAAACGGTTTTCTTTTCTCTACAAGAGATGGAAACGGCGCGGCACACAACATTTATATATACATTTAAGCCAAAGGGGGGATCTACACATACATACACACACACACATATGAGGAAAGGGGATGGATATAAACAAACTTGATGATGTGGAAAGGAAGGAAGTGACGAAGGGGAACAGCGGCAATGAATAGCTCTGGAAGCTACCTTAATCATACTGATGGGGGTAAAGCTACGAGGGAGGGGAAGAGGCTATGCAAGACAAACATATGGGTGGGACCTCACATACAAACCATGTCTATATCCATCATCACCAGCACCTGTTCTTGCTGTGCAGGAATTCCACATTAATGTCACGATTTTTTCGCATTCAACTTATTTCGCACTATACTCTTTCTGCTTCCTTGCCTGGCTTTCGTGATCATCTTTCATCTCTCTTTTACGCTGTATAATCATTACGCCCTTGAGTCTTAGGTGGGGATGGGGGATTACCATAAATATGGATGGGCACAGCCAGGAGTGATGGACCTTATTGCTGCTCGACCCCTTTTCCCATCAACTTGACTCGTTTCTCCCCTCCCCCCTGAGTGTCTCGCTTGTGTTTATTTGGCTATTTGGTCAACAATCTGGATATTATTTTGAAATACTTGTTGAGCCTAGTTCGTGACATGTATGGAAGAAACACCTGATGAATATTGCCATTATCTTTTTTTGACTACCTGACCTTCTACATATTGGTCAGTCAGCAACTACATATAGAAACCGCCTTTTCTTTTGGATTATGACTTTGATTAGGAGTATGGCGCAGTCGAGCGCTGAAGCAATCGAAAGAATTATGTACAGAGAAAGACTTGAGGCGTTGGAAACTAGTAATCACCGCTCAAGGCTGATGAGGCTGCTGCTGAGAAGGCGGAGGTGGTGTTTGCTGCTGCTGCTGCTGTTGTGACTGCGGCTGCAATCCTTGTTGTTGTTGCTGTTGCGTCTGATACCCGTCTAGGTCACCAGTGTGCAATAGGTTATCAGCAACCCCTCCTTGTATCTCAAAGGCATGCGCCGGCTGCGGCGGCGAAGACCATGGCGTCGGAGCGGTGCAGTCGCTGACCGCCGTGTGCAACTGGTAGCTAGCCCGGCGGCCGCCCTCCCCCATGCCGTGACTTTGCACATGAGACAGCTCGGACGGCGTCTGCGGTTCGGCCGCCGCCGCCATGTCGCCAAGCGCCTTGGGTTTGCTGTAGTATCCTCCTTCTCCTGCGGCTGCGGCTGCGGCGTCGTACCCCATGGCATTATCCATGCCCGTCATCGGTTTCATGGCGCTGTAGTCGCCGCTATACAGCTCGTATCGCACCACAGCGGGTTCTCCTTCGCCAGGCATCTCCTGGCGCGGGCCGAAGTAGACGTTCGTCGGCGCGTACTCGGGGTGGGGTTTGTAATAGCCCTTATGATCCGAATCGCTCCCGCTCCATCCACCACCATCACCACCGACCATGCCCCCTACTCCTCCTGCTCCTGATGCTTGCGCATCGGCATTACGCTGGGCCGCTGCGTTTCTCCGTCTCCGGCGGATGATGAACCAGCCAAGTCCTATGAGGACGAAGAGACCGGCCGATCCGCCCACGATAACGCCGACCATGGCCCCGACAGAAAACTTCCTGTTGCTGCTATCACTGCTCTGGGCACTGCTGTTCGAACCGCCGTCCGGTTTATGTGATCCGCCCCCGCCAGCATCCTTGCCCGATGCAGAAGCGGCTGCCCCCGTGGGCCGGCCCTTCGCAGCCGTGTTCTGCGCCGCGACGCCCGTAGGTTTGGCCGTGATGGTGCCGTCGGCCCGCGTCACCGAGCGCAGCCCCGGGATCGTGGGCAGCGGCGCTTTCGGGTCCACCATCCAAGACGCGGACCCGTCGTTCTGCGTCGGGCACGCGGGGGCCGAGGACGTGGTGACGTCGTAGGACGACGCGGCCGTGCCCGTCGGGGACGCCGAGCGGAAGATGGACGCCAGGTTCGTGTAGTGCGACAGGAGCGTGGGCGTGCCCGTGAAGCTAGAGTCCGGGTATTGCACGACGCCCCAGCTGGCCGTATCATCGGGCCAGTCGTAAACGATGCCGCCCGAGAAGACATCCAGATAATTGGCCCCCTTGCTGCCCAGACCCAAGGTGTCGGCTATCTCGGAGAAGTTGCGGGACTCTTCGGTGTCGTAGCAGCCGATCTCGGACAGGAGAACGGGGATCTGGGCCTCAACGAACTCATGGTACATGAGCGGCAGGTCCTCGCCGCACGAATAGAACAGATTGAGGCCGAACAGGTCGATCGAATCAGCGTACTCGCCGCATGTCAGGTAGTCGACGGCCGTCTTCTTGAGGTACGACGAGTCCCACTGGCTGTAGGCTATAGGGATGTGGCGGTAGCCGCGGGCGTCGCGGAAGGCTTTCATATCTCTCACGGCAGCCCGGATGTAAGGGGCTGACTTTCCGTAGTATGCTATATTCATCATGTCAGCATTAGTGCCTTTGTCCGAGGAACTAGTGGGTGTTAGGAGAACAAACAATAGTTGATACTGTCGGAGCTGACGCCGAAAGCCAGGACATTGCTATACCTATTTGTTCACTGGTCAGTTATCTCGCTTTGAAGGTTACTGCTGCTGTCTGGAGCGGATTCATACTTGGCAAATTCGTCAATCTTAGACGTCCAGTCATCGTACATAGTCATCGTCCAATCAGGGGTTTCCTGTTGAGCCATCTTAGCATTGTTTCGTAGAACTGCTTCTTTCTCCGTTGGGAATACCTACAGCGTCAATCACAGTCAAAGCGCTGTCTAACTCGATCCAGATATAGATACCCTGTTTGTCGAATGCTTCCATGCAGCCGTCGTGGGACCACTGAGCATCTACTTCGTACACCCGGACGGTGTTTACGCCCATGTCCGCCATGAGCTTTGCGTCGATCTCGCACTGCTTCGGATCGGCAAGTCGGTCCCGCACTTTGTTGTCATAGGCCAGAGTATAAGTAATTCCTGAGCCGAGGCGAATCAGTCCCCATGGATCACCGCCTACAAGTTTCGAGGAGTGACTGTGTATTACTTACCTTTGGCGAAGAATTCATCGCCATTGGACTTATATAGCCTCCTTCCCTTGATCGATATCGGTGACAAAGTTGTAGCTCCATTGGCGAGTTGTGACAGAAGGATACACGCCCAACAGGCTAGGCTTCCCAACATGGCGGCGACAGAGAAGCCGGTTGAGCTGCTCGCCCGTCAAGTATGTAACTTGCCCGCCGTAACAAGCGCTGCCTAAATGCAGAGTGTCTGACGTTGTAGTCTGTTCGCCCTCTGCGCCCAAGTGTTGGAGGCGACGTTCTTGAGCTCCGATGTTGATAGCTTCATAAAACATACATACAAAAGGAAGAAAATATCGCAACTAGCAGATGAAAAGAGCAAATTCAAAAAACGGTAGACGCGTGAGCGGGAAGGGCGTTCTACCCCCTGGCCCCATGAATTTACAACCTACCCCATGGTCGGCCATGGGTGATGGATGGTGTCGGTATCGGCAGCATAAACCGACATCCAACACATCACAACTCTGGCAGTCTGTCAGTTGGCGGATCATTAAGCTGATTGGTCATAAGCGTCTGCCCCCTTGGGATATGCAAGGGGGGGTCAACAAACTGGGCCGCGCAGCTGCAGAAGAGTAATTTCGTCGGTAGTCTCCAAACCTCTTTGCTCCTTCCCAGAGCCGCGGGAATCGCATGCGTACACATCGGCCTGGAATGAGTGATGAGATCCTGTCGCCCGAGGCCATTGGAGATGTGGTTGAAATAGCTTAATCGAACCATGAAGTCGATCAAACGAAACCCTCTTGAGCTCACCTTCCAGAATTACCATGAGCCAGAGTGAGTTCACAACCGCAGCGGCCATGGTGATAGGCCGGCTGATCGACCATTTGACTGGTATCTATCCCTCTCCCTAGCACCGGGTCCAGGACGAGAGAGCCCTTTGACAGGATATGACAGGGGTATCGTCACCAATTTCAGGAACCAACAGAGGCTTGGCATTTACGGGTAGGAAATTAGGCACCATGGGACAAACGACAGGTACAGACCTAACAACGGGCTCCGGCAAGATGAATTCGTTAGTGAAGCTAGTCAATCTGGTGCAAGACTTGCTAATAATAATAATCCGAGCTGTACATCATGAGAAGTTGTCGACGACAAGTTTGTTCTGTATGAGATTTGTTGTTGTATTTGTTCCAAGTAAGGTAAGTACAGGTTTACTGAAGGTGGCTGAGCGGGAAGATCTATGCAGTGTAGTTTGACTGCTTGGCAATTGAGTACCAGATTGACGGTTACATTAGAGAGCACTTTGAAGCCAGGAGTCGCTTGTCACGGACAGGGAAAGTTGGAATAAACAAGTGGATAAATCGCTTATCCTGGAGAATCGCCTACAACGCGCGTACGATGCACCGCGCCAAGACGATTGACACCATCTTGGAGGCAGTACTACCAGACGTATCGTTGAATATCCTCACAGGTTGTGTTCATATTCTCATGCATTGTTGCCGTTTATTTTCCCTCTGGCCCACAGATGTTTAAGAAAGGAATGGACTTGCTGCTAGTAGAAGCTATCAAACTTACATCACCCATCAATAAACTACATCGGCAGTTTCGGCTTGGCCAGTGTTGGACTTCCAGAACAATAACGTCATAGAACTACACACATCTCAACTCACAAGTCGGCAGCGCGCATAGCAGCTTCCTATACTCCATACGCATATATACGATTATAATAACTGAGATAATACATACGCAATCTCTTTGAAAAAATGGTAGCCGCAGCTCGTAGAGTATTCCATAAAACCACATCCATACCCTCAGCCATACAAAGGATATCCCAAATCTCATCAACCTTCTCATCGCAACGCACCTTTTCCACCACCTCCTCTCTCGACATGAAAATCGCCATCACCGGCGCCCGCGGCACCGTCGGCCGTGAAGTCGTCAAGCTGTGCGCCCAAGAAGGCCACTCCACCGTGCAAGTCAACCGCACCCCGCAAGACAAGGACGAGTCCGTCCCCAACACGGAGATGCGCACAGCGGACGCCGCTTCGGACTACGACGCCACCGTCGCCGCCTTCGAGAGGTGCGACGCCGTGATCCACCTGGCCGCGATCCCGAACCCCGAGGGCAAACCGGACAGCCAGGTCCACAACAACAACGTGAACGCCGCGTTCAACGGCCTGCGCGCCGCGGCCGAGCACGGCATCCGGCGCTTCTGCTACGCGAGCAGCGTCAACGCCATCGGGCTGGCGTACGCGAACCAGCCCCTGCGGTTCCCCTACTTCCCCATCGACGAGGAGGCCTACCCGAGCAAGCCCACCGACGCCTACGCCCTCGCCAAGGCCGAGGCCGAGCTGGCCGCCCGGGCGTTCGCGGACTGGTTCCCGGGCATGAAGGTGGCGTGCCTGCGGATCCACGAGGTGGCGTCCCGCCAAGCCGTGCGGGAGGAGCACGCCACGGACTGGGCGGCCGCGGGCGTCAAGCAGCTGTGGGGCTGGGTGAGCCCCGTGGCGACGGCGCGCGCCTGTCTGCTGGCCGTGACCGAGGCGGACGCGTACGAGGGCTGCCAGGTCTTCAACATCGTCGCGCCCGACACGACGCAAAGCGGTACGCCCTCGGCCGACCTGGCCAGGAAGTACTACCCGGACGCCGAGATTCGGGCGGACATGAGCACCAACCGCGGCTTCTGGACGACGGACAAGGCCAAGAAGATCCTAGGTTGGGTGCATCATGAGAAGGAATAGAGAGGGCCATTGGGATGAAGAAGAAGCCACTAGTCTCGTCGAATCATAGATATCCTATGAAACTTAATAACAGTCATGACACATTCAATCGTGAAGCACCTTTTCGGGAATAGCAGTGCATGTAGCAGTATGCACTCCTTATCATAGAGAGCCAGACAACTTCACGCAAAGACGCGACGTATGCGATGAAGTTGACGACACAATGCAGTGTGTGTGTTGTTGTTGATGTTTCATTCTAAAATGTGCATCTCACAGGCATCTCGTCAACCAGGGGCTGGGTTACTAACGTACGGCTCTCGTACAAGGCGTACCACGCAAAGACAGAACAAGTGAGTGAGTAGTAGGTAGAGATGTCTTTAGTATGTATTGACTGGCACCCTCCTCTCAGGGCCTATTTCTTCTGGCGCTTGGCGCTCTTGTCACTAACAGAGCTCAACACGCTTGCAGAACGCTTATTATGTCCACCACTGCTGCTAGGTCTTTCCTCCTTGTCATCTGCGGTGCCAGCCTCTTGCTTGACCCCATTTGTGGTATCTTTGGCCTCTTTGGCCGCGGCCTTTTCGTCATCCGCCTCCTTTCCGTCAGCAACAGGCTTCTCAGCTGACGACTTTTCGTCCTTGGAGGAAGGGTCCTTCTCGCCATTGGTAGCCTCACCACCAGCTGCGGGCTTTCCTGTGCTGGCTGCAGACGACGGAGCAGCGTCTCCTGATTTCTTTCCGTCCTTATTTGCCGCGCCGTTCTCTTTGGCTGTCTCGCCATTGGAGCCGCCCTTGGTCGAGGACTCCGCAGCGGCAGCGAGCTGGGCAGCAGGCCCACCGGAGGCCTTATCCCTTTCGGCCTTCTTGGCCTTCTCTAGTTTTATCTCGGCGTCGAACTTGTCGCTCAGCTTCTTCAGGTCAAGCAACGTCTGTATGTTCACCAACAGATGCTCCATCTGATCCACCACGGCCTTGGTCGGCATCGTCAACCGCGCTGGGACGTCCAGCTCATTAAGAGTGTTCGTAATGCGTGCGTGCTGAGCATTAGACTTGGTCGTGAGGATCTTGTTGATGCGGTCGTAACGGAACGTCGGGCCACTAGGTAGACGATCGTGTGTTGACACACCATACGTGAGCTCCTCCTGTTCGGTAAGCTTGCGCCGCTCGGGCGCTTGCGCACCCTTCTTAGTAGGTTTCTCAGGCTTCGCATCGCTGGTGCTTGCGACAGAGTCATTCCGGCTATGGCCATGGCCGTGGCCACTGGCAGAAGCCGCTATGCTCTCTCGCCGCTGCTCGGCCAAGGGCGTGGAGCCAGCTGGCGCCGAGGGGCCTGCCGAAGCAGGTGTATTCTGACCGTCGGTACCCATAAGGGATTTACGCTTCTTAGACTTATCGGCAGTCATGAGATTCTGGAGTAGAGTGTGGAGACCGTTGCTTGTCTTAAATGAGCTTAGATCTTGAGTAGTTTCGGTTGTGGGATAGTCCAGGCGGCTGTATAGTTCGCGGCGTTCTTGGTTGAACTTTTCAGTCCGGGCCAAGATGCGCCGGACTTCCAGCAGCAGTGATTCCTCTTCGCGGGCCTCTTCCTTGGAACGGCCCATCTGTGCTTCGGCGAACTTCTTCCGCCTTGTCTCGTCTTCGGGCTTGAAGTTGACCATGATCTCATGCAAGCTGAACTCGGCTTGGTTCATGTACTGGACGGGCCGTTGAACTGCCATCATTTTGGCAGCAACTTCGTAGTATCGCGCTTTCAAGTCCTCTAGAGTACGGGTCTTTCGGGCTGGTACGACGGCGGTGCTGGAATCTGTGCTTGCATCCCCTTCCTTTGACTGGTAGTCGTACCGATCCCATATTAACGGCCATCTTAGATCGTAATCCCTCACAGCATCCATCAAGTAATCAGTCTCGTCCTTTGTCCAGTCGCTGTTGGCCAAGGTCGAGTTGTACTGATCCTCACTGTACTGCGGTACGTCGACCTTGACGTTGAACTTGGCGAAACTCGAGTCCTCCAACCCCTCGGGCTTCGACTCGCCACTATCTGTGTCCATTTTGGTGTCCTCGCTCGGTTGGCCATTTTCCTGTTGTTGTTCAGGCTGCGGCGCCGTAGGTTGCACGTCGGTTTTCCGTCGCCAATGTCTGAGTATTAACGACTCGTCCCCACGCGCCGAATTGCGGAATGGGCGCATTTCCCATCTTGCGGCTGGTTTCCTGCTTCCGAAACGTCGCTTTTTGAACGAGGATATCTCAGGGACGATGGCGATGGGGTTGTCGCCACCCAAGTTCTGCACTTCTCGAGCCAGTCCTTTCAGGTTCTGCCGGGCCATTGACGTCCTCTGTTTCTTGGCCGGTCGAGAGCCCCCGCCCTCGGTGGGCAGGTTGAGCATCTCGCGCACATCGTGGGAAGTCATGTTGATATCGAATGGGCGACTTTGTTTGATCGATCGAATCCGACGTCCTATAGTGGTGTGTGCAGCGCGGGGAGGACGCCGACCGCTGGCACGGGCAGTCGCGCAGTAACTCTACTTCAAATTATCGTGATAGAGCTACACATCGAAGAAAAACGCTTTCTCGATTAAAGTTGATGATTTCGGCGGGTGCGACGCGTCTCTTGATGGACTAATGAAGGCGATTAATTGATTGATGAGGGCGTCGACGACCAAACTGGCAGCCAAATCTGGAGTTCTACGTTCTACAGTAGCGAATGCAATGATGAGCTCCAAAAAATTGAGATCCATAGTGCCCAGAGAGCCCACCCACTGATGAGATGCACGAGCCACTAACTCTAACCGCTATGGGTTAGCCACTACCAAGCTGTCTCTCAGGCCTGGCCGCCCCCCTGGACACTTGCCCTTTTTCCCTAACGTGGCAGTTTCCCATGAGGCTAGAGAAAAGAAGACAATTGCTCGAGACGTTTTGGTAGCTTAACTCTCGCTATCCCAGACTGCTTCCCACCTGCTCGTACCGCACCCTGCGACAACACCGGTAGAGCCCTTCACCAACCCCGACGACACCACCGACCAATCTACGGAAAAAGGGTCTCCAATTGAGTATACCATCAGTGTATAAGCTCCGCCCTCGCCCACCACCACCCACCCCCCGAAACGATCCACCGATTGTCAACATGAAGTCGATCCTCCCCCTCCTGTCGCTGAGCACCGTCGCCCAGGCGCTCTACTTCTTCATCGACGGGTCGCAGCCGAAATGCTTCTTCGAAGATCTTCCTAAGGACACGTTGGTGGTCGGCCACTACGAGGCCAAGGAGTGGGACGAGAACATGCGGTCTTGGTCCAAGCATGACGGCATCAGCATCTACATCTCCGTCGACGTAAGCGAAAAACACCTACCCACCGGCCGCCGATCCGTAGCCAAGCTTGAACTGCCATAGGAGGGGAAAACTAATAATCAATGATTACTATAGGAATCCTTCGACAACGACGACCGCGTGGTGTCGCAGCGCGGCACGAGCTCCGGTCGCTTCACCTTCACCTCGGCCGAGGCCGGCGAGCACAAGATCTGCTTCACCCCGTCGTCCAACTCGGGCCGGCAGGGCTGGCTCTCGCAGCACCACCCCAACGGCGGCATCAAGCTGCAGCTCGACCTGGCCATCGGCGAGTCGTCCGAGATCGCTAGCACCGACAAGGGCAAGATGGAGGACCTGTCGCAGCGCATCAAGGACCTCAACTCGCGGCTCCAGGACATCCGGAGGGAGCAGGTTTTCCAGCGTGTAAGTGTTTTTCTCTACTTACTGCATTCACTATTCTGGAGGAGGAGGAGAAAGACCGTTGTTGGGCCTGATGAATACGAGCTAATGACAAATGTGATATAACAGGAGCGCGAAGCCGAATTCAGAGATCAGTCCGAGAACACCAACGGCCGTGTTGTCCGATGGATGGTCATCCAGCTCGTGGTTCTCGGTGTTACCTGCGCATGGCAATTGTCGCACTTGAGGTCATTCTTCATCAAGCAAAAGCTCACTTAAGAAGAGGTCTCTTCAAGGTAGTTTGGATTCGTTGCTTAGGCGGATGAGATCAAGGGAGGCTTCGGGAGATTACCGGGACCATACATACTTCCTACATGGGTCGAAGGGGTATCATCCATATCTCTTGGGAGATGAGGCCATGGTTTACACAAAAACAGGGAAGGGAGAGAGAAAGAGGTCCTGGTTAGCGGTTATGGGCTTGGGCTTCTTGTGATGCTGTATAATGAAAACGAATGACCCCTAAATCCTTGATCGCCTCTACCAGGCCGCCGTGCGGTACATGTGTTTGCGTGTCTTGTATGATGCAAATGGCGTCTTTTACTCCCAAATACATCTTCGGCTACCAATGTGCGACAATATTCCCGGACTATAATATTCTTGGTCCCATTGTGTGACAATGCTGGATATATATGCACGAGACACTAGCTACGTGCTGATCACACTCTGAAATGAAAACAAACCGTGGTAGAATGCCCATCCCCAAACTTATATACAGGGCCTTAATCAACCAGAGGTTTATGGTCAAACGGTGTCTGACAAAATACATTTTGATATTGATGGCCAACACTTGCCAAGATGATGCCATACATTGGGCTCTCTTGTACGCAGTAGCATCTATCTCACAGCACTGAATACTGCTTGTAGGAATATGGCGTATGCCGGAAATCAATATCACATTTGAAGCCGTCTTGAGGCTGCATTTGTTTGACAGTCATGCAATAGGAAGAACAGCAGGTGATTTTCAAATTTTTTGTTCCCGGTGTATTCCTTTTTCTACAACACAAAACTCAATGTCCCTTTCACCCTATGTCCCTGTATGCCAGATCTACATCTTCAACCGCCTCTCGCGCCCCTCCTCACTTCTCCTCAACTGCTTGCTTGCCTGCCTGCCTGTACCCCCTTCGCCGAAACAGTAGCTCCTCTGGTTGTTGTGATCGGCACTTAAGCCAACTAATTATAGACGGGTTGTAAATTCGCGAGGCAGGGACCATCGAATAGCACGATTATATGTGTATGTATGAAAGAACCCTGATGCCTGTCAAATGCTGAAGAATTCCACCGGCGCCATGCGCTTGCTGTGTCGCTTTACTGAATTAACACGTCCCCCCAAAACTGCGTCTACTCCGGTCCGTAAACGAAAAACGAGGGTCGTGAATGATGCTGATAAAATAGAGAGGAAAATTTTGTTGGTTCGTTTCCCAGACTCCGCCAAGTGTTCCCTGTGCCAGAAAACGATGAAAACTCCATAGATGGGCCCTGCATTTTTACGTAATGATAAAAGTCGGTTCCAAATCTTGGTGGTAGAGCTGACCTGTCGAGATTATATCCACGAACAACTGCGCAACGGTGGTACTGCCCGAAGCTGTTACAAGACGGCAACACTTCGAATCAGGACAACATCGAGGCAGGCATGGCGGTTATGCCAGGGGCCACTGAAGAAAATGCCGAGTGTATCGCGCGCTGTCTAAGAATAACAAGTGTTCGTGAGCAGGCTTCTGTGAGCATGACGTGCCAATGCCAATTAGAGCCGCATATAAGTCGTAGCTGCGTGAGGCAGTGTGTACCAAAACAGTGATGTTGAGAACGGGATGCAGCCCAAAAGAGTATTACAAAGGTGTAGTATGTTGAAACATCGGATAGGATGTCGGCCATCCAATGCTCATTCGGAGTCTATACGGAATCGCAGAAATATATGGGTCGAGGGCGTTTAGCCTGGGAGGATATTAGTGCTTGCTCATCCAAACGTTCCAAAGTCGTCCGGGTTTACTTACCGCAGCAGAGGACCTTCATGAACTTCTGGAAACCAGTAGGTTGGGGCTGGGCAGGTTGTCCATTGCTGGGCATCGCCTGAGCACCCCCGCTGATGTTCGTTTGGGGAGCCATTCTCGGAGGCAGGTTTTGGCTGCTGTTCTGGAACTGTGCTTGTGTTGAGCCAGTTGGCGTAGCCATATCACGAAGTCCCCCCACCCCGCTGGTTCGTTGTGCGTTAAGCGCGCCTGGGGCGTTTGGCCGGCGTTTGTCCGTCGCCTTCGCTGGAGACGGAGGTGGGGGCTGCGCGGCGTTTAAACGCTCGATGGTCAAACCAGGGTTGCTGAGCCCCTTTCGAGAGTTGCCGTGGAGCTCCATTTGGGAAGGGCCCGGCCTCTGGTTTGGGTTGTGGTAACCAGTGGGCTTGTGCATGCCATCCCAGCCCTTGCCCGAGTCCTTGCTGATCTTCATCCAGTCGTACTCGCCATCCTCGACTTCGCCCGTGTTCTTCAATGCCTGGGTGAACAGGTCACGGAGGTAATCGTAATCGGGGGTGTCTTCGAATCCAAGGTTCCGCACGTACGTGAGGTATTTGCTAAACTCCTCAGGGAAACCCTCGCACAGGTCCTTGATCGGCGTGGTCTGCTTCTTCTCGCCGATCTTCTCGTACTTCTGCTTGTTGGTCGCAGCCTTGAGACCTTGCCATGGTAGTCCACCACGGAGGAAGTACATGAAGACGTGGCCCAGTGCCTCGAGATCGTCGCGGCGGGACTGCTCACGACCCAGATGCGTGTTAATGCTCATGTATCTGGCAGTTCCCGACAGCGACTTTCGCTCGCGGTAGGGGATGTGCTGCTTCGTCTTGGGATCGCGGTACTGCTTCGCCATTCCAAAATCCACAACATGAATGACATTGGCTGCCTTAGTGCCGGGGCGTCCAATCAGGAAGTTGTCTGGCTTGATATCACGGTAGATGAGGTTCTTCTCGTGAATTGTTTGTACCCGGGAGAGCTAGACATCGCGAGTAATTGTTAGTTTAGATTGCTCAATCAAATTAGGTTAATTGTTCATTGTGGTGGCGTACCATTTGCTTAGCCACCATAACCACGGTCTTGATTGTGAACCTCCGGTTGCAGTGGTCGAAGAGATCTTCCAACGAAGGACCCAGCAGATCTATGACCAGGATGTTGTGAAGACCTTCTTGACCAAAGTAGTAGACATTAGGAATGCCGGCTAGTTCTGAGGTTAGCGAGGTTTGCTGTAGACTGTCGAACGGGTCAAAACTTACGACACCCGACCAGGATCTTGTATGTGCGGTATTCATCTCGTAGCTGCGGTGCATCGCTCTTACGGGGTTCCTAAACAATAGGCAGTTAGTATACTGAGAGCACGACGGGTAGCACGACGGCGACGCATGGGCACGCACAAACTTGATGGCAACTTGCTGGTTGTTCAGCAAGTTGGTACCCTCGAAGATGACACCAAAGGAGCCCTCTCCGATCTTCTTGCCCACCCGGTAGTGGACACCGACAACGTTTGACGACGACGAGGCCATTTTCGTATAGGTCGAGGACTTGGAGTAATCGCTTTCGAATTGAAAATCGAGACCAGATGGCGAAAGGCCGACGTGATTTCGGGTCGTTGGGTCGAGGAAGTCGATCGGTAGTCAATAGGACGGACGGGACGGTCAGGCCTATTGTAATGCCAACGAAAGGTGAAGGAGGATTCTCCTTCCTTTTTCTGGGGGCACTTCCTTCTCTCGAAACCTCACAAAGAAAATAGGAGTATCGAAGATACTCGAGCACTCTAAGCCGACGCGAAGCTCATCCCCGAGTATCTTTTTGTTGGTGAGGATATTGACACAAGAACTCGAAAGGGGAAAGAGGGAAAAAGGAAGGTCGGTTTGGTGGAATGCCCAAAGGGACGACGAGATGAGTTTGGACAGGCTCTCTGTCGGTCGGTCCAAGGATGTTATGAGTAATTGGCAGGACTGGGCAGGGTGGAATTGAAAAGGGAAGGAAGGCGAGCAGCGTGAGCGAGAGAGCGACCAGTGGTGCTTGGGGGAGAAATGACAAGAGAAAGAAAGGCGGAATGCAGCCAGACAGGACAGGACAGGGTGAGACTGGCCTGCGCGACGGGGGACTGGGAACTGGGACTGGCAGACTGATGGAGACTGGAGCAGCAAAGAAATCGGCCGGTTTAGTCCAGTTAGGTGGGAGAGTTAAGGGGGGGCTAAGGCACCGCCCAGTAAAGAACGCTAGGAAGGGCCCTGTGGAACCCAAAAAAAGAGAGAGCGAGCCAGAAAGAGCCCCGGCGGGCCAAGCATTCAGAATTGGGGTTGCGTTGCACAGAGCAGCGAGAGCCACAAAAATGGAGAGAGTCAGCTCCTGACCAGTCAATCCAGTCCTGGCCGCTCCTGACCTCGCGCCTTAATCCCAGTCAGAGTCGTACTAACAAAAACCAGGCGAGGCCCTCGAATTGAATTGAAAGCAATGCAAGCAATGACCGAGATCAGCTAGCTCCTTTTTAATCCGCACTCGAGATTGATTGATGATGAGGATGATGGATGCGATGCAGATTTCTTTCTGGTCTGTATTGTATCAATTGTAGTTGATGAGGGGGTGGCAGGCAACCAAGTAACGTGATGGGGATGTGGCAAAAGCGTCGTCCAACAATACAGCGCATCGCAAACAAGTATGTAGGCAGGTGGTTGTTGTTCGAGAAGAACAACAACAACCCATCATGATTGGAGAACAGCTTTATTAAACTTCTACCGTGTGACTTTTATCGTTACTATGCACAATCCATCCATCAAATAGATACCTCCCGTCTCCAATCTGACGTCTAGGTCTACTTGTGCTGGGGAAAACTAAACAATCGCAGCTGAATACATATGGAAAATACCATGTAGATAGAACAGTTGATGGTGGAGGATGGATGGCATTTACGGTTGGTTCATCGCGGCCCCGTGTCTGGTGTGCCCTGCCGCCCTACAGCCTACAGGAGCTGCGGGTACGCGCCAGAAGTCTCAAAGGTTGTCCTTCCATCGGAGACCCGAGAAGGAGAGAGCGAGAGAGGAGAGGCAGACTTGCCAGACTAGGGAGTCAGTGAACATATTCAGGGTGTCCTTCCTCGGGTGCTGATTGGATGCCGACAGGCTTGATGGAGGTGCTTCTTTGTTCTCGCATTACTGTTGCTGTATGTAGGTAGGTGGTGCGGTGCGGTACATATCATACCTCCTAACCTGGTCGTCTATGTACGAGTACCTTCAATTTCTATCGCATTGTGCTGATCAGATTTTGTACCTTGCATCCAATCCAGCACCGACTAGCCCTGGGCTCGACCACCACCTGCGCCCCCAGTCCGCCAGTCCAAAAAGATCACGACTCGCAAGCCCCCGGCGGCACGGATGCCGGTCCTCCATCTTGCGAGACAAGCATCTGCCATTTCAGGTTCAATAATATAAAGTGCACACTGGCCCCGGCGTGTTGATGAATCTCAACAGAATGGGTTATTAACCATTTCTTATGGGCCGGGGTACACATCGGACAAGCGCTGATTTGTCGTACTGTATTGTATGTATGGTATGCGACAAAGGATCAAGTCGAACCGGAACCTTCAACGTCCCTCGTGCAACAAAGGTTTGGACAAACACCAGTCAATGCATGCAACATTGTTTTTTTGGCCCCCCCTTACCAGACAGACAGAACGCATTTACATTTTTGCCTGCGTTTCAGCTTCCATCCACCCGAGTCCGGCCTTCCAGACTTTCTAGGAAGATTTCTAAACCGCATCGCGCACTTATAGACCGATCTTTGAGGGAGGTCTGTCCTCGTATGTTTCGGGCGTGTGCCGCGTGCCTGGCAACTCCGGTGTCGAGTAACATCGGAACTTATTCATGGAAGCCCTGGAAGTTGGCGACCGCTCCAACACGAGCATCAACTACGCGAATCGTCGGTGACCAAGTGTTGGCGCTAGTTGGATGAAACGAAGACCAAATAATCGGTGGTATTAGAAGAAAAAAAAAGCTCGCTACCCGAATCTCTCTCTCTCTCTCTATCAAGATATACTTGGACACGCAAGCAACTGGCGCTTCCGGCAGCAAGTACTTATGTTGGAAATTCCAATCTGGCAGTTGCTCAAACTTCAGGTACTAGAAATGTAGTGCGATGGAGCTGCGTGGGTATTTCGTTAAGGCAATGTCCGAACTACCCCAGGAGAAACGGACCGGAATATCCATTGATGAACAGCTATCGATATGTGCGATCCCGCTTCTTTTTTCCCTTCGTCGTCATCCGAGTCAGCATCGCAACCGTCCGCCTTCATCGTTGTTTATTACCACTGTTTACTCTGTCTACCTTGACTACCTACCTGGCTGACTCCAGTTCCCGGATCCTGTTCCCAGAAATCTCGCTCCTCCCATGCTCCCAGTCAACAGTGACCGCGATCAGCCGGTTGTCTGGCGTACTAGTAAGACTGCGAACGAACTAGCCGGTTGGGGTGGTATCCTGGGGTGTCCGTTATTGGCCCATAGTTGCGTCAATAGGTCCTGCCGAACCCCCTGCATCTGCTGAGGTTGTATCCAGTCTGTGTACCAGTATCTTCACATCGAATGGCCTTTTGGGGGGAGGAGACAGAAGAAGGGGGGGACCCTTAGGCCACACACACCACACACCACACACCACATTCCATTCTTGGCCCAGTCGATTGGACAAGGGGGCCAAATCTCCTGGTTCTGGCCAATTCCCTTCGACCACCACAATGCGATGCGACGCTACTAACATGAGGTACATGCCAAATCCAATTATCCAGGAACAAGCAGAATCTCATCTCACATCATATCGTATCGCACCTAAAACAATTATTACTAACAACCCTATCGTTGCATCAGACCTCTCCTCTGCCGAGAAAGGGTCCGTCGTCGCGTGTGACACATCACCGATCTTGTTTCTTGGTCTTGGTTGTGGTCTTGACGAGATGAATGAATGAATGAATGTCGGTCACCATTGACCACCAGGCTAGTTCCGTTCCGCTCGCAGGTATGAACTCGGTACCGTCTTCACCGACAAAACAAGCACGGCAAAGCTCTTCTGCTCATGCATGCCCAGCGGCCAGCCGTTGCCCTTGACCTCGGCCCTGGTGGAGTCGGTTTTCTGCAACCTGCAAAACCAACGCCGCGTCTAGTTAGTCCGGGTCTTGGGTCTTGTTAGTTCTTCAGACTGATCGATCTAACGAACACCAGGTCTATTTGCATCTATGATTTGGCCGGCCTTCTCCGCAACACCTTCCTTCGCGACTAATCTAGCGCTCGGCCTCCCCCTCTTGCTGCCGCTTAATCAACTTTTTTGCCGCTGCGGCTCAGCTATAGTGACTACCTGTCCATTGAAGTGTGACACGGGTTGTGGGTGGTCTTACATGCATCGCGAGACGCATCTGTTGTCCACGATTGTACATCAAACCGCACATACGTCCCTAGGGCGAGCAGTTTGGTATAGCGGGACCCACCGCAGGTCCTGGTTGCTGATGAGTGTCGCTACCCCGACTTTCATCGTCTCGAGTTTCTCACCTCAAAGACAACGAACGGGCCGGCAAGCATCGATTGGGATACCCGATCTAGGAATTTGTCATGTGGGGATTCTGACCCCAACCAAAACGTTTATCGAGCTGCTCGGCTTGTCATTGATGTCTCCGGCAAACGCCTGAGGCCATCGATCCCTGGTATCGGGCAGCGAAGGAGCAGGGCCATCTGATATGCTATAACCTGCACCTGCCCTGCCTGCCAAGGCTGCATAATCAAGGGTCTAGAACCTAGGGACGTCCCGATAAGCAATGTTTCACGCTATAGCCGGGCATGATCCCGGATCGCAAAAGCATAGTTTTACTCACCAAACAGGCCAACAGAGCTTGGCGATCCTTCCGCGGCACTCTCCAGTCCGCCACGCATCCGCGTTTCATTGACCGTTGGAGGCAGCTCGGTCGTGGTAAAGGCTAAGATATACACTACCCCGGGCAATGCGTGATGGGTTTGATCTTGGTACTGCGCAAATGTCCGATTCGGCGGGTGTTCCGACCATTGTATTAGATATGCCTCCATTCGGACGGCGCTTGTTGGCGACTCTGCAAGCGCGGACTATGACGACTCGGCGTATGTCTGTTCACCGACCTCATGGCTGGGTAGTGTGAACCCTTCGAAGCGCCTCATGAAGATCCGAACTATGACGATGACACGTAGTCATGATGGCGCTGGCATCGTTCCAGTATTTACATTGGCGGTGCTTACAAGCAAGACCCAGCGGCCTCGCTTCCCGGATGTTATCGATCCATTGGTAACCGATCTCGCCGGCCGACATTTCGCTATTGCTAGATTTCCCGTTCGCCAACTGAGTGGTACAGTTCTGGCAAACCGATTTCGCCTGAAAGCTCAAAACGGTATGTCAAGCTCCTAGTAGGACCGCCTCGGTTATCACTGCAAGGATAGGAAGATGTATGTCAGAACATGTTTGTGTATAACGGAAACAGCAGTATTACTTCGCTCGACGAAAACCTCCTATTTCTCCCATGTATCAATCTACCCGTTCCCACTTGTGTACCCAAGAAAATATTTCGAGCTTCACTCCCTTTTACCTATTTCTACGCGTCTTAAAGCTTGCGCTCTAATCATTTCTTCATCCATCATTCCGGACTTGCTGAAGTGTCTCAGTAACCCCTCGTCTCCGTCTTCGTGCACGGCGTGGCCTTTACCAATGATGCTCATACTATCACGCATGAGAAGCTCGTAGACCGCTGTGGCGCAGAAGGTGGCCGGGATGTTCGCCAGAATGGCGACGGGGCTGTAGTTCATATGCGTGAACGTCTCGCGGCCGAAGAAGATGGCGGCCACCATCCGCGTGCCCAGATCTCGGGCCATGTTGGCGGCGATGGTGATGTCGGCAAACCCCCAGATCATGGCGGCATAGGCCAGGCCGATGGTGAGGGGGATCGTGGTGTGGCTCACAAACGGGTTGGCCGGGTCGATGCAAGCCCAGATGACCAGCCCGATAACGAAGTCAACAAAAAACTCTGTCAAGAAGACGAGGCCCATATTGGACTGATCCGGGTTCGGGAACGAGCAGAGGATGCTGGCGGGGGTTCCGGCGCCCACCAGCGGCTTGCCCGCGGCAACGTATGCCGCCTTCATGGTCTGGATTTGCGTCCAGTACATGCCCAGCATGACGAACCCGGCCACGAACGCGCCTAGGATCTGGGAAAAGATGTAGTAGGGTACCTTCTTCCATGGGAAGCCCTGCCAGAAGGCGAAGCACAGCGTGATGGCCGGGTTGAAGTGGCCGCCCGAGACGGGCGCGCAAGTGATGATGGCAAACGCGATGCCGACGGCGTAGGCACAGCCGATCTGGAACAGGCCGCCGAAGGGCGACACGCCCAGGGGGTTTGCCGCGTTGATGAGGAAGCTGGCCGTGGCCGCCACGCCCGGGAAAACGTACAGGAAAACGCCCATGGCTTCGGCCAGGCATTCGCGCAGCCATCGTGGCCGTCGGCGCTCGAAGTCGAGTTTCCGCTGGGATACCGGCTTTTGGTGGATGACAGAACTTGTGGCGTGGCGCTTCATCAACTCGGTTGCCCCAAGCTCTACTAAAGGGTGGTTTAGTGACTGATTTGCCTCCAAAGGGGGCGAGGTCGGTTTCGGGACTCACAGTCATGAGATCGGACATGTTCAAGGGGGTGGGAAGTCATAGCTTCTGTCGGGCTTGGTGCCCAGTGAGGGCACGATATAGTAGATGGTGGTTGTCGGATAGGGTAATATGGAGCAACTTCAATGCTCGCAATATCACTCGCAGGCATACTGTCACGGTTTTAGGCAAGTGGAAACTGGACCAGGTTACGGGCACCCTGGCCTGCGTGGTCTTTATACTATGGGATCGTCGCTGTTCTACATTGCTACTTACCCATGGGGTGTTTTCAGATCACCTATCCCGTCCCGTCAGGATAGATCCGATATCGATAATCGCGATGATGACAGGCCAACGACGTGCTTGGGGTATGCACCGTAGTGGATGCGGGTGCACCCGTGAGGGCACATCACACGGGCAATCAGTGCCTTATTGGTCTTAAAGACGCGTAGATCTCAACTTTCCAAGGGGACCGTGACTTGACTTGCTGCGCGCAAGAGGGCAAAATTCGCCTCTTAAGACAAGTTATGAGATCAAATCTCCCATAACATGCGCGCGAATGCGGACAGCGGAGGGAGTTGGACTCCGCATCACTCTTTTCTACGAGCAAATGCAACACTCCTACATATTTCCCCGTGTTACGAAAGCCGAGGAAGACCAATTATATCGTGCGGGGATGCCCATCGAAGAAGCTTCTCTTACCCAGGCTGGGACGTTTTCCAAAGTCTCCAAAGCTCCAACAAACGCGATGCCCCATCGCGGCTCGGCGCGAGCCTGTCGGCGGAGAAGTGGACACACGCGCCGGAAAGATGCATGTTTACTATTACAAATGACAATGAAACACCCGGTTCGAAAGAAGAAAATGAACGAGATGCTTCTAAGACCGCGAATCCATCATTGAAAAATAAAAGCACTCACGCAGGTCTGAGAATGTCTCATCTTGGGAATCAGTAGTCTGGCCATGCCCGTAGACCCTGAAGATAAAATTGGGCGACTCGGAACCTTGAGAGAGGGTGTGGGTGGGATTCTGATTTTACTTTTATTCCTCATCCCTTTCTTTATTCCTTATTCTCTCCTTTCTTTTACCTTTCCTTTTCATGCGAGGTTTCAAGACACAGCCGCAGCCGCAGCCACGCTGTCTTGGGAGATTTCATGACGTGGGCCAACTAACTACATGTTAGGGCTGGCCTGGTTTCGAATGTGAGAAAGACTGTTTAGGGCTGCCATTGGCATTGTTGGTCAAGCAAGGACGACGCTTGTCGTCGTCTCACATCCTGCAAGGCTTATCGCGATTGACGACGAGACGGTCTTGCCATTGCCAACAGGTCCACTGCGAACTCTGACCCGGCTTCTGCAGGCTGAACCGAATTGAGAGATAAGAAAGTCATGGGTTTATCAGGTCCACTACCTGAGTACTGTGTGTTCCATATTGACGCTGTCGCGGGTGTTACTGCATTCATCGTCACCTTGCTGTTGCTCATCGAACTGGGTCTCGCGCAACGAGGCCACCATTTGGATACAAAGCACCATAATCATCATCACGCCAGAATGGCTGTATGGCTTACCGCGCCTTGTGGTATTATCATCACACCAGTCAGCTGTTAGGGTCATTCCGCTGGACTCCGGAATCCTTTCCGCTAGGCAACCACCCTCTCGAAGCTGGGGAAGGTAAGTTGCCTACTCGGGAAATCTGCCTTGGTTGGGCGGCTGTGTAACTTAGAACTAGCCCCCCCAGGGAATCACCGCCTACATAACTTATACAACTCGGGCGCCCTAGTCCGGAATCCGGGTTGCTTGAATGCGAACCGTTGGATTTTCCTTGGGTGTAGGGCAGCTACGCTACTACCACCACGGAACGATCAACAAGAGGTGTTCCTTGATCCGAGCTAGGTCTTGGCAGCTGAACTCGATTACCCTGCACGTGAGCGGCCGGCCTACCGATCTGGTGGAGAAACACTTCAATCAAGCAAGTTCGAGGTATTGTAGGCCGAGCGAGTCTGCCTTGTTTAGTGAGGCCTAAGTCGTTTATATAGTAGAGCCGTGGTTCGTCTGGTTTTGTTCATCGTATTGGTGGTGGCGTGTGTACTTCAAGCCCGAGTATTAGATCGACTGTTGCGTGGCTTGTATGAGCAAATGACTATCTACATTCTTGGAGAAGGCTATCGAGAAGACTATCAAAGCTTTGAAGAAAGGGAGGAACCAACACGCAGCTACTCGTCTTGATTTCAACTGATTCGCTCTTTTGTCTCAAAGGGGATGCCACACAACACACCATCGAAGCTACACGGCACTACATATTGAAGGCACCTCAGAGGTAACGGCGCTTAACCGAGATGGACGACAACGATAGAGAAGAGGGTACATCTTCATACAGTCTCAAGCCGTGGTTTCAACAACATCACAAAGCCTCAAAAGCCAGCGGATCCAACGATGACGCGCAAGCGGCAGTTGTCGCGGCTGGTGCCACCACCACCACCACCACCACCACCATGATCAGAACTCGCACCAGCAGCCACAGCAGCAGCATAGCCGTACCGCCGCCGCCTTACATCTACATGACCTCGTTGCCCATGGAACTCCAGCTAGAGATCCTCAGCCACGTCGACCTGCCTGGTCTAGTCCAGCTCCGACGCACAAGCCGTCTGTACCGCTCCGTCCTCATCACGCGGGGCTACCTCGTGCGCCGCTTTTTCATCCCCGGCGACAGAGCCGGCATCTACAGCATCTCTTCGCTCAAGTACTGCTGCTCGCACTGTCTGACGATGCCGCCCGCATCCCGTCTGCTCGTCCCGCCGCGCGACGTGAACGACATCCCCGACGACATTGACAACGACAACCTCGAAGAGCTGCATGGGTGGTGGTCCTGGGACACCCTATGCTACCGCTGCTGGCGCAAGCGTCTCGCTCCTCCGTCGAAGTGCCGCGCTGGTCAGGTCCTGTACCAGGTTGAGAACGGCTTTTCCCTGTACATCTGCCAGTTCTGCGGCTGGCCTATCCGCAAATACACGCCAATGCACAAGGGGTGCGATACGCGGCGGTTTTGGATGCGGTTTGTCTGGTTCTTGTTGGGGGTTGTGCAGTTCGCGGCCGGCGTCTTCGGCGCCATCGCGGCTTGGGGTGTCTACGAGGATGACCCGAGGATCAAGATCCCCTCTTCGGTGAGTTTTCCTTTTCTTTTTCTTTCTTCCATTCGCCTTACATTCTCCTCTATCTATTTGGCTTCTTTTTTGTAGAAGTCATAAGGGGCCGCGAGAAGAGAAAATGGAGAGCAAGATGGGGTTGATAGTAGTAGATTTCGATGTGCTTTAAAATGTCTTATTAGCAATTACTGACTCATGCTTGTATGGGATCGCCAGATAAACTTCGGTCTGCTCTTTGTATCCTGGATCACCGTGGGTTTCCATCTCGGCTTCAAGGAAGGCTTCTACAAGTGGCCGCTTGCGCTCGAATTTGTGCAAGCCGTCCTCTGGCTGCCGCCCCTGATCGCCAACGCCCAGTGGAAATGCGACCCGTATTTTCGTGTCTGCGACCCCTTTCCCCGGTTTTCCCTAGCCGCCTTCGCTGTTAGCTTGTGAGTTCTCTCGTCCTCTCGGAATGCCTTTCTGTCTCTTCCTCGATCGAAACTTGCAAATACTGCTAGCTCATGGCGAGTTACCTCCTGCGCAAAGCTAATCATAGGTGTCCTTGATGCCCGTATTGTAGTGCGTTTCGGGCCGTGAACGTCATAGGCTATACCATGCTAGCCCTCGATTACGACTACAAGAATATTTTTCTACCTGACTTGTCAAAACGAGAGAAGACCAAGTATTTCCTTCTCGATCTCTTGATTTGGTGGACAGTCATCATGTAAGATGAGTGATAAACAATCTCGGCCGGCAAGGGATAGCTGAGACAACGTCAAACGACCACACACGGATTTCAATTTCTCATATATCCGAACCGCATCATGTGTCATCACAAGCATCCATTTTCACAACTCGGTATCTTCTCCATCAAGATCCGTGGGATCATCGAGGTCCGCAAACAGCTTGACGCCCCAGCTCTTGCCCGGGTCGTTCATCCGCACCTTCTTGTCCTGCTTCGCGATGTCCCGCATCTCCCCCTTCGAGAACTGGACCTCCAGGGCGCCGCGGTTCTCGTCAATGTGCTTCTCGTGCGCGCTCTTGGGGATCACGACGGTGCCCCGCTGCATCCCCCAAGCCAGGACGGCCTGAGGCACGGTCGCGTTCTTGGCCGCGGCCAGCTTCGTCCAGAAGGGGTCTTTGAAGATGGGGTCGACGAGGCTGCCCTTCTTGTCCCGGTACGTCGGGTTGGTGTTGGCGAGGGGCGAGTACGCGATGACCTTGATGTCGACGTCGGCGCGGCGGTGCCAGTCCACAAAGTCCTGCTGCTGCAGGTACGGATGCGTCTCGAACTCGTGCGCATAGGGGCAGATGTTGCACACGTCCAGGATGGCCTGCACCTCGGCGCGCGCGAAGTTGCTGATGCCGATGTATCGCGTGTAGTTCTTTCGTACGAGGTCCTCCATGGTGCGCCACGTGTCGACGATGGACGTGTCCGTGTCCAGCCGTGTGCCCTCTCCCGGCACGAAGGCGACGGGCCAGTGCATCAGGTACAAATCCAGATAGTCGACGCCCAGGTCGGCAATGGACTTCTTGATGGCGGCTTCGGCCTCAGACTTGCGGTGGTCCGAGTTCCACAGCTTGGAGGTGACCCAGATCTTGGAGCGATCTACTCCAGAGTCCTTGATGCCCTTGCCCGTCTGGTCTTCGTTTTCTGTTGAAAGATGTCAGTATCCACGTCTTGTTATATATAACATTGTCAAAGACGATCCGTTCGAACGAGTGGGAACTGGACTTACTATATATGAGAGCCGCATCGATGTGATCGTAACCATTGCCCAATGCGTACTCAACGGCATGAGCGACCTGTCGAACTCATACCACATTAGCTCAATTCTCATGGATTGGATCCAAACTTTGGATGATGGATTACCTCGTCGCGGTCAGAGAGCCAAGTTCCTAGCCCAAGCTGGGGAATGTGTTTCTCTTTGGTCAGATTGAAGCTCCCGAGGGAAGCGTAGTCATACTCCGTTCGGAGTAAAACAAGGAGTGCTGCCGCCACGATAGCGGCGGCAGCCAATGCTCTCCCAAATGCCATTTCGTCTCGTTTATAATAGTTGCCTTTCGCTCCAAGAAAGAATCGGATACAGACCGGAATAGGATAAATAACAAATTGATTTCAATGATCGCAAGTCTCGACCCTAATTGACATAGTGGGAGCTGGAAACAGTTGAGATAGTCCCCCGCATCTGCGTCATAGATGTCGTGATTAGCATACCATCTTGAGTTTGATGCAACACAGCGGCAGATGTGTGCATAAAGAACAAGGGGTTGCAAACGCTATTCGGCGTTTCCAGGCGGGGGAGGGGAAATATTGGCATTCCAGCCCGGAACCTGATTAATCGTAACCCATCAGAAACACCATGTTCACATCATGCACCACTCGTATATTCACTGAATATCAGTGTCAGACGTGGTTTAGTATAGATTGGGTAATCATAATCAAATACGACTGCCGTTCAACTTAAAATCAGATGTAGACCTGTAGAAGTCAACGGTTTAAGCATGTAATCAAGAGTCTCATTCAAAATCTCCAACTCCAAACCGTACAGTAGGCTCAAGACTCTACTCACTGCAACCTTTCTTCTATCCCGACATCTTCTATTGCCTCCATGGCTTCCCCCAAGGTACAAGATGCGGTTTCGGACAGCCCCGCGCAATCGCAGGAACAACACGCGGCCCCTCCCAACGTGCCGACCAAGGAATTCTTCGACACCAAGGGTCTCGACTACGAGACAACCTACGGCCACAACGCAGGCCTCCTGAAGGCCATCGACAAGCTCATCGCCCTCCTGAGACCCGGCTGCCGCGTGCTAGACCTGGGCTGCGGCACGGGCAAGCCCGTCGCCCACACGCTGGCGGCGCGGGGATTCCAGGTGCACGGCGTCGACTTCTCCGAGACCATGGTGGAGCTGAGCCGCGCCGCCGTGCCCAGCGGCGTCTTCGAGCAAGCGCATTACCTCGAATGGGCTCCCCCACCTTTTTCTACTCAAGACCAAAACCAACCCGAACCCGAAAAGTTCGGCGGCATCGTCGTCTCCTCGAGCTTCTATGAACTGTCGCGCGAGCAGATGGAGACCCTGGTGTCGCGGTGGCGGGACTGGCTGGAGCCCGGCGGCGTCGTGTTGTTGGTCATGGTCGGGGCCGAGGACGTGCCCGCGACCAAGCCGGAGATGTACGACCCGGATGGGCGGTTCGCGCGCGGGATCCCGTTCCGGTTCATGGGGGACGACTGCTTTTTGTACCTGTTCACGCGGGCCGGGTGGCGGGCGCTCCTTGAGGAAAAGGGCGGGTTGGCTGTCCGGGAGCTGTGGGCTGAGGCGTTCGTGCCACCCACGGGGGCTGACTGCGATAGCGAAGTCAATTCCTTTTTCATTGCCGAGAAGGAAAAGTAGAAAGAGCAAACGGCAGTGGATGTTTGAGAGTTGAACTAGTGGTGGGACACAAACTTATGGTATTTTATCCTTTTCCCCTTTTTCTTTTTCTAGGAAACGGATTTCAAGTTGGTCACGAGTTATCTAGCCTTGAGAATACAACTTCGTAGCTTTGGTAGAGACTATAACCACTATCATCTTGCCGCAAGCATTGCAACCGAAACACAACATGCCGAAGAGGTAGGTTTGGTCCATCGCCGAGGCAGTCATACAGACACCTCATTTGAGATCTCATTACTTTAGTAGGACCGACCTACGTATCCCTAGATGTCGGTCAAGCTTCTTCTACACGTTTCTCCTCCTGGTCTGTAACAAACTCCAATGCTTCTCGATCACTCGCCCTGTTTTCACTCCCGAATGTCTCGGCATGCAACTCAAGCACGAATGGAGAAGAGCCGCGCTGGCGCTCCTGAGGGAAAACGAGGTACATAAAGGCGTATACCACCAGCGACACAGTGAACCCATAGAAGTATGCTATCTGATACAAGTGATCCCAGCCGTTGCCGGAGGATACGGTTAGGATGGCGCGCACGAAGCCGGCTGATTTCCATAAAACCCCGTTAGCGTCATCATAATCAATGGTGTATGGTTCTTAGCAGGTAGATGTGATAAGCTTGCCGACTTACGAAGTAATGGACCAGTTGCCAGGACCCAGGCCACGATGGCGCGAAAGTTGAACCCCCAGGTGTACCAATACGCACTCCGGCTATCGCCCATGTACATGTCCCCGATGTGGTACTCGCCCCTCCGTACGAGGAAGTAATCGCTGATGACGATGCCCGTCATGGGACTCACGAACACGCTCCAACCGCTGAGGACGGTGATGAAGGTGCCCGGGTTGGTCACGTAGTTCCAGGGCAGGATGGCGATGGCGATGGCGACCAAGACGTAACAGCCCCGGCGGATGTTGATCCACTTGGGGCACAGCGCCGCCATGTCCATGCCCGTACTGACGCCGTTCAGCACCAGGTTCAGGGCCAGCTGGTCCGCCAGGAACCCCAAGCCGGCGAAAAAGGTCCCCGCGCGCGCGGCGGGCGACAGAGGGTGGCGGTCCTGGATGGTCAGGAGCAGCTCCAGCGGGTTCCAGATGTACTGTCCATCAAAGATGGTGGCGGCCGCGCTCGTGACGATGATCCCGCAGACCGGCGTCAGGACAATGAAGATGGGCGCGGTCACGACTTGCCCGAACAGGGCGGACCTGGGGCTTCGCGCGTACCGAGTCCAATCGGACTGGCCAAGGCTGCCTGACGATTGGGCGCCGAGAAACGACTGCAGGCCGTAGACGGCGTTCCAGCTCAACGCGGACCCGGAGAGCGTGGACGGGGTGGTCATCAGTGCACCCGCGCCGCCGGCCGCGTGCACCGACCAACCGAGCATGCCGAACAGGGTCGCTGCTATCATGACGAACGTGATGCGAAAGGGCAACTGAAGCTTCTCAGGGGGGATCATGGGTAAAGGGAGGAAGATGGCCATGAAGACGAAAAACGAAATCAAAGACGCCGTGTCTACGTTCGCCGACGCTGGGAGCGTATTCTGTAAATTGACGAAGGGGGGCCCAATGATGGCGCGTAGTATTATTTTGACGGCTAACAGGGAGAAAAGGGATGGTGTCAGCCTGGAACAGATTGATGGACGAGGAAGAGGAGGAAGACGTAAAGGAGACATCTTGTAGCATTCACCTTGTCCGCCCCAATACGCTTCAATGCCCATCCAAACACAACCTGTCATGATGCGATTCAACACGGGCCAGAACCCCCCGCGCATGCCCCATGCTGCCCGGGACAGCACCGTGAAGCCCAGATGTAAATGATTTCCTGGCCACCCGGCGAGCACGGCGACCAGAACCTCGATCAAGGCCACGCCGACCACGCAGCCTATTGCCTGCGGCGCACTCAGACCAAGCGACAACAAAGAAGAGCCTGCTGTCCACGCCGTAGTGTTGATGCTATACAGATGCATATTAGAACACGACCAACCCAGCGGACAGATCATAGTTTCGTCCTGTCTCTATACCCTCACAGGGAAAGGGGCTACAGTGAGCAAGCACCTACCCAGTAATGACCCAGTATCCTGCGAAACCTTGCCAAGTCCAGGTCCTGCGGTCCTCGGGGATCGGGATCAGATCTCGATTACACCAGAAGGTGTTCCTGTAGTTCGCATCCTCATCGACTGGACACTCTAATTTCTTCACCCATCTTGACTTTCGGCTTTGGACTTTCGGTTGATTCATTTCGAGGCACTCAATGATGGACTGGTCATTTACAATAAATGATCATCCTACGACTTATATAACAATTCAATTTGAACCTCGGACTACTTGCACACGTATGTATCTTCTCTTCGGGGACGACCAGTTTTGGTGGAAGCCCGATGAATTATCTGATAATGCAACCATATACGCTCTTCGCATATACGCTTTTTGCATTGCATTAGCCTGTCAGCAGTGGGCAGGAGGCTGGTGATCATCACTTTCTGGCTACTCCTGGGCAACACGGAACGGGCATCTGTATTGCTTAGCAAACGGGAGGATGCGGGGTATATCAGATCGCTCCCGTCGGGGGCTCGGGCCGCTTTTGCATATGTAAGACTTGCCTCATCTTAGTCTATAGCTCTTTTGTCATCTGATATTTCTCTTCAAACATTCAACGGCGTTCTACCAAGCTATATTGAATAACCAACTGCTGGACCCTTACATACATTCGCCATGACCAGCTCCGCCAGCTCTACTTCAATTCCCATCGTTGACTTCCAGAACTGGGCGAATGGTTCTGACGCAGAAAGGAGACAGATCGCGAAAGACCTGACCGAAGCATGCCGTCGAGTTGGCTTCGTTTACATCGTAAACCATGGTGTGCCAGACAGCCTTCTGCAGCAGTCATTTGACTGGACCAAGAGACTCTTTGATTTACCAGAAGAGAAAAAGATGCTCGCGCCTCACCCGCCGGGCCCCTCGGTCCATCGTGGCTACTCTTGGCCTGGGCTAGAAAAGGTCTCGCAATACGTTCATAAAGAAGGGGAGGATGCTGATGCTGTAGATGCCGAATTGCGAAATGTGCCCGACTGCAAGGTGAGAGCCGCCCCCTTTCATTTCCCTCTTCTTTCCTCCATTCGGCATGCAACCAATGCTGAATGAAACTGTCAATAGGAGAGTTATGAGATCGGGAGTGAGGAGTTTGATTCGCAACCCAACGTCTGGCTACCAGATGATGTGCTACCTGGCTTTCGTGACTTCATGACATCCTTCTACTGGCAATGCTTCGATGCCAGCAAGGATTTGCTGAGCGCGCTGGCCGTTGGGATTGGTCTGGAGGACGATCAATATTTTCTGCGCTATCATAATGGACACAGCAACCAGCTTCGGCTTCTGCACTATCCGCCGGTCGAAACGGAAAAGTTGTCAAGTGGCGCAGTTGCGCGGATCGGGGCGCACTCGGACTGGGGTACGATCACTCTCCTATTCCAGGATGAGTGCGGGGGGTTGCAAGTCGAGCATCCCGACGAGCCGGGGACGTTTATAAACGCTACGCCCGTCAAGAACGCCATGGTGGTGAACGTCGGTGATTTGCTGATGCGTTGGAGCAATGGTAAGGTTGAAATGCCATCTCATCTGTGTTATGTCTGTCTACCCCTGAGTGATCACACTGATCAATCCGATTCCGCTTGCAGACTACCTGAAGTCTACACTTCACCGAGTTACAGTACCCCCGGTGGATGGATCTCGCACAAGAGACACGCCGAAGATGACGAGGGCAAGATATTCGATCCCGTACTTCGTCAGCCCGAACCTAGACGCAGTCATCGAGTGCATACCACAATGCACAGGCCCAAATAACCCGCCAAAGTATGAACCAGTGACGCAGGATGCTTACAATCGAATGCGGGGGAAGCTACAGTACTCGGAGAAGTAGAGCATCATGTACATGGTCTGGCTGATTATGAGATGTCCCCCGTAGGGGTCAGGTTGGTAGGACAATAGCAGCTCCAGGTCATTGTTGGGTGGGAGACAAAACTGAGGCAGCTGGTAGCTAGCTACCCGAGCTACACCACCACCACACGTTGGTAAACAGATAATGCCCAATAATTCCTACAATTATCAGCCAACCCCCCAACCCGGCCTGATGGCCGGGTTGGCAAGCGTGCAGCGCTTAAGGGAAGGCCAGTAAAACCACCAGCCGGTCTGGGAGTTTTCGTAGGCATGTTCGAGCCCCCGCGGGACGGGGGTTCGTAGACATGTTGAGTTTTTTGACATTTTTAATTTCTAATTTCTAATTTCTTTTTCCCTTTTTGCCTCTTCACCTCTTGTCCTTCCAGATTTCTAAATACAGTTCCTTCGATACCTACATCCGCCCACTGGGATAGTTCTGATATGCTGCAGAGGATAAATCTTGCATGGTGCTGGAAGGCATCTGGACTGACACCAACCAACACATGCTGTCTACATGATCAGCTATTGGAGTAAGAGTATCCTATGTAAGTAATATTTTGAAATCTGGATGCTACTGGTTTGCGAGTGGCCTAGATGATGAGTACCATCTTTGAAGATCAACACATGTGTCTGTCGACCTTTGAGAACAGTGGCTACTCACTGCATCTCTTATCGGATTCATTTTTCAAGTGGACGATAATAAGAGCTTAGGAATATGACGTCGCCGGTGCTTCTCAGCAGGATTTAAATAAGATAAAACATTCGGCGGCGCAACTGTTTCCAAGTCGACAGCGCGGCCGAGTTATCCTCGGCGGGAATCTGTTTACTTCGCCATTTCTATTTTTCTCCTTCTTTTCTTTTTGGGGAATGCTCAAGCCAAAAACTCATCATACCATGCAAGTCCATTCATTTAATAGTATGGTCTCTGCGGTGTAGACATGCGCCCCCTTCCGTGCCTCCTTCGCGTAAGTCGTACTCGCCTCTGCGGTGTCGTTCTCCGGAAGGCTTTCAGCAAAGCAAGGCTTAGCACGAGTTCATCGCACTACTGCCAAACCATTATTCGTGTATATATGAGTAATAATAATCACAATGCATTGCTTACTGTACCTAATTGTTCTTCATAAGGTACTGAATCTTTGGCCTAACCCAAGGTTTGCGTACTTACTGATGTAACACGGACCCCAAAGCCGGGATGATAGCGGGTTGACGGGGTGGGATGAGATGACAGGTCGGCGACCAAGTCTCCACCAAACGATCCGGCACGTTGTCGTTGGCGCCGCAGGGCCCACACTGTTCACTTAGTCGGGCAATATTAAGTACTTGGTAGCCTTCAAGCGCTGGAGCCCCCTACCCGCGGTTTTAATTATAGTAGCCAAAGAGTTTGGACCGGTCTGTCGGTATGTTGTCATCATAGTATGCGCTAGTAAAGCAACTTGGACCGGTGCGTTGCATACATCCCAGATACGACGTATAGCGCAACCACCACTAGAGTTGCATGAGAGAGAGAGGGGAGGTTGGAGCAGACAGAAGAAGCAAGCGCGTGCTTGCCTGGCTCAGGGAGCTGAATACCAGCTTATCTTGGGGGCAAAAAACAACGAACCATTGCAAGGAAGGTATGGTAAATAAGAACATGAAAATGTCTCATCGATTCATTACCTCGTCGTCCCCTTGAAGCCTTCCAAAAGAACAAAACCCCCCAAAAACACCCAAGGCCAAAGACTTCAAGCATCACATACGAAGTACATCTACTACTCGT
Source organism: Apiospora arundinis (assembly GCA_039105305.1). Lineage (NCBI taxonomy): Eukaryota > Fungi > Ascomycota > Sordariomycetes > Amphisphaeriales > Apiosporaceae > Apiospora > Apiospora arundinis. The sequence goes on along the minus strand of JAPCWZ010000002.1, from coordinate 2,317,033 downwards.
AGAGAGCCAAACCAAACCAACTACGTCATCAGCTGTGAACCACCATGGCAACCACCCAAGCCCAACAACCTCTGCCAGCGACTGCTGCTGCCGCTACCACCACCGCAGCACCAGCAGACGAAGGCATATCCCGCCGCGACTCCCCCGCCTACACTGAGGAGCAACGCGCCGCCCTCGCCGCCGCCGTAGCCCAAGCCGAAGCCGGCGGCAGCGGCGACGGGGGAGCATCCTCCACCACGGGCCGGCCCTCGGTCGAGACCACCTACACCACCAACACGGAAAGCCCCCTTCTGTCTGGCGGCGGCGACGGAGAAGGCAGCGAGCGCCTCCGCAAGTACAACATGTACTACACCACCTCGCGCCTCTCCGTCTTCCTGCACCGCGGCAAGCGCCAGGACGCGCCGGCCGAGTACTTCATGCAGAGCGACGTCCTGGCCCTGAAGAAGCCGCAATTGCTGCTGCGCCGCCAGACCTCGGACAGCACGGACAAGGACGGCCCCGTCGTAGCCTGGGGCAAACTGAAGCTGTTCTCCTCGCGCCACTGCACCATCGGCCTGGGCGATCCCACCTCCACCGCCGCCACCATTTCATCCGAAGGCATCAAACTGCACCGCGACAAAAACTTCATCCACCGCAGCGACTGGCGTTTCAGCACCGACGTCGGCTCCCCCCATGCCAGTAACCAAATCGTCGAGTACGTGTGGCGCAAGGACATGGCCAAGTACGGCGCCACCATCTACAAGTGCGTCCAAGAGGGCCACGAAGACAAGGTGTACGCGCGCCTTCTCAGCGGCGGCGGACTGAACGGCAAGAAGGGCGGCGAGGTTATGGTGCGCGAGGGCCTCGACAGCGGGCTCGAGGCGCTGCTGCTCGTGAGCGCGCAGACTATTTGGGCGTGGGAGGCATTGGACTATCAGAGCTTACGGCAGGGATACACCAGCAACAGCAAGTCGGACAAGTCAAAATCGGACTAGGTAGGTACCCTAATTGTTGCACATACCCAGACTGAAGAAGGAAAGCCGCCTGAGGTTGGTTGGTAGTACACTCTTATCTAGCGTCATCGTTCAGTAATACATTTCAGACCTTATGAATGGAGCACATTAATAAGCAACACAGCATCATAGAAATAGGAGTGATACCTGATCCATAATTCGATGCCCAAAGAGCTATTTAATTCCAATTTTTCGAAGAAGATATACATCATAAACCGTGAAACGTGCCAGCTACGCCTAAGCAGGGGGGAATTAGAAAAAAAGGACAAGAGCAGCGTGACCAATACACACCACGGAACTAAGAAATACACTCCGGGATCCCCTATTAGCATAGGAGCATTAGACCAATTTGTAAGCCATGGCCAGATTTACCGATGCTAAAATACCCTAATCACGTTACATCGATCGCCTGGCAGCCCTGCGTCTTCTCTAAGGTGGCGCGGCATTTCCCGTCATATAAGCGCTGAAAGCTCGCTGGAGACACACAAGCCAGATCAGTATACACGAACACACGCACACAAACACGAAAATCACGAAGGGAGGTTGTTCTTGAACTTACCGGATTCCTCGTCTGCAGGAAAACCGTGCCGGGCCCCGTGAACTTGCACACCAGCCCCTCGCCGCTGGCGAAGCCGGCCATGATACCACCAGACGCCACGCGCTCCATGATGTACTTGGTGTTCCAGGCGACGAGGTGGCCGTTGTCGACGATGTACTTCTCGCCGTCGGTGAGGTCCTTGCGGATGATGGCGCCAAAGGACGTGATCCACAGCAAACCGACGCCCGTCATCTTGTAGACCCAGAGCCCCTCGCCCGAGAACATGGCCTTGCCCAGCCCCTGGCGCTTGTAGTCCTTGACGATGCCCTGGGTGCTGGCGACGTACGCGTCCTTGCCGACGCTCCACGACTCGTCACCGTGCAGGCGGATCGTCGTCATGTCGCCCAGCATCCCGGGAGCGAACAGCACCTCGCCGGGGCCGATGAATGTCGAGTGCCCGATTTCGCCGCCCGCGATCATGCGCTTCAGGGTGAACTTGTACTCACCCTTGAGCGTCACTGTCGGCGACATAGCGATAAGCACACCGGGCTTCGCGTCCAGGGGGCAGCCCATGGCCAGCTGCAGCGTGATAATACTGTTGGAGTCACGGTGGCTGATGCGGTAGGATCCACCGTTAAACTGGCCCACGTCGTCACCCGCCGTGCTCTGCGCGCCCTGGAACTGGCCAGGCGGCGGTGCGCCCGCATGCATATCTACGGCAGCGGGTTGCTGCTGCTGCGGGGCTTGTTGGGAGCTCATGGCCGAAGCGCGGCGTGAGAGGTCCATGCTGGCCTGCGTCGAGTGTGTCTTTTCCTGAGGGTAACCACCCTCGGAGGGTCCATCGTATCCAGGCGGCTTGCCAGGCGGTGGTGTCATGCCATTGCCATCGCGCATAGGCAGGCTCATGTGATGTTGGTGTTGCGGGGCATGGCCGGCTTGGGGAGGCGGCGGGTAGGAGACGGGCGTGCTCGATGTCGAGGGCGGCTGTGGGGTTCCGCTCTGCTGGGGAGGCGGCGGATATGATTGTTGAGGGGGCGATTGGTAGGATTGCTGAGGCGGCGGGTTATAGGACTGTTGCTGTTGAGGTGGTGGTGACGGGTAATGCTGGGCGCTCGGCGGCGCAAAGCTCGGGGTGCCCGGAGGTGGAGGGTAGAATTTGGTCTGGTTTGCCGGCGGCGAGGTCGGCGGCATGGGATAGCTCTTCTGCTGCTGCTGGCCTACGGTTCACCGTTAGTGTCAATGATTCAACGATTGGTCGGCAAAGCTAGGTTTTTCCATACCTGCTGAGACAGCTGTTCCAGGAGGAGCTGCGGCATGTTAGCATCGCGAAATGGAGAAAGTGGTTTTGGGCGATGGAGTGGGAACGCACGAGGGTAGTATTGGCCCGACATTGTCATTCAACTTGGACTCCAACGTTACCAATGAGTAAATCGAAGCTTCTTTGATGCCCTGATATGTTTCTACGAATATCTACAACTTCGAATTAGCCATCGTTCGTCAGACGGCGGCGGCGTAAGCAAATGCGCGGATCGCATTTGATGTCGTACGCTGTGCTGTGCTGTGCCGTATTACTCCAGGAAAAGGACCCCGCACTTACACAACTTGGCGAGCTCAGCCTACAGGATGGATGTCTAGGAAGTAGGTGACTGATGACTGATACTTCTGCTTTGCACGCACAACACTCGTTTTGCAGTCGCAAGAAGGTGGAATTCAGGTGGAAAACGAACTAAAGAGTGTGAAAGGGACGAATACTCTCAACAGTCGACTCACTAGGAGAAAAGGGATGGACTTTTTCTCATTTGCAGGAGTTATTGATAGCCTGCATGGCGGGAAGCCGCCTCTCCTGGCCACCCACGCCACTGACTGACTGCAGTAGCAAGCCCGGCCTCCTGCATGGTAACAGGATGGCAGTGCAAGCAGCAAGTGCCGCGCTTGAGCCCAACGACCATCTTGGTCTCCAGCCAACTGGTCAATCAGGAACCGTTCTTCTGTGCGAGGGTAACCAGGCTGCCCAGGATGGCTAAAATGAGCATGCAGGCGCCACTGGCAGACTGGGCTCTGCTGGGCTCATTTTGGATGTTGGGCGAACTGAAAGACTGGGAACAAGTTTGGGGGCCAGCGGCAGCTATTGGTCGAGAAAATCGTCCCTCTAAGGCCGGGCGCTTAGAAAGCGCTCGCTCGGCTTGTCGGCAGGACCCGCTGGGCGCTTTCGTCTGTCATTGGTCCAGCTAACAGAATCGAAACAGGCACCTCCCTCCTGTACGTTCAGTACATGAAGTGAAATCAAATACATAAAATAAAGCAAGATATCTGGAAATACGATACGATCATCCTCAAATCTGTGACAATTGACCTGAATTGGGTTTGGATAGCTACCAATAGGTAACCAACTTGGACGGACCCAGCAAAGTTAAAGCTCCGGTCCCCAGTCTTGACGCTACCAAAGAAACCTGGGGGTATCATATGTTGGTTTCTTCTTCCCCGAAACACAGTAGGCGTGCTCAAGGAAGCAAGTCTTACCGGTCTATACTATCTAGCATTTTTTTTACTCATTCTCAAGCATCATTTTGATCAGCTCAACCCAGTTCCCGATGTCCTCGCAAACCTCGAGCTTATCCTCGGCCCATGTCTTATCTAGTCTTGCTCCTTGAGTACCGCCATGCGCCGTCTCCTGAAACACATCGTTGTGTGACACAATGTGGACGCGACCCCCTAGTCCAATCTCGATAGTGATGTTAGCCGTTCGAGACTTGAAAGGAAACACGATCAAAAGTTGCGGAATGGGGTGTGCAGTCAGCGTGATGTCTACTGGCAGGCTTGCCTTCACATCTGGCGTGATCGGCGGAAGGGGCAACTTGGGCTGCAATCCTGTAATGTCATGTTGTAGGATGGGTGTGGGTTTCCAGTTTGCGTCGTCCGGAGCGATCTCGGCATAGCCCGGCTTGGACTTGAAACTCTTTGCCAGAAGAGTAGAGAGGAACGCAAACTGCCGAAGGACCGCCATCATAGCCACGAGCTGACGGGGATGTTGCATTGGCACCTTGCTCAGCACCTGGCCATAGACCGGCTTGTATATGAACAGTGTGTTCTTGTGCCCTGCCAAGTTGATCGACCCTGGGGTGCTAGGGTTGACAGTGGTGACAGCTTGAGCCCGTCGGATGATACGGGGTTCACTAGGATCGTATCCACTGTCCGGGGCGACGGGGAAGACGATAGCGTCAAAGGTGACGATCGACTCAGGCAGGGGAATGCCTGCTAAATTATAAATATGAGCCGCCGCTGCTGTTGTAACGACCACTGGCGGGTCGAATGTTGCCGTAAAGATAACATCCGGGATCCTAGGACCTGCTTGTACGCTCATGCCCGCTTCGGGTTTGGGCTCGTCCCCAGGGGGTAAGAATATCATTTCCGGCTCCTGCCAGTCCAGAACATAACCTGATGTTTGTTGTAGCATCATATCGTCATTTGTCAGATCTTGTGTCTTCTCAACATCATCCGAGATCCAATTCTCCGTGACGCGGATGGCCGGAATGTGCATCATGTTGTGCCGAGGGGCACACTCGATGAGCATCCCCCAAGTGAAGATTCCTGGCGACTTCTTGTGGACATCTGCACTTCTCAATCTTCTTCCTGTTTTCCAATAGTCGAGCATCAAACCAATCTTGCCTCTTGTATGCATCATGGGAACACCGTGTCGGAGGCAGAGGGCGTATACCTGAAGTCGGTTATCCGGCAGTACATTGGTGGGCTTATTCTCAGGGATAGTATTGTCATCCCGGAGCTTGAGCATGTCCCATTCGTGTAACTTTAGGAAGCTTTCGTACAACCCAGCAATGGCGTCGTAGCAATTTAATGCTGGGAGAACACTCAACTTGTCCAAGGCCGCGAGTCGCTCCAGGTTCGGCTGGAAGGCCAGAAGTGTCTTGGTCAGCGGGCTTTGGCCTGGCGCCAACTTCAGATCTTCCAGTAATATGTCGGCGGCTTTGCCAACGTGCTTCTGGGCGTTCTCGGAGCACTCGGGATACGTGAGTGAGACGTTTTCCACGACGTGGTTAGTGACGATGATCTCGAGCGCGAGACCAACGCCTGCCATGACCAAGGTCTTGGAATGAGGCCCACCAGCCGGGTTGTCCTCCCAGAGGCACTCGAGGCCAATGGATCTAGCAAGGCGCTCGAGACCTTCATTACTGACCATGGGTCTGGCGGCCCTCTGCACACAAGATATTAGTCTAGTCCTGGGCGCCTTGTGGGATGCGAGAGCTAGAGGTAGACACAACATACCTTGACCGTCTCGATGATGAAGTCCATCTTCTTCCTAAAATCGTCTTCGTCTGATTTACTAAGGGTCATGGTCCCCATGCTGAGATTATCCAGGTGCAGGTCAAGATGGTTGTTCATGCCAAGAGCACCTAGAGCGGCAGTGGCCGAAGGGCTGTCGAAGTTCATAGCAGAAACTCCATCGTTAGGCGGATGTTGCTTAAGCGTGAACGAGGTGGCGGGCGACTTCTTTACATGCTGCGGCGACGTACGCGAGCCTGACGGAGGAGAAAAGGCAGTCTGGGTTTGTGAGGCCGAGAAAGGAGTAGATACAGGAGGGGTTGGAGCGGCACCAGGCATTTGCGAGGGCGTGCGGCCCTGTTGCGAGGGACCATGGCGCATTGGAGTCGACATGATGACGGGGTCGCTTATGGGACTGGCAAATGATATAGTCCCACCGTATCAAGGATGGGATGGCGAATCAACCAAAAATCGGCATGAGAGCACGAAGCCAAGAACTGAGATGGAGGCTCTTGGTAGGTAGGAAGACAATCTCAACCCTGCTGGTCTTAAGCCTGAGGTCTCAAGGTGCAATCTGAAGCACCGCGTAGTGGCAACTTCCCATCTGGGTTGCGTCGCTCCTGCCCTAGCCGATACCTAGGTATGTATGTAGATAGATGCACAGAGATGCAGCCTTATACTCGTAATCGCTCGCAAGACCGATGCTTCAAACACAGGGCTTCCTTTCCTGCTCAAAGTCAAGGTCGCTGAGTTCTAATTGGTGCAGGTGTTTAGCTCACACTGAAGAACATTTGGCGGTGGGGCTGGTAGTTGAATGTCGATGCTGGCATCAACATTGGACACAAGCCATCACAGTGTGTAATACAGTTTGTCTTCCAGACTACACACCGTACGCACCTGCAACTTTAGCGCTGAGGGTGGGGGCATTCAGCACTGGCGGCGGGCTCGCTCTAACGCCGCCTGGATATTGTTTTACAGGTCTTTGAATCTCAATCTTCTGCAAACATTACCCTTATTCGCCAGATACAGGTCGCAATGCAATACATTATCACAGCACATGAGAACTCCTTGCACTATCAAAACTTCATCGATTGCGGGCAATGCTATGGAGCTAAGAAAACCGGATGTGATCAAAGGGATGGCAGACTCTCTGACCAGATACCAATCCAGCAGAGTCCAACGCTGAGAAGTCCCAACATGTCCTAAGTAAGGGATCACTAATGAAAATTGCAATGACAGAACTGTTTCTGAGGATATCGCCGCCAACGACCATGAAAATGCCAGAATGGTAAGAAATGTGTGGCCTTGCCAACAGCATCATCGTCATGCCCTGTTTCCCATAGCCTAATCAATGCCAGAGATGGATATCCCAATCGTGAGTTCCAACAGGCAAGCATCGTGCAATACGTTATTTTTTGTTGATTTTCGATTTTAGTCCCCTGTCAGTTACGCTTGCTGATGTGAAGTCAAAATGAATGGCGGCAAAAGGAAGAAAAAAACCTACGCCGAAACCTCGGCGACGACCTCGTTGGGAGACATCTCTAGCTCGCTCTTCTGTCTGTCTTTGCTACCCCGTTGTCGCTCAGCTCGCTTTGCCTGGCGGTCCTTGCACTTCTTGTGATAGTTGGTGTCAGTGCTGCGCTGCCACTCGAGGTACGCCTCGTACATTAACTGCTGCTTGCACCACCGCGGGTCGCCCGGTCGAGGGGCTCCTTTGGGCTTGGAAACCGGTGTAGGTCCGAAACCGTGGGGATAGGCAGCACCATTGCCTTGGTTACCACCCGTGCCTGGCTGTTGTGGCAAGTTGGGCGCTTGTCGATTTGTTCCCTGTATGGGCGGCTGGCCCATTGGAAGACGGGGCACACTGGGCTGGGGTGCAAACGGAGCATTGGGCTGCATGTTTGTTTGCATTCCAATCAGAGGCGGCATTACAGGCGCCTGCAAACCTAAGTTACCAAGGGCCTGTACCTCAGGGAAGATATCGCGAGCCGCAAGTAGATGCGCATTGATATCATTGTAAGGCCCCATGGGAACAGAAGGCATCGATTCACCATATCCGGCAACTGGTTGCATACTTGGAGGTAATTGCGTACTTTGAGGGACGGGCCATTCGCAAGGAGGCTGTTGCATGTTAACCGAATTAGGCTGGACAGCTGCTGGTGGCAGAAGTCCAGATGGGAACCTCCCATCTCCTAGACTGCTCATTATCTTTTCCTTCTCATCCTCGTCCTGGGAAATCGAATCGAGCAACTCAAGGAAAACGCGACCCCAAGCACGCAGGTCATCGAGGGCACTGGGGTTGAGGTCGGATACATGGGGAGTCTCCTTGTTCGACCCGAAAAAATCCAATACCGAAGGTCTGCCGGCTTTGGGTGCGCTGGGTTGGCTGAATGTTGCAGCATGTTGTTTCGAGAACTCCGGATTGTACTCAGATGCCATGGGATTGAGTGTTGACACTGTTTTGGAGGAATCAGCACCTCTGGGCCCGCCAGACTCGCCATGGAATGTGTTATGGCGTGGCTTAGCAACATCTCCGGCCGACTCAGATGTGCCACGTCTGTTGAGCTTTGCAATCAGCGCATTGTAGCGAGTCTCCTCTGCCGGCGCCTCACGCGGTGGAGATTTCGGGCTTTGCTTGCTGGCAACCTTTATGCTACAGATTGCCGGGTCTTGCAAAACAGCCTGGTCAGCATTGGCGTTTGGGGATTCCTCAATTAGGGCGTCCAGATTCTGCACAAAATGTTCCTAAGATTGTGTGCGGAATCTCCTTCCCTCTTCCACCTTCTCCATCCGGGCCATGGGGAACACCGGGCTTTGCAGGCCATTTGGTGAGCAATCGACTGGCGTGACTTTGATGACCGCCGGCGGGAAGCCAGTGCTGTCATCAGAGCTATGAGGGCGAGTAAGATGTTCTCGGATTCTGGCACTCAGCGACATCCAGTCAGACAGATCCGTGCGGACGGCAAACGAGCTATTGAAGTTGGCCTGCAACTCCTCCGGCTCACCGGTGCCATGATTCTCGGCATCGTCAGCGTCTGCAAACTCCTTCTTTGTTGCAGGGGCCGAGTGGATGAACTCGGCATCGACAGGCGTATCTCTGATTCTGTCACAAGTGACACGCGATGTGTCAACACGCAACACGGGCTTGAGGGGAGATTTAGGATTGGGCAGAATTGCAGTCCTGGGAGGGTCATTGAACGTTTCAGCTCTCGGGCGACGATTGGTTCGCCAGTCCGTATTCAACAAGGCTTCGATCTTCTTGGAGCCAGGTTCTGCTGTAGCGGAGGATGGTTTTGAGACGTGGACGAAGCTTCCTGTTGAAAAGGTGTCGTCTGATTCGCTTGAGTGAAGAGAGCTGATGTTGGAGGTGGCAGTCTTGATCGACAGGTTACGAGCTCTGCCACGAATGGCCTTGCTCGTTTCAGCTAATGAAGACATGATGCCTTCGCTTGGCTTGTGCGGATTGAAGTTCTGCATAAGTGAAGGTAGAATAGACTGCACAGGCGCTATTGCGTGGAGGTGTAGATGACCAAGGGTATTGTGAAGCTGGGCCTGCCCGTCTATGTCATTAGCCTATGTGTTGCAAATAATGCGAGATCAAAATCTTTCGCAGGTCCACTGCTATTCACTGGGAGACGCAATACTCACTATTCTTTCTCTCAGTTTGCGGACTGTGGATGTGGTAGAAGTTGATGTCAACGAGGGCCTGCCTGCAGAGACAGCGAGAACCACGATTCGCTTGTATTGTCGTTTTCGGTACTGTACAGCAACATGAAATCCCGAAGGAAAACAGGATTGTAAGAAGAAAGTAGTTGGTTGCGATTAAGTCACGGCAGATGGAAATCGCTGGGAATCAATTGACATCGACTGGGAAATAAATGTCGTTGGTAAGTTTGGAAACGAACCTTTGAAGGAATTCCAAAAAAGAGGAGGATCCAAAAATCGGGTTTAGAGACAATACACGTCGCTGATCGAGAGCTTGGGATTGTTAACGAGGCTATTCAGAATGAAGTGATTGTTGGTTTAGAGACACCAGACCCTCCACAATCCCACAATCACCCTCGACGCCCATCAATAGGCCAACAACAATCAAATGGAAGCAACTTCCTCTCCCGATTGTCCCAGGACACATGGCGGCATCTGCAGACTGCAGATCCCCTCAATTGGAAGGTCCTTTCCATTTCCTCTATTTGCCCACGACTCATCAGGCATTGATTGAAGGCATGAGCACAACAAAAGTTGGGTGCTAGAGCAATGACTGGTGCTCATGCGACTCTCGTAAACACTCGTACGAGGAAGTTGAGAAAGAAGCAAGCAAGCCCCGAGACAAAGCGCGGATGTGGGTAAGTAAGCAAGGAAAGCAAGCCCGGCGAAGCTATTTGGGCAACTACAGCTGGAAACTAACGCCTTACCGGAATGACTATACCGCAAAAGCCCCATGTAAGCTGGGGCCTAAAAGATGAGCTTACAGCTCACCGGCGAGGACTCTTTACCGTGTCCATTGGCGACATATACCTATGTGACCAAGACTATGCCCAGCACCTTGTAAATGAATTGCTTCTTGGAAATTTGTATTTCTTAGCTTGTTCGCAGAATGGCTTCCCACGGCGGAAACATCGCAAGTACGCCCAGCATGGACGACTTTGAGATCGTTGCTCACGATACAGTTCCCTTACAGTCGCTCCCCTCAAGACACTCAAAAGAAAAGCGAAGGGCAGCGATTCAGAGATGGCTACAGCCTACAGACTATCTCTCGCCTGGAAATGAACTCATGAAACATGTTCACTCTCACGTACCTGGCACTGGTTCTTGGGTGCGTGAAGTCCCAGCTTTCCAGGCCTGGTCTGGGTCGGTCGCATCCAGCTGTTTGGCTATCAAGGGCGTTGCTGGCAGCGGCAAGTCCGTCTTCGCTGCCAGCACTATACGCCAGCTACAACAATCAGAGCCGGATGTGCCAGTGCTATTCTTCTTTTTCCGCCAAATCGTCGACAAGAACCACAGTGCCAAGTACCTGGTGCGCGACTTCGCCTCGCAGCTACTTCCCTGGAGCGACATGTTATTGAGCAAGCTGGAAGTGCTCAGCAAGTCATGTGGTGTGGACGGCAGCGAACACGATGCTTTGTGGGATGCTCTTATAGAGGCAATGCGTTGCACACATAAGGTCTACTGCGTTGCTGATGCACTGGATGAAATGGACGACGAAGACTTTGATATGATCAGTCGTCTATGCAGCATTGGCAATCACCAAGACTCTAAGACTAAGGTATTGCTGACGTGCCGGCCCATTCCCAAGATCGAAGATGCCGTGCGTGGATTGGCGGTGCCACAGCTGAGATTAGAGCCTTCTCTCATCTACCCTGACGTAGCCAAATATGTCAGCGTATCGATGGCGACTCTGGAAACTACTTTGAGCCCAGAGATGGAGGATCTGGTCAAGCAAACCATCTGCGAACGCGCCCAGGGGCTGTTCCTGCACGCCAGGTTAATGGCCGATAACCTCGCTGACGGTCTGCAGAAAGGTCGAATCGTTGAGCAGACATTACCTGACAGTCTGGAACGACTTCCGAGAAATCTTCAGGAGGTATACGACGCCATGCTTATGGAACACGCCAAGCGCAGCGGAGTGAGCCGGGAAGAGCAGGCGCGCATATTGATGTGTGTAACGCATTCGACCCGGCCTCTGCGACTCATAGAGCTTGGTTCTCTTATTGCACGCATGAAGGGGACCGACAATCTGAAGGAGGGGAAGGCGCTTGTAAAGGCCAGCTGTGGGCGGCTGCTGGAGATCCTTGAAGATGAATCCGTCAGTGTCATACATCATTCTTTCACCGAGTTTCTTCACGACGAGACTCGTAATGCAGCTTCCTCCTCGTTTCCTGTGCTTAACGCTACCTCGGCACATGCGATGCTTGTTGAACTATCCCTTCAGTATCTTGACGCCTGCCCCCTTCTTGACATCAGCCTTGACGATCCCTACCAGAGACGCAAGCCAATACCACCTACAAAGACTGGGTCTCAGAGCGATTCTGATGGAAGTGGGCCATGTTCTCCGTATGATAGGAGTGATGATGAGTACGGAGGTCTTGACGCTAGAAATATCAAGCTCAAGCAGCGCAAGGAACTCCTGGAAGACATGACCCTGGACCAACCATTAATTACGTATGCGATGGACAACCTGTGTCACCATATAGAAAGGGCAGGTAGTAATGAAGAACGCATCTTCGTTTCCCTGGACACTTACCTTCGACCTGGAAAATCGGCCTTTGCGCTACGGGCGATTAAACTCAGACCTCATAGCTTCTACAGGCATTCGACCAGTACCGGCAGTGCGTTCAGTATTGTGCACTTAGCCGCTATCGAAGGCTTGTCACAGTATGTCTTGCATCTGTCCCAGATAAAGGGGATCCAGCTTGATGAACCTGATGGCGACGGCCGAACACCACTCTCATATGCCGCGGAGCACGGACATGTCCAGATTGTCAGTCATCTGCTAGAACAGGGTGTGAACCCAGAACTAGTTGACGAGAAAGGCATGTCGCCTCTTCACCATTCTTCTTCTGAAAGACATTTTGAGATCAGCAAGCTACTCCTCGAGGCGGGGGTCAGTCCGTTGATAGGGACATGGCCCCCTACTCCACTGCAATACGCCTGTGTAAACGGCGACCGCTTCATCAACCTTTTTCTTCCTTTCGTGCCAGCAAGCAAGGTCAATGAATGTTTTCACTGGGCTCGAGGGGTCGAAGCTGTCGAGGCAGTTCTCGAGACGGGGAAAGTTGATGTTGATTGCTTTTCGCGCGGTAAAACAAAGCTGTTCGAAGCAGCGGATGAGTGTGATTACAGGCTGGTGGAAGTTCTCCTAGCCCGTGGCGCAGATCCAAATAAACGATGCAGAGGGGGGCGAAACTGCACGCCAGATTATGATTTGGATGGGCCGAATGAAACTATCACCTTGACGATAAATGCCCCCGAAGGCCTGACGCCCATGCATGCATTCGCTAGGTCCGTCGTCAGAGGCGGTGCTCGTGGAGTGATGGGGAGGGAGGCGAATGAGTCTCTCGCACTCCTCTTAAGTCATGGGGGCCAAATTAACATGAAAGCCGGCGAAGACAGAGAAACCCCGCTACATTATACGGTGAAGTCTCCATGTTCTTGGGGCGATGAGAGGCGAGGACCTTCTGCAGATATGCTATTGAGCGCTGGCGCAGATCCTAATGCCAGGAACGTAAGGGGTGAAACGCCTCTACATTGTGCAAACCCAGGATCCCCTGATCTAATTGACGTTCTGGTCCGCCACGGGGCAGTTGTCGACGCAGTTGACGACTTTGGATTCACACCGCTTCTAACACTAATGAGCATAGAAGACTTTGGCCGTGCGAAGCCCGACATGAAGGTCATCGAGAAATTGATCGGCTACGGTGCCGATGTCAACAAGGCCACAAACAAAGGAAACACTGTCATGCACATGGTCATGATGAACTTGGATAACTACAGTACAGATGATATCCCAGACCTACTTGGCTTGCTTCGTGCGGGTAGCAACCTAAGCAAGAAGAACCATGATGGGTTGGTGCCGCTTCTGACATACAGAGTACAAGAATGGTCTAGCCGCCCATTGAGGTTCAACACCGCTATCTTGGAGAGTTTCATTGGAGAAGGAATGGACATCAACACATGCGACGGCTCGGGTGAGACGATATTATGGAAAATCGTGAGTTCATTTGATGGAAATAATGCTTTAGTGAAGCAGCTCATCGGCCTGGGAGCAGACCCAAGAGTGCGGCGCTCTGACGGAGCCTCGTTGCTTCATGAAGCTGTGAGGCGTGGTTGTGGTCTGAACTGGATTCGTTTCCTTATCTCATACGGAATGAATCCTTCGACCGCAGACCCCGAAGGAAACTCCCTCATTCATCTCGCATTTGAGGCGTCCAGACGAAAGAACCCCAAAGAAGCGATGGAGTACGTACTCAGTATCGCTAAACTGGATATCCCGCCCACGGATAGGAACGCCAAAGGACAGTCCGTACTCCATCTTGCAAGCGCTGAATTTATCGAAGATTCCAACTACGAACGAGGTCAGGAGCATTGGATCGACTTCGTTTTGAAGTCACCCGTATTTGCTTGCATTGACATCAACGAGAAAGACAAGGAAGGAGCGACGCCACTCCACATGGCGGCATCCTGCTCAGAATTCAATGTGGCTAGACTACTGAGAGCTGGCGCCGACCCGACCTTATTGACAAATGAAGGCATGTCGGCATTGCATGTCGCCTGCCTGGCCAGACAGCCTGGCACCGTCGGCCTCCTCCTTTCGGAATATAAGAAACGTGGCATACTGGACCAGCACATAAATTTATGTATGACCGATGCCCGCCAACGCTCACCTTTGCACTATGCTTGCCGTTCCGGTCACCCTGAAAGCATCAGGTACCTGCTCGCGAACGGCGCCGATCCAACTCAGCGTGACTGTGATGGATTCACTCCGCTTCATGCCCTTGCCGAGTTCCCTCAGGAGCAGGAACTGTGGAGATCTGGAGGAATAGATAATAGAGGAATGACTTCATTTCAAGAGGATTGGAGACCAACCTTGGAAAACTGGAATATATTTCGGTCAAACAGAGCAGCTGAGATTGTCCGCCTCTTGGATGAAGCTGGAGCAGATTTGGAAGCGAAGACTAACAAAGGAGATTCGCCCGTTACGCCCATGGATCTCGCAATAGAAACTGGTCTTCAGATGATGGCTGTCGAATTAATCCGGTGTAAAATCACGCCGCGACAAGGGATCGATGTCCAACTGTCGCACGAGAAACGCATGAGAAACACAGTGCAGGATCTCACCTCCATCACTGATCCAGAGAATATCATTACTGCAGTCCAGACTCATTTGAAGGACGGCGACATTGACGCGGTCGAGCAGCTTTTCAGTAACTGCTCGAACGGTGATGGAATGACGCTTTGCAGATTTCGTCCTCAATACTTTCATGCAATGGTCAGAAATGGGCATACGAGATTACTTGAGCGGTTCAAAGAGGAGGCTTACCACGTCGACCATTCGAAGGAGAATATCAAGGACGAGTGTTCGCCATGTATAGAGAGAGATGAGCCCTTCACACTGCTCGCATCTGCTTGTGGATGCAGAGAACCGAACCTCCATGTCATCAAAACACTCATCGAGGTCGTCGGTGTCGATGTAAACGCCGTCTCGAACCGACTTGACAACAGAAGCAAGACAGATTGGGCCACGGCCCTTCACGTCCTCGCTTGTGGCTCGTACTTCTGGCAGATTGAAGCGCTGGAGTATCTGTTAAAGCAGGGCGCAGACATGTCTGTTCGCAACGCAATGGGGCAAACCGCCCTCGTTGCTGCCGTCAGCTCAGATCACCCCAACGGCTTCTGGAAGGAACACACCATCCAGATCTTGCTCGAGCGAGGGTCGGATCCCATGGCGGTAGACGATCGCTCCATGACATGCTTGGAGCAGGTTGATGATAGCAAGATCGCCCGTCTGCTAATTCAGCATGGCGCCGACATTTTGCACGTGGGGGTATTCAGCAATGCTTTGTCTCGTGCAGTAAATCGAATGGACCCATTGCTGGTAGAATTATTCATTGAGAATGGCGTAGATGTACGCAATCTGAAACTTGACGAGTACTATGGTCAAAATAACATCCTCCAGGTGGCAGCAAAGAGGCGGTATGATATGGGCATCGGAGCAGCTGATTGGGAAGCACGTCAGGTTTCGGTCATCAAGCTACTGCTTAGCCGTGGTGCCGACCCATTTCTTGCTTACAGCGACAGTACTACCATCTTGCAGGCTGTCATAGAACGCCATGGAATCGTGAGTCCATTCTTTGAACTGGACGGGCTTGACATGGAGCGAAGGGGGAAAGATGAGCGGACGTTGCTCGTCTCTGCGTGCGTGCCCTCAGTTCCGGAAAGTCCATACGAAGACGAGGAACCGGTATCTGTTCATTGGGAAGCCGCCTTTCTTGCGCTCGAGCGTGGCGCCGACCCGAACGCAAGGGACGCACTGGGTAGGACAGCGCTGCACTGGCTCTGTACTATGAAAGTGCCCTTCGATGACTCACATAAGAAGCTCATGGCTGCTCTCATCGACGCTGGACCTTCCGTCGTTCATCGACATGACAAGGCGGGCGCCACGCCCCTGCATCTAGCTCTTCAGTCTTTCCAGACCTCAGCCATACATGCTTTGATCGAGCGCGGGGCTGCGCCTGCCGAATCCGACCCCCAGGGCGATACTGCATTGCACCACTGCGCGCGGAATATGACTGGTAGAAAGCATATTGCATCACCAGCTTCGGACCTGTTTCGGCTCTTCCTTGACAAGGGCTTGAATATCAACGCGTGCAACGGGCGCGGCGAGACACCGCTGCACACCTTCATGGCCTCGGGGTGGGGAGCGGAAGAAAGGAGAAGACAGATGAGGCCAGTGTCGGTGTCCATGAGTTCAAGAGGAGAGGAGGATTATGACGTTGATGATGAAAGGGACGAAAAGGGGGTCGTTATGCACACAAACGCGGCCGCCCTCGCCGTCTTCCACGACGCCCAAGCCGACTGGTTCTGCATCGACGACGAGAACGGGTCGTCGCTGCTGCATGTAATTGCATCGCGCAAGGGTCAATCCCCCGGCTGGGACATCGACGAGCTCGTGGACACGTTCAAGATGCTGCTCCGCGACGTCGGGCTGGATCCTCGCCTTGAGGATAAGCGACTGCGGACGCCAGTGGATATGGCGGTGGCGCGGGAGAGGTGGGATATTGTAAATCTATTCGGCGAAGGTGCCGAGGGCAAGGGAGATGGTTTTGTTTCGGGATCTGATTTTGGCTCCGATGATGAGTAGACTCGGCGTAGCGAACTACATATGTTCAGACGTGGAAATTGGTGGGATTTGCACGTGTATTGAAAGGAAATATGACATATAGTAAAGGATATTAACAGCAAGATCATGTTCCATCTCAGTAAAGTGTCAGCTACAGCGCCTGCGCAGGATCGTCATCCGATAGAATATGAAAGTCGACGCTATGTAAGAAAACCTGAACCCTCCCTCACAGTATGTTCACTTCTTTTGGTGTCCTTACTCGGACCGCCCAGCGCTTGAAGTACCATTTGAAAGCTTCCGACGCTTCGAGGCTCCTTCATTGGGCCTCCCAGAATGTTGCGAGGCGAAATTCTCAACGTTCTCATCAAGTGCCCGTTTACCATTGCTCTCAACGGCCCCGTCTTTCGACAATTTGAGCGTGAACTTCTTTTGGGAGAGCAATAAGCAGAACTTGTCTTTGCCAATCGTCAGACAAAACTCGTTGACGGGGCTTCCGTCTTTGCCGTAGCTTTTGCTCATATGCTTAAGTTGACACCCCGGCTCCATGCGCTTGACGGCCTTGACAAGTTGCTGAAATCCGTCATTGACAGATTCATCAACCACTATATCTGGCTGTGGGCTTTGGGTCTGCGGATTGGTCCGTACTAACTTCGCCTCTTGTAATTGACGGCGACGGCCCTCAACATATGCCCAAGGAGGTGATTCGTCCTCTGGGATCGGTTCCCCTGGCTTGAAGTAACCGAAGTGAGATGATCGGTGACCACTTGTGCCAAACTCGTACTCATACTTGAGGGACTGCAATATGGTGTTGAGTGAATCTTTGAGCGTGGTATCATGCAGCCCTTCTGCTGCCCAAGGGATCAATAGAGAGAAGGCCTTCTGGTACGGGCTTTGGGTGCCTTCCGAACCAGGTGCAGTGTTGGCAGTGCCGCCAAGCATAGACCAAATCATGCTCCATTTAGAAGCCAAACTATCTCCTAAATCATACTCCGACTGGTTGACGTTGATGCTTACATGGCCCTCCAACGGGTGAGATCTTGGGATAACTTCGTAGTCTGCGCGTCTTTCCACGGTGTCTTCTGCATTGTCCAAGGATTTGCCGTGAGACCAGTCCAATAACATACGTACTCCATGAATGGCGCGGCTTATTTGGAGTAACTGGGGAATCAAATGCGTGCCATTGTCATCTGGTAAGAACTTACTCAAGCTTCCAGGGAAAATAAAAGAACCCTCGGCTTGGCTTGCGTTGGGTTCAACTTGAAGCACGCTGTAGCCAATCTCACTCAGTAAGATGGGCAGTTCAAGGACGGCGATGCTTAATCCATGCTTCTCGGAGGCGCTTTGCTTCAGTCGTTTACCATCGAGAATAGCGTTGCAGAAGTTGGTGATCTGCTTCCATTTGAGATGGTTTAGCCTTGGATGATGGGGATGCACAAAATCCAGCATGTCAATCAAGGAAGGGCGTTCGTCCTCAGGTGGAAGAGACTCGTCAATTGCAGCTATGAAAGCTTCCTCGATGCCTAGGTAGCTAGCAATATTGAAGCAATTGACGGCCTTTATAGCTGAGGCCCGGTCTGATTCTTGTTCTGACATTGGCGGGTTGACGCGCTTGGCAGCTTCAACGTCATCAATATCCCTGTCATAGATCTCCCTTAAGAGGTGCAGCGGTAGGTCGCAGCCTATGGACTGAGCGTTCTGCTTGTTCCTATTGATGAAGCTTTCGAGTAGTTCCTGGAGCTTGCGCATGTTATGCTCGTTGGTAGCTCGTAGAACTTTGAATAGCTGGTCAAGATAGGACCAATTGCTGGTCCCCGAGGATGGATCTTCGAAGGGACTGAGCGATTTTGCTTTGCAAGTATTGAAGAGGAAGACCCCAAACTCGAAAGCATTATCTGCTGGATTGAGATCATTCGCGCTTCTACGCTCTGCCATGAAGTGTCTGTAGTTCTCCATCTGAGCCAAAGCACTCTCGCCAGACTTGGCGACGCTGTTGAAGGTGTCCAAGATGCCTTCCAGTACAAGTTGTTCCTCCTTCGGCGTCTCTGAGTTGGGCTTGTAGACTATGTCGTGCTCAATCTGAGACCAGGCATGCATCACGACCGTGGCGATCTGAATCTCTACCACTATCGGGTTATCCTGGGGCTCATTGCTGCTGCCTTTGAGTTTCACGATTACGTGAGTTGCGCGGTAGTTGGGTGGTCTTTTGATTCTTTCCCTCCACTTCTTGAGTTGCGATGCGTCATTGTCTTTGTAGGCCAGATACTGTTCGAGTTCGCGGATGTCTGGAGCGGCATCCTCCTGGCCCCGTAACATGACGCGTTTGACTTCGATGTCGCTGCGTCCTTTGAGGAAAGCGACAACCTTCTCCACGTCTCCAGGGAAATAGACGCAGATCCGAATACCCCCAATGTCATGGAGTGTCTTATACATCTCTTTCAAGTTTCTGAAGGGTCCGATTTCATCGATGCGGTATTCCTGGCCCCATTTGGTCCAGTATTCACTCCACGACCTGTCATGTCTTTCGAGATGCGCTTTCAGTTCTGCATGGTAGCAGCGGTCCTTCAGACGTCGCTTTAGGCTTCCCACTGCGGAAGACAAGCTCTTTATTCGTGAGGTGATGGGGATATGCAAGATCTGTCTTGCATCGAGACCGATCGTGTCGTCCTCGAGTATGCGTAGAAGCTTGGCAACATGATGCCCGACTAGGGTCTTTTCATTGTTGTATGTCTTCTCGAACTCTTTCAAGAGAGTTGAGAATAGCTCACTGCTATCAGACATGATGAACGGAAGGAATCACCTTGTCTGAGAGGAGACGAGCCAGGAGGGGGATGTTGGTTGACTGCGTGTGTCTTGTGGTGGAAGAATATGGTACTTACTTACCTATTTATCTAGCAATTGGGCCTGCACAGTAAGAAAGCCTGCGCTTCACGGGTCTTCCCTTCACAGCATAGCCGCCGATGACCCCAAGTAGGTCTTTTTGGCAGAACTACTGGTATCCAATGCTCGACCAAGAAAACTCTTCTCTGCATATATGCAAGCACATCCTCTCACCTGGTTGGACGTCCTGCTTCCCCGCCCTTCCTCTTTGCTCACCGGGCGCATTTGCATGATTTATGCAACACGACAGATCCAATACAATAGAACTTAAACATGCAATGAGACTGTGCCATTCTAGACTCATGCAAGGCTCGCTTTCTATTTACTTCGCTCCGCGACTACTGGTGTTAAGCATGATGCATATGGGTAGTATCACCGACTGTAAGGCTCCTTGTAAGGCTCCTTGTAAGGCTCCTTGCAAGGCTCCCTGCAAGGCAGAACATGAGCAAAATACACATTCGGTTCGAATAGGAGGCTTTCAACAGCCGAGTGCAGGATTCAGTATGTAGCCAAGAAGAAAAGGCCTCCAATGAGAGAATTAGAGCCTACTTATACAGCAAAGATGCAATATGACTTGATTCTCAGCCGGGCAGTGCAGATTCTTTGAAGCACCGAATCAAGCTGGAAATCAATCATGCCATCATCTGGACAGACTTATCGTGATTTCGTTAGAGCCCAATCGCTCTCAAATCCATGTTTGGAAAGCCTGGTCGGTTATCTCGGTCGCATTTCACCAGCCCCAAGGAATGATCAGTACAGTATACACCACATACAAGTCCGTCAAGATGGTCTGGTGACAGCCCATACAGACCTTAATGGTGTCAAGAGTTTGATAGACGAAACGAGCAATCCGAAACCCGAGAAGTCACTGGGTTCCATCCTCGTCATCGAAGACATATGTCCTGCCACAGTCGAGCTGCTGGGACGCAGGCTAGGAATCGATCCCATCTTCTTCTGTGACCACATCAACACTGCGTTCCCCAGAACGGGCAGTGATCCTCTACCTCCACATATCGTCAGCTTCCCTTCCATGATCAGAAATAGAGGCTTCGTCAACATCCACAGCCAGCGCATTCTCGACCTAGGCTATATCGCAGATAGTACTATCGCATCTTACGACGTCTCTGTTTCTGGAAATTATGGAAGGAGTGCCCGCCGATTGGTACCCATAGCGAATAGGCAAATCGCTTTGGTCCGATCATGCTGCTCAGTCTTGCTGAAGCAGTTCCCTGGGCGCCCCTGGCTGTGTCAGTGTTCTCTTCATGTCAACTAGGGCATCATTAATTCTTGCTTGCAGGCATCATTCTCATTGACCCTGTTCCAGATGTGTACCATATACGGTCAAATCTTCTGGTCAGCCCCCGGTCTCCTTATCTGGCACAGGAGCAAGCTTCGCTCACGCGATTCGAAGACTTCCGCGATATTCCCCTTATCTCTAGCACTTTACCTCCTAAACATCAACAAAACGCAGCCATATCCCGCAGGTGTTTTCGGGAAACCCTATTGGGATACTTCGAGAGTCTTCCTCCCGGTCTAGATCCACACAATCCTACTATCCTGGGCATGTCGTACTACCCGCTCCGCATCATTGCGGCAGAATGGATGCAGTACACGCACTTGATGAGCCGATATGTCAAACATTACGAGTTCTCGCTCAAAGACGACCTGCATCTGCGGCTCCACCGGGAAGACATCGTGGATCTCCAGCGCTGGAGGCGCCGCAGCAACCAGACGCTGCATAAGCTCATGCTGACGGAGCAGTTCATCGACCACAGGCGCGGGGCCGAGCCAAACCAAGCGCTCTGGTCGGACGTTCTCGACGATTACCGCTTTCTCACCACCCGGGTCGAGAAGTATCGGTCCTCGTTGGAGCTTATCGTGCCGTTGGCCACAGCCATGGCGCAGATCGCCGACACGCGCAAGTCCATGCTGGAGGCGTCGAGCGTGAAGCACCTGACGCTCATAGCCCTCGTCTTCGTCCCCTTGGCGTACGTGGCGAGTGTCTTCAGTATGTCCGATGGGTATGCGCCGGGCGGACCGAATTTCTGGGTATACCTGGCATTCGCGGTCCCCTTGATGTTAGTCATCGTGGGACTGTCATTTGTTTCGAAGGCCAGGACGGTAAGGATGGTCACGTGGCTGAAAGGTCTCCTTAAGTGAGCGCGAACGAACACATTGGGTGGGGGTGATGAGTAGAGGATCAGGGGCCATGGGCCTAGTTGAACGAGACCAGGTGTGTTCTCAGAAGTTGTGGAATACTTTAAATGAGTAACGGTACCAACTGCTATCGTAAGAAAGACAAGAACATTTGAAGACAAACGAGGCTTAAGCGGCTCTATTGATTCACCAAGCCCCCAAAAGGGCCTCCCTCGTCACATAACTTAGTCCAATCTTGGCAACATCAGCCCTATAACCCCAGTGAGAAACTCCCTAAGTTCGGTGAAAACACGTTGGAATTCAGAATTCGTCCAGAGAGTTTCGAAATGGCATGCGGTGAAGAGACATATCAAATGTCTCATCTTGTCTTGTTCGCCGCCCTTGTCGCAGGTGTTCTCGAAGCAGTAATCCGCCAGCGATGCAATACTGTCAGCTCTCTGTCCCTGAATGTTGAAGTGCACCAGAGTATGATGAAGTCTTCTGAGCGAGAGTTCTGCCAGGCCTTGTACGTCTTTCTCGTCGGCCAGAACATATAGCCGTGCGTACGCCAAGAAGACCCGAGTAAAGTCGGAGGTAGGGTCCTGATCTGGCAACGGCCATCGAGCAGGGCTATCTTTCAAAGGCTCGTACGCCTGTTGGAATGATTCCCAAAGCTTGGCCTTTTTTTGTCCCTGTATATTCATCTTCGTCTCGTTCACCGCCCCGAAAGTACTTAGTTGTTTTCGCTGGAAAGAAGCGGCAAAGTTTGTCATATTCGAATTCTGGCTCAGGCCTGGCCAAAGGTCATGGTCTTCGAGGGGCTCGGGAGTTTTGGGAGGCGGTTTTTCAGGCTCCTCGGCGTCGAACTGTCCGGTATATGCGAACTGGAAGAATCGCACGAACGTGGTTTCCTCGACTTCGGGCCACTCCGCGACACGCTTGCAGGACTCTTCCATGCCATTTGTGAGGAGAGCTCTGAGGGGTTTCGACAGGCTTGCGACCAGTTCGGTATGCATCATGTATTCCTTCTTCTCTGGCCCGACCAGGAAGCGGAAAGGGCCAGAAGCGGCGATGCTGTCTCGTCCCGAATTGTAAGCAACTCGCAGCAGTTACCAATAAACATAGAGCACTTTACCTTTGCGAGAGCGCCGCCATCTTTGGGCTGCTATGATGTCAAAGAAGGAGATGACATTAAAGAGGGCAGGTTAGAGCAGCTGCGTGGAATAATTTTTCAGCGGATGTCATATTGTACCCCTCGATTGCAAACGCAGCCTGATGGGATTTGGGCTGCCATGCAGGTTTACGTTGCCAACCAACAACACCATCTATGCGATGGCCGGAGCTTTGAGTTGATTGGTCCGTCAACCTGCATCAACGCGGTGACTGCAGCACTGGTTTCAGTTTCTCAGAGGACTTGGGGCATGTTCTCAGAGTTGAGAGTGATGAATTTAATCAAGATTAAAGATTGTATCTAGTCATTCGCCTCGTGGCCCCTAGATATTCAACAGCAATCAGGTAAGCTCAAGCGAATGACTACAGAACCCATTGATGCAAATCCTTGATTGGGGTTGCAAAACCCCATCTCCATTTACTACGAAAACAGGGGACTAAAAATGAAAAAGTTGAAGAGTGTCTTAGAATTGCCGAACAGCTCAGATATAAAAGATCTGGTTCCCCCTATTCCATGCATCATCCGATATCCTTTCAGTACAGATGAAGTGTTGTTTATACACAAACTCCTGATCTTAGCCCCTTTTTTGTGTCGTCTGTTGTGTTTCCATGCTAATGAGAACTGTCCACACGCTTTCTATTCGGTCTTGTGGCCCATGCATACCTACTCATATTCGTAGCAGAATGGGCCGCCATGGATATCCATCATATCTACGATCTTCAAAGTCCCCCCAATTCGTACAAAGTGGAGGGGTGTCTCGAGGGTGACGTTCTTATAAGGCTTGTCGCCGAAATAGTTGTACGGGTAAGCCCACTAAATCCAGTCAGCTGGGTCCATATATTTTATAGCAGTACACATACCTGGGTGTCTGGGCCTCCGATGTCACTCTTCCGCGCCTCCCAGTCTTTTCTGATAGTCAGCTTTGGCCACTCAAACTCGAACCACAAATACAGCATACCTTGATTTTGCCACACGTTCCAAACTCGGTCCAGAGCAGCATGATGGAGCCAGAATATGGGGTCGGCAGGGGACGAATAGGTGTTCGAAAGCTAGGAGTAGAAAATGTGCAACAAATTAGTGACTTTAACCACACCAAGGGGGTTTGGTTGCCTGTGTTTTCTTACCTCTCCAATGTTGCCGCCGACCCCGAGGTGTGCGCCGCCATGCAAGGACATGTCAGCAATTCCGAGAGAAAAGCCTTCGATTCTATGGTCCAGGTGCCAGAAGTCTTGGGCGTCCAAAACAAAAGCAAGTTTGGAGGCGTTTAGTGCCTGGGTAATGAGCGAAGGGCTGAAGTCGCGCCGAAGGCAGTGGGGCGTGTAATCGGTGTGATTGCCTGGTCCCATCGAGACATTTACTCGGGCAAAGGGTCCATCCTGGATGCAGCCTGGTCACATCATATGATTTGTGTTAGTACGGCTGCTCCATGCATGCTTCATAAGAAACCTCACCTCCGCCAGTTCTCCCAGGCACGTCAGTCATGGGGTGCTGCCAGTCTATCGGGAATCCGGTTGTATTGGCGATATAGGGGCCATTGCCTGGGCTTCTTGGTTAGCAGCTGTCACCTCTTCTATGGGGTTTATCCAGAATACTGACCTCCAAACCCGTGAATAGGATCAAAGATGGGAGATTCCAGGAATGCTTTTTCTGAAACTGCATCTTGCGTCCAGTCTACGAGCGTGTCAGCCCCTCTTTCCCACGAAAGGAAGGCTTCTCAGCTTAACTCACCCCAGTAACTGCCAGTACATATCAGCAAGGGTCACATTACAAAAGGGAAACCATAGCTCACTTACGGGACAGTTCCGTTGTAATCACATGTTTCCCGCAAACTTTGCTCAAAAGACCACAAAAGGTAGCGATGCCATCTATGGTTGTTAGTACAAGAAACACAATGGATTTTCGTGGGCCTTACGGTAAGAGTTGCCCCTGTATATCGGTGTATTTAGTACAAAAGCCATACATAGGTTCACGGCTTAAAAGGGGGAATAGGGGTACTTACCACCCAATGGACATAGTCTGTCTGAGAAATATGCAAAGCCAAGAAATCATCATATCTTGACCTCACACCGTCAAAGACATCCGAAGTCTGTCCTGGTGCGGTTTGGAGGCATCTGACGGCCCGGATGAAGCGTTGACGCTCAAATGTGGAGAGTGTTCGCCTGTGGGTTAGGGTCAAGGAAGCATGTCAGCTGCAGGAGACACGAGGTGAAAGGTTTTGGAACAGAAGTCCAGTGTGTTGCTTACCACTCTTTTCTGATCAATGGGCGCTGACATCCCGTATCATTGGTTACGTTTGTACCACCCAATGGTCTAGATGCGGCAAAGCCAACGTGGACCAGTACCAAAAGCACACAAAGGGCAAAATGGATGAGACGCATCGTGCTATTTGTATCGGGACTGTCCCGAATAGTGATGAGAAGATGGATGAAGAATGAAAAACTTTACTTCATATGAAGGGGGATGTTCAAGTCCCATTATATAAGTCGATTTCGTTGGCATGGCAGACTAATCACAAGGGCGCCAGCAGTAGCTACTCGTCTCCCACTACCATGGAGGGTATTTGCGTGAAACCATGGCCGAGTTAAGGAAACATACCATCTTCGTTAGATCTGCGAGATACTCGAGCCTATTATGTCGGGCCCGAGTCTTCATGCTCGTCTCGCAAGCCGGGATCGAAAGTGGAGTGCCACCGTGCTGCATGGTAAGATAACCGGCATCTGCTGTTATACAGGTTGGGTTGTTTATATTTCACGTGCTGAAAATTCTTTATTACTATCCATTGCCGGTTGGTTGCGGCTCAACCGATGGGCGTTCAGTTTATTGTGGCATGGACTGAAGCTCTACCCGCACAAAGTGGTCAGACCCCTGAACTTGACCAAGGTAGAACATTGCTGGAAGGGGTATGGTGGGCATGTTTGCGGCTAAACTATTTTGCAAGTCTTCAACTTAAACCTATTTTAGAGGATTTGTACTCTACAGATGCTAGGAGATATGTTTTGGGGTATTCATGTACATATCCCAACTCAGGAACAAAATTTGATGTTCAATCACACCTTCGGCACAGCAATAAGGCACGTTCAAAATCTGTAAGATACGACTGTTTTCAGCACCTTGAGTCACACGCAAATAATTATGGCCTGTTATGCACAATGGCTGAATCCGTCAGTGACGAGCTCGTTGTACATTCCAGTCACCATCGAGACTTACTCAGTGTATCAAGCGAATATATGTTAATGAGATCTTAATGATTGCCACGTAATGTAAGGCCTCTTAAGTTCATTGGGCAAATGGGAAAGATCTCATGATCCAAAAAATTTATCTGGTCTGTCTCTCCTGCTAGGAACAACACTAATCAGCCTCGCTGTCGATATAAGCTACCGAATGATCACACCTGGCTCTGAACCAGCCTCGAGGGCCGAGTTGGCTTTCTTAGTGCATCTGCATCCCGGCCCTTCCGCCGCTTATGCCCGGCTGTATTCTATAGGCCGGTTTTACGCCAAGCCGTCTCGTGAGCCGGGTCCCTTGAGGCTAGTCTATAATACCCGATCAGTCTTGGGAGCAGGTGATAAATGGACGAGAAGGTAATAGCAAGCGAAATTATGCCCATCGTGGCAAAGACACCTGATTGTGCAAAGCTTGGCAAAAGTTGTCAGCAACCTAATGGGTTAGAGGATGGTAGACATGTATAGCTTTGGATTACCAGATTGAGGATCTCATTTGGGTATGGCGTATGGAAATCAGTAAAGCTGATCAATTCCGGTTACAATTAATCATAGTGAGTTGAGGTGAAATTATCGAGGATGATGTTCTATGTATCATTGGGATGCTCAATGATGCTCTCGTAGAGTTTGTTAAGCAATCTGTCGTAAGCAGGATGCGGGTTACCGGAATAATTAGACGTCCCCCCTGGCGTCGATAATAAAATCTCCAATGGAACCTTGATGATCCAATCAAACATCTTTTGTCTGTCGTCCCCAATTGTCTCACCCGTTTGTTTCCTTCAAATCACCGTCAAATCACCACCTCCTTGCACTCAAACCAAGATAACCCCAAAGCACGTCGAAAATGAAGTTCCTGCTCTATTTGGCGAGCTGCGCAACCCTACTGGCCCGGATTGCCCTAGCCACACCTGCTGCGGTTGCCACACCATATGGCGTCGCCCCGGTTCCGGCGCTCTCACACACCGCGCAAGAAGTCATCGCCAAGCTGAATCTCACCGCCAACCCCGAGAAGGGCTATTTCATCCAGACATTCCAGGACCCGGACAACGTCACCATCACCAGCAGCAACGGCACGACCAGCCAGCGCTCTTTCAGCACCGCCATCTACTACCTGCTCGAGGGCAGTGATGGCGACTCGGTCTGGCATCGCGTCGACGCCGTCGAGGTCTGGCATTACTACGCCGGCGCCCCGCTGACCCTGTCTCTGTCGTATGACGACGGGAAGCCTATCACGAAGAAGGTGTTGGGCCCAGATATCTTCAGCGACGATGAGCAGCGGCCGCAGGTTGCTATCGGCAAGTTCCAGTGGCAGAGCGCGCGAAGTCATGGAAACTGGACCCTGGTGGGAACCACTGGTGAGTGCCTTCCTCATACCTTACTCTTGAGATTGGGATCTATCTTTCTTGCTAACGGACAGTCCAATAGTTGCACCTGGTTTCACCAATAGTGGTGTCGAACTTGCACCACCGGGCTGGACGCCTTCTGGAGCATAAATGCCCAAGAGGCCCTCTGATATAGCTCGTTAGAGGGTGACTGCAAGATTGATTAATCATGTCGACGATGTCTTCGACGCTCCTAGACATACAATGATAGCCACAATGGTACTCTAGATGGTCTCTACGCATGCTCATAGTCCGGTTTTAGTCCAGGGTTCCGTTCGAATGAAAGACCATGCACATTTAGACCAAACTCTCCGTATGCATAAGTATAGTGTGACTATGGTTTTATACTAGAAAGACCACTTTCCTGATTGGCTGATTATTAGCTCGTTCCTAACTATACATTTTGTTGCCGGAAGTTGCCGGACTTATCATGTGTGAGGGACGTGGACTGACACTGGGTTCATCGGGACCTATGTTGGATTGCAATGACAAGGTAACATGCTGCGTGTTTGTTCAACACTTCTTAGAACCTTCTATCTGGTGTTTGATATCATCATGCATCGTGTTTCTATGACTACGTCTTTTCATTAATCATGATACTGTCCAAATGTTGAGATTAGTACGCATCACTCTTCCAGGCCAAGCCTGGATCGAAAGGGTGAGAATGGGCAGCGATCACGTATATTGGTTGCCGCTTATCGGGCCACGCTGTCAAGTTGCAAAAGATGAATCACCGTCGCGATGAGATATGGCGTCATTGTTGACAGCTTGCGCAGAAGGGTAGTCATTCCGATACCTCAGTTTTAATTAGCCATATTCTACTTGATAGCGTCCATGACGCACAAGATGATATCTCGCGACTGTAATATCACATTTTTCGCCAGGCTGATTGGCTAACAGGAATGATGAAGGAGGTGGTAAACAAATATAAGTAAACAAAGACAGAGATCGGCATATAGGGGTATATCCTCTAGCATATACGTTAGTGAGCGTGCCGCGTTCTTGAAGATGAAGAACAGCGCAAAGCTGGAGCCGGGCCGAAGGAGCTATGCCTGCTCTTTTCGATCAGTTCGATGCAGGCTCGATGAAAAGGGTCTATCCCGATCAAACGCTTCATCTTTCTAACGGGCGCGACCCTTTGAGGGGGTGGATAATCTCTGTAGCCTTAGCTGCTCGCGTTCCGATACGTCATATCAGCCCAAACAGCAGCAAATCGTGGGGGACTGCTGATCATGACGTAAGGGTCTGACAACCAGCGCGCACTGGCGATGCGAAATTGCAACATTGTCAGAGCAGAACCCCGACTTGTCGTATGATAAGATTGGGAAATGGCGCCTTATCATCTTGATGTCTCTGTGAGGGGTAGGTGGTTTTGCGACTCAACTTGTATGTAAAGTATGTACCTGACGCCAGGGAAGCATTGGCTGGCTGACAGTCGGGCGCATTCCATGTGGACTTGGATGTGCCCGGAATGCTGACACGGCCAAGTAGACATGACACGACTGCCAGTCTGGTGAGAAAAAGACGTGACAGCTAACGGGGATTTGGTCTCCAAAGATGCCTTCTAACTCGTTTCGAGCTTGTGCCTGTCGATGACGACTGGCAATCTCGTTTGATATGGGGCGATGATGTTGTGTACTGTGGATCCGACAGACGGGATCGGATACATATCTTGGACGATAAGCAAACTCCAGGTCCAGGCCATTCCGGACCCGACGCTGGACGCGTCTGAACGTGCTTTTCTCGCGCGTCGACATGCGGGTGACCATTTCCCGCGCTCCAGAGTCCAATCCAAGATAAGATCAAGTTTGCATCGTGTGGAGTTCTCTAATACGATCGATTATGTATGCATGTCCCACTTCAACTCGCGCGGCAGCAGCAGCAAGAGGAGACTGGCCTCCAGCTTCTTCACCGTCTTCCCACCGAGAAGCAGAGATCAAATAAGCTAATGCTTGGTCCTGCAGGTTTGCGGATCAAGACAGAGACGCTTTATTTTTTAGCGACAGAATTGCCCTATAGAATTGTTAGCAACCAGAATTGCGCTTGCACTTGCGACTGACCTGCAGCGCAAAGTCGCAAGTCGCAAGTCGCAAGTTCCCTCAGCCTACCTACGCGACGATGGGAGCTTCAGCATTGTGCCGCCATTTGTCGCAGGATCGGCGCGAAGCTAATCGCTCGATCAGTTGAACTTACCATCCCCTCGGGAACCTGCGAAATATAGCCTATATTAAAACAACAAAAACAAAGTCGCGATCCGTAAAATATACGATTCGGAGCACCCGAACAGACATCAAACAAAACAAACCCCATGAACAAAAGACCCCTAGCTTCGCTGTCAAAATCCTGTTCCTGCATAAGTTCGTATGATCATCCGCAAGGGATCCCCCTCCCCTCCCTTGGATGGGAACGCACCGTAGCACGCCGTAGTTCGCATCCCGCCTGCCCCCAATTGCCCAATTGAAGGCGTTCCCTCGTAGCAGTAGCCTATTCCGCCCCGGACGTTGCAGAGCCCCATAAAACCCGAGACGCCCGAGGTATCAAGGAGAGAGGCGGCCCGCTCCCGCCCAAGTTGCAATAACCATGCCATTTCGCCTTTTCTTCCAACCTTTCTAGAAGTAGAAGAAGCGACGGGCCTGCACCACCACCGACACCAACACCACCACTACCGGACCGGCCGTAGTAGCAACTGTCTCGCCTAATCCCGACTTTCTAACGGCGCCTCGTGGACAGACCGAAGAAACCACGTGCTGTGCACAATTACTCTGAAACCGAGTTGGATATTAAACACTAGCCGGAATGCACTAGGATATCCTACACTAGTATAATAATTATACACCCTCCTTCCCCAGCTCGTAGCAATAGCTTTGCCCTGTAACCGCCTCACGCCTCACCTTTCACAGAATTAGTTGTCCGTTTCATCCTAAGAGCATAACTAGTCGGAATAGTGAAACTTGTGCACGTGGTGATCCCGCGCCGACCACACCTCGGCATCCAAATACCGACAGTACTGTGGCTAGCCGGTGGGTTGATTACAGAATCTGCCATGCTGTGTGGATAGTTAGTAGTTGGTGACCCAGGCGAACAGCCTCACTGTAGAAAAACTCTTCTGCCTGCAGTTTGCACGTGCCATCTTGCGAACTCAGGCTTACTAGAATCATGGAAAATCTGCAGTCAAGCAACTCGTTAGTAATCAGTAGGCTGCTATGAGAAATGTCCCTTGTTCGTAGAAAGGTTCTGCATCATGAGAACCTCTGGCCTATTATTGCGCACTGCCGAGGTAAGGGAAACTTATTCGTCGAAAAGAGTTTGAGTAGACTGCAAGCGTTGTATTATCCAGATCCTGGAAGACCCAAGGGGCGTGCATTTTTCCATGAATATGAGTGTTGAAAATGATATTGCTACTACAACTAGGACTATTCA
The DNA here is from genome assembly GCA_039105305.1 of Apiospora arundinis. Classification (NCBI taxonomy): domain Eukaryota; kingdom Fungi; phylum Ascomycota; class Sordariomycetes; order Amphisphaeriales; family Apiosporaceae; genus Apiospora; species Apiospora arundinis. Next base: position 2,286,181 of record JAPCWZ010000002.1, on the reverse strand, counting down.
CTTGTGTGAAGCGAATATACTCTTAGTCAGCCAGCTCTTCTAGTCTAATTGTGGCAGTGGGCACTATCAAGAGCCTCATTGGCTCTATAGGTAGAAGTATCGTAATATAGCCCGTATATCCCTCATTGCACCCCTGTCTTATTTTTAACTGGGTCTCTCGTACTGGGGCCTCGAACCACCAAGGGATCCTCACGGCAACAGCATTGATATTCGCCCCTGAGCATGCCACCGTAGGCTTTGACGGCACTGCAGTCCGTGGTCATGCGGTGAGGAACAAGAGCAAAAGGATCACGTATCTCGGGGTGGACTTTGCTCAAGGTGTTCAACGAACAGATCGGCCGATCGTGGTTGAGGATCACACTCTAGAACGCTGACAGCGAAAAACACTCTAATAAGACGGGCATTTCATCACCTCACACCTAGTTTCAGCCCATTTTGGCACGCGCTCTACACGTGTACTGGGACACGAGGATGATGGATGAAGTGTGTCCATGACATGTCAACTAGCGGACACGCACTCGTAATCTATCTATCATATTACAAAACAAAGAATAAGCTTATCAGCTGGATACAGTATTTCACCTAATTATGTAGAGAGGTCCAGCCCAGGGAGGGTCAAACACTGGCGTTCGAGACATAACGCGCTCCGCAATTGACAACTGCCACCACATTCCCCATATGCAGTAGTCTAGAACCCTCATTTGGGTAACCCGGAACATTGCTCCCATGGTACTGTAGGTGGATGGGGTTAGGTTGTTGATGACAAGAGACTCTTCACCGTCAGCTGGGAGCTCCTGGATCAGTACCAGCAGATCAGTCTTGCAGTATCCGGATCAGTAATGCTTGGTAGAGGAGGCATTTAATATCACGGGGTGATTATAGGGTCCACAGGGGGGAAACCTGCATGATCCTTTGATTGACAGGATGATTGGGAGGACTTGGAATTTATCCAAGGGCTTATGCCCGACATACATAGCATTTACGACCACTCCCATTATCATGGTCGACTTATACGCGGGAGGGGTCCAGGTTGAGCACAGCCGGCGTCAAACGGAGAAGATCAAAGCCCTGAGACAAGGAGGGGTCGTAATTACTAGTCGCGAAAACGTGTATGTTGATGCCGGGCCAACTAATTGGTTGTTGTGATTTACTATTGACTTACCATCTTGAATTAGGGGACTCACTCTAGAAAGAGCTCTTTCGTTGTGTAAGAGACAAGTAGAGTGGTTGATAACTTGGCAGTTGGGCAGTTAGTTGACCCCTCCAATCCCCGATGGCGCTTCATGCTCTCTGGCTTATAACGGAGACCACTGACTGGCCCATGGAATGCCGGCCGAATATCATACGCAATGAGGGGTGATTAGATAGAAACACGAGCTGTCCTGTGGTCTTTTCACCTTGCAAGCCGGTTGGTGATCAATCAACGGATCTTGATTGCTGGTGGGCGGGTGTGGCTTAGTACACGCGAGTTCTAGAAGATTACGAGGATTGCAACGTGTTAGGCCCCAAATCTCGCCCCCAAATCTCGGTTTCCCCAGAAAACTAGACGTGCAGGGGTGATTCAAGTAATGGGAAATGGGAAAATCATACTTTGCGTGTTGTGAGAATCATGCGCCTCACGCAATTTGCACAAATATGCCCCTCGGGGAAGTATCGGTTTGCTGGTTTAATTATAGCTCTCAGAAGTCACACATGGCAGCTTAGCATGCAAGTCATGATGATCCAAAAAGACCGAGGCAGGCTGCTGAAGAGGGCACGCCACGATACTCCGACAGGCCGGTTGCCCATCGATACGTTAATATCAAGATCGCCACCCCGCGCTCTAGGCTGTTGTGGGTGTGAGGTCTGTGAGATGGTCTCTCAATGCGCATTGTCGCCAACTGATGACGGTGATGATGCTGTCAACTAGCTGTCAGTCTCTGTGTCTGACGTGACTTGGACGGCGTGTAGATAGCAGGTAACACGAGTCGGAGCGAGACGAGACACATGTTGCAGATCTGCGAAGTCGTCAACTCATTATTACTCACATCGCCCAAGCTGAAAAAGAGTTTAGTAGACATTGCGCCCAAATGCCTGAGCGCACCGTCATTGAACCACCTTTTCCGTGCCCAACGAGGCCAACTTGGGCGCGAAATACCATCAATTCGGTGTTCAGATACCAAGTTTTTGCAAGATAATACAGTAGTAAGTAGCTAACCCACCCAGGAGCCCGGGCCGCGAGGTGGGCAGCACTGCGGCGTCGATAGTACGGATGAGCCGAAATCTTGAAAAGGGCGATTATCTTTAAAGGGTCTTGCAGGCTCTGCCCTGCTAACGCTCGCCAGCTCTGCCGAAAAGAAACAGATCTCGTTGCGGCTGAGCGCTTGGGGCTTGTTGGGGGGCTTGGGGAGAGGAAGGTTGCATGGCGAGGCCCAAGCTCTTATTATTACGGTCGTAGTGCAGGGAGCCGGGAAGGAATAAAGGATGCAAAGCCAAGGACGCGAACCCCTGAACGCATAATTTTGTTAAGTATCCGACATTGCATGTAATTATACCACTTTGATTAAAATAACTTATTCGTATTGCTGATTGCATGTGGTTGCTGACATTTGTTGACATTCGCTACTGATTCGGAGTAGGTGATGACATCGGTTTGTTATGATTGCTTGCCAAAATAGATAGATGTGAGGCTTTTTTTCTTCTGCGCCTTTCGGTGCTGACTGACTGACTGTCTCGCATCTCGAGACCGAACGAATGAGAGCAGCTTTGCGACTTGGTTTCAGTCGCAAACCCTCTGATCTCTCGTAAGCTAGTTGCACATGGGATGACTTTCGATGGTCCCTGGAGACGGCAGCCGCCTTCATCATGACTGGCTCGCGACTTCTGGCATTACTAGCGACAGCTGCTACCGAGTAGTCGTCCTGCTAAGCTGTGTGCAGCGTGCACCTAGAATAGAACGAGTGGGTTTTTGCACGTCTGACATGTATGTAGTGCATACATGCTGTAATGGATAGTGGTTGTGTCCGTAAGTACCCTTTATGCTGTAGGTTAGGGGGTCCATCAATACGAACGGTAGCAGTAGAGTAGTAGCACTGTCAATTGGCATAAAGAGACGTTGTTACTTATGCTTGTTTTACTAGCCATGTCCTGGTGTCCTGGGGGATGATCTCTTGCCTGTGACGATAATCGTGGTCGGCGCCCGGATCTAATTCATCGTCGTCCACCAGTACCGGTCCCCCGCCAGACTGCAGAGTGGTCGAGGTTTTGGGGGGTGGTGCGAGGCGAGTCAGTCAAGCGTTTGTTTTGCGCGCGAGCCGCGGGGACCATGACGAGGATCAGTCCTATGCAGGCTGCTCTGCTCTGGGGATAGGTGCCAAACCACAAACCACGGTGCGAAATTATCCATCGTGGGCTCGTACTTGTCTGGGCAGAGTTGGGGGAGAGAGGGTCCGCTTTCTCAACGGGTCCGCATCCCGAGATCTGTTAGGGCCTTGAAAGAGTCAGAGGAGGAGGGATAGGGAAGGAAGGTGCTACCTAAGGTACTGGCTGCTCTTTGCGCTACAGTTCTGATTGGCCCGTCAGAAACCTTTCAGCGGTGTATGGCCCTATGTTGTACGCTTATGCACGCTTATGCACCGTAGTAGCAGGTAGCACTGATAATAAACAACGCGCCGCGTTCCCACACAACATTTCAGTGTTTCGCAAGTTGACATGTACCACGTGTAAGAGGCGGCTCTGAAGCTGAGGTGTGGTAACAAATCAACTGCTTCACCCTGACTCCCAGGCTCCCCCCTTAAAAAGGGTCTAAGGTTTCTGTAAGCCATTCAAGCCTCATTGCGAACCGCCAGCTCACACCTCACGAGGGATGACTGCAAAAAACCTGCAATGGCGTCCAACCAGCCCCGACCCCAAACGAGGGGCAGAGGGGTTTTACGTGCATCGTTTTTTTTCTCTCTCTTTCACAAGCATGTCAGCAAATGCACGATGGCGTAGGTAGGGCAGTTACGGATACGATTTCGATAGTCGTGACTGGTTCGGCATGTGAAGTGCGTAACACGTAACACGAACGAACAGCAAGGAGTAAACTTTCTGTTGACTGTTCTACGGCTCTTGTTGTAAGCCCAGCTGAGTTTAGGGCCAGGGCGGAAACTATCATGGTTACACATGGCGCATTACGAGTATTATTGGCATTGGTTACCCCAAGACAAGACAAGACTTTGTTGAGAGGCAATAATACAGTGGCCTGATACGACACAAGCTGATGATGGGCATCGATGGCACATGCATAGGAGCATGATCGCCTCATTCATTTTAGGCATTACGCACACAATTCTTGTACATTGCCAACCGACACCGAGCCGAGCCAGCCAGTCAGGCAGTCAGTCGACCGGACTAGTGATCAGATACCAGACAGGACAGCCTCTATTCAGTTGAGGCTTCCACAATCCAGAAGGGGGAACTGAACCCCATTCCGCCGAGCTACTATCCGAGTTAATCAATACCTGATGCCTAGAGCTTTACTAGGAGTCTACATAGAGCCTAGAGGGCGGTAACAGTCACTGGCGGGATGTGTGAGTGTAGGTTACAAATGTAAACAATGGGATTTCCATGGACCAATGTGGACGACGATCAAGTGGCGGGAAGGATTGATATGCGTGTGTCCTGTGTGTCCAGACTATTGCTATTCATTCCACTTGGGTCGATCCGGAGGGGGAGGGGGTAGGAACGACGCACTCACGCACTCACGCCCTCACTCAATCACTCTCTCATTCACTCAGGGAATGGACAAAATATTCCGAATGTGTACAGTTAGTATACATAGGTCAATAATAGGGGACCCTGTCGAGCAAATATGGTTTGTTTACTATCCAGTTCTGTCCAATCCCCATAGCCAGCCTCTCTGATTCCGCATTTTATTATTAATGCATCGCATGTATTCTGAACGGTGAGGGTGTTATGCGACCATTTCCAACGTCGACAGGCCCTCAGCAGGGTCATTATCGTGCTCGGAACTGGCCCAAGGGGTTGGTATTGTTGCAAATACGGCAAGAACGGGTGGGATAGTTGGAATTAATCTGGACAATCACGGGGATGTCAATCTCTCAATTTCTGGTCACCAATGCAAGGGCCCACCTTTCGTACCAAGAACGCTCGAGGCTCCACCGAACCTTCCTTGCACCTCGCAGTACTTCCCTCCTCCTGAACGCGTCGCACGCGCTTTCTCGTCGACGTTTGTTTACTTTAAGTGTCAGGGTCGGGCAGGGATTGGCTGGAATTGGGGACGACGTCGTTTCCACATCTTGCCTTCTCACCAGTCACCAACCAGCTTAGCATGTACTGTCCACTGTGCACACCCTGTCGCCTGTAGAATACCCACCCGACAGATACCCACAACCCCTTCTTCCTTGTCCTGGACACACTGGACTTCCACTAAGCAGGCCCTGCTAGCGAGTGACTGATTGCTTAAACCTGGACGGGATTGACCTTTTTGGGGGGTGTCCCTCTAGCCCGCCTGCCCGCCCTTTCACAATTCAATCGCGCCTTCCCGTATGTTCTTGCCTAGTCTGAAAGCCAAAACCCAAGGGAAAAGCGAAATCCAAAGTCAAGAAAGTCGAGGGTACCGCCCGTTCGCCCCGTTCGTGTACATGCAATTCGACGTCTCAACTGCGTCTGCGTCTACGTCTGTCCACACACCCACCACCCACGCCCGCCTATTACGCCCACCACCCACCACCACCACCACCACCACCAACCAACCACACACACATCTCATATCCTAATCCCAATCCCAATCAACCAGTCACCCATCCCTCCTCCCACCCTTGGGCCTAGTCTTCTAACTCTCTGCCGTGTATACGTGCTGCCCAATCTGGTTGCCCTTCTTTTCGGATTCCCTCCTCTGCCAAAACCTGCTATTTTTCTTTGCCACATAAACAGACAACAAAACACCACCTACGTAGCGTTGGTTGCAAGTTGACTACCCTCACGACGGTATTCGACGTTGCTCGCTGACGATCACGCGGATCTAGGGGTTTCTGGGGACTTACAGAAAGAGTGCACCTGCCCGGCTACGCTCGCCTCGACTTTTGGTTTCGCGACATCTGAGACACCTAATCCTGTCCCAAGGTTGATGATGTCGTTGTGGTAGATTACCCCTTCCCACTACCAAACAACCAGTACCACCCCTCCCATATCCTCAGCTCAACCTATCTTGCTACCCTCGGACGGCTCCGTTTGATCCATCCCTCAAACAACTCTCTTTTCTTTGACGTGACGGACCGCAAAGTGGACGCATTCCATATCAACTTGCTACTCCATCCCGCATTCCTTACAACTGTTTGTTACATCGACGCACCTAACCGCCAATAATCAACAATTCGACAATACGCTTTGCCACCTAGGTATTTCGCAACGCATACAGTGTTTTTGATGGTCAGCAACACATGACCGTTGGAGGTTGTCGCCGAGTCTTGACGGAACTCTTGTCCTGTCCTCTCTCACCGTGTGCTCCTGCCGACAACAAAGCTCTCTATTGTTCAACATCGACGACTGGCGCATTCCGCCCTACACAATGTCTTTCGGAAACAGTGGTGGAGGCACTCTGACGCTGCCCAGCCCGACGCATCACAACCACATCGATGTGACGGCAGCTGTGCGCACTCTTCGACGTTCCATTTCGCGCTCACCATCCAAATTTAATCTTTCGCGAAGTGCGTCACAAGGCTCTGACCTTTCGGCCGCTTCTTCGGCTTCGCAACAATCGCCCACACCTGCATCACCTTCCCTGCGTCGCATGGCCTCGCAGCAATTCTTCAGCAGCCCTAATAACGCGCAAGCTCCTACAACAAACTCGATTCTGTCGCAATCGCACACACCTCTTGCGACGCCTTTCCGACCCAACGCCAAATTATCCCTCCGATCTGGCAAGTCCGCGTCGAAAACAATTCTCAGCAGCCCATCCGGACTTGGTTCGGCCTCCAAGTCGATATCCAGACGCGCATCGCCCAAGAGCCCTTCAAAACGCGCTCTGAACGCCGCACCCTCTACTGCTGGCAATTCAACACCCTCGTCATCCCTCGAAGTCGACGCGTCCGGCCAGGAGAATTTCGGCCTCTTTCGCACGCGCAGCCCGGCACCCAGGAGAAGCTTTGAGAAGTCTAAGAGTCGTCATAGCATGCACCTGGACGTGTCTGGCGCAACACAAGCAATGTCGCGATTTACTGACGGAAACCTTACGCCCACCGGGACGGCCAGCCCGTTGAAGCGAAGCGACGCGACCGTGGATACTGATCAAACTAGCTTCGGCAGCCCGAAGGCCAAGCGTAGGAGCTATGGCCCGTCAAGCTTTGGAAGCGACTTCAACGTATTTGAGCAAGGACCCAAGTCGCCAAATTTCGACATCCACGACGAGTCGACACGGGAGTACGAATGGACGGGTGGCTCAGTTGGCGACAACTATTCTACTGAGTCCCGCGCATCCCCTACTGCACCGGTTGTTGTACCAAGGCGAGCCGGCTCTTTGCGCAGGTCAACGCTCCAACAGCGAGAGCGGACATCATGGGGAAAGCGCCAGGCTGCTATGAAACTGGCCGAACTCCAGAACAATGGCATGAGCACTCCTGTCAAGGGCCGACCACGACTCTCTCTGGACCACTACATGCCTCCTCCTCAACGCGACAGTCCCTTTGGCACCCCAACACCTCTTCTTAACCCGTCTGTTCATAATGCTGCGCCGCAACAGCCGCAGCAACCACAGGCGCACCCTCTTTCGCGCACCATGACGGCATCGTCGTCAAACTCGAGCATTCCGGATGAGTCGCCCTCGCATTTCCCGCATATCAGCGAGAAACCTAGAGCTCCTATAAACTGGTCCAAGAGTTTGCCCATTGGTGCAGTTCGCCCCACTGCTGAGAGCGAGTTCAATAATGTGGGAAGCGTGTCAACGCCCGACTACAAAGATGCTAAACCATTCTTTGGGGCTTTCGCCTCAACTGGCCTAGTCTCAAAGATGACTCGCAACCCAGAACTCGAGCCTGTTGGGCGTGGAGGAGCCGCTGTGCCTGACACGCCCTGCAAGAAGCAATATAATGGCTTTGCTACATACCCGCAGCCAGTCCCCGGCAGCGCCATGAAGGGTCGTGGCAAACACATCAGACACACTTTTGGCGCCCCCTCTACTCCCTTTAACCCCATGGGCAGTCAAAGTGAAGGCCAGAACACATTCGGCCAGCCGGCTAGCCGACCAGGCCTCTTCAGTGGCTTTGGCTCAAGGCATACTCGAAAGGGCAGTCTGCTAAGCCTCTACAGTGACGACGGACGAGCTAGCCCAGTCGACACTTCCGGGGATAGTTTCATGACTACTGATCTGGACCTCCCCCCTACTCCTACCAAACACCAGCTTCTCGACCAAGAAGCTGGAAGCACTACTCCCAATGACAGCCCGACCGCCAACCGCCACACTACAGTTCCCACCTCTGCATTTGGTATTGGCAGATGGCAGCCAGATACATTTGCAAACTGTGAGTACACCCCATCCAAGGGGTCCTGTAACCGTATTGCGGGTGTCTCTGAAGTCTCAACCGTTGAACCTTCAGAATCGCCTACATGCGCGGTTTCAGCGACCCGCGCCCCTATATCCCAGTCTTTGCCGTCATTCAGTCGAACTCGAGCCAAGCGTGGATCACTTTCCACGCCTTCTCCGCTCGAGACGAATACTTTGACGGTAACAGATAAACCTATTAAGAGAGTCGAGTTTGCTAAATGTCCCCCCGTGGTTTCAGCGAGTCCGTTGGAACGCATAGATTTCGCCGAAAAGGCGTCGCCCAAGACGCCTCTCGAAGCTGTGCCATCACTAGACGCCAGCCGCTTGTCCATCTCAAACCCCAATGACAGGCTTCTGTTCCCTTCTGTGGGTGGTAAGAAATCGCTGTTCCCGCCTGCCACTCCTACTACGCGACAGGAACCATTTCCTTTGTTTGCCGAGCGACGAGCTATCACCCCTACGAATGGTTTGGGCCTCCAAGACGCAGATGCGTCTCTGCTCGACCGCTTTGGAAAGGTCGAGTACATTGGTCAGGGCGAATTCTCTCAGGTCTATAAAGTCGTGAAATCCGCTCGTCCTGAAGGATTTGACCAGAGTGGCTCCTTCAGCACCCCAACACACACGCCCAAGTCACCTTCCCCTAACGACGTTTTTGCCGTGAAGAAGCTCCGGCTCCCTTTCAAGGGTACAAGTGACCGAGCGCTTAGGATGCGCGAAGTTTCCGCTCTCGAGGCACTTCGCGGCGCTGAGCACATTGTTCAGCTCATTGACAGCTGGGAGGAGAAGAACAATCTATACATCCAGACTGAGTACTGCGAGGAAGGCAGTCTCGATCTCTTCCTGGCCAAGGTCGGTGTCAAGGGAAGACTTGACGATTTCCGCATTTGGAAGATTATGCTGGAGTTGTGCCAGGTAAGACTTCTCGTTGACCCCATTTGAAATGTACCACGGACTAACATGTTTTCTGCAGGGTCTGCAACACATTCACAATGCTGGCTTTGTCCACCTGGACTTGAAGCCGGCAAATATTCTCATTAACTTTGAGGGTACTCTCAAGATCGGTGACTTCGGTATGGCTGCGGCCTTGCCTATCACGAAGGGTCCTGATTTCGAGGGAGACCGTGAGTACCTGGCCCTGGAGGTGCTGCGCGGAGAAATCAACACGCCCGCCGATGTTTTCTCCCTTGGTCTCATTATGCTTGAGATCGCTGCCAACGTCAAGCTCCCTGACAATGGCGCCACCTGGACCGCCTTGAGAAAAGACGATTTTAGCGAAGTTCCTGTCTTGACTCAGGATGCCAACTCGGTGGTTCGGGATGCTACGGGTATGCCCATTGACGAGACCGACCGTAGTGTCAGCTCGTCTGATGAGGGCACCTCCGTGAAGCCCATTCGCCGCAGCTACACCTTCCGCAATGCTGGCAGATACTCGGGCAACCTCTTTGGTTCCGCCAAGAAGTCGGAGCTTCTTGACCCTCCGGATTTTATGAAGGACGCGGATAGCTCCAACTCTCTCGACAATGTTGTCAAGTGGCTGCTGACTTCGGACCCTGCTTCTCGCCCGTCGGTCTCCCAACTACTTGAGCTGCGCTCTCTGCATTGGGTTGCTGCTCGCCAGCGAGCTGGTGCTACTGTATACGAAGGCAATTGGGGCCCTTCAGATGAGTCCTTGGAACCCAGAACGCCTCTCACCCTCGATACCTCACCTGATACCCCCGACACGGAGATGACAGACGTTTAAGAGCCACGGACGAACCAATCTAGCAGCTATTAGCGCATGTTGCATCTTTGCTCGGCCTAATGATTGCTCAATCTTGTTGGTAACACTGGATATCACGTCGAATCTCATCAAAAGGTGGAAATGGTTGCATTGGTTGCAGATTTCACCCAGCGCAGCTGGATACACGCTTTGCTTTGGCGTATCAGTGTCATTTGTCATAGTTCTTCCAAGAGCATTGGCCGACACCCAGCTAGGATTTCTTCTACAATTATCTCCGCATCAGCCTGTTTGCTTCAGGCAATGCGGATCACAACACATACTTTGATCCTTTGATGACTTACAACAGTACATAGCACCCTGCTGGTCATCAAAGGCTCATCTTTTGGAATTATCCACCAGGTTATCGGGCATTTAGGGCGAGCACACCGGATGGCTTATTGCCGCTCGTGGTTACCATCGAGAGGGTGGTGCGCACTCTTCATCACCTCTCAGCCACTCAGCGCCGCATATTATGGAGCTCATGTGAAGCTTTCGAGCAGCGTTGCTTGTCCCACCCGTCAGCCATGGCCAATCAGGCTTGCATTTACTATAGCCTTGATTCTGTACGAAATATTGGCGAGGAAAGGTGGTTTACATCTTGGAAGACAGCTTTACGTCCAATGACCTGGTACGAACGAAGCTTTATGGGGAAGGAAGTAATGAAATGAATAGTCGAGATTATTACTTCAGGCGGTCATCATTTCTTGGAAGCGCAAGGAATCGAAAGACATGTAGATATAGACAGGCACGGTTGCCTCGGCATACTTGTACTCGACTAGGACGGAAACACAAAATTTTCGGAAAGGGAAAGGGGTTCACGGATTCGGATCATTAGGGATGGCCATTTTCCCAGTTGCCATCAGGAGTTACTCAGAGGAGATACTCGCACGGCTTATTTAGGCCTATGACTACGTTTTACGAACGTATGGCACGAATGACGACATGATATGACAAATAATCTTCATGGCAAAATGGCTTTTCAATTGTGACTGTAATAATGTATCTGTCAGTAGTGATGTATTCAAACATACTTGGGATCTTCTACATTTCACTGTTGTGAGAGTTAACTGTGAAGTATGCCTGGTGCTTCTGATGGCATGTTGCTTTCCCTTGATCGTTATTGATTAACACGCTGAATTCAAGCATGGATGGGTGTGGCATAACGGAATGATCATATCACAAGGAGACGGTGGAACAAGTACATGGCTTTTACAACAGAAATGTCGTATTAACAACCTCACGTAACTCTTTTTGTATCTATACACACCACACATTGTCACTCTATTGCGACTCGTTGACCTTGATGTTGGGAACCCCCGATCCATTGTTGCCAGAGATCTTGAGGCCCTCGACACCCTGGGCCATGGCACTGAACGGGCAACCTCCAGACGACGAAGGCCGGGGTATTTTCGACGACGGCGCCGACGGCTCGCCCATCTCATCGATATCGTCCAAGATCTTCTTGCCGTGCAAGTAGCCCTCTTGCTCGATGACGGTGTCCGAGTCATCATCCTCGTCCTCTTCTTCGTTGTTTTGCTCGGTGTGCTTTTTGCGGTGGGTGAACTCCTCGCCGTCGCGGACGTGCCACTTGGCGATCAGGTCGTTCTGGATCCATATGACCTTGCCGATGGCGCGCACAAAGGCCGTCTTGCGCTGCAGGCTCAGCTTGGGGTGGGACATGATGGCGTCGGTCAGGATGTCCTGGATGAAGCCGAGGCAGACGCCCATGTGGATGTACTCGATGTGCAGGGGGTGCTTGCGGCCGAGCCCGACGTGCATCATGCCGACCTTGTCGAGGTACTCCCACAGCTCCGGGGCGCTGGGGTCGGAGCAGAGCTTGTAGAGGTAGGCGCGCAGGAACAGCTTGCGGTGCTGGATCTGTGGGGAGGACTCGTTGAGGAACTGCTCCTCCTGCTGCGGCGTGTTGGTGTTGTTCGTGCTCCCGGGGGCCATGGGCGTCATGGGGGCTGAGGCGGGGACGTTGCTGGCGCTGGTCGTTGTGCGTGTGGAGAGGGCGCGGGCTGTGAGGTCGTAGGCCAGGAGCTTCTGGTAGACGATGTTGACAACGGCGGGGATGAGCTGCTTGAAGTATTTGGCGCATGATTGCAGGGCAGCTATGTCTTCTGTTTTATGGTTGTGCAAGTTAGTTATGAGCCTCATGAATACATTTGTCAGGATGAGGCAGGAGGGAGTGCAGCAATGCTGAGTACGTACGGCTGTTGAAGTCGAGGAAGCTGTGTAAGTACTTGACGCGCGCGTGTATGTCCGTGTACAGCTCTTCGCGGCTGACATGAATCTTCTGAGGAGCCATTGCGACCGATTGCTGTCTTCCCTTGTCGCCTTATATGTGCAATTGAGGGTTTCAATCTAGGAGGGAAATAATGATACTGGTTTATACAATAGGTTTATATATATCGAAGCCACAGGCTGTGTGTCGTGACAATATATAGGATATATATGTAGGTGTTGTAGTCTGTCTGTGACTTGGTGTTTGTTTTGAGGACCCCGGAATATCCCACTTACATGCACATTTGATTGAGGGGGAGGAGCAAGAGCATGCAACGCTACTTAAATGACACATCGGAGCGTGGGGTTGGGAAGGTAGTATCCATCTGGCATCTTGTTTCTAGCCTTGACTTTTTCACGTCGGAAAGGTTCACGAGGGCCAGAATATCGGAAATCTGATGTTCAGCTTGCAAGAACGTGAGATTGTGGTACGATGCGCGGGTGCGTCCGGCGCTTTGGTGGGGCCGCAATTCACGCCAACAACGTCCGGTCGCTTCCGGCAAAGCAGGGCAAGCAAGGCAAACAAGGCAAACACCAGAACCAGAGTGTTGGTAACCTTGGTATTCCGATGTGAGCACGAATACCGAAAATAATCGAAAATGGGTCGGAGGCCATTGGCTGCACATCGAACGGTTTTTAGAGTCCCTTGCTCTGTAAGTGGTGTCATCCATGTGCAATTCATGCTCGGTACAAGCTCAACGCCAATCATCTTCCGTACAGTAAGCCGTGTAAGCAAGTATACTAGGTTAAGCCTTGGTGCTCTTCTCCACCCCTCCTCCATTGCCGCCTCGATCTTTCTCAGCCGCTGCGGATGGGGCTGTCGCCGGCGTGCCCTTGGCCTTCCGCCGAACCGGTTGATATATGTCGTTGAAGTTCATGCTGACACCCAGGAACCGCAGGTCCACATCGGCCTGGTAGGCCAGGTCGCCCAGCAGGAGCTGCAGCTTGCTGCGGAACCGATCGCCCAGATGCTTGAGCCGCTCCTGCAGGACCGGGAACTCGGAGTTCGGCCCCCCTGGTATCTCTTCCTCTTGGTCTCCACCGCCGCCGCGGCGCCGCTGTGTGACGTTGGACGTGGAGATGAGGTCGCTCTCCTGGCGCTGCATGAAGTCGGACACGGACCACGAGTACAAACCGTCCACGCACTCGCGGTAGCTGAGCATGGTGCGCAGCAGCTCGCCCAGCTGGATCATGTACGAATTCTCGTCTTCTTGCGACTCGGACCCGGCGAACCGTCGGCGGCGCGCGCCCAGCAGACCCTTGTGCGTGATAGAGTTGAGGTATTTGGTATGCGCCTCGATCATATCGTCCAGCGTGATATCCTCTTGCCTCAGCTTGGCCTGCAACTCGGTCCACGAAGCCTCGATGACTTCGAAAAGAATGTAGTACTGTAACTGGCCCACAAAGTGCACCATCTCTGCCAACACACCTTGCGTGGTTTTCCAAGTTTGTTGGACCGCAGTATGCTTGGTATGCAGAACACCACGGGATCCCGTGGTGACTTTGCGCCAGACAGCACCGAGGGCGAATTCCACCCTCTTGATGCGCCACAGGAAGTTGAAGACCTTAAGGTATTGCCGGTTGCCCCAGTCTGAAACGATAACATCACAAGGGGCGTCGATTTTATACTCTAGGGTGAAACAATCCCAACCGATATCACCGTGGCTTAGTTGCAGCATACGAGCATCGAGCCGCCTCAGCACCTCGGGGTTATCGTATTGCGCATTGGAACCGCGGATGGCGTGCTCCAGCTGGGCCGTCAGAGTATGTCTGTACTGTGCGCCAGCAGGTCGGTCCAAGTTGGCAGCCAAAGATTCCATCAGCAGCGCGATGAAATCGCCTTGTCCCAGCAGGATATACGATTTCAGAGCACCAATATGCTCGAAAACGTGGAACTTCGAAGTCATCAGGTGCAACAAACGGCGCATCGTAGTTTTGTATGCGTCGTCGATCCAGGTCTCCAGTGTTGCCGTATCCCCATAGCGCAGCTCCTTAGAAGACTCTTTGGAGTAGGATTCTACCCATGCTGCATCTCCGCACGAGTGGTGGATGAAGTTGAGCGATTTGCCGATCAAAAATATTTTCATCGCAAACTCTTCGGTAACAATGGATGGGATCATCTCCTTCACAACACGGTACTTATCCTCCCATACATTCGAGGAGCCGGCCTTGTTTTTAGGCATCTCCTCTTCCGTGTTCTCATGGACGAAGAACTCCCGGAAGGGGTCTGATAGCTCTCCATCATAAACCCAGTGCCGTAGAATATCGTAGAATGGACGCGTTACGGGCGTCAGGAGGCGCTCAGCAAAAGCGCCCACAATAGGGTCTCCGTGTGACGATGAGAACGCGTGAATTAGGGAGATAAGCTGGCCCCCCTTTTTGCGTTTGGATTCCTCAGCTATAACACTCATGAGTCTAAGACCCATGGTTGCCTCGCGAGTCCACACCACGCATCTCTTCAGGGTTACGCCAGCCTTGCCAATGCCGTTTCGTGGGGCATTGTCGTCGATACTGGACAGAGCGGTCCGTATTTGACCCTCCAGAGTAGCGACGAGTGTCAAGTACGCACGAAGCTCATTACTAATGGCTGCGCGCAGACTCTGGTTCAAGAGACCCTTGTCTGGCGTCTTCACAAAGTCTTCGAGGGTGCGGTAGAGGAGGGACGGCTCTGCCAGGGTGTTGAGGATAGAGACCAAGGGTGTAGGCAAGCTGCGCGGCAGATTTAGGGTATAGTTCTTGCCAAAGGGCAGAGTTGCCGAGGATAGACCCTGTAAAGTGTATGGGAGGTCCCGGAGTAGTGTGGGTTCTGAAGGGTCGGTAGGGGTGTAATTGTTGGATAGTAGCTGTGATTTGATGAAGATATCTCGAGTCTGGGGCCGGGACTGCTGCTCTCTCTGGTCTCTCTGAAGTTGCTGTTCCCTCTGCATCTGCCTTTTCATGTCGCTAAAACTTGATGCTGCGGCCGCTGAAGAGTCGGCCATCGACTCTGGGTCTGTCTCATCCGCCATTTGCTCCTCCCGAGGAGGCTCCCGGGGAGGAGGTTGTTTCGGGGCTGGCACGGCGTTTCTGAGGCCAGAGGGTTGAAAATCATCTTCTATGTTGGGCGGTATTACATTTGCGCCAAGCTTACTGTTCACTTCGGGTGTGGCATGCCTGTCTCCTCTCTCAAGCTTTTGCCTCCGCTCTGCACGCTCCTCTGCTATGTACTCCTCGTACGCATGGGGGTCGTCCTCTAGCGGATCGGGGGAATCGGCAAGCTGGTTCAATAGGTAGAGGATCCCCCATTTTTGGTTTAGCACTGGCAATGCTAGGAGCCTTGAGTATAGGTTGGAAAAGCGTAACGCCTGGCCGGGGTTGGTCTGGACCAGCTTCCGCTTGATGAGGTCGGATGCATGGTTGATATCGGGCGCAAGGGCTGAAGATGGCTTCCTAGAGTAGAGAGAGCAAATTAGTATTCTGAGGGTGACGACAGTTGGTACTTTGAGGTAGGATTTTTCTTACTCGTCAAATGCCGCCTTGATCTGCTCAGCATACCATTTCTGGCGAGCTTGCACCTCCTCGTTGGTGAAGTTGGCGCTGGGGCTGATATGTTGGGCGATTAAGCGGTTGATGCTAACATTGATGCGCCGGTCCTTGTCTGAAGACGACAGGGAGGCCATGGTCGCATCTTGATCCGCTTCAGCTTGGGTTGGGTGTTGGGTGGATGTGTGGCCTCGGATCGAAAGCCGTCAACGTCGTTCGTCGTCTATGTCCAGCGGCTTTGCGTATCGATATCGGCAACTCTACCGCACTCCCCTTGTTGACATTGGGCGCTTTATCAGCTTTATCAAGCTTCCCCGGTCGCGATCGAGGTGCAAGCGCGTCAATTTGGCGGGGTCGTGTTAGGTTATTCGCCTAAGCAATGAGAGTCTGGGCAGGCCTATTGGCGTATCAGGGCAGACCTCACAAACGGGGCTATCATTATGCATCAATTGCATCGGTGACCTCGAACTCCAAGACAATGCTTCATTTGGCTTTTCAGTGTTTTGATTGATGGGAAATATATCGCACATCTATCTCGAGCATGTGGTAATCTAGTTATTGCATCTGGGCAGCTGTCGAGGCAATCCTCGCCTTACTCTGGGTATCCTGTATAAGCCACTTGGTTATATGATATAGCTCATATCAATGGGCATGATATGCCACGAGGGTCTGGCCAGGCCAGTAAACAATATGGCTCTATTCATACCTATCCCTCCATTACCATCTTCACAAGCTGAATAGGTAGGGTTTAAGTAAGATCCGCTTTGGAGATGCGCTCATGTCCGGAAACGAAACAAAGCAAGCGGCCTGGTGCATTGTATCCCAGGTCATGGGGTAGACAAACAATACCTAATATGTTTACTTGCCTTCAATGGAGCTTCTTCACTGTTCCCATGGCGAAAGCCCAATTTGAAGCTTGGCATGCACGTATCCTTGGACTATGGATGGCTGCATGAGCTGTGTCCAAGCTTTGGTGAGTAAATAGTTGTATAGGCGAATGGATATACCCGTTTGGAATGATGAAGGCTTAACTGCTGCTACGGGCTGTTATAGATCAAGGAAAGTTAGATAATATAAAATAAATAAACGGCTTCACGATTGCCTTTGCATTTGATCTGAATGATGTGAATTGTATAGGTAACTAAGTTTGGCTGATAGAAGCCTTTTGCGCCCCAGAGAGAGAAGCCCCATGGCCTAAAAGTAGCCCCAAAATGTGTGGGATCAACAAGGGGGGCAGGCAGGCGGGTTTCCCACCGCCAGCAACTGGCACCAAAAGTTACGGACAACGTCAGACCATCTTCCACCACCAAAATCGCATCAGCGTTTTTGCCAAACGACATCGAAGCCCAACGCTCGACACGGGATTTTCATCAGTATAATATCAGAAATGTGATCGCATCCTCCTTTGGCACATGGTGAATGGATTTTTGAGGCATTTTTTGGCGTTGGCCTGCGCTCGCTGCACGCGACTGCGCAGTTACTCGACATTTCCCACCTACCGACTGCGCATGCGCGATCGCGAGATTACCTAAGCTCCACCCAACACCCAACCACCACATCCAATATCACCATCGACCACGACGCAACCGCCGCCCAAGATGCCCGACATCGATCCTGCGGCGTTGAGCCGTCCCTCGGTGCTCCTAACTACACCCACCTTGAAGTCGATAACCGTTCAAACCCCCTCGGCGCAAAAGGTCACCAAGACCTCCCAAATTATCCCTGCTCGCATCGACTTAGAGCCGCTTTATACCGCGCTGAAAGCTGCCATTGGCCCCGAACAATGGACTGTATACAAAGATTCAACCACCCAGTTCATTCTGGGTAAGTGCCAACTGCTTTCATCTTTCTTCTCGCGTGATTTCACCAGGCTTACACACATTCTAGGTCGGTTGAACCAGGCCGAATACTCGGAGCGAATCGATCCTTTTCTAATATCTCCAAATGGCGAGAAGGAACATCTACACAACCAGCTTCTGGCTGCCATATATGGAAACCTCACCAGGGAGATGCCCGATCAAGGCTTGGCGCCATGGGTTTCTGCCAACGATAAACCCACAACAGGGGTTGGCGCAAAGCCCGTCACTGGCGATGCCGCCGAAAGGAGGTTAAAGGGAGAAGTCATGCAGTTGCCTAGTCGTGATCGCCGGCGCATCAAGGACTTGGTACATAATGATGTCGGTGTCATTGCCTGGTATAATACTATCAAGTGCGTCTTGACTAATTGTAGTGCAGTTCGATCCTTTCGAGTCGATGGCCCAGATGTTCTCCGACCACCACCGAGGAAAACCTGTCAAGGCCACCGAGCCCCCAGCAAGTGCGGCTGGCGGTATTAACAAGACGATGAGTAAGTTCATTAGCTCTGTCGCTAAGATATACGATCTGACCAAATGCCCCCTCAGACCTTGACCTGGAGATCCGAAAGCGATACGCACAGCCACTGGCAGTGGAGTCGGGCGAGTTCCCGGATGTCGCCAGCATTGAATCCAAAATGCTCCCGTTCTGCTTCCAAGCTGGCCTCACGAACGGTCATGCTGCCGATGCGGCAAGCTATGTCACACACGCAACGGAGTTCTTCATCAAAGAGTTATTAGCCTCCGTTTTAGCCAAGACACGGAGTAATGGGCCCGGCGAATCGAGCAGCGCAGGGTTCGGCGCGGGACCCAGCTGGGTACAAACACACAAATACAAACGTCAGCTACGGCGGGAGGAAGAGGCTCTTATGCGCGGCGAGCTATCGCGAGACAAGGCTGGCTTGT
Source organism: Apiospora arundinis (assembly GCA_039105305.1). Taxonomy (NCBI): domain Eukaryota; kingdom Fungi; phylum Ascomycota; class Sordariomycetes; order Amphisphaeriales; family Apiosporaceae; genus Apiospora; species Apiospora arundinis. Next base: position 2,267,334 of record JAPCWZ010000002.1, on the reverse strand, counting down.
TGCCGATAGAAGCCAAAGCGGCTGGCGACCGACCGCCTCTGGGCATGGCCGACTTGCGCCTTGCCTTGGAGATCGGTGACTGTGGCATGGGCTCGTTCCCGATCGCTACCAAGTCTGTCCTCTACGGATACCGGGAAGGCGAGCTCGAGCACTGGAACGACTACTCCTGGGTCGACGATCACAAGCCCCAGGAAACCGACGACGTGGACATGGGTGGCGTCCCTATTTCGAACCCCAATAATGCTCCGCTCACAAACGGGGTTCTACATTCCGAGCCCATGGATGTTGATGAGCAATGGGGATGGGAAGGCACAGATTCCATGGACTTGCAGTCTTTGGATAACGTGTTGGATTCTTGCTTGGCCGTTGCCTCATAGTGAAGGGCACGCCAAACATTGGAGATAAGACACTTGTGTATATCCCCCTTGGGGCTGGTGGTCTTATTTTCGAAGATGGGTCGCCCATGAATTATCCCCAAAGACACCCTTATTTATTTGCGATCTAGATCCACGGCATCTAGACCATGGCAGGCGGCCATGCCCCATGGGTAACTACGAAGCCCCCTGGGAGAGCAGGCCAGCAGTATGGCCCTGCCTTATTTACTTTTACATGGATCCGGCGTATGAGGCGTTTTCTACCGGACAGCACAGTTCCACTTATGTGTATACATACTTTGCATTGGCATTGGCATTAACATGGCGTATGCAGTCAGCTCTGGAGATAATTCTCTTCAGGCCTACCTCCGGTTATGATGTTGGGTTTTCATACCGTTTGGCAAAGCTAGGTTGACAGCGAATAAAAGAAAGAGAGAGGGCGAGAAATACTGCGAAGACAGAGCGAGAGGGGGGAAGGACGTTTGGGTTATGACATCGATCAAGAGACGCGGGTGTCAAGGCGTCGAAGACGAAGATATGTAAATTTTAACCAAGCGATACCCAAAAATTATTTTGATCATACCTATTTCGATGGCTTGATGCATCAATTCGACTCCGACCGTCTTCCGTGGCGCTGTATATTGAGTGTATTCATTGCCGCGCTCTCTCTATTACTAGATGCTAAATGCTAAATGCTGATGTGGTGGCAAGTCCTTAGCATATCAAATGCCACAGAAAGCTGCCATATATACAAAGTTGATTACAATTGCATTTCGAATTGGCAGACAATACCTCTATCGTCCTGGGGTGACAAGTTATAATCAGTGATGGATGCAGAGCCTCAACCCCCCTGTATGGCATCGATAAACTCCACGATGAAAACGCCCAGTTGCCATATTCTACGAGCAGTTAAGCCTGTGGTTGGTTGGAGCGGGAAAGACCTGGGGAGTAGGTGTTGGAGGCGTTCAATGGCCCAAGCTCTCCCCTGTCCGTCTCGCTGGTTTAGTGGGAATTGGGAATCAATCACTGACGCGGGGGGCCGCCCGTTTTTTAATTAGTGGGCGAAAGACGCGACAAGAGGAATCGCGACTTTACACGGGCCCGCCCCCAATTAACGCGTCTGGTATGTACTTACACAGCTCTTTAAGCCCACACGCTCTCCTCCCTCACACCAATTCTTCTACATGCACTCCATACATACATACATACATTGACCCATAGAGCATTTGATAAGTCTTTTGGTCTTTAGTCTTCTTACAATTTGCACTTAACTTTGCCCTGCATTGTATGTTTTGTTATAGCAAGTCAGTTTGATCGTAATACCCCCAATACCACACACATACAGCTGGCCATGGCTTCGATCCGCTCGCCGTCGCCAGCGGGCGACGATGCAGCCACTTCCGGCTCGCCCGTACTGTCTCCCAGATCCAAGCTTCAGAAGGAACTGGCAGCTCTGGACGAGAGTTCAGACGAAGAAATCACCGGCCCTATCGACACGAAAGCACTTTTCAAGAAGCTTGACGAAGCTAAGCTACAACATGCCCAGAAACCGACAGTGGAATCAGCAACCACCGCCACCACCACAGATGCGGCAGAGGAAGACATAGAAGAGAACGATGACGAGGATGACGAAGACGAGGAGGAAATAATACAGCCAAGAGGACGTGTTGCAGCACGCATGCTGGCAGGGGCTGCTAAAAAAGCGGCGTCGCCCGCCAAATCAAAATCACCAGCAAAGACGACACAGAACAGACAGAGCACTTCTCGGCCACAGTCAGATGAAGAGGATGAAGACGAGATTTCCGCCGTACCACGCAGACGTCGCGTGGCCCGGCCACAGAGGAGCCCAACGCCAGAAGACGCGTCAACTCGACACAGATCAGTATCACCCGGTCTTTTCGTGTCACCTTCTCCTTCTCCCCAGAAGAAGACGAAGAACACCACAACAGCTGGCTCGGATAGCGAGGACGACCTTCCAACCGACCTCACCAAGAGCTCCCGTTTCCAAGCCCTTGTGGCCCGTAAGCGCCAAGAGCGCCTGCAAAAGGAGGCCGAAGAGCAGAAGAAGCGCGATGAACGCGCCAAGCGTATGGCAGAACAGATGCCGGCTGGTGCTGAAGATACTGAGGAGGACGACGTCTCGGACATAACAGACGATGAGGGTGGACACAAGCTCACACAGCTGTCTTCTTCCGCGAGACGGCCTGCTCGCCAAGCTAGCAAAAAGGCCATCGAGGAGATGAACCGCGAGACACAACGCATGGCCCGTAGTATGCAATTGGCTCATGAGGCGAAGACGAAGAAGAAGATCACCAAGAACTCGCTGTTCGAAAGATTTAACTTCCGACCTGCTGGTGTTGTTGAAGAATCCGCTCCTCAATCCGTTCTGCCCAGCTCGAGCCGACCAACAACACCGGTTTCCGGCGCCCAGACCGATGCTGAGGCGGGTGAAACCGCCGGTACACCGCCCAGCTCTCCTCCCAGTGCCGTGAAAAGGGTGGCGGGCGTGCCTGCACCACTTGCAACATCAACTGAAGACATTCCAGCCGAACTCCTTACAAACACAAACAAGGAGGAACTTCCCAGCCTTGCTGATGTCGTAGCCGAAACCAAGACTCTTGACAAGGGCAAAGCTGTAGCTACGGCTGCAGATCTCGCCCCGTCACCCAAGAAGAAGTCAGCACCCCCTAAGCGCCAATTCCGAGTCAAGTTCCCCCAAGCCCCTGTCCAAGCCAACAATGTCACCGTTGATTCCGACTCTGAGCCCGAGATCCAAATCCTCAACCCCAAGCAGAGCAAAATCGATGCTATCTTCGCTCGCATGCCTGCTAAGAAGACACAAGAGTCCCGATCTCTGCACGACCTTCACCAGCTTGCGCAGATCCACTCATCACCGCCGCCCAACGCTCGCCGCGGCAAGCCAGTAAAGGCCGGTATGAATGCTGTTGAGATGCAGGCCCAACTGTATGCGCGTGCTCGTGCTCAGGCCAAACTCGAGCGAGAGCGCAGGCTCGAAGCTCTGAAGGCTAAGGGCATTGTGGTACAGACGGAGGAGGAGCGTGAACGTGAGCGTGAACAGGTCGAAGACATCGTGGCACGAGCGAGGCAGGAGGCTGAAGAAATCATGGAAAGGGAGCGCGAAGACGCCAAGCAAGCACGCAAAGAGCAGCGCGCAAATGGCGAGGGCGATGATGCCGTCGACTGGGATGACAGTGATGACGACAGCTTTGAGGGAAGCGACCTCGGCGAGCCTGTCGAAGAGGGCGAGATCGAGTTCTCCGGATCCGAGGATGAGGAAACCGCAGAACCCGAAAACCCCTTCTTTGACGAGGACGCGGCGGAAGACGAGGAAGGCGAGTCAGAACCTGAAGACGCGGTGACGCCCAAGGCCAACGGCGCGCGCGAACAGGTTTCTGATGACGAGGAGGGCGAAGGCTCGCCCTCGAAACCCAGAGCCCGCCGTGCAAGGAAGAACGTTCGCGTCCTCTCGGATGACGAGGAAGAGGAAGAAAAGGTTGTGGAGGCTAAAACACCTAAGCCCAAGACGAAGACGTTCACCTCTCCTTCGGGTCATCCCTCTAGCTCCCCGAAAGTCCCTACTTCAGTTCTCAGATCCGCCACCAAAACGTTCATTCCTGGCCTTCCTGTGCCATTGGCCGGCCCCGCCGGTCTCGGCCTAACCCAGATCTTTGCCGGCACCATGGACGACAGTCAAACTGGAGGATTGGGCACCAGCTCGCCCGAGTTCATGCCATCGACGGCCAACTTCCCTGACTCGCAGTTTTCCGCCACCGCCGATCAACAACCCTCGCAAGATGAGGACTTGGTACTTGACAGCCAGAGCGAAACCCAGAAGCGGGAGACGCAGGGTGTACAGCTACATTTCTCGCAGAGTCAAGCCCACGGCTTTGACAGTCTGATGCAATTGGATGCCACGCAAATCTCCGATGCCTTACAGCCAACACAAGACAATGGGTTTGCCGAGAACTCTCCGCTCAAGTCGCGCTTCATCGAGGTGCCTGCTGGCACAGTTGATACAGTTGTGTTGAACGGCACTCCTACGAAACCCCGGCAGGCGGCCGTCGAGCAGATGGAGTCTCCCCTTGTCATCCGGAAGAAAGGCAAGTTGCGAAGACGTGGTGATGCTGCAGCTTCGGAAGATGCCAGCCTGCCCGCAACAGAGGCTTCAGGAAGCCCCTTGGTCACCATGTCACTTCCTGAGGCCGCGCCTAACCCGGCGGCGGCAACACAAGACGAAGAAGCCTCGTCTGCCTTCAAGCTCATGGCCAAGGCGGCCCGCCGGAAGCAGCGCCTCCAAGCTAAGTTCGATGCGAAGAAGAGCAAGGCCAGGGAGATGGTCGAGGAGCAGGCCGACGAGTCCGAAGACGAATACGCCGGACTTGGTGGAGCTGATGGCGAGGACGAAAGCGACGAAGAGGCCGAGATGGAATTGCGCAAGCAAATGATCGACGATGCCGAGGGTAACGACCTCAACGAGCACAAATTGGCGGCTCTGTTCAAGTAAGTCTACCTAACGTGATTCATTTAGTCACAAACATATCTTCATGGACGACCTAGCTAACGTTTTTGTTCTTTAGTGAACGAGAACGACAAGAAGAAGCGGCACAAGTTGACAAGCTCTTCCACGACATCACGACGGGTATGCTTCGAAAGCGCCGTCGCCACGGAGGTGGTGACAACGGTGCATTTGATCTCTCGGACAGTGATGATGGCGGCGAGGCCCGCAAGCGCATGAAGCGACGCCAGTTCCAGAAGATGCAAAAGGCGCTGTTTGCCGATGAGCGTATTGGCAAGATCGCCGAGAACCCGCGAAATGCCGCCTTCCTCAAAAGTATCGAAGACAGGGATGGCGATGATGACTTGGATTTCGGTCTTGACGCTCCCGAAGAGCAAGATGAGGATGACTCTCAAAGCCAGAGCCAGGGGCAGCGAGAGGAACCTCAAGAAGAAAGAATCCCTGACAGCCAGCCGGCAACGTCTGAGGGTGACAACACTCTCCAGGCACAACAGGCTCAGAACGCAAACCTGGGCCGCAAACGCAACCGACTGGAGCCCGATCACACCGCTCGCCTGCCTCCCAATTTGCGGAAGGCGCAGGGCACAAACACTCGCGTGCCAACCTCTATCACTGACGTCCGCCGCTCTCTGTCAAGTCTGTTAGATGACGGTCATGTCATCATCCCGGCCACCGATCCTCTCGAGGGCGATGGTTCCGATGACGAGGCTGCCGCTGATGGGTCCGCCTCGAGCGAAAAGGAGAACCGTCGTGCCTCCCCCGCGGTGGTTGACCGCATCTCGCTCAAGCGCGCGGGCTCGTCAGGCTTGAGCTCATCCCGTCAAGCCTTCGCGGCGCCCGCCAACTCGGCCGGGTCGGGCGCGTTCAAAGTGCCCGCGCTGCTGCGCAAGGCGACCACGAACAACTCGCTCATGTCGCAGTCGTCCACTATGTCGAATACCGGCGTTACCACGGCGGGCGGTGTTGGCTCCTCCATGCTGGGGAGTGCTGGTGGAGCCGGTGCTGCTGGGGGCGATGATGGAAAGCTCAAGAAGAACGCGGGCAAGCGCAGTGGCATCAACTTCTTTGCGCGCGAGAATGAGCGGAGGGAGAAGGTGCGGGAGAGCGAGTTGCGTCGCGAGAAGAAGAAGTGGAAGGGGGTTGGCGACCGGAGCAAGGTCGTTGGTGGTTTGTTTGGAGGAGGCTCTTTCGAGTAAGAGGCATGGTTTTTTTTAGGGGAAAGTGTATAATGAGTGATGTGGTGTATTTACGGAATATCTGGTAGGAGTTTGGTTTGACTGGATTGCCTGGCTTTCTGGCATGGCGTTGGGTAATGATAAGGGAGCTTCTTCTAGAGTATAGTGCCCTTGGCGTTCTGGACAGGGAGAAACGAAGTGCATCACATCTAGTTTGATGTTGAAGTTAAGAATACAATGAAGAGATTAATTCACATTCATATACACAATATCCTTGAAAGAACTGAGCCATGTTACATGAGTGAATGTTTCGACTCTGATGGCTGATGCCTGAAAGGGTGTGTCTTGTAGTATCACAGGGTGAAGCTAGATCTGGAGTGGGGCGGCAACATGCCTACCTAAAGAACAGCTTCAGGTGGCTGGACGCTAATCACACCCGAGCCACAAGGATTTGGGAGGTTCGTAGTTCCCACTCTCAGTACATTCTTTCATGCCATCGACCTCTTCAGCTCCTCTCCTCAGATAGGCCAGAGACCAAGTGATGATTGGGAAACTCATATCTCTACATCGATCCAATTTCTTGAGGTCTTGAGGTGAAATTTGACCGCCGATGGCTGGTGAATGGGTTGTGCTCAGAGGTGTCCACCGCAATTCTCCAACTGAATGATTACGTGGGGGAAGGAGCGTATACCTTATTCCATACACATACCACACCCTCAATCGTCAACAACAGAACAAGACGCAATTGTGGTATATAATCTTCTAGATGATAACTTCGCATAGTATTAAGAAGTAGATGGCACTATCATGGCTATCACTGCACCCTAATTGGCGACTAGGTTGGTCACGCAAATCGACGTCGTGCAAAAGCTGCCTCGAGGACTCCTGACGGGTCGTGTTGAATTCGAACAAAGTTGCTGGGATGGAATGATGGCGCCTCCTCCGCCCTCAGTATGTTTTCCTACTACACACATCCAAGGTCTGTTTGCTAAACTTTCACATCAGACGCCAACACCTCATAGGTTCCTCGTCCCCAAGAGGACAGGAACACAACAAAGCGGCACTCCCAAACCGCTGACCAGCGGCTCGCAGCAGTTTCATGCAACGCCGCGCTTCTCACTCCACTCAACGCCGCGTGGGAATGTAACATCGTCCTCTACCACGCCGGCGCCACCGCCATCGACCTTTGCCGTGCAGAGGCCGCAGCGCAATATCGACGACAGCATCCATGACATCATCGATAGCTCGCCGATCGAGCAGCCGCCACCGCGACCCTCGTATGGCGGCGGCGGGCGCCGCAATTTGCATGATTCTATCGAAGTTGACTCGGAGCCACCGTCGTCGGCGTTTTCAGTGTTAGTTCCCAGCAGTCAGCACCAGCAGCATGGTGATGACGCTGCTGCGGATGCTATTGGTGATGTTACGTATTATTATGAAGAAGAGGAGGAGGTTATCAATGAAGCCCAGGATGATGGACCATCCGCTAAGAGACGCCGCTTATCCGTCTCATCTGACGTGGATATGGAGCCACCAATAGTCCATATCTCTTCGCAAGACGTTTTGACAGAGGTTGGGTTGCGATATGCATCAGAAGAAGAAAATCCTTTCAGGAGGGGTTCAGACGATGATGATGGTGCGGAAGAAGAAGAAGACGATGAGATGATGAGCCACGATGACGGTGACGACGATGACAACTCTTCTGCGTCACCGCCCAACAGAAAAGGCACCATATTCACTCAGAAGCAGCAGCACCAACATCAACCTAAATTCCAGCCAGTGCCCCGGTTCAAGGCCCCAGAGGTACCCGAGCCGGGACACCGCGAGCCGCTCCCCGAAGCGTTCTCGCCCCGTCGCAGGGGAGAGAAGTATGTCACCGGCGGCCTCGCCGCCGAGCTGCGGGACTGGCTGATGAATATCGAGACCGCGACCGGGAACAAGCGGGACGGCGGCTGGGCGGCCCGGTTGCTCGTGGAGGAGGTGCGGACTGGTTCTAACAACATGAAGCTTGTCCGCGGCTCGCAGCAAAGACAAGGATTGGATACCGACGGTGACGGCGGCGCCGGTAGTAGTAGCGCTGGTCTGTTTATATCCAAGAGTGGCGATGTGAGCTCCCGGGTGATCCTTGCGGGCGAAGGGCGGGTTCAGGGCCTGGCGAAGAAGAGTGAGGTCGCTGTGGGCTGCTTAGTCGGGGTCGCGAGACCTGTCTGGGAGGTGGATCTAGGCAGTGAGGGCCAGTGGGTTGTTGCTTGCGACTGGGCCGTTCTCTCCAAGCCGCCATGAATACAGCAATTTACAGCAAGATTATGAGTGGAAAAATTAGTTATTATAATTAGTTGGATAGTTCGGCTGGCGATCATATCCTGCATCTCCCAAAAGCAAGACCACGAAAACTCCGTGGGCCTAGGCCTAGCGGTATTAACAGCCGGCCCTTTGTTCGACGAAAGGATGCATCTAGAATTTCGACAATGACATTGGTACACGAGCTGAGAATACAACCACGCATTATCAGTCGTTCAGGAACAATGCGGCACCCAATTGCAATTTCTTAAAGGAACTCAAGCCACCAAGACAAGCCGTTTACATATTTAAAGCCACGAGTTCAAATTCGGGTGTGGGCATACCCAATTTCAGGGACACACTACATTCGCTAACTTCGGTTCTCGACTCCTCCCATGGATACAACGACAGAGGAGCCCTTTCGCGCCGAGATGCTGGCCATCTACAACAGTTCCCAGGCTATTCTTAACAGCAACGCGTGTCTCGCCCGCTCCCAGTACCATGAGGCTCTAGAGCTGGCTGACGCTGCCGCCGATCTCGCTGAGGCGGCGCAACTCGGCGACGAGACATTGAAGCGATGCCGCGAGCTTCAGGCTTATTGTCTGAGCTTGCTACGAGAGAAGTACCGCTTGTCCGAGGACTATGAGCGGGATCAGTATGAGAGGTCTGCCGCTGCGAAGAGAGCATATACTTTTTCGTTTGCTTCCACTGATGCTTCTTCCTCTCCTCACAGCGGCGAGGAGTTGAAGGGTTTCGGTAGTACTGGGTCATGGGGGCGGAGTCTGTCAATCAAGTGGGTTGACCAAGTTGCTTAGGTAGTACAATTGGACCCTAAGCGGCGGCGCTGAAGGATCGAGCTGTGTAAACCTTGATAACACTGGATCGGAGACATGTTGCATGGCTAATAAGGGGTTGTAAGTATAGTGCAAGGGAATTATACTAGTTGAATCATTGTACATACCTGACAGCCTGCATTATAAATATGAGTGTATGATAACCCGCAACATTGGGTTCAGCATCTATTTCGAATAAACTGTGACTCGAGACACTTTCCGTGGACTAGATTGAAAGGATTCGGGTTGAAAGTACCCGTGTACTATTGACAAATTCATTCAAGTAACATCATCCCATGGCCCAGGAGGGGCTTGTGCCCCGGCAAAGGTCTTGACCAGGTCCTTCCACCTGATCTTCAACAGCTGCGAGTTACCGCCACTCCCAGGCCAGCTGCCTCCGCAATCCTCCCCCGAGGGATGTGCACGGTGGAAGGCGCACCAGAAAGGAGGGTGGTCGGCGGCTTCGAGGTAGACGGTGATCTTCATCGAAGAAGGCGAAGGCAAAGGCAATGAGGTAGTGATGTTGCTATTCTCATATAGCATTTTAAGAAATCCTTGGAACGGCGCTTGCGTGACGAACAGAGGCGCGTACAACTCGCGACTCTTCTTCCGCTGGTGCTTGCCGGCTATAAGACGCACGTCGTCGTGGAACGGATCCGCGTTTTCGTAGTCTTCATCATCGCTCGCCCTGCTCACGCCGCCACCCCAAAAGCCGGGTGAGGGGAACGGATACCCGATCTCAAGGATCAGGTGCTCCAGCCTCCCGTTTTGCGCCATGTCGCGCAGGATGGGCCCGTAGACGCCGTGGAATAGGCCGAGGTGATGCTCCTTGATGTAGAAGCGGATGCGCAAGGTGCGGACGTAGAGACGGGGCGTCAGGGAGCGCACGAGGAAAGGGGTCGGTGTCCCCTCCTTACTCTTGATATTCGAGGAGGAAGAGGAGGCCTGGGTGTCCAGCACGACGTCATGGTAGAAGATGGCGGCGGCCTCCTCGTACAGCCAGCGGGAGGCGAGGAAGAGACTTAGGGCCTGTTGATATGATTGGGGAGCAGAACAAGAAGAAGAAGAAGGGCTAGTAAGGGACTTGGAATTGGTGGTTGTGGCAGTATCTTGTAAGAGGGCGAGCTTGAGGATCTGATGCCTCAGCTCGAAGGGTAGGTCGAAGAAAGGGAAGACGCCCTTGCGCCGAAACTGCTTCTTCTTTTCTTGCTTATTGCCAGGCTTGGTGCGGTTCCTGGCCGTGTTGGAATGCGAGGCGTGCTGTTTGCTCCGGATGGGAAGCGCCGTCTCCCTCGGCATAGCGGTATGCCTCTTCTCAAACGTCGAAGTTGTATGATGCCTCCTGTGAACTTTGATAATGGCTAGGTATCGCCCATACCAGAATCGTTCCGCTAGTCAGGTTCTAGGGCATAGATTGTTAAGAGCTGGTAATACGGCATACAGCTTGATCTCGATTGTCCCGTGGTCGCCCTTCATTGACATGTGACTGCCAGACGATGAGATTCAAGATACATACCTACGTTGGCTGATGAGATCAATAATGGGAGGTGAGCTGAAGCCGTCGGTATCTATTGGTCTATTGGTTGTGAGACGCCACATTATGTGGGGCTGTACGGTACTTGGGTACTTATTTACAAGTGCTCCAAGTTGAGGAGTGCTGTTTGGTTCATCACTATCCCCGAAGAAAATATTGAGTGGTTAACAAGTTAAATCATTGTCTCTATGTCTATTGCATCGCTTCGTCTCAGTCAAGGTATCAGAGGCAGATTCGTTATGCCTGTTACCGCCCACGCTCTCTATACCCGTCTATACCAAAGCCCGTAACGCCTGCAAACAAGCATCACTTGGATAGAGATGCACATTCATCAAACGGAGAAGAAATCATGACGTCGGCCGCTCCAGCTACCTACGCTGACGCTTGCCACCTCCAGATTCTCCGCCATAACCACCGCCGCCGCCTCCACCGGAGGGACGTCCACCACCTCCGCGACCACCACCACCACGGGGAGCCTTCATGGGATCCGGTCCGACCACGAGACCTCTCGTGCCGCGGAGACCCATCTTGCCCACCGTGCTCTTGTACAGGGTAGGTACTTCCGGCGCACCGAGACCGTCCAGGGCAAGCTTGTTGGCCTCCGAGACCAACGTCTCGGCATCCCAACGCAGTGACTTCATGAACGTCTTGTAGAATCCTAACCAAGCCTGGTATGCCTTGTTCTGGACTTCGGGCTCCAATTGCTGCGCAATGCGTGAAACTTCTGAACGCGCCTCTAGGTTGGGAGACACATCCACGAAATCGATATCCTTCAGCGTGTACTTGGGGAAGAACGCTTCCGCAGATGTGACGAGGAAGGTACCTCTGCCCTCGGCTCCAGCACGGGCGGTACGACCCAGGCGATGGACGTAAGACTCCTTGTCGGCGGGGATACCAGCCTGGAACACATTGGTTACGCCTGGGAAATCCATACCGCGGGCAATAACGTCCGTGGCGATCAATAGGCCGTTCTTTGCCTTGCGGAAGTCGTCGGTCGTCTTAGTCCGCTTACTCTGCGAGGCGCGAGAATGCAGGGCCATGGGGGTCGGGAGACCGGGAATGGACTTGAGGATTTCAACGTAGAAATCGACGAGGGCGGCTGTGGGAGCAAACACAATGGCCTTAAATGTCTCGGGGCCAATATGTGCCAACTCTTGGCGCAGGGCACCAGCCAAAGCTGCAGCCATGTCTGAGAAGGTCGGGACGACAATAAGATTTTGAGGAACTCGCTCGTGTGTGTTGAGTTCACCTTCGGGGATAGTAGAGATGTACTTGTAGCCCTTGTTGAGAGCGAAATGTGCAACCTTGTCGACGTACTGGGGAACAGTAGCAGAGAAAAGCATGCTCTGTCTCTCCGAGACTTCTCGCTTAGGCAGAATGGAGATGATATTCTTCAGGGAAGGGAGGAAACCCATATCAAGAAGCCTATCTGCCTCGTCCAGGACAAGGGTGTCGATCCTCTGTAGCTTAGCTTGGATGGCATGCGAGTTTCGCTCATTGTTGGTGAAATGGTCCAGGAGACGGCCAGGGGTGCCGATCAGGATATCGCAGCCCTTGACGATTTTTCTCTCCTCGGTATTCTGGTTGGTGCCGCCGATAGCGGTGCACACCGAGTACTCAGGTCTACGTCCAAGGAGCTTCTGTGCTTCGTTGGCGATTTGCAGCGCAAGTTCTCTGGTGGGTGAAATAACCAGCAGCGACACGAATTGGCCGGGCTGCTTCTTTCGGTTCAACATGCTCTGAATGGCGGGCAGTAAGAAAGCCACTGTCTTTCCTGTACCCGTCTTGGCCTGTGCAAGTACATCTGTACCACGCTCCTTGAGGAGCTGATGAATGGTGGCGGCCTGAACGGGCGTCATGTGGTCAAACTTCATGTCCTCAATAATGGTCTTGAGCACGACGGGATCAAGGAGGTTTTCCGCGGCCAGGTCAGCGAAACGGGGCGTATCGAGCGGCACCGGCTCCGTCAGAGGCGGCGTGGCCACTCTGGAGATCTTGGGTGCTGCTTCCGACGGGGCGGCTGTGTTGTGGTTTGCTCTGTTCTGCTGAGGGAAGGAGTTGCCGCCTCTGCCCCTCCGAGCGCCGCGATAGCGACCACCGTTGCCCCGTGAGTTCTCCATCATGGGAATTGTGATAAAGGTTGACTGCAAAGCCGACGCTGACAGTACTGATAGTGAAGGAAGAGTTAAGAATCTTCTGGCAAGCATAAATATGATTTTTTAGCCGCTTTTGGCAAAGTGGCGATGGGAATGGGTGGAATGTTGTTGATAGCACCTGCTTTTTCTGCTTGCAGTCTCTGCTTGCGAAAGAGCGGCAGGTAAATATTTATGAGACCTAGTCGGGGCGACCGATAAGATTAGCTATTCAGGTCCCCTAGACGCTAGGCTGCAATGGGCCGCCCCTAGACCGAGTTTTAGAACAACAGGTAGCGTTTCGCCCCTGGGAAAACCACCTTTTGCAGGACCTTCAATTGACTAGAACGCAACATGCTCTTTTCGTCCCAAAGTGGATGCAGCCTACGATTCTCAACAGACTTCAGGCCAACCACAGCAGAGTCCTCAAGCTACAATAGGCTATACATGTTGCAATAAAGCGCAGACCGACTTCACTGCATAGTAGGGCCAAAGAAAATTGCGAAAAGAAGCGAATGTAACTACCCAGGTATTTACTTGGTTACCTCAGATAAAGTATGCATCGCTCAGCCATGGTCGGTCAGAGAGCAAGATACCAGTTCGCATTGATATACTGCTGCTGGCAGTAAAGCTGAAACTTGAAGATACAAAGTTCTACCCATATCCAGAGCCAGTGAGTGAGTCCACCTTTTTCTAAGAAGTCGCCAAAAAGCTACGTCCAGCTGGAAGATGAATAGGACATTGTCGCAAGGATTTTTTGCCCTTCCAATATTGAATGCAAATGATATAGCCGTACTTATGCAGGTGTCGACAATTCTTTTGTTTTGTGTAGGGTGTAGGTACTACAAAGGGAAAGGAAGGTGCATTCAAGCAACAAGCGAAGAGTCGAGACCCCCACATTTGTACACGTGGGAGAGAGCATTTGTATGACGGCCAACAAGAACTACATTCCACATCATACACGTCACGCCTAGACCGTTGAATGTGTAAGCCTTCAAGCTCTGCAACTCATTGTGATTTCGTTGACTTTTACAGGTGGAATGTTGAAATGGGCAGCCACATGCGTGAAGCTTTCTATGTAGGGGGCAAATATGTCAAAGGTGATCAGGGAACGCATACACTGCAAGGGCAGATGTATGTTGAGCACCTGACTCCCGACTCACCCGAGCGGCAGCCTTTCCCTCTTCTCTTCATACATGGAGGTACCAGAACGGGAATTGTGAGTTTTCTTACGTATATCCTCACCCACGGAATAAGGAGACGAGACTTAGTGTGCAAAAGGATTGGCTCACGAAGCCCGACGGCAGCCCCGGCTGGTCCTCCTTCTTCCTGTCGCGAGGCTATGAGGTTTACCTTATAGATGTTCCTTTCAGAGGAAGGAGTCCATGGTATCCAGGAAATGGCACAATGGTTGCATTTGGGGCGGAGCAGGTGCAGAAGATGTTCACGGCCTCCGAGCTCTACGACATCTGGCCGCAGGCGAAGCTCCACACCCAATGGCCGGGATCTGGAGTCATGGGCGACTCCATTTTTGACTCATTCTACGCCTCGGCCAGCCAGATGTTGGGTGATGTTGTCGTACAAGAACTGGCATCACAAGCTGCCTGTGCAGCATTGTTGGATCGTATCGGTCGACCCGTCGTGATGATAGGTCACTCTCAAGGAGGCGCGATCCCCTACCTAACAGCTGATATACGACCAAGTCTGGTGAAAGCGATCGTGAATCTGGAACCAGTTGGGCCACCATTCTCCAAGGCAACCATTTTCAAGCGACCCGGAACTCCATATGGCATCACTCATGCGCCCATCACATACGAGCCTCCTGTGACTAATCCGGATGACGATCTGGTGAAAGCCATCGTCGAACCCACATCTCCCGATTTGATGGATTGTGTCCTACAAGCTGAGACGCCACAGCCTCGGACGTTGGCCAATCTAGCCAGCACTCCTGTCCTTATTGTGACCACACAAGCGTCATACCATGCACAATACGACTGGGGCATTGTCGCATATCTCAAGCAGGCAGGTGTTCCAACAAAGCATCTGAAGCTCGAAGACGAAGGAATACTGGGAAATGGCCACATGATGTTCCTAGAGATGAACAGTGATGCTGTAGCGGCTAAGGTTGAGGATTGGATTGCGCAAACTATCTGAGATGCAATTACAAGCTCATTGTTTGGTTCCCAACGTAACTCCTATCTATCTTGGGCTGACGTATAAAGGGGCCAAGGGCGGAAGCCATCTATGAAAGCAGCAGCTATCATAGTCACTCCGGCTGCTATTCCTATGGCAAACACGTCCATTATTGAAGCAGATGCCAATTCTAGCACTGAAGCTGGAATCTCGGATAGCCCGCTGCTATGCAATGGCGACTTGAGCCCAGCTAGCGCTTGTTGTACTTCGGCATTGGGGATTTGTAGGTCTCCAGTAGCCTCCAATAGGTTGTGATAGCCCCGGTTTAAATAGATACAGCAACTGAGTGAGAGGATTAATGTGGTGAAGGAATGTGAGACCATAACGAGGCAAACGGAGACTCCGTTGCGCAATCGTGATGGAAGGCTTTTCTCCAAGACAGGCGTGGAGAGTGTTGACATCAAGCCCAAAGAAGTACCAAGTAGGCATGAGAGACCAATGATGATACTGGAAGAGGTGTGGACCGTAACCCACATCATTGCTCCCGATCCAGCACTGACACAAAGTCCCCCACAGATATACAGGATTGCGGGCCTTCGAACCGCTCGCAACGTTGGTGTGGTCAGTATGGATGCGACTGAAAAGCAGCCAAGCGCTGGGAGCAAATGCGTAGCGATCTGTTTCGCTTCGTCACCTCGAGAGAAGGCGTACAATAGGGGTATGATGTACAGCAAGACAGATAAACTGCCCGCTGTTGCAGCTACGACGAACAAGCTGCCGAGGCCAACTCGATTCTGGAGCACACCTAAGGGAAGGATTCTATCCCCGGGAACCCAGAAACCATATCCGTGCTGGAACAAGCCGAAAACAAATACGGCAACAATGGCTGCCCAAATCGAGATGATCGGCACTGAATTCCAAGCCCATTTGGAGCCCGACAGCAGAAATGCAGCATCAAACAGAACCAATTCCAAGGAGTGTATGATAGCGCCGACCCAGTCGATATCGGTTATAGCCCTCATTAGCTTGTCCTCTGGTTGGACAATTACCGAGGGATACGATAACGCAGCAAGAACTGCCACGATGGCGGCCATGATACCGCCCAGGAAAAAGACCTGATATCGAAATTTCAGTGTACAGCTCCTCAATGTATCTACTAGGTGGAAGTCTTACCCAACGCCATTCCGTGAATACTAAGACAATAGATACACCAAGAATAAGGCCAACAGCATAACCGATGCCCGACAGAAGGTGTAACCGTGAAAGTTCCTTCGGGGTAGCGAGCAAAGTATTATACGTCATAAGGCTATGATGTGTCAACAAATGCCTCAACAACACGAATATATCGGCGTCAAAACACGTTGGGTTGGTTTACCTTATCTGCAGTCCTGCGATGGCGATTCCAGACAGTACACGTCCAACGATGATCACCTCTACTTTTGTTGCCGTTCCTGCTATCATTGATCCGGCAAGGAAGAGGAAAGCGGCAGAGATTCTGAATTTTCGCAGGTCCACCATATCCATAATGTGCCGGAGCAAGGGGACTGAGCAGCAACATCCCAAGCTCGACGCAGCAGTGACGCAGAAGAGGAGCCGGACGTCTGGGAAGGTATCAAAGATGAGGATTTGGGCTACCGCCAGACTGGCCGCATCATACCCTGATGATCCTGAGTTATCTTCTGTGCCAATCAGCCGACGGGACAGCCCGCGAACACTCACCAGCAAGCAGAGTCGAGATGCAGCAGCTCAAGTGGGCGAGTATCCATTGCCACTCTGTAATCTTCCCTCTGGACAGATTGGCCTCGCTCGATGGGTCGTAGTACACCCCATACTCTCTGCTGTCTCCTGAAACCAGCTGCAGGATCTTGTCGGCTTCGAGCTCCTCCTCCGGCGTTTGCGCAATCAGATTCGCCCGTGAGATGAACACGCCTGGTGACTTCTCAAAGAAATAGCGAGAGCTCGGTATCGACAGACGCATGTTGTTCATGCTGATAGCATCGGGGTATTCGGACTATATCACAAAAAACGAATGGAAGATAAGCAAACGACCTGGACCGTCAACAGGTGACGGAAAAAGAATGAAGCATAAACTGACATATGCAACCTCGACAGCTTCCGTATAAGGGTGGCGAATATGCCATCTATAAAGAAACGCAAATAGCTTTCAGGGTTGATGAGCTTGCTGCTAAGCGAATGAGCTTGGCTTTGCCCATGCCCGCGTGCAGAGTTCAGGGGCGCCTTCACCCGCGTATCATCCCATATTAAGCTGCGCTGCGGGATATGGCATAGCCAACGAAATTGGATGGAAAACATTAGACCAGGAACCAGACCCGCCGGTGCGAAGTCCCTTGGGGTCTCATCCAGGAGATTTGTGTTGCCGCATGCGCATCGCATCACGATGCATCTAGAACGGCCACCACTGGAACCGGCAGGTGCTAGAGGCAACCGGTGTAGGCACAAGCTACGAGCTCTTCTCGATGAAACTATCTACGAACTATCAGTGTTACTTCCGTGAAGCCGTGTCCAAGCTTTGGGAGGTCTAGCCAGCTCCGGCAATCCCGCAAGTTCGGCAGTGCATCTTTGGAGGTGCGCGACAAGCAGCACGTCTTCTTCCTGGCCCTTGCGAAGTGGTCAAGTGTGCGGCGCCCTTTCTATTTAGGTGCCGGTTTCAACGAAAACCTACATCACTATTCACACCCTCTGGTGATTTGTGTCACACCTCGGCCCTACAGAGGATATTATCCCAGCATACGGCGTTACTAAGCAGGAGTGGGAAAAGTATGATGTTATTGCGAATTCTGCAGGGGCAAAGCTAACTTGCGAGCGCGGCAAGTTTCGTTTTGCAAATGTGCCCCGAGCTTGACGGTTCGGTAAAAAAGAGAGATAGGGTTGACGTTTTGGTTCGGTAACGCGATCCCCCGTTTATAATTCGGATGACTGACGGCGGCTGCGATTGGTTCGAACTGTATCTCGTCTTCCGAAAAGTTGTAGCAACTTGCCAACAGAGTGTGGCCAGTGTGCTGAATCATCATCCGACCTCTTTGCCGCGGAGAACCATTTATATCAAGCATGAACTTCATTGACATGTTTCACTCAGGACCTGCGAAACGATAGGTAAACGCACATCAATCATCTTAGGAAGTCTACTGATGTGCTTCCAGGAGGAAGTGTATATAATGAAGAGCACTCCGATGACTGTTCTGGGCTTATCTGGTGTTGGTGATAGGAACGGTCTGTCTTGGGCCAGCCACCCGGTTGGAAATACGATTCAGCAAAAGAAGCGAGGGTTGACCTTGACAGACCTGGAATGCCGCATCGCTGACCATTGCCAACGGTGTCGCGCCCCAGCATCAAAATAGAATGTTGCTGTTATGTTATAACTTCAAGAAGGGAACCTGGTGATCTGATCAGATCTGAGTCACACGCATTTTGCAATGTCGGGTGACGACAAAGTCCTGTCACCGACGTGTATAGCCGTGTGGCACCGTTCGATCCTGCGCTCCTGGAATTATGCATCGGCGGGGCGGCGGCGCCGTACCGCCCAACCCTATGTCAGCAGTAGGTAACAGTAGCAGAGACTGGGAAGAGCTGAGAGGTTGAGCGCTGAAGCCCATGCGGCGACACATTGGAAGCTAGCGGCTGACGTACATGACAAGCTGAAGTCCCATGTGCGTCGATACTTGACTAACCTAACCCGCCGTACGAGGCGCTATAAACCCCGGGCCCCAGCGGGGACTACGCTTGACTAAGATTACCCGCATCATATATTCTGTGGGCTCTTTTCTCACTCGTTTATTGCGAAAAGGCACAGCATCTCATGTCAGCTCGGAGGCGCAGTCTGTGTTTCTCGTTCCCTGATTGGTGCCAACTGGCCCTTCTTGGTCTTGGTTACGAACCCAGAGCATTGCTGCTCGTTTCCTACGACACCACATCCAACGAAGCCAAAATTGACTGGTCGACTCAATTAAGTGGATACTCCTTTCTCATCAGCCTTACTTGTGGGCCAGCGGTAACCAACGAGCCAACGAGCCAACGGCCCCCAGAGATAGCAACTCTATAAGCAGTTGGTTCTCTAATGAGGTCGATTCTTTCCCCAAGTGGACGGTACACCGCAACTGCACTTGGCACATAAGCAGTAATGGGCAACCACCGACGCGTGCCATCCCGTCCTGATTGGCGTCTCTAGCCCCGCCCTATGAAGGGTTCACCGAACGGATACTACCCTTCAGCTGCTCCCTGCGTGGCCCACAGACACAACGGCGCAAAGTATCCAATGGGACTAACAGATTGGTTGACAACCCAGATGGCTGAGTCTGACATGCCTGGCATCTGGAGTAGCGGTATTCTCCTTTGGGCAGTGTCGTCGTTGCAATATTGCGGCACGGCGGCCTGGGGATGACTGGGCGCCATCAGAATGTCGAGAACAGAATAGCGTGAAGCCATGTTTCACTCCCTCCCAGACACCACATGATCGGAGTAACTTTTATATAAGTCAAACCTTCAGCTCGGCCAGCTCCAGTGTCGAGACATTTACTTCCAAAATCCTTAGCCTTGGGAGATCTACCTAGACTCGAACAAAGAGGACTCTACCACTACCGCCTGTCTCCGTTTGTAATTATGGGAAGTGCACTCTCAACGCTGCGCCGCCAACAAAGGCCCTTGAAAGACCAAAGTATCGTCGGAGAGCTAGACTCGCGCCTACCGAAACCTTCGCCGGAGCACTGTTTACTCGACGTCCGGAAACTGCTACGGCACCCGGATGAGAAAGATGTGCTCAAGAATCTTGTCCCTATCAGGCATGCGCCGCTTCAGGAGTTCGATGCCGGCGTGCTCTCGGAGGAATTGCTCAACCTGAAGATCTTCGACATAGTCGACAACTCCGCGCCAGCTGGCCCTAATAACACTAAGTACGCTGGTGGTAACATCAAGGAGGGAACATACGCCGGAACAGTAAGCACCTTTCGCGGTTAACTATATAATTTATATTTTGAAAGGAAAATTACTGACGGCGAGAATTGAATAGCAAGCTGCTTTGACCCAGATCTACTCCAGGATTGAGCAAAGGTATGCGAGAGAAGAACCCCTCTTTGAGGGATACTGTATTACTACCGACGACCTGGGCTTACCAAATGTGTTTCTTAGCTATGGATCATACTTCGACGTGCTGGCCCTCGAGCCGACTCTGCCTAGGTACATTGACCTATCGGAGAAGCGCAAGATGTACGAGTGGACGTCGTATCCTACTGAGGAGGACGGCAAACCGTCGGCGTTCCCTCCCCATCTCCAGACCATCCCCAAAGCAGACGATGTGTCAATGTGGAAGATCTTCAATAATTTGGGAATAATCGAATCTCAAATCGTCGTCCAAAAAGTGATACCTGACACCTTCCTTGGCAAGACTGCCGACTGGATTTTGGAGAAGGTCAGGTTTGTCATTGAGGGCGCTCCTGAAAAGGGGGTCACTATCAAAGATGTCGAAGATTACAATAAGTGAGTAGCCGTATCTGAGACGTTCATCTGCTGTGAGCCCATCAGCCATACAACATCTGGTTGCCCAGGGTGGACTTGTCTCAGTTCGTGTTACCAACTTTCTTCAATAACATACTAACCGCTATACTCTCGACTAGGTGGCACCGCAAATCTGGGACCGACATTGCTCGAGGAGAGAACATCGGCCTCTTAGATGACTGGTTCAGTGACCGTAGATTCGCTGACCAGTCGCTAACGGGTGCGAACCCGACCACCATCGCCCGCGCCTCCCCCGGCCTGATCAAGGAGTTCGTGGAGGCAGCGAGAGCCAACGGCTACGACAAGTGGGCTGAGACGCTTCCCAAGGTCGATCCCACCGAGCTCCTTGTCCAGGACTGCAGTTACTTCCGCGAAGCCTTTGGGGTTGCTGCCGATCAAGTGCTTCATCACAAGCAGCCCGCGAGCGACGACAACTGGGGATGCGCTTCAGTGACGCTTTACAGGCTTCACCCAGATGGCAAGATCCATCCGATAGCCATTGTAATCGACTACAAGGGCACCATGGCCAAGTCGGTCACCATCTTTAACAAGCGAATGAGCCCGTCAGACTCTACCAAGGGCGAGGCGACGGACTGGCCCTGGCGCTACGCGAAGACTTGCGCCCAGGTGTCCGACTGGTTCCGGCATGAGATAAGCGTCCATCTCACCAACTCGCACTTCATCGAGGAGGCCGTCATCGTTGCCACCAACCGGACTATCCCCATGGAGCACATCGTTTACAAGCTCCTGCATCCGCACTGGTACAAGACGTTGTCGCTGAACGCTGCCGGCCGGGCCTCGCTGGTGCCGCAGATCATGTACGACGTGGTCGGCGCGTCGCCGGAGCAGGCCTCCAACTACCTCCGCTACGCCTTCGAGCACTTCGACTTCCAGGGCAACTACGTGCCGGCCCAGCTGCGGGACCGGGGCTTCCCCTCGGAACCCTCCGGGCTTGAGGACCCGCGTTACAAGAACTATCCCTACGCCAAGAACATGACGCTCATGTGGACCGTGATCCGCAAGTACGTCTGCTCGATGCTGCTGACGTACTACGACCAGCCGCGTGCCGACCAGATGGTGGCCGAGGATCCCTACATCGCCGACTGGTGTCGCGAGGTGCAAGAACAGGGCCACATCAAGACGTTCCCCACGATCAAGACGTTCGACCAGCTCGTCGACGCGGTAACCATGTGCATCCACCTCGCGGCCCCGTTCCACACGGCCGTCAACTACCTGCAGAACTTCTACCAGGCCTTCGTCGTCGCGAAGCCCAGCTGCCTGTGCGCGCGCCCGCCCGTGACGCTGGCCGACCTGCAACAGTACACGGAGCGGGACCTGGTGGACGCGCTGCCCATCAACCGGCAGCGCCAGTGGATGCTCGAGAGCATGGTGCCCTGGCTGCTGAGTTTCAAGGTAGGCGCGGACCGCAGCCTGCTCAATTTCGCGCTGAGCCAGTGGAGCGTGTACAAGCGCAAGACGGAGCCCAAAGAGGTCGAGGTCCGCGACGTCTCCGAGATGTTTTACCTGGACCTGTGCCGGCTCGCCAAGCTGTTCTACTACAACAGCAAGGCCATGGACGCGGGTTCCATTCCGTACATGGTCATGGATCCCGGGATGACGGCAGTTTCGATCCTGATCTAAAGGGAAAAGCTTGATGAGAGCTGGGACTAATCTATAGAGCATTGGGCGTTATTCGGAGTTGTGGGCATAGTGAATTCGGCATGTGGTATTTAGTATGGAGCATATTTCTAATAATAAGATCTGTAATCACGGTTTCTGTCCTTGCAGTGTCGCACAGATCGGGGCTTTCTGATGGTTCGCCGATGCGATGCGATTCGATTCGATCCAAAGAGAAGCAAGCCATTAACTACCTAAGTCAGTCACTTCGGTCTTCTGCAGAGTACTTGCTTGAAAATGACGAAGACATTTTCCCACAGAATAGACTTCTTCTGGAAGACTTCTACCAGATGCACGTCGGGTATCGTAAGGCTTGAGTCGTGTTGACCCGCCATGCTGTAAGATAGAACCTTAGTTTAGCATGTCGGTAAAACTCAGGAACTTGTGTGTGTTTTTCTTCGCGTCTTCTTTCGGCGCCGGGAAGAACGGAGTTCAAAAAGCGCAGCCAAGGCAAAGGGGCGAAGACGTCTGATGAAGTCATTGGATCCTTTCCGTCACGAGATTCGGGTCGGAGGTATGGATTTATGGAGGGAAAAGATGGACACGACCCAGCCAAGCCAGCCAAGCCAGCCAAAGAAGAAGATTGGACGCACAGCCACACGGATAACTCGTCTAGTGAGGAGCTAGTGCCCGTCTTCAGAAGCACCGACGCGCCCAATCAGGGCCAAGAAACCGGGCTTTCACAGGGCTACACCACTAACTAAGTACGCTACCCGTAAGGCAATGACACCCGACACCCAGCAAGTGCCAGCTAGCCAGCAAGTAGGCAACGAGTTCAGGAACATGCTCGCATGCTGCAAGAGATGCAGCGATCCGACGAACCGATGCCCAACCGTGATTGATCAATCATCTAGTCTAGTCTGGCGGCCTCCTGACGATCTTGGAGTAGAAAGATCAGGCATCAAGTGGCTGATGGCGACTCTTCGCGTACTATAGTTCTGACAGGTGGGAATATGCATGTTTCGTTTCGAAGAGGGCAAAACAAAGGGTGGGTGTGTTCTGAGTAGTAGGCTGCTGGCAGGTAGGTATTCGACCTCAAGTTGAAGGCATTGTTCCATGTAGGTGGCCACGGCATTCCTTATTCTCCCATCATGTTGATAGTTGCTTGGCATATACTGCAGCTGGTCAGCTGTAGCAGCCACGCATCTTGGGATTATTCATCAATCATTGTAAGAAAATGTTAATGTTATTAATATTATTGACTTCCATACGAGATAGACTAGATAAATAGACAGCCCGTACTTGCACACGTATGTCCATCAAAGAACGGGGACGGAACTCGCATCTCACTGCCACAGCCACGAATTTGGGGGAAAAGTGTACTGGCCGTTTTCCGTGCCCGCCAACAGGAACCTTGATCCTTCGAGCACGTCTACCCCACCAGATAGTGCCAATGACCTAAGAACCAGGAATCCAGAAGCCCTGCAAGCAAGTGACGCGCTGTTGGGCTCTTGAGCTTAAATGTTTACAGAAACGGCCCGTATCAGGTTTGCTAGGCAAGTAGGTAGCTAGATTACATGACATGCAGTCACCTCAAAGGTTATTCATTTGCTAATTAGAGGGAGAGAGTCATTTAGATCTGGTTAAGATGCACATGTAGATTAACAAAAGAAAAGAAAAGAGAAATAAGAACGGGGGCAGCGAACCTGGCAATTACTATCACCCATTCGTGTTTCTTTTTGTTTTTCTGACGCAGCAAGTTAGGTAGTCAGGTAGTAGTGGCGCATCATTCTGAGCAAGACTTGGATCAGCGCCGAGACCCAGTTGCGTAATACGGACTTGTCCAGAGGACCGCTGAGAGAGCCAGAAAGCGAGCCACGGAGAAGACCCAGAGAATCCCTACAGGCCGTACAGGCCGTACACAGGCTGTACAGGGGCCCCCGGCTTCCACTTTCTGTAAAGAGCAGTGCAGACCCTGTATTTGCCGGAATTAGCACTAGATCACCAGCGTAGGCGGGGCTCTGCTGTCATTCCAGCCAAGGCGCACTCGAAGTCATACACCAACAAGAATTCACTTTCAACTTCCTTGCGCCAGCTGCCCGCGCCTCTCTCAAAATCAAAAGTTCCTCTTTCGCAATTCACAACAACCACTTTCTTGGCAATCAACAACGAACCCGAACTCGAGAAAATGGATTCAGACGGCGCCTTGAAGAGGCGCGACACCACCAAAGGGCCTCCCCTCCGCATATTATCCTTAGGTGAGTAATGCCCTGTTACCCCCATCATGCCTGCTACGCCATGCCACTTGGTTGCTGGAATGCACAGACAACAAAAATAGATCAGACTGACTGACAATCTGGTGGGGTGAACCAACAGACGGCGGAGGAGTCCGAGGCTATTCCATGATTATTATTCTGCAAGAGTTGATGCACCGCACCTATGTCGAGATCGAGGGGAAAGCGCCGAGGCGGAACGAGATCCCGAAACCATGCGACCATTTCGACCTCATTGTCGGCACCGGCACGGGCGGCCTCATCGCGTTGATGTTGGGCCGCCTCCGGCTCGACCTCGAGCAGTGCAAGGAGCTCTACGTGCGAATGACGCGCATGGTGTTCGAGACGGACAAGACCATCGCCGGCATCCCCTACCGCTCGACCCTGTTCAAGGCCTCGATGCTCGAGCAGGCCATCAAGGAGGCCGTACGCGAGCACACCGTCGACGAGGACGAGGGAAACGACACAGGCTCGTCCATCGCAAGCCCCCTGTCGCGGACGAGCGCGGGGCAGTCGGCCAAGGTGAAGCGACACACGAGCAATGCCAGCGTCATCAGTTTCAGTGCAAGGAGTCCGACGGCCCAGATGACACGGCCTGCCTTCCGAGGGGGGTCATATGGCGACCCGGACGCGTTGCTCTACGATACAAGGGACAACAGAACGAAAACGTAAGGACCGCTTGATGGATATTCATCCCCGTCCGAGAACCAATGCTAACATTGACTACCAGGGCGGTTACGGCTATGTATAGAGGCACGCAGAGGGGCGGCGAGCCTGCTCTCCTGCGCTCTTACGATTCTAGGAAAGAACCTGCACCCGAGTTTGATTGCACAATTTGGCAAGCAGGCAGAGCGACATCCGCAATTGGGTTGGCCTTCAAGCCGATTAAGGTAGGCCAATCACAGTTCCACGACGACGGCGCGGGCACCTTCAACCCGTCTCCATATGCTCTCGACGAAGCTACAGTCAATGAATGGCCGGGCCGCGAAGTAGGAGTTTTCGTCAGTGTCGGAACTGGAAGGAGGCCGAAGGGTACGGACCAGAACTCGCACGTCTGGTATGAAGGTTTCATGGGCGAATTTGCCGATGCCAGGAGGAAGTTGATCGCCAAAATCGAAGGCTGCGAAACAATCCACGAACATATGCGGAAGGAGCACTTGATGAAGCGCGGCGTCAATGCGGACAACTACTACCGCCTGAACGTCGAGGTGGGGGTCGGCGAGTTTGGTATGAACGAATGGCATCGATTATCCGAGATCAGCACCGGCACCCGGAGATACATGGGCCGGCCCGCCGAGCAGAAGATGATACAGGAATCGTCTACAAAACTCGCCAAGATTCACAGGGCAAAGCAGCGGTACGAGCGACTGGGCAATGTCCCTGAAATCATTCCTCCGCCTGCCATGGCGTCCATCAGCTCGCCACTGGCCGTTGAACTTCCTGGAGATTTCCCTTCGGCTTTCCCTACTCCCCTCTCTCCCAGTCGGGAGTCTTACGACTCGGGAACTGATCGCCTATCTATACCCACCTCCAACCCGGTCCAAACACCTTCGCCCCGCAGCTCCGGAGAGCGAACTCGACCGGCCACCGGCTACGCTTCGCCGCCCCGCACTCACACCCCTCGCTCGTCGGAACCCAATATCCGCACCATGCAGCAGCAAACTCCCCTCTCGACCATCTCGCAATCACCCACTGATGATAACCCGGACCGCCTGGTGAGCCACGCGCCCACGCCAGCGCAGTACCGCCATGCCTCGGGCGCCGACAAGATCGCCATCACGAGCCAGGACGAGTATGAGCACTCCCACCGGAGGACGCAGAGCGACATGGTCCCGAAGCCGTTGACTCCGCAGCCGAGGACATACCGCATTGAACCTCCCCCTCTGCCGCCCAAGACGCCCTTGTCGCACCTGGAGGGGCGCGGCCGTCGCCCCAGCGGGACCGGCCCGCCGCCATATCCCTTGGATGACGATGACCAGCCGCCGCCGACGGTGAACATGGCGAAGAAGCCTGAACTTAGGCACAGATAACCAAAAGACGAGATCGCTCCTTTTCACACATTTATACCCCCAACATGATTGAAGATGGAGATTGGCATGGCGTTCATGGATAAGGGGGTTTGGGCACTTGAGACCCTTTTTTTTTTTACTACTTTTCTATATGATTCCTGGCTGGTTTTGGTTGGGTCTATCTTTTTTCGACGACACGTTTGATGATACCATTCACGCACATTACATTTTCACTTTTTACGAACCGGCGGCGGCTGTTGTATTCAATGTATCTAAATCCCATAGCTCGCTCCAATGATACCTCCTCAACGCGTTTTTGGATATACCATGCCATATTTGCTCATTCTTGTGAAGTGCTTACGGATGATTTAGAACCCCGTCCGGCTGGGTATGGCCTCGTTGCATTTGGATACCTACTTTTCAGCCGCTTTGGCCTGTGCATACAATGATCCTTCAGCTATATCGGATATTACCAAATATCCTTACGGATTGTCTCTCTCATTAAGACCCGAAGCAAGAGCGTACAGGCTGCTCCCTGAACTACCATTATTCGCTGGAGCCTGTTTCATAAGTCACTCTTATCAGATTAAATATTGACAGGCCATATTTATGTAGGAGGTATATTAAGCGTCCCAGAAGATCATCCCACTTGAGATACAGGAAAAAGGAAGGAAAGAAAAAGAAAGACTACGGTAAATAATATGGTGTAACTAAGTAATAACGATGGACGTTTCAGCAATAGAGATATTGGTAACGTACTGAAGACATGAACAAAGGCCCTTTGTAGATCAATTATTCAGGGGCAGAGTGTCTGTCAAGCACTTTAACCAATTCATACTTATGTTCGTCGGAACCTAAATCATCTCAGCAGTAAGGCCATATGACTAATACACCAGTTACCACGACAGCTTCTCGTGAGGGAGAAGTCTTAAACGCACGTACCGTAGTGGCGCTGGATAGTCATACGCCCCTTTACGTTCATCGTTCGACATTTCCCGTCATGCACGACTGCAGAACGTTATTCCAAACTGCCGACGCGTCTACCCACCGGGATAGATAGAAATCGAGCATTAAACAACTTTGGAGCAGCTCGATGCCTGGTGCCAGGAACTGACTGCGAGGTTCATCGATGAACCCGTACGTAACGACGGGTGTCACCTCTCAACCCATGATGTTAAGGGGGACAAGTAAAAAGACGGATGCCCGCCTTGTTTGATTATTTCATTTGAGAGATCGTGAGGCTGAGTGTTGCTGGCGCCTCACGGTACTGATCGCCCTTTTAGTTTATTACTCTAGCTTGGCGGAAGCTTGTTTAGTTCAAGAGGATCGTCAAGATGAGCCCCTGGCGGCTTGGTATCATCTTGGTAATATGAACGACATCGTATTGCATTTAATACCTATTCTTCACATCCAACAACCTCGATTATTCAGTGGACTTGGTATATGTATGAATGCCGCTCTCTCGCGACTGCAAGTCCCCGCCGGTGTTCTCTCTGATAATGCATTGCACACCTCCCCAGTTACACAACATATGCGAACTAGATATGACATGGTGTCACTGCATTACACTGCACCTGCGCAATGATAACGCGTCAACGTCGTCGTAATTGTTGGCTGTCTTAATTGCTGATGATCAGCTGTATATGGATGGCACACCCATTTTCTTAGTCCAGCCCAGCATTCGTAAAGATGCTAACTACTTAATGGACGAAATTCACATAAATGGCCTATATAATGAGGCCTTTGGTACGGTTGCGCGTTGGGGCGTAGAAGAGAAAGAAGCTTTACCGTAGAAGTTCTTGGCTCCTACCCTCCCGGTTAAGTCCGCAAAGCGTTGTCTCACCATTTGTTCACCTTTCGCTGTCTCAGTTTCCGCGCCTCTTCCGCTCCGGGTATACATATCGCCAGCCTGATCACTGAGACGGACCCTCAGACGACTGGACGACTGGACGGCTAGACTGAGTTGTGCAAATGTTCGGCGAAGGCGGAAGACTCGGATAATCCAGAGACATTTCTCACCCGCCAAGAAAACATGATAGTATGCAGTCGACACTATTATCAATTAGCGCAGGTAGGACATTAACACCATTTGCTGACATCCTGGCCCGGCTGGGGAAAGCAAACGTTTCACGTTTCCGTACGTGGCGCAAGCTGAGAATTGGGTGTCTTTGCTGGCTCTGCTCTGTTCTTGCTCTGGCCGGACACAACCCGCAACCTTGCGTTGCCAAGCCGAGCGAGCGCTGGCAGTCAGTCCGTCCGCCCGCCCGCCCGTCCAGCGGACGTGATCAGGAGCAGTGCCGTAAGAAGGTCATCACCACTCGACTCGAATGCCAACTCATGAACCATTGGAAAAGTATGGCGGTTCCGGCAGACAACCTAGCCACTAAAAAGCGTCCGTATGCATCCGCGGGGTGTACGCAAGAGTGATGTGTTGAAGGACTGACTCGGTCGGTGTGCCACTCTGCCACTGTTGCATTTGGGGCTGTGTGTGCCGTTTTATCCTCAACCGAAGCCGCAGCAGCCTGGCTAGCTGGCGTCAGCTCCCTCGGTCGCAAATCTGGCTCGCTGGGTGTCTGAGTTGCCGCTGTCACTTTGTGATGGGACGGACGCAAAACAGGAGCCTAACTAGGACTGCCCGCTCAGCCGCTCACGCTTGCTTGAATCGCCAGCCTTTTTCTTTTCCTGGCAATTTAAGGCGGGTAGATTGCCGGGTAAGTGCTCGAAGGACGAGTGACAAGTCCCATTTGATTGGGCCGTTGTGCCAGTGTTGGACAAATAGGTCAGTTTTACCTACTAACTTACTACCACTACTACCTCAATAGTATGTTATTTGTTGTTGGAGTCCTCCAGGCCGCGTAGTCCGTAGTCCCCGGTCCCCACCACCCACAGCAACAACACACAACCTTGTGCCTTGGTCTTAGTATGTCGTCATGCGCAAAGATCCTGACCAACCCAATCCAATGAAGTCATGCAGCGCCTGCCAATGGTAAAAAGAGATTTACTTGATTGATTACTTGATAAGTAACCGATCGTCGCAACTTTTTGTTTACCTAGGTAGTCTTTCGGACAAATAAACTTTCTGTTTTTTTGTTTCTTTCTCTTTTTTCCCGTATAATCAATCTCATCTCGAGTTGTTAATACCTATACCCTAGGATGCGGGACCTGTATATGTGGGCGCAGCTCGCCCTGGCTGCCACCAGCACCGCCAGTGCGATTGAACTCCCCAAGAGGGGCGCGAATGGCTTCGTTTCCATGCCCATTTCATACACGTCACACGAAAGGCCTCTCGTGACGAAACGAGCCGAGGACAACAACGTGCCTCTGTTCAACATCTCGGTGCTTAGCTATCTCATCGAGCTGTCCATCGGCACCCCGGGCCAGCCCGTCAAAGTCGCCATCGACACCGGCTCCAGCGAGCTCTGGGTGAACCCCAACTGCAAGACCTCGCAGAGCACCGCCCAGTACCAGGAATGCCTGACTAACGGCCAGTATGATCCCAGCAAGTCTTCGACGGCTAGGGACCTCGACTCGGGAAACACCATTCCCTACGGCATCGGCACGGTGGAGATTGAATACGTCAAGGACGACGTGGCCCTGCCCAACAGCACCATCGACCTGAAGAACATCCAGTTCGGAGCCGCGACCAGGAGTCAGGATCTTAACGAAGGCATTCTGGGTTTGAGTTTCGGTTCCAAGCCGCCCACAGCGGACTTGAGGTACAACAACTTCGTCGACGAGTTGGTTCTGCAGAACGTCACGGACTCGAGGGCGTTCTCGGTCGCCTTGGGCAACCAAGAAGCCAGCAATGGCGGCGTTATCATCTTTGGCGGCATCGACACTGGAAAATTCACCGGTAAAATGACGACAGTTCCCATCCTGGGCCCGCAAGGTGGTGAGAACCTTCACCGGTAAGTAGAGGCGGCATTTCCTTCCCAGTTCACATGAAAAAGAAAACAGAAGAAGAAGAAGAAGAAGAAGAAGAAGAAGAAGAAGAAGAAGAAGAAGAAGAAGAAGAAGAAGAAGAAGAAGAAGAAGGCTAACGCAATAACCGTAGATACTGGGTGCAACTCAAGACCATCGGCGCAACCATGGGTGGAAACTCAAAGAAATACGACAACTCTGCCACCGCCATCGTCATCGACACCGGGTCCAGCTTGTCCACGCTCCCCGCTAACGTTGTCAGCGCCATGGTGCGCGACCTCAACGGCTCGCAGGACCGCCAAGGCAACGTCATCGTGCCGTGCCCGTCGAGCAGCACTGACGACAACACATTCGACTTCGACTTTGGCGGCGTGACCATCAAGATCCCCTACCGCCACTTCGTCATCCAGGCTTCGAGCCGGACCTGCATTCTCGGCGTGCAGGCGGCCACGAGCGGCGGCGTCATGCTGCTTGGCGACACCTTCATGCGTAGCGCGTATGTCGTGTTCGACCAGGACAACATGCAGGTCGGCCTGGCTCCCTACGCCAACTGCGGCGAGAACGAGCAGAAAATCGCCAAGGGCGGCGTCGGCAACGTGCAGGGCAAGTGCGACAGCTCCAACTCCAACAGCGGAGGTGGAGGTGGAGGCAACGGCAAGAACGACAAGAAGGACGCGGCGACCGGTCTCAGCGCGACTATGGGGCCTTTGGCGCTGGCCTTCTTGACCGTCTGCATATCGTTCATGTCGATGCAGGCTTTCTAGAGAGGATAATGATTGGAAATGTATCAGGGAGGATTAATGTGCAAGAAGCCGCTCATGGGAGACGAGCTTCGGCACACGTTTGTACATATTATAGAACCCCCTAGATTCAACGTAATGGTATAACGGCCTAAAACAACAAATATATGCGTTTGCGTCATCGTCATGTCCTGTGCATTCCATACGGCTGTTTCTGCAGTAAGGGGCCAGCCAACTGGGCAGGTTCTGGGTAGTGCAAACAACTTGCATGCTGCAGAGAGAAGACAGAAAGAAAACTACGACATTGGTGAGCGAGGCTCTCAGCGAATGCCCAGCAATACGCATTTGCAGTCACATGGGATTTCTAAAAATTCGAGGCAGGCAGATACAATTCATGTGATTTTGCGGTTGGTTAATTGGTTAGGTGTTAGGTAAGGAGATTACTCACGGTTCACCTTAGCCAAGTCGGCACGTTTCGGGGAGGTACTGTGCTGGAGAACTGGAGTCGGGCGATCCGTCCACATCTGGTTGATCCTCCAGGTTCCTGGGAATTGGGTTTTACGTATGGTGCAAGCCCCTTCGAAATAGTCGCATCCTACTTTTGCGAGAGAAGATGTTCTGAGCATTAAGGTTATTACTACTCACTTGCATGCTTAAGTTTATGCTCCTCTCGTATATCAGTCTGGTGAGAAATTGTTATAGGCCCAGAATGGTGGTGGAAGAATTGAGGCTTGAGCGAAATATGTGCACTCAAAAGGAGGCTGGCTACATGTAGTCGTCGGTAAGTTGAGTGGAAGGCGGTCAGCTTCAGGAGTACACCCGTGTGGTGCGCACCATTATCTCGCCGTCAAGAGTACTTACTGAGTCAGGATCTGATCCTAGGACTCGGAACCTGACCCGGGTAAATGCTTTAGACATGGCTCGCGTCTG
This sequence comes from Apiospora arundinis, assembly GCA_039105305.1. Lineage (NCBI taxonomy): Eukaryota > Fungi > Ascomycota > Sordariomycetes > Amphisphaeriales > Apiosporaceae > Apiospora > Apiospora arundinis. The sequence continues at coordinate 2,235,341 of JAPCWZ010000002.1, read as the reverse complement.
CACATTCCAGACCTCCACGAGCACAAGCATGCAATGTCATGTATCTCGCATGTATATGTAGGAGGGTCCAGAAGACGTACGATAAACCACTTTTTCCCTCATCTTTTTTGCACAGATTTTATCGTGAAGACTGGAGTCAGTCCCCAGCACGCAAGATTGCCCACGGGGCTCCGCGGTCTGTTGTGCGGGATGCGCCGACATCACGCCGAATCATACCATAGCGAGCCCGAACCTCAGGAATTTATGGGATGTCGATGGGGCGCCCAACGCACGCATACCTTCTAGACTCGCTTTGGGCCTCTGTGGTAAGCAAAATATTGGGGAGCTTGTAAGTAAGGTATTTTGGTATTGTCGATAACCAGTCAATAGCCAGCCAGCCAGCCAGCCAGCAGATGCGATCGGGTCAGCGCCCCCTGACCGCAATTTTGTCCCAACTTCATGTTGATTAAATTGATGCAGGCTGGCTGGCAGACATCAGTGGTGTATCAGATTCACCTCCTTGCGTAATCAATCATACCCTCCAACTTGAGTACATATCGATACAGAATACCAATAAAGAAAAAGCGGCTATGCCGAAATAATGTTGCATGCCCCGTTGCGTTCGTTGTATTTCTGTAACCACCGCTGGAATGGGCTACCAACTCCATTGATTAGGTATTGAATCGACGATCATCCGCCCAGCTGAGCTTTGCTGCATTCATGTTACCTGTTTACGAACCTGTTTCTGGTCGGGTCCCGAGACCAGCAAGCCAGGGGCCGTGTTCGGCTATGTACGGGTGACGGTGCAATTACATTCCGTAGCCACTCACCCTCGGGTACCTAGGCAATGCAGGCAGGCAGGGCTTCCTTTCTATTAGTCACTAACCTTACATGCTACATGTAGGTGGGTGCAACCTGGCGCTTTGGTCTGCCGCCGCTTATTCGTATTGGCGACACTACGGGAGGCGGAAAGGCCTTGCGATCTGACAGTCTACGGCAGTTCGAATTAGATACCGTCATGTAGTGGCACATGATGCCAGCCACGATCGGAGGAAGCGAAGGTAGGCATGACTGAACATGCAAACAAGCTTATTTGGATGTCGTGCGCGACGGTGAGTAGTGATAATAGGACAAACGGAACAGATGGGTGAGGTGAATTGTTGCAACCTTCTTCTAATAATGTTCCAGACGATCGGGTCCTGTCGTCCACTGTTTCTTAGGTAACTGACTGCAGGGACTCGAGATTTGCTGGAGCCCAATCTGTCCCCGAGTCCTGGGTGCAAACATCACATCATATCACATCTCCAATTATTCTATACCCGCTGTGCGGAAAGCATTCACATTGGCCCTCGATGCGTAGCAGATGATCTCGTAACGTTGCAAAAGCACGTCGTACATCGCCTGTTTGGCCGCCGGCGTGGAGCAGACATCTTGCCACTCAGCATTCAGCACATGGCTTTTTTTCTTTCGAGATCACGGCTCCCGGCTGTCGGGGAAGGAGGGGAGGGCCATCAACCAACCAGTCAAACCGTAATCCCCATGGGTGCCCCCAACTTGCAATTCGGCCCGTTTTCTAGCTCCTTCAAGCCCGCAAAGCTCAAGGGGCAGCCTTCCCCACAGAGGACAGGCCTTTCCCGTCTGGGCACATGTGCCGTGACGTAGGCTCCGCAAACGACAAGGTTTCCACAGACTGGGGGAGCCGCCATGGAAAACACCTCAGAACTTTCTCGCCAGGCAGGAGAAGAAGAAAGAAAGAAAGAAAGAATGGCGCGGTTTGCAGTAAGGGCGCAAGGTACGATCCGTCAGGCAGTAGGCAGTGGGTGAGTGCTGAGCAGGGCAACAAGGTATGGAGATCGTAAAGGTGTGTACCTTCCTGATGGTGTGTTGCAGCAACATTCCTAGCAGTAGCGCTTCCCCGGATTCTACCAGTTGATTGGAGACTCTTGAAGATTGGGCCGACTGGCGACTTGACTTCAGATCAACTTGGCCGGACCGATGATCATCATCACCAAAACGAAGTCAGGAAAAGCCCTTAGGTTAATGCACTTGCTACTTGGTGCCCCGGCGCACCTTTGGATCAGCGCTGCAACTATGCAACCCAGTCCTTGATTTGCTGGGCGAACCTCTCAGGCTGCGGGACCCTGCTCCTTTCTCCAAATCACTTGTCCACAAGGTCGCATCAAACCGAAGGAAGGATTTCATCCCCAGTTCCCGTAGCCGACCTCACTTCCCTGCTCCTTCTTCCTTGGCACATGGCCTTTGGGCAGTCGTCCCGGGCAACTTGGCAAACTTCATCGATCGAACGTCCTGAGTCCACCTCGCCTCGTACCTCGTGGCGGATGCAAACCATTCGTTCACGCGCGAGTCTCGAGACAACTTACAACGGCTGCTAGGGTGGTCGGGCTAAGACGGCTGAGACAGCAATGGCAACCTAGGCTGACAGCTAAGTAACCACATTTCCATGCACGCCTATAGGATAGAGGCAGGTATGCAATAAGAGTCCACTACCCTTGCCAAGTAGAGCAACTAACTAGGTAGGCAAGAGGGCAGAGCTCGACTCGTGACACGGGCAATATGTAAGGATGATGATGCATAGCATACCGACTACTTGCCCTGCCTGCCAGAAATAGTACCGGGAAGCATAGCTTAGGCCGACCCTACCTGCGACGTAGTACAGTGCAGTAGAATGTACAGCTGCAAGAACAAGAGACTTCGAGGCTCCCCGGCCTCAAAGCGTGGTGCCATGCAGGTGCAGGTCTAGTGTACATGAGAAGTACCGTAGGGTGAATACAGAGTTTCCCTCGGTCGGCTGCTTCCCTTCTTTTCCTCCCACTTGCCAGCCACCCTTGACAATGGAAGAGCCTTCCATGGCAGACAATGAACCGGTGGATTGGAACCCCAGTCCGTTCCCCTCGTCGAGTAGTATTCAATGCTAACCTTCCCCCATGCCGATCTTCTGACATATAAGAGGATTGACGACCCCCTCATCCACACCTACGTCTTTTCTTGCTCTCTACCTCTTTTATCTATAGTATTTCTCTATACAACCTAGAAAACCTATGAGGTCTCACGCAGGATGAAGCAAATTGGCAACATATACTTCATCGCGGCCATCGCCGTCATCGGTAAGCTCTTTATTCTCTTCAGTCTTGGCCCTACCATGTGGCCGCCGCTCCTGTTCCGTGCTAATCCAAGTCTCCAGGCGGTGGCCTTTTCGGCTTTGATATCTCTTCAATGAGTGCTATTATCTCTACCAAACCATACTGGTGCCAGTTCAACCAGCAAGGAAACGACCCCGTGACTGGCGAATGTCGAGGCCCCGACTCGAACGTTCAAGGCGGCATCACCGCTGCCATGCCTGGTGGCTCCTGGCTTGGTGCTATTATCTCTGGTTTCCTTTCCGATCGGATCGGTCGAAAGACTTCGATTCAAATTGGTTCCATAATCTGGTTCGTACTCCCTCTTGCAATGATTTATCTTGTGGTGGCAAATGCTAACACCTCACTCTATTCAGGGTCATTGGCTCTATCATCAGCTGTGCCTCTGTGAACATCCCCATGCTGATTGTTGGTCGAGTCATCAACGGTTTTTCTGTTGGTATCTGCTCCGCCCAGGTCCCTGTCTATATCACCGAGATTTCTCCTCCTTCAAAGCGTGGTCGCTTGGTCGGAATGCAACAATGGGCTATCACCTGGGGCATCATGATCATGTTCTTCATTTGCTACGGCTGCAGTTTCATCAAAGGCGCCGCCGCCTTCCGAGTTCCCTGGGGCTTGCAGATGATTCCTGCCCTCCTGCTCTTCCTCGGCCTGCTGTTCATGCCCGAGTCACCGCGTTGGTTGGCAAGAAAGGATCGCTGGGATGAATGCAAGGCGGTCCTTGTCCTCGTTCACGGCCACGGCGATCCAGATTCTGTGCTCGTCGCCCGCGAGATGGCCGATATCCGCGAGGTCGTCGAGTTCGAGCGTAAGAACGCCGACGTCACCTACCTCGAACTCCTCAAGCCCGACATGATCAACAGAACCCACATCGGTGTCTTCATGCAAATTTGGTCTCAACTGACTGGTATGAACGTCATGATGTACTATATCACGTAAGTGTAACCTATGGTATCCGTTATATATGTCGCAGACGATGCCTATCGCCTGACTGACAAACTCTCGTTCTTGAAACCCTGCTGACAGCCTGCAGTTATGTGTTCACCATGGCTGGACTGGGCGCGGATGTACTTCTGCCAAGTGCTATCCAGTTCATCATCAACGTCCTCCTGACTGTTCCCGCTCTTATTTGGATGGACAAGTGGGGTCGCCGACCAACCCTCCTCGTGGGCGCTTTCTTCATGTGCCTCTGGATGTGTATCAACGCTGGTCTGTTTGCGGTCTACTCAGTCAAACCAGACCCGCACGAATTCCCATCTCCTTCTGAATCAATGAAGATCTCCGGCGCCCCAGCCAAGGCTGTCATCGCCTCCACCTACCTCTTCGTTGCCTCGTACGCACCGACCTGGGGACCCGTCAGTTGGACTTACCCGCCAGAGCTGTACCCTCTGCGCGTCCGTGGCAAGGCCGTTGCGCTCGCGACCTCAGCCAATTGGGCCTTCAACTTCGCGCTCGCGTACTTTGTGCCTCCTTCTTTCGAGCACCAGACGTGGAAGACGTACGTCATCTTTGCCGTGTTCCTCTTCGCCATGTTCTTGCACGTGTTCTTCATGTTCCCCGAGACGGCCAACAAGCCCCTTGAAGAGGTCATCAAAATCTTTGACTACACCACGCCCGGCTCCATCAAGTACATTGGCACTCCAGCCTGGAAGACCAGCAACATGCGCCACGAGACGCTCCGCCTCGAGCGCGGCGACGTCAGCGTCGAGGAGAAGGTTGGCTTGGAACACAAGGAATCCAAATAGTTTTCCTCGTTTGCTCTCTTGCTTGCTTAGCTAAGTGGATGGTTAGGAGAGACCAGAGGAGGCGGTCCTGGTAGTGTGACTTCGTAATGCCTTCGGGAATTGGGAACTTGCTGTTGTTGTGGTGCTGGCTGGATTGGTTGCAAATCAATCCGGCATTGTGGGAGTTTGGGAAACTGATTTATACTGCAACTATACCCATCATTGACTACAAGTCAATTTCCCTACAGCTCATGTTTAATCGAGAATCACTATACCCAACACAATAAGTAGTCTTCAATGCATGTCTTCGTTTGTGATCATGTTGCTCGAGGGCTAAACAAACAACTTTGCTTGAACACCATATAGGTAGTGCCTTCAAGCATCGACGCATTGGGTAGGTAGGTAGGTAGTACGTAGTATTTGTGAGAATGAGTATGTTTGCTACGACGTGTGTCAGCCTTGCACATGGTCACGTCGTATAATGGGGCGAAGAATGGATTCAAGGGTCTTCTTCTCTCGTCACATCACATTTCACAACTTTGTTGGTTCCGGCAACATGCGTTGCAGGAGATCTCCATTAATTGAGACCAGGGCAATGCAATCCACATGCTCAGTGTACATATGCCGCGGTTTCCCTATGGCATGTATTACTCATTATAATTGACATCAAATCAATCTTCAACGAAGAGTTCAGCTTACTCGCCTACGATCCTCAAATCGCCAGCCAAATTGAACGAAAGCAACCTCACAGCACGAACTAGGACTAAGGTACCTCTAGGAGCGCCCTCGGACAGTCGGTGGAACTATGATCCCGGTGGAGCACCCCCTCATCTGGCTCGGATATAAGCATAATATGGCCAACACGAAGACTTGAACCGGAAGACATTAGCAGGGAACTAGCAGCTGGCTAAAGCGAATGCCAAGAGAAACCCTCGAACCCTCAATTCAGCCTCGCAAGTAGCCCTCTCAGTAAGGCTGTGCCCCGAAGCCCAGCGATAGATATATCCAAACCCGCGCCTTTCTCATCTTCAATCCCTCTTCTCGCTGGATGTCTTCGTTATAGAGTCGTAGAGGCCCTCGAGGGACCACGGTGGAATCGATCAATCGTGCCTGTCGCTCTTGTATGGTCACGCGTTGCCAATCCCCCCAATCTGCCGACCGATGGATGCCCCGGCGGCAAAGAAGCGAAGGCTGGCACCCAAGCTGGAAGCCCAACCGCAGCCCGTCCTCAATCATGAGCCTGTGAGTACAGCCGCAATGGTCGGCAATGTAAGAGTGATGCTGACTATGGAGGTGTGGTCGGTCCTGTAGGCTCAACCCGTTGTCCAACAACACTACCAGGTTCAGGAGGTGCTCCCTGCGCCACCACCTCCTGAGAGACATGAATTCGAGTCCTTCGCGAGGCATCTGCAAGATGCCGCCATGCTCATCTACCGGCAAACCCAGAAATCGGCCTATTCGAACGTATCGGTTCTCCTGCTGAGGTGGGAAGGAGAAGACGACGCGGAAGAACAAGACACAGACACCCTCGAGCAGGTGCTGCGGGAGCGGTACAACTACCGCACGGAGAAATGGGCCATTCCTACCGTACCCAACGCGAGCATCAAACTGGGCGTTCGAATATCGGCCTTCCTCGAGAAAGCTGCGCCGGACCACCTATTGATAGTCCACTATGCCGGGCACGGGTTCACGGGGACCAACAATCAGTTCTTCTGGGCAAGGTAAGAAAGAGGGAGGCTCGGCGTAGTCATTGCCAATTCTGTGTGGAAAGAAGCTCGTTCCTGACAGGGTCACAGCAATACGGATAAGAAAGCGACAAAGCTTAACTGGAACGGGATCCGGTGTTTGTTCGAAGACGCGCCGTCAGATATGCTCATACTGCTAGACACTGTTCCGACCCGGGATGAGCAGATTTCCAGCGACAACAGCAGCACAAGTAGTCTGAAGCAACTTATCGCCTCAAATGGATTGGAGCGGAATCCGTCGGAAGCGGCGGCCGGCCGATCGTTTACGGCTCATGTTGCGGAAGCCTTCTTGCGGCTAAGCGTTGGGCGTCCATTCAATGCGGAGCGCCTCTATCAGGAGGTTGCATTGCTCAAACAACAAGAAATGGCCCAGTGCATGGGGTTGACCAACGGCGCTACAAAGAGTGTGCCATTCCTCGATAAAATGCCAGTCTTTCGGACTCTCTGCCTTGGTAAAGGTCAGGGCCAGGGTTTGAGTTTATCACCCCTTGCGCCTCGCCCTTCTAATCCGCAGCAAGCAAGCACCGATGGTGACCACCAGCAGTCGAAGCCATCTCAGCAGGAACAGTTGATAGACCCACACGCCGTAGTTGATCTGACATTCGAGGAGCCACGGGTCTTGGTATGTACAACATTTGTCGGAGAGGCAAGCCCAGACATGTCTTCTTTCAACCAATGGCTACACAATGCTCCAGCAATGGCCCCTAAGATTGCCGTTGAGGGAATGTTCCTCGGACCACCTACTATGTTGCTCATATCCATGCCTGTTGCTGTATGGAGCGTTGTGCAGCATGATAAGGTCTGTTGCTTCCTTGGGTACATCAACTCACATAATATGACCCATCTGTATAAGCAACTTGTTGGACCCCCTTCTTCTGCCAAAGCATCAGCAAAGGACGTAGAAGATGGCCGCATATTACTCGAAGCACGAGAAGCTGCAGCAAGCACTCCAGTATTACACCGGCACGAGGCACCTCATAAGGAACCCGGTCATGCTCCAATACTTCCCGAGACTCCAGTTCGCCAAGATGCAGGTGCTCGTCCAGATCCCATGAGCATTCCCCACTCAGCTACGTCCGCCACCGCGCCATTCCCCAACTCTACTCCTGGGGTAGTAGTTAAACCAGATGAGGTGGAAGACTCGGCTGAGATGCAGGAGGCGGCTGAACAGCTCAAGGCTTTAAGCCATGTACGCCACATGAGCGATGAGGCTGCGGCTGCTAATGCACACATGTCTCTGATGGACCGCACGCCGGATATGAAACACCATGAACGCTCATCACACGAAGCAAACGAGTCTAGTCTCGAGGAGGCAAACCACAACAATACTCCCTCTGCTAGGCCAAAGCCACGTCGATCTCTACAAAAAGCAACACCCAAGCAAGAGACCAGGTGCAGCTTGTGCAGTCATGCACCGTTTAAAGACTCTTCGTCGTTGCGGAAGCATATAGCGGCGGCGCATACCCGTCCATTCCCTTGCGCATTTGCCTTTGCAGGGTGTTTAAGCACGTTTGGGTCCAAGAACGAGTGGAAACGCCACATTGCATCTCAGCACCTGTGTTTGCAGTATTACCGGTGTTCCTCGTGTCCGCAGAGCACAGCCGAGGGCAAAGGGAATGAGTTCAACCGGAAAGATCTGTTCACTCAGCATCTCCGGCGAATGCATGCCCCTTTTGCTATCAAAAAGGCGATTGCCAAGGGCGATAGCAAGCTTCAAGTGGAATGGGAAACACATGTTCGAGAAATGCAGACTTCGTGTTTGGTGACCCGTCGGCAACCCCCTCAGCGCTCTGCATGTCCCAAACCAGACTGTGCCAGCGTATTCGAAGGTCCTACGTCCTGGGATGAATGGACAGAGCATGTCGGTAGGCATATGGAGAAAGGTGAGGCCAATCGACTGGGTGTCGACCGCCTATTAGCCAAATGGGCCCTCGATGAGAACATCATCGAGAGGAGGAGTGAGGACGGTGAATATCGTCTCTGCAATGGCGCTGCAACAGGAAATGAAAAGGAGCCTAACAACCACCACCAATCCACCGGTCATGTCTCGGACGGCGCCAGTAAGGACTCGGATGAGAAAACCATAGTCGCGGCGAGTACGGTGATAGATCCTATGGAGGTTGATGGATAATTCCAGGCCTCCCTCTTACCCTGGGACTAATTGCAGGCAACATTGTCTCTTGGTTCAATTGTTCATATGTGCGATGGCGAAAAGGTGTTTACTACTACTGTTTCATGGTTCTTTTTATTTTATTTTTTGGCCGCATTTATACGGAAACAGGGAATGGCAGGCCTGATGACTTATTGACACGACGGATGCGACATGAATTCCCAAAATTCTTCCTCATTTTTCATTGTTGTTGCTGTCGCAAGCGCTATACGAAGGACAAACCGTGGTCAAGTATTTATTACTTTCACACAGTAGTCCGTTCAGCGCCATTGCGCCTAGCCGAGGCACCTATAGGCACAGAGATATATATATACACAAACATGTATACATGAGAAACACATTCATATCAGATTCCCTCAGATGCACATATACAGGCTGGTGTTTTTTCTCTTCAAGTTGATGCACCAGCAGGGCCATTGCATGTCAGCTTGTTTTCTCTCCCTCCCTGATTTCCATGTGGCAACCCCGCCAAAGACGGTGCTAGAGCCTGGGTGTCCTAGCCCCTGATACCGAAACCTGGGGAAGTTTTGCTTGTGATTAGAAATGGATGTTTGCTTTACCCGCGTCACATACATATATCGGACGTAACATAAGATATATACCCCACAAACACATCTCGCGTGCAGTGCCGGCTATTTTTGAGATCGGCTGATCAAAAAGTAGAATGCTACGCTGCCCCCGAAAATGGAGACTTTCTTTCTTTCTCCCAGTCCGTCCGCCGACCAAAGCGGGGACAGGTGTAAGTTCCACGAATAACGTCTGTTCATGGACCCCAATGAATGCGTGCCTTGGAATGATAGATTGCGGACCGTCACGGGAGTAAGGCGCCAAAAATGCAGCCGAATATATAAGGGGCGGGCACTACCCGGCCTCTTTCATCGTATGATGGACTTGAGGGACGGTTTCGTGTTTACCAAGGTGTCAATCTCAGACAGCTTCTTACACACACGCACCGTGTGAGAGCTACCGATTACTCTATTGGGAACCAGGTCCCATCGTCTCGCTTCTCCGTCGTGCTCGCATGATGGTGCAGCTACTGCGATCGCTATCACTGGCCGCTGCGGCGGGGGCCGGCTTCGCGCGGGCGACGCTGCAGATCGTGCCCGGCGCCACGTGGACCGCGACCAACACGGGCAAGCACGTCCAGGCCCACGGCGCCGGCATGGTTCAGGTCGGGTCGACCTACTATATGATCGGCGAGGACAAGACGGGCGGCAGCGCGTTCCAGAACGTCAACTGCTACTCGTCGACGAACCTGGTCGAGTGGACCTACGTCGGCGCCCTGCTCTCCCAGACCAGCAGCGGCGACCTGGGACCCAACCGCGTCGTCGAGAGGCCCAAGGTCATATACAACGAGGCGACGAAGAAGTACGTCATGTACTTGCATATCGACAACAGCGGATACTCGGAGGCCAAGGTCGGCGTGGCGACTAGCGATACGGTCTGCGGGAAGTACACGTACCTCAAGAGCTTCCGGCCGCTTAACTTTGAGAGTCGCGATATTGGGCTGTTTAAGGATGATGATGGGGCGGGCTACCTATTGACTGAGGATGTGAGTAGCATGAAAAGGGGACACGAAGCATTGTTCATGGTCTATAGTGTCTATGTGCTCTTGATACTAACGCATGGCATAGCGTGCCAATGGGCTTCGCATCGATGCACTCAGCAGCGACTATCTCAGCGTCTCTAGTAGCACGTACTTGTGGCGCGAGGCCATCGAGTCGCCCGCGATTCTCAAGAAAAACGGGTACTACTTTATGTTCGGCAGCCATTTGACAGGATGGGACCCAAACGACAATGTAAGTCCCCTTTCTCCCCCTCTCTCTGAGCCTTCTTTCTCTTGCCTACTTCATACTACATACAACCCGCTAAACTTCTTGCTTCCTCACCGCCCAGGTCTACAGCTACGCCACCTCCCTAAAAGGCCCCTGGTCCGGCTGGAAGACCTTTGCGTCGAGCGGGTCCAAAACGTACAACAGCCAGACCAACTACATCCTACCCCTGGGCGGCAACGACGCCATCTACATGGGCGACCGCTGGATCTCCAGCAACCTGATGCGCAGCACGTACGTCTGGCTGCCGCTCAGCATCTCGGGCACCACTATCACCATGAGCGACCGCGTCAACTGGGTGCCCGACGTGTCCGCCGGCACGTGGGCCGCGGGGCCCAGCGAGACCTCGCCCGAGGGCGAGTCCGGCACTATGGCCGGCGGCGCCCGCACCATTAGTTGCGGGTCTTGCAGTGGCGGCACTTCCGTGGGCTACATTGGTGGGCCTCAGGGGGGTACATTGACGCTCAACGGTGTCAAGAGCAGCCGGGCGGGACGCACCACGCTGCGCATCAAGCACCTCAACGGCGACTCCTCCCAACGGTCCGCGATCGTCACGGTGAATGGACAGTCTCAAACTGTTGCATTTTTGCCCTCCGAGAATGGGAACTCGGCGCCGGCGACGAGCGTCGTGCATGCGCAGCTCAACGCTGGTTCGGAAAATACGATTGTCATCGCAGGCGTGGGAGGAGGAGCGTATGGGCCGGATGTTGATCGAATCATGGTCCCAGATAATTAACTATGCAATATCGTGGCTCTATGGGTATTATTGTAACGGCAGATGCTACGAATAGGCAACTGGATGAGTCAAATATGATTCTCTTAGTTGAGATAGCTATTCTGGATCTAATACATGCCGTATTGCTTCACTGGAAAGGGATTTCGTGTGACACATCATGGTCGCATTCTCATTCAGATTGTGTAGACTCTATCTACGCGTTATGCAAGCAATCGAAACGTGACTATGAACCTACTTAACATCACTCCTCGGTGTGTCCGTCTATCAAGCCAAGTTCCTACTCGTAGCTAGCTTCCACAGAGCCATACTCTTTGCCTTTGATCTCCACTGAGAACTCCAGATTGGCCTTCGCTGACACCACCAGATCGTAGTCGATGGTCCAGTAGGGTTTACCGTTTGCACCAAACGGGATCTTCTTCATAGTGTGTCGGGCAGGCCACAGAAGTGACTTCAAACGGCAGCACTTGACCACTTTGTCATCAGGATAAACCTGGGGTGAAGGCATCTTGGAGAACCAGAGGTGGTGTTCACGGGATAGGTCGGAAAAGTCATAAGGGTGGTTGACCTTCGCGAAGACGCTGATTTTGATCTTCTCGTTCGTAAGCTCCTGTCCCTTTGTGATATGCCAATCCATTCCCTCGACACGAGTGATTCCATCTCTGGGGTCGTAGAATGTCTCTCTTCCATCATCTTCAGGGGTCCGCTTTGGATATAAGACTTTGACACCATAGTGGCAAGTCGCTTGTCGAGATACGACTCTGGGGCCGTGGGCCAGGCGGTAGATAACTGCACCATTCATGATAGCAGAAGATGCATCAGCTGGCTGGATAATTTGAGTGCCTGGAAAGCCCTTCTCCATGCAGGCTTTGAGGTAGCCATTCGAGCCGAAGCCTCCAACAAGAAAGATGGCCTTGATCGGTCGGAGGGGAGCCTTCTTCAGCGATGCCAGAACTTGGTCATCGACCAGCCGGACGACATGCTGGACAAGAGGGTCGAATATCTCCTGGAGGTCGTTCCTAGAATTGCATAAGCCTTAGTCTATTGTTTGCCAAGATTTGTGCATGGAGGCAACTCACCATTTGATGCACCAAGTGTTGTTTTCCAAACCGTAGTTTAGGTCATCTTCAAGGCTCACCCCAGGAAAGTGAATATAATGTGGTCTGTCACTTTCGCCGCAGAACTTGCGCTTGATTTCGGTCTCGAACTGGTCCAGAACGAGTGACCAACCATCCGGTACAGCCTTGAGGGCTGCCATTTGAGCCTCGCCGATCAAGTCACGCACTGAGTCCTCGAATCGCTTGTTCAAGCCAATCGCACCAGCCATACCACCTTTGGTTTTAGTTAGTATTTGTGTGGAAACGATTTTCTGGATGGCAGTATGATGAATCAGGATATAGCTTACCAGAACCCGGAACAACCTCTGCCAGGTCGAGGGGATAGACCTGCGATACCTCGTACGTGATAAGATCGACTGTACCACCGCCTGCATCGCAGATCACATAGATGTCGTCTTTCTATATGGGGCACAGTAGTGTCAGTGACTGTGAAAGCGAATGAGAGGCTGTATACATACGTTTAAAGCAAGTGTTTGCTCGGACAAGGTATAAATAGCAGCGGCCTCGGGCTCCTTAATCATTGTGATGGAAGAACCCAAGCCAGCCTTTGTAGCTGCCTGGAGCGTGAGATCCTTGGCTTTGTCCGACCATACAGCCGGGACAGTGAGAACAACGTCTCTCTCACATGTATCAAAAAAGCTACCCACAGATCCCTTGCGAATCTCTTGCAGTGCATGATTGTACACAGCACCAATGTAATCAGCAGCAATGTCAACTGCAGGCTTAGGAAGACTTCTCAGGGCAGTTCTCTTGCCGCTTCCGGGAAGGTAAGAAGGCTTGTCCTGGTCAGGATCCAATAACAGTTTGATACCGACGATGGACTTGTCGGTCAACTTGACCTGGTATCCCCACTTGAAATCAGTCAAACCATTGTAGGAGATGATGGTAGGAACCTTGACGTCGTTCGAAACACGTCCAGCACTGTCACCTGTGAATAATGTTAGTTAAACATGCTGAGATAAACGAGAAGCAGGTAGAGGGAAAATGTAAATTGAAAAAGCGAATGAGGGACATACCAGGCCATCTGCAAACTGGAGACGGGTTTGGCTGCTGCCCAGGCTTGCGGCATGCATACGAGACCCCCGAGTAGGTGGTGCCGAAGTCGAAGGAGACAACGACCTTGATCGACGATGCCATCTTGGATGGTCCAGCTGATGAAACGTGAAGTCGAACCAATGCTGCTCCAATGTTGAGTGACTGCTGAAACTACGTGTACCAACAGTTGAAGTCTGGTTTTATGTTGGTACTGATGTCAGGCGTACACCGGGTCGATGGTGTGTTGCCTGGTGATCAGAATTAATGTGCTTGGGTGGTTTGTTGCTTTCCAAACAGCTACCTAAGTAGGTGTGTGCCAATGGGGAATAAGAATTAGGTAGAGCAGACAATTTTTTCTGTACTTCACCTTTTCGTGACCTTCTGTTTACTTCTTGATAGTTGATTGTAGGTACATTTTTTTTGCAAGTACATGTACACAGATTATTCGGCCAGTGATACCAGGTAAGCTCTACCTCAACTTCAAAATTAAACCCAGGAAGGTACATTTTTGTTGACGAACCTCACTGATAATTGACCCATACGGCAGGCATACTGGAAAAGAGACCAGCCAACAACTTCCTATCCCACAAGTGTTGTTTTTGAGTCCTAATTTCTCAAACCAAATTTGCAGTTCTCCCTCTTCCCAACATTCATCTTGGCCCCCAAAACAATAGGAGGCAACAGTTTGACATTCACAACATCAACACCAAAGGAACAGTTCGACTACAGACTGTCACCAGGACGTCCTAAATTTAAACAAAGGATGTCTCATCATCCTCAAGACCAGCCTGGCTCTGCAAATCTCTCTGTCATCTGGACTGCATCAGAGAACCAAGTAAGATTCATCATATAACCTTGCAATGCAAAGCTGACATGACCCAAGCAACAATCTAGGGGATTTCTGGGGACTTTTACCAACATGCTTCGTCCAGGCCATACCACAGTGTACTCGCCAGCGGACCAAGGTCTGCTCCAAGGCCTTCTCCAGCAACAAGCACAGATGCTAGGAGGAATGAGAGACATGAGTCACGAGTTGGCAGTCTTGCGACAGGAGGTCAATCAAATCCGAGAGGGCAACTTCCGCTGTGAACAGAAGCACACAGTTTCTGAGCAGAATGAGAACCTTCGCTTGGAGAACCACGATTTGGAGATTGAATGTGAGAAGCTTCGCCAGCTCAACCAGCAGCTGAAGCATAAGAACCAGGAGTATGTCGACATTCTCATCAAGTCGCCCAGCGATCGTGTTTTGGACCAGGACGTAATCAGCAGTTTCAAGGATCTCAGAACTGCCGTCTACGGAGCAGTTACTGAGATTTGTGCCCCAAAGGTAAAGGAAATGAAACCCCTTGACAGCCTAGAACACAAAACCATCCTGCGAGGCCTGGTCAACAAAGGCCCTTGCGATGTTTCCAGGGTTATGAACCATATCTGCCGTGTCATCACCCAAGCACTCGTCAAGTGCATATTTGACCTGCCTCTTTTCGGCTACTTCAGTCCAACAAGCTCAGCGGCCAACACCCTGAAGGATGTAGAGCAGCATTTCGCTGAGACAGTTCCCATGGGTAAGTGTATTTATCTCCCCACGAACATGAAGCACACTAACGTGGCATTAAGATCATCTTGAGGACGTCGCACAGTGGCGAGTTGCAACTATCAAGTGTTCCAGTTACTACAAAACGGATGGAAACTCACCTACCCGTGAAGCAGAGAAGAAAGTCTGGCGAAGAATCGGTCCGATTTTTCAATACGACAAGAGTGCCGAAAGTGCGGCCCGGATGAGAATTCGTCAGATTTGCAATGATGCACTTGAACTGAAATTACTTATGCGCAAGGCTGAGGATGAATTTCAAGTTGAAGAGCAGTTTTGCATTGGCAAACGGGTTGCAGGGATGGCGGACTTTGTGGTCAAATTCGGAGAAGAGCCCAGTGGCATAGGCAATCTACCCGAGACAGTCGCATTTGCCAAGTTCGGCGCTCTATTCAAGTATTCCAACGGCGAGAGCAGTGGCGAACCTATCGTGCTTGAGAAAGCCCATGCTGTGGTCTACGCCAAAGCATTGAAATAGGTACGCGGCCTCTACAGCCATAGCCATATCAAGGGGTATCGATGGTACGAGAGACGCGAGGGCGTCCAAGAAGGACCGATTACTAGCGTACAGACAACAAGGAGGTCGTTCTTCATTTATCCGCGTAATAAGAACACGCGGAAAGAGCTCAAGGACTATGGTACCTTTTCATCGAGCATTTGTCAGCAAGCTTCGCAGTCGCTGGCTGCAAGATACAGTAGGAATGGTACATGACAGATAGATAATTGCTAATGGATTGATGAATTGTGAACCAACAGCTACGCAAGTAGGACGTGCTTCGTGTATGCCTCCGACTGTGCCTCCGACGCACCTCTGCTGCCTTGATTTGGGATGAGTTGTCAACCTGTGGGAGCTAGCTAGCCTGTTAGCTATTTCTGGAATAATTATCCATCGTTGTAGTCAGCCAAACGGGCCGTGGCCTTATATGCATGCTACGCTATCTGTGGCTACTGGACGACCGGTCCCCGAGATAAGTATTGTTCAGATCTACAGAGCCAACCAGAAGAAAAATGGCCATGTGCGACGGCGGCGCTTAGGAAATCCACCTATCCCCACGGGGTGCCGAGAGCCCACTATCGCCCATTCCGGGGCGCGGACGCTTGACCCCGGGGTCACACCAAGACATTGCGACATTGTAAATGAAACGCTGTGGGCGCTCTGGTCGGGTGCCACCGACTAAACGACCAGTTTGGCATAGAAAACGTTCATCTCATGACTGCTGTTCTGATATGGCGGAAACGGGCAGACCTTCATTTTGGAAATATGTCTTGTGTGTATCATGAGCTTCCTATTCCAGAGTATGGGGTAACGAAGCGACGTTCCGAGAACCTGGATGAAGAAGATATATAGCGATGCAGATGTACAAATACCATGATGATGTTGACAGGTGGATCGGCTGTTTTGTTTGACACAAGCTTAACTTGTTGATCTTCATACCACTCGTCTTGCCTTACCATCTTCAAGTACCGTCCCTCGCTCGACCCGACAATGAAGCTGTCCCTCGCTATGGCCGTGGCCTTCGGCCTCTCGGTCGACGCCCATGCCATCATGCAGGTAAGGCCCATTCACGATGACTTACTTATTTCCTACCCCTATTCGCTGACATGCGGTATGCTCTGTATAGAAAATCAAGGTCAATGGCCAAGACCAAGGCTCGCTCAACGGTCTCCGTGCCCCAAACACCAACAACCCCATGCAGGACGTCATGTCGTCCTCGCTGGCTTGCGGCGTCCCGGGATACACGTCAAACACTGTGATTCCTGTCAAGGCCGGCGACCCGATCGAAGGGTGGTACCAGCACATCATCGGTGGCCCTCAGGGGGCTAACGACCCGGTAATGCCTTTCTGCCCCTGAGTCATTGTGCCCGGAAAGGAATGCTGACCTCTAAAAGGACAACCCAATCGCGTCCAGCCACAAGGGCCCAGTGACGGCCTGGCTCGCCAAGGTCGACAATGCTGCGTCTGCCTCTGCAACCAGCGCGAAGTGGTTCAAGATCTGGGAGGACACCTTCAACACTGGTAGTCGCAAGTGGGGTGTAAGTTTCACCCCTTCTCTCCCCTATCCACTACGGAAAATAAGCAAGACGCACACTTGAGCCAGTAACTTACCCGTCCTTGGCTGTGTACATGTATAGGTCGACAACCTGATCGCCAACAACGGCTGGGTCAGGTTCAACCTGCCGACGTGCATCCCGTCGGGTGACTACTTGCTGCGCATCGAGACGCTGGCGCTGCACTCGGCCTACACGCAGGGCGGGGCCCAGTTCTACACGAGCTGCGCGCAGATCCGCGTGTCGGGCGGCGGCTCCAAGACGCCCGGGTCGACCGTCAGCTTCCCAGGAGCCTACAAGGCCAACGACCCCAGCGTCGTCATCCAGATCTATGGGTCGAGCGGGCAGCCTGACAACGACGGCAAGCCATACAGCCACGGGCCGGCTCCCTTCACTTGCTAGAGTGAGTCACAGACAACAGTCACACGAGACACGAGACGCACGACGAAGGAGCGGAGGGCATTGGAGGATGGATATGGGGAAACCGGGTGAAGACGGGAAGGAAACATGCAATAAGGGCGTGGGGGACGGAGAAGGGGTCAGCTCAGGTCAGCTCAGGTGGTGCCGACGGAGAAGACGGACAAAGACCAACAAACATAAGTTCGATTGTACATATTGGAAGTTTAGGTAGCAGGGCTCACGATTTCGCCCTAGAGGCAGCGGGGGGTCTTTGGATACACTGAGTATACTTACTTGATAGTTAGGCTCGGTTCCTAGCAGCGCTATCGACATCTCGTTGTCTCGCTCAGGAGGTGCTATTATGGTTCGATGAGGGCACATAGGATGATTTTTTCCCAGCTGCCAAGATGCATGTAGAAAGGATTCAGGTGCACTGCTCCATCCGGGAAAAATATGCCTGGCTAGTTGCCTTGGTCGTTTGACGAAAACATCCCACCACATCGTCGAAGACTGACCAACCAACCGACCAATCATCTTGATGACACTTAATTTTTCGGAAACATGCACTTCCTGGTATAGGATTGCTAGTCTAATGAACTCAATTGGCGACAACAGTAATAATGCCATGACGTTTATTCCTTGCGACAAGGGAAGCAAGCGATAAAAAGAATAAAAGAAAATGGCAATTTGCGACCAGCTCGTTGCATAGGCACTAAAAATTGGGGAATGTCAGTACCCGGCATGCTGGCTCCCGACTTACATAAGCCCATCTCAATTGTCCAAGATTGGGATTTTTAGGGTGCTGGGTTTCCCCGAGGAAAGAACGTGGAGGTCGGACCGTCTCTGGTGTAGGTACCTGGAGAAATCTTTTCTGGAGCTGGAGATGAACCTCCACCTGCCATGCGATGCGACAACAGATTTAAATTGAACACGGGACACTTCCTGTTCTCTTCGCCTTCTCCAGACTGCCAGACTCCACTAATTAACAAACCCCCGGGCTGTGCAGTCATAACAGCCCATATTATGTATCATGGTGCATCATGTACAGTTGACAGACATCCATCATCATTTCTGTGTCTCGCTCGGGTGTGCCACTCGTGGATATTGATGTACGTAGATAGTGTAGTGGTATCGTATTCTTCACCCAACTGCCATGCCGAACTGGCCGAAAAGATTAGCACACAAGGCAATTGCTAAAAAGAGGCACTGCCTTCTAGATCAGGTAGGTGTCTACTTTTTCTCGTTTTTCTCCTTACCAGCGTCGGTTACCGCTGTTTCGCTACTTTACCAGTCTTGTCCAGAAGCACCTAGACCAATTTCCGTGTCGGGAAGCGCCAAGCCTAGTGCGGTTTCCCTAAGTTTCCCCCTTATTAACCCGCCTTTTTGCTCTGCCATTGCCATCGGTAGCGGCCGACCGACTTTTCCCCTAGCAGCCTAGGTGCTAGAGTAGTAGAGCCTGGCTGCTCCAGTGTGTCCAGTGGCTCCAGTGGTTCCAGTGTGTCCAGAGTCTATTTGAGTCGTCTGCTCAAGTTTTGCCGAGTTGTTGCCCTCGCGCTTGCCTGCTTACTATTAAATTATGTACCCTATTACCTAAACATGCCCATCTGCGGCCCTCAGCGACTCTCTACTACTCAACTGGTTTCCGTGTCGATCAATTCTAGTCGAGTCCAGCCAGATCGGGTCGTTGGCCGTCACCGAGGCCTGGCCTTTGGAGTATGGGCCGTACGCAGTGGTTCCTTTTCTGGTTTAGGAGCCCCCTTTGTAGAGTGCATTGACAGGAGAAGAGAAATTTTTTGAGATTGCGGGTTAACGCGACCGCTGAGCTCAACGGATCCCAGTTTCAACGTTATTTCTAAGATTAGCTTGTCTCTGTGGGCAATTACACTACTGAGTCAGGCCCGCTGACTGCCCTGGGACTCTGCGAGCCCAAGTTTACATCATCCCCCCTAAAACTTGGCTGGCCTTCAATGGCCACATGCTACGAGAAAAAATGCCTGCGCCGGAGTCATGTGAGCTCGTGTCAAAATCGAAAGAAAAAAAAAACTCGATGGCGCTTGCAAAGCAGTTACCCGAGCCCGACGGGCAGGAGGCGCGCATCCCCGCGCACCAACAGCTAAGGTAAGGTTAGTCAACCACACCACACGAACCGACACGCCGGAACAACTTCACCTCGCTGAGCTGAGGGCTATACCGCCGGGCAATCCATGCGACGGAAAACGTCACCAGACCATGGAGCCATGTGAGAGCGAGAGAGGTGGTACCTGAGCTGAACCTAACGCTCAACTTTGTTTTCTGCTGGGTTTCGGCCCCGGGCCCCAAAGAGTTTACGAACGCCGGAGGTCAGATCAAAAAGTGAGACGTCCAACGTGACCGCAACTGCGCAGCTCTCCACAGGTGACAACAGGAATTCCAGGGTGATGGCTGAGCAAAGCAGAGTGACAGTATCTGAGATCCGAGGGTGTCTGGGGTCGTATGTACGTCGGGAACCTCGTTTCCCCGTGATTCGGGGTAAACGATGCTCCTCCCCTCGGCTGAAGTCTGGTAGCTGGTTGAATAGATCGGTTCGAAAGTGTGGGAAAGGAGCAAAGAAAGCCCACAACAGCATCTAGTTCACCCAGCATACCGGTTCTGGCCTGCGAGTCTACGGGCCTTCTTGCAAGTCAACTTGGCCCGTCTTGGGCTCGAAACCGAGAGTGTCCCCATCATGACTGCTCTCTACCTGGCCTTTTCCTGGCCTGCCCGCGTGACTGAGCCAATCACAGCAACGCATCCCCAGAGCCGCACTCCGTTTCAATGCGCCACAAAATGGCCGATGGTACCGCCGAGCTCCACAATGCAGCCGATTACGCCGAGTCCGTAGACCAGTAATTACGACACTTTCTGGCAGCGCTACGGGGACTGGGGGATTCGAGAACAATGCAGACCTGCACTGGCACACTGCATCCCCCGGCCTAGGGTCCTGCCTGCGTGCCTGGGGGGATCTGGTTCAGGTAAGAGGACCTGGAGATGCTCCACGGCGGGGTTTGGCCCCGACATTGGGGTTGTCGAGATGCAAGCAATTTCTCTCCGGGGTGGAGGTGGGTCTTTTTCCCAATATCGCCCATTCTGGTAGTCCAGGTCGCTCTAGGAGTATGAGTCGCGCTTATTGTCCGTTGCTGGCTTTGCCCGCCCGCAACCTGGGGAGGAACTGGTAGTCCTCCTGGTAGTCCTGGTAGCACTGCCAGGACGGGGAGGACGTGTATAAGAAGAAGGCCACGATCCCCGACTGACGATCATCTTCTCTCCTCTGTTCTGTGTGCGATCAGGCTTCTCTACTCTCGGCCCTCTTCTAGGTTCTTCTTCTCATAGTTGAAACCTCCAACAGCTTCCTTCCAATCTATATACCAGCCGCCAACAAGATCCTCCCCTTCCTACCTCACCTCACAACAAATCAGTCAAGATGCCCGGCGGTGTTGTACCCTCCGGTACGGGCGATGTCTCCCGCGTGGAGGCACCCGTTACCATGAAGGCCTACATGATGTGCGCCTTTGCCGCCTTCGGTGGTATCTTCTTCGGATACGATTCCGGTTATATCTCCGGTGTCAACGGTATGGACTACTTCATCAAGGTCATCGAGGGCCCTGATGCCACTGTCATGTCCGCCACCAACAAGTCTCTCATCACTTCTATCCTGTCCGCCGGTACCTTCTTCGGTGCCCTGATTGCTGGTGACTTCGCCGACTGGATTGGTCGTCGCATGACCATCATCATTGGCTGTGCCGTCTTCCTCGTTGGTGTCGCTCTCCAGACTGCCAGCTATGGTCTTGCTCTCATCGTCGTCGGTCGCCTGATTGCCGGTTTCGGTGTCGGTTTCGTCTCTGCTATCCTGATTCTTGTAAGTAGCGCCGCCACTCCATCATGGCCTCTCCCGTACCGAAGCTAACCCCCCTTAGTACATGTCTGAAGTTGCTCCCCGCAAAGTCCGTGGTCCCATCGTGTCTGGATACCAGTTCTGCGTCACCATCGGTCTCCTCCTTGCCTCCGCCATCGACTTCAGCACCCAGCACCGCAACGACAGCAGCTCTTACCGTATCCCGATCGGTCTGCAGATGCTCTGGGCCATCATCCTGGCCATCGGTCTCTTCCTCCTCCCCGAGTCCCCCCGTTACTTCGTCCGCAAGGGCAAGCTCGACCAGGCCGCCGGCGTTCTCGCCCGTCTCCGAGGCCACGGCACCGACTCCGACTTCATCCAGGACGAGCTTGCTGAGATCATTGCCAACCACGAGTACGAGATCTCCGTCATCCCCCAGGGTGGCTACTTCGACAGCTGGTTCAACTGCTTCCGCGGTTCTCTCTTCAAGGCCTCCTCCAACCTTCGCCGTACCATCCTCGGTACCTCTCTTCAGATGATGCAGCAGTGGACCGGTGTCAACTTCGTCTTCTACTTCGGAACCACCTTCTTCAAGCAGCTCGGCACTATCCAGAACCCCTTCCTGATCTCTCTCATCACCACCCTCGTCAACGTCCTCTCCACCCCCATCTCTTTCTGGACCATTGAGCGCTTCGGACGTCGTACCATCCTCATCTGGGGTGCTCTGGGCATGGTTGTCTGTCAGTTCATCGTCGCCATTGTTGGTACCGTTCTCCCCACCGATGACGGCGCTGTCAAGGCCATGATTGCCTTCATCTGCATCTACATCGCCTTCTTCGCCTCCACCTGGGGTCCCGGTGCCTGGGTCGTCATCGGTGAGATCTTCCCTCTGCAGATCCGATCTCGTGGTGTTGCTCTGTCCACCGCCTCCAACTGGCTCTGGAACTGCATCATCGCCGTCATCACCCCCTACATGGTTGACGAGGACAAGGGCAACCTGGGCGCCAAGGTCTTCTACATCTGGGGTACCCTCTGCGCCTGCTGCTTCATCTACGCCTACTTCCTCATCCCCGAGACCAAGGGCCTCACCCTCGAGCAGGTCGACAAGATGTTCGAGGAGACCACCCCTCGCAGCTCGGCCAAGTGGGTGCCGCACTCGACCTACGCTGCCGAGATGGGCATGACCGAGAAGCCCGTCGACAAGCACGTCGAGAACGCCAGCGACAAGGAGATCGTTTAAGAGAAGAAATGATAATAATGAGTCGAGGGAGAGGAAAGAAAGAAGCGAAATATATGTATAATAATATGTGGATGACGATTTTATCGGGTTGGATAACGACATCACACACAGCAGTGTTTTTGGCCCAGTCATTTTCACGTCGACATGACGCTTTTCTATATCTCGCGACATAAGCGACATCCATCTGCTTATGATGATTTATACCCAATATACAAAGAAAGTTAAAGTTCAAAACATCTACATGTCTTCATCATCCATCGTGACCACTTGTGCTCTCTCCTATCTTCAACTATCTACTACTGCCTTGGGAAGGAGAAACTGAGTGCCCCCTGATTTCCTTTGATCAATGACTCGGCCGATCAGTCTCATAGCCCAGTGCTCTCGTCGGTATGTTTCCGAAGAGACCGTTGTATCTAGTTAACGGGGCCTCCTAAACTAAAGACATGACCAGGTACTTCAAGTGTAGATGAGTCTAACGTACACCTTCCATTGGCGTCGGCACCCGATGATGTTCAGATGAGTTATTGAATGAATTACTGAATTACCATTAGGTATTTATTACTCTAAGTTGTAGTAGCCTCTTCCCGTATATCGTCTAGCAGCTCTAATGGAACTGATTGGTCTGTCTTTGAAGAAACCCACCCCAACGCCATCCCAATCGACCTCCTTTTTGGGTATCATATATGGTACAATTATGAACTTATTCAACAGACCCGTGCCAGTGGATCAAGTCACACAATCTCTCTTTTTCATGGAGCTCGAGGCGTTCCATTTTTCGCCTCGTCGCCATGGACCTGCCACGGGGGGTTGAAGTTGTATAGAATGGCTTGCATGATGCCACCGATCAACTGTCACAAACGTCAATTAGCATTCAGATGTTTTACCATATTGAAACTGAGGGGAGGCTTGGGAAAAGGGGTAATAACTTACTCCACCAACCCACCATATCCATTGCGCTACGGAAATAGCCGTGTTAATATTATTGCTACTGAGAAATTCGGTGACAAAGAAGGGGGGAAGGAGAGGGGGGGGGGGGAAAGATGAGTACAAGTCCAAGCATACGTACCAGAATAATCGTTCGTTGCAATCGCGATGCCGAAACACTTGGCCGGGTTCATATTGGCGCCCGCATACCCCGGGACTAGACCCTGCGAAACGAAAGCGACGACGCCGAAGCAAAGGCCGACCAGGACGGGCACGAGATGAGGGCCGAAGAGCGCCGCTTGTCGCGGGTCAAGACCGACGCCGAAGATGAGGAATCTGTGTGTGGGGTGTCAAAGTCAGCGTCTGTTTATGACCGGTTATTCGAGTCATGTTTGAGGAGAGTGCCTTACAGTAAGATGAAACAAGACACCACTTCGATGAGCAGGACTTGCGTCGGTTCAAGGACGGATGAATCGTAGAAGCAACCACCGCCATGATAACTGGTTCTACCTGTTAGCAGTCATATACATAAGAATTACCCGTCATTCCCTTATACCCCGACCAAGCACCCAAAAGGCAGAGGGTAAGAAATAAAAGGGGTTGGGAGAAAAGGAGAAAAGGAATACCCACGTAGCCGCCCTCTCTACCCCCCAAGATCCCAACAAACAACCCCCCGCGATAGTTGCACCGATCATCTGGAAACAGAGGTAGATCACACCGCGCGACAACGGACACAGACCGCACAGCACTGTCGAGAAGGTGACCATGGGATTCAGATGCCCGCCCGACCCGGGTGCCGTCGCGGCGACCAGAACCGCCAGCAGCGCCGCAGACCAGAGGGCGACATACCCGACATTCGAGGCGGCCGTCTGAACCGTCGTGTGCTGTCCTTGCATGTTGGCGAGCACGATGTTGGATTGGCCCACAAGCCAGGTGAGACAGAAGGTACCGATGGCTTCGACGACCTATCATGTCTGTTAGCTACACATGCCATGAGCGAGTAAGGGGACTGGGAGGAAAGAACCTCGAGGCGACAGAAGGAACATCAGTCACAATAAAGAAGAAGAAGAAAATAAAACTCACCCCAGCGCGCCAGATAGCCCGATCCCCCCACCCGCCCGTAAAGTACGCATACCGCCGGTACCAAGGCCGGTTGTGCAGGTGCTTAGTCTTGTGGCGCGCGGTGATAGCCGCGAAGGAGCCGTGGAAGTTGGCGCCCTTGAGGTTGTGCGAGACGGGAGTGGCCTGTTGAATGGGGATCGAGGTGGTCGACATGGAGGCCGGCGAGCATGGGGGAAGGATGATGGGCGTATGGGTGCCGCTGCCGCCACCTTCGCCGCTCTCTAGCGAAGCCGCCATCTCGAAGACAGTGACTTGTGGTTCCTGTTTCGGATGTGGTAGTTTTGGGGGTGTTGTTGTTGGCCACGTCATGCTTGCTGCTTGACGTTTCTCTCCTTTTTCTCAATCGGATAAGGTAGTGTGGGTTTTTGAAAGTTCAAGAAGGAAGCAACGGGTGTGATTCTTTTCGCGGGTGTAAGTATGGTATAAACTTGACTTCCCCGGATATGTTCAATTGATTGAACGAGTGTATTAGAAGGAATTAAAGATATTAAGTAGTATAAATGTCTATGTCGATATAGCATGAAGCAGACAGCAGAGTTGGAAGCACTTACTTTCCATCTTTTTAAAGCCTCCCGAGAAGGTCGTTGGCTCCCAATGTCGCTTGCTCGCTCTCACGTTGGTCGATCAACCCAACGATGGGAAGACATGTAGTCGTTTTTCGTATTTCGTGGTCAGGCCCCAGGGGGTAAAAAGTGGTGAAAAGTTGGGTCTGCGAGTCTAGACCCGTGGACGAACTGCTGGGCGACGTTGTTTTGTCGGTCCACGGTTGCATAGAAAGGCGGATCCTGAAGCGTTCGGTGGCATGATCCGCGCCGTGGCCCCTGAAGGGCGAGAACACTGCCCGCTGTCATGTGCGGCGTCAAAGGCTTATAAATATGGAGATTTCCCTTCCCATCGAGATGGAATTGCGCGTACAGTCAGCTCCGAATCACCCATGTTCTCCTCCTTTCCCATATTTTCTAGTCACAATTCACGAAAACCCATCGATAATTCCCGGGAGACTGGCAGCGGCCAATGTAACACTGCCTGTTGAGTTAAATGGGTCAATATTCTGGTATATGTAATAGATAAATGGAACACAACATATGGTTATCGATCCGCTCTGAGATCCCGCACCTCGACGTCCACACACCTAGACCAACTCCGTCTTCTCCCCGGACTTCGCAGGGGCCGCCGGTTTCTTGAATTCGAGCGCCTCGAACTTCATGCAACATGCCGCAATGAAGCAGAGAGCGCCCGCCGCGACGCTGAGGTAGAAGCATCTGAGGATAGTAGTGGTGACGGCCTCGATGGCGCGTGGTACGACCTCGGGGTGGGCCGCCGACAGGATGGATGACTGCACCCCGCCCAGGAGCAAGCGGACATCCTCATCCGGGTAGCCGAACTCGCCAACGGCATCATGCACCAGGTCAAACCCAACGTTCTGGTAAATGCTGCCCGCGATGGACAAGGAGATGGCGACACCGCCCAGCTGCGCCATATTGAAGACGGCAGCAGCGTCGAGTCGCTGATGCGGCGGTAGCACCACGCTTGACACAGGCACGCCGACCTGCCACAGGATGCCAATCCCAGCACCAACCAGGGCTTCCAGTCCCATGACGTAGCCTTCAGAGCTCTCCGGCGTGATGGTCTGCTGGCAGCCAGCCCCTATCAGCATGAAAATGGCTCCAGCGAGATAGAATGGCATGTAGTAGCGAACGACCGGCAGCAGGCCTCCAACGAGGAACATCATGAAGACGAATACGCCCGTAAATGGTAGCAAGCGAACGGCCGAGGCCAGAGCGCCGGTTCCTCGTGTAAAAGCGAAGTAAATTGGAGTATACTGTATCATCGTCGGTTAGATAGGGTGTCAGATGTTTTGATACTTGTGCCAAAGAGGATACTTACATAGAGTGTAGCACCATAACCGATGGCCGCACAAGATGTGCCAACAGCCGTGAGAGCCACTGCGCGATGCGCCAGAACGGAAACGGGGAAAATACGGTTCTCCGGAGTGGTCAAGATACAGAATCTCTGCTGTAACATGTAGGCTATGAGCGTGACCCCAAACAGTACCCATACCGCGATGGATTCGCCAGAGTCCCAGTCCCAGGTTGGCCCTGAGAAGATACATGCTAGGCCCAGAAGCACGAATGTACCCATGTGAAGGACACAGCCGAGATAGTCAAACTCTTTCAGATGCTGTGAGACAGGCTTGTTGGTCGGCACCTTGTACGAGGGATAGAGAGCGAGGCATGCGACGGCAATTATACCCGCCAAAGGCAACACAAAATAAAAGGCCTAGATTGGCGTTAGCAACAATCTGACAGGAGCAAGCTTGTACGGAGACTTACCCATCGCCAAGTGGCATGTTCATTCTCGGCAAAAGCACCTCCTATGATTGGGCCGGTCAAAAGTCCTATAGCAAAGCTGGCGCCGATAAGAGCTTGGGTAAGAGCAATCTCATGAGGGTGGGCAAATATGACATTATAAGTGAGCAACCTAAACTATCTGTCAGTATTTCACGCTCTAGAGACGTTCCTAGCTCTGAGACAATAGACTCACATTTGGTAGCACCCAGCCGCACCGATACCAATGAAAGCCCGACCAACGATGACGACGTTAAGGCTGGGAGCGGCGCCACATAGGGCGGAGCCCACTATGAGGATTGAGACGGCGATAAAACTGACAATCTTGAGCTCCATAAAGCCCGTCAGTTTCCTGAAGAGCGGGATGGTCGCAACGTTGATGAGCGAGAATGCCAGAGATATCCAGGGCAGCAGTTCGATATGGCCAAAAGCCTCATAGATGGGGACTTGCACATTGGCGACATTGGATACATCGTAGCCTGGCGGGAAGGGCATGGGTTTCTCGTTAGTCGATGCCCAAGATGAAGCGTGGTTTCCATAAGAATTAGCAAAGAGTTCTTCTTACCGTTGACTACAGCTTGTACGGCACCGCCAATTACTATGGCCTTCCATTTCCAGTTTGGAATTCCATCTCGGGGGTGAGGGCGTATGGAGCCTTCCTTGTCGCTCTGTACACCTGTCTCTAGAACATCCTTCTTCTGTACTTCTGTTGAGGCATTCGATGAAGCCACGGCAGTGTGGTTGATGGGGGAGTCTGTGCTGGATTTCTGTGCCTGGGTCGACATGATGGCCTAATTCCTTGGACTGGCAGGTTGACGCAGGGCTGTTGAGGTTGGGAGAAAAGATTTCTCAAGCTGTGGCACCATGGGACGAAGGGAGCCACGCCTTATCATATCACAGACGGAATGCCAGGGACATAACATGTAGGGGGCCGTTGCTTGGAATAGATTGATCATGTTGGTATGCGCGGGCAACGTATTGTTTGCTCCCACGATACAGGGGAAGGGATACAGGGGAAGGTATGAAGCGGTTGAGCGGACCAATCGGATAGCGTCAACTGGCCGTTGGGGGCATGGTAAACGCAGCAGAGCCCATGTCCCTATACCCTATACATGCAAGGACGGAGGGAAGGATCCTATCAAGAGCCGAGTGCTGTCCCGAGAGAACGGAAATATCTCCATCGAAACGACAAGACGGAAACCAGCAGATAGACCAACGCAGAACTGCATCGGCACTCCTGCTAGATGCGGCACAGATTGGCACGCAGTTGGGAATGCCGCTCTAACGAACAGGACCGGAGTCTGTTGGGGGCTTTTGTTTTCTCTTCTGGATGCTATCATGGGTGGTAAGCCCAAAATAGAGTTCTCGAATTGCATATGCCGTCGTTGCATCCTGGCCCAATCAGGCAGTGTGAGTGTGGGTCGTGATGACTTCTTAGGTCTTACATGCTACCGTATAAATGTATGTAATATGCTGCTAGATCCTATAGATCTATTTTGGAAGAGCATAGCATCTTGTGTTAGCCCAAAGGGAAGAATACTCCGATGGCCCCCAACTTCAATGGGTAGCACAGACGTAAGCAAGCGTGGTATCAATAATACTCGAAAATGATCGTGAGATATTACCTGCTTTTTCTCATCGCCTTACCCTGGCTGCATAAAGGAAGGAGAACGAGAGACTCCGTTCTGCAAGCCACGGTGGGTTGGGGAGATGATGTGCCCTGTTGTTGGAATGAATGTTGGGTCGGGCCGTCAAGATGTGCACAACCAACAACGGCCGATGGATCCCGGCAAGGTTTCTGATTGGATAGAGGGGATATGTGATATGTGAGTTGGTGACAGTCATCTTGCAATCTCCATCGTCATATGCCTGCCACGTTGGACGTATCGCACGAGTTTGTGACTATGCGGCCGAATGGAATACTGCCCGCAAGAGGTATGGTTTCCGTTATAATCCTTGCAGCTATCAATCTAATGGAATGATGTTAGTTCCCGGCAGGAAGCGCTTACTTACGACGCGACAGTTCCTTGAATCTGTGAGCTCTGACTACGATAGACTCGAGTTGGAAATCTCTAAGAAACTGGGATAGGAGGAGCACAAGAGATAAATAAATTGCGCGTAGCAGTCAAGAGGTTGTCTGAAGCTATCCCGGCGTGGATGATTTCCATCTTGGTTGGTGGGTTGTTTCTCGGTAGTGGCGCGGCAAGGTGGGCGCTTGCCCAGTGTAAGTGACAGGAAGGCATATATGCATGGAAGTGGAACCAACAGACGCCCCATCCTGGGATGTTTAGGTAAACAGAAACGCATCTTGTGATTGCCTTATGTAGGTAGGTAAAAGCTAAACCGTTACACGACTTCCTATCAATAAACCTCAAATGCATCGCAGTATCGTCGCTGCCTGAAAGAAAGAGTCGAAAGGACCCTCCAGCTTATTATCACTTTGTAATACGTCCCAAGAAAACCATGAACTTAGTCCGATGATGCCAGCAAAACGCAGCCTGAATGCTGCTTTCAGACCTCGCCAAACAGGCTAGGCTGAATGCACAACCGGCTTCAATGATAGACGAAATAAGTGGTCTGCGCGCCGACTTGGTAGATGGGCGCCGCCGGCATGCCCGGGGCCGGGAAGCCGGTATGAATGTACATGGGCCGGCTGGTGAGGTGATCTGCGGTACCGGTCCAGAAAGGAGACTGGCACTGCTTGGGGTAACCTGTACACGTGTCAGCCTTTGCTCATCTTTTGGGTGACCAGGGCGCAGTTGTCTTCCTCTTCTTTCACTCTCGAATAAGTACTAGGTATATATACATATACTTACACCAAGGACCCCAGTTGGGGGGAAGTATCTGTCGGGGCATCACGTAAGGAGGGTTGGTCATGATCATGGGTACCGAGCCCTGGCAGGCAACGTGTGGCTGCCTGAATGAGCAATAGACGTCAGTAAATGAAAATGCCATCTCATTGTGCAGTTTATAGAATATATCTATATCATAAATCGAAAGGCAACTTACTGGACGAAGAACATGTTGTTGGGCGGGTTGGCACCCGGCTCAGAAGCTGCTGAGGTGGTCGGAGGTTGATTTGGCGGGTTCGCAGGAGGTTGGCCAGATGAGTCCTGAGGTTGCTCAGGTGTCGTTGTTGTCGTCTCCGCTGGTTGCTCGTTGTTGTTGTTTTGGGGGGGTTGTGGGGCCTGAGTGGGAGAAGAAGAGGCAGCAGCGGCGTGATCGTGATCGGGCCAATGAACGTGCAGATTCAGACCTCGCCGACCTGATCGCCGAGCACGAATATCGACAGGGATATTTCCACCTGCGGGGCTTGACATTGGCACGAGAGCTGTAGATTCGTATGGCTGACTGCCAGTGCGTTCTTGTGGAGAGCCCGGCACCGGTGATGCGAGTGGTGACCTTTCGGCGGCGCCGGCGGTGGCGTCCGGGTGGAGAATCTCGGAATCGGGATCGGAATCGGCGCGGGGACTTGGAGTCACAGGCGAACCGGAGCGGGGAGAATCCTCATCAGTGTGTCTTGTGAGTATGAGTGTATCTCTAACACGGCGAAAGGGATTTGTGGAAGATGATCTGCGATTCTCGGGCGTGCTCGGTGATGTTGGCAATGACAGGTTTTCGCGGCCTCCCTGAGCTGCTGGGGTGAAGAAAGGGTTGGAGGGATGCATTCTCAAACTTGTAGGAGACTGGTCAGGGCCTTTATGAGGATTGTTCGAAGCCATCTTGAGTAGTGAAGATTGAATCTAAAAGGAGGTGACGCAGTCCGTTATTTCTGTTGCAATATACACCTTGTCACTTTTGATGTTGCTGGTATCGTATTGTCAACAAGTGTGCAGGCTTGCCCAAGGGAGAAAAAGCAGAAAGCGTGAAGTATGGATGGGGTTGTTGTCAGAATGAGAGGAAATGTGAAGGTGAAAATGCAGAAGCCCACCCGCTCGTGGGACTCCTTTCCTTTGGAGCCAAGGCAAAGGAGTTATCCACCGCTGGTTGACGAAAGCTGACAACCTTGCCTTGTTTCAACTGTCGCAGATATGAGTACGACGTGGTTGTTTCTGGAGCACTCCTCCACAGAGGCCATCATCCTCAATGCGCTGTAATGCTTCATGGCCTCGTCATATTTATTTATGGTCCTCACAAATGGCATCAGACGAATTCATGCCCCTGCCTCTCATACCATTCACAGATGCTATTTCGAAACTGCTTCTCCATCTGTAGATGCCACCAATATGTATTAGAAGCCTAGTGCGGGCTCATCAGTCGTCCTTTCCTACTATCCAACCACCGCAATACACAGTCCTCCAACGCGCTCTTGGGTATCATGGTCTTTGCCTCCCACTGTAAAACATGTATAAAAACTGCTTCAAACATCTGTAACGTATACCAAACTTGAATCAAATCACACCAAACATCGGTCCTAGAAGTCGTCCAGCTCATGAATCTCTCCCTAGCCACTCCATCCATTACCTAGGCCTTTCTTCGGCAGATCATTGGTACACCGACCTATAAGGAGGAAGTCCGGCCAGTGGCGGTGCCGGCGCTGGCGCTTGTGGTTCGTAGAACCCTCTGGGCTCATGTGGCCCAGGCGACGGCGTATAGTACCCAAAAAGCTCGGGATTCTGGGGAATTACGTCGCTGACAGTGACGACAGCGGCGGGTGGCTCTGAGTGTGCTGCTTGAGTAGACCTGGCAACGGCGCCTGGATGTGTTCCTTGCCCGTCCGAGCTAGCGAAGGAATGGCTAGGCGAGAACTCAACGCCCTCCAGCCCATTTTGCGCAGGTCTATGCCCTCTCCCGTTGGAGCTGGCGAAGGAGTGCCTTGGTGAGAACTCGACACCCTCCAGGCCGGTTTGTGCAGGTCTCGCTGCCACAGGAGGTTGAGCGGGGGTTGACCTCCTGCTGCTCCCAAAGAGGCCACAGCACCAGCCCATGCTGTTTGTTCCCAGTGTATCTGGATACTAGTACAGGCGCTTGGCAATTTGATGTTGCGATATTTTACCCCTGAAGAATGAGAAAGCGATCAGGACTTCTTATTTGATCCGCGACTTCAGCGTTCTTGGCGTATTGGTTTTGATAATTGGCGTCTAGAATGAGGGAAACGGAGAGCAGCGCGTTGGATAGGTAAACGAGTGACAAACGGTGCGACGCAGGCGCAAATCCAGAGCTCAACACACAAACGCTGACAGGTTCGACCTCATTTCCGGGGGATTCTGCAATGATTGGGGCGGCCTGTTGCCTGCTGCCTGTTGCCTGTCACCTCTTTTCTTCGGCTGTAAGGTTAGCGGTTAGCCTGTTTAGATTGGTGGTTCGAGAGAAAGATGACCCCTGGAGAGATTACAGGGTTTGCTTGTTGGAGGTGGAGAAAAGAGCCCCTCCAGCGCTAGAATAGCGCCGCCCAGTGTTAGCCATTCAACGTCGTCGTCTTCTGTATCAGCGCATTGTGACATATCGGTATTATCTATACTTCACCGTCGTCGGCAATTGAATCTGAAGTTGCGTATTAGCAAAGAAGGAGCCCAAAATATCGCCCAGACACTCCCGTTTCCATATTTTTAAACTCACACATTTGTTCACTCGTCGTCGTAATAAAGTTAACCTACTTTAATACATAGGTGTTAAACGCACTCATCAATCAATTCAAAATCCAAGCAAAATAAGCGGAGCAAGCCAAATCAGAAGGATGCTAGTCCAGACCCTTCCCCTAACCACATCCGTCACGCTGACGGCCGCCCCCCTAACCCGGGCCGCCTTCGCCCCCTTTGGCGAGGTCCTCAGCAACCCGGCCCCAGAAACCCGGCCCTCCAACACGGAGCCCTACGTCGTGACGTCGACGCTGCCGTTTGGCGCCGAGCTGGCCAACCAGGGCACCGCCATCAAGTACGCGGCCATCGCGTCGCTGCGCAACCTGTATAACAGCAACGATGGACGAGTCCAGGCCCCCTCGGGCCGCCCTGCAGAGGCGCGGATGACCATGTTCGTGTGTGGCGCCCGGATGCCCTTGCCTTCTTCTTCATCGTCGTCGTCGCAACAGCACCAGCAAGACGACACCGCCGGCGCTGCTGGTGGGGTAGAAGTCAAGATCCTCGAGCGTCACCCCTTCACAACGCAGACCTTCATCCCGCTGACAGCCGACGCCTCGAAGCGGTACCTCGTCATCGTGGCGCCGAGTCTCCTGCCCAGCGCCCTGGATGAAGGCCTACCGGTGCCGGGAGAGGACAAAGCGGGCTCGAGTTCTTCTACAACGTCGCTCTCGCCCTCATCAAACCTGCCTGGGCGAGGCATGCCCGACCTCGCCAAGGTGCGCGCCTTCATCGCCACGGGCGACCAGGCCGTCACGTACGGCGCGGGGACATGGCACGCGCCCATGGTGGCCCTCGGCCCATCCAAGTCTACGGTGGACTTCTTGGTGTTCCAGTTCGCCAACGATACGGCGCTGGAGGACTGCCAGGAGGTGGCGTTGGAAAGCAAGGGCAGTGCTGATGCTACCGAGAAGCCGAAAATTTTGGTTCGTCTTGATACTGCTGCTGCTGCGAAGTCGCTCACGTCAAAGTTGTAATGTATGTAAAAAGCCATCCAAGCAGATAGGCGAGGAGTTGGACATGTACGGACAATGGATTGTCTTACTTTTTCTTACCAGGCGAGAGATGTGCTATTTTCACATATTGCTACGAATAATCAGTCACGAGCACGATCTACGCAAGATGGGCTGGGGTGTGTATGTGCAATTCTATTGATCTCAGGCAACTATGTACTTTTCTCCGTGGTTTTGCGAGATTCCCTGCGGGGAGAGACTTTGCGTCTCGGTCATGTAGATTCTCGCGCAATTCTTCTTCTTTCTTCTCAGCAATTATCGCAATGACAAACGTTCTGTAAGTAGGCAAGAGCTACCGTGCTGAAATCTCGTCGTAGTTGTACACATGATTCCCTTTGCTTCATGAAACCTGCTCCTCATCAAAGGAGTCCTCGTCACAAAGTATCTCTTATCTCCTCATTGTGCAGTTGAAGAACTCTAGCGGTTCGACTTTCGAGAACGAAGACCGTATCGTCTGCTGCCAGTGTCTTGGCCCTCTTGCTGCTGCTGGTTGTCGTCGTCGACAACCATGGGGTCTTCTTGCTGAGCGATCTTGTCCGTCGCCTTGTGTTTGACGCTGCGGCAAGGCCGTTTTCTGGGGACGGTCTCGTCAGGGTCATAGTCGTCACTACCCTCAGTCACCTTGGGTTTGACGCTGCGGCGAGGTCGTTTTCTGCCACGGGTCTCGTCAGATTCATCGCCAAGATCGTTGGGAGCGTCCTCGGTGGCGGGAGTATTGCCTGTAGCTGGGGCATTGTCGGTGACCGAAGCCTTGCCAGCGGGCCGGCCCTTGCGAGTAGGTTTCTTCCATTTAGCAGGCGGGCCAGGGTCCTCGTCATGACCGCTATCAGAACCACCACCATCATCATCGTCGTCGAGGTCAACCTGACCGTGATCTTTGCGCCATTTGTACTTTTCGCAGAGCTTCTCATATTGGTCCTTGAGTTTCGTGCGGTCATCTTCCGGCAGGTCGGCGAAATTAACCAGGGCAGTGCCTTGTGGAGAGGGAGTATCGTTGTTGTCGGAAGGAGAGGTATCGTGCAAGTACGCACCATTCATGTCAAGTCTGGTGTCCACGAGGCCGAGTGAGAGAGCCATGTCGACCTCGTTCAGTCCCTTCCATGTTTCGTGTGCCAACATCTGCGAACGTACGGATTCCAGGTGGGCTCCATCGTCGCCGTTGTTCTCGTCAGCTTGGCCCAGGTTCCTTCGCGGTACCAGACGGCCCAGCGCGGAGCCACGAGCGACCTTGACCTCCTTACATTGGCGTAGCTCCAGGATGTTCACTTCCAGTGTGCCTTCGGTGACACAGTGATACACATGGACAGGCCTTTCCTGGCCGTGCCGAATGCATCGGCCAGACGCCTGGCGCATGTAGCCATCGTACAAGTGTTGGGAGCTTCCGATAATCGGCGTGAGGAAGATGACGTGGTTCGCCCTGACGAGGTTACCACCAGCTGCTTCAGCAGAGTTGACCTTCATAACTAGGACCCTGAAATCCCCCTTTTTGAACGACTCCAAAGGGCTCTCATGTTCTGTTATGTCGGCGGAATTGGTTGAGGCACACGGGATGCCATTGTCCTTGAAGGCTTGGACTGTATTTTCCAATATGGCCTGATGCTGGCCAAAGAGAACTATACGTTCATCATCTGGTATAGCGTTGATCAGGCCAATAACTTGCCTCAACTTGGAGTCGAGGTTGTTTTCGGGAACGAATGCCTTACCGAGGTCCGGGGAATTGAGGTGTTGAGCCGCGATCTTGCGATCTTTGAACTCCGAGAACCTCGAGAGCTCGGTTATGCCATTGGCTAAGGGGGCTTCGCACCCACCCACGCCACAACTCTTCTTGTCCTGCCAATGATTCCGGCATAGCACGTGGCCGCATCGGGATATAAGCGCCAAGGAATCGGTCGATTTGCAGTCCTGTTCCGAGCAGGTCATGTCTCTGCCAGACTCAAAATTGGCGTACTGTTTGGCGCGCCTCACTTGCGCGGCCTGCGCGTACAGGCGGCGGCAAGCATTGTCAAATTCATTCCAGGTGGACTGGTATGCTTCTTTGGTCTGTGGCCGCGTAGATCCACGAGCCTTCACTTTACGATCGAGCAAGGGCATTGTCGCAGTAGCGTTGCATGCCACAGCACCAGGGCTTTTGTACGTATCGCATCCGGCAGCCTGCTGCATATGGGCTTCGAGAAGCCCTACAAGACCACTCTTGCTCATGGCTGTAAAGTTCTTGAGGCCCTCGCGAGTGAGAATCTCCATCAGTTGATCTTTTTTCATGCTGGACAGGTCTTCTTCGTCAGGATGACTCTCGTGGTACCTATCCTTGTTCTTCTGAAGCTTTGCCTGTCGACCACTCATGATGCCTTCGATACGGTTCGCGAGCTCATTTCGTAACAAGTCCTTGCCTTTGTCCGTTTTCCCTCTGGCGGTCAAACCCTCCATTGTATATTCCTCGTCATCACCACGATGGTCAAGCAGTAGGTTCATGACATCATCGTCTGGGAGTTGTTTGACATCTTGGGGTGTTAAGAGATAAAACTCGTGCCACTTGCTGTTGAAAGTCTGGTGCAGGAGGTTGGTGTCGTTATTGTTGGTCTTGAAGGCTTCGTGGATG
The DNA here is from genome assembly GCA_039105305.1 of Apiospora arundinis. NCBI lineage: Eukaryota > Fungi > Ascomycota > Sordariomycetes > Amphisphaeriales > Apiosporaceae > Apiospora > Apiospora arundinis. The sequence continues at coordinate 2,199,142 of JAPCWZ010000002.1, read as the reverse complement.
GTGCCGCTGTTGTTATCATTGATCGCAGCCAAGACATCTGTCTTGCTGTTCAATCTCTTGTAAATCTCATCTCCTTCCACGGACAAGATTGCCTTGGCCAACTCGACATAGTTGTGGAGGCCATTGAGATCCTGATATCTACCTTTGTTAATTTCATCCAGGAAGCGCCTGAGACCTTGTGTGACATCGTCATATTCTTTCTCGTCTTTCTGGCCTAAGTTTGGTGGTTTACGTCCCTGATGGATATCCCTATAAAGACGGACAGCAAGCCAGATCACTTTCTTGAAGACGTATCGAGTATAGACGCAAGTCTCCTCCATAAGCTCTTTCTGGATGTTGTGAACGTTCTCCTGATAAGGCTTGCTCTGGTCGTAGATAGAGCTTTGTTCATAAGACGATATGGCGATGCTTGGCAGTGTCGATGCATGAACCAGTCCTTTAACGCACAGGTTTTCTCCGTCCAGCGGTTCCTCTGGGTATTTCAAGACACTTTTCAGTCTCTTGGCACCCTCTGGCGCCATATCCTCTACCTCCATATCAGCAGCACGCACTTCGTCTTCAAGTGCCTGGTATGTCGAAGCTTCGGCAAGGCTGGGTGGGCAGACCAAGACATGCTCATGGACTACAAATCCCTCCTTTTCGCGATCGACCATGTTGCAAGCTGTGAATGCACCGAGAAAACGCTCAGCTTGTTGGTGTCTCTCCGTGATGAAGTCTGACGACTTGGTAATCCCGTACGACTCGATTTCTTCAAACTGCGTTCTAGGCGACAGCGACGGGCCATTCGCAATTTTAGGCAGTCCAAGACGGAGATCTACAGGCCGTGCTATATGCAGCCCAAGATTTCTTGCCAAGGAGCAGACATCCTTCAAGTCTTGCGTTGGCGGCGTTCCCGAAAGCAGCCACTTGCTGACGGCATGGCAGTTTGTGACGAACGAGGATACACCAGGATTTTTATAGCTGGCTTCGTCCCAGACGATGCGACTGAAGCTGTATCGTTCCAGGGGACCAACTCCATTCTTGCCTTCGTTGCCTTCCGAACGGAGTTTCTTTACAGTCGACGCATACCATTCCGCATATCCGCGGCTATCTAGCCACCTATCAAAAGCTTTGGTAGTCAACCCGGCAATGGGAGGAGGAGACTTCCTATCCCCACAGCTTCCCAGTGCTTTCAAATACTCTTTCGAGTTGAAGATGCTGGCGCTTATGACAAGGATACTGTACTTTGCAGGGTCGGTGCCCTTGAGGTCGGTCCATTGTTTGACAAGTTTGATTTTATGATCCTTTTGATAGCGCAGGAATTTGTTGATCTCGAACCCCCACTGATCAACAATGTGGAGCGGACAAATGATGACAGTGGATTTTATCGCCTTGATGCTTTTGTTGGCAGCCTTGCTCCGGCGCAGTTTGTAATGGTCCGTGTCAAAGTTGTCCTGCAAGGCAATGAGCGCCAAGGTCATGACAGTCTTGCCGAAGCCAATGTCATCAGCGACGATGCCTCCTCTTCGGACGACCATGCGTGAGGCGTCAGCGAGTAGGCGAACATGCAGCCCCTCTATTAACTCCTCCTCTCTCTCACGTTCGACGAAAGGTTCTGGGCATCTTTCATGTCTCAACATCCAAGCCACCGTCGTTTTCTGGCAGTCTTTCAAGACATACTGTGTACCGCCGAAAGGTTCCCCCTCATCATCATCCAATGTTTTGGCGGTTGGAGAGAATGGACGGAGTGACCAGGACAAAGGCTTCAGCCTCAGCGTCAGACTATCCACATACTGTGGCTGTATCCGAGCTGTGGTAAAGATTGGTGCATGATTTACCGACTGTGCCTTCTGTTCCTCGGGCATCTGGCCGTACGCCTTATGTGTTAGGCGTACCGGGTTGAAGACGAAGCGGACGGAGACGTCTTGTCCGGTGCTTGCTGGTCTCAAGGGTAGTACCTGGATCTGGAAGTTGGGCGGTTGGCCCTTCAGAACCTTCTCGTACTTCTCGATCGTCTCAGGGTTGTTATAAGGGGTTGCTCCATCCCAAAAGACTCTAGGCGTTTTTGGTGCACACTCCCCACAACGTGTGGCATCCATTTCCACGATTCGTCCCCATTTCTCAAAGTGAGCAGGCGACTTAGACGTGGCATATCCAATAGTCTGGAAAAGAGCACGTTCGCAGTCATCACGCAAAACCGCCCAGTCGCCAGTCTCGTGGTGAGTCCACATCATCCTCTGTATCAGAAGCACAGGGTCACTGGGTAGGTACTCACCAGAAACCCCAACTGGGAGGTCCTTGAGGTGCAACTCTCCCAGTATGTGGTTTCCATTCGTGCAGCCCTCGTGTAAATGCTCGTGTTTCTTGGACAACTCAAGCGTGACAGAGCCAGAGCTAGTCGCAGGAGAAGGTGATTCCTATTCACCTAGTTCGTCCCATCGACTACCTACTTCGGCGTTGAAAGTCTTTTTGTCACCAGGATTCAGCTTGTGTGGCTCCGTTTTTGATTCTGGTTCTGGTTTAAATTTCAGTAGGAACTCGCGATGCTCGCGGCTACCCAGGAACCGATGCTCGTAGGCAACAACAAAGCCGTCCTCATTTGGGGGGCCCGAACGCGTGGGGTCCTTGAAGAGTCGGACCAACTGTTTACGAACCCCGGGTTGCTTCCGCAAGAAGAGACTAGACTCAGCCGCGTCACAATTTGGTGCCCCACGATATCTCCCAGTTATCTCTTGCTCGACCATCTCGGGGAGATGATGACCAGTTTCAGGCTTCAGCGTCAAATCAATGAATCTGCCATCTGGGTTCTCGTGCACCGATATTGTCGCCTTGACTTCCAGTGGCTTCAAGTCCCATGCGAACCATTTGACATGAAGAGGCGATTTGGCTGTCTCTAGGACTGTACCCTTCATGAAAGGCCGGGACAGGTCACACAAACGAAGTGCTTCGGGTTCTTTCAAGTCCTTGGCGACATGACCGCATTTATCTAGCGAGACGAACCAATCGATGCCCGATCCTGTGCACACCACCTTCAACTCGAATCCATCATTGGAGGTATAGGCCAATGTGATGACCTCAGTAATGTGGAACTTCTGGTATAGGAACTTGGCCTTTGCAAGAGCGTTGAAGGCATCTCCCCGCAGCAATTTGGTCTTCTCTAAGAGCTTCTTCCAACTTGGGTCCACTAGGTTCGTGATTACCGTGGGGAAGTATTTCAGGAAGTCCTGCTCCGCACCGTGAAATGGTTGAGGCTCGGGAGCTGGGAGGCTGTAAGCCCTGTAATTGTGCACGGGGTTGCCAGCACAGTTGGCGCATCTAATCATGCCGCAGATTTTGCATTTTAGGAGACGGGTGGTACTGTGTTGCGCAGTTCCATTACAGAAACAGTACCTTCGATGCAGGCATACTTGTTCGTTGACCTTCTCAATGGAGAACGCCACAACGCGAGTGGTGTCATACTCTAGGATTCGCTCCAAATTTGATGCTTGAGGAACCAGTTGGGTCGAAGAAGAGATGAATGGGTTGGGTAATCCGGAATTGGAGATGTTTCCAAGACCCTCGTCTTTCCACCATGGCGAATTCTCCAAATCATCATCATCAACTGATGTCATGAAAACTGCATACAGGGCTGCGCCTACAACAGTAGTCGACATGGCATTCCCTGCAAGATCTTTAAGCTGATCTTGGTCTTCTCTCGAGAATTGGATCTTTTCCAGAGGGAGACCTTGCAAGGCCATAGTCTCGTAGCCCGTGACGGTACGGCCTTCGGAGGTAATGAAAGGTAGGCCACTCGGTGTGATACAGCCTATGATGTTGAACACAGCCTTGAGAGTGGCGCGATCGACGTTCTGGCTCAAGTCAATGACTTTAGTTTTGAAGAACAGGTCCCAAGACCACTCCGCCTTATGTGCCCGCAGTTGATTTATATCTATGGTGTCGTGTACGCGGGAGGGAACAACACTCCAGAAAGTACGGTCCAGGCGGTCATACAAGCTCAAAAGGCCATCGGCCGTCCATTTGGTAGCTGGCTTATCATTGCCGAGTTTCTCAAGAATACGGGTTAGGGCGTGACGTAGTCTGCCGTAACTCCATTCAGCAGCCTCTTTCGACTTGGGCCGTTGGGCCTTATCGTCCAACTCCAGTCGAGCAATCTGTGCGAGGGGGTGGTTGGGGCCCAGCAGGAAATCCGCGAACGTCGCTGAAGCCTTTTGTGAGAGACAGTCAATGGCTTTGCCGAAAATACTACAGATATCTTTGGCGTGGGGGAATTTTTCCTCTCTGAAGGCGACTAAGTACTTCCGCTGCCGTGTCTGGGGAATGTAAAATTCCTTGGTATCAAGCTTACCAACCCAAGCAGTGTAGCCAAGGGGCATGAACCAGAGGTCTTTGGCACTCTCAAAGGGTGCGGCCAGGACGTTCTCCAAGATGACAATCCATGGCTTGTGTTCAGCAACATACGCGAGCATAGAGAAGAAGGTCTGCTCAGACTCTCCCAAGTTGCCAAGGATTTTGTCATCAGTGATTTCTTGGATCATTCGACACACTTCGCGGAGTGTTGGAGGTTTTTCGCCCTTCTTGTGCCAGCCACAGAATTCTCGGATCTTTGCACTAAAATCTTTTTGCGACTTTACATTCAGGTTAGAAAAGTCGACGCAAGACGTACCCGCGACGAGTATGGTGGGATCGCTGGGGATAGGCACAATCTGACCCTTTGCCGTTGTCCTGATAGATGTTAGCATACACAGTCGCCGGTGAGAGCTTATAACGGCACTTACGCTTCTGCCTTCCCCATGAGCAGTTGACGTACGTCACTGAACACTATACAATTGGAGTTTCGTGACACAAACGCTTGCTTGAAATCGACGATTTCGGCAGCAAATAATTGTTTGAATCGGAAAAGTTCCATGCCGGTGACAGAGTAAAAGGCCTCCTGTATTAGTTTCAAGGCGAAGATGGGGGACTCGGTTCCTGAGCACAAAGTCACGACCTTGAAAGTGATCCCACCTTTCTTGGCGATCTTTTTCAGGTCTGCAAACTCGCCTGATTTGTTGTTTGCAGCTTTTCTTACCATCTCGATGAAAGCGCGTAGAGGGTTGATAATTGGTCTACCGTTCTGGATGGAGCCGCTTTCATCTTCAGGCTCGTTGTTTTCTTCTTCATCGTCATCATCATCATCATCATCATCCGGATTACGTGGCTCTGATAATGATGGCTGGCTAGTAGAACTAGACTCAGATGGGTTTATGACGGATCCCTTTACCCCAGGTTCGCTGCCTCCCCCTGTAGAGGCGGCAGTCCCGGCAGGCTCCATCATAACAGTAGCTTGTAGAGCAACTGTACGAGAAGGTGTAGAATCAAGTGGGAGTAGAAGATCGTGAGGGTACAAGAGCGTATGCGTATGAGAAGTGTGTGTGTAGGAAGCTTTATGCGTAGAAGATCATAACAGTAGCGTGTAGAGCAACTGTATGAGAAGGTGTAGAATCAAGTGGGAGTAGAAGATCGTGGGGGTACAAGAGCATATGCGTACGAGAAGTGTGTGTGTAAAATGCTTTATGCGTAGAAGGTTGTATGAATCAAAAGACGATGTGGTACAAGGTCAAAAGGAAGGGAGGGAAAATTCCTGTATGTACGGACTCTGCCGACGAGGTTTCTTGTGCAAGCTCGGGGCTGGCACCGGAACAAGAAAATGTTCTTGGGTAAAGCACCGATGCTTGTGAAGAGAAAGCAGTACGTAGCTTGCAGAAGGTGATGAGGATGGTGTGCTGTGTAGGCAATGTGGTTTTGCTCTTGGGATGCAGAGCAAAAAGAAAAAAGAATATTGCAAAGAATGTAGGGTGGTTGATGGGTGGGTGAAGTGAGAATTTATTCCAGCAGCATCCCCTTTCGTCAGAAAAAGAACAATCCCAAGGCAGCCCTCGACTTTTGGGGGAGTGAAATAAATCTATTCCAGCGGCTTCCCCTTTCGTCAGAAAAAGAACAAGCCAGGTAGCCCTCGCCCTGTGTGGGAGGCTGCTTAGTCGCCATGTATCGGTATGTCCTATCTGGAAACAACAGTTAGTGGCTTAAGCTCTGTTACCTCCCCCCTTTCGAGAGAGACCCCCAGTGTGTTCGCTGTGCTAGCACCCAACAAAGGCTGTCACACAGCCCGTCTACCCTTTCAGAGTAGAAGACCAGGCTCTATGGAAGCACCACCTCTGTTGTTAACAACAGTCCCCTGTATGCCAGTACATACACTCGATGATAGATCAAAGACTACCAGCTCTGAACAAAGCATCCGCAAGGCCGATTCACCCCAGTGCCTTTATTTGCAGGGCAAACAAACGTATTAGCATAGTTATGCTGCCTCGCATCAAGCCCAGGGCTCGTGAAACCCCACCAACAAACTGTCGACAGCTCTAGTAGCCTTTAGTGGGGGGGGTCGCCGACATGAAGAGCCATAAGGCGTCAAAGGGCAAGGGAGGGTCAACATAGGGTACAGCCCGGAAACCCCAAGACCATTCTGGATGGTTGTATGTTTCAAAGCAACAACGCATTAACTTGTGCTTGACGATCGAAGCCGAGCACCCTATTAGGGCCAGTGTTGCTGTATGGGCTTACTATAGCTACCAACGGTCAACATCAAACCAAGGGACTTTTGCTTGGGGCGCAAGCAAAAGGGTCTTCAGCTGGGCGACTGGACGATATGCATGGCCCCTCTTGGACGCATCACGGGTGTGAAGGAGCCCAGTCTGGCCGAAAGGAAGTGGCTATTGCAGCTTCGACTTCCGTTAGAGAGGACGATGGGCCTTGTGGCATCATTGACATATGGATCCCAGCTACTGTTATCTCACGGTGGCTCTGGAACGCCTTCTGCAGAATTCCGAGTCTTGTAAGTGATCCAGTCTGTCAGGGAGAACCTCTGGTGCCACCAACACTCACAAGGACTGCGCAGGTATTGCCTTCAACACAGCCGACGTCTAGGCTAACGTTTACAGCATCATGTAAGAAGCCCCAAAGGAGATAACCTAGTGGCCGAAGTATCTACCTCTGCTGGCCAGTGGCCAGCAACTCAACAAGTAACCGCCTTGGACGAATATGCTTGGAGTGGTGCGGGCCAGACATAGAGATGACCATATGTATACTGTCATATGGGGGTTACCATCGAGTAGTATGGCCAGCCTTATATGTAACAGGGGAGGTGCAGATGGTTACGCAACAACTCCTTTGCATACCCTCTGCCATGCGAGTATGGCCATGAGGGACAAGTCAAAACCCAAGGTGCTTCATGCACTCACTCCATCACTTGACAGGTGAGCACAGAGCTACCCATGGGTGCAAGCCAGCTCTGCACAAGTCGCGACTCGCTGGCTTCCCATCTCAAGCCAAAAGCCATAGGGAGAATGATGAGTAAACAACGATATTACCCCAAAGGCCGTGGCCCTTTTCATATCCTGCACCCTCTATTCTTTGGCGGGATTGGTTCACCCCGACATCAAAGAATGGAGCAGCAAGATCTTGCAATCTTGTCTGGCTGGCAAGAGACTGTGCAAGGAGAATCCATGGTGGCTGAGTCTTCCTCAATTCCTTGGGGCAAAGGCACGCGACTTGCTGCTTCAACCCAGGAGGGTTGGGAGATGGAGGGTGACGAGCGCCGGGCGCGTCTGCAATCACATCACAGCACGTGACAAGATGAGTGCGCGAGCAAGGGCCAAGAAGACAAAGATCACATCAGCCAGGATAGAAATCTCTGGCATAGTCAGTAGCTATTCAGATCAATGCAGAGCGCTCTGCAGTTCGATGGAACAGTACGACGATGTGCTTTCATGGTTGGAAATGCAGGCAGGAAGGGCAAGATGAGGGAGGCGGGTGGGATTTATTTGTTTAACCGTCTCAGGGAAGGACTGGTTAAGCCGATATCAGTTTAGCCGATATCTGTTATCGGCTTATCGGCTTATCGGCTGGACCATCGGCTTATCGGCTTAACCAATATTAGTTTATCCGACTCCATCATCGCCTTATCGGTTTATCCGGTAGAACCTCGGTAGGCGCCGAGAAGGCGACCATCTACAGTTCCAGGCTTCACACTGCCTGTCTACGTACCTGCATGTAGTCTGGATCCATCCTCTATCAACGTGGGTTATGGTCAGGAGGCACTGGTTTCACTATACAGCCGTGGCCATCAAGTGTATAAGCAATACAAACAAAGGGAAGATGAGTAAAAGGCAAATCGCTTCTTCCAACTCCGTCAATGATGGGCAAATATGAATAGAAATACTTGACGCTTGTTTCAACCTATACCCCAAACCTCCATGGTTGTAAGGGGCAATGCGCTATGGGGAGCTTCCATCCTTTTACCATGAGCAAGCCCTTTTGGGTGCGACACCAGAATTGTCATAGGCGACAACGGGACCATGCACGTTGTGAGGACCTCTTCAGCTATCATGGAGCCCTGGTCAAGCTGAGAAGGAGTGCGGGGTCAACATGTACTACTTACTATCCGTTCTTAGCTAGATGCATCCCTCTTCCAGATTGGACAGATAGGTCTTTGATCGTTGTAAAAGAGCAGGAGTCTTTCGCGTCATCTATTCCCCTTTGTTGATGAACGCATTGTGCGACTGCTACCCCAACTACAATATTACGCCCAGTAGAAAAAATACGGCAGCATGGGCGCCGTGCTCGAGTCTACGGACCTCAAGAACAAGCTCGAGGACTTGTCTGGGGTGGTTCTCAAACCAGGAGAGAATCCCTACAATGCATTGATAGATACGTGCAACGACGATCCGGTAAGTCAGTTCCATGTTCTATTGCTAATCAGCTTTACTGGATGGGAGAGTCTGCTCCCAAAGTGTGTTTCCCCCCTCAGGAAATGGCAAGGTCCAGAAGGCAATCGGAAGGATGAGTGTTGCCCTACGCCCCAACATCATGGAGATGTAGCATCTGGCAAGCAACCTCGTAGAAGTCTGCAGCTCTGAAAAGAGAGGGAGAGAGATAGGAAGGAAACTTCTACTAACGGCGTATATAAATAGGAGCAAATCCAAGCCTTGTACTCCGCCCATCGTGTGCGGCGCAATGCCCAGCAAAAGGAGAAGTTTCTGTCACCAGAGCGCCCAGAACTCATCATTGACCCATGGCTCTTACGTCTCGAGAACCCCGAGATCGAGCCGGGCTTCAAGGACCAGAGGAACTGCATGACGTTCTGGGGCCGACCCCCGCTGCACGTCCTGGAGCTGGCTGAGAAGATCCAGAACAAGCTGAAAGCCGTGGCACCTAGTAAGTTCCCAGCAAGAGTACATTATCAGGAAACTCGGGAGAGATGTATTCTACGAGTCCCCTGATATCTAGAGGAGCAGCTACGCGCGAACTATGTACTTTGGAAGCTCGCTCTCTGACGCATGTATCCCTCCAACAACAGGCATCTGGCTCATGCCCACCTACCGCATGCACATCACGACCCTGGAGCTAGCCTTCTCGCGGACGCCCGAGGAGATTGACGCCATCAAGTGCACCCTGGGTCCCGCCATCCCGTCCGTGGCGAGCTACACGTACCGCCATCGGGCCCGGCTGGTGAAGCCGATGATCTCGTACGACCTCTCGGCCTTTGCCGTCTCTTTCCTACCGGCCTGCGGCGAGCCGGTCCTGTCGCCACCGCCGGTGGCCCCCGGTATCACTGAAGGGGTGCAGCAGGGGGACCCGTACACGTATCACCATCTTCGCCGCGATATGTGGAATGTGGCCAAGGACGCTGGCATTGAGATCGACTCGCGCTACATCGTGCCCAGCGCTCACATTACCTTGGGACGGTATATGACGGACAAGGACCACGCCACTCCAGAACAGAGGCAGAAGTGGATTGAGGGTATCGAGGAGATTAATAAATGGCTGGAAGAAGAGGTTTGGGACGCGACCGATGCTGGCTTAATCGGAGAATGGATTGTTGGGCAAGAAAAGGGACTAGACGTTCGCGTTGGGACCCTGTGGTATGGCGGAGGACGAACAGTCCTCCTCGGCGAGGGCTTCTAGGGATCAGCCCACTTCACTCCTGACTGCGCATTTCTATGATTTAAATTCTTCACTCAGACAAGTTCAAGAGTAGACTACTAGAGCTAGAGCGCTTGGGATTGCTTGCACGGCTTTAGACTTAGATGTTTGTCAACATTCAATCATCGTCTCCTTGGGAGAGTAGTAGGTAGCGAGAAGCTCCCGACATTGGTTATTCGTGATCAGTCATTGATCTTCTCTAAGATCGTGTTTTTTGTTTTGCAGCAGACGTTGGCCTATATTGAACCTATGTCCTGCTACACCTTGTCCCTCAACCGGTGATCAATACTCCTGTCGCCAGTGTCCGGTCGTAATGAACCCCAAATCCATATGCCATGAATGATGAACGTGAGAACCAGGAAAATGCGTTTAGAACACAAGAGCAGCACCCTTTGTCTTCTTGTCACCACTGTAGAGAAAAAGAGAATTAGCCACATTCAGGATGGATGTATAATGAGGGGTATGGGAGAGCGTACCCGAGCTCGAAGTGCTTGCAACGCTTCAGGGCCAGCTGCATCTTTGTCTTGCAAGCAACACACTCCAGACGCAACACAACCTTCTTCGTGGTCTTAGCCTTCTTGTGGAAGACAGGCTTGGTCTGACCACCGTAACCGGACTGCTTGCGGTCGTATCGGCGCTTTCCCTGGGCGAACAAGGAAGCCTGTAATTTCTGTCAGAATCGAGCCACAGCCACGCAGCCGTACGAAAACCAATGGTGGTATCTCGGTCAGGCGGGATGAGCTTTACTGACCTTGCCAGCCTTGTACTGGGTCACCTTGTGCTGGGTGTGCTTGCGGCACTCCTTGCCCTTGCAGTAGGTCTTGCGAGTCTTGGGAATGTTGACCTATGTGGGCATATCCGGTTAGTATGTGGTTGTCTGGTATGCAACGTGTGTCATTTCTTCCAGATCCTCCTCTCAAGACACGAACGGGCGTCCAGCAGCATTTTTATCGGAGCCGAGATCCCAGACCCCCTTCGAGAACAAACACAAAAGCCAGTATCATTGGTGAGGAGGGGTTGCCATTTGCGAATCGTGTTTGAATCTCGTCGGGGTGTCCGTCGTCATCGGTTCGGGTTTTCCTACATCATCCAGCAAGTCGTGTATGCATGCCTCCTTCGCAATTGATCCGACACTGGAAAATTCGCTGGACGCCCATCGCATGTGTTCAGAGGGAAACTATAAGAGGTTTAATCAGTCGCGTACGTACCATCTTGACGGCTGTTATCGGTTTCGCGGTCGAAAGGTTGGTCGTGTGTCGTGATGGTGAAATGGCGGGCTCAAAATGGAAGGGTAATGTCAAATTAATTTCTTTCTCAGGCAATTGCAATTGTGTTGGATGGGTGCCCTAAATTTTTGAAGTGGGGGAAGGTAGGCCAGAGTGGGCTTGATGATTGGCCCTATCTGTATCTGAGGCTGGTAGGTGTCCACAGCCACAACCCTTAGCCACAGTTTGAGGAGTCATCAATGATCGGTTAGATAATGGGCCCGAGTCTTGAGATTTTGGTTCACCAACACCCAAAATATCCACATCGAAGCCGTGTCGAGGAGGATATACAGCCAACTATTTCCTATGTTATGGTTACGCCTAAAACTGGCTGAATAGACTGGAGTCTTTAGGACCAATTCAGAAAGAATATGATACGAAGAACACCAGCATGTCCAATCCCCCAATCTCAAATGTTCCATCAAGTACCTAGGATTCAACACGACCACTCTTTGTAGTGGAAAGTAGGTAGTTAGATGTCTCGACCGTATTCTTTTGTCGGTATGCCAGCCCCAAGTAGCATCAAAGGAGATCATGCCAGAAGCTGCATGACTGGCGACATACCAAGCATCCGGCTTGCGGACCGCTCGCGGCATCTCCACTATCGGATCAAGTCATTTTACCCATGCCACTTTCGATATGTCGTCCGATTGCCTTCGGCACCATTCCCAGTAATTCCAGAGCGCCCTCGGAGAGCTTGCCAGGGGCACTTGTAAGTCGGTTTGCAATTGATGGCTTCCTTTGCAACATCAAGCGTACCGAAGCGAAGGATCTGCATACTACGTAAACGGATTGCACTATTTGACCAACTAGGCATTTGATGACGGGATTATCCACGCGGGGTGTTATCCAGGAAACGGACGTAAACCGGGAATAAACCGAGAAACCACAATACACACACAGAAAGAGAGAGAGAACGTTGCAGCAGGCTTTGCTCTACATACCTTCATTTTCAACATATGGAGTTTGTCTGTTACTCTGCTGCGTACGATGTTGTGTTTTATGCTTGCTACCCTGCCATGGGAAAGCAAACGCTGTAAGAATAGGTGTCGTCGCTGCAAGTTCTATTGGGCATATATAATGTACAGGAGCTTAGCCCTGGAAAGCACTCATCACCAACGCCACCACTATAACTCGCTCGGCGTTGCCACCGGTGGTAGAACGATCAAATCGGATCTGGATGTGCATGAGTCGCTGTCTATGCCTTATCAAGGTAAGACTTGGCAGGGAGTCACATCGAGAATCCCACCGATGCTCGGCCGGCAGACCGGGTATGGAGTCTTTTTTTGCCTCTAGTGAGTGAGTGGAGAATCGGTGTTCGACCGAGCAGAGGAACACTTAAAGATCTTATGATGGCCATTCCACGTTTTCGATGCTTCCAGGTGCGCAGGTTTAATACTACTCACCGCCAAATGTTTGGCCTTTTTACCCATAAACTTATTGTCTAAGTAGCCGTCGGTATCTCCTTGAAGCCATAATCATAACAACTCCTATGTTCTTTCCCTCCTTCCTCTTTCTGTCTCTCGAGTCTCCCATGGATCTTCGGAGGTGGGCCGCTTTTCAATATCCGAATCCACACCTAACCTTGGCAAGGAACTGAGCATATTAGTGGTGGTTGCTGCCCAAGACGACGACTTGCTCCTCGGCAGATAAGCTCCGAGGTAAAGCTTGTTCTTCATATAATCATTCTAAAGGGTAGGCCCCTTTTTGTCGTTATATCTCAAATTGTCAATCAAAAAGAGAAATTCCCTTGCCCTGAAAAGAGCCTGGCTTCAAAAATGTTCGAAGCAAAGGATCAGCGTGGCCGCTCGGATGGCCATCGCAATCCGAGTGCTGAATTACATGCCAGTGACCGCTCCGTAAATTCTTCACATAATGGCAGCGAGTCGATACACGAAGAGACAGGCGAGGAGGAGCCCGGCCTCGACCGGTTCTCAACCCATCACTCCATGGGGCCGGATGCGCCCATCGAGGCGCGGGATTCGACGGTGGAGATACCGGACGAGGTATACGACCGACTACCGGATCACCGGAAACTGATGATTGTAGCCTTACTTTCGTTTTGTTCGTTCCTGGCGCCCGTGTCGAGCACGTCTGTATTGGCAGCCACGCCTGAAGTGGCGACCGAGTTTCACACCACGGGAGCCATCATCAATTTATCCAATGCCCTTTACATGCTGTTTATGGGTATGTCGCCCCTTTTCTGGGGCCCGCTGAGCCAAGTGTACGGACGGAGACCGGTAAGAGCAACCCGAAAGAGAGAGAAATGGAAACGCCTAACTCGTAGGTCGGAATTTTTACTTACACAATGAATGATCAGGTGACGCTAGTTACCGCCGTTGCGTTTCTCGGATGTAATATCGGTACAGCACTTGCACCGAACTTGGCTGCCTTCTTCGTCTTCCGTATCCTCACGGCATTCGAGGGAACATCCTTCATTCTGGTCGGATCGTCTGTGATAGGGTGAGTCAATCAACAGGAACGCCCATTTAACTTAACAAGAAGCCCGGAAGCTCACGTAACTTTTATTAGTGACATATATCGGGCAACGGAGCGCGGCACGGCGCTCGGCTGGTTTCTATCAGGAACGCTCATCGGCCCCGCGCTCGGCCCCTTTATCGGCGGCATCATCGTCACCTACACCTCCTGGCGCGTCATCTTCTGGCTGCAGACGGGCCTCGCCGCCGTCGCCGCCGTGGGCTCGTTCTTCCTGCTGCCCGAAACGATCTACCACAAGCGCATCGACGACCTCGCGGGCCACAGCGGCATCCAAAAGGCTAAGGTGCTCGGGGGCATGATCAACCCCTGGCGCGTCATCCGGCTCTACGAGTACCCGAACCTGTTCCTCACGGGCCTCGCGAGCTCGTGCCTGCTCTGGAACATGTACTCGCTGCTCTCGCCCATCCGTTACATCCTGAACCCGCGCTTCCACCTCACGACGCCCATGCAGGGCGGACTCTTCTACCTGGCCCCTGGCGCGGGCTACGTGCTGGGCACCTTTGGCGGCGGGCGGTACGCCGACTACATCGTGAAAAAGTACATCACGAAGCGCGGGATGCGGATCCCCGAGGACCGGCTGTACTCGTCCCTGCCGTTCATGGGCATCGTGATCCCCGCCTGCATCCTCATCTACGGCTGGTGTGTCGAGTACAACCGCGGCGGGATCCCCCTGGTCGTCATCGTGCTGTTCATCCAGGGCCTCGCGCAGCTCTTCTGCTTCCCCTCGCTCAACACGTACTGCCTGGACGTGATGCCCACGCAGTCGGGCGAGGTCGTCGCGAGCAACTACGTCATCCGCTACCTCTTCGCCTGCCTGGGCACCGCCGTCGTGCTGCCCGCGGTCAACGCCATCGGCGTCGGCTGGTTCTCGACCATCAGCGTGGCCTTCCTGCTGTGCGGCGTCATGTGTACCATGGCCACGATCCGCTACGGCCGGCAGTGGCGGCAGCGGATCGACGCCAAGAAGAAGGCCAGGCGTTACGCCGAGAAGAGCCGCGGGCGGCCATCACAACCTCCACCAACGTCATCATCAGGCCATGATGGCGACGACGATGGTAATATGCAGAGGGTAGACGCTGCCGCCGCCGTAGACACCGAAACCCGACGGCCTGTTCCTGGCAGCGCCGCCCCGGACCAAGGTCTCCGCTATGATGAAGCTTCGCAGAAGTTGACTACCGCCTCGGCTCAACAGAACGCAGATGCAGTAACAACCACCACAAGGACGCCTATGGCGCAATCGTGCAGCGGGGACCTTGAAAAGGGCGTGGGGAGGGCTGCCTAGTGTTAGTCACTTGAAGCTTTTCTGTCGATTTGTTCCTTACGTGGGGGCTGTTGGCTATGCCCCTAGTTTTGAGGAGATACCCTGTTTTCATTCTATTTTCGTCCTCCTTTCCGAAGTTTGTATTAAGCCGGACTGCTTTATGAACGTCGACAATAAGAATACGACAAAACTATGATTTTTAGAGTTTAACTACGACTTGCATTCGGTACGCCGACGATGAGCGCCACCAGCTCTTTGTTTAACTACAAGGCAGGTTGACATGTTGGGTAAATGATAGTGGTACATTTATACACATAGAGCAGGCCATATGGATTTCCCAAGATAGAACACTGTATAGTAGATAGCGATCGTGCAACGATATTTTATATAATTAATTAACAAATAGAAATTATTAATGCAGAGAGAAATAGAGAGAGAGAAAGTTGGTTTCGGGTGACTTAGGTAGCTTAAGACGACGAGGTTGACTTCTTCTCAGTAAACTGCAATCAGGAAACGCGAGGGAAGGTCTGCAACTCATGCTGAGATGATCCTGGATTTCGATCTGTCCGCTATCAGGCAATACGATTGCTTACCTGTAATGTTGCTCACGATGGTAGCGGTACAATATCCGGGGGCTTGAATTAGCATGTCCACGTCGGCAAGTCCGCGTCTATGTTTGGATAGAACGCCACACTCAAAATCAAGCCATATGTAAGGGGTGAAAAAGGGGGCGACATGCAGCTTGCGGCTTGCAGAACCCGGCAAATGCATCTTCTAACTGCCGCTTTCGTCCCGGAGGAGGTAGGTGGGAAACTTTCAGCTGCAGGCCATAATGCAAAGTTACCTAGTAGCATTGGGGACGAACAGGGCTGACACGCAAGTTTGGAATGATTCAAACAACATAATCACGAAGCGCATACATACTTGATGATTTCCTTACTCATCTTATTCATCTTACTCAGATGTGCAGTCCCCAAGGTAGACGGACGGCGAAGGACCCATGACTCAAGAATACAAGGTATGTTGGAGCACTCCTCATTGGTGGCATTTTGGAGAGTAAGCATGAAACACGGAATATCTTCTCGGCCCAAGGTCTACGTGAAGGCTCCTCCTGGAAAGCACCAGACGATACGATCTCATGATGGGACCCTGCGATGGAACGAGGGGTGTTCTTGGGTGTTGTGTTCCATGTTCCATCCAGGGGTGGTTGTTGTTCCTTCCCTTGCCCACAAAAATGTGTAACGTCGGCCAAGCCAAGGAATGATCTGGAAAATGGGAAACATCGCATTCCTTCATATCAATTGATTCAGGGTCTGTTTCTTAAAGACCGCGTAAGCCGTTAAGCCTCGTTTTTTGCCCACTTCTGATGCTACCGTCTGTCTGTCTGTCTTTCTCACTGGAGCTGGTTTGTTCGGATGGAGGGCCGAAAAACCAGAAAAGAATCTCGGACGGGAGTTGTTGTTGTTAAGCTGATGCCAAGATGTTGTTGTAACTCACTTTAACCTTCAATACGGAAGACGAACGACGATGACTCGAGCCCGAAACAAGAATGCCTTGCATGCACACAATTCAATTAATCAATAGAAACCGCATGCAGCTTGCATGGCAGAAATGCAGATGCACAGTCAAAATCAGGCATCGCGATCTCAGAAATAGACATGCAGACCCGACAATCCAAAATCGGGAATCGTTATTCAGGCAAGTCTGTTGATCTAAATCTTCGGCGTCCGTGGCCTGAGTCTTCGTCATTTGCTGCATCGGTCGGCTGACAGAGGGTTGAGAGGCCCGACCGAGCAGCCTGTCCAACCTGGGCGATGCGGCTCTTACTGATGCGGTCTTGATTAGGAAAGACACACATACACAACATGTATGTATGTATGTACTGTAGTTGAGCAGCACAGTAGTCAATGTGTAACAGGGCTGAATGCGGCTGCTGCTGCTGGCTGCCAGCAAGCATATAATTCGGAGTTTGTCGGTTGGTCGGAGTCTAGAAGGTCTGGAAACCAGACTGACCAGTGTCCCGTGGGGCGTCAAGAGAAATGTGATGTTTCAAAAGGTCCAAGGAGGGCGCTTGTCCGCTACGTGCATTGTCACACCAATCGAGAAGCCGGGCGGGATCGCCGTGCTTCAATCGAAACGCCGAGGAAAGAGAACCCAGAATATCCATGACAAAAGAGTGGTATTATTCACAAAGTTCTATCTATAGGAACGGAGAGACAGACTCGGTCGAACTAGCTCGCGGGGTTGATTGTTTGGGACCTGTCAGCCACATCACATCAACCAAGCATTGCTCCAGGGTGGTCTCAAGAGGAAGGGGTTCTTGGTGACAACGAACAACATCGACACCGAGCTTATTAATGGGGTCCCATACCGGAACCAGGTGAAGCGCACAGTAGCAGGAGCCACTCGTCGGCCGAAAGGATCTACGTCTCCTCATCTTTAGATGTTGATCAGGCAGAGCACATAATCCTATATATCTTGGCGAGGCACGGCGAAGCACGGCGCGACGCGGCTGGTTAAGTAAAATTTGTATCGACATGGCATCATCCAAGCTGATGCTCCAAGGCGTTGTATGAGCTAAGTGGTCTGATATCGCCCACTGTGAATCACCAGATTGCGCACATTGCGATGCCGTATCATGACATCTGAATAAATACAGTAATATAATCGACGCGGGTGAGGCACAACTTCTTCTGACAAGGACCGGGTCATAGAGACGACAGAGAACATGTTCTGTTTGAGCCGCCGCCGATGATGCGATACCCCATGAGTTGCTTTGATGCCAATTGTTTGAAATAAAATCGCGGAGTCATGGTGTTTGCCAAGAGTAGAAACCCCCATACTCGAGTATAACAAGGCTTTTCGGTCAAGCGCTACAGACGACATACTGTAAAGTGAAAATGCACCAAAACCCCTGGAACATATGGGAAGCGTGTCGTGAATCGTCGTCTTAGCGGTTCGTATAATTCATCCCATCCCCAAACAGCAGCTGAAGGGTCTTGGGATCCTCTGATAGACTCACCGGAAGACGCATCAAGTCAATAGGGTACAGATCCTTCGCCGATCACTACAATAGACCTTGATACTTACCGGGAGACCGGACGACTACCCTGGCCACTTTACGCATGTACCCGGTCACTAGATATGTTTGATCGAAGGCAAAAAATAAATAAAGATAAGCCGTTGTTGGTTATGCCAGCGCAGAAACCAGGGCTGCAGGGCTTGCTAGCCGTAGAAATAGGGTAACGCGGTACAAGCCTTAAAGATGGCGATGTTGTTACCAGGCATTAGGTATTCATACTCTAAGTAGGAAAGTGCAAGCGACTCCAGCTTCTCTTTGCTGCTCAAGTCATGTTACATACAAGCGGATGTGTCCCGAAACTGAGGCTGGACTGCTTACTAGACGTCAAGCGGACAGTGCATAGTAGCGGGGATAAATGTGTGATAGCATGCAGCACGGGGTGAGAGACCTCGAGGCGTCGCCCGAAATCCCAAATGTCGACTCGAAAAATAGGGATGCATAGCATAGTACAGTACACATAAGTTTTGGGCGCGCCTACATACGCAAGTCGGGTAACGGTGCGTAGGTAGCATTACAGATTCGGATCGCTGCGATGTGGTTCAGAAGTGAAACAATTTCCGAGTAATTGTTTCTGTGTCTCATCTTCTACCTCTTCACTTGCTCTCTCTCTCTTCCCCCCACTCTCATTGTTTGTACGAGTAATTTTGAATCGCAATTGATATAATATTGCATTTGTACGGAGGAGGGTCGAAGGACTCATGACCATGCTCCAACATCACACAAGCCGTTGGTTTGAGCCTTGACTACTGTAAAGTGAAGTGGCGTATGCCATTTGGACAAGAACCACTCGCGGATATCATCCAACATGGGGTTGTCAAATCACAATCCAGAAGGCTGGCCACATGGCAGAATTGGGAAGGAATTTGTGGGCGATTACTAGGTTATGTAGTCATGTAGTTCCACTATATGGAATGGGCTTCATATGAAAAAGTCCAGGTGGACTTTGCTGCGGAGGATCCATCTCAAAGTGCAAACGATGACGACACCAGCTCGCAGCAATTTGTTTCTGAGAAAGCTTGTACCTCCTAGACCTCCCACTGGATCTTGGTCGTCGTTACAGAAAAGGACCAGGTACTTACTTAATTTGCCCGCGAGAACATGGATTGAAGGAGACAATTACCTCCAGACCTCTATACGCGAGATGCAGGATTAGTACTTATGTAAGAACTGTAAAGCAACCTGCTGTACTCCTTAGTTCGGTATGTCACTGCCGTAGGTAGTGCTTATCGGGAAGGGAAAAAAAGGAAAAATTCCCTATTCCCTTCTGCATTCAGCGAGGATGCGGACGAGTGTAGTTGAGTATATGCATGCATACATGCATGCATGCTCTGTCCTGAAAAAGCGACGATGATGTTATCGTGCTTCAGTTCCAGCAGTGCCAGTCAGTAAAAGTGGTCATTTCGGAGGAACCAGTCTGTCCACTTTTTGCAACGCCAGAGTACGCGTCCCCCTCATGAAGATGCTGTTTCAAATCCAAGCAAGTGGTCGAATTCTGCGGTACCTAGTGTTTTCGCTTGGCTGCATGGGCCGGGATGTTCTTGGGAGGCTTGACAGCGCCCCCTGTCCATCCCTGACCTTTTGGGGGCCTTTTGGACATTCTGGGCAGTGGCCATCAGTCTAGCAGTCTCTTGCTCAATCTAATCGGTAGCCGTCCCGCTCTGTGCGACACTGGCAACTGACTCCTCCAGGCTGTTCGCTGGCGCTGATTGGCCTCTGTTTAATCTCCTTGCTGCGTTGCGGCCATTCACTTAGCCAATGTCGATGTGGGGGGCTGACTAGAAATGGCAAATGGCAGTCTGTGAGCCCACCACTTAAAATCCGTCTTTGCTTGGCAAACTCGCGCAGCGTGCGAAGGCGTTTGGAGGCTCAACAGTCTTACGCCGACTGGCGAGGGTTGCATTCGACTACTAACCTAGTACTACCCGTCCCATGGGCGGTGGCCTAGCGTAGTAGTAACGCCTCCAGGTTGGAGGAGGAGACGACCTCCAACAAACCACACAACCACACAACCACACACCCACGACCTGTTTGTTCGGATGCTGCTGTGCTGTAGTGTGCTGTGCTGTGCTGAGGCTAGCCAGCATTGGTTTGCTTGCTTACTTCTTACCATATCCCTCCAGACTCTGATAAACTTGGCCCAGCGAAAAGAGAGAGGCGATCAATTGACCCAAAAGCTAATAAAAATAGCATTTGCCTCGCAAGGTCCCAGCCAGTAGGGACGGCAAGTACGGTTAACTTCAAGTTGGTGCTGGCCGCTGCAAGTGGTAACATACCTAATGTATGCGGGTGCGGGCTGTACGTAGTGACAGTAGTAATAGTAGCGGCAAGTACTGAGGTATTGTACTATATGTAACCTTAGCAAAGTACTTTAGCAAAGTCGAAATTCTTCCAAGACAGAAGATCCTGGGGAGAGACCGACAAGGTTCAGTGGGAATCCATAAGTTGCAACGCATTGATGGCCGACAGGGGGCGCGAATGCTAGATTCGGGAGTCAAGCCAGGTTTTAGATAGGGGGCCAACTAGTATCAACTTTCACATTGCGCGTCATATGTACCTGGCAAGAGACTCTCCCCCGAGTGTTTGGCCATTTGATTGATCTTTTTATTTTATTTCCTCCTCGCGAGATCTGAGCACGGGTTCCAATTTGTATGAGAGTGTAAGAAGCCAATAGTTTCGGCTGCCTGTCTTTGATGCTCGACAAGCTACTACTTTGTTTTTCCTCTTTCCCAATCCATCGCTAAGCTGCCACATACTTACCCTCTTCTGTCTCTTGTCGTCGACCTTTCAGTTTCGTTTGACAATTCCCAGTCGCAGTCGGGCCAGACAAGAGGAGAAAAAAGAAGAAGGAAGTGAAATCTTCAACCCAAGCCTTCCGTGCCCAGGCCATTGTCATTTGTAGTGGCCCTCCGCCTAGTGGCTTGGTGTTTTATCGTCTGTTCCCACGTCCGATCATCAACCCTCTTTTTCCTCCTCGACCTTCTTTGTACCTACTATTCTTCTTCGCAACTACTCCGAGAAAGACGGACCCTTTTCTGCTGCCATCTTTCTTCTTATCTTTCTTCACCCCTCCCCATTTCGCCAACTTGTTTGTGTGTGTACAATACCATTGCTTGTTTGTACGATACTGCCTCCTTCGCGATCGAGATACGCACTACCCGGGAACCCGCCCCTCGACTTCTTTAGCTGTCCGTCATTGGATCGGCCTAAAAACCAAGAAAGCACCACCGAGCTACCTAGCCGACCCCATATTGGTTCCCGCTCTATGACAGAATCGACGTAACATAACCAAGGAACTTTCAGCCCTCTTCTGGGTTAAATCGGCAACGGCATCGATATATCGCCAATCCCGGCACGCCATTCTTTACTTTGCCTTGGACCTTCAGCGGTCAAGAATAAGCCAAGCCTCTGGTTCTCGTTGACGGATCGTCCTAGTTCGATCTCTTAATTCGGTTTTCTGTTGAGCTAGTCGCACGCAGACTTGATAAGTGGCTGGAGTTCACTCTCTGCGCGCTCTTTCCATCCCCAGTTGTGTTTGCTTGCTCCATTATAGCAAACTTGGGTCCTGTCCCTCCGCCGCACCAGTCCACCACGGTTCCGGCTCATTAATACCTGTTGCTACAAATCAGGATAACTAAAACATTGTCGATGCTCTTCCGTTAATATCACCTCTAACCACACCGTCAACACAACCCCTTCCCGGGCGACCACCGCATCCGCAGCCATGGATAAAGTATCATCGTTCCTGCGCAAATCGAGTTCATTCGGCAGTATGATCTCCGCCAAAAACGAAATATACCTGCCAGTCAACACAAAACCGCAAAGCAAGAAGTTCCGCCTAAGGCAAATACTAGGCCACTGCTTATACCGGAGAGTGGTGATATGGACACTCGTGCTCATTCTATTACTGTCGCTTACCCTTTTCAACCCTCGTTTAACAACGAAAACCCGCCAGGATGTATTAGACCTGGTGCAGCTTGGCAAGGGCCAGCTCAGAGAGGCGCAAGCCGACAAGGGCGAGGAGATTGTTCTTCAGAAGCAGGACGGAGCCGTAGTTGAGGAGAAGAAGGAGAACGTTGAGGAGCAAAAGGAGGAGCAGGAGGAGGAGCCCGAAGATGACGGTTCAAATGGTCCTCATTGGATGAGATACAAGCAGTGAGTACACGCCCTCAACCCCAATTCATTCGACAACTTCTAATCAAGGAAAATAGCATGGACGGATATTACAAGGGCTTGAGAGCTATTGTGCCTTTCACCGAGTACACGCCCGAGTACCCAGCACCTACCGGTAGCAAGCCCACCATTCCTGTATCTGCACCACACCACACCAAACTTCCTACGCCCACCCCCTACAGCCCGCATCCGGATTACGACTCCAGCGAGTACAAGAGCGAATACGCAAAGGTTTCGCCGTGCTACCTGGACGCCGCTAAGAAGACGCCAGTACCCGAAGTCTACGCTTACTCGGGAGTGCCTCAGGGTCAGGCCAAACCGGCCATGGGGTCCTACGATTTGCTCGGCATGCGCGAAGATGTGTGCTTCGACCGATTCAGTCGCTACGGTGCTTATGGCTTGGGTTACACTACCAAGGAAGGCGGTACCGGAGAAGCATTGGACACGGATCACGAAGGCAACGAAGCAGTTTGGGAGAAGCACGGCAAGATCAACTGGGAAAACATGGACTGGGCCGCAGCCCAAGAACGATGCTTCGTCGCCAACGAAAACCGTTTCTACACCGGCAACAGCACCCAAGATGGAGAATTCGCCAAGCTTCGACCCAAGCGAATCGACCGTACCGCTATTGTGATCCGAACTTATGTGGGCTTCAAGTGGACAGCTCACTCACTCCTCAACTTCCGCGCCATGATCTCAGAGCTCAACCTGCAATCAGGCGGTGAGTATGATGTGCACTTCCTGCTCCACGTTCGCGACAACAACATGCCCATCTGGGCCGACCCGCAGACCGCTCAAGATATCTTGGACGAGAATGTGCCTCGGGAATTCCACGGTATCTGCACCTTGTGGTCCGAGGCTCAGATGAACCTTTACTATCCCGGAGATTTCGGCGAGGCGTTCGACAACCCCAGCAATGGTGATATCCACGGTGTCTACCGCAGCGCTCATATGCCGCTTCAGCATTTCGCCCAGATGCACCCTGAGTATGCCCATTTCTGGAACTGGGAGATGGACATGCGCTGGACGGGATCTTACTACGAGCTTTTCGACAGACTGGGCAAGTGGGGTGCCAAACAAAGCCGTCAGGGCATGTGGGAGCGCGCCAGCAAGTACTACATTCCCGCCCTCCACGGTGATTGGGCCAACTTCACCAAGACTGTCGAGCGCGAGACCCAGGCTTCCGGCCGTCGCTCGATCATGGGACCTGTCATCTTTGCCGGCAAGAACAACCTTCAGGAAGGCGAGGGCGGCTTCATGCCCAAGTCGTGCGCCACTGGCTCTGACATGACTCAGTGTGGTGTTGGCGAAGACGCTGATCTCATTACCCTGAATCCCCTGTTCGATACCAACGAGTCTGGCTGGGTTTTCGCAAGCGATGTTACCGGCTACGACAAGCAGTACCCGATTCCCCCGCGACGATGTGCCATTGTCACTGCATCTCGACTATCAAGACGCCTGTTGTCTGCCATGCACGAGGAGACATGGCGTATGCACCACGGCATGTTCAGCGAGATGTTCCCTCCCTCGATGGCATTCCACCACGGGTTGAAGGCTGTATACGCCCCCCATCCCGTCTACGTCGACCGCGCCTGGCCCGCTGAGGAGATCGAGAAGCACTTCAACGGTGGACGCGACCACACCTCTGGTGGACACGGAAGCCCCTTCGATCTGCAAAACGAGCACAACCACAAGGGTACCTCGTGGTATTACAACAGCGAGTTCGCCGGTCTCTTATGGCGCCGCTGGTTGGGTTACGCTCAGATGGACGGCCGTGGCAAGAACGGCGGCCGATCCGGCGAGGGCGACTTGCGTGGTGGACGCGAGGAGGAGTCGGACCCGAACAACTCCGGACGGTTGTGCCTTCGCAGCATGCTTGTCCACCCCATCAAGTGGGAGAATCCGAGTGAGCGAGACAATTAGTCGATGGCCTCGGCACTCCTTTCTCTCTTTCCTTCAAATTTCGAATATTTATTTGCATGAACCGGGTATAGACAGGACAGCATTGGATGGCACATACTCGATGTTCCCCGCACAGAGGATCATGAAGGGTACACCAACACTACTGGCGCGGTTTGTTTTTTCTTTGATATGTCGGGTATATCCACATCAGAAGCACATTTCCAGTACAGGGCACTGGTGGCGTTGAAGGCGAGGACCGCATTGGGTTTGATCTTTGGTCCTTTTTCTTTGTCTAAGGAGTTGGAGAACGGAGTCGGCAGGTTGGTTCGCCTTTTGAATCTTGGAGAAACCTGCCTGACTTTATTTGTTATCTCACATGGGGGGAAAGCTGGCTTAGCCGAGCAGAACCTGTCCAAAAGTGAGAAAGAGGGGGCTAGAAGAATTAATGAACACGGAGGGAGAGGTAGCGGGGGTGGGATATACGCTACCGATGGATAGGATGGATCGAAATGACTTGAAGAGAGCAAAAGCATCGGGACGGAAATCTATGCTTTTTCTTTTTCTGTTTGTTTTCTTGGTTCCCCTCCTATTCCTTTTATATATTTTTTCTGTTAGAAGATCGATCTTATTCAAGAGATCGCTGTACACTTTTTTTACCCCTAGGCCTGTGTACGCCTGTACGTACCGAAATTCAAAAGCCCAGGTCGAACTGTATGAAGACTTCTCTAATGCTCGTGATTTGGTCAAAGATAGATGTGAATACGCATGGGGGCATTCTTGTCTCTTCTGGTCATGGGCGGAAGGCCGATGTCGCGCTCATGGAGGTTCTTGGTGTTCATACAGCAAGCATTGGTTTTCTCGTCGAACGATATGCCTGTTGGGAGACTAGTTGCCTGAAATGGAGGAGGCTGCAGTCTCGAGCTTGAATCTCGAATTTTGTTGTGTAAAGCAGACCGAAGTTGTTGGTGGCAGCAAGCAAAGAAATTGGTCGACGGACCAAGCAGAAAGGTAGTAAGTAGTACGTTATTATATAAATGCAACGATCAACCAAGGTTACATCCATCGCGAGATAGAGCATGGTAGAGGGAGCAACAAACCGAAAGAAAGGTCAAAGCCAAACAAATCTCCTTCCTCTTTCCCTTGATGGTTTGAAGGGGGTTCTATCAAAGGTGTATCCCATCCTTGGCATGCCGGGGTTGAGCCAATCACAGGGAGGCCGTGTGCTCCATTGGGGGGTTATTGAGTTACGGCCCTCTGCCGATATAGCCGTGTGTGCGCGGAACGGTATGCGACACCGGGGGTTTGCTTGCTCATTATGGGCTACGTTTGCTCTTTCTCGTTGAGCGACGCATCTGGGCAAAGGTGTGACTTCATGGAAAAAGTGAGTGTAAAATAGGCAGTCCAGATACGAGGCACCTGCATTTTGAATAGATGTGTGCTCGAGGATGATAGACTAACTTTTCGCTGAGAAGGTAAGAGTGGTTTCGAGACATTAACAACATAGATATCGAACGTCTGCTTAAAATAAGCAACAACAAAGATCCAGGCCAAGTCTTACATACAGGCCTTAGACGTCTATCAATCTATCTATTGCAGTCGTATCGTAGCGTATCGGTGGGATCTCATCTACTGGGGCCGATCATAAAACAAGAACCCTGGCCATCTCCTGTATTGTCTCCATCAAATCGAAGTACATCTTACACGTACCTATCTCAGCAACGGCGTTCTCTCTCGCAGCGAACGACCCCTTTCCCTTCTCTCCTCCATCCACTCAGTGATCCTATACGCCCAGTGGCAGAACATGCCCGCCAAAAAGCCCACGGCGTCGTTCTTGAACGCAAGGATACCCGCCGTCGTCACCAACATGACGACCCACCGCTCGGACCGCTCCTCGTCCGACACATCGCGGTGCCGCCGGCTGCTGCCGCTGCTCGTGTCCCACAGGTCCGATGCGCCATGATTGAGGCTCTGGCCAACCTTGGCGAGCTCCAGCCCCGCCGCCACAACCATGATGCCTAGCAGGCTGCGAGGGAACGCGCCTAGCAGGTCGAAGAGGGTTTCGCCGAACACAAGGCCGAGCACCACTTTCAGCAAGCCCAGCATGATGATGCTAGCGCCGCTGCGGGCGCCAAAGCGGTACTGGGCCGCCAGCCCACCGGCGCCGTGGCACACGGGCATGGCGCCAAACCAGCAGCCCGTCAGGTTCATGAGCGCGACGCTGGTGCCGAGGGCCGTGACGCTGGGCGCGGACAGGTCGGGCAGCAGGTCTGCGGCCAATGCGCTCGCCGCGATGACTGAATTCAGTGTCGTGAGGGGCAACTGCGCGATGCCCATGCCGATGGCATCCTGGGTCCAGTTCGGTAGCACGAAGTAGGGGCGCCAGATACCGAACCAAGGTAGGTGATGGTGGTGGTGATCAGGGCCGTGAGGGTGGTGGTCGTGGTGTTCGTAACCCAAGTGATCGGTGAGGATGATGATGAAGGCCATGACTACGCCTGCGGCGAAGACCAGCAGGGCGTAGGGGAAGCGCGGCATCCGCAGCGTCGCGATGAGCAATATGAAAGCCGCGAGGGCCCAAATCAGGTTGTCCAGGGGCTGCGGTATGAACCAAGGCAAGGGCCGTAGTAGGGAAGTGCCAGCGGAGATGATCAAGGAAAGACCAGCACCAAACTGGATTCCCTTAATGACAGGCACCGGGATGACGCGGGTAAACCACTGCAGGAGGCCGGTCAAGCTCAGGACTAACACGATGATAGATGTGACGCTGCCGGCTGCCATGGTTTCACGCAAAGAGGTATGTGAGGCAATGGCTGCGGCGGCGATAGCCTGGGTGAATGAGTCAGCTGTATTCTGCTACCAAGAAGCAATGGCGCGCGATTTAAGCCGTCCTACCTTCATGGGCTGCACGGGAAGAGGGATGCCAAAGATGACGCCCGTAATCAAATTAAACATGCCAGAAAACACCAAAGTGGTCGACAGAGATATAGAGCCGTTGATGGCCAGGGCGATCATGAGCGGCAATAGGGTGCCGAGGTCACCCAAGGCCCCCGATATCTCGGAGAGCGGGGAGCGGCGCAAAGTCGAGACATTGTTGCGGTGGAATTTCCGGATGTTGGCGGTGAAGGTCATGTTGATATCTGGGTGATATCAGGCCGGTGTTCATAGAGGAAACAGAAAAGCAAAACAGGCTTGCCAGCAGGCCATCAAAATGTTGAAGTTGGAAACACCGAAGGGAGCAGCAGTCAGGCAATCGACATCAGATTGGTCACCTGAATGGCGGAGCAGATGACCGCCGTCAACCCCACTTTGGCACTACCTGGACCTGGGAACACATGTACATATATCCCAACCTCCAATGAATTCCTTCATCATATAAGCTGTAGTTTCGGGTTAACTATCATCAAACGCCAGTTACGGCAAATATGTGGCACATCTAAATCCTGTGGGTGGCCTGAGGCGGGGAGCACTGGCGGCTGGTCGGCAATCAGACTATGCACTTACGCCCGTATATTGCTATGGGAGGATATTGCGGTTCGGGTATTGATAGCGATTAACTTCACGTCGATTACAACCGACTCGGTATTTGGAATCTGGCAACCTTGTGCAGAGCTTTTATCATTCTCGATTTTACTCTGCCATGATCCTCAGCAATAACTATGAAAGCAAAGGACCCCTCGATACCCGTCACCAAAGTCCTCTGTAGCCATCCGCTAGGTTGGGTGCTAATCACGGCTCCTGTATTAGTTGCCGGCAACCCTATGTACTGGCGCGACGAGAAACGTCATGGCCCAGAGCTCGCGCTCGGATCGGTCGACTCGGGCTTCCGGGGTTCTTCCCTGTCAGCGGCGGGGATAACAGGGCAAGGCGATGGTCTGTCGGTGCTAAGGGGGCTGCAGCTGCACGCCGGTGAATG
This sequence comes from Apiospora arundinis, assembly GCA_039105305.1. Lineage (NCBI taxonomy): Eukaryota > Fungi > Ascomycota > Sordariomycetes > Amphisphaeriales > Apiosporaceae > Apiospora > Apiospora arundinis. Next base: position 2,171,054 of record JAPCWZ010000002.1, on the reverse strand, counting down.
GTTGCAATCCGATCCATATGAGGCGAAGGATGTAGTCGTCAAGTTGGACTTCAATAATTGTCTGGATCGGGTCCAAACCAAAATGCCCGACTTGTGTCCTACCATATTATCACCATGGCATAGGCATGAATGCAAGGATATCCGGGGATCCATGAGTACCTGAAGCAAGTAGAATGGGACATATTGAACAGTGTCCCGGGCTATCGGATAAGCTCGCTCACCACCGGCTTTCCGATGCGGACCTGGGAATTATGTCATGTTGACCTACCATCAACCGTAAGCACCGAACGACGCAACGACCCTTCGCATAACGCAAAGCCGGACCCGAATCTGTTGCGCGAGTGGCGCCTGCGAGCTCTCTTATTGATGCGCCAGTGTTGTAGAGTTTCATATGATGTCGAGCATCGTGGCGGGAAGAGGGGGAAGGGCGAAGGTGCACATGCCATGCAGTATCTGCATATAAGTCGTACAAAGCCCACGACAATACGGATTACTGGTTTGACGTATCTCGCTTCCATGTTGACATCTTGAATGTAAATGTATATTGGAAATCATTACACACAAGAAATACACTCTAGACATTTTGATACACAACCATCTCGGACACCCCCTTTCAGGTAGACAGACAACAACAAAATGTCTCGAGAACCGATAACTCCAGCAGCAGATGTAGCCCCAGCACCCCCAGCAGCGGAAAAGCCCGCCAAGCCCCCGCGCCTGCTGGGCCTCAACCACCTCAAGCTAGCCAGCCACGACATCCTCGCCACGCGCGACTTCTACACCACCGTGTTCCCCTTCACCCCGCTCCCGGCCTACGACCACCGACGCGCCGACGGCTCCCTCTTCGCCGTCATGTTCCGGCACGACCTCAAGCCCGCAGGTACTGGCACCGGATCGGGTACGGGCACCGGCAACACCCTGATCGAGGCGCGGCATAACTCCCAGCAGGCCGCGGCGCAGGTCGGCTGGGACCCCGTGACGTGGGGGGTCGGCACCCGCGCCGACCTGGACGACTGGGCGCGCTGGCTGGACCTCAAGGGCGTGGAGCACTCGCGGGTGCTCCGCGGGGTCAAGGGGTGGGTGCTCTGTGCCCGGGATCCGGATGGCAAGATCGTTCGGCTGTATACCGAGGAGGAACACGAGTGGGGGTTACCCGAGGAAGGTGAGTCTCGAGAGGGGGGCGACTTTCCTTTACCTTTCTTTTCCAAAATATGATTCAGGGGGGAGGGGAATGAGAATACTGACTGACCCTTTTTATCGTTCATGCAGATGAGATCTGGTTGGGTTCGTTGGAGGACAAGTAAAAGGTATCCGCTGTGCGATGATGCGCCAGGAATGCGACCATATCATCCTCTAATTGGCCAAAAGTTGCCTTGCCAAATAGCCATATATCACAATGATAGTTGCAGTTAAACACACATGACACTGAGTTGGAAAGGAGGAAACATGCAAAATATATTTTAACTGAATCGCTTTAACGTATCGTTCCATTCGTCCATTCATCTTGAAAACACACCCTACCCGATCCATCATTTCAAGTTTGGAAGTAGGATGACATGATCCCCTCGCTCTTCGAAAGAAAAAGGTGGCCCTTCAGCTTTTGAGGCAGAATGGCCCCCAATCGCTACTATAAACACTGTTGGAAAGGGGCAAACACCTTCCATGACCCCTTGTAGAAAACACCGACCATAGACTTGCATGTTTTTACTGCAGTCAAAGTAGAACGTACCCAAGTACACACCATAATCACAACGCTGCCAGATGATCTACCTGACGTCTGAAATGTAAACAAAAACATCAAAACACTACCACTTGAGACCCAACAGGACAAAACATCCCGATTTCACCAACCTCAGAAGAAGATACAATGAAATCAGATACTGTGTGTACCGAGAGGTCCCTTGCGGGGTGTAAAAAACAGGTGGGCCAGAGGAAAAAAGGCTGGTATCAGGGTGAAAAGAAAGCCAAAAGAGACCACCAACACCGTAAAACGCCACCCAACGCCATCCTCAAGGTCATGAATCGGATAGCCCAAAGGCCAAAGGCATCACCCAGCTTGCTGGAAAAAATGCCCAGATCACAGAGATGATGGGATAAGTTGCAGTATGTTGCGGGGAGAGGGGTAGTCCGCGAAGGGGGGTTAAAGTCCAATGGCATGCGCATTGAACGTGTAGCCCAGCGCGCCTTCTCGGACTTTGAGTATCTCACTCGCAATTACTTCTTCAACACAGCATCGTAGACACTGAACAGGCCCGTGACGGCGGTGCCGACCAGGACGCCCTTCCAGCCACCATAGACTGCGCCGTTGACTCGCGCAATCGATTCTTCGCTGAACCAGCCACCGAAGGTGACGTTCTGTCCGTAGACGACGAATGAGAGCAGGGCCTTCACGATGCTGAAGGTCATCGGGTCAACAGTATAGTCGGGGGAAGGGTTCGAGTTGCGGGACGTGCGACGGCCAGACTGGTGAGCCACGGACAGGTTGAAGAAGTAGCCGAACAGAGTAGGGAGGATGGCGCTGGTGCATGCCCACAGGAAGGCAGGCGACCAGAAGGACGTGGTCAAGAGCAGGAACAGATCCGGAATCATGACTGGGTAGTCCTTGGTACCGAGGAGCTGAATGGCGGGGATGGTGAATGCGTAGCGATCGGGCAGAACCTCATGTCGCAAGAAGTATAGCTCGAAAATGGAGACGAGGGCGAGCACAGCATTTACAGAGGACAGGTACTCGCGCGTAGCGTGCGTAGCCTCTGTGACGCCAGACTCCTTGTAGATGGACGAGACGCGGTTCCTCACGGCAATGGTCGAGCGGTCGACGGCCTCGGCGACGTCAGCCGGTGTGGCGGGCAGGGGAATGCGGCTCGCAAGGGAGAGGGCACGGGCCGGTGTATGGGCGACAGCCGTGGAGGTACTGATGGCCATGGACTCCTCTTCCGATGATCTGACGTTTGTTGTTAGTAAAAACGCGGGCGCGTGCTATGCGGATCCCGACGCGTGCTATACCCCTCCCTCTATTCGAAGGAGGTTGCGATAACGCGCCGGCTTGCGGGACGATAACTTACTCAGGTGCGGGCAGGGCAGGGGCCTCTTCTATGGCCTTGGTGAGTCTTCGCTTACTGACACGGAGCTTGTCGTCGGTATCCCTCTTGATTGGCGACCCGGCCGCCCTGTTGCGACTCGAGTAGTAAGGCGCGAACTTGGGATCAGCCACGAACTGGGTCGTGTTTTCGGCAAGGTATTCGTCCAGAGCGAGCTCCAGCTCAGCTTTCTTGAAAGATTCGAAGCTACATGGTAAAAGGGAGTCAGCGCATGCCTTGCGTCGCGAGGTTCAGCGTCTTGTTGTGGCGCTGCCACGAGATTCCCTCGTGGTGTAGCGGGCCCGCATTCCAGAGGGAATTGAAGGTGCGGTGCAGGATAGCTCTGATGACGACAAAGGTGGGAGAGCTTCAGATCGCGTCACAATTGAAGAAACACGGACAAAACGCGACAAAAGCCCCTCCAAAACTCGAGATTATATGATTTCAAGGCAAGGCGCAAAAGAATCTATCGCGGGCATACGTACTTTGTGAGCCCCGAATGTTGCGCGAGCTCTACAAGCTCGGCCTTTCGCTGCCGCTGCAGCCAGCTGTTCGCGCCGGACATGATGAAGAGCTCAGGAACTGAGGAAAGTAGGTGGTGATGGGTATAGATATGATCGCGTTGCAACGGCGACCAAGATGAGATGGTTCTTGAAGAGGTCTAGCAGACGTGTTCGTGATGAACTGGGGGTATGGATGGGTGATGGACGGAGAGTGGGTGGTGTGTATACTTGATCAAGGGGGGTGCGCAGTGCGTAGCGACAGGAACGGGAAGGCTAGGCAGGCAATTAAGGGGAGGAGGGAAGAACGGGGGGTGTTGTTTATGTTTTTTCTGGGCTGGCGTGTCAGTCGATTTGGGGCAAGCAGGCCCAGAAGCTCCAAAAGCTCCAAAAGCTGGGGGGGTGTTTGCCGATTTGGTGGTGGAATTGGCCTTATTGGCCTTGGCATTGCTGGCAGGGCCCGCCGACAGCAAATCCGCCGAGTTCGAGTCCCCAAATGTGGCTCCCAGACCAGAACCCAGACAGCGACAGCTCACACTCTCCCACTTTCTCGCTCTCTAGTACCGGCAGCAAGCGCAGATCCTCCACACCTTCTCAAGTCCCAGGGACCAAAGAGGGGCTTTTCCCGCCTGAAGCTTTGCGGGCTGCACCTTTGCGTTAACCTACAGTACATACAATCCAATCCCTGAAAATATCGTCACAACGTTTCGCAACCCGAATAACGTATTATTTTAGTATCAAATACGTTGACAAGCCGCTTCAATAACTGTAATAGAGACGCGTAAATAACTTTTACGATAATCCATCCCGGTTTAAAGAAGAGCGCGTCGAGATGGAGCGACGGGTTAATCCCGTCTCTTGCTGGAAGCGGAATCACTGTAGCGACTAAGACATGTTGACACACATACACACCTCCCACAGTCGCGACTCTACTCTGCATGACTAATACGCACACCACCTTTTCAATAGCGTCACATCAAGTATATGAAGTCAATGCTACTAGGTATGCGATATTCCACTCTATTACCTTTTAAGGTTATATCTATATATTCTTTTTTGTATCTGCATGGTTTGAGAAGCTTCTCATCTCATGATGAATCCATCCAATCCACAAACCGTTCCTGCCCCTTCGGCACCAGCCTGATGGGCACGAATTTGTCGCCGTGCAGCTTTAGCGTCAGGATGCTGCTCGCGCTGCCGATGACTTTCCGCGACGCTTCCTGCGCCTTCCGGTAGACCTCGGCGCGCTGTTGCCGGTCCATGCGCTCCACCTCGGCGTCGCTAGCCCACTCGTCCACCGCGAGCTCGAGGCTGTACTTCTGGAAGATGACGCTGAGGGCCGAGATGAGCTCGACTTGCGCGAGGCGCCGGCCCAGGCACGACCGCGCTCCGTCCGAGAAGGGGATGTAGGACCCGCGCACGGGTCGGAAGAGCTGCGCGCTCGTGTCGGGGCCCTCGAACCCGCCGTAGTTTTCCGTATCCGCGCCCTCGACTGCTGATTCTGTAGTTTCGTCGATGCCCAAGTCGGTCGCCTTCCGGTACCATCGCTCGGGCACGAAGTCGTGGAGGTCGCTCTCGTCGCCACCCGCGACCTTGCTCGGCTTGGAAGGCCAGTAGCGCGGGTTGCGATGGACCGCGGTCGCCACCAGACCAACGTGCATGTCCTTCGGCAGGTAATATTTCTCGCCGTCCCGGACGATAACTTGGCCGTTGCTGGCCACCTCCTTCGGGATGTCGACGACAGGCGGCATCATCCGCAGCATCTCGTTCATGCAGGCGCCAGCCATAGACGCCATTAGCGTATTGACGCTCGACTCGTAGTCCCACGAGTGCGGATCCGTGTCGCCGAAAATGTTGGCAATGTCCCGCTGTAAGAGTCGCTGTGCGGCCGGGTTGTTGGCCAGCTCCAGCAGCATAAAGTGTATACAGTTGGCTGTCGTCTCGTGTCCCGCGACAATCATGATGAACGCGTTGCCCGTAATCTCTTTGTCCGTCAGCTTGGGGAGCTTGCTGCCCTTCTTTTCGTTGCCAACTTGGCCTTCTCCGTAGCTTGTCCGGACCAGCTGCCCCATGATGTCCATGCCAACCTCTTTGTCACCATTCTTGACGTCATCGATCTTGTCATGTAGAAACTCATCTAGATACTTTACAAAGTTGTCCTCTGCTTCAGCAGCATCTTTAGTAGTCTTAAAAGGGAGATGCTCTAGTAGTCAAAACGTCAGCCTGGATCGTACACAAATATCACCAATAATGACTTACTCAACAGCCACCTAGGTGTAAGGAGAAGCATCAATATCTTCTCCAGCGTCGTTTCCAAAGAATGTTTGAAGGTGAGAGTGTGTCCTCCGGGCGGTTTCAAGGTGGCATATTTGGCTTGGCGGGCATCAGCATCCGGCGGAAGCGTTTGTCCCGGCCACAACAACCGGAGCCCGAAACCAACATAGCCGATAATGTGCAACATGAGGGACATGGTATCGTGTTCCACCGTCTTTATGGTCTTGTTTCCTCCACCGTCCGCACCCAGCCACTGATCACACATGCCCTCGGTTTGCTTGATCGACTCGGCGAAGACGAGCGCGGCGTTCTTCTCGTTGAACGAGGCGGCCGTGACCTTCCGGTGGTTCTTCCATACGTGGCCCTCGGTCGTCAGGACGCTCTCGCCGTACAGGGACAGGATTTTGTAGACCTGGACCGGTTTCGGGAAGGCCTCGCGCTTAGACGTGACTTGGTGGATCACCTCGGCGTTCGCGGTGTATAGTATGATGGTGTTGGGGCAGGCGACCAGGAATACGTCGCCCAGCTTCTCGAACACTCGGTAGTTATCACGGAAGTGCCAATCCGGCATCAAGACCCTGTAAAAGTCAGTATACAATGCTTGTAAGTATACGACCAAGTATACATGGTTCGTATGCAACCTACGGCATCACATCTTCCCAGTATCTGCGCGGCAGCAGCTTGAACAGGGTTTTCCAGAAAGGAAACATCTGCGCAATCGGGCTGTGAGGACTGATTGCTGTATATTACAAACATGATTAGCCGTGTCACCACTTCGCGCGCAGGGGGGGGAAACACTTACGAACCACATGGTAGGGAAGTCCGGTACGCTTTGCTTTGGCGACATTCCCTGCCAGGGCTGTGACGTAGCGATATACGCCGTAGCCTATAGCCGCAAGCAACAGCAGCAGAATCGTGGATGCCATCTTGGGCGTGAAAGAGATAGAGAGAGCGCGCACGAAGACCAATGGCTTTCTTGGTCCAAGCTAGCTGGTAAATAATGAGAAGAAGTGAACTAGAGGAGCAACTCTTGAAAGCCACAAAGAAGAAAAGGACCCCAAGCAACCAAGCAGGTCTGTCGCATTCGAGACGTAGTGACAGACGCCGTTTTAAGGGTGGTCCACCAGTTCCGTGTTTCAAGTTATACTGGAACTTGACACGAGTCGATCCTATGAGCGAGCAGCATCACGAAGCATGTGTAAGAAGAGAACGAAGAAAAGCAATAACAGTAGCCCTTTCTCCCGTCCTAGCAGAATGCAGAATGGACCCAGGGTTCGGGGAGTGCCCCATACCCGGTAATTCGCCCGCCAGTTCGCAATAGCTTTGGTGCGGCCATGATTTCAATGTCGGTTAAGTCGAATAAAAAGCTACTACAAGTATGTTGGATTGGAACTAACAGCCGCTGTCTCCCTGCTCGGAGTCAGGACCAGCCGTGCGCTAGGGTTGCTTTTTAGATCCACTGACACATCGATAATGTGCCGTTGTCCATGTGGACGTCATCCAGTTCGCCAAGCTAAGCCAGGGAGACTTTATAGCGGCGGGATGTCTGTTTGGGGGACACTTAAGTCGAACAATACCCATCCAAGCCATCTACCAGGCCAAATATATTGTGGTTGACGTCGGGTCCTGGGTCTTAGACACCATCGCCGCGGAAGACAGCCAGGGAACAAGGATCCATTACGGGGAACCACAGGTTTATAAACCTATCTATACTGGTCGCATCTCGTGTAATACGAAGTATACCAGTAAACAGTCCGACTATAGCAGCGGCCCCGTGCATGGTGTGTCAAATAACCTTATTTCTATGCACCGCCAATACTTGTCGACATCCACGCAGTTTGGACGAACCATTGGCTTGGGCATAATTGAGCTCATCATGTATGCACTAGCACATACAGACGAACTTTGAGGGCTTCTTGTGTCTGATTGGCACTTACAATATCTGATTGGATGCTATTGTCCTACTTGCTTGCTTTTCTGAATACACTTTATGCCAACGTGTCCGGTGCATCCGCCGAATTTCTTGACATTTACTGTATAAAAACGTTACGTGCCGAAGCAAGCATCCATAAATATACTATAAGCCATAAATATATCTCTGGCATGAGTGGCTGTTATTGAGCGCATCGCATTCCCAGTTAAACACACAATGCCCAAGTATCTAGTGCTTCCTATATTAGATTTTTATATGTCCGATTCCCGCGCGGAAGGAGGGTCGCGTGGGGGCAGCATGCAGCCGGTAAGGGGCAACGATGATTGTGTTTGTTGTAAACGAATGCACGAATATATTATCTAACGGAATGGGTAACGTCTATTTAATTGACCCGAGGAGAAGGCAGGAGCCAGGCAGCCAGGTTACCTACCAGGTTACCATGCTGTCGGATCGGTGACAGCTGCGCGCCGCCAACCGAACTTCTCGGCGCCACATCCAACGTTCGATTCAATTTGCTCAACGCCAGGTCACACCACACCTTACCTAAGAGGAGTGAGCGCAAGAAAACATGACCTCAGCTTGAAGTATACTCAAGTGCTGCTAATTTGACCTCGCCCCGACGTCGTAGTTCTGTGTGACAGACAGCTCATCATCATCTTCTTCCCTTCACATTCAGGTCAGTTTTTGAGAAACCGGCGGCGAGGCGGTGTCAAGGCAGTTGTTTGTCGTTTCGGTCCGACGGACAATATGCCTGGCCTTACCAAAGCCCAGCTCAAGCTGGTCGAGGCCGCAGAACATTCCTTTGATCGTACTTATGCCGCACAGTATGGCGAGGAACGCTGGAGAAACTCACTTCGCCCTGCCCTGTTGAACAGCACCCGATATGCCATGCTCGTGAACCGATACGAGACAGCTGAGATACCTAGCGGGGGCGTATTTACCGACGATGACAAGAAAATCCTACAGGCAATTGACTTCTTCCCCCCTCTCGGTAGCCAAGGCACACCCTCCTTGTCCTCCGCCGAGTCCACAGTGAAATCCCAACAACCACGCCTGATGGCATACAAGAGAGGTGACTCAATAGACCCCTCCCAACCCGCATCGATCGATGAGCCCTTTCCGGCCCCACAGGTGACTATAGCCCAAGATGGCTCCCGAGGGCTCATGACACATTGGAACCTGGATGCCGCGTCGCTCCTCCCCGTCCGCTTACTCAATCCAGTTCCGGGCGACAAGGTACTGGACCTCTGCGCAGCGCCAGGCGGTAAGAGCATAGCGCTGGCGCAGCTCCTCCGCCCAGCTACCTTTGACGACCCCGATGCTCCAACGCTGGCAGGGGGCTGTCTGCACAGCAACGAGATGGACCATGCACGCAACAAGCGACTGGCGGCGAATTTGGAAGCTTACCTACCCCCTGCCCTCTTCCAACGCGGCGAGGTCAAGGTCCTGAAACTGGACGGCGCCGACCCCCTCGCGATCATGTCGCTTCCCCTCCGCGCCGGAGGCTACGACAAGGTGCTCCTTGACGCCCCCTGCTCGAGCGAGCGACACGTCCTGCATGCGCACGCCAAAGCGCGGCAGGCGGGCAAGATGGCCGACGAGATGGCGCTCTGGCGCTCCGGGCAGTCCAAGAAGACGGCCAAGATCCAGGCGGCGCTGCTCATAACCGCGCTCCGGGCCGTCAAGGTCGGCGGGCGGGTAGTCTACGCCACATGCTCCCTCAGCAGCGAGGAGAACGACGGCGTCATCGAGCGGGGCAAGGAACTCGTGCAGAAGGACAGGAAGAAGCTTGGGATCAAGTGGGATGTTACCGTGAGAAGGAATACAAGTGCGAGTGCGATCACGGAGGACGGGGCAGAGGAGAAGTGGTTAGAGAGCTGGGCGGAGCGTACAAAACATGGTTGGATCGTGTTACCTGATCACCCGAGTGGTGGACGATGGGGACCGCTGTTCTTTTCCGTCCTCGAGAAGATCGCGGCTTGATTGTGGGTTGACAAAGTCCGTTTCACACGTACCCGCACACATACGGAATACATACACCCACTACCGGTAACATTCCATACGCAATACCATATCCTGATAGTTTGCTTACTCTTTGGCAATGCTACTCGCGACTGGAGATCCGGTTGAGAGCTCGCGGACATTGACCAATACATAGATGTAGTCATTAGATACGCTACGAGAAAAAAAGGAGTTGGGTTTGAATTCAAGATTGCGTTTTGCTGATTGTGCCCTGATCCCTACCACCCGCCTACTTACGGAGCACATAAGTGGAAGTTAATGTCTCGGGCCTATCGGGAGCAACCGACACCTCTCAAAGCGGATATATTAATGGCGGGGTGGTGTGTTTGGTCTCTCGCAAAAGCAAAAGGGCGCGCAACCAACCGAGGACAGACGAAGAGTATAGTGGGTCTTCCTGTCTTTCGGCAGTAGCAAGCCCGCCGCTGCCGCATCTTATTGTTCGGGTCGGTTTGGAAATGGATCCCTCCAAAGGAAACCCCAACCGACCGCGGAATATACAACGTTCGATCGTACGCCCTATAGGTAACAACACTTGAAACTAGGCACATACGCAACGCATGCGCGCAATTGGGTAACCCCTCCCTCCCTCAACCATCGCATACGCATACATATAAAGCGCCGCTATATTTCCCCTCTCCTCCCCTCCAGCCATGTCTGCAGCAACAACAGCACCACTCCGTTTCTTCACCCCCCGATCTCTTATTGGCATTACCCCACGCCGCCTGCTTTACCCAGCGTCGACGTTCCAGTCTAGCAGCAGCATCCGCACCTTTACCCCGTCATTCTCCCTGCTCCCTTTCTTCAAACCCAGCTTCGGACATAACGCGACTGCTGCCCGCCGCGCCATGTCTTCTTCTTCGTCAGCACCCGCCAAACCCGCCATCACGGCCCCGCCGCCGGGCAAGTTCGAGTTCCTGGTCGTGGTCCCCGACAAGCCCGGGTCGCAGGCCAAGCGGCTCGAGGTGCGGCCCAAGCACTTTGAAGGTATCACTTCTTATGTCGAGAACGGCACCATGAAGATGGGAGGTAAGTTTTGAAAACTAATATCTCCAACTACATAAAAACGCAGGCATTGCTTTTTGCATTGGATGATAGCAAACTAAGAACATATCATGATAGGTGCGGCCCTCAGCTCAGTACCTCAGGGCGACGATCCTACCAAATGGGACTTCGCCGGCAGCACCGTGGTAATGGTCGCCGAGTCTGTTGAGGAAGTCAAAGCCATACTGGAGAAGGACATCTACACCACGAGTGGTGTGTGGGATATGGAAAAGGTATGTACTCCTCCAAAACCTGCTTATGAGATAATGGTAATTAACGCCTCGCGAATCTAGGCTCAGATATGGCCCGTAAGTAGACCACCGCAGAACCACGCACCCCCTTTTGGGCAATCTCAACCCGTTATGGCGGGCTTTCAAGAATATCGGAGTCGCCAACTAACCTTTGCACGCAGGTCAAACTTGCATTCCGATACCCATAAGAAACAGGAGGCGTTGAATTTCATATCTGAATATGCTTTATTATCTACAAGTTCACGCTGCCGAGACCGGTGTTGTGGGGTATGGATACATAATCATGATGTTGTTGATAGTACCGGGAAACGCTGTTCATTCCCTCAATCGTCCTTCGCCTTTGTGAGGTGCATCCAGTGACTCCCAACCTCCCATGATATCTGAAATGCAAAATGCAAAATGCTAGCGTGAAGTGACTATCTCCAATCGCAAATGATACTGACTGGTATCGTGAAAGCAGGCGCGCATTCTGCAACGGCTACTCGTGAGCGGGAATGACATCCGCCTACTGTTGTTTACACTCTCGCCGACGGGCTTCGTTAGTCCCTGCTCTTCCTGGGCCTACTCGTTGTCGTCCTTCGCTTCCGATTTCTCATTTTCAGCCAATTCTTCAGCTGCAACGCGCAGTTCGTAGTTCAGATCGTAGCATTGGGACAGCAACTCGGATACACTCCCTTGACCTTCCGGGATATCGCCACTAACCATGAATTTCCCGTCCACTCGCAGGTTATCGATAGAGTTGAGCTAGTAAATCAAGAGGTTAGCACTTAAACCCAGTATCCTTCACGAATGCCACCTACCTTCATGCTGTATGGATAAAGTTCTCGAACTGTTGAGACACCCCCGTTGTTCTGGACTTCTATCAAACAGCGCTTCAGTGTTTGAAGTTGGTTGTAGATGGGCAGCAAGGCCTCGGAAACTGGCTCAGATGAAATCATCAAATGATAAATGTAGCCATAGCTTCGGCGGATAAGATAGAGTAAGGTCTGCAGCCAGTTAGTAACTTCACCGGTTTACGTCCTCATAATTGCTCCACTTACACGTTGCACATAGAGATCGGCAGGTTCGCCCTTTGCGTCGACCCAATTTCCGTCCACGCGGTTCTCGTCGATCTTATCAAGCTGCCGCTGGTAGTCGTAGAGGTCGGTTTCTCGTAGGGACCAGGCCTGTGTGAGAGACAATTTGTCGAGCTCATTGCGTATGCCGGTCAGGGTGTCATATACCGACTTCCATTTCTCTGGGAATTTACCTCCCCTGGAAAACAATTAGTCGTTGTTGACAGCGCAAGGTCGATGAGACTGTACTCACATATCCAATACCACATCGCTGTACTTTTGGCAGCGCTCAAGTAAAGCCACAACAGGACCGTTTCCAGCCAAAGGTTTGCCCTCTGCGTTAAGAAACTGGCCATCAACCGTTTGCGATCGTATATCCTTCAGTTGCGCTCGTAGCTTGTTTATATCCTCAGGCTTGAACTGCGCAGAAATGGGTCAGAGTAAGTTTTGACACAAGATTGAAATTGCTGAAATACCCTAGGTTTGGTGTTGATGGCAGCCATCTGGCGTAGGATGGAAACCATTCTCTCATGCGCTGGTATGATGGCTTCGTCATACTCCTTTAACCTCTGCTTCAGCGTATCTAGTGTTTCTCGGCAGCGATCGATGCGGCTCGCGAGGAGAGCCTCGAGAAAAGGTGCTGGTTCCTTGGTCTTGGTATTGTTCACTATCGTGGAAAGTCGCTCTAGTGTGTGTTCGATACTCGCTAAGTCTTTAGCTGAGAAGAGATTCGCTTCGTCTAGGTGGTCGAGTAAACGCTTGATGGTCGATGTGAGGGAGTATGCTGCTGGTGCCTCGTTGTTGCGGCCGATGGTCATGAAGAATAATGACAGAAGCTGGAAACAGCTGTCAACTACCCTATCGACTGGGACAAACGACCCATGTTAGCATCCACCAGTGCCCAAAGGAGGGGACGTGTATCCGAGGATAGGGGAAAGTGGTTACCTTGGTTTTCTTCCGACTTCTTGCCTGTCCGCACCACGTTGAGCTGGCGTACTTGCTCGATCGTCTTCTCATACAACACCATGACATCTTGGGTGCGGACGTAGGTTGTTCGGTCAAGCTTCCGTAGCTGTAGTTGATCGCGGATGGACATGAGCTCGGCGAGAATGCGCTTCTCGCCCTCATCCCGAGGCGCGGGGATCTTGGGTGTTTCCATGGTCTGTATCGGGAAATGAACTCGAGAGGAAATCTAGGGTCTACCGGGGATCGAGTTGTTGTCGGTAGAATCCTTTCAACAACTTGACAAAGAGCGAGCATGCAACGCAGACCGAGAAAGTTTCACAGCCCCTCTTCGCAGTAGCGTGCCTAGTCAGTATGCAAGACTAATCAGGTAGCTTGCAGATCGCGTGGGCCGCTTCAATTTCTCTAGAAGCGGTATACCGATATATTGGTAATGGTGGTGGTTCGGGGGAAGATCAGCTGCTTGTGCATAAAGTAAGTGAGAATGTCCAATGACGTGGACTTGGGGAGATGTTGTTGTATGTAAGGTGGTGGGGGATCAAGCAGCCAATCTACTCGAAGCTAGAGGGGTCTGGCACCAGCTATGACAAAATGTACCACTGGTTGATTCAGAATGGCATTGTGAATCATTCAGACGCTAGAAAGGTATGGGATGAGTATTAAGTACGAATTTATAGAATTGAACAGGCAAAGGGAGTATTCTTTCTTTTTTTCGTCTAATAAGTGTAGCTTTATATGCTACTTGCAGCTGTTAAAATACATATACCCCAAAGGTGGAAGTCGTCGATATGAACTAACTATGAGACCAGGTGTCGGGCTGGATATTTGTGGTGGAGTGCCTAAGGAATTGGATGATCAATGGACATACGAGCGTGTTCACGACGATAGCGATAGCCTGGGCCGTTTCTAGGCAAGATGTAGCAAGAGTTCTTGGTATTGGATTCTGCGACTTGACATATGCACTCTTGTTCCTATCCTTCCGGTTCATTGGCTCCTGCCGCTGCTGCCATTGCCCAGTGTATGTCCCTGTATGTCCCTTCGGCCAGTTCGGATTGATTCCAAGGCGAGAGCCCCAACTTGTCATTACTCTATCGCATGGGAAGGCGGGGAAGTTGAGCCATCGGGTGGGGCAATGATGATGATAGAGCAGGTAGCTTCGCTCTCACGCTCGACACCCTAGTCAGAAGCCTGGCAGTTAGTGAATGCAAAAGATGCAGAATTGCGCAGGCTGCGCAGGATAAGGCGTGAAAGGTGCTAATGCTAATCATGGCCATGGTCGCGTGGGGCATCTCTCACGTCTCATGGGTCTGGTGAAACCACCCGAGCCTTCTTATTCGCCCACGGGATCTGGAGGGCCTGCAGCCAATTGAATCCTCGAGAAAAAGAACAGGCCCCCACCAGAGCTCTCGCCCGCTGCAAAATCGTTTACCCGAAGCTCCGGCCAATTTGTCTCCTGCCCGCTTAGGGTTGTTCGACCCTCTTTCTCAAAATTGTCCAGTGTTAGTCTCCATCCCGAAAAGTGACCTCTGAACATCGGAGTCGTAAATCGCAAAACCAGCCCATCAGCGCCAGCAAGCAGAATTGCAACTCTCAACACACACCTTTCTGCCCACCCAACAACCATCTCACATTTCACAATGTCTACCGCTGAGCTGGCTTCGTCCTACGCGGCGCTCATCCTCGCCGATGAGGATGTCCCTGTCACTGTAAGCCCGAATTCCGCCCACCGAATTTGCGACGATGGGAAACAAAAATCGATATGGCTTCGAGATCTGGTAGAGAGGAACCGCGCAACTGACAATCGATTTACTCTATAGGCCGACAAGCTCCAGACCCTGATCAAGGCTGCCGGTGTCGCTGACATTGAGCCCATCTGGACCTCTCTGTTCGCCAAGGTACGATACAACTATCCGCGCACACAAACCCCCCACTACGAATAAATCCGAATTGCAAGCTTTTGTGGCCTGGTCTTTCAACGATACTAACTGATGGCAATATACAGGCTCTTGAGGGCAAGGATATCAAGGAGCTCCTCTCCAACATCGGCTCCGGTGGCGGTGCCGCTGCTGGCCCCGCTGCCGGTGGCCCTGCCGCCGCTGGTGGTGCCGCTGAGGAGGCCAAGGCCGAGGAGAAGGAGGAGGAGAAGGAGGAGTCCGACGAGGATATGGGCTTCGGTCTCTTCGATTAAGCGGTTTCTTTACGATGAACTTTCCGTTTACCACGATCACGACGAAAAGAACGACCACCTCCTCTTCCCTTTTGTTACCAATTCATCATGCATGGTTCTGGGGTTTTCACTTTCAACACACCAACTTAGGTGTGCGGCGTGAAGGGAAGGCAATGGGCATGATACCTGGATGCTTGCCCCGGGCGATAAGACAAAAGTTGGCTCTTCGCATAGACACAATCTGATGATGGCCTTCGGGAGAAATGACAAACAAATCTGTAACGCTCGGTGTCTGCCAACCCTTGTGAGATGTGACGCCCATCGCGCCCCTGGAGCTTCGATACGATACTGGTACAGTCCCTTGTCACTATGGGCGATTACGACCATGACATCATTTCGATACGTAAATGTGCGATAGAGGATTCGACGCCTGACTGAAATAAGTTGCCTGTAGACCCCATTTCACAAGCTACATGGTATGATGATGTTGTTTCACCATGGAACGGACACAAGCTAGATATATGGCATCTGCTATCCCTTCTCGTGCATGAGATACGCATATTTCAAGGAGGAGGAGCCGTCTACGTGACTACATGCCAAGTGCCTCTTCATATAGTAAACTTGCCACCTTAAGAGCCAAACGCCATTCCCAATGCAATCATTATTGTCATTGCCACCCTGTCAGCCGTGGATCCATCTGCCCTTACTGAACGATCAGGGCCGCACTCGGAACAAGTCCGGCCTCCTTCAACGTCTTGCCAAAGTCGATGCTGCCCTCGAACGTTTTGCGGGGGAAGTTCATAATGAACTTGGTAACCGTGGTACCGCTCTCCGACTGCAGCATCTGGGCCACCTCGAATAGTGTTGTCTCGGCGGGCAGCGTCTTCATGACGTTGCCGCTCGGCAGCTGGAGTCGCAATCGGGCCTCGTTGTGCGTAGCCGCGGGACGAGAGGGGGCAGGCGCGGCCACAGGAGCAGGAGCGGCGGCAGGGGCACGGCCTTCGCGGGCGGCCTTGGCCTCCTCGGCCTTGCGGCGGCGCTCCTCCTTGTCGGCCTCGATCTTGGCCTTGATGCGCTTCTTGGCCTCGATGTCGGCGAGCTTCTCCTCGCGCTTCTTAGCGGCTTCCTTGATCTGCTCCTTGCGGGCGATCTCCTCTTTCAGGTCTTGCGACTCCTTGGTAGCCTTCATACGGATTGCCTAACGGTATGGTGTTAATATAAAGCCTTGGTTATGAATAGTATGACCTTCAGATGCGTAATGTGGTAGGTGGTGATGATCACAGGGATCAATGATGATTTTGAGAGCTTACCTCGTTGCGCTTCTGTTCCTCCTTGTCGATGATCGCCTGCTTGGCGCGCTTCTCTGCGAGAGCTGCGCGCATGTCTTGCAGCCGCTGTGCTCTCTCCTCCTCTGTCAAGGGGGCCAGCTCCTCGGTTGACTCAGCGAAGTCATCATGGCCACTAGATGTGAAGCGGTCAGTAAAATGAGGATGGTCCTATACAAATGACACTCATGGGTCAAGTAAGCTGGTGAGCCGGGAAAGCAACGTACGTCTTTTCGGCATGGAAACCAGCAAGCTCTTGGGTTCTGAACTTCTTGCCGCAGTCGTTGCAGACTATGGACTGCGCGACTTGACCATCGCCAAGAGCCTCGGCGTTGACTGAGGGGCCAGTTGCCTCCTCGGCTTGAAGCTCGTCAATCGGAGTATCTTGGTTCTTCTCCAGCCAGTTGATAGCTCCTTCCACTATTGAGGAACGTAGTCAGTAATCAAAGCTCTAGCTCCTCCTCAAACGAGCACTTGTGAATGGGGGGTTGGATCCCTTACGGCCTCCAGTTCTCTTCACGGCCAGCTCGGCACGTGATTTGTCAAAGCCCATCTCCAACAGTGTATCCAGATCTGACGACATGTTGGGCAAGATCCTGATGGCGTTTGCTAGGCAAAGGGTGCTTGGCAGATGGCAGAATGGGAGATTTTCAAACTGAGTTTGAGAAGGGCAATCGGGTTTTATCGGATGCACTCTAAAAAAATAACAAGCAGTCTGGTTTGTAGTGCTCCAGAAATCTGAGGGATGTTTGTATGCTGAAGCGATTCACAGGCTTCGGTTTCCAGCTTTCAGGGCACCAAGGAACGTCATCAGCAGAGTTGCCTCCAACGGACGTCTGTGGAGTTCCATGGGCGGGCAGGCCTGGTACAGCGGAAGTTGAATGGGCCGTGCAGGTGTCGCTATGCAGCCTGAGGGTAATGGAGAATGGAGCTACTCTGGCTGCTACTGCACTCTCTCTGGATGCTACTGGTCATAACGACTGGACTTACATAAAATTGGCTTGAACCTGTCTGTCTGTCCCTGTCAAATGAAAGAAAGACCGGGACGGACGGACGACCTTATTAACGACCACCACATGTCTGAAAGCTGTTTGCACACACACACACACACACATACACACACCTGTAACAGTCACATACTTCTCTTTGTCTATGATGTAGGTATGTAGGTATGCACTATATTCCAAACACCACTCAACTACCTGCCTGTAGTTGTGTGAGAATCTTAATGAATGGCCTGACCTGACGCAGCTTGGCTTGAGTGATAACCTATCTTCAGCAGCCAGCGCACTGTGCTTCTGGGTCTTGTCTTGGTCTTGGGGTCTTTTGGTCGGTGATGAAATGATGCTTGAGGGGCGCGGCATGGCGGGATCCTCCACGGGCAAACCCCAATTGGCCATGTACGACTTAAAGACACGCTTGCACTAATAAAAGCCACCCAGCAGGACCAGCTGGGGCCCTCTTTGGGTCCTTGGGAGGGCCCTGGCAGTATCCAATCCCACGCAAGGTACCCTAAGATCATTGATGGATGGAATTAGACCAGATGTCCCTTGGGTCTAAGGTCCAGATGTAAGGTAATTAACCTACCTAGTAGTAGCAGATTAGGAGAGAAGAGAGATAGGGTACCTCAGGCACGCTTGACACTCGCTCGGGTCGTGCTATGTCGTAACAAACTTGGCCTGAGCCAACTTCTTTTTCCTCCCGTTCCCATTTCCCTACTACCACGAAAAGGGATTACTTATCCATTGCCAACCTACCTACTTGAACTGAACTGTGAATCTGCTGGCTTCACATTGCGCCCGCCTGATTGAATTTATTCATACCTCTTACTTCTCTTTACCTGTCCCAACACCGGACCCGAACCTCCTTTAATAATCACCATCTTCTTCCCGGCGACTTCTTGCCGCCAACCCAACCCAAACTAGGAACGAACCAACGCAACCTCCTAGTTGTCCACATTAAATCGAAACAGACAGCTGACAAAAACGCAATCCTGCACAATCCCGAGCTTGCGACACCAAATAAACCTTAGCGATTACCTGCGCATCAAGTTGCACCTCCCGGTTATCTGGCTTCTTCAACTGCCCGCGGGTCGATATATACCCCAGATTGCGAATTTCGCTACCTATTCGTCTGAACGAGAGAACCTCTTGCTTCTTCCAAGCCGCCCATCATGTCTGTCGAGATCGACCCCCAGGAGCTTGGCTTCCACCGTACGTCATTTACTCATGTGCTGTTTCGAGCCACCTGCCATCCCTCGCCGACATAAGGGGCACGCGACAAAAACTTGGCAGCTAACAATATAACACAGGGCCCTTCACCGTCGAGGTGTCGGAGACGCTGAAGATCAGGAACCCAAACACCCAGCCTGTGGCTTTCAAGGTATGTGCGACATCGCGTGACTCTGGTGGACCGCTTGCGCTTGGCTACACGTTGCTGACATATCATATCGCAGGTCAAAACTACTGCCCCTAAACAGTACGACTCGATCCACCACACCTCCTGTACGATAGTGGCCTTTGTGCCTTTTGCTGATCACTCTTACCATTAGGTACTGCGTGCGACCCAACTCCGGACGGGTCGAGCCCGGCAAGGAGGTCGAAGTCCAAGGTAGGAAAGCCTTCAACCCGCCTTGCGGGCAAGCAATATTAGACCACAGCTAACTGGCCTCAAGTCATTCTTCAGGCCATGAAGACCGAGCCTCCGCTAGACACGAGATGCCGAGACAAGTTCCTGGTTCAGTCCGTCCCGATCACCAGCGACAAGGAGTTCAGCAACTTGACGGCAATTGTAAGTCGTCACATGAGAGGCGAAATTAAGCGCTGCAGACTGACTGATGGCATGTGATAGTGGGATTCGATCGACAAATCGCAAGTTGTGGAGAAGAAGATTCGCGTCGTCTTCTTGTCTCCCCGTGGCACCGCAGGCGCTGTTCCCTCGCAGCTGGAGACCCCTAAGCGCAACTCTACGGTCAATGGAGTTTGTCATCCCCATATCCCCCCTCTTCTTGGCGATCTGCCTAGCTAACGTGAGGTTACTTTCAGACCGATGCCACTCCTGACGTTGCTCCCCCCGCCTACTCCTCGCCCAGCGATTACCGTCAAGATGACAAGTCCGAGGACGTCAAGGAAGATGCCGGCAGCCCTTCGGTGCTCGCTAATGCCGCTGCCGCCGCATCGACTGCCGCTACCGCCACTTACGAGGAGTTGAAGGTACAGCTGGAGAAGGCACAACAGACCATCTCCCAGCTTAAGCAAGATCAGGGCGGTCTCCGACAGCGCAAGACCGGCGCTGGTGAAGAGAAGTCGGCCCCTGCACAGCTTGCTCAGCAAGTGAGGCAAGGCACCGAGGGTGTCCCAATCCAGATGACGGCCATCCTCTGCCTTCTCAGCTTCCTGCTTGCCTACCTGTTCTTCTAGATCAGCCACTTATGGTGCAGTGTAGCTTGCGGGCCGTGAGAAAAAAACGGCTTGGGCCAAGGCGCAGAATAGAATGAGAAGCGCACTCGGCCTCGTCGTACTAGGTGAAACCAATAAGACTGATGGCAGCAGGGTCACTCGAGGACGATAGTCGCAGGATGGATATCCGGTTGTGAGATAGAGGAATAGGGGACGGGCTGGCGGGTTGGTCAGACTGGAGTTATGAGGAGCAAGGTGACTTGGAGCCGTTTGAAATGCGTTAGCCATGCGCCTTGCTTTCGAAGATGGCTTTCGAGGATGTATTGAATTTGGACGCTCCCACGGCATCATGGCAGCGGGAGTCCGCCTTGAAGCAGTGCTCCTCGTATCGTCCCTTTACTGCTGCTACTGTCACTGGTCCCCTTGCGGAACCCCCTTTTGGTGCAACAAGTCAGCATTTGTGTAACTATAGCATGTATTCCCTTTTTTTATTGTTGTTTGTTTTTTCGGGCAGAATCAGAATATGACCCAGCGCTATGAATGGTACACGGGCACAGCGCTTGCAAACTAGTATCCAGACATCACGTATATATGAGGCGATTCAGAGTTTCTCTACTTCTTCCCCTGACATACACAGAAACAAACTCCTTGGCAGTGACAATCGTTCTTGGACTTTTGGTAGGGTGACCTGTATCTATATTCCAGTAGTTTTGTATTTACAGAGACCCATCACCGTATGCTGGCTACATGGGCTTAGGTTTTTGACGCTCTGATACATGCCCCCCACGGACATTAATCTGATAGAGCGGGCAAGCCAGCCTTCCTCTCTCTTATCTATGCCGAGAGTAGTAACATCTTCTACTACTCTCTTTTTGTATATCATCATCCTACCTACTTTAACAGACCCTTGCCTATTTTATCTCTGCCCCCTTTTTGTTCTCTCTTCAAGACACTCGAGGAATTCCCAATAGAAACGGTTCCGTTTTGAATTGTTTACGGCTCCATCTCGTTGTCTTTCCAGTCTTCCGTCTTCTTGGTCCCGTGGACACCAACAAGGCGGCCTCCCTCCTTGCGCTTGACGCGGCAGCGGATGCCGACGTTCTCGTCGAAGATGAACTGCCAGAGCACGTAGGACCAGGAGCGGTGCTGGGGCAGGTCGGCGTAGAACTCGCGGGCGAGGGCGTGCAGCTTGGGCAGGCGGGTCCAGGGCACGGCGGGGAAGTCGTGGTGCTCGTTGTGCAGGCCGACGTTGTACGTGAAGAAGTTGCCGATGCCGTAGTAGGAGAAGGTCTCGGGGATCGGCAGGTGGTTGGTCGGGTCCTTCTGGGTGGGCGTCACGGTGCTGTAGACGTAGTGCTCGGCGATGAAGTGGCCGGCGAGCGGGTGCAGGGAGCCCGCCAGGAAGCTCGAGAGCAGGAAGTACAGCAGGGAGTAGCCGCCCATAGTCGAGTAGATGATGAGGTCGAACGTCACCTGCACGGCCACGTTGAGGGCCGTCACCCAGGTGAAGGGCACGGCGTAGACGGTCATGGGCCGGACGGCGTAGAAGAAGATCTGGAAGGTGCAGAAGAAGGCCTTACCGAGGATGGAGTCGAGGAACATGGCCTCGAGGGCGGTGGGCAGATCCGTGTCGAGGCCGTCGACGCCCAGCGACTTGTGGTGGGTCAGGTGGTACGGGCGGAACGAGGCCGAGTAGGGGACGCCGATGGGCAGGTTGGCCACCATGGCCAGCAGGCGGTTCGCCGTGGCATTGCGGAAGGCCAGGTTGTGGCTGATTTCGTGGATGGCGAGGAACAGGTTCTGGTTGGCCGTGGCGCCGACGACGTAGGCGAGCGCCCAGAAGGGCAGCGAGAAGAAGGGCTTGTTGCGCAGCAGGTAGGCGCAGAAGACCTGCAGCGCCACGACGCCCAGGACCACCCACTTGGTCAGCGGCTCCGGCCCGCACAGCTTCGTGACCTCCGGGTGCGCCTTGATGATGGCCAGGCGCCGGGTCCGGTGCGGCTCCTCGGTGTAGGTCCAGAAGAAGTCGCGGTACTCCTTGTTCTCGATCGGGGGCAGGTCGGGGGTGGCGGGCGCTCCTTTGGCATTGAGCTTCAGGACCGGCTCGGCGGTCGGGCCTCTAGCGGTCGAGGCGGCCGTCACCGTGGACGAGGACGAGGGAGGCGCCATTGAGGTGATTGGGGCTGCCCAGATGGAGGGGTTGAGAATTCTAGGTTCTTTGCGACGCTCGGGTCGATGATTGGTCGAGGCAATTACTTTAGATACTCATTAGGGACAGACAGGCACACACGGGGGGTGAAAAGAATGAAGAGAGTGAGTGATGGTCTTGATTTGGGAAAGACTCGGGTAACACGCGAAACGAAACGAATTGGTGGTTTTATTTCTTCAATCTAGTCTTGCTGCTAGGAATCAAAGGAGGGGGAATAGAATTATCAGTAGTAAGTGGCGACAATCTGATCAGATTCATCAGAAGATGGTCGGGCCATGTTTCAATGCAATTCCAGGCGATTTGGCAGCGGGTGGAGTTTGTCGTGTCTTGGCCGTCAATCTGTTTCCTTCTAGCTGCTAGCACGCTGAGCAGCGAGTAAGAGAGTCCCAATTGAGCGGTCTGGATTCCCGGCTGGATTCCTGGAACTCCCCTAACTCCCCTATCCCTATCGCTATCTACCTGTTATCCTTATCGTCCATCCCACCCCGTTGGAAAATAAGGGTCCAACTCCGCTATTTTCTCCTGGTTCCTGGATTAACGTCTGGAGTATGTAAGCTTACTTTCTGCATAGCAGAGCTGGTGATACTACGTAAGGATACTTACTGGTTGGTGTAAAGTATGTATGTAGCCTCTTTATAAAGAGGTCTTGGTTATATATGCATTCTATTTATACATGTGTATATATCACCCTCTGTGTTATACAAAATGATTAGTGGTCAAGTCTATACCTTTGACTTCATAGATCAGATCTATCTATATGGTCTATCTTCAACCGCCAAAGTATACAATTTGTGACCACACTCGCTGGATAGAGATATCCTGGTACTGCGATCACGAAGCAAAATGTGACATGCCATGAGAATGCCCGTAGTAGGTTAGGATCACCTTTGTGCGGCATGAGGAAGCGTGTATGTGATGGGCAATCGACTATATCCCAGAGCCGTCACTGCACCTCAACTTCTCTTCTAGCTGACAGCAACGTCCAACCAGGAACCCGGAAAAGGGCATATCGGAGTAAATGTCTAAGATTACGCCAGGAAAACCATATGACACTGCTGCAGCATATCGCACTTAATCTACTGCAGTAGGCCCTTGATGGGACAGGATTTGTCATAGATGGTTTGGAACTGAGCCGAACACTTGCTCTGAACCGAGGTCGGTGTTGATGCCAGATTTGCAGCTGTTAAGAGGTGGCCGAGCTCTTGATGTCTGTTGGAGGTCTCTAAGAGATTGCCATGGCCGGCGTCAACAAGAAATGTTGTTTGCGCAGCATGACTCGTTGGAGGTAAATAGTGGTAACGCCATGGCAGTACAGCGTGGAATCTTGGATAATCCGAGAATGCCCACCACGTCTGATTGATGGATTCGCATACTCCAGTCAGATGCCACCAAGGCTGTCGGAGGCAACCAAGTAAACGATTAAAAGCATAACTTAGGTAGGTACTCGGGGCCGTGTGGTCGGTCGGATCACTTAATGGTTGCCATGTTGCATACTGGAGGTTGCGCGTCAGCGATGACCGCGAATCCCATGTTGACTCCCAGCCGTTTCGCATGAAGGTGGTGTGTCGCGTGCCACCAGCACATTGGCTACAGCCCTCACTAACCAAGCACTCCAAGCACCAAGCGCGAGCGGCAGCGGAAAGAGAAACAAGCAGACAGACAAGTCCACGTATGGAACAGAAATCGTAGCAACTCGACAGCCTCTCTCCATTCACTTGGAACAAAAACAAGTCTGGCAAAAGGGCCAGCAAGACCCACGATCGATCCCACCAACACAACCGACTGCTACTGTGGCAGTGTGGTGGGACAGCAGACGGGATGGAAAGCTTCTCGAAGCCTTTTGGCAGGCAAGGGCGGGCTCGAGGAACTCAGGAAGGCAAATCATTGAGGGCTTTCAGGGGAAACATGGTCATTTGTGCCACCGGAAGAACAAGTTGAATGCCGCGAACACGATAAATAGAACAACGACGAGGCGCTTGCTGGGCTTACTGGTGGATCTGAGGCGGGCGGTCAGGGAATATACAAGGTTCAAAGACTGGCCTTTCCTTGTTCTTTTTTGTTGACTTGACCGCCAAACCAAAAACAAAACATCGAGTCGAGGCGCACCGAATTTCCAGGGCGAAGTGACAATTACGAAGAGCGCAATTGGAGCGTGTTTGGGTGACGCCTACGCATTGTCCACGGTACTTGGACCGCATACTGTGCAGGCCCCGGCCGAGATGGCAGGTGATCTCTGAAGCTATTGGGGGGTCTCTGGGGGGTGCTTTACTGTATTGGGCCAGCAAGGTCAAGCTCAACGAATTGGCAACTCTGGCGTATCTGGCGGTGCGAAACAGGCCCCCCAGTACTTGCCCAGTACAGATCCAGTGCCAGAGTGCTGCCCCCAGAAGTTAGAAACCAGCACAGAACATAGAACATGGCGTTGATCCAATACCCCACCCGACTCGACTCGACTAGGCAGCAGTAGATCGCTGCTGTCGTCTTTCAGTCCAGTCTTCCAGTCTTGCGCTCGTTGGAGTCCTCAGACGTTTCCTGAGACCGACTCCATCCATCAGTTATTCTTGCTCGCATTTCATCATAAACGCGCATATTCGACATGGATCGTCATACAGACTGGGCCTTCTTACATAAAAATAGATAACGCAATGCCGAATTGTCGCGAAGAGTCTGAGTTGTATGTACAAGTATGGACAGAGGGGAGGGGCTTTGATGATCGGGGGTCGGACGCCGCTTTCCGGTGAGCAACGCTTGCCTCGACTGGAACTTCAAGCTAAGATGTAGGTATTCATTCGCGCGAGACATACTGTACACGCCACGCCTCACCTCCCACTAGCTAGCAAATACACTTATGTACCCCGACTCCAGACGCCAAGCGACATCTACCACTGACCACTGACCAGACATGCACAACTGCTGCCGGTACATTATGTACATACAGTGCAAAGTGTACTTGCTTTTTCCGTTGGACAATGACTTGAAAATGATACGAGCAGGGGGGTTGGTCTTGAAGCTTAATGGGAGTGAAAGATGCAATACCGCGGGTCTAGCTGTCTCTAGGTGTCGCTATGCTTCTCACTTGCTCTGAGCTGCTGCATAAGATGGCTCCATGATCGAATGGTGTGCCAACAGGGCAGGACTGGGATCTGCCGTTTGGCGGGAATATCAATTAGGTTATGAGGGACGGGAAGGGATAAGCATCCATTGCTCCATCTGCCATGTACAGTATGTAGTCTGTACTGGCCTGTAGTAGTATCCATCCTGCCATCCACACATCCATTGCTCCATTGCTCCATCCACCCATCTAGATAACCTAGTAGTGTAGGAAACCTACTGGTAGGACCCGACTTGGACGAGAGAATCCCGGCGTCGTTCGGGTAATATTGTGCTTTGTATTAGTATCACTTCTCTGGAGCTGGAGCTGGAGTCTGGCCTGGCTTGCTAAGTACAGGTGCAACTGAACTGAGCTACCTATTCTTGCCTACCTGCCTACCTACCTACGACCTACTACTTATACTTCACACCTCTCTCCCCATCCCCGGACCTCCGGACGCCCCAACACTCTTCATCCATTTTACCACCTCTTACTTTCCCGCCCCCCCTCTCCCCCCCAAAGGCCATTGTCTACCTTTATTCATCATCCATCATCCTTCTGTGCCGTCTCCATTGGAAACAAAAGGAATCCAGCATTTTTTTGCTCATTCTTCGGACTCGATATATTCCGAAGAAGTTGCCCTCAAAGACATACAAAGTCGCCGAGGTATCCCTAGGAACTATAAGTTACCTTATACACCGGCCCATCTAACCGAAAATGGCTGGCCCCCGCCTTACTGCCCCGGTTGCGCGACAGCTTGTGCGCTCCATCAGCACCACCACCAACGCTCAAGCTGTGCCCAAGTCGACGACGTTGATAACATCCTCCAAGACGACGGCACCGTTGATGCGCAAATATGCAGACCTTCTTAAGGAGAGGAATCTGGAGTCGGAAGTAAGTAGAACTGCACCATGTTATTCCCGACCATCTATGATCCAATCACTTTGCCTCCTAGGGTGGAGGTATTTAGTCAGATGAACAACCATTGGATGAAATGTCGTACTTGATATCAATCAAGTATGTTTGTATAAGTCAATAGACTAACATGTAATTCACCTAAACAGGGACGCAGCCGTGAGTTCACCACGCGCTCTGCCAACCGGCCTCACCCGCCCCCCAAGAAGATGCGTCTGATGCAGACCTTGAACGCTTCGTACTCATCGCAAGCTGCTGCACCCAACGCCACCGTGGACGCGACAGTGCTCCCCAGCTTCAACTTCATGGAGACGCCCGCTGCGGACAGCCACCCGCGCATGCCCCTCCTGCCTGACAACTACTCGGTTGCGTACGCCCCGGAGGCGGCCGACGAGCCCCTCGCCTTCCCGCAGATCAACGTCGTTGCGGCCAACCCAGAGACCGTCTCCCCCTCAGCCCTGACCGAGGTCGAGGGCATGACCATGGACGGCATCGAGCTCAAGTTCGCTCACGAGAACCAGGCTTCGACCGAGGCGTCGTACTCAGAACAGGGCAACGGTATGATCAAGGGCATGTGGAACGGCTTATTGGACGATGTCTTCGGCGAGAATAGTAAGCAAAAAAGCAAGCTTGCCGTCTAGGGGTCGAAGAAGCTCTCGGCTCTCAAGGCATTCCTGAGAAACAAATAGCAAAGACGCTATAGTTCGCATGGGAAGTGCAATGGATAGCCAGGGATAAAGCGTTGTTTTGAATTGCGTGCGAGGGTTGTTTTTTCAAGGGGCATTTTTTGCAAATGTTTTCTTCTGGCTCTTGTCCATCCATCCATGGTGTGAGGATGACAATACTGAGCAAAGCGGCTTCAGGGGATTTTCAGGGGAGAAAAACCAAAAACAGCGAGACTGAACTGGTAACCGCATTGGTTTTATGTGCTTGTAATCAGTCCTTTCGTTTTTCTCGGAAACAAAACACTACAGGTTGGTCACTGGGAGACCAATACTGACTGTGTCGGTCATTACGATGAGCACATGAATAGCTCCATTATGATATATGAAATGATCAATCAACATCATTATCTTACTTTACAATTATAGTTTTCGCGGCTCTCGTTGATCATGCATATGCTTGCTTACCTTGCACACCTTCACTTACTGACCTTTCAACGGGCCAGGCATGATGGTCTCGTCCATCGTATACCTTCGGGGAGTCATCTCTCCTACTTTTTTGACGGCTTACTATTTCGGAGGCGGCCTCTTTCTTATACAATGTGGCATGATGGTGTCGTATCGTGTCATGTCGGCCTGTTGCTTTGGCCCTTTGGGGTTCAACCCCACGATAGCTGCAGTAGGCCTGCGTCAAGTGCCACAATATTCTGCTGCGCTTGTGCGGATTTAGCTGGAGTAGCCCACTATATTGAGCGAAACAGATTCGATCCATCAGTCATATCAACTACCCTTATCCACCCTCGTCCATATCATACGATCGCGATCCCCAAATACTGCTGCATACTTACACAGCACAGTAGCGAGATGCAATAGTTCTCCAGTTCCTGGCAGCTACTAAGCTAACATGAGGCTTGACATCCGGACTTGATTAACCTCAGAGGAGGCTTACGCGGCTAGATGTAATAATATTCTGTATTTGATTCTTTGAAGAGCGGTGAATGCTGTCTGCCAGAAACACTACTTGCTAACTTACATGTCCAACAGTAAGTAACTAACCCCTCTCTACTGATGGGTCCCTGAAGTGACGTCGTGATCCGCCGCCGCTCCAACCCACTCCAGACTCCTCTCCCACAGCCGCTTCTCGAGCGCCTCGTCGAACGCCCAGTTCCCGTGCCCGTAGTCCACCGCGTTCTCCATCCCGTCGCCCGAGGGAGAGGGCCCGGCCTCGGAGCACCCCTCCAGGTACAGGCCGCCCCGCCCTTCCAGCGCCGCCGACACGGCCGCGTACACGCTCGTCGCGCACCCCTGCTGGACGTCGGCGAAGATCTTGCGGAAGCGCGGGTCCGCGTGCGCCGCGGCCATCTCCGCGGCGCTGTGCTTCTGCAGGTTGGGGCTGACGAAGGAGCCCGGGTGGACCGCGTAGCCGTGAATCTTCTTTTCGTGCTGTTGTCCGTTTTCGCCACTACTACCGTGACCGCCGCCGAAAAGCCGCTCGATCTGCGTCGTCATGTAAATGTTGGCCGTCTTGGACGCGCCGTACGCGGCCCAGCCGTCGTAGGGCCGGGTCGACGGGGACGCGGTGAAGTTGACGTCGTCGAGGTCCAGGGGGCTGTACTTGTGCGCTGCGGAGCTGACGTTGACGACGCGCGAGTGGAAGTCTGGGGTCGAGCTCGCCAGAAGCAGGTCGCGCAGTTCGTGGAAGAGCAGGAAGTGCGAGAGGTGGTTCGTGCCAAACTGGAGCTCGAAGCCATCTTTGGTGTAGCTCTGGGGCGTGTTCATGACCTGAATTCCCCTACCGTTAGTTTTCATGCTCTCCAAAATTGTTATAGGTAGGCATATTCTAGGGTTGAAGAGAAAAGAACGGATCTTGGAAAAGTAAAAAATAGGGGCTAAAGGGGCGAGTGGAAGGAAGGAGTTTCTCACAGCAGCATTGTTCACCATCACGTTCAACCTATTGCTGTGCTTCCGGAACTCGGCGGCGCAGCTCCGCACGCTGGCCAAGTCCACCTGGTCCATGAGTAAGACATGGACGCGGCCGGTAGCCAGCAGCTCCTGTCCCAACGCCGCCCGGGCCTTGTCCAAGTCGCGGGCGGTGCCGTAGACGGTAGCCCCCGTCGCGGCCAGCGCCCGCACCGTCTCTGGGCCGATGCCTGCGGACACGCCTGTCACCAGGCAGACTTTGTCAGCTCCCCACGAGCCGTCGAGGAGTCCCTCGTCCTCGATCACTTGCAAGCCCGTTGGGCGCGAGTCACCCGGCCCCGCTAGGTTCTCCGAGCGGTTGCGCTCAGCATAGCGGCCGGTGAGCGGGAAGGAGTCTTGTGAGACTGGAGACATGGTTACAACACCGAATGGTAATAGGTATATGAATAAATTTATGAAGAGAAAGGATAGTTTCGGGAGTTACAAGTACGGGAGAGGACGTCTAGATAGGTGCTGTCGTGCTCAGCTTCTGAAGACAGAATAAGAAAATACGGTAACGTTTACTTATATATCTGCAGCTCGGTCCTTATCCTTACAAACATTCCAATCTCAATCATTCGTATCTCCTGATCTATGCTTACAAACATCTAAAACGTCTCACCCACTATATTGCTTCATCTGGTTTTCGCGTGTTGTAGCATTCAAAAAGGAGGCTCCTGACTCGAAGTCAGCCAAAGACAGCTTTATCGCCGTGCTTAATTCCGCCTGGCCAACCACGCAAAGGACACAAGCTTAAATCCGGTAGCCTTGCATACGATCGCCACTCTTTCCATATATATTGTTTTCCAAACTGAAGAATATCCCGGTGGGCAACGCGAGAGGCGTTGTGAGGACAGGACGGCCATGGATGGTGTTTGGAAATCCGCGTGTTCAACTGGATTTCAGGGCCTCGCTGTCTGCTTCCTTCTTTCCTGGCCAGGAGGACACCAACCACTTGATATGGCCTCACAAAGCACCTGAATCTTTCACATAATACTACATCCTGCTGAATACCAGGGATCCCGTCCACTCTTCTATACATAAGCAGTAGAGAGTTATATTGCATGTAGGCAATAGGTGACGGAGTTAACTATTTTACCTATCTGGAGTTCTAGAATTGCAGCTCAAACAGCGGGTACGGTACTGAGAAAACCGTGTAGTTTGATTGGGTACATCAGCCTGTGGATCATCCTGGGGAGCATTTAGCGTACTTAGCTGTCTGTACGTAATTTGATTGGATCAAAACGGTACCCACCAGTTGAGTTGGCACTTCAAGTCAAGCACCGATTGAGCACTGCGGGGTGGTTTTCCAATCTCGACCAATTAGATGATCCGTTCGTTCCTTACAACCTTTCCACACACAGTTGGAGCTTCTTGGCATGACTGCCGCCGTTTGCCCATCAACATCAACATCACGACTGAGCCAACCATGCCTCTTGGATGGTATTTGGCCCAGGGTCTGTGCCCTCTGGGTCCCTCCAGCAGCGACGACGAGGAAGGTCCTTGTGAACTTCCCAATGGCCGTCTCGTCTGCGGTCCACATGGCTTGGTTGTTTGTGGGAAGTGCTGCAGTGACTATAGTTTCATGGACGAGAACGTGGACGAGGACACAGGCGAGTACGAGGACGAGCATGAAGCGCAAAACTACGCCCCAGTACGCTTTGGGGGCATGCGCTTGGAACAACCGTCTGCGGGCCGCGTCCTTGCTAGCCAGCAACTATCCTCCTTTCGC
The DNA here is from genome assembly GCA_039105305.1 of Apiospora arundinis. Classification (NCBI taxonomy): domain Eukaryota; kingdom Fungi; phylum Ascomycota; class Sordariomycetes; order Amphisphaeriales; family Apiosporaceae; genus Apiospora; species Apiospora arundinis. The sequence continues at coordinate 2,140,480 of JAPCWZ010000002.1, read as the reverse complement.
AGCATCGAGAAGAGGAGAGGCACCGGCCGCGCATTCCCGAGCAAGTTCTGTCCCCCGTCTTCAACAATCACTCCAACAGAACTATTCGTTCGCAGGCATTCTTGGATGCGACCCACACGGTCAGTTGCCCCTACCTCTCTCCCCCTTCCCCCAGCTTGCAAAGACCCAAGAACCAACCATATGTGAGGTGGACTGACACGATAAATCAGATACACTCATCGCGACAACCCGTACATGCTACTACTCCTCACAGATGGCGCGTGTCTCAACAATGGCCAGGCCAATCCTAAAGCCGGCTGGGCCTTCGTGCACCAACCAGGACTTGTCGCTGGTGACCCAGATGTCGTTGCACAAGGCCGACTAGAAGGCAAAGGCCCATTCGGCGACGACACTATCCAGAGCAGCAACCGCGCCGAGCTTCGAGCTGTAATTGCCGCTCTGCGTTTCCATGACTGGGTGGGCGAGCATTACAATATGGTGGTCATCGCCACCGACTCCGAATACGTGGTCGAGGGCTCTACTGTATGGGCGAAGAACTGGGTCCGGAATGGATGGATGACCAAGGGTCGCGCACCCGTGAAGAACTCGGACCTGTGGGAAATGCTCCTAGGTGAGGTGGAGAGATGGGAAGAAAAGGGCTTAGCCATTCAGTTTTGGAGAATACCCAGAGAGTGGAACGGCGTTGCCGACGCGGCAGCAAAGAAGGCAGCCGAGGGTTATGTTGTGGACGAGTGGACCGAGATACGGTATTCAGCTTGAATCTGCTCTGGAGGGTGAACATCACGACCGATACATGGAGGTCTACTGAAAAACAACCGGCGGTATTTGGCACTATACGATACGACTGACCCCCAATATATCCTTTGACCGGGGAGAATAGGCTGGAACCGCGCATGGATTGATGCATGGGATTTCAGCAGGTCCTGTTAATTCCATATTCACTTTGCAGATGACGAAGATCGAGCGCGTCGGCCTGGCGCTCTCATGAGAAGTGGTAGAGACGTCTCTTCTTGGTGGTATGCAAGGGTGACTTTGCACCAGAAGAAGTATGAGTATTGCATGCCCATATGTAGCTATCGCAAACAGTAAGGCCCTCAGTCCCTGGGCACATACAATTGACTATTGGCAAAATGGGAAAGCCAAGCAAGTAGGCCTGTTGACCGAAAAAGCACAAAATGGGGAGATGTCTTCTTTGTGCCTACGAAGAGATAAGTGAAGCCTGCATTCTTTGTCCATCTATGTCTCAAGTTGCATCATCATGCGCCCAACAGTCACTCGCACCTTAGGCCAAGATTAAATGCCTACGTACATGTATGTACTCGAAAGAGAACAATGGGAGGTAAGTGGCAATCGAGGTCCATTGTGACAAGGGATTTGCATCCGTCAATGAGTCGAACCTTCCGTAGAAAAACAATTATCAATGAACTGGGGTATAATCACTTAGTCTGCAGAGAGCCTGTTTGTCTATTAAATCGCGCCAACCGGTACTGCAGCTCTCGTAGCACAACCAAGATCAAAGTGCAGGATCGCAAGCTAAGTCTCCCTTGCATTCACCCGAAGACATAGAAAGTCACACGGCGCTGCCTGCTGCCATATTGTGTCTCATCGTCTCCCTTCACCCATTTACCTTGCCTCAACCTACCGACTACACACCTCCGACCTGGAGGCAGTGACAGAACCTTCCAGCTACCCAGCTAGGATGGAAAACCGTCTGTCCTCAAAAAGCAACATGAGTACCGCTACTACACTGCTCCCATCGCCTATGGGGAGGGTACAGTTCTCTGACCTGCCTACCAACGTGCGAGAGCTCATCTGGGACTACGCCCTTCAGCCCATCACGCCCAGATGCCACACCCAAGGAGGCAAAAAAGGCTGGATCGCAGCTCGCTATGGTCTCCCAGCCATCGGCTGCGTATGCAAGGAATCGTTTTCCGTCGCACTGCGATATGGATCGTTCCTATTCAGGCCCGTAACTGCTGCTGCGACATCCCCGGATCAGTCGTCGGCGGGCACTACGCTACATAGAACTTGGTTCAATCACGACTCCGACTACTACATCGTCGAGCTCACGGCCCGCGAGCTGTTGGGCTCGCCCATGCGTTGGCCGTACCAGCATCCATCTCACGCGCTCAAGGATACCAAAGAGACCCAGGCCATGCACCAGCGGATCCAACAGTTCGAGCACCGCCCGAACGGCCTTCATCCCATGAACCGCCTCATTCTATGGGACGAGCAGGAGGTCGCGGCCCTGCCGCGAAAGGAGCAGCTGCAGAAGATGATGCATGAGGTCCTCGCCGACACCAAGCGCTGGCCGAACCTGCATTACATCGACATCGCCGTGAGCCCCTCACCAACGCCCGGCTTCAACCGGTCATGGGATCCCAACCTTTCAGCCCAGCTGTTCCGCGGCCACAAGGTACTCGTTATACAGCTCGAAGATGAAGCCGAGATTGAGAGGGTCAAGGCCATCTTGAACACACGCCCGCGCGCGGTGGGAAAGTGGATGACCTACGACGGGCAGGCGAGCATCTTCATGCGCTTCCTCTGCCGCGAGTTCGAGAAGTTCATCGACGAGTATAGCGCCAAGTGGTGGGCGAACACGAAGGCGCTGCTGGAGAAGACGCTGATCGAGGCGCGGCGCGAGTACGTGGCCGAGGTGGCCGGGAAAAGTGAGGGGAAGAAGCGGCGGAGTCAGGAGATGCGGTCGATGTTCCTAGGTCCTATCAAGTTTAGGCCAGTCTACATGTTCAACAACTTTGACAGGTAGAGTTTGAGGACCGGAAAAGCGGAGTGGTAGATGTAGGGCAAAAATAAGACCCCGAGGAACAAATAGAGCAAATGAGATATGTTAAGGCAACAAAATCGAAGCCTAAAACAAGCTACTGCTTTGCGCAAGGAGGCTCATGGATATGTGTTGTTTACCTGTTTGACAAGCTGGCTCCAATATGGCACTATCCCCCTACAGGATAAACGAGACTGTCGAAATCAAGCATCTGGTCGCCGGCTCACATATGTAGAGAATTGTAGAATTTCCGTCTGCGGGCGTCACTACCATCAAACGAAGAACAACATGTTCGCCATGATGCAAGAAGTAGCTAGTCAACAAATAGACCCCAAGTTCCAGGAAGTCCCCGACCCTGGTCAACGAATGCCCGGTAATTGTGAAGAAGGTTACCTGCATGTCAACGCCATTATCCAAAAATGGATATGACGCTTCTTCCCATTGGACGGCATCATGCGCCAGTGACGTCGGTAAGAACTTATCAGAAGTCGTCCGCAGGGGGGATTTCCTGCATACAATCCATACACCGAATCATTGAACAAACAAATTCGGGATTAGCCGTAAACAACACTAAACACAATATAGAACAAGAAGAAGAAAACGCCAGTCAGTCGTATGCTCTCAACGAATGCAAGGAAGAACAAACCTCGCGAGTATTTGTGGTCCATCAACAGACGCAAGCAAGATCTTACCCCTGTTCTATCCTGACCTGCCCTGCCAAGCGCAATGAAAGCGGCGCCAACTCCAGCGAACTTTCCCGAAACCCAGGCACATCGCCGACGTATGTCTGCGGTAGTTTTCAATGGGACCCGATGCCGGCGGCAGACGTGCGCTAGTCTTCTATTTGGAACACAGTGCCTCTGCGCTGCACCGCCTAGCATTCCTGTCTGTCCATCACCACCATCGCGTGATTCTTTGTCCACTACCACGGCCCCCGAGAACCTTGAGGGAACGAAAATAACTTCATGGCACTCGCCGGTGTACTATCGCAGTTTCTACACCAATTGCGGAAGCACGCTGTACCGACGCCGCGAGAAGCGCTCGGGGAGGGCTGCTCCGGGGGGTTCCTTGCAGGTGGTAGTAGTAGGCAGTGATGGTAGCATGGTAATGACTCTGCCTGCTATGGGTCCGCGCTGATGAGCTGTTCGGGTCACACGGGTCACGATAACTTTTGTGTCAACGAGATGAAGGGTGTAACAGATGAACTGGCGGTCAAGCGAGTTTACATTGGGCTTAGATGTCTTGAAGTCGTTCGATTGGGGAGAGAATGAGGAGTGGTGGGACCGTTTCTTCCTTGTGCTGTGAACAACTTTGCATCCCTCTAATAAGCTGAGTAGATAGACCAGTGATGGAGTGAGAAGTGAGACCAGCAAACCTTTCCATGCTCGCTTATTAGTGGTTATGTAATCGGTGGGAAGTACTAGTGGGATATTCCGTGCATATTGATGTAGTAGTAAGAAGTACATATGTAGGTACTGATCTGATTGATAAGGGAACCTGGCATTGCTTGCCCAGTAGATAATCTCGCCTCGATTGCTGGAAAACAGTTGGGAATGCAACGGCAACCCACATGAGGACCCGGTCCCACGGCGGTGGTCTCGACTATTTTTTGTTAGTACGGCCGCTGCGGCGTGCTGTCTCGCTGTGTTCGCGTAATAATTATGAAACCTTGGAAAATAAGGAGGAGACGCCCAGTTTCCCCATGGGCGAACGGCTCTGATAGGTTTTAGCGGCGCTGGGCACACACTGCACTCGGTGTTATTCTGCAAAGTAACGGCGGTTCTTTCTCAACATACATGGAGTTCGCATCGATTACTCAATAGGTCTGTCGTCTTATAAATCACCAAATTAGTGAGGTACCCGAAAAGGCAAGAGGACGTCACCTAATGTGGAAGGTAGGACCTTGTTTCTGGTCCCTGGGGGGTGGTATACCATCGCGCCATCCCAAGTTGGGGCTTCTCTCGCCGCGTCTACAAGTACGCGCCTAGTCGTTAGGTATACTTACCTAGTCGAACGCTCGAGGATAATTTGTCATCCGGGATTGATTCCATAGATAGATACCAGGGTAGCATCGAGTTTCCCGCGTCGCTTCGACCAGACTTCACGAACCAGACTTTGAAGAGCCCTGGAGCGCATAATATGACGTTTACCGAGAGAGGCTCTGTTTCTATCTACTACACTAGCCCCCCGGTAGCCAAAACCTTATGGCAAGCGTCTCACAAGCCTAGAAGCCTTGCGCCGCCATCGCTGTTTCTCAAACCACGTGCAATCTATCTTCGGCCATGGTCTGTTGAAGAAGAGGCTTGGCCTGGGCCGCATTAGCATTGCGACGTATGGATCGGTGCAAGGTTTCGTGCAGGGCCAGAGATTTGAAAGCTGACGGCTGCAACCCTTCCAAGGATTGTGTGATCGAAAATGGTCGGCAAGGGAAAAGAAAATGCCATACCCTTGGCACTTTATCTAGATGAGGCAAATGATCCCTACGGCCCAGTACTGCCCAGTACTGCCCACCCTCCCAAGACGTTTGCCCAGGGCTTCGGTTTTGCATGGGTCATTGGCGTCTGGTCTGCGTGTTCGTCCGTACCCGCCCAACCGCCCGCACGCCTGGTATTTTGACATGCCGCAGCCTGCAGGTGCGGGCAACCATCAGGAACAGAAGAACGGCTGGGCGGTTTGCTTCTTCTTTGATTTTCCTAATCCGGCCATTCACGAGTCATGTTCCTTACCATCCCTCTGCCGCGTCCCGTGCTCTGGAAATTTGAAGGTCAAGGAAATGTTTCTTCCGGTGCTTCTCAACCCAAGCAAGACGTTCATCTGGCAGCTGCCATCCAAGACAGTGAAAAACGGCCCTATAGGTGGAAATCGCAACAGTAAGATTGCCCGGGTTTCAGAGCATGCATATTGACTTATCCTATTACCATGTGCCGCGGGGCCAGTCGAGGTGGATGATGCAAAATGACTAGTAGCACTGTAAGTAGTAAGTTGCTGCGATGGTAACTGCCACTACCTCCTTGTCATCCCTTGTCATACCTGCATGCAGGTATATGTGCATGCAGCCAAGAGGATCGTTTCGGCCCCGACACACGCCGGCAGGGAGGCTTAGCTGAGGTAGGCTGCCTGCTCCGGTGCTCATCGGCCTTGTCATCTTGGTACGCCAGTCATCGTGACCATGGATATGACGAAAGCGGCATAAGATACGATACTGCTTCAAGAGTGGATGCCGGTAACAACTATACCACCCCCCCTACCGGGAAATTGGGAGGATGCAGAAAGAGGGCAAGTGTGTGACTATTGCCCACCCTCTTGTATACTCTTGTATAAGAAGGAAGACACCCGTTACTTTCCATGCCTGTCCAACGATCTGCACTCGCAACTTCGGGACTCCCACCGCTGTCATTCTTTATATTCGCCTATACTAGGCTACCCGTCCTTCTCGCTTGTACACACGCCGTCGTCCAATCTTAACCTTATCCCTTCGCTAAACTTACATACATATCAACTACCCGATCTAAGCAAGTACCTTACACGATGCGCTACTCCCTGATCACCGCCACCCTGGCGTCGTCGGGCGTCTTCGCCGCCAGGCCCTTCATCAACGAGCCCGACACGGGCATCGTCGAGGCCCTCGGCGCAAACTTTCCCGTCGGCTCCCTGCCGGACATCAAGAACATGGTCGCCCTGAACGACTTCGAGTGGGCGGCCCGGAACGGCCTCCCCATCAAGAACTACACCTACTACCGCAACGGAGCCGGCGGCGAGTGGTCGTACAGGAATAACCTCGAGGTGTACAACCGCTACCGCTTCAAGCCGCGGATGATGGTCGATATCACCAAGGTCCAAGACAGCTTGCCGTAAGTGACCTTTAAGCTCCAAACCTACAGGATATATGACTCCCTGTCTTGGAGCACATCAAAGCTAACTCAACCTCAGTACCTCAATCCTCGGCCACAACTTTTCAGCTCCTTTCTATATCAGCCCCTGCGCGAGGGCAGATTACGCTCACCCCAATGCCGAGGTGAACTTGGTCAAGGGAGCTGCCGCCGCTGGCATTCTTTACATCGTGAGTGACCATGTCTCCGACTTCTGATGGGGTTATAGTTGCTGATCATTGGTTGTTATAGCCCTCCCTCTACTCAACACTGTCGATGGAGACCATCGCCCAAAACGCTGCTCCGGGCCAGACTCTTTTCGCCCAGCTGTACATCCCCAACAACGACACCCAGACGCAAACCTTGTTCGACCGTGCTGAGAAGGCCGGTTACAAGGCCATCGTCTGGACCATCGACTCTCCCGGCGATGCCAGCCGACAGCGCGCCGCCCGCTTCGACGTCGGATCATCGTAAGTCCTTGCTCTACCCCATGCTCTCTAGTTGGACAAACATGGACTAACCACGACGGCAATAGGAACGTCGAGCTGACGCGCAACACCTGGGACGACCTCGAGAAGTTCCGCAAAATGACCAAGCTGCCCATCATGCTCAAGGGCGTCCAGACGGCCGCCGTCGCCAAGGCCGCCATCGAGCACAAGGTCCCCGCCATCGTCCTGTCCAACCACGGCGGCCGCAACCTGGACGGCTCCCCCTCGGCCCTCGAGGTCGCCATCGAGATGTACCAGGAGGACCCCACCATGTTCCAGAAGATCGAGGTGTACGCCGACGGCGGCGTGCGCTACGGCACCGACGCCCTGCGTCTGCTGGCCCTGGGCGTGCGCGCCGTGGGCGTCGGCCGGCCCTTCATGTACGCCAACGCCTTCGGGCAGCCGGGTGTCGAGAAGGTCGCCCAGATCCTCAAGAGCGAGCTCACGGGCGACTCGGCCAACCTCGGCGTGCCGGATCTGAAGAAGATCGACGCGGACGTGGTCAACTGGCAACAGAACGGCTGGTACTCTTAGACACTGGCAACGCAATTAATTGTGTTGTCTGTCTGCGTGTGGCCAGCAAACTTCCAAGATCGTTGTGGTGCAGTCGGTGGTGCTGAGTCTCGCAGCTAAGCTTGACTGAGGAGCTCTTGAAAAGGGGCGTACACATTGCAATGTTGCCCTTATGATCCCCGCCCCGCTGCACCATAACCCCAATTCGAAACTGTATATATTTAGCCTCTATGTAAATGAGCGAACAAGAGAAATGCGATACCCTCATACTATTTCCACTACTGCTTTGACCAAAATAGTCTGCCATGAGTCGTTATATATAGTAAAAAGCGAGTAACAGAGATACACCCACCACCCAATGCATTGGCCTCATCCCTGATTGGTTCTATGAGTAGAAGTCCCATCTTTATAAAAAGTCCTCGGCTTGTATAATCTAATGGTAGTCTTTCTCGATTTGAATTTTGTCTTCTCTATGCGTCAAGCTTGAGCTTGTCTAACATGCCATCGATCTTCTGTAGCAGGAGCTGGTAGTTGACTGCGTCCGATGCGAATTCGTCATCGACCAACTCTCCATCGAGTGTGCGCACAACCCCATTGACCCCAACCTCGTCCACTGTCTTCTCGACACCGTTGGTAACGGCAGGAATATTGCCGTTCTGCTGCTGCTCCAGCTGGGCTTGGTGTTCCTCTTGGGATGCAGCAGCGGCATCAGCCAGCGACTCCGCCCGCGCCGCGTCGATCTCGCCCTCATCGTCGAGCATCTCGTCGAGCCCGGCGTCCTCGAAGCGCAGCCGGAAGCGCTCCGAGAGGTAGTACCGGATGTCGTCGAGCAGCTCGATGGTGTCGGTCTCCTCGCGGCGCGTGAGGCGCGCGGCCGACTCCTGGATCAGCTCGGCGAACTCTTCCTCGTCGATGTAGTCCTCGAGGCGGTACGCGATGTAGCGCGCCGCGAACTCCTCGAGGCGCTGGACCTTCAGGTCCCACGCGGCGTGGATGACGTCGTAGACGTTGATGGGCTCCATTTCGGGCTCTCCGGGATGTTCCACGCCGTTTTCGGCTTGGAGTGCGGCTTCTTCGTCACGGGTCCGGTCGACCCAGGCATTATTGTTGCCGCTGCCCAGGGCGCTGATGGCGACGGCGGCCTTGGTTTTCAGTTTGTCCAGGAAGAGCATGTCCGCGGCATATAACACGTCCAGGCCGAGCTCGAGCGGGCACTCGGCTTTTTCGGTGTAGAGGAAGGCTAGGATGAGCTCAAGCACCTCGGGTGAGCAGTCAACCTTAATGACGTGCAGGTTCTCCGACTTCTGTGCTTCCATGAACTGCGACGAGAACATGGTCTCGAAATAGGGGGACCGGATAAGCATGGCCTTGTGCACAGGATATAACGTAGCTTTTCTCTTCCGCTTCTCCTCACCGTTCCGGTGTGTTTCAGCCGCCGTCGCTCCGGGGAGTCCGATGGGGAGGCCATTTGAGAGGCCTGGTTTCTGCTCCGGCTCACCATCCTCTTTGTCTTCCTCCGTATCAGAGCCGCCCTCATCGGCCCGGAGTAAGCAGTCAGCGAAAATGGAGTTATCGTGCCGCCACTTGACGTCCTGCACCTTAGAGACGTCGACAACCATTTTGTGCTTGATGATCTTGTCGTAGAAGAAGTCCTCGACCTGGCTCGCCGCCCGCGCCACCTCGTCCTGGTGCCGCTGGCGCGCGAGCCGCCGATCGTTAGCCCCAAGAATGGCCTCCCAAAGTTGGGTAACCTCGAGCTGCTTGCTGATCTTGTCAATGCCCGTCAGAATCTCCTCCTCGCTATGTGAGCTCCAGGGTCGGACTACATCACGCGGGACGTCGCCGAGGTACACATAGCGCATGACGACATGGAACGATTCCACGGGGATGGTCTGCGGCAGCTTCCATGTGGTTGTCTCGGGCGCGTCGGCTAGTTTCCGCTGGAAATAGGGGGACCGGGCCGAGAGGATGAACTTGTGCAGCTGGATCGACTCGGTGGGCGCTGTCACCTCGATATCCGAAGTCTTGGGAGACTCCTTGGTTAAGAGGGAGGTGAGATGAGCGGCCCATGGTTGCAAGGGATCTGTAGATTTGGAGTAGTCATATCGCAGCAGCAAGTTCCGTATCTTATCATTGAGGGCATTATATATACAGCGCTCGCCTTGGAAGGTATCTCGCTCAGCGAGAGCGCCAGACTCTAAGAGCAGCTGCACCAGTTCGAAATGGCCGCAAAGACTGGCCTGTTGGTGGTGATGATGACGAACGAGTCAGCGGTTTTTTCTTTATCCCCCTTAACTCCGATTAAGTGCAAATGGGCAAATACACAGTATTCTGTATGTGACATACTATGATGAGCGGGGTGTAATCAAACTTATCCTTGCCGTTGATATTAACACCGGCGGAAATGAGCTCCTGGGTGCGCTTGAGATCACCTCTCCGGCAGGCCAGAAGCAGCTCTTTGAACCCGTCGCTGTCGTCGAGCGGATTATCGTCCCGGAGGACACCACTTTTCACGAGCTGCATATCATCTTTAAGCTTGGCTTCTAGCTCGTGCTTGCGGAGGACCATGGTTGGAAACAAATGATGGTATAATACAGGTAATACAGGTAATACAGGTAATACAGGGCAAGCCGGGAAGAAGATTGGGGCTGAAACAGGTGTGGTAATATTCAATCTGGAGAAATAAGAGGAGACGTTTTGACGGCTTGTCAAGTTACTTAACCTCAGGTTAGTATGAAGACTGACTTCGGTGATAACTACCTTCCTGCCACTGCATAGCTCTCATTAATAGCTGCTGGCTGTGTGGCGATCTCATGGTGGGGTTAGTCAGTACCTACTCAGTAGTCGCTGGTTGGCTTGAATGAATCAATTAGCAGGCAGTGAGTGATGGCTTTTAGACCAGTCATGGTCGGTCGGTCCCAAGACGGAGCTCACTGCTCACTGCTCACTGCTCACTGTTCACTCAGCTCCAATCCACCGTCAATTAATCTTGCCTTTAGCAGCAGCAAACAAACACCATCAAATGGGCATTCCTTATACCCAAACAAAATCAACAGTAAATACCTGGAACGGGACATCTTTCGATCGTGCGTTGACGGAGCAGGATCCGCTTTGCGCAATTGGCGATCATGATACATTCTTGATACGTCCGATGAGTTTTTGCAGGTCAACCTGGAAGAAGGGGTCCTTCTTTACGTCAGTTTGCGTGGTATTGCTTTGATGTGATGATGCAGGTAACCCAGCCAAAACTGGCCCAAGCTTGCTCCTGCTTGCTCCTTCCTGGCCTTTAAGGTTAGTGGCAGTTGGTTGGCCGGAGGTTCGGGACGAGGAAATAGGGCGAATAGGGCAATCTGTACAGGGAGTACAGTAGGGTCAGAGGGTGGTGATACCCAATTGGATCCGCCCAAACACGGCCTAGCAGCATGGCCGCGCTGGCATAGCTCCCTAGCTCCCCAGCTCCTGGCCGCTCCTGGCCCAAAAGTGGCCCAAAGAGGGAAAACTGCTGTGTTGCCGTATCAACCAACAGCCCCATGTTGACACTGGGGGACCGCTCGTGAATGATTCAGCGCAACTCTGGCCCTGGCTTTCACGCTGCGCAGAAACCGCAGAAACCGCAGAAACAGAAACCGCTCTGCAGCAGAGACATACATTTTTCTGGGCTTGTGTACATGGTACTTTCTTTAACTTGCCGGCAGCAACCACCAACTTCTTTTCTCGTTGCACATCCTATTCAACCATCTAACTGTCCAACCAAAAAATCTTCTTGCTATTAGCAAACCCCCCTTCCAACGTCGACTCGACGACGACTTTACTAACCCGCTTGCCCTGGCTTGTATCCTTAGGGTAGCTTATGGCACAGCAATCACAGCAGCTACATCCCCCGTCCCATTTGTGAAGTTGCCGGTTCATCATGACTGAATCAGATAAATATGAGTGCCTGGAGAAGATAGGTAAGAGAATATCCTCACCGCCATCTCCTCTACCTACTTGGCACCCACCGACGACATGACCTGTACTAACCGCTGCTGTTCACCACACCACAGGCCATGGCTCCTTTGGTGTCATCCGTAAAGTCAGGAGGAAGGCCGACGGCATGGTCCTCTGCCGGAAAGAGATCAGCTACCTCAAGATGTCCCAGAAGGAACGGGAACAGTTACACGCCGAGTTTCAAATCCTCTCGTCCCTGCGACACCCCAACATTGTCGGATACTACCACCGCGAGCACCTGAAGATATCCCAGGACCTTCACCTCTACATGGAATACTGCGGCAACGGCGATCTCGGCCGCGTCATTCGCGAGCTCACCCAACAAAACAAATACGCCGAGGAGGCCTTCGTCTGGAGCATTTTCTCCCAACTCGTCACCGCCTTGTACAGATGTCATTACGGCATCGACCCTCCGGATGTGGGTAAGCATGTTCTGGGACTTGGTGCGACTGCGAAGCCCAAATTACCACCAGGAGGAGTGACTATCCTTCATCGTGATTTGAAGCCTGAGAATGGTAAGTGAAAGAAAAATCATTCATTATAGGATGCCGTAGCCATTGGGCCTTTTGCTGATACAATCATAGTCTTCCTGGGGGAGGATAACTCGGTCAAGTTGGGTGATTTCGGTCTATCCAAAGTGATGCAGTCACACGACTTCGCCTCGACATACGTCGGCACCCCGTTTTACATGTCGCCCGAAATCTGTGCCGCCGAGCGGTACACCCTCAAGTCGGATATCTGGTCGTTAGGCTGCATCATGTACGAGCTGTGCACAAAGGAGCCTCCTTTCAACGCGAAATCTCACTTCCAGCTGGTCCAGAAGATCAAGGAAGGAAAGATAGCGCCTCTGCCTTCCATCTACTCGGCCGAGCTCATGGGAGTGATCCGGGATTGCTTGAAGACGAACCCCGACCGTCGACCGGACACGGCCTCTTTGCTGAACATGCCAGTTGTGCGTTTGATGCGCAAGGAGCGTGAAATAGTAGAGATGGGCAAGCTGGTGAAGATTAAGGAAGATGTGCTGGAGAAGAAGCTTAAGGAGGCCGAGCGCAAGCTGGAGAATGAAAAGGCCTTCGCCAGACAAGAAATCGAAAACTCTTTACGAAGAGAGTGGGAGGTGAAAGCTCGCTTGGAAATCGACCGTCTGGTCAGTGAAGAGATGGAGCAGCTCCGACAAAGATTTGAGGCCGAAGTAGCCGCGCGAGTTCAGGAGGACCTGCAAAAGAAGGCTGTCAGCTTCGCCAACGTCCAACAGTCCCAAGAATTCACCTCATCCAAGTCCGACTACCCGCATTCGATTGGCGGAGCGAGCACAGATCTGGACGGCGAGTTCCCTTCGACTACCGACATTACCGAACTCTCCATCGACTCCCCCGAGCCTATGCCTCCCAAGAAGACCAACCGAACTCCCTTCGGCCGCGCTCAGACCATGTTTGCTGGTCCCCTCGGAACACCCATGGATATCGAGATGGCTTCTCCATCACCTATTCCTCTTGCCGCCCTGTCTCTGTCACCGCGCCGCAATGCCGCCACGAAGGTACCTTCTTCCAACGTACCGGCCATTTTTGCCGAAGCCGATAACGAAAAGTACCGAGATGTCGACCCGGTGCTCTCGGAGTCTGAAGACGACGACGAACCATTGGCGCCATCGCCGACTCGCAATGTCCGTTCCAACAAGAACCCTTTTGGCCCCAAGCGGCCTATTCTTGCCGCTACCAAGACAGCTCCTATGGGTCGCCTGCGGACTGCACCTGGTTTCACTAGCAACAAGCCCGTTTCTGCCTTGGGCGCTACCTCGAATATTCCCGAGCTGCAGCCCAAGCCCAGCAGCGGTGCTCTGCGTGACCGTGGCAACTCGCCCAACCGTCGTCTCAGCAAGATCCCCTCTGCCGCGAATCTGAACTCGCTCAACAACAACAGCGGGGAGAACGGCCTCCAGCGAAAGAACTCGCTGAAGGACCAGCAGCAGTCCGAATCGGCCCTGAGCAAGGTCACGGCTAAGAACAACCTGAAGGGCCGCACTCTGGTGGAGCTGCAGCAGGCCCGCGCCGGCGGCCGCGGCATCGAGAACGGCAACATGAACATCAGCCCCAAGCGTGCGTTTAAGGACCGCATTGGCAACCGAAGTCAAGACAGCGCCCTCGAGCCCCCCGCCATCTGGGATCCGGAGCGCGACGAAATGCCCAGCCCGTTCCTGGTGCGTAGGAAGCCCATTCTCCGGGTCTAGGCGTCTCGGCGAAAACTTCCCTTTCAAAACAATAACGACGACAAGTTGCAGCTGCTTAGCTTCGAAAGCAAGCAGCCGTAGCACACACAACTACCCAAGTGATTTGCATATTTGCATCATTTCTCACTCATTGCATCATCGGATTTTTCTTTTTTCACTGTACAAAGGCAAATTCACATACAAGATACCACCGAAACAACAGTTTTCGGCATAATACCTGCCCAAACTTGCGCATTTTTCATTTGTACCACCGGTTTGGTTGCATGAAAAGACCAGGAAAAGAGACGGACGCGTTTCCGACTTGGCTTTGGAGGAAGAGAGTTTTAGGAGCTCTTCATCATCATTGCGGATCATTCATCTGGACTGGAGAATGGAATAAGGAAAGGGTTCTTGACTATCACGACGACATGTTTCTCAGGAGGGGGGATTATTGGTTTGTTCTACAAGGGAGTAGAACAAAAGGCGTTTATTACATTTTGTTGGAATTTTTCGGGGGTCTTCAACTGGATAAGGTTGTTGTTGCCCCTGTTGTTGGGTTTTATTTTTACTCTTATTTTTCCACTCTGCATTTTGCATTGCGGTGCATTGATCGATGAATGTCTGCAAGCAAAACATGGCGAATAGCGTTCGGCTGTCGGAGGTGAGAAAGAGAGTTAGGGGGTTGCTGCATATTGTTGGTGTTGTGTAGTAGTAGCAAGCGGTACAGTGTATGGGGTGTGGCAGGCAGACACATTGGTTTTAATACTAGATGTGCTGCGCTGTGTTGTTCATGGTGTTTGTCGGAGTACTACATACTGTCAAGGGGCATTGTTTCATTTGGTTAATCAAGTCTTTTCTTCTCTGTCTTCATTCATACCTGTTTGATAGAGCGAGCATTGAATCTGAAAACAAATATCTAACCTTGATGGGCGGCGCATCAGTGAGTAGATGATGATTATCTCTACAAGGTGCGTGCGAGTATAGCCCCCCTAGTGTTGCTAATTGGACCTGGCTTGACCAGCGGACATATAAAGGGGCATATGTCACCATGTACGAGATTGTACTTTGAGGATGTTGAGTACGTGTGGTGAGATTTCGTATAATTTTATAGGTCTATGTACTCGTATCTCTCTATGTGACAGCATCTGTGTAGCATCTCCTAATATCGGGGTGTATACATGCTTATGACCATGTATATGCCAAGCGAGCACCTTACTGATTAGACCGGATATGTCCCGCCACGGCCAACAATCTCGCATCATCCCAGAACTGTCCGATGAGCTGCACGCCTCCGAAATCCACCGGATCCTCTTCGCTCTTGGGAAGGGCCATGGGGATGCTGATGGCGGGAAGTCCTGCTAGACTGGCCGGTACCGTGAAGACATCATTCATGTATGAGTCAAAAGGGGTCTGTTTCGCGATGTCGCTCAGTTTGGGTGGCGTTGTGGGCGCCGTCGGGCAGAGCAGGAAGTCGATCTGGGTAGGGCCGAGCTTGGACTCAAGCGGGACCGACTCATCCATGTCGCTGAGGTCGAACTGTTGTTGGTTACTGTCGTCGCCATCGCTTTCTTCTTGTTCTAGTAAGGGGTTGCTAAGTTTGAAGACACGGTCAAAGTCGCGGCGCACAAGCCGGCGCACTCGCTGCGCCTGCTTAAAGTAGTTGTCGACGGCTTCGGAGCTGAGCGTGTAGGAGCCCAAAAGGATGCGTCGCTTCACTTCGGGGCCGAAACCTTCACCTCGTGTCTTAGCGTACAGAATGCCATTGAGGGCGTCGCTGGTAGCTTCTTCCTCCGCCGACGAAGCTCGCTTCCCGTAGCGGATGCCGTCATACTTGGACAGGTTTGAGGCTGCCTCGGCAGGCGCGATAACGTAGTACGCTGAGAGCGCGCTCTTAGTCGAGGGAAGAGATAAGGGAACGACACGGCCTCCATTCTCCTTAATTTTATCGGCAACCTGCATCCAGCCCTCCTTGATGCGAGGGCTGAGCTCCTCGATATTGTACTCGACAGGCAGGCCGAAGGTCAACCCGCGCAAACCTTGCGACTGGAGACTCGGTGGCGTGCTTCGGGAGGAAGGGAAACATTGGCGCTCCGAGACGCACCTTTCTCGTACTGTGGTTGGCAGGGACGTCGGGTCTTTAGGATCGTGCTCCATACATACGGCGTGAATGATCTCCTGGATAGGCGCCACCTCTTTCGCGATAAGCCCCACGGTGTCGAGCGAGTTGGCATAGGGTACCACGCCCCAGCGCGAAAGCATGCCGTACGACGGCTTGAAACCTACCGTGCCCGTGTACGCGGCCGGCATGCGGATCGAGCCGCCCGTGTCGGTGCCCAGCGCCACTGTCGCCTGCCCCATACTGACGGCCACAGCGCTACCGCCCGAACTGCCGCCCGCGGAGCGACCTTCTAGCGGCAGAGTGCTGGAGTTGGAGACAGCACCGTACGGTGTGTTGGTCGAGTGGGTGCCCATGCCGAACTCGTCCATGTTGGTCTTGCCCCAGAGCTCGGCGTGGAGGCTCTGCTCGATCTGTTGGACGATGGTCGCAGTGAAGGGGACCTCGTGGCCCGTTAGGATGTGCGAGGCGCATGTCGTCGGTAGGCCCTGGGCCGCGATGTTGTCTTTTACGGCAAGTCTGATTCGGGTCGCACCTGCTCCCGGCGGTGGGGGAGCGTTTACCTCATCGACTATAATTAATTCCAATAATTAGTCCTGTAAAGTAGGGGGGGATATTGTCCCCGCGGTGGAATGGCACCCACCTCCGGCGATGAAGGCATTTGTCTTGGACGACAGACTCGATGATGCCAATCGTATTTGCGGCAGCCTTCGCAACCTCAGGGAGGGTAAGACCCCTGAGGGGATCTTGGAGCGGAGATGCCTGACATGTGCAGACATGTAGCCCACTCAGATCTGGTTGTCGCTCTTAATGTGTAAGAGCTTCTTGAATACCCTCATGGAATCGTGGGCGTAGAATTCGCATTGAATTGAATTGAGCATGACACTAGCCTAGGTAGCTTAGGTACAGTACCAGGTGCCAGGTGGTCCGCTAGGTGCTATGATTAGCCAATAGTCTAGCTGCTAGCCCCTGCCAGCAGGGCTCGGCCCACTAGACTTATCGGGTATTTGATTGGAAGCGGCAGCTTATCTCGCTGCAGGTGAATGACGCAGGAACCGTCGTGCCGTTGCCGGCTGACATGGAGGCAGCTGATCAACAATGAAGGGGTCCCTCAAGGTCATCCAGATCCCAAACACCTAGCTACAGATCCCATACACACTGACACGCGGCTTGTCTCTTGCTCCTTCCGACAACCCATCACTTTAGGTATTGTTCATTACTTGTAGTAGTAACACGGTTCATCCTGCTTGTTGAAGTTGAAGCGTTCGTTGATTTTTAAAGTTCGATGGCTTAGACGTATTCAACACCATCCTTCATCATCCATCATGTTCATCGACACCGCACTAGTAGCTGCGTCGCTGGCGACGGTAGCCAGAGCTGCCCAGCCTGGAGCTCCCAAGCCTGTCGCCGCCCCCATGCGAGACCTGGAATGGGGTCAGATCAACTTCTTACACACCACAGATACACACGGCTGGCATGGCGGTCATCTACAAGAGTAAGACCATTTACTGATAGTGCCTCGTTCTCCTGTGCTCCCTCCCTTTCCATGTGACATGATGCTTACTATCGCATCGACAGGCCGCAGTATTCGGCCGACTGGGGCGATTACATCTCTTTCGCCGAGCACATGAAGAAAAAGGCCGATGATCAGGGCGTCGATCTCCTCCTCATAGACACGGGCGACCGGATAGAAGGCAACGGCCTGTATGACGCCTCGGACCCCAAGGGCAAATATACCTCCGACGTCTTTCGCCAACAGCCTCTCGACGTCATCTGCACCGGTAATCATGAGCTGTACCAGGCCTCATCCGTTAAGCGCGAGCACGAGACCACCGTACCGAATTACAGAGAGTCGTATCTCGCGTCCAACCTGGACTACATAGAGCCCGAGACCGGCAACCAGATCCCGCAGGCGCAGCGCTACCGCAAATTCACTACCAAGAACCAGGGGCTGACCGTCGTGGCGTTCGGCTTCATCTTCGACTTCGATCGGGGCGCCAACAACAGCGTGGTGCAGCAGGTGGAGGAGACGATCAAACAGGACTGGTTCTTGCAGGCGATTCGAGAGAAGCCTGATCTCTTCGTCGTCGCTGGGCACGTGGGACTTCGCATGAAAGAGTTCGAGTTGATCTTCAAAGTCATCCGAGACCAGAACTGGTACACCCCTATCGCCTTCTTTGGCGGTCATGCCCACGTCAGAGATGCACGAAAGTTTGACGACAAAGCATACGCTATTGCTAGCGGTCGCTACATGGAGACGATCGGTTGGGTGTCTATGGATGGTATTAAGAAGAAGTCCCCAGCGCTGGTAGCCGATGACGTTTCGACGGCGGCAGCATCTGTGTCCTGGAAGAGACGCTATATCGACAACAACCTCTATGGACTCCACTACCATACCGGGTTGAACGAGACCACGTTTCCCACTGAATCTGGTCGAAACGTTACGAAACTCATCGCCGAGGGTCGAAAGTCCTTGAAGCTGGATAACGCATATGGCTGTGCTCCGCAAGACTTGTGGATGAGCCGTGCCGAGTTTCCCAGCAATGCCAGTGTCTTCACCTGGCTCCAGGACCAGGTCATCCCTGACATGGTCACCAATAAAGATAGAAAGAACGTTCCGAGGTTGGCTATTGCGAATACTGGAATGGTTCGCTTCGATATCTTTAAGGGCGCCTTCACTACCGACTCGACGTTCATAGTGTCGCCGTTCCTGAGTCGATGGAACTACATTCCCGACGTCCCTTATGTTGTCGCCAAGCAGATCATTGACCTGCTCAACCGCGGCGGCCAAGTTGCCGCCTTTGACGCAGACCCTGCCTTGGATACCAAGTACCTCGTCAGCCCCGAGCAGTGGTCTTTCCAGAACCGTCCGCAGTTTGAAACAGCAGCTTCTAACAACGGCGAAGCTAGCATGCACTTTGGGGAAGATGCGGGCCAAAAGCCCCTGGCCGACAGCGATAATAAGCCTGAGTTGATTGGCGGCTACACCACGCAAGATGACCTTGGTACCGATGGCGATGATACAGAACACTCGCCGCTCAAGTTCTATGCGGTGCCCAACTGCATCCAAACTCCCATTGGTTTCCCTACTGATGGCAGTGAACCCGCAACGGTCGACCTCGTCTTCGTCGACTACACCCAACCCTACGTCTTGGCGGCGCTGCGCTATAGTGGCGGCGATTACAAGACGGACGATGTCAAACCATACTCGGACCTTAGCATGACGGATATGATGGTGAAATGGATTAGCGAGAACTGGAAAGGTAAATGCTAGATCACGAGAAGGATGAATGGTTATATTATTCGATTGGAACCCGTAGAAATCAGTGTGCCCAACAATGAAGTACGAAGAGGGCGATTGAGGTTTCTTGTGGGCTTTTTGGAATGGGAATTGCATTTTTAATGGCAGGGCGGCTTCAATGCCTAGAATGAGATAGGTTATAGACCACAGTCAGGCTCTTAACGGAATTGAATATGAATTGTAATCTTGTAAAGCATTCGAAACTCTCCTCGGCAGTCTCTAACTTGATCATTTATACAAGGCTGGTAGGTTTATAGGGGTATCATATTGCCCCCTGAATGGGGGCTTGGAGTGTACAGGAGAACTTGAGAATTGCATTTCTCAAGAATCTCTATGAATCTTGGTCTCGACTCCTCGATCTCTGTCGACTCCGCGATTCTGATCTTTCCCGGTCTTCGCTCCTCCGGCGACCATCACTGCTGTTACTTCTCCTGTCCCTCCTCTCGTGATCGTCCTCCCTGACTTCCCCTTCATCATCGTCACTGTTCCTCGCGCCATCACTTTCGTTGCCCCTGTTGTTGTTCAGCATCTCGACGTCGTCCTCGTCCTCCTCATTGCCCTCTTTGTTTTCGTCGTCTTCATCGTCGTCCAGCAAATCTTCAATGTCGCCCAGGGGGCTGACTCGCGGCTCGAGCTGGTCCAGGTCCTCGTACATCTCGCGCTTGCCCATCTGCCACAGGCTCGTGGCGCACACGCGGTCCTTGGTGAGCAGGTCGTCGACGAACTGGTCGACGTACGTCAGGCTCGTGCCCGCGCGGGCCTTGCGCCGGAGCTTCCGGCGGTCCTCGAGGTACGGCTCCAGCGTCTTGTAGACCTCGGGCCCCGTGCGCGTCATGCGCACGTAGAAGAGCGCGAGGGCGCGCAGGTACTTGAACTTGTCGCCGCCGAAGCCCAGGTACTCCTGCAGGACGGCGTCCGAGGGCGCCAGCTGCAGCAGCTTGAAGGCCAGGCAGAGGAACGGGGTCGGCTTCTGCGAGGAGCCGTACGTGCCGCCCACGAAGCGGACGTGGCGCACGACCCGGTCGACGATGTCGGCCTCGTTGACGCCGAAGCACTGGTCTTTGAAGAAGAAGGACTCGATGATGCGCTCGCGCACGGCCTTCTCGAGGACCGTTGCCGGGTTCAGGCCGTTGGGGGTCAGGGCGATGTTGGCCGAGCCGCGCTCGTCGAGGAACTGGCGCGCGTCGGCGCGGTGGGTGGCCATTGTGTTTTTATTTCCCCTTGTTTCTTTCGTTCCAGAGATATGAAAGGTTGATTTGGCTGCGATATCGTATTATCGCCCTTCTGGATGAGGGGCGGAGGGTTTGGTTGTAGAAAGTAGTCTTGGTTGAGAGGACGGCAGGACAGGCAGGTTGGCAATGCGACGACGGCGTGATTACTGCTGGACTGGCTTCCAATGCCGAAAGCTACAGGAGCTCCCTAATCGATAGGGACTTTATGGTGGGGCAGCTGAGAGCTCAGGCCTGAAGCAAAGCCAATTCAGGCCCATCAGCCCTACAGCCCCGCCACCTCCCTGCTTTCTGGAAGCTCAAGTCGTATGTACATGATATGGCGACAGTAAGTTTATGTAGCTAATTCCCTCCTACTTTTGATGAGCGTCACAAGCGATTCTTCCTATCGCTCTTATATAGACAGAGTTCTTACTCTGTAGGACACAACTTCCTGATAGTAATCGAATAGTGTCCTTTTCTGCGGTCAAACGTCCACGGCAACTGAAGAGCATCAGTCTTGGGCAGAGAGAAGACAGTATGGTGAGCCGCAAAGCGCCAATATCAGAATGCAGAAATTTAGGTGTAATATATTGCAGATATCGCGGCATTTCGACAGCATCGATAAAATATATCCCGCAAAGTCAGAAGTTCCATTAAACCAGACCTCCTTTTCGTCTGGATTTCCAGGGTCACCAGAATATCACTATACCACGGAAAAGAAATGCACCATGATGCGTACCAAAACCAGTTGCAATCATCCCAAAACGCCAATCAACTCCGCATACCTCCCAACAAGAATTGTCAAGTACAGGAGGTGCCACCCAACCGACAGTGATGACCCTTAAATTTAGCCCGCTGTGCAAAATCTCATACGAAAGCCTCTCGGTACCGCGCCTGGATATGCTGCTCTCCCACCACTAATCAAGCTGATCCAAAAGTCTCTTCCGCCTCCTATCCATCAGCTCGTCCTGGACTTCTTGTAGGGTGGGCAGTTCCCAGCCCTTCCCATCGCCACTGTCGCCGGGTAGGGACTCCCAACCCTTGGGCACCTCCCCCTTCCCGCCGCCTTGGTTGAATAATGTGTCGAATGCCTCCTTCTCCTTCTCGGCCTCGTACTGCAGCAGCGCTTCGTCCTCCTCATCGGGTGCGTATCCGTAGTATTTGGCATCGACCGCCTTCCTCAGGTCGTCGCGGGTCTCCAGGGGCTTCTCGTCCCGTTGGTTCTTCTGTGTCGCGGCCTCGAAGAGCTCTTTGACTCCCGGGAGTTCTTTAGCGCGCCCAAAGTACCGGTACCCTTTTCCACCGCCCGGTATTTCTCTTCCGGTTTCGTCGTAAACTTTGCCGCCGCCGCGCATGTAGTTTGGGCCCCCTAAGTTCCGGATTTGGACCTCCCACATGTGCTTCTCGCGCATCAATTTATTTATCTCGTCGTTGACATCGCGGATTTGGTAGTCGCTCAGCGCCGGGTCCTGGATCTTGGACACCTTGCGCGAGATTTCCTTCAGGGTCTGCCCTCGCCATTTCTCGCACGACGGGATCGAGTCCACTTCGGTGATGACCTTGGGTCGCCGCGTGCGGCCTGCGTCGATGATGCCCAGGTCTGCCGCTTGTGCTTCGCGAAAGCGAAACAGCATCGACTGGGCCTTCTCACTGTTTCGCGCCTGAGAGGGGGTGAGGTTAGCAGCTAAGAAGACTTGGACACCGGTGTCCAGTCGAGGGGGGCCGAGTCGCTTACCATTTTGGGGGATTGGGAGAGGCTGTGGCCTCAAAGTATTCGCAAAACAGAAATGAGAAGGCGTGAGTGTTTAGCTGGGCTGTTTGCGTTCGGAAATGTTGACGGGCACTTGGAGCTCTTGGGTTCGAGATGGGAAAAGTCACAGCTCAGCCTCGTCAATTGCCAACTTAAAGGTGGGGCTAAAGGTGGAAGGTGGCTTAGGACAGAGGCCAGAACCTAGGGGGGGACGCGCTTTCTCCCAGATGAACGCGCCCAACCAAGCAGCAACACTCCTTCCCAGCTTTCAGTCTCTCATCATCTTTATTTTATTTCCCTTCGAACTCGAAAAAACGAACAATGCACGATCGACGATACACGATTTCTTCGAGACAGTCTCAAACTTGTATTGACGTACTACATCTGTGATGTACGCACTGCATCATCTGGTAACAGTTTTGGGATGCACTGGTTGATAGCATGAACTGCTCCCAGGCATCGTTTGAATGATGACTTGCGCCCACCAAGCACGCCTTTTGGAAAGGTGGTGATCTATGCACATTACCATCAACTGCCACAAGCAGTAAATATCTATTGTCAATGAAGACGCCGAAGAGCTGACATGTTCACGTACGGCTTGTCATACTGACATTTGCGACACAGCATTGTCGCTATACCACGCTTTTCCTTTCCCTCTCCTTTTCTGAGCATCAATCTTTGATATGGGCCTTGCAGGGAAGAAAACCTCAATTGCGAGCTACATGGAGCTGTTGACTCTAGTCTTCAGTGCATGACGAAAATATGCAAAGAACAGAAATCTGAGCGAGGCGGACCAACTGGTCCATCTATATCCTCCCGAACTGACGTACCAGTGTGCAGATACCCTTTCCCTTTCCCTTTCCATTCAGCCATTCGGTCTAGCTTCGTCAGACTTTGATGTCAGCCTTCGGCAAGGACGACAGACAGCAATTGGTCGAGGTCGAGCTGTAAACGCAGTTTCGTCTTGTGAGGCTTCAAATTAGTTTTCAATCGGAGCCGGGGGTGACGATTTGCAAAACCGCCTCGGCCGAGTGGTCTGGGATGGGGTGTTGCATACTTGGAACCGAGGCGAAGGAGGAGAGTACTTTCTTGTTGGTACGATACAAAAACAAGATGCCCGATGATGACAAAGTATCCAAAAAGCCAAATTTGCAGGCAGCCTCTTCCGCGCCTACACGCGGTTTATGGTTGCCCATGAGAAATGGAAGAGCTTATTTGAGGGCATCCCGAAGCAACTCCTTTGTATATGACCAAGTTGGTCGATATGATGGGACACGCTTCATTGTTGTTGGTATTGATTCCTAGTGGGATCAATCTCGACTATAAATCCTGTTTGTTTTGCATTTCTACGATTACTTTCTGGTAGTTGGATAAATTGATATTATTGAAGGCACTGTTCTTCTATCATAATTTGAAAATATTATGTACATCTTTCATGACACGCCTGGTGCCTCCTATTAATGAGCCAACACCACCGACGAACTCAGCGGCGACGATCTGATAGGCTTCCGACATACTGTCTGTTTATCTCGGCACGCTCTACTGCACCATCCAGGCATAATGACGACGTCTGGTGGCGTTTTACTGGATCGGATTGAGCACAGCTCTCTTGCCCGGTGCACTCTGTCCAGTGTTAGCTCTTCCTCGATGCCGGCCGCCAACCTGAGGTCAAAGGCTACTGTAGAACAAGTCGACCCAGCTGTGTTACGCTTTCCCGTTGTCTCATCTCTGGCGCCTGGTGGCAGTCGTTTGTATGTTTTGCCGCAAGGCAGGCAGACATAGGCGTAGTGGTAACGTTTGCACATGGTGTGATGTTTGGGGACCAGTCCCGACTTGTTTCGAATGCTTCTGCTTGTCTAGTATGTGTGACCACTGGGTTCATTACACGAGGAGCCTGACCCTGGTATATATAGGTCGGATAAAGAATGAGACGCATAATGCATTTGTCGTTTGACAATGGTGTCTTTATCTCCGCATTTAGGCCCTTTGCTGGGTACGCGGCAGAAAGAACCCCTTGTTGTAGGTGGGCTTTGTCGGTGAAGTCTACAGCAGGCCTTCTATAGCACGTCAGTACTTTGCTGCATGGTCAGAGTAGTGATCAATGCCAGCGATCTAGCTCAGTGAGTCCTACAG
Source organism: Apiospora arundinis (assembly GCA_039105305.1). Lineage (NCBI taxonomy): Eukaryota > Fungi > Ascomycota > Sordariomycetes > Amphisphaeriales > Apiosporaceae > Apiospora > Apiospora arundinis. The sequence goes on along the minus strand of JAPCWZ010000002.1, from coordinate 2,116,124 downwards.
AAGAGCCCTTCGTTTACTATAGGGCAACGATGCTCGCCTCTCGAGCTTTGACCTCTACTCGGGGCCGATTTATCAGAAACGAAGGCAACTCTTATCGTGGCAGTTTAACTTCATCCATATCCAGGACACCCAGAAAGTCAATACTACAGCACCTGCTCTCCCCAAGGGGTTTATATATCGAAATTACCTGATCTCCCCTTGACCGGGTCGGTACAGCCTAGCGGTAGTATCACTAGAATATCCTTAAAGGCAAGAAGGTTCAACTCCTTCTGCGGTCACTTTTTCGACCCCCTTACGGGTCATTTTTCCCCTTCTCTTTTTCTCTTTCTAATTACTCTTTATCTCAACATCCTGCTGCTCCTTTTCCATCTCCTGGACCACAAAGACCTTTTCCTGTCCCCTTTGTGGCTACTCTAAGTCTATCACCCAATACGGTATGCTTATTTGCCTCGACACGGTCCAACAGCAGTGGCCTGACCTTAGGCCGAATTGTTTGCAGGTCAAAGATGTTCACAAATACAGCATATATATAAACCGCGCTGATATAAGATGCTTACCGCCAGTGTACTATCTGAACCAATCCTAGGACTCCGCACACGCGTCATCGGCGCCCAGTATGCATTATTTGTATAGCGGCTTGCATATCGGCAAATCGGTATACCGAGGCTCTGTCTCGCCAGGCTTGGTGGCTTGGTGGCGTCGGCAGTCACATTCTCTAAGGAATTTGCTTAATTGACGATGTGTGCCCATGTTTGTAGACCCGTATTAAGCGAGTGCGAAGCGAGGAGCTGCGACGCCATGATATCAGCCGCCCTCACTGATTCATACCTGTCGGCCGCAACTTCGTCCTTGTCTCTGCAAAGGGCGATTACTAGGCAACTTTTTTGCAGCCTCATCGTCTTGGCGTAGAGTGATCGGGGTGAAATTCGACCGTTTGACCTTTCAATTCCTGAGTCTGCGAACTGCGGCCTCGAGGGCGAATATCGCGATGCTTAACGCGTGAGATATGAGTACCAGAACAGTGGGATCTTTCGAGGGCGAAGGCGAAGAAGCCGAGGCTGTATTGGACTATGCTGCTCTTGAAGGTTTGGAGTTGGCCTCCTCGCCAGGGTGACGCTGGATTGTACGATAGATATATAAGGAGGCATGAGATTCACGAGTTTAGATCACAGAGAGGCATCGTCAGAACACCCAACGATACAGGACAGAATTCGATACCTCCGTCTCCAGAAACATTCATTTTATAGCCATAATCCCTCACTGAAACCGTCGCCTCAAGCTTGACCGACTTTAGAAAAAGACAGCTTGTTCCAATATGTCAACGAACGGCTGCCTTCTCTTGGCTGTTCAAGCTCTGGTGATGGTGATATTAACCATCAATGCCGCTGCAACCTGGCCAACACCAAGCTGCGGCCAGTACGACATGACGGACTTCACCTTCGATTCGGGCGAGAAGCTCGATGTCCCGCTTGAGCTGCACTACCAAACCCTGGGCCAGCTCCGTACCGCCCCCGACGGCAGCGGACGCAAGAACGCCGTGCTGATCCTACACGGGCCCACGCAGTCGAGCGCCCAGTTCTTCTCGGACCTCTTCGCAGCCCAGCTCTCCAACACGGGCCAGGCCCTCGACGCCTCCAAGTATTTCCTCGTGCTCCCGGACGGCATCGGCCACGGAAACTCCAGCAAGCCCAGTCGTGCCAGTAGCCACAACAGCAGCAGCAGCAGAAACAACTCCTCCAACAAGACTGGTGGGGCGACTAAAATGGCGTTCCCCAAGTACCAGTACTCGGACATGGTGCGCGCGTGCCACGGCTTGCCGACGGAGCACTTGAATGTCCCCCACGTGCGACTCGTGCTTGGCATCTCCATGGGGGGCATGAATGCCTGGATGTTGGGCGAGGAGTACTCAGATTTTGCGGACGCGCTGATGCCCGTGGCGTCGCTGCCCGTGGCCGTGGGTGATCAAAATTGGCTGTATCGCAAGATGATCATGGTAAGCCCCAAAAAACCCCCAAAAACCAAAAAACCAAGCCCTCTTTTATAGTCGCTTATTCCTCTCTTTCGGACAAATGGGGTAACCATTCCTCCCTTGGAGAAGTAGCAAACGCTAGTGGCAGAGATTTCGAAATAGGAGTTAGTGACGGCAGACCCAGCGTGGAAAGGAGGCGAATACGAAGCGGACCAACAACCGCCCATGGCGCTGCGTGCTGGCTACTACCTAGCACGACTCCTGTTCTCAAGCCCCGTGTCCATGACGCAGCAGTACCCGACGCAGGCGGCCGTGGACGGTTTCGTCGACGAAGTGAACCACGACTTGGATAGGGGTATCTTCGACGCCAACGACCAGATCTACGCCTGGAACGCGCTGGGCAACATCACGGTGCCCCTTACCGCCGTCAACACGGCCGACGACCGGGCCAACCCGCCCGAGCTCGGGGTGCCCATCCTGGAGAGGACCGTCACCGAGAAGATGCGGCCGGGGCTGGGGCGGGCCGTCACGCTGCTCATCAGCAACGCCACGTTCGGCCACTCGTCGTACATCAGCGCGCGGCTCTGGGTCAATGAGCTGCGGATGCTGTTGAGCAGAACGAGCTCCACCGATATCAGCTTCTGATGGATGGATGAACAAAATAAGGAAAGAGGCCAAGGGATAAAAGAGCTTAAAGCAGGGAGGTGGTATTGATCAAGAATGATGGGATCAGGAGGCATTTTGGTAGATAGGGGCTTGCCAAGACTCGCAGTATCCTTAGAACATCAAAACCGTTGTACCTGTAGTCGATTCAAATTACTGTCAGAATTCGTAGTCATTCATCATGGTTTTGTCTCAGTTGCAGTACAGTGTCAGGCTCTCGTGGGGCCATGCTGGGCTCCTGATACTGTCAAATGTCCCCCAGCGATACCACTCAGGCCGGGCACCCTCGCGCGGATCGGCCCGCAAAGCATGCAGTCAAGTATAGTAACAAACGTCGAGCGATTTACGCACAGCCTCAAACCGTAGCCACCTTCGGTCAACATCCCCTGCATCGATATTGCCATCATTTTGGTTGCGGCGCATCCTTGACCGATTCCTCGCCCAGCACCTTACTTGCAGCCATGAACCTGTGATATGTTAGATAAGCGAAATGAACTCCGCACCCACCCACCCTCCTAAACGGTCCGTTGAATCGAGAATAAGAGGACAAAAGAAATACCACCTACATGCCGCCATGCCAACTCCCTAACCCACGCATGGCCTCGGCCTGCACGGCCGTCATGCGCAGCAGGTTCTCGGTATCTGCCAAGTTGGACGAGAGCTGCTCCAGCTGAGAATGGAGATGGGACTTTTTGATTCCGAATGCGTCAGCTACCTATCTGTTTCTTTCCTCTTGGCTGTGTGTGTCTTGCATGGATGGATGTTCCAAAAGGATAAAACTAAAAATAAAAATAGAAAAAGGGGGGCTCCACTCACCAGTTGCCGCGCCTTGACCGCGTTTCCCGAACTCTGCGGTGCTATCGAGGGCCGGGTGGTCATGCCGCTGCCCGTGTTGAAGTTTCTCGAGGCCATAGCGAGCGAGAGAAGTGGAAGAAGCGGGAAAACTGACAAGGTGCAAGGGTCGGTGGGGGTTCTCCTCTCTCCTCCCTGAATTGCGGCTGAGTTGAGGAAATGACAAGAAACCCCGTTGCTGTAGGTATGTTGTTCTGGGTTAATGTTGTGTCAGGGTCGGAGAGGAAGCTGATGAGTTGTTGTTGATGTTCAAGCCCCAACATGGAAATTGACTTGTTATGCGGGGGTTCCACTTACAAGCCGCGTTATTCAACCAATTGGAAGTCGCCCGAGACCAAGGTAGAAAATGGGTACATTGTAGGTGGTGCAGGTCTATGTACCTTCCATGAATCAAGAATCACTTAGGTTTATATCGATCAATCTGGTTCAGACATCAAATTGATTAATACTAGGTAATACACCCGGTCATGTGTACTCACTTACCGACAATATCCAAGGCATGCAGGTACAGGCTGCACACCATCGTATTAGTTCATATCATTCACTGCAATTAAAGAAGCAGTACTTGGTTGGCCACTGATGAGGGTAGGGAACATGGCATGGCCCATTCATTAATAGGTAGACATCCACGATACACAACTCCATTCCCCAACCTAACCACATGCATTCAGCTCATCGTCTCCCGCATAAAACTTGAAGAACCCAAAGCACTTACCCGTCAATATTTCCGTGACGTCTGTCTACCCGAGGAATCCCAACAGGGGAAATGACCAACTACACTTTTCCCGTAAACATACGACTGACCAACCACTCCTGCACTTACACGTTGGTCCGTATATATATATATGAATGGCGCAGCCAAGAAGCCACTACCCTCATCTTGCTTTCCGGGGACCACGAGGACATGTCAGCAGCAGTAAGCAAGGGGAGGAGGAGGCTGGTGGCTGACGCTGAGCTCCTCATCCTCGACGAGAATGCTTCCCGGTACTGGAATGCAGATAAGAGGAAAACTAAGTATGAAACGCATGCTGTGCAACATTGCTGTAGCCTATCCACCCCGAGAAGTAAGAAAGACGGGGGTCAGAATGCGAAGCTGATATTTTGTAGCGAACCCCTCCCCCCTATTTCAGAAAACACAAGTGGCACTTAAGTCAATCTGTACGCAGGCGAAGAAGAAGCGTATCTAGTATCAAGGTATCGATCATATCACACAGCTCTGCATATTTCTTGCTGGTTATTTTCCACACTCTGAATTCATTGTATTTGCCTTTTCCTACTGTGTCGCTATAAAGCGGCCTTCATTAAGCCTTGCTCTCCTAAGTACGTCTTGTCCTCTTTTGTGTGTGTTGCAATCCGGCACCGTCTTGCTATTGTTGAGAACAAACTCCTTGGTTTTTCTGCACAAAGCCGGCTCTTCCCCCTCCTCTCTCTCTCTCTCCCTTGCTCTCCCTCCCCACGTGCCATGTTGTATCACCAACCCATGGCCTTTCTTTTCGCCCCCCCATCTCTCCCCCTTGGCAGGCTTTTGTGGAATATTAGAACTCAAATAGAAGTAAAAGTGTGTAGAAACAAGGGAAAATATTGCGGATGTCGGGCCGCTGCGTGTGTGCCATAGTCATGAAAAGCCAAGCTGCTCCAGTGCTGCACTCTTCTTCTTCTTCTCTCTCCTCGACTCTCGCCGCCCATGTGCAGTTGCTCAGGCCCCATCCACACCCACGACAGCCATCATCCAGTAGGACCCGGTGGCTGAGGTGGGTAGGCTGGCTGGCTAGAATCCAGATCTAATCGTAAACATGCCTTCTGCCACAACTCCCTTCGCGGAAACAAATACGCCTAGAAAAACGTGCGAATTGGCCAAAAACACGATGCAAAGAGTCGACAAGACGCACCCAAAGATCGGTTTCGTGACCAAAATTTTATACAGTCCCATCCCCTTTTGTGTGTGCCCAATCTTCATGAGACGGAATTAGGTCCCATCAGTAAATATTAGGTCCGTCCATGAACAAAGAATACTGAAGCACGTCCGAGTATCTCCAGAATTCGGGGGTCCGGCAAACTAGACATTAACTGCCTTAAATGCCTCTAGTTCGTGTGTCATCGTGATCCGAGGAAAAATAAGAAATGTGTGCCCATGTTGACAATGGGAAAATGATGTGTACTGCTAACACGAAACCCCGCAACCCAATGCATATCACCAGAAATGAAAAGTTGCTGCTTCGTCGTGCCAAAAAAAAAAAAGGAAAATGATGCCGTATGTGGTTTGGGGAATGCCACCCCTTGAAAGATAATAATCTTCAAACAAGCCGTTTGTATGCTGTGGAAAATCGTACCCAATCGTGTAGGTCTAGGGAGGTGCTGAGCGTACCTCGCACTTCAAAAGTGCGGGGGTGTTGATGACAAGAGCCAGAATCGAATCATACCGTGGACTATGTGCGAGCATGATCACTCGCCAAATTCGTCTCGTTGGAACGGTCGGGTTCGGGAGGAGTCACGTCACAAGCCGGTAGCGATGTTCGAGACAGCGCAGCTTTTAACGGACTCCAACGGCCGGTCGGGGGCCAAGGCTACTCTGGCTACTATGCGCAGAGGGTTCGGACTCGAGGTTGATGGAATCACCACTCCCCGCGCTGGCGCTCGCACTGCCGGTCAGACTCCGTACATTTTTGGGCTTCGGTGGTTGGAGGGCGCTCACCCCGACACGTTGTTCCACTTTCTGAGGCGCAACCGCGTTCCCGTGACCCGGGGGGTATCGTGGAACCGGCTGGCGCATACCATCCGGGGGAGACGGGCGACCGTTCATACCAGGTCCTCCCATCATTCCATTAGGTGGCGAAGGTCGTCCGTTGCCGCCGCGGATCGAAGGGCTGTAAGGGCCTCCAGGCGAGTGACTAACCCGTCGGGGGAACGGGCCATTCATGCCACTCATGCCACCTGGACCGGAAATTTGATCCAGATGTTGTGCCGTGAGAGAGTTGGCCCTGGAGTTTTGTTGCATTTGACCTCGGTCTACGCCGGCATATCGGTTCGAAGTCGATGACATGAGTGTGTCATCGAGGAAGTTTTCGTGCAGGCCAGGAATGGAAGCCATACCAATTTGACTAGAACGGTTTCGGCCAAAATTAGGGCGGAAACGGCTGTTCCGGGCGGGCATGTTAGCACCTCCGTTGCCCATCTCAGGATCTTGTCGGATCTGCTTCTGGTTGGGGGCGTTCATTCGGGCCTTTCTCGAGGTAACGCTCATCATATCGAAGTTGTCGGGGTCAATCATTGGCGTCATCGGTACGGCGTTAGGGTCGAAAAAGTCGTCCAACTCTTCATCCTCGTCATCGTACGCGCCACCGCGAACGGATGGTGGGGGACCAGGGCGTCGTCGAGGGCCAGGAGGACCGGGTGGGCCGGGAGGAGGACCTCGTCGCATGCGCATTTCCTGTTCCTTGAGGGCAAGCTCACGCTGGCGAAGTTGAAGTTCCCTCTCTCGCAGTGCCATTTCTGAGTTGTCGCCAGGGTATGTTCCATCAGGGCCAGCTTCGGCAATATCGTCGTAGAGCATCAAATGGCTGAATTCGTTCAAATCCGTCTCCTCCATCGATCCACGCCGGGAAGGCTGCCTTGATCCTGCATAGCCGTTAGGGGGACCGCGGTAACCATTAGGCGGACCACCATTACCCATGCTTGGCGGAGGTCCGCGACGCATGCCAGGAGGCGGGCCGGTGAAGTTGGATGAGTTTCTGGGTCGTGGGCCAGCTCGGCCCATACCGTTTCCGTTCGGCATACCGTTACCCATCACACGCTGAGGTGGGGGACCGTTGGACGACATGCGCGGCATTGGGCCATTTCCTGCCGATGGTGAACCAGACGGAGCAGGGTAAGCAGCCGGGGCTTCCTTGGGCCTCTGCTGATTTGTAATGTTCGCGTGGTGGAAGATAGCATATAGTGTATCAATGGTTGGAACCTTAACACCTGCCGCCCGAGCGAGATCGCGCGGGGAGCCCAGATACGTCTCCACCTCCATTGGGCGTCGAGCGACATAGTCTTGCCACATAATACTGCCGCTTTCTGAAGGCTGGCACTGTTCCTTAACGGTGCTGTCTTTAAAGTTAGGTGTAAAGCTGCAACCCTGGGCGATAGCTAGTTGCATGAGCTCGTCGATTACTCCATAAACCAGCTCGCGAACCCCCTTTTTCTCAAGCAGGGCCGAGTGTGACGCAGTATCAAAAATGACACTGGCGGGGTGGAAAGCGATGGGCCTACGGAGCATTAGTCGATGAAATAAGGTTAAAAGGAGAAATGATGATCCTGGCTTACCCGATGACTCGCTCATACTGCTGTTGGCGGATGTTGGGAGACACTTTGCAGTCTACTTGACCCGTACTTAAGGTCATCGCTAGAGCCTGTGCCATGTCTTCTTGTATCGACGCCGGGATGTTGGTGTTCTGGTTGGCGGGTCCAACCCAGATTTCTGTTGATCCCCTGTGCTCGAACTCACTAGCTCCGAGCTGGGTGATTTGGGCATTTGACACCAGCGACAGGACAACGTTGGTCGGGAACCTATCCTCAATGGCCTTCTCGATGCCCAGCGTGTGTGTAGTGTTGATGAGAATACATGTGTGTTGCGGTGTGACAACGGAGTCAATTACTGAAGCAATGTCGTAGACATCCGGGAGGGCCTTGATACAGAGAATGACGTAGTCAAAGGCACCCTCCTTCAACTGCGCGGCTTCTTCGGGGGTTCGTACAACTACAAGACGTTAGCGTTATGATCATGAATCTCCCCATTGGTGTCGAAGAGGTTCGGAGGACGTACCTTGTCGTGGCTTGAAGCGTTCGTTGCCAAATGAGTCGGATCTAAGATAAAGGAGTTAGTTACGTCTTGGGTTTCGACTCTCCACTCCTCGGGCGTTTAGACAAATGACTTACTTGAACGAGATGCCGTATTGATATACACTGTCGAACCCGGACTTCCATACCAGCGTTACGTCGCAAGCATTAGTGGCTTGTAGTCTCCATGACAGAAAAGCCGAAACTGCATTGCCGCCGACTGCACATATATTCATTAGTTCATCAAACTCTGCCATGGCGAAATCGAACGAGAGAAGCGACACATATAGGGGTGTTTCGTCTCCACGAGGGAGAGCTGGGGTATAGTAAACGAGAGTGGAAGGGTTCAACGGAGAAGAAAACTCAGAGGGTGGCGGGCAACGGGCGAGATTTGACAAGGAAACGAAGGCAGGCGCTTTTGCCCTTGCCCCCCAGACCGGTGGTACAGAAGGTTGGACAGATAAGCAAGAGCGCGCGTCAGGGAGGGTCATGTATACAAGCAGCTGTCGGCAAGGATGAGAATGTGAAGAGGGTCAGGACCGTTCACAAACTCGCGTAGTACCGCTACCAAACAGCTGGCAGCTGCTGCATGCAAGACGTATATCCAAATAGTGCCATGCGGAATAGTGACAGAACGGAAGAAGAGCAGCAACGAACCTGAGAGAATCTTGAGTCGTGGTGTTGTAGGCGCCATGATAACGACGGTGGAGCCAAATGCCTGGCCAAGCGATGGATGGGTTTTCGGGCGTTCGGGTCGAGAGCGAAATGGGTAAGAAAGCGCCGGCCGCTATATCACGACGGCGATGCTGTCGGAATGAAGACTGATCTGAGATGTAGCCTTGTACTCCGGTCGAAAGTAGTCTTGTGGAGGCCGCAGGTCACGACGGACAGGTGCGGAAGTGAGCGACGCCTTATCGATGGGCAGTCTGTCTCACGGTAATGGTCCAGAAGCGAGTACTTCGGTTTTCTTCGCGTCTCTCGTACCGGCAAGCCAGCATGCAACTATCCTTGGTCTGCTGCTGCTTGTTCTTTTCTTTCCTTCCTCTTCCTTGAAACTCTCTTTTCCTATTCACACTTTCTTTCGCAACGGGAGGGAAGTCCCAGGAGCTACCAGACCCAGTCGAGCTAAGGAGAAGCGGGAGCTGCTGCAGATCGGAGGGAGAGATAGGATAGACTTTGGACGTTTCGGCGAAGCAGGTTACAGGTCCATTCGGAGGAGCCAGTAGGTGCGTCTTGTTGCTGGAATGCAGGAGATTGGTGACGGTTGGATGAGATGAGACGAATCTTCTTTTTTCGACGGAGTAGGGAGGTCACAAGAAAGCTGCGGTGACTAGCTGTAGATAGATAGGTAGATCAAACCAAAAAAGGCCCGGACGGATGTGCTGTTGTACCTAACTTCCCACCCCCAATGCAGGTGCAACACGATGCAGAAGCGAGAGTTGGAAAGAAAAAGTGTAACGAGCGTAAATGGGTTTAGGAAACACAAGAACCAAGACCACACGAAGCCACGCGCATACAAAGGTTGAGTCCAGGGTTTGGTCTCTTTCTTTGACAGACAGTGGGTTGAGAAGAAGAAGAGAGTTGCGTGTGGTGGTTTCAACGGGGGGTGGAATGAAGTAAGAGGTCGTGGTTAGTGTAGGCCCGACCTTGTTGGTTTAGAGTGTGCTGGGCAGTGGACAGTGGGCAGTGGGCAGTGGGCAGTGGATAGGTAGTGGGTGGTCTGCGGTCTGCCTGCGAGTATGTAGTGTAGTATGTAGGTAAGAGAGGTATGTACTGTAGAAGAAGTATGTACCGTATGTAGTACTTTTTTTTTTCTTTTCTGACAGCAGCCCCGGAGCCTGGAGCCTGGGCTGGGTCAACACAGGCCTCTCTGGTCAAGTCAAGTGTCAAGTCCGGTCTGCTTTTCTCTTCTCTAATCAAGTTGCGAGGAGTCCAGCACCAGGGTGGGTAAAATCAGGTAAGCTGGTTGAGTCGGTCGGCGTCTCCTCAAAGAAGCGGGTCTTTATTAGACGTTGATGGACAAGGCACTAACACCAGCATACACCACGACCAGGGTCGCCGACAAGTACCAAGAGACTTGTGCAGACAGATGATACAACCTTAGCTATGTACGCACTTGGACTCAACTTCTGACAGAACAAGCATATTGAGCCTCTGCCAACAAACAAGATCGAATATAAATATATACAAGTATGCGTTTCACCTGCGACTATACTTCCAGATGTGCGCACAAGATAGTCGTGGAACAAGAGGTCGCTGACGGAACCAAAAGACCATGATATACTTACACACATGTAGGTACACTTTTGAAAGGTATGATAGAGGGGGGGGACTAAGGACGTGTGCGCGCGCGTGTGTGCGGTATGGTAAATACGTAGGTCAGAGCCAGGGGGCGCAGCAGAATATACTAGCACAGGCCAGAGACTATGGCAGGGGGGGGGGGGGGGGAGAAGAAGAAAGAGGTCAAAAGTGAGATAAAGAGAGGTATGGATGTACCAATTAGCCACTCCTATCAAAGGTAGATTGGTATGTAGCAGCCTGGCCGCCGTGGATAGACAGAGACTCTTGGAAGACAGATGAACTGAGGGACGGGGCCGGGGGACGGGTATTGATTGATTGATTGATTGATGGATGGCTGGATAGACGGATGGGATGGGATGGGATGGGATGGGATGATGAGATAGGAATTGGTACAGTAAGGGAAGTATCGGAATGTACCTACACGTAAGGAGAATGAATGGGTGCAGGTAGGTGGTCAATTGATGTAAGCCGCCTGTCTGCGGGAGGGGCGTTATTCGAGACAATGCACCGGCACCGCCTGACTGGGAGGGAGAGAAAAAACATCAATTCATGGGTACCATTTGATGGGATCCCTCACCAGTCCCATCCTGCCCAAAATGGCTACTTTTCAGTTTGGATGACGTGTGGCATGCGCTGTCTCTTTCTTCCCTTTCCCTTCTCCTCCTCCCACTTCGGGAGTCCGAGTCTCCTTTCATTGCGCCGCACAGTGTTACGAGTAATCAGAGCCAGAGAAGCTCGGAGTTCATAGTGCTATACTGTAGCGTAGCAGTATCAGACAAGCTGAGGCTGACTGTCACCTAAGGAGGTAAGCTTCCATGGAAGAAAAGAGGGTTGCTGGTGTTCAGCGATCGTGATTCTGACGAAATGGAGAAAGACTACGATCCAGTTCAATTAGCCAGAGAAGGTTAGACCCGCATCAGCTATTTTAGTCGCCCGAAATGATCCAGGAAGTGCCAGGAAATCAGGCCGAAGCCAGGGGAGTCCAGGGCAGTCCAGGGCAGAGCAGATACCATCAATTGAACCCGCGACAGGGTAAGGTGCGGTACTGGAAGCCACAGAGCGCCCACGTACCCAATGTACTTTACCTACTTACTGTAATCCCCGGCTGCCAGGACGCCAACAATGAAAGCCAAAAGGCCAGAGAAAGCCAGAGAGCGCCAGAGCCAGAGCCAGGGGTCAAAAAGGCTATGGGATGGACAAACGTAAGCGGCGCGGCTAAAACAAATGCTCGCTCGTCCGTCCTTGGTTTTGTTAGGAGGTCCAGAAAGTAGGTAGGCAGGCCCACTATTGAACATTGAACCGCCCACTGTAGCCGTCGCAAAAGACAAGTTTGCGCTGTCCTTACTGTAAAGAAACCCATAAACTGCATGGTCCAAGTCGGTATCGGGATGGAGTATAACCGATTTTATGTTGCACTGCTACCGATGGCTCCTCTGAAATAGCCAAGAGATGCAGTAGTATACTCACGTAATATGTAGTTTTCTGATTGAGCCTTGATACCTACTGTCTACCTACCTACCTAGCTTGCCTACATGTCTACGGAGTTTGTCTGGAGAATAGAATGCGAGCAAGTCTCAATAGGTGCATGGGAGAATGGGATGGGGGGTGGCCACTGAGAAAACCCGCGGATACCTACCTCAAAAGGCATGCATCCTTATAAGCTTTAATAATCAGGACGCCTAGAACATATAGTCTGCAGTCAAGGCCTGGGGGAGATGGGTTGCATCTTGAAGAGAATGAGTCGGAAGACGTTCCGTTCCAGTGCAAAACAAACACACACTTATTAGAGTTTGAACCCCTTAAGCCAGGTTGGTCTGCAATAGACCTATATAAAAGGTAGACACGGCGCTGGTCTGGAGATGTCTTGACCGGATACGGGGCGACTCAGCACTGTGGCATGTGCCCAGCACACATACACACATTAACTACATGAATCCTCATGGTGTTGTCGGTATGTAACAAATCTGGCATGCTAGCTGTGGTTCTTCTCACCGTGGACGGTATATTGCAATCGTGGTGTAGATTCAGGGGGGCGGGGGGAGCCGAGTCCGACATGCATGTGCGTGCATGTACATATCGCAGGTGATGGCAATATATGGCATATATAGCATACAGTACATGTACAGTATGTCCGTTCGATGCTCGGTCCTGTGCCGCAACCAATTCAAACGTCAGACCTGTATCAACAAGTTGTCGATGTGTCTGTCTGGACTGTATGTGTGTATATATGTGTGTATGCTGGTTGTCAAAAGTTGACGTGTTTAGGAGAATCTTCCCGCAAACCTAGGCAAGCAGGCAAGGCACATGTACGTTTTGTTTCTCGAGGTTCAGACGTGGCGCGATTTGACCAGCGATGCCATCCTGTCGATCAACCCAAATGGACCTCCCTTGCAGGTTGCTCCCCAGATGCAGGTGTTTACAAAAACGACAATACTACATACCCCTGTGGCTCGAGGTGTGGAATAAAGTTGTTCGATTTGCTACCGGAATAGGGGGTAGAATCTCTTACTCGTATCACTCAGAAACACACACAACTCATCCCAACCGACAATATAATTGCAGTAGCAGGACCGACACATGAGTCCGGAAAGTCGCCCACTGCAATACAAGTAAACCAGTGAGTTCACCGTGGCCCGGGTACCCGTACGAGATCCTCAATGTGGGTTCATTTTCCTGCGTGGTGGTTGGGTGGGCAGGTGGCAGCCCGCCCGGAGAAGCACCCAAGTGTTCTCCAGAAGTTCATGATCCGCTACGGGAGTGGGAGTGTTTAGCTTGGAGAGATACTCTGAGCCCGACGGAAGCGAGATCATGCTCATCTCGGAGGGAGGCTGTGGTGGTGGTGGTGGGTTGCTCAAAAGAGTGGGTAGCATATGCATAGCTGAATGGAATATTACAGCGCACGGCTTTGAAGGATCGTACTGCAAATGAATCCAGTAGCAGAAGCCGTTGGTGGTGTCGTCTGATAAGCTTTCTTCACCAGACCCGGGTAGAATGTCCATCTCAAGTTCGCCGGCCTACCGACCTACCTACCTGTCAATCAATCAATTGTCAAGATGCACAAGGCATTCGGCGCCCATGGACAAAGTCTATTTGCTGGCTAGTCCTGCTGGCTAGCTGGCTAGTTCACGCAGTATGCAGCCAGGAACCATGGTAGGGAGGCATGAGCTGAGTGCTATGATACCTGTGGTTGGCTGAGCACGAAATCACTTGAGGCAGAGCAAGACAGTAGGCTAAAGTTACCTGCCCAGTCTGAAGATCTTGTCGATTTGACTCGCCCAGAAACCTGCCATCCTGGCAGGGGCTGTTGGTGTTGTTGGCCGACTGCCAAAAATCCGTCATCAAGCATGCACTTGACCGCAGCAGCCAGATAACGACTTGCTATAACAATTGATGATCTTGAGGACTGCATGCCAATGGACTTACGCTTTCCGGCAAAGTGTTGCCTCTGCAAGGAAGGCCCTTCGTATCGAGTGCATAGGAAATGTCGTGTTCAGTATGCAACTGTGCAGACGCGTGTCTTTTACGAGACAGCTTGACAGACAAAAGTCCAACCGCAAACCTCCGTTGTTCCCGTGTGGAAAAGACAAATGCGCGCGGCGTGAAAGTTGGGTTACATGGTGTGTGGGGGATTGTTGCATGTATGCATGTCCCTCAGAGCACACTTTGGTGCATATGTATATTGACGGGTGGTTATAGGGGCAATCTTTGCATATCTGCTTTTTCTTTCTTTTCTTTTTTCGCGTAATGGAGCCCCAACCTATGTCGGGGTACAAGCTAACATCCATTTGCAGTGTGCCTACGAAAGATACAGAAAGGAAAAATGACAGACAAAAAAAATAGGCCTTGTCCAATGCGGCCAGATTCTGGGAACATAACCTAGTGGTTCGGCTTGCTCGGAGTCGGGCATCTTGCCAAAGCTATTGCCGTGATTGCAGGTACAAGTGCTTATTATCACTTATAGGGTAGCATCGCGCACGCACACCCGAACAAGACAAGGCAACAAAGCCCAACCCAGCGAGGGTGGCAGTAGGGTAGAATATGGTGGCGTCCGAGGAGGAGGGGGGTAAAACGGCTGCACATGGTGAAAACTTGGAAGGGGAAATTAGACAGAGAGGTAGGGCTCCTCGGCTGGGATCGTGATAATACTGTTACAAAAGTAATGTATATGGGATACATACCTATCAGATGCCTGGTGATCCATGTCGATGCAGTACAGTGCTTATGTGAATTGCCTGTTCCTGAGCCTGTCGCCCAGGGATCCCGTTCTCGTTGCTGATGTTGGGAGATGGGATTTCCTCAATTACTGGACCAGAATGGTTCTACACAAGAAGACGGATGATGGCTTTCTTGCCATGCTGTTCTCTCTCTTTGTTTTGCGATCGGCCCTAATAGCAAGATGGGATCAATCGAGCCGGCGGCCAGATCCATGTATACAATAGTAGTACAGTAATCCGAAGTTTGGGATATGCCATGCGATTTTGAGGAGACAGCTGTGTCCATGCTTGGCCAATCTCGGAAGACGCCTGTTGACTTTGACTCGAGTTGTTCCTTTGGTGCGGGTCTTCCCATGCCATGTCTGGAGTGATGACGCAGTTGAGTTGTATTGTGAACTGGTTGTGAACTGGCGGCGAGATGGCCGGGGGCCCTAAACCCGGCGCACCCAGAACACAACCATGCTGGACTCCCTGTCTGGGCTCTGCAGAAGCCACTCTTCCAGAGAATAGAGGGGTTGTATAAGAGTAAGGGGAAGGAATGTTCTGTGCTTCACCACCGTGAGCTGATCGACGCGACAAACAGCGAACAGTGTGCGTAGGTGCTCACAAGTACGGAATGCAAGTATTCGATATATTGAACGATCATTGAATATCTGTAAATGTACAACAAACATATAGTAGCACTGCCCAGGATATCTCGACCTGATTGGGACATTGATGTTGAACATGCCAAGAAGTGCAGCCTAAAATTCGTCCAGGATGCCAGGATCGAGCCAAGAACAACTAGTCATCCCCACAATTCGATATCGGCCCATACTGACGGATTCACTTGACCGTTAGTGTGGCACCATCAGATGGGCTTTTCGTTGCTGTACCAATTGGTGATTGGAGAGATTCGGGTAAACATTCTTTTTTCTTTCTTTTTTTCCCTCTTCTACGTGTTCTGACTCCCCCCTTGCAAGCCTTGCCAGGTGGGCTGATGCCATACAAGTAGATATATGACAATTATAGATGCACTGCTTCGAGGCTAACTGTTCGCTATCCTGTTGCTATCCTATAAACGGAAGGAATCCTTGTATCTGATCGATCTCGCGGTTCGCTAAAAAGCCATGTACGTGCCATTTGTGTTTTACTAAAGTCCGTCGGTAAATAGAGCTAACTCAAATGTGTCCAACTAAAGCCGACAGCATGGTACAGTAAAGTAGAATCGATACAGCCAGTACTCCGTACAGAGTATTCATATCTCAATCAACAGATCAATTCCCGACTGAGACACGTGATTCTTGCGTGATAGAGAGACATACGCAGTAGTATGCTGATCGCTATACCATCACCATAAACAGCCGCAGTGCAGATCTGCCCATCCTTCGAGGTCTGACTCGAGGGCTGCGTGCCAATGCTGCGAGTGTCCAGCTCCCCGGTGCGGGTTGCATCTGGCCAAAGCTGACTTACATAAGTAGGTATGTACTGTACTCCGTACTCAACCAACCCCAAGTTGAGTTTTCAACATCTTAGGTGTTGCTTTCTTTGCAAGGGTGCGCGTCCAGCGTCCAGTGTCCAGCGTCCGGAGTTCGGGCATATATAGCATGCCGTGCCCCAGGCACCTAATGGCGATATCAATGTATCTCATGCACACATAAGGTACCTATTCAAATCCACCCAATGGCGCAAGCAAATCGATCGCACAAGGAAAATGAAGGGTCAAAGCCGATTTTCACAGTAACATCGGGTAGATCAATTCTAAAGATGATCAATTTTGTCAGAAGGAAGAGGCATTTTTAGACAGGCAGGCACAGACAGGCAGACAGGTCCGGCAGAGGTTACTTCCAAATCCATACTTAGTTATCCCGCTTATGCAGGGGCTGCCCTAGTCCTCGGGGGATGCATATTCACGAAATTACCATTCTGCTTACCTCCAGATCTCCATTGGACGCCATGCTTTTTTTGCCGTCCTCCTCGGCTTACTCGGAACTCACGCCAGTTCTGCTTGTTCTAGGCCAGCCAACCGACCGTTGGGTTCCTTCAATGTTTAACTTGACCAAGGCAGGATTTTTGTCTATTTCTGTCCTTCTGTTCTCCTTACAATATATCATAAACAACACACCGCTCGATGCCTTGCTTCGGTCTTCTCTCTTTGAAGAAGCCGTCTGCCTAACGGCATCAGGCCAATTGGCTTTCCTCGTAATCACAAATTACGTCATTTTCAATAACTACGGGCTGGCTCCGAACTAACCCACGTATCATCATACCCAGGTGGTTCTCCCACAGTAGAGAGTTGGGTACTGTAATCTGAAGCTGAATGTAACGCAACCTTGGCGGGTGAAAACCTCCGTGCCAATGGACCGGACAAAGGGCGCCAGTGACGCTGGTGCAATGCCATCCTAGTCGAATATCGTCCTAGAACCCGCCTTGTCGGCTTGCCAGAGTGCATCGTCAATCGCGCTGATGCAGGGGCGGCGGCTGAAAATCTCCGACCAGCTCCTGTTACGGTAAACTGCCGAAACGAACGACGACCATAATCATATGCTGACCAAGCACCCGTCAATTGCATTACCACAATCTCCCGCCTTCCATCAGATGGTAGTTGGAACGCGAGAGACGAAACGCGGAATACTGCCAATGCTCGCTCCTTGTGATATGACAGGCAGTACGGAGCCAACAAAGAGCACTGGCTCTTCGTTCACGCTCAATGGCAGAGAGGAATCCTTCAGATCGTAACTGTCTGACCACAGAGCTTGGAACCAATGCCGGTACAACTGGTTCGTTCTGATTAGCTCATTGCTCAACATGCCACCCTTCCGGCTGGCTGCTCCTTTCGGGAGCTATAGGTGCCGTCGGTAATGCAGGGGCCTATTCCGCACGCCTTATATACTACCTAGTCCAATGGGCGTCAGCTGGGGTCGCGAGGCTTCTCTGCCCAGTAGCTCTGCCATCCCGCCCTCTGAAACGAAACCGCACATGTGGCGCCACTCGTTGAGATGGGTGGTGTCAACGCCCTCTAAGCGAGCTAACGTGACGAAACCTGGGGTTGCCGCGATATGGCCTTTCAAGGCTGTCATTGGAAGTGCCAAGCGGCTGGTTTGAGGCTACTAAACGGCCATGCATCGCCAAAGCTACCTAGATTATGCATGCTGAAAAAAACTTGTTTTGCTAGATCGATAAGGCAAATGTTTCTAAACATATCTCAGTTCTGGCCAGTAGGTATAGTATAGACAGGACGCTTCGTTCAATAGGCTGATAAGATACGAATCGCCACCCGGCAAGTCGATCGTTTCGACTACCCGATCACCTTCTTTTTACTCCACATGAGGCTGATCCTTGGCAACATCGGCTTTTGATACTGTTCGCTTCTGTTACTGTGGCTTAGCCCGCCTTCGCTTACTTACAAAGGCCAATGGGCGTATAAGTGGCAATCATCTATCAACGTCGTAGTTCTCATGGCTCCTCTGTGGCCAGCCTGGAATCGCTTGTTCATCCCCCTTTGACGAACGGCAACTGCGTATCCGTTCCCTCTAGGCTCGAAGGGGGAACATAATCGCAGCAGATATGATATGAGCCAATTATACGGCTTACCCGCCCAGCGGGGAGGCTCACTTTCACTAGACCTCCCGCTGTTTCCAAAGTTGAAGCTTTTCTGGCTATACCCACTGGGCGATCCATGTGAATGTGGGCAAGTACTCCGTAGTTTCTGTTGCCAAGGGCTCAGTTGGGCGTACCCGGTCTGATTGGTCTTTGTAAAAAGAGGTTCTCAATCTCGGGTCTACGAGGTCGAAGCGAGCCTGTCCTCCCTGCCAGCCATGTGGTGGTGAGCGAGAAAGAGAGAGGGTTTCTCCTCCCCTTCGCCGGGATTCGGGCACCTACCTGGGGAAATGAGTGACCCTCCACCCTCTTTCTTCTTTACGCCCATCCGTTGGCTATCCCGTACCTTTGCTTGGCGGCCACCTGATAGCCGGCCTCTCTTACAACCTCCCTTAGCGAGCTCAGTGTATGGTATCATGCAGGCTAGTTGCTGCGCTGCATATGCAGTGCCCTTGGTGTTGTCTTTGGATGGCGAGAAACGGTTCATTGGTATCGGCTGCTTCACAAGGATGGCCACTGCTACGGGTATAATTAAAGGATGGCTATCAAGCGTCGTGTGCTGGACATTGGTTAGTGCCAGGGTCAAAAGCCACCAGAAGTATTAGAATGGCCAGCGCTCGTCTGGGCGAGCCGCCGTGAATAGGGGTAATCTAATCAGCTGTCGCATGATGAGCGGTAGCAGGTCAGCAGGGAAGGTACCACCTCTGCACAGGTAAACCATCGCAGTGTAAATAGACTCGGGATTAAGTGGTTGAGCTTTACAATAGATAACTGTTTGGAACCATTTGGGGCATCTGGGCATGGATTTATGTATTCGCTTGAAGCATTTGTCAATTGATCAAGGCTAGGAGCCACATAGCCACTAGAAAGGGCATTAAGAACTCAGGGGTAAGTGAGATCCGGTGTAACAGCCTTCGAGATCGTCTTCTGTGAGTCTTTGGTATAATCCGCGACGGGATATCTAGCAATGCCAAACTTGTTGTCATCTGTATATTGAATGAGTTAGGTTTCTTTATTACTTGTTTTAAGCATTCTTATAGTAAATAGCCTTGGAAGACCCGGCCTGACTAGGTGTCTGATTACCTAGGTAGACATTAACATCCTTCAGTTTCCCGGTTATATAGCAATCGCTGCAGCTCAGTTCGCTATCGTAAGCAGTTTGCGAACTATTGTCAATATGGTTTCAATGGCATAATATCAGTCTCTTGGAGCTTTAAACAAGTAGAAGTGGCGAGTCTGACGATGAACCCATGTCTGTACACTTTTAGCTATTAAGAGTATATGTAACCCTGAGACCGGCGACATATCCAGGAGACTCAGAACTATGACAGTGTACGTTTCTCGGTTTTGCTATTACTCACAGTAAACTGCGCTCATACATCACTTATCCGCCCGCAGCAGTCTCTATCGTGTAGCCAGCCGCCCGACATGAACGCTGGCATTGCGAGCCCCTTAGTTGATTCGGTGTGTCTTTGTGTGTATGCAGCAAGGATACAAAGGTAAAAATTCGCAACGTAATAGCAACAAACAAGATCTTCAACATATGAATGAGGCTGAAAGCACTTTTATTTCGCGGACAAAGAAGCACCGTAGAACAAGGACATTGTTATCAACCGTCTTTACCTGTAAGATGGAATATATGTAGCCTCGTAGGTGACAAACTCATCCTCAGGAGACCATACTCTCCAAAAGTATTGAACAACACTGCACTAGGAAATACAATAATCCCTGACAACATAGACAACACTGATAACCAACCCCGAAAATGGCTGACCAGGGTTCAGGTGCCGGTGCCGGTGCCGGTGCCGGTTCTAATGAATGGCTGCTCTCGAACATGGTAGCTTCGAACCAACAGACGGACGTGATAGTGACGTTTGCCTGTGGACACCGACACCCGATCTTCCGGGCGGCCGGGGGCTCGGAGATCCATCCTCCCATGGATCAAGTCATCACGGACCGCCTGCGACGCAACCGGATCGTTTGCCACACCTGCCAGTACTTCGCCGTCGTTCGGGAAGTACAGGAGGATACCTACGTCGAAGTCTTGCGTGGGATGGGAGATGTCGAGTCTGGGCAGCAATTGGGGCCGATCCCGAATAATTTCGACCTCTTGCAGATGTATTATGACATGGCGCAAACGTTTGCGCAGCGGGTCAACCAGGACCAGCCGACTAATGTTATGGACCAGTGTATGAGCGAGTTTTGCCGGCTCATCATCGTCCGCTTGTCGCCCGAACAGCGCCAGAGGGGATTGGCGAACCTGCTTAATCTCCAAGTAAGACACATGCAGGCGGGACAGTCGGGGGGACATGTAGACATCGTCAGGCGGCTGACGGAAGTACTCACCGCTGACCCTATGGATCTGGACCGAAGCACACTGGGAACCAGCGGGGGAAGCACAGGAAGAGATCCGAGCTCCGGATCTTCACCGGCAGGGCCGCTCGGGTCTTCACCGCCCGGGCAGATGGGATCATCACCGACTGACCCAGCCCAGCAGCGGCCTCAAGTAGGCTTCACCCAGCCCGTCATGGGTAACGGGAGCAGTCCCCCCGCGTTCGGGACGATGTTGCCAGGTGACCCGGCCCCGAAACCTGAACTCGGCAGTGACGAGGAAGCAACGTCGACTTGGGGCGACTCCCCGCCGCCCCTCCGGAGCCCCGGGTCAGACTCGACGGAGATTCCGCAACGACAGAACCCTACCGAGATTACCTTTCACTTGGACCCTCCCCGGACACCCCCGCCGGGGTCATATATAGGAACCCCGGGACGAACGCAGTCAACGACTCCTTTGGGGCCGCCGCCGAAAGATAAAAAGTTGTTGTCACCAATCCCCGAAGAATCTTCGCCCGGCAACACGACGTCCACCACCCCTCAAGGATCGCCTTCACCGTCTGGAAATGCGCAATCGACCACCCCCGCAGGATCGCCGTCTGGTAATGTACAGTCGATCACCCCCGAGGGGTCGCCGCAGAAAGGAAACGTGCAGTCAACAACCCCGCGGGGATCGCCGCAAGGCAACACGCAGTCGACAACACCTCAAGGCCAGCCTGAGGGTTTACGACCAGCCAGGCCGCCCGTAACGCCTACAAATAATCCCACAGCAGATGAATTGAATAGGCTTGATGGTGGACACCGAGTAGGACAACAAGACTCATCGTCGGACGATGATGGGATCTTGTAGATCAACGAGCACCCGCTTCCCCTTTTCTATTTCGCCTTTCTCTCGCTGCTGGTTTCTTTCCACAGGTAGGTCTCAAAACGTTTTCTTTCAATATACTAAACCTATTGATCTAGTTTGATTCCTATAGCCGGTAAGTATACAGTGAGTGAATTTTCGTGGTGTCTGGAGTATCGTGACAATTCATTAAGGGGTTGACCGTGCAGCTACAATAAACAAACCTCTGAGATCCTGAGACGCAAAACGCAAACGTATATAGTGAAAAGCTTGACGGCGCTCTTGCCCATGAAATCAACCTGGGCCTAACCAAATATATCGAGCACATCTATGAATTTAAGAATTATCATTTATTCTAGCTTTGCCGTCTACTATACAAGTATACCTTTGGCGTATTACAATATTTCATGGAATCTACCGCAAAAGATTCGCTCTAGATAAGTACTCCAAACGGCGGTTCGTAGAGCAAGGACCGCCTTAACCCCGCCATATCTGAACCTAACCCAGTAACCTAGATATTCACCTGCATCCTGTTTGTTCTTGCACCAACTTCTTGTACTGCGAATTACCGAGCTTACAGTAGTACATATCCGAGGGGTTTCTTATGCCGTGTACCTAGATGGCGACTCATCGAATTATCGATGCGCTTGGCGATATGAATCTCCTTCACGTCATCCATGCCTAGAAAGGCAGGTCAAAATTCCCACGCTCATTTGTTCATGACGCGAGCACTTGGCATCACACTCCCGAAATTCCCTAGCCTAGTTTGATATGACCTGATATTTTCCCCAAATCCCTTGACGGGTATGTACGTATGCATTTCCGGGCACACCAGGCCAAGAACCCATGTCCGCGCCGTATAAATCGCGTAACATAAACTGACCAGGCCTAGGTAAGCGATGCAATGTCCAAACCACACTCGTCGGCGCTGGAGGGTCAGACGTTCACTCAATACCCTCGTTGGAAATTCCGAGCGTTGTTCATCATAGCAACCGCCACCTACCTGCTGATTATCGCAGGGTGTCCCTTGACCGAGGCTTTCTGGCAAGCAGCATCTCTCATCACGGAATCTCCCAGGATGCTTGCTATCAATTTTGGCTTTGTCCTCGCTCTGTCCGCCATTGTGGGCGCTGGACAAGCACCTTTTGCTGCGAGTCCCAGCACAGCAATTGGCGGCACACCGTTCCCGCCTCTGATCGAGGCAACTTTGGAAGACCTCGTTTCGGGGCTCGGGTCGGGCTTGTTCACCAGCGTAGACCTCGTCAATGCCTACTCGGCTAGAATTATGGAGGTGAACGGCACCCTCAGAATGGTTACCGAGTTGAACCCAGATGCTCTTTCCATCGCAGCCGAATCCGACAGGTTGCGGGCCGATGGGACCGTCCTTGGGCCTCTTCATGGGATCCCCATACTCCTGAAGAACAACATCGCCACTATGGACGATATGGACAATACGGCTGGATCTTATGCGTTAGCTGGCGCCAAAGTCCCGAGAGATAGTACTATGGCTGCCAAATTGCGCAAAGCAGGTGCAGTCCTGCTAGGAAAGACCAACCTCTCACAATGGGCCAACTACCGCAGTTTCAACACTAGCAATGGCTGGTCTGCATGGGGTGGCCAGACAGAGGGCGCCTATTATCCTGGGCAGGATCCTTCTGGCTCATCGTCTGGCTCGGGGGTGGCCAGCTCGCTAGGTCTCGCACTTGCAAGCCTTGGCACGGAGACAGACGGTTCGATTGTATCACCTGCGGAAGTGAACAACCTAGTCGGCATCAAGCCCACTGTCGGCCTTACGTCCCGTTACCTGGTGGTGCCAATCTCTGAACACCAGGATACAATCGGACCAATGGCACGGACGGTTAAAGACGCCGCGTATATTCTGTCCGCTATCGCCGGACCGGACCCGAACGACAACTACACTTCAGCGTTCCCCTTTAACGCCGTGCCCGACTACGTTGGTGCTTGTGACTACGCTGGCCTCAAGGGGAAGCGATTGGGCGTCCCCCGAAACATGTTTGATCGATATGGAAACATTGAGAAATACAGCCCCATTTTCGCTGCCTTCGATAAGTCCCTTGATGTCTTCCGAGTCGCAGGTGCTGAGGTTGTTGATAACCTTCGTCTCGAGGGCGCCGATGTGCTAGCCAACTCAAACTTCGAGGGTGTCGTGCTCATGGCAGACTTCGTCACGGACGTGGCGAACTACTTCTCAGAGCTTACGGTGAACCCCCATAACATCACGTCGTTGGCCGAGCTACAGAAGTTTACCCAAGGAACCCCCATGGAAGACTGGCCTGAGCGGGATACGGGGATCTGGCAGAGCGCTCTGGACTTGGGCTTTGACAATACCAGCCCGGAGTTTTGGTCCAACTACACCGCCGATCTTTACTACGGAGGTCTGCTCGGCATCACTGGCGCGATCAAAAACATGTCTCTGGACGCTTTGATCATGCCAACAGCATTCTCATCGAATCTTCCTGCCATCATCGGTGCCCCGATCGTCACCGTGCCATTGGGGAGGTACCCTGATAACACCACGGTCGTCCCTGATGGTTTTGGCCACCTCAATGCCACCGGGCCCAACCTACCCTTCGGCATTGCGTTCTTGGGCGAGCACTTCAGTGAAGAGAGGCTGATCAGTCTGGCCTATGCCTTCGAGCAGCGCACCAAGGTCCGTAATACCATCAAGCCATACATCGAGCCAAAGACCGAATTGGTAGACATTGTAAACAAAAGAGTGTGATATTTAGTACATATACCTCATTAGTACTGGCATGTAAGACTTGAGCTGGATTGTATGAACCCCAAAGATGGATTCATAGTATCAAGTAGACTATAGTGGTACTAGAGTTGCTTTTGGTAGCTTACTCTAAGGGGTTGCATGAGAAACACCCGTGGTGTTGTCATCGCGATACTAACTACACCCCAGCAAAATAAAGTACTTCGCCTGCCAATACGAACATGAATTCCCTCCCTGTGGTAAATCTCGTCAATATGAGAAGGAAAAGAAGCCATCGTTGAATTTTGCACACAAGCCATTCGTAGCTTGAATTGGGACGGCGATGCTGCAAATCAGAGTGGACTCCCCGCTTTTCCTACTAATTGATTTACTGACTCATCCTGACTTTCTTCCTCTCATAATAATTTCACAACTTGCTGGTTTTTTTTTCCAATTTAGAACTGAATCAATATCAGCCTTCGTTCGTAGTTCCGCAAAAGAAAATATTGACGGGAACCCCACCCCTCTCTAATGCATGTTCTAAGGAGAGATTCTCATAGCGAGGATCTATTTGTTGCGGTTGGATCTACACCCGAAATGGCCTATGTCGAAGACCCTCTAGATGATGTATTTGGCTCAGACACCGAGCCACATCACGAAGATGTGGCAGGCGGCGCTGAGGCCAGAGAAACACACCCGTCAGACATGCGAAGGCTGCAAACAGAACATACGACGGCCGGCTATCGCGACGGCATAACCGTCGCCAAAGCCTCCAGCATCCAAGTCGGCTTTGATGAGGGTTTCAGCCTCGGGGGAACTATAGGGCTCAAGGCTGGGCAGTTGCTCGGCTACCTCGAAGGAATCGCAGGCGCACTGCGAGCCACCAATGCCAGTGGCGATGATCCCAACCACAGCCCAGCCGCGGCACTCCTGGCCAAAGCCCAGGCAGAACTTGCAGCGGAAACCATATTTGGCGAGCAATACTGGAACCCCGACGGCACCTGGAAATATGATATCGCTTCCACTGCCACCAAAGAAGAACAGCTTGGCGACAACATTCTTTTTGAGGACGTTGCCAATGCCCATCCCGCCATCATAAAGTGGACACAGATTGTTGGAGACCTTCTCGACCAACACCATGTTAACAAGGCCGTTCTTGATATTGCCGAGGAGACACACCTAACTAGCGGCCCGGTAAAGAAAGAAATCAAAGTTGAGCAGCAATCGCGGGAGGTTTTGGACTGGTGAAATAGCATTACCTATACTGGTAACGAAAACAGCCCAAAGCATGGAAGACTGGAAACCTACGAGCAGGAATGGTTCAAGACAATACGACGAGTACAACTCACTTTCGTCATGGTTTGGCTATAACCGAGCCGTGACTGTCAATAAACCAGTTTGCGATCAGGTAGTGTCGCTGGCATTGTTACGAGGCCATGACCGAGCCCCGAGAAGAGTACCAGCAAAATATGATGCCATAGTCGAAGGCTGGAACGTGGAACATTCGGATTTTTCTGACGAGGTCCGTTTGATACTCAAATCGATGGTAGCCACTTTGCCACGAAATGGGACAAACAGCGCATCTGACATCCATTGGAGGCTACACGTTGGCAGTGTCAGCGATGCAGCAAACCTGATCGGCAATAGAAAAGGCCCAGCCGGCCGGGGGGCCAGAGAAGCGGCTGGCGGGCCGCAATCTTACGGTGTCTTGCAGCACTGCCATTTGCCACTTTCTTATGCGCTCGAAGTAGCATCGCTACGAGACAATCCCGGAGCTTAATGCTGAAGTTGTTCCATGAACACAGACATGCATCATCTCTTTTGAGCACAGCATAATCTGGCAATGGTACCATCTGGGACAGTTGCACGTACACACAAAGCTTTCAATTCAGTCCGAAGGAAACCAACATAATCTTCTTCTTAGTGAATACTTTCATGCCGATCGCAACATAAAATTTTATGAGATGGGGCGTCTTTCTTCTACTGATACAGTGACTTAGTTCAACACCCACCATCACCACCATGGCTGGGATTGCTACCACTAGGGACTTTGCAAAGGTAATCCAACCTCTACCCATATTGACATGCCCAACTCGGACGTCTCAGTATGCAAGCTCTCAGGGTATAAGAAACACACACTCCCTCCTGTTCCAGCAGATCTCTTCTTAGAATACTTCGGGACACGCTCTCACAGTTGAATCTTGCTCCACTACCTTCTTTCCAGTATCTCTGATACGCCACACTCGCTTCAACTGAATCGTACATTCGCTCACTGCTGACTACTACATACACGACCATCACCTTATATCTTGCTCTATACAGCTTGCCTATCATCAAAGTATCATCACCATGAAGGCCACTCTCATCAGCACCCTGGCCTTGGCCACCGCTGCCGTTGCCACCAGCGGCCACAAGGACAAGTGCAAGAAGAAGCACCACAAGCACCACGATGACGATCTGGCCAACTTCAACGCCGGCATCGGCATCAACCCCGTGCCTTTCTGGAGACGCACCAGCCACAACCACAATGATGAGGAGGATTGCGAGGAGGAGGTGGTCCCGGTGGTTCCCGTAGCCCCCGCGCCCATTGCTTCCACCATCACCGTCCCCTTCGGTACCCCTGTGCCCGTGTTCACGACCAGGACCGTCTGGTCCACCTCCATCCAGAGCATCTACGGCTGCCCTGCCGGCGTCGCCAACTGCCCTGTTGGCTCTACCACCACTGCCATCGTCGTCGTCCCCGTCTCGACCACCATCTGCCCCGTCAGCGAGGGTGTCGCTCCTTCGGACCCGCCTCGCGTGGTCAACCCCCCGCCGGCCGTTGTCTCCACTCCCGTGGCCACCGCGCCCGTGGCCACCGCCCCGGCTGCTGCTCCTTCCACTTACGTGCCGGCCGTGGCCCCTCCCGCCGTCGTCTCCGCTTCTTCTCCCAGCGCCGCCGCCACCCTGCCAACCATCCCGGCCATCCCCTCCATCTCGATCCCCCAGATCCCCACCATCCCTAGCCCGGCTGTGGTCGCCACCCCTCGGGTTGCTTCGTCCTTCTCGGTCGTCTCCGCCGCTTCGCCTTCTGCCACTCCCGTCAGCCCGGGTCTCGCCGCTCCTCGCCCCTTCAACGGCTCCGTGCCCATTGCCGGCACTGGCGCCGTTCCCGGCTCCGCGTCCATGAGCGTCGCTGTCATCCCCAGCGCCAGCCTGACCATCCCCAACTACACCCCTACCGACCGCCCCGCCTCGGCCGGACCTTCGGCCTCGTCGGTCGTCACTGCCGGCGCTGCCGACCGCATGGCTGGCCCCGGTAGCGCCCTGGCTGCTGCCCTGCTGGCTGCTGTCCTCATCTAAACACGGAATAAGCCATTTGGGTTGGCTTTGGGAACCGTCGCCTCCGAGTTCAGGTACTTAATGAAGAGGGAACATGGGTAGTAGCGAGTCAATCACGGGAGAGAGGATTGTGGAGAGTATTCATGACCGTATACGATGGCGTCCTTAAGCATGGGTTGGAAGGGGTTGGGGCATAGAATGGGTCGTATTTTGACGAGTAGAGTCCCCAATCCTTGGTACCTGTCATTGCACTACATGTATTGTCTTTTTCGTCCTTATTAGTATTATAGTAGACACTCATGTATGGGTAATAGACCCAAAAGTTGATATTGAAATTGAAGAATTTGCTCCAGACCCCTTTCGTTGAACTGGTACCAATTCTACCTTCGATAGCGTCAAGGCTGCCTTTCATATAGTTCTTCGCGTAGAGAATCGAGTTGATTCCGTCAACCATCATACCGGTGTCTATATAGAGCGGAGTATATGTTATACTTGTCGTACGAAGGTGTACGATACGTCATAATCGGGTGGATGCAGGGCTTACGCGTTGAAGCTGCTCATCTATGAATCACGTCCGCCACTTGGGCTCCCTTTTCTCCAGAAACGCCCGCACACCCTCCCGCGCATCCTCGGACCGCGCATGCAGCGCCATGACCCCCGCCGCCCACCGCGCCGCCTCCACATACCCGTCCCCGTCGCCGGCGTACTCCTTGACCCCCTCGAGCCCAGCGCCGCCGCCGAACCCGGCCTGCGTCCAGAACGCCCACTTGCCGAGCGCCTGGGGCTGCGCGGGCATTTTGACCGCTAGCTTCTCCACGACCTCGGCCACGCGCTGCTCCACGGCGTCCGGGCCGCCCTGGACTACTTCCACGTTGCTGGACTGCGGCAGGTCGGAGGCGCGGACGGGTTCGCCCAACGCGAACATGCGGTACCCCATACCTAGCCCCAGACGTCGGCTCACGGCGGTCACGGGCGAGGTGCAGGGGAGACCCAGTACCGACATGCCGGGGAGCTGGAACGAGGCGCGCTCGGCGCACGCGATGGGCAGATCCGCGCTCAGGGCCAGCTGGGCGCCAGCCGCGGTCGCGAGGCCCGTCACGACCGACACCACCGGCCCTGGGAAGTGGCGGATGAGCGACATGACCTCGGCGCAGAGCTCGAAGGTTTGCTCTGTCTCTCTGGGGGACTGGTGCTGCTCCATTTCACGCAGGTCATGGCCGGAACTAAAGACGTCCGAAGAAGAAGAAGAGGAGGAAGAAGCGGGTTCAGACCGAAGGACCAGGACGTGAGGCAAACCCGCGCGCTCGGCCCGCCACTTGTCCGCGTCGACGAGCCATTCGTTCTGGGGCTCGCCGAGGAGACCGAGGTGGGCGGGGACGAAGCCGGGCAGGAGGCGGCAGTAGCCGTCGACGGGTGAGCGGGTGTAGGAGTGGAGTTGGTCCCGGAGGCTGCGAAGCACGGGGAGGGAGAGAGCGTTGCGCCGGGTGGGGTTGGACAGGGTCAGGTAGGCGGCTTTGGGAGGGAGTTTGGGGAGCTTCATTATTGTTTTATACTCTGTACTTGCTATAGCAGGAGATTCTGGCAAAGTAACCCCCAAATCCAATAAGAATGGAAACAGAAAATATATATATTACGAGGAAAACAACGATATAATGGGCTCAAATAGCCACTTTAGCATACGTAAGGTAGGCGAGGTAGACATTGAGTTGGGGTTTTGCGGGGAACCCGGAGTACTGCTTGGCAGCGGAAGTCAACACCCATCTGTCAAAGATGAACTTTGAAGCAATCACATTGCCATGTCGAGGTCTCCCTATGGCTTTCTTCTATTAATCCGGATGTAGAATGTACATGACGTCGAGTGATGATTCAGGGAAGGTCATTCCTTCTAATCGAAGTCCCTGGCTTTTTAGTAGCAATGCAACTGAGTACGGGCATCCTAATAGTGCCTTGCTGTATCTCTTTCATGAAATATGCCTTCATACTTTCTTACTTTGATATTATCGCTCCCTACGTGTGACATACGACGAACTCCAGGTTGGCGACGCCAGAATCATCCACCAAAGTCGTAAGTGCCCTCGAGTTGACCCATTAGTTCTTCGATGTGTACATTTCCTCCAATTAGTTCGCGCACGGCACCGCGATCTCGCCCGTTCTCCCCCTGAACGGCCATCTTAACGATCATCCCGTCATCGTCAATAATGAGTCGGCCTGATTTGCCGTCGCTCCACTCGAAGTTGATCTGCTTGGCCTCGGCATCCGCCGGGCTGAGACTTTGTATCACGACAGCATCTGCATCGAAGGTGTTGTCCTGGTTGTTAGCCAATCCCGCAGCCTTGTGCAGGTCACCAATGATACCGACGCGGTTCTGGTAGCGCACGAGCTCTCTCCTCAGAGCCCTGGCGAACCGCGGGAGGTCCTGCTGCTGTTGTTGGGGCTCTTCGTCGTCGTCATCGTTGCCAGCACCGCCCTTGTTGGGTTTGGGGGCGGGTAGATGGCGCGCCGCGAGACCGGCCAGGGGCACGCAGGGCGGCACCGTGTGGCGGTGGACGCGGAGGTGGCGCGAGTTGGGATAGGGGCGGTTCAGCATGACGTAGTAAGGGCGAACGAAGCGGGCCTTGGACATGACTTCGAAGCGCAGACCCAACACGTTGCCGCCATCCACGGCGTTGGGGTCCGGGTCGCGAATCTTCAGCGCTGTGATGGAGGTGCATGAGCGGTAGAGACACTGCTGCTGATGTGCGACTTGCTCATCGGACTTCTTGAGCAACTCAGCGACATGCGCGGAATCCAATGAGTTCACAGTCCTTTTCTTAGATCGGTCCTGTAGAAGCTTGCGCGTGGGCTCAGATACCATCAAGGTGCTTGTCTGGATCTTCAACTCCCTTTTCAGGGACTCAACTAGCCACATCGTTAGGACATGCGACTTTGCGTGTAAGTGAGCAGACTTGACGAGTACTCACCTTGAGCCCGAAGACTTGCAATTTCATCATCTAGTTGATCTGCAATGGACAAATCGGGAGATTCGTTTCTGGAAGACATGTTTACAATGTTGATAATGTCAATGCTCTGGGTCTATATGCAGGTATTTTGTGATTTCCAGATTACCGGTATACCATGTCAAGTCCTTGAGGATTGGTTGGTGGATATGGACACTGTAAATAGACGGGTTCACAGTCACGCGTCGCGACTTTACTTGGCTTGGCCTGCGTTGGCGCTGGTGGCATGCAAGCCAGATCTTATCTTATCGGGCTACTTAAAGATGTACTTATAGGTGGGTGGTGGTGGGAGCTGTGGAGATGGTTCGGTTCGGTTCAGTGGGCCAGAAGGGCCCTTTTTAGGCCTGCCCAGGTCAGTTACTGGTCAGTAGAGGTGCCTGTCCAGGTGCTTGTCTTACCAAGCCACGGCGTACCACGGCGTACCAACTGCAAATCACCGCGTATCACTGCAGCCAGCACTGCAGCACTCAGGCACCCCTGAGGCAACGGCGGAGCTTTTGACGTCTGGCCTGGTCCCAGACCAGAATGCTTAAATTCTGGGTTAGCGCAGGCAAGCGCAGAATGCAGGCTGATTGGGCTCGGTTCCAACCAATGGATCCCCTCTGAATCGTGAATGTTGTCCTCAATCCCTCAGGTTCTTTCTTTTCTGATCTGGTCGTGGCAACCCAACCCGACGTCAGGAAGAGGGCCTATAGACTGACTGACTGACTGACTGACAGACAGGACTTCTAAGTCCCTCCTTTTTCTTCTTCTCTTACTTTCGCACCCTCACTCTCTTAGGTTACCTTGTGTTCAGTATCCAACTCGTTACAAACTGCTTTGTCCTTTCCACCAAACTATTGACTTGCAACCTCGCAACTCCTCCGGATATTTTGCTGTCTTTGCCACACTAACCAGCTCCAACAAGCCCTGCGCCGCGAAAAGGCCACGGTTACTATTACATACGGACACCTTACTTGTAGACCAACGTCTTTGAGTCATTTACAAGCTCGCGACTCTCGAGATACGAGAAAGACTGGGCTTCTCTTTAGGCAGTCGTCGATATCCACTTGAAAGCGCCTCGCCTCGGTGCAATCGATATCGCTTATAAACCCTCGACCCGTCACAACTCCACTTCTCTGTCGCTCCCTCAAACCAATAGACTATACTACATCTACTTCCGCGACTACACACATTCGACAGCGTAGATTTTACTTTCGACTCTCCCGTTCGGTTATATCCCCCTCTCCAGCAGTCGTCCAGCGCGAATCAGAGACTGGTCGTACCAGAAACGAAGTACCTATGGGTGTCAAAACTCGAAGCTCGAAATCACCAAAACCCGAGCTCGTCGTTACGACAAGCGGCCGTGAAAACGGGAATACAGACAGCGGCACCATGGAAAACCGACGGAAAAATGCGCTGAAGCAAGACTCGGCCCAGGTCACCGAAAACTTAATGGCGCGATCTGCCTTTACACTGGACGAACCCGTCCCCAAAACCCCGACTTTGAACAACCATGGCTTCTTCGAGCTCCCCAAGACCGACCAGAGGAATTTCCTGCTGTTGGTCCTGCTCTACTTCTTGCAGGGCATACCAATGGGCCTGGCGCATGGATCGGTGCCCTTCCTCCTGAAGGAGCACTTGTCATACGGAGAGATTGGCATTTTCAGTCTGGCTGGATATCCCTACTCGTTAAAACTATTATGGAGTCCTATCGTCGATGCGGTATGGAGCCCGCGGTTTGGAAGGAGAAAGAGCTGGATCTTGCCCATCCAACTGTTGTCTGGATTCGGCATGTTAGTATTGGGCTCGGTCGTGGAAGGCTGGATGCTTACAACTGGTAAAGCCGGTGGGCCGACAGTCTGGAACTTCACCGGCTGGTGGTTCTTCCTCGTCTTCATGTGTGCGACCCAGGATATTGCCGTCGATGGCTGGGCCCTCACTCTGCTGACCCCTGGCAATGTTTCCTACGCTTCTACGGCTCAGACAGTCGGTCTTACGGCGGGCCACTTCTTGTCGTACACTGTATTCTTGGCATTTAACTCGCCCGATTTCGCCAACCGCTGGTTCCGATCTGTGCCTAGCGATCAAGGCATGATGACTCTTGGCGGGTACTTGACCTTCTGGGGCTGGGCGTACATTGCCGTCACCATCGGACTTGCGCTCCTCAAGAAGGAGGAGAAGACGAAGAACGAGGATGGTATCTGGGACGTCTACAAGATCATGTGGGGCGTGCTGAAGCTGCGCAACATCCAGACCATCATCATTGTTCACCTGATTGCCAAGATCGGCTTCCAAGCCAACGACGGAGTTACCAATCTTAAACTATTGGACAAGGGCTTTGGTAAGGAGAACATGGCCTTGACGGTTCTCATCGATTTTCCCTTCGAAATCGGCCTGGGTTACTATGCGGGCAAATGGTCTCAAGAGTACACACCCATGCGACTCTGGTGCTGGGGCTTCATGGGACGACTCGCAGCTGCTGTGCTTGCGCAGTTCACCGTTAGCATATTCCCCGCGGGTGGTGTGACCGGTGGGTACATGTTGCTGGTCATCGGCGAGCACGTCTTTTCTACATTCACTAATACCGTCATGTTTGTTGCCATCTCGGCTTTCCATGCTCGGGTGGCTGATCCCGTGATTGGCGGCACTTACATGACACTTCTCGCTACGTAAGTTCAGAACTTCCGTTATTTACCACTAAAACCTACGAACGCATTGGCTAACCTCACATATATAGCGTCTCTAACCTTGGCGGAACATTCCCTAAATTCTTTGTTCTCAAGCTGGTTGACTATTTCACCGAGGCTACCTGCCACCCTCCCACTACCAAGATTGAAGCCTCAACTCTCAAGGCGCCATTGGTGACAGCACCGTTCACTTGTGCCATGCAGGCTGAGAAGGAGCTGTGCGTGAACGGCGGCGGCTCCTGCGAGATGCTCCGAGATGGGTATTACATTGTCAACATCATCTGCGTCCTTGTCGGCGTGGTGACATTCGTCATGTACATCCGGCCCAAGGTTTTGCACCTCCAGAGCTTGCCTTTGCGGGCGTGGCGTCTCTCGCCTGCTAAATAAAGAGAGTTGCATTGGAGGAAAAATTATACATGTAAACACCGAGAACCGGCTTATCTGCTAGAAATATCATATACCATCTATTCTGAGTGATCTCAACTTACGTATGTCCATGATAGTCGTAACTAAGTGCTCTTTCTGTTGACGTATTCTCGACACATCACATACAAGGCGATGGTAACACAATATATGTGAGCAATATAATTGTGTTGTCTACTAAACTATATCTGGCTTTATATGATCTAGTCTTTATTGCAGTCTCCTGCGCACAACTCTCAGAATAAGACCCATGGCTTCCATCCCACACTAACCCCCTTAGCCACCATGAAAGACGACAGACTGAGCGCCTGCGTCAACCCCGTGAAAACGATCAGGCCCCAATACTGGTGGCCACCGTCTCCGCCTGTTGCCGCCACGATGTTGCCCCCGATGGGAATACCGACAAGCGTGGCGACGCTGACGACGGTGTAGCATGTCGCGTAGTAGCGGCCGTAGTGTTGCGTGTGGCACAGGCGTCCCACGCAGACAGGGGTGATGCTGATGTTGTTGCCTGTGGCGAACCCGAACAGCGCCGCGAACACCAGGACCCCGGCCACGGTGTGGCCCAGGGGCAACCAGACCACGAAACAGGCGACGATGGTCAGGAATACGGACAGCATGTTGGAGTTGAAGGGGCCGATCTTGTCAGCCCAGTAGCCTGGCAAGGCTCGCCCGAAGACGGAGGCGGCGTTGAGGACGGGCAGGACGACGCCGAAGGCGAAGTGATCACCGAAGCCCTGCGCTAGACTGTAGCTCGATATGTAGGCCAGTGGGATGAAGAGGCCGAGCTCTAGCAGGAAGACGCCGAGGGTCGTGAAGAGAAAGGGCCGATCCCGAAAGATGCGGAAATCCGGATGCGGGCTCGCTCCTGCTGCAGCGGGCAGGCGGCGGCGGATGAAGCAGTTGCAGAGCGTGACGAGAAACATGCACAGGAAACCGAGGATGCGCAGGGCCCAGGCCCAGCCGACGCGGTCGAAGAGGGACTGCAGCATGAGCGGGAAGACGACACCGCCGAAGCCGCCCCCAGTGCTCGCGATGCCCGTGGCCATGCCGCGGCGGGCACGGAAGAAGTGGCCGACCGCTGTAAAGCAGGGTGTGAAGAGGAGTGAGGAGGAAATGCCGCTTAGGAAGCCGAAGGCGAGGAGGAAGTGCCAGTATTCTATTATTTTTACCTCTTTAGTCTCGTATTCACGTAACACGAAGCTTGGATGAGACATGATAACAAGATAGACCATACAGATGCCTTTACACGCAGAGAGAAGACCCCGCGATCTGTAATTTTGTAAGAGATAGATAATGCTTACTCGTGCATATGCTGGTAAGCATAATCCCCAGCACCAGCCCAACACCCCCGACAAGGACGAGCCACCGGGGCCCGTACTTGTCAAAGACGGGGCCGATGTAGATGCCGCAGAAAAACACAAGGAACGTATAGACGGAGAAGATCCAGCCGATGGTACCCTCGTCGTAGTCGGACAGCTGGTGGATGGCGACGTAGGTCTGGAACGTCGCGATGGAGTTCATGATGCCGGCGGCCGCGAACAGGCCGCACCAGCACCCGAAGACGACGAGCCAGGCGGCAAGGCCGCCTTCGGGGTAGGTTTCGTCGCCCAGGAGCGTCCTCGGACGGCGACTTCCGCCATCGAAATCGGCGGCATCAGCATCCACTTCCGACTTCTCGTCATCGCCAGTTGTTGTTGGCGGTGCTGCTCGCTGCGGCTGTATGGGCGGCTCGCTCTCCTGTACCACGAAAAGCTGCGGGTTTGGGTTGTTGTTGATACTATACCCCCTCTCTAGACTTGGCAGTCGTTGCAGGTCAGCTTGCG
Organism: Apiospora arundinis; assembly: GCA_039105305.1. Lineage (NCBI taxonomy): Eukaryota > Fungi > Ascomycota > Sordariomycetes > Amphisphaeriales > Apiosporaceae > Apiospora > Apiospora arundinis. Next base: position 2,080,599 of record JAPCWZ010000002.1, on the reverse strand, counting down.
GCTCCCTAAGGCCTTCTGCCGACTTCTTTTCCGCGTCCATTACCCTGGAAGCGTCGATTCACGATCACAGGTTAATATGGAATCAACATATAAGTGAGGGCTATTTTGACAGCAACTGCTGCTGCACAATGCATCCGAGTGCTTGAAGGAGCGCATATATGAGTAACTATAATACCTACAAAGACGCTATTACTATTATGACGATGATGATGACAACTTATTATGTATGTCGGCTCCAGCCTAACCCTCAACGGTTGGCGACGGACCCCAAAATGGTCCTCAAAAGCTGGGGAAACCGAAGCCGAAGCCGTGACCGGAGACGTGGAGAAGGAGGAAGCGCTAAGTCCATTGGGCGCGCCCTTGCCACCCCACCACCATACAAGCTCTGGGCGATGGACGGTGGAAGGTGGCTGGTGGGAATTCTACTTCGGAACATTCACGCCGGAAGATCAACAGTGAATTCCCTCTCCGGGATCTTAAGCCCAAATGGTGAGCCACTGTCTCTTTCTCGGGAAGGGAAATGTATTACAAGCAACTGCGTCTTTTGCAGACAGGCAGCGGGACCTCCGGAAGCATATATCAGTATAGCTTATCCCCGTAAGCACACTGGTTGATATCAGAAGGAACATCAGTGATGCCTCGTTTTTGCTTAGGCGCGTCTGTGACAGACAAGAATTGTCGTGGGTTAAGGGTTGGTCAGTCCATGATAGAAAGTCGGAGTAACTTAGCTACCATATTCATTGGTCATCCTCGTCTTCAGCATCTTCAACGGTGGCAGTCAAAGAGCCTGGGTTGTTGGTGGAATTGGTGCTCTTGAGATAGCCTTCAGCCTCGAGACGATCGGCCTCTTCTGGCTCGAGCAAGCCGCCTTGACCCTTTCCTTTGTCGATTTTCATGCGTACAGCTGTAGGCATGAAGGCATTGACGGCCTCCTTCCTGAGGTCGCGTATTACGGGTTTGGCTTCGTAGACAGCCTTGACTTCTACCGGAGGAGCCCGAGTCGCCTGTGTCTGTGTCTGTTCCTGGCCAGGGGCGCGGCGCTCCTTGTCACCTCCCAGGGGAGTTTCGTTGGGGTTCGTCCGCTTGGCCCGGCGCTTCGCATACCACTGGTCCATCATCTCTTTCGGAATGGGCGGCGGTGTGTCGCGTGGCATCGGTATGCTCTTGACGTCATCTGGCACGTCGTCATCGCTGCTCGAGACATCCTCGTTGTCTCTCCTTCGCTTGCCTAGCACGCCATCTCGGCCGTGCCCTTCACGAGGACCGCCGCGGCTGAATGTGGGTGCCTTGTCACCAAGTGCCTCGCGCGCCTTCTTGACCGCCTTCAAGTCAGCCTCGAGGCTCTCGAGCACGGACTCTTCATGCTTGGTGAGCTTTCCTCCGCTGGCGGTTATCTGCTTGAGGTCGTCAACCTGTTTTTGTAAGCGTTCGGGGTTGCGCTTGGCGAGCTTTTCGTTTCGTCGGGCAGTGGCCTCTTGTTTGCCTAGAGTATTGGAAACAAGTGGTCAGTAGATGCGGCTCTTGTGGTACGGTGATCAGTGCATTAGTGCAAACCTTTCTTGACTTCTTTCGCCTTGTCAGCTTTGCGCTGAGCCTGGACGGGGTTGAAATTGCGCTCCTTGCCCATGACGGATGTGAGATTGCCAAACGGCGGTAAATGCGATTGCGTTTGTGGTGATGCAATCAAGGACTGCCTCTATCAGAACGAAGCGTGTTTCGAGTGGGATAAAAGTGGCAGGTCGCGCATGCAGGGTAAAGGTGAGTAAAAGAAAGTCTCCAAATATGGATGCCAATCCCAAGTTCCCATTTGAACCTTGAAATTGCTAAGGTTAGGTACCGGCTGGAGCTATCTATCGCTCTAATCGATGTACGATCCGCAGCCTTGCAGCACATTGCGCAAGCTAGAGTTTCGGAAGGTGCCACACGGTAATACAAAACAGTAGGCATAAGCAGTAAGCAGTAGGTACCAATTGAGGGGCAGCGCATTTGTTTACATTCAATCGCATCGTCGTATCCCATCAACAACAAAACTCAGCACATCACGACAAAGACACGACAAAGACACGACACGACACGACGTGAATACTTGATTTGGATTTTAGTTAGAAAAAGCAAGTTTGCAGCTTGACATCCTGTTTGAATGCTACACCAGTTTCTCTAGTTCGGCCGAGTTTACCTGGCTGACCTACAGGCTACCTCTGCTACAGTGCTACCTGCCAACCTGCCAACCTGCCAACCTTAGCGTGACTGACCGGGGTTAGGCAATGATACTGTAGGTTAGAATCTGTAGAATACAGCTTACGGGTACGTGCCTGCGTGTGCGTGCTGCTCTAGGTTACCCAATTTACTGCCCAGGTGCTGAGGTCCCATTGTAATGATTGTACTGGCTGCTTTTTTCTCGTCGCTACTGGTCGCTACCGGGACGACAAGCCCCCCTGCCTGCAGCCTCCCATCAATGTTGTTATTGCCCCGCCAAATAATCATAATCGGAAATCCATTCCATCTGATCGGGTACCAATCCATACAACAAACCCACCACCCAGACTGACATAGGTTTAGTCGCCCATATCATTTCCTGCGTGCGCGTAGTTCAGTCTAGTTCAGTCGCATCATCATCCTGGGGAATACATAGATCGTGGATACATACTAGATCCCTTGGTCGCTCTCCCGCTCCTTGCACTTCCTCCCCCTCCTCTCCCCTCCCTTCAACTATTTATCTTCTTGCGACAGGCTTTGCACTGCCATCATTTCTTGTCAACAGCCATTGATTAGTTCCTGTTCACACCATCTGCACTGCTCTGCTTCTGCACTGCTTCCCCTCTTCGTCTGGCGCGTCATCGCAAGCGCTGCATCGGCTTCATAGGAAGCAAAGCTGGTAACCGGCCGAGCCAACCCTGCTATCCGCCTTCCCCACCATACCTGCTTGACGCTGTCTTTGGTTGATAGCCATGGCGAGCTTCATCTCCAGTATGTTTCCGGGCCAGGGCTCCAAAGACCCCAAGTCGGCGACCTCAGACCGGCCTGGCACTCCCACACAAAGCAACAGCTTCATCACGCCAGTCTCGACTCCTCAGGGCAGTCCTAGCAAGAAGACTGTCCCACCGGGCGCCAATGACCTCCCATCTACATTCGACAATGCCATGAAACTCGGTGCCAACAATGGCCTCGACAGCCCCCTCAAATTGCGACCACAAATCGGACCCAGTCCCTTATCGCCTGTCAGGAGTAATCTACTTCCCACAGACGACAGCTATTTTAGCAATGGCTCTGTCGTCGACGACAGCATCGTCCACAAGCAGAACAGCTCCCCCGGAAGCCCGTTGAAGAAGCAAGAGCAGGAGAACACGCCTCCTTCGCGCATCCCAAGGGCTTCGACCGCGACTGCCGAGTCACCCCACACGCACAACCAAGCCGCCATCTCCCGCCACGAGATCTACGGACTTAGAGAAGGCAGACCTCACACTCCCACGACCAACAAGAAGTTCAACACCTCGCGCGGCCTGACACCCGAAGAGCTCGAAATCTTGAAGAAGCCGAATGTGCGTCGCATGGTCAATGTGACTCAGCTGTACTTCCTCGACTACTACTTTGACTTGCTTACTTACGTCGGTTCGCGCCAAAATCGCTTCAATACTTTCAAGGAGGAAGTCCCACCTCCGCCTGAAACCGACGATGAGTCTTATAAGCAGATGTGGTCCAAGTACAGGGGTAGAGAGCGAGCCAACTTGCGAAAGCGTCGGGTTCGTCTTCGACAAGGCGATTTCCAAATTCTCACTCAGGTCGGACAAGGTGGCTATGGTCAGGTCTATCTCGCGCAGAAGAAAGACACCAAGGAGGTGTGCGCGTTGAAGGTCATGAGCAAGCGCTTGCTCTTCAAGCTAGACGAGGTCCGTCATGTTCTAACCGAGCGCGATATTCTTACCACGGCCAAGAGTGAGTGGCTAGTCCGCCTGTTGTACTCCTTCCAGGACGACAAGAGTATCTATCTTGCGATGGAATATGTGCCCGGTGGAGACTTCAGAACGCTGCTCAACAACACGGGCGTGCTTTCCAATCGTCACGCTCGCTTCTACATTGCCGAGATGTTCTGCTCCGTTGATGCGTTGCACCAGCTTGGCTACATTCATCGAGATCTGAAGCCCGAAAACTTTCTGGTCGATTCTACGGGCCATGTCAAGCTGACGGACTTTGGACTGGCGGCCGGCATGCTGGCACCTGCCAAAATCGAGTCTATGCGTGTCAAACTCGAGAAGGCTTCGGCGACCAGCGTGCCGTTTGGCAAGCCAATGGATCAGCGAACCATTGCTGAGCGCCGAGATGGTTACCGGTCGATGCGCGAGAAAGACGTCAACTATGCGAAGTCTATAGTAGGATCGCCTGACTACATGGCCCCCGAGGTATTGCGTGGAGAGGAATACGACTACACCGTTGATTATTGGAGTCTGGGTTGCATGCTTTTCGAGGCTCTGACTGGGTTCCCTCCCTTTGCTGGCTCTACAGCGGACGAGACTTGGCGCAACCTGAAGCACTGGAAGGAGGTGCTCAAGCGACCCGTCTGGGAAGATCCAAACTACTTCCTCAGCAACAGAACATGGAATTTCATCACAACGTAAGAGCTCCTGATTCTCATTGCATTTGAACGATAGACTAACCGTTTTCCAGTTGTATCAACTCCCGATCCAAGCGCTTCTCCAACATCAAGGACATATGTGAACATCAATACTTTGGTGAAGTGGACTGGGAGACGCTGAGACAGACCAAGGCGCCGTTCGTACCCGAGCTGGACTCGGAAACGGATGCCGGCTACTTCGATGACTTCAGCAACGAAGCTGACATGGCCAAGTACAAGGAGGTCCACGAGAAACAACAGGCCCTTGAGACCATGGCGGATCGGGAAGAAGACATGGCCAAGTCTCTCTTTGTTGGATTTACTTTCCGCCACCGCAAGACAACCGAGGAAGGCAGCCCAAGGAAACCTATCCAGACTGACGGGACCTTCGGGACGATGCTGTAGGGTCAGCATCGGGTTTCTAAGTTCGTAAGGCGGTAGAATGATGCCGCAGCACATACGAGGCCTGATTTGAGTGTGGCGTGGAAGGCGTGGCGAGAGCTGTCAGAGCTTCCCATGCATGTATGGACGTCATGAAGAATGGAGATGAGATGTATTTTTGGGGCAGTGAGACCAGCTTTGAGTTCTTCTTCTATTCTCAGTCTCGCTAGGGTTTAAGCTTTTTGGGGTCCTGTATCCCAGTTGCCGGAGTTATGGGTTGAAGGGGCCTAAACAAAGAGGCTTTGGCGAAGCATGCTTTTCTTATTTAGTATGCGATTCGAGTGTGTTGGGCCAAGCAGGATAATGAAAGCAAGGGGCCTTCGGCCAGGCAGACCTAGGAAGGGTCAAGAGAGCACAAGGTCATGATACTTGACCATCATGTATAACAGTGTTGTAATGAATTACAATTTCCCGTACTACCCCCCTTGGGACCATTTGCTTCTATTTTTATCGTGAACATAGAATATGACGATTTACTGCCTGATGATTGTCGCAATGGCAATGATGCTAATTATCTAGTCGTCCAATCCTTTCAGCCGGTGATTTCCTCAAAGCCCTTTGCCAAGCGAAACAGTAGGACAAGAAGGAGAGGGTGGAAGGTGTGTGGTGTGTGGTGTACCAAGTAAGCCTTACACGTCTTGCCATTGGCCTGACTGCAAATAAGTTGGTAGTCGTCATGACTATCACTAGACCTCTTTACTGGGACGTGGTTCAGACCGACGATCTTATGTTGCGAAAAAGATCAAGCCCGAGATTTGTACAAGCCTGCGACGAACGCAATGCTCCCTATGGATGACACAGATTGATGGTGCCCAAGACATTAGACAAAGACAGAGGGACCTGGCTCCGCCAATCGGTCCATGAGATCTGCATCGTACTCCAATAAATCGCTTCGGCATTGTCTCTGTGCCCCTCGTTGCTTCTCGGGACCGGTGCGTCCTCCGCCTGGTCCTATAGGGGGCCTGGACCCACCTCTCCGGACTACCCCAACCTTGACTGCTTGAGGTGTTCCTGGCTGCCTGGGTGGCAGGGGGGCCAAAAAGGGGCCAAAGCTTGCACCGAGCCACTCCCATAACTCTATCCAAACCTCTGGATTTCCTAGGTTAGCCAGAGACACCAACGGTTTTTTCTTTTGCGAATTGACTTGCGCAGACGAACAGCATGACCTTCCTGCATGTTGCCCTGTCCGCCTGACTGAGCAAGCATGCAGTGGGACACCGTTCGCCACGTAGCTCAAGGGGGCGTCGCTCAGTCTGTCGTCCGAAATGCCGATACACTGACCTCCCCTGGGCCAAAGGGCTTGCCTTGCTTGCTTGAGACGTATAGTCAGTATGTAGTCTTGGTAGTCCAGAAGCCATCCCCAAATCGGTCACTGCCTGACGACGCACTTTTGTTTCTACCTCGTCGGCGCATTGGATTTTCAAACGCCGCCCACCGGCCCTGCATACGCATACGCAGCTAAGCACTTACACACGCAGAACAGAAGAAAGTGTAGTACAACCTTTGCGCAGCCCTCTGCAGTGTCGTTATGATGTAGAATATGACGCGCGGCTCACGGAACCAAATCCTTTCAGCTTCCACACCCAACAGAGAGAGAGACATAGCACACACATAACTCTGCGTTTTGTGCTAACAGCCCTAGGGAGCTTGTCCTTATACTAACTTAGTAGCTAGAAATCTTGGGTATACTTCTTCTCCCGAAGAATAGCGTCACGCAGCCTTCTCTCTGTTTATTTATTGACACAGAGGGGGAAACCCTATGGCAGTGGCGCTGCTCCTCCCGCCCTGATGGACGAGGAACTTACGTGTCCCGTCGTAGCCGCACCGCTTCAGCTTCGGCAAGCATAATACTGTATTGTAGTCTTCCTGGAGTGGCCATGGTAATGACGTCCAACAACAAGGAAGGCTTGAGCCCGTTCTGTTCCTTCGTTTCTTTTTTCGCGTATCCTTGTACCCACACGATCTGACACATGCCGGCCTTGTGCATCGATTTCCGGAACAAGAGAGGGAAGTGATAAAGTCATATAAGTATATGTCTTGTCTTCCACCCCCAACCACCTTGCTTCCATCCCCACAGTCATATATCAACAGTCACATCATTATACACACTGAAGTGTCTCCTGCAAAACAACTTCAACGACAAAATACCATACATTAACCAACAAACATGAAGACTTCTACTGTTGTCGCCGCATTGGCACCCGCCGTCGTCTCGGCAGACTGGTGGGGCGGAGCTCCTGAATGTGCTGTAAGTGACCTCTCTGCATGACCCACCGCCATGATCTCCGACTTCTCTATAACAAATGAGCTGTTTGGCTGACATGATATCGTTTTTCAGCAATCCTGCCTTTCTTCAGCCTACGCCTCAGCCACGGCAAGCGCCAGCTCGTCCAGCAACAACGGTGCCCCTTACTGGCCGGCGCAGTCCGACTACTGCAACTCGGACAAGGGCAACAAGATCTCGTCCTGTATGGCCGATGGCTGCAAGGCCACCCCCACGGCTGTCAGCAGCTACGCCAAGCTGAGCTCCTCGCTCTGCTCGCAATGGGCCTCGTGCACGGCCGCCGGCTCCACGGGCGTCCACACCGTCACCCTGCCCGGCGGTCCCGTGACCTGGGGCGCCCCCGGCGGCTGGGGCCCCAACAACGGCCCCAACGGCGGCTCCAAGAACTTCGGCGGCAACGGCGGCGGCATGGGCAACTGGGGCGGCAACGGCCAGAACGGCGGCTTCGGCAACAACCAGCAGTGGTCCGAGTGGGCGAGCGCCTACTCCGGATCCAAGACCTGGACCGGCGGCGTCGTCACGGTCACGGGCTGCATGAACGACGGCTCGCCCTGGTTCTCGGGCCCCGGCTGCGGCTGGAACCAGCACGGCGGCTTCAACGGCTGGGTCGGCTGGGGCAACGGCTGGAAGTGGGGTGCCACCACGACCAGCACCGTCACCGTCACCACGACCGACGCGGCCAACAACAACGCCGTCTCTACCTTCACGGGCCTTGCGACCGTCGCGGCCGCTATCAGCGGTGACCTGACCACTTCGACCACCATCGGCATTGCGACCTCTACCGGCTCCGCGAACGGCAACGGCGCTGCTCGCGTCGGCGGCTCGCCCGTTGGTGGCTCGGAGGGCAGCATGATCACGGGCATGATGGGCATCGGTCTCGGTGCCGTCATTGTCATTGCTGGCATGCTGTAAGAGTGTTGACTTCTTACCAAGTCTCCACTGCCTCGATCTTCTTGCCCATGAACTCTCATTCCTAGCGATAGATCATAATAGCGAGAGGGATTGGTTATACCTTGCGGTTTTTGTTGTGGAAGCGTTGAACTTCGAGAATGGTGCATCTATCATTCACTCTCTTTTATCACAGCTTTGGTTTGCTGTTGCTACTGTCACTGCCGAGTGTTTTGGTCGAGTCGTTTGAACGGTGGGGGAAGTTCAAATTGTACATAGAGGGGATGGTATAGATGGACATGTTGAGCTTCGTGTTTTACATCTCTCCATCAGTTGGTGTGAGGTTGCGAAAGTAGTTGAGTCGTCGAAATATAATAATACTCCTCATGATATCTCTACCAGCTGAATACACTTGATGACTCATTTACTCATTGTTGACGCCATTTGGCTGTAGTGCATTGGTGTATTAATTACTGTAAAGTGTTTGGGCCCCAAGTTGTGTTTATATACAAAGCATAAATCCCCAGCGGCTACTTTTCTTGGCATTTACCCTCAAGTAGCACTACCGCCCCTTGTTCACTTGCGCTTCTCGTGCTCCGCCGTCCTCCGCGTAGGATCAGAATCCCACGGCAACGTCGGGCTCTCCATCAAAATGCTCGTTCCCACCGTCGTCGCACTATCCGGACTCAAGTCATCACTACCCCCGCTACCATGCCTCGTCATCCCGGCGCCAGACCCTCCTCCCACTAGCGATTTCCAATATCTTGAATCGAACTCGGACAGCTCGCCGGGCGTAATGGGTGGCAGACTCGGTATATTTGGCCGCACCCCTTTATGGTGGCGATCTATGTAGACCATGCCTCCCATTCCGTTGTTGTTGTCGGAAGAGGAAGCAGCTCGCGGTGGCGGTTGCTGTGACGTCCTCGTTTTCAGTGGTGGCACGGGTTTCACTCCCGATCCCGACCCGCCTTCTTCGTCGTCTCCGTCGTACTCGAGCGTCTTTTCCAGATAGCTGTCGGGTATCGACGACATCGTCGCTGCACCTGGCGAGTGCGGCGGTGGCGGGGCGGCCTCGAACGTGGCGGTGCTTTCGCGACGCGGCGGCCGCTGGGGTGGTTCTAATGGGTGGTGATCCGACCCTTCGGCTCCTTCTCCTTCTCCTCTCCCTCGTCCTCGCCCTCCGCCGACAAGAGAGGCAGCAGCGGCAACGATCCGCTTCTTCTTGTTTGGCGGAGTGGGCGGGAGCGGCGTTGTAGGCGGGGGTGCGTACGGCGTCGAGATGCGGCGTCGGTGCCAGGCGCGCTCGCCTAGGCCGCCTGGGGGCATGGCGACGTGGTCGGGCGCCTTGGTCATGGGGCTCACCGGGACGGACTGCGCTGCTGCCATGTCAGCGGTTCGTCGCCACTGCACTGCGGAGCTTGCGCCCATGGCCGGAGGGGTCCGCGGGCCGACGGGGACGGCGACTTGGCCCAGTAACGCGGAAAAGAGGCTGTCTCGCGGGGCCTGCTGTTCGCCGCTACCTAGTGCATTGGTTTGATTGTTGACGGTGTGGTTGTAAGGGTACTGGTGTTGTTGGTTATGATAATAACTGGCTGGGTCCTTCCCTCCGCTCTCGAGCGCAGGCGTTGTGGGAACCAGGACCCCGTCCGTTGTGAGCCGGACATCCTTGTCCTCGCGGAAAGCGTCGCCGGCCACGATAATGCTTGGGGGGCGGTGATGATAGTCTCTCGTTCTCCGACGACCGCGGCTGGGGCTCCGCTCGTAAGAATGGCCTCTGTTGTTATCGTCGTTATCATGACCGCCATCGAGTTGCTCCCCGCCCTTCTTGTTGCGCGCAAGCACCATGGCGGCGACACGGGCGTCTTGCTCGATCCGCCGTTTCTTGTACGCCCGGAAGCAGAAGAAAAGGAGCGCGCCGATGAGGATGGCGCCAGACATGGAGCCCGAGATTGCGGCGACCGTCGCTGTGGAGGCCGGCGCCGGGGGTCCATCGCCGCCGCTGTTCATCTTGCCCTCGAAGGCTGGTGGGTGGGAACTAGTCGGTGCCGTCGATGGTGTGAGTGCTCCCATGCCGATTCCTGGCGCTTTAGCAGGCGCATTTGTTAAAGGGCTCTCTGAGGTCGAGGTAAGTCGGGTGTTCGCTGACGACGATGACGTTGGCGATGATGTTGATGACGATGATGAGAGCTTGTCCTTATCTTTCTGTGTGGTAGATATGAGACTGTATATTGCGAGAGCGTCCTTTCCGCCACATGAGAGCCTGGGGTCACCGGGACAGGCAGCGGTGCAGTTGTCACCCGAGAGTTTATCGGCTTCAGGGGAGAGTTCTACAGCACAGAAGCACTCGCTGTAGATCATGTCAGTATAAGTCTTATGGGATATGGGGACAATTTACAGGTATAAAGACAAGAAACAGCACCTGGGATCTCTATAGTGGCGCGATACATACCTTCCATTCTTAAGCCCAACGTACATGAACTGACCTGCCGTCTTGTTGGGCAGTGGTAGCAAGGCGCACCCCTTTAGACAGGAATCCACCGCCATGTTCTTCGCATCCAACGAGGGCGGAGTTGCATAGTCCTTTTCCTTGCCAAACGGATGCACACCTTCAAAACCGGTATGTCCATAACATCCTAAAAGGGAGTATGTCGGGTCTCCTAGGGCTAATGTCGGCTTATATGCGATAGTTATGGTAACTGTTCTGGTAGGAACGCTGTTACTGTGCTTGGTAGGCGGCGGGCCGACCTCAAGGATCTCGGACGTCGACACTCCTGGCGGCGGCAGCAGACTTGTTGGGACCTGGTCGAGGCTGTTGTCTTCGATCTCGGCAGCCCAGACGACAACGCCTGGGAACGAAGATATCGAAAGAAGCAGTGATAGGCCTATTCTTAGAGCCCTCTGGGTGCGAGATCGCCTGGGGCTGAAAAAGTATGTGTTCGTTGTTGACATGGCCGATATGTCTTACCAACCTGACATAGTATACCAGTGGTACCATGGTTGATCCATGACGAAAGATCGTATTCCCCCGGGAGAGACAGACAGGAAAGACATATGTCATCTCCCCCTGTTGTTACCTTCCCATTCCCTACGCATGCCTGGTGGTTCGACAAAGGTATAGTCGTGGACAATGGCGGCGAGACAAAGGCGGGTGCGTCAACGTCGACCTGTAAGCCGCATTCGATCTTTCAATTTGGTCCATCGTCATAATGAGGGTAAATCGTTGCCACTGAGTATCAATAGGACAATTTTCCATCATTGTTTTGTCCCCGATCCCGTGGCCATTCATGGTGATGGGCCCCTTGGTGCCAAGAAGTCGCGTGGCCATCTGCCACATCGGGGTTGACATTTGGAGCAGATGCAGCATCTTTCAGAAAGTCGGAGGTTTGATAGATTTAGGACTGCTTCCATTGCATCCTTATTATTATCAGCATGCACAGAGGATGAAACAAGGCAATGTACATGGCACTGATAAGATATCCGCTTTACAGGGAGACACATATACAACAAACGCATTCGAGATAAGGATTTGATGCTATCACTAAGTGAGGCACGCAATTTGCGGCTCTGATAGCATCATGGCCTTGCCATTGCTACTAGAGCGAGACTTGGTATGCAAATCTTAGCCATTTGCGTGCCACTGATAGATAGGCTGGTCTCGACATGGGATGTTTGGATGTCGGTGTAGATACCCATAGATAGCCCTCAGTTGCCAAACCCTGCGTGCAATCGCATCCGCATCTGGGGTATTTGGATGCGTAAAGATAAGCTTCATACAGCCTGCAGGGTCTGTTGACGAGAGCCGGCCAGCATTTGGCCTATGTAACAATAACAATGCCTCTGCTTGCTGGCTGACCTACTGGCTTGATAGGGATTGGAATCTTCATCATCTTGTCAATTGCACTGATTGGATGAGAACATTGAAGTATGTGCAACAGGATCTTGGCCCCCCATAAGCAAGCTGGCCGATCCCAGGTGTCACCTGCCTCTTTGATACAACAGCGCAATTACTTCCACGTAAGTCAATACCAGATAGAGACTTTGCATGAGATAAGGCAATGGGAATGGAACGAAGGGAAATGCCAATTTTCTCTTAAAGCATCGGCTTCTTTCTTTCGTTCGCTCGTCTTTTGTCTGGCGTCTGGCGTCCCCGAACCGATGCACTCCAATGGTAGGTAGGGTAGGAGCAATACGAAGCCAGCCATGGGCAAATCTGCTGCTTGCTTGGATAAAATGATCAGCGCGCACACAGGAAGCACTTACGAAACACCCACACCCACACGCCGACAGCCACCCCCGCGAGCAGCTCTCCCAGAACGACTTTAGCTGGCATGCTTGTTCTTTCGCTATACTCGATGCGGATTCTTCGGCATCTCAGATGACTGCCACACGACTTTCCGTCTTCTGCGACCGAAGCGACATGGCCTCACACTCATCCACAAAGTAATGGGCAAGCGAGCGGACCGGCTCACCCCCGCGCCCACAAAGATTTGGCGATCCCCTGCGTACATAAGTACGCCCAAGATCGAATGAGGAAACCATGCCAGTACCGTACGGTCGCGTGAGGAGGCGGAGGAAGTGGTGGTGGTGGCTACCGACGATGATTTGGGGGTGAGATATGATAGGGACCCCCGCGCCAGACTCCTCTGGCTGACGAATTCACTACGTTTTGTTGGCTGGTAAACCACCCACGCCCGCGCCACGGCTCGCTGCGACACGAACCACCATTGGCCGTTCAGGTCTTGAATGAAACCCCCAAATAACATGACTGGAAGCGGCAATGGGCTCCGTGAGTACACCACACAAAAGGATGAGCCGGCTTTTAGTGTTCTCGTTTAATAAAGGCCGCATAAGGGAGATGCTCCTCGGACAACTGTTGATTCCCGCCGGGGCCATGGAGGTCTAGGCTTATGTCTCTAGCACACTCGCTACTGCGTCCTGATCCCGAAATGGCATTCCGGGCGTATGACGAAACGGGACTGCAGGTGAAAGCCATGAAACGACCATGTCCGGGGAGAATTCCTCCATGGACAATTGCTTCTTCACGGATTTACAACAAATTTCCCACTCAACCCCCCAAGGAGAGACATCAGCAGCAGCAGCAGCAGCAGTTGGTCCTGTGTCGTGTGGGGGCACGGGTCCGGGCAGAAGAGGATCTGGCTGGAGTTGAAATGAGGGACCCAGAAAGCCGATCGTAGCTCTCGATGGTCACCACCGGACCTACTGACCGAAACCAGGCAGGCATTGCTCAAACGTCTTACGAATAGAGCCACTTTCTTCAAGCAAGCCGAATCTGGGGAATTGGTCAGAGCTGATGAACGAACCCTTTTCTCCAGCCTGCCAGGCCTACCAGATTACGTACAATTAATTGCCCCAGAAACCGCTCGATGGATTTGATGCGAAAGTCGAAAAACCCTGGGTCACCGATCCTTGAAAGTATTACAGGTCTTGGCCCACTGATCCAGGGATTCAACAAAGTGCACTTGCACTACATACAATTCAAGTACATGGACTCACAGCGATGACTTGACCACAATTCTTGCCTTACATTGATAGGTGTGGTGGGTAAGACACCGGCTCTTTGGACGGCTGTCTCATTCGATGTTGGAAAGACCATTGTGAGTAATAATGGACTGACCGACTACGACGTAGATCTCAGATCTAGTGTTCCTCAACTTAGGGATCTGGCATCCTAGTAGTATCCTATCCGTGTGCTAGCTTCTCGTGGGTCGCCTTTTTAGTTGATGGTTTCATCCAGCGTTGAGAAGGAAGCCAAAGTAAAAGGTCAATTGAGTTGTTTCAAGTCCCATTTACCTCATAAATCGGGAGTGGCCGACTCCCTCCGCCTAAAGTTACCTTGGTGTCTTGCTTCTTGTCTGGCGAAGCCGAAGCCATTTTATAATGCATTCCCCACCTACTATTCTAGTCGTCAAGAGCGCAGCTGAATAATACTAGATCTTCCCATAGGAGCATTCTTGACTCGGGTGTTAGGCTATATGGCAAGTAATAAGTTCAATAGTATGTGAGGTGTGCCTTGCTTTGCCATGGTTGTCTAGACGAGCTGGAAAAAAGCTTGATGTTTCTAATTACTCCGTAGTCCTCCCAGGTGTTCCAGGGTGCCGAAAACGGCGCGGGTGCAATGCGTCCAAACATGGGCTCCCTTGACATGTGAATAAGGAGACTACGACTTCAGCTCTTCAATAGATGTTTTTTTACTGCACTGAAGGTTTCGATTTGATTTCGCAGCTCTGCGATTGGCTCTTGGATGTGCGAAGGGTCGCGCGACTACATATGTACCTATCACCTCAATCACGGTGGACTTGTATCGAGTTAGTTAGGGGCTTAGAGCACGAGGCTTCACTACCCACGCCGGCGCCAAGCTACTTGACTTCACGTCTGCCAAACGGAGGCTTCATACGTATATATCCTCCCCTTCGCCGTCAGGCTGTTCCGTTGGCCCTACGACTATTGGGAGAGCTAGCCTGGATGGTATATCCATCTAAGGTCGCATCCACCCGGCGGACATACTGGTACGACGTCGCAACCGGAAAGATATTCTGGTAGGATACACTTTATGCCGTCCCAGTTGAGCCGAAAATCAATTCTTGATCATGATGGAAAATGATATGCATGCGTCCCCCCACTCGTAATCCCTGTGGCACTGTGTGCCAGGGCAGCAGGGTAGGCAAGTATTTCGAGGGCTGGCTGGCTGGCTGGCTGGCTGGGCTCCTGGCTCTTGTTTCTGGTAATTTTCTAGGCACTTACCGCGCTTATTGCTTTTAAACTCCTTCCTTTGGGAAATGGTAATGCGTACCGGTCGGCCGAAAGAAACGGTCTTGACTCGCTCGGCCACTTTCCGATGACAGCTTGTGAAGGCCTGGGGAGGTTTTGACACTTGATACGCGTGGGTAGGTGCTATACGTACTTACTTACACATATCGTTACCCTTGAAATTTACGTATGCCCATGTTCAAAGGAGAGACCCCTATCAGCCAGCCGTGATTAGGTATAGTATAGTGGGAATTTCCACTCGTTGCAAAAATACCCCCTCGTTCGGAAGCTGGGTTTTGAACGAATACACAAACCGGATTTTTCCTGTCTTGCTTTCTTTCGCAACCCTCCCTCGTGAGTGTGGGGGTCCACCACCCAAAAAGCGTGCCCATGCATGAACTGGGGGGCCCCCTGGCCGACTGGGTCTTAACGTCTGAGCCTCTAAGGTGCCTTGGTGCATCGTACAGGCCGGTGCGGCGTCGTACCCAATACTTGCGTCTACGAGCGGGGCATTTACTGAACCCTTCCACCCTTCCCATGCTTCCCTCGCACCCCATGTTGTTGGGCACCACCACCACCCATTATTACCATTGTCGGATTTATCAACCACCACGGCAAGTCAGCCATCATCAGCCTCCTACAATATCGAGGATCTCTTGCCCATTGCTTGCTTCTGGTGCTGCAGGCTTCTAGAACCCCGCCTCGTCAAAGCCGGTCTGTTTCGCCGGCCTCGACCGACCACCGCATCGAAAGCAAGACACAGCACACGTTATATACAGCTCCAGCAATTTTGCATGTGATTGGTCATCCCGACTGCTAATATCAACACAATGGACGAATAAAAGGGTTCTGGCCCGAACAAGGTCCCCAATGGGCGTGGGGAAGTCTACCATTCACTGCATTGTGCATACTCGATCCTCGAAATAGCGTGCCTCTTGACGCTCGGTAGACGACCGTGCACGCCTATATACAGTACCCTCTTCACGGCAAACGGTAGTAGAATTAAACCGGGTTTCCAAATATATCTTCATCGCTCGGCAGCACCCCTAAGCTGAGATCACAAGATATTCCAACGTCTAAAGGTAAGGAAAACGCTCCATGCAAATGAACTGATATCATACACAGGAGTTCCCGAGAAGGCAACAATTTGCGGCTCGCAACTGCCATATTCGATTTGTCGGTACTGAGGTCGGTTGATTCTTGCCAGGGGTGATGGGCAAAATGGTTACCCATGCTCGCGGATTTACATTGAGATCGTTTCAAGTAAGCACTTCGGCAACTGTTACCATCCAAGTACACCATATATGCGCCAGACCCTGAAGAAGTCTCGACTGTAATCAAATGCCAGCGTTTACTGATTATCGAGCATGCCGCAACATGGATCCCGGGTGGAACAGGCGGAGGCGATCGGGGCCATCTCCGATATGTAAGGACGAACATCCCGTTTACCGCGCCCTCTGGAGGAACGAATTATGCATCATCATATACTCTTGAGACCGCTGAACGAAGTGTTCATCAATAGTTGACCTGCATGAGCTGACCAATGGAGTATAGCACTCCGGTAGTATACTGACTCCTCACGTGAATTCTTGTCCATGATCTTGGTGGATAGCCATCTGGCCCAGTCGCCCGGCACCGCGCGACAGCGGCTTGCACCAAAGTCGAAACGCAACCATGCCGCCCCCTCCTCTTAGAAACCATGCACTTTGCTTGCTTTTATTGGCCGCTTTCAGCTGACCTTGCAGTGGTACGGGCCCAAGAGCCTCATCCGAATCGTATATATGTCCGCCGCAGCGCAGGCTAGTGGATGACAACGCCGTCTTTACGCCGACAAGCCGCCCTAGTGCCAGGGCGGGACCACGGGAAGGACCAAGTGCTCCAACAAGGACGAACCCACCGCATATCATGATGATGAAGGCATGCATCGTGACATCGCATAGTGGGCTTTGGGAGTTCAACTACGTATGCGCGAGTGCAATATCTAACGGTCTGGGTATAGTTTCACAATGAAACACATCTATCGATTGCTTCGGCAAGATCCTGCGTCGACCAACATGTGAGTGGCTCGCAAGAGACTATACCTTCTTATGCAAGGAACGCCGCGACTGGATATGTAGTGGCAATCTTCGCTCGGTAAGCACCCTGCCAAGCTGAAAAGAGTGCCAACTCCGTAGTCGGGTCTGCGCCGCAATAATGCGGCACCACCCAGGCTTAAGAATTATCCTGGGCTCCGGCATACGCACGACTGACTTGGCTCTGCTGTCGACATTCTTCAGTGATACCTTGGCGATGATGTCTGCCAGCTTTCGAGCCGTCTTCCCTATGGAAAGGTTACATACCACTACATGGTATATACCATCGCTACTGGAGTAGTGCACCGACTATCATTCTGGTTCATCGTGTATAGCCCTGGATGACATCAGGAAAAGCGGACGAGGAATCACGGACACTCCTTGGCGTACTCACTAGTTCACGTCAAGACCACACTGGCTCTAAGACTGGGCGGCCAACATGGACAAACGGGTCACCTATTCTTGGATTTCTAATACAAGTACATGAAGCATTAATGCGCCCTCATGAATAACGTGTAATATGTAAGATCTTAGCATGCTCGTGGCTCCAGGTGGCAACATCATAAGACCCATACTGACTGCACTGTCGCATGCGCAGCGCACATGCAGTCTGCTTTTAAGAGACCCAAATTGCCATGTACGGATTCAGCGAATGAGGACTATATCAGATTTTGAGTTACATTAGGATGACCGAATTTGGAAGGGTGTCACCCTCAGACAACCGAACACTCGATAAACACTCGACGACACGCCATCTAATACCGACTCATTGTCTTGCGCAAAGACTGAAGATGAAGGAATCATTGCCTTGTGGGATTTCGGCGCGACGAGGTTGCGATGTGTACGACGACTTCGCAGGACGACTCCGATCGAGAGAGAGAAAGAAAGAGGCCAGAGGCCATATGCCAGCCGCCATGCGACGCGGAGCCCACAAAGTGTCTAGGCCCACCACATGCAACCATGCTAGCGGTATGTAGTGCAGTGGTCGGCGTCCAACCACACCGAGTAAGGACTTTCTGGCAAGGATTAGCTAGATCCTTTTGAAGCTCCTCAGATGTGGACCGTCGGGGGGCCCTATTAGTGCTATAATCGTCCACTAGCTACCACTGTTCCTACATAGGCCCGGCTTGGTGCTTGGTTTTCTTTTACCTGCCTGACGGTGGCCCTTTGTTCGGCACGACCTCTGGTAATTGTCCTCGGGCACACCCGGAACATTCCATGACGAGACGAGGGAAAAGAGGGCAAAAGAGCGAAACGAGAAAGGTTCCTCCGGGATCTGCCTGGGGTCGCGCTCTCTCTTACATACCTAACCTAGCCGCGCCCGCTACCCCCATCCGTCAAGCATGGCCGTGGTCGCAATTTTGCCGGTGTTGATGAATGAATGAGTATGATGCTCCGATGCATGGGCTCCTCTGTACTTTTACCTCCTTCCGGTGACGGCAGAGAGGTTGGCAGGTTGGAGCACAGCAGCAGAGAGAGTGGGTTGCGCCTAGGAAGCAAACGCGGGATGACGCTTCCCTTACTTTGAGCCTAAAAGTACAATCCCTAGCAACATGACGATTTAGTACGTGCCGTGGGGTGGCAGAAAACGAAGCCAAGAAACAGGACGATGGCTTAGGTTATAGAACAAAAAATGGCGAGGGTGTGTGAAGTGAGGTGCTGGTCTTTATGTAATCGGAGAGGGATTCCCTGGTTGTAAGTAAGACATGCTGCTCTGTTTCTCGCGAAGAAAAAAAAGACGTTGAGGGGGCTGCGATGCAGACAAACCAAGGAGCGCAGTCCGTAGCGCTTCTGACTTGTAGTAGTAGGCACCCTCACTGATTGACTGAAGTGACTGGCTGGGCTCTTGAGTGCCTCTAATTAACCGGGCAGTCATCCCTGGTCTACCTCAAGTGTAACTGTAACCGCACTTATTTTCCAGGCCAGCCATGCCAGCCAGCCGACATCGTCCCCCCACTAAGAGCAATAATTGCGCTGCAGGCTAGATCCACCACCCACTCACTACCACTACTACTGCTGGTACTTGTTCGCTTCAGGCGTGAAGAAGCCCTTGGACCAACATGAAGATGAACTCTCTCTCGCTGCGATCCCTCGCTCATGGAGAGCTGGAAAAACAAAAGAGAGGCCGAGGGTTTGCTTCCCCTCCTCTCAATCCGAGATCAGATTGGTCCGACCTTTGTAACCCTTGACACTTGAGCTTCTTGCAGTTGATGGATGGATGCGCCCACCCACCACCCACATTGACCACTTGGTATCCTTGGCTTGACCAGAAAGAACCCTCGACCTCTGCTCGTACCGGTACTCTGCATGGACATGTCCCATGTCAGTCAGCCAATTCAGTGGGCATACCCTACCCCAGCATCTTTTTTTTTGTTCTCTCTCGACATCTTCCAGCTCGCACACCTGGACAAGCAAGCAAGCAGCCAAGCGGCAAGCATACATACGTACTTGCCATGCTACATTCTGCTACTACCACTACTACCTCGTAGCGTGGTTCAAGGAAGGTCGTTGGTCTCATCAGGTGTTGTTCATTGTTCTGTTGTACGCAATACCACTACGTCGACATACAACTACATACATACCGCATCCTCGAAGTGCTATTAGCCAGTCCAGTAAATCCTAGTGGCTGTAGTGGTGGTGGTGGAAGTCTCTGCTTTCCCATCCTATGCCAATCCCATGCCATACCATACCATACCATACTACATCAATACTACTCTCTCTCTCCGCCCTCCACACACAACCCAAACCAAACCAAACCACAGTAATTCTCTCGTTTCCCCTCCGATCCCTCACCAGACAGGCTCGGTTCTCCTCTTCAACCCTGCCAATCCGCCTGCCCGCCCTGCGTGACCCGTCCGTCTTTGGTCAGCCAGCGCCTGAAGAGCAGTGGGACCCTTACCCGTAAACATACATACCTACCTCTGTACACACACCCCCAAATCCGAAAAGTCTCAGGGCATGCGCTGCATATAGAGGCCGTCTACATTATGTAGAGAGCAATTACCCTGACTGTGGATTCAATCGGCCCTACAGCTAACGCCGCTCCTGCTCCCGTACCCTTACCGAGCCGGTGTTCCAGACTATCCCTCCCCCATTACTACGAAAGACCACAATTATTACTATTAGAGAACCAGAGCGTAGCAAACGGGGGCCGAGAGGGCACTTGCTTTTCTATACCTCCCTCACTACACACCTTAAGTACAGACTACACTACCCTACCCTACCAAAAAGCAGTTTCTATTACATACTCATTATCCAAATCGAGCGCCTGTCAACCGAACTCTGAGACGTGGGGATCTGAGATCTTGTTGTATCGTATTGTTTGTACCAGCCGAGGATTACACAAACCTTCGGCCGCAGAATCGCACAAGACCTAGACAGCGTCACCGGTCTCGCATGAGACTACGGCCTTGACGTACGACCAATGGCCACCCTTGCGACGTCACCAATATCTTCTTCCGCCACAAGTCCTTCCAGAGTCATGGACCCCACGACGACAGAGCACGACTTCCGCTTCCCGCGCAGGCCCTTGGACTGCATGTCCTCGGCCGCGCCCGACAAAGCGAACAACCACCATGCCAACTTCACCGGCGCCGACGAGAACAGCCCCGGCGACTTGCGCATGCAGGAATTGAAACTGGGCCTTCCTTCCTACTCCGGTGCGGGCGGCGACAACGGCGCGCACGGCATATTGGCCTCTTCCATCTTTCCGACTTGGAGCGATGGCATGGCTGGCCAGGCCGGAGACCTCGAGCAGATGCAGCAGAGTGATCCCTTAGGAACGCAAATATGGCGCTTCTTTAAACAAACGAAGCAGAGCCTGCCCTGCCAGGAGCGGATGGAAAATCTTACATGGCGCATGATGCACGCCAAGTTGCAGAAGAAGAAGAGACAGGAGGAAGAGGCTGCGGCTAATAAGTATGTGTGCGAAGTGATTGCGTGCTTTCACGATGGATTGTCTAATCTTGCCACCAGGGTATCGGCTCGTCGACTTTCGGTGAACAATACTGCGGGGACCACAGGCAACAACGCTCCTAGTGGTATTGCTCAACTGAGGAAAACTTCGGATCAAAACATTCATCAGCCCGAGCCGATGAACCTCGACGACTTCATATTCTCCGAGAATGTTGCCACGCCGGCAGGTCTGGCGGACACGCCGTCGCCTGAACTATCCATAAAGCATTTGGATGACAAGCCAGCACATGTGATGGCTGCCGCTATTCCCATCAAGTCTCGCAAGGTGTCTTCGCAACATTTTGTTCCGCAATCCGTGCCCGTACCACAACACCAAAAACACCAGGACGAGTTCGGTTATGTCACCAGGCACGCCCGGAAAACGAGTGTCGATGAGCGACGGGTAAGTGTTCTTTATCTATGCCGGAGAGGAGAGGATGGCGCGCATGACGGCGCTGTCGAATCACAAGGGCTCGCTTCCCATGCAGATCACCTCTCTATCTCAGCCCTTGGATTGGCGCAGATAACTAACCCTTCTTCCAGACTCGAAACCTCAAGCGTCCTGCCGATTTCTCCCCTCAAGTTCCTGCAGTCAACAGCAACTCGGTCGGCAATGGACTAGACGCTGACTCCGATCTCCATGAATACTCACTAGACCAACCTCATCCCACCCGTATGGGTCAAATGTCTCACCCTGGTGTACCCTTCCCGCTTGATACTTTCCCCATGGAGCATGACCCCATTATCACGTCTGCAGGGCCCTTCCAGCAGAACTTCTCCTTTTCGCCGTCGACATCGCCCATGGTTACGCATGGCTTCTCCAACATGTTCAACCAACACCCCATGGGCCAGGGCTCAATGAACTCGCACAACTTCTATTCACCTCCTGGTTCCGCCTTCCCTTCGACCGCGAGCACACCACATCCCATGCCCGATAACGAGAACATGTTCTTCGGATCGGTTCCACACCAGAGACAACAAGGCTTCCGTAATGGCCACGGCCACGGGCCATTTGGTAATGCGATGGGACAACAGTTCATGCACCAGGGAAACAATGGTGGCATGTTTCAAGCGCCAAACACCGCGGGTCCAGAGACTGGAAATGTGTTTGCACCTTCGAACAACTTTGGGCATGTCGATCCCAGTCAAGTCTTCCACTCTGATAGCCAGGCACGGTCTCCCGGCGTTGGCCTTATGCAGGAAAACATGTTTTCTTTTGGAGCCGACTCCGATAATGAAGATGACGATGGTGGTGCATTCCCAGACCGCAACATGGGATCACACCAAAGCTTTTCCCCGGGGATGGATGATTCGGTGATGGACATCAGCCATCCCAACGCGCTTCAGTGGGATGCCACTCTACCAGGCCAGTTTAGTACACAAGCCGCACGATATCCTGGCGGACCTACTCGTAAGCAGGTTACTATTGGTGGCGCCACCACCGACTTATTCGATGCGAACGGTGAATGGGAAGGCCAGGGCAGCCTGTCACGATCGCATTCCCAGCACTTCAAGCCCAACAATGATAGAAGCAGAAAGATACCCCGCAACGCTTCCACTCCGGGCGTGAACATGATGGGCCGCGGCAATGCTTTCGACAGACTGGCTCAGTCCAACCCAAACTCGCCTCCACCAGATGGACCTGGCCATGCTTCAGGTTTCTCCTCGGTTGCACCAAGCAGACCGTCGTCACCTTCTGCGTCTAAACAAGGTTCTACGACTAACCTTCAGGCCGCTGCCGCCAACCAAGGAGACGGCAATGCCCCTACCACCTGTACCAACTGTTTCACCCAGACCACTCCTCTATGGCGCCGAAACCCCGAAGGGCAGCCGCTTTGTAATGCCTGCGGTTTGTTCCTGAAACTACACGGTGTGGTTAGACCACTTAGCTTGAAGACGGATGTCATTAAGAAGCGAAACCGAGGCTCCGGTGCTAGCTTACCAGTCGGAGGTACTGCCACTCGGTCCAAGAAGACCGGCACGCCGGGCAATGCATCTGGGCCAGCTTCACGTAAGAACTCGACGCTGGCTATTACGACGACAAGCAAGCCTACCCAAGCCAGCACCCCACCGGCCACGGTTAACCGTGCGGGCAGCGCAAACGAGGGCGAGAGTCCTGCTAGTAACAATGCTGGCTCTGGTGGTAACACTGCGGGAAGCACTCCTACTAGCTATGCAGGCTCTTCAAACGGTGCTGTTGGCGGAAAAGGCGTAGTACCGATCGCCGCGGCTCCCCCTAAAAGCACCCCAGGCCCCGGCGCCGCATCCTTGCCGCGCAGTGGAGGTACTACGAACACCTCCAAACGTCAACGCCGGAGTAGCAAGAGCATTGGACCAAACGAGTCCAGCAGTATGGACATCGATAGTCCCGAGAGCTCTACCGGCTCGAACGATGCGGCCCAGTCTGTCGGTTCGTCGAGCGGGTTTATGAGTGGTATGAACCCTGGTAACCTAGGCCTGGCAAATGGCTTTGGCATGACCCAAAGGCCAATGATGGGTCCAGGCATGGTGGGCATGTCTGCAGGACCCCAGAGCGGCATGATGAACCCCGGTGCCGGTGCTGGCCCGCAAGAATGGGAATGGCTTACCATGAGTCTTTAAACAACGTGGCCCATGGGCCTCCGCGGTGTTGGATGTCCCGTACGACTGGACATTAATGCCTTTCTATGGATACCCTACCCTACAGAATGCAACTGCGTGGCGCGTCTCCTATGCTACCACATGTTCCTTATCCGCGATCCCGGGTCGGACACAAAGCAATGGACTATACACGGGCGTTGGACTTCCTTGATGTTCCTCGTACGGCTCTTCTACATATTTTGATACCAAGTACCAGCTTGCGAGTCAGGGGGTTTTATTATACCTCTCAAGCTGGGTTCATTTCGACGCTGTCCCTTGGGATGTATCAATTGAAGCCCGCGCTTCCCCTTTTATGCGCATCTACATGACATAGGAAATCGACGGTGCTCTATTTGATGAACACCAGAGGCTCATGATGTATACTATACATATACAGTATATGTGCTCATGACATACGACTATCATGGGTAATTATCCGGTACACGATTTACACAATACAGGGTTGGGCATACCAAGAAGCGTCATGTTCGGATTAATTTCCGCTTCCCACATGTTAATATTGCTGGAAGATATTCCTTGACAAATTGGCATGGATGATGGACGTTTTACCCACGATAGTATCACAATCGTTTCTTGCTTGCTGGTCGGGGAAGAAAGGAAACCTTTTTATTGGACGGGCAACTGCGAACCAACCCATAACGTATTCGATTTTTGCCTGGCGAAAGTGTTCGCAGGGCTCGGCACGGATAGAGAATTTGTGGGGAGAACTTGATACCATTTTGATTTTTCATTTTACATTGTTTTCAGAAAGGGGGCTCTGTTTTTCTAGAGATGGAGTCTTTGCTGACTGGTGTGTCTTCCTCACGCCCTCCTGCTTGTCGGAGAGGACGATGGTACCCCCAAGTCGTTCTATATGGCATACGTATAGGCTGTCACTACTACTACTACCACTGATGGTGTTGTTGCTGTCGACTATACGCTGTCCTTTTCTGCCCAGCTACCTCTCATTATAGAGAGGCAGCACGGGGGAGAGATGGGAGAAGACGGGGAGAGCCCTTCTTGGCGGGGACGCAAATGCAGCTGTTTCTTGAAAGCGATTGGCGCTGGTGGGACATTTCTTATCGTTACTACTGTTACTTATGTCGACTGTCTACTTAGAGAGGATGGTTGATTGGGTGTGTGGCTCGGGGTTTCTCGGTCGGGTCATCATGATGAAATGACAAACAATGATACAAAGCTACGCCGTGATTCTTTTATATTTAGTGCAACGTTTTATTTTCGGACAGTCATAGTTACCTCCCAACGAATAAACACACTTACACATACACTTGTTCATGGTCTACCTTGTGTGTCTGCCTGTTAGGGGCTTGCTTGATTCGATGTACTGGAGGTACGGCGCTTGCATGTACTCGAGGTTTTGACGAAAACCACTCGGGCTAGATGATTTAATTGTATGCGGTAGAGATCAAACCAAGAACAAAAAGAACAGATGCATTGGTTTATATAGATAGGGCCCAAAATCTAGCGGAAGGCAAAGTTGCAAACAAACTTCCTCTCTAGGAAGATTCTACAAATGACGACGTGTGAGTATTCCCACAGAAGAAGTAGTAGCAGTAACAGAACCGGCTGTTATACAATACCATGTCATGGTTGAATGCATGGCCAGGTTCCCATTGAATATATTAATGATATCAGGGGGACGCAAGTAAGCCGCTAGACATGTCGCCAACAAGGACGTGGGAAGCGTATGTCTACCTCGATTTACCACTTTGGAATAACGGGTATGAAATAGGTCCAGGCAAAGGGCGAAGAAGTCCATATTAAATTCAGTGTAGACCTTGAATATTATCTTGCGTGCTCATAAACCTTGAGTATATATGCCCAGCATGTAGAAAACTTGGGCAAACACCTAATTCGTACCACCAAATATGTGACCTCGCCACGTTTGAAATATGGAATGAAGATCAAGCGGTTGATCACCATTATCTTGAGCATACTGAAAGCTCATGTACTCAGTAACCATGGTAGAAGAAAGACAACAGCATGGTAGCGGTAAAGTTGAGCGAAATTCAGATGAGAGAAAACATGGACATGAACATGGTTGCAAGCACTGCCGACACTATCGACCATAGCCGCTAGTGAACAACTGGGCGGCAGAACATCACAATTCAAATCAGAGAATGCACCTGCGAATGGACTGTTTTCGCTGGCGGATTTCCGTCGCGCCAGACGGTGATGCGATCTGTGTATATACACATGTATTGCCTGATGTTTGCGTACCAAGCCCCAAATGACGACGCCCAATGACTCCATGAACTACGGCGGAAAAGCCAGAATGAACCTATCCCCTTTCCATTTCCATCGTTGTCATCATCTCTTTTGTACCTAACGATAACTAGGGCAATGGCGATTGTGATGCAATCGTTTCGGTCTGATATGCAAATCATGGAGTAGGATGCTCAGGATGCGAGACACAAGCAATGGCCGCACACCCGTCCATCGCCTTCCAATCCTCCATACATAGCGTCGGCTGCCCTCTCAGAAACGGGTCATAATTGACTCGCGCTTAAGCAGCACCAGGGTTGGGGTTCATCTTGCGCTTGCCACCGCTGTTGAATTAATCAGTATGCCAATTCTGTTGCAAAATAGGACTCAAGGGGGTACGAACGTGAGGGTGACGTTCACGAAACGACGAGTGTATACGAGTCTCTTCTTCGCGCGACCCTTAGGAGTCTCTGTAGTCAATGGTTAGTACTTATGTTGGTTGGAAAGCACCCGGCTAAAGGTGGAATAGCCTAGCCCGACCGGCAAGATCTTGGCCACGATATACAGTGAAACATTCTGCTTTTATTGCTGGAGGATAACAGCATGTAGAGTGAGCACGACGATCGACGAGCCTTCGGCCCAGCATACCAATAGTGGTGGTGCCAGATGGATCAGGTTCAACCGACTTCGTCATACAGAAACAATGCTGTTACCTCGCAAACGGCGAAAGCAGTGTACACTTCAGTATTATCGCACTTCGAGACTTTCCGCTTCCGGTAAGTAGACTTCTAATGAAGAATGGCACCGAGAGGGAAAGTCTGAAGATGCCGTGATCGTGTACTGGTTCGGGCTGACAGGGGCTGATTGCAACTAACTCTTCTTCTCTTGCTTCTCGACCTGTTGGAAAGTTGTATTAGTACCGAATCATTCAAGTGCCGAGAGTCCAAGTTGACAGATGATTCCCGAACGGCCGACTGGAAGAAGCGCTGTCGTGATTTCCGAGCCGAAAAAAATGTTTGCCGATGATGGGTGGCGAATTTTGATCATTGCGCTGGCATTTCAACCAGCGTCATTGCGTCGAAATTCTGACATGTCGTTGAATAACTCGTAGCACTTCTTCCGTCGGTCGATACAGGTAGCCATCGTTGTCGCAGGGGTCCTCGGTGGAAGATGGGAATTTCATACCTTAGGGGTCTGTTGCGCACAAAAAACGTTAGTTACCAAAATTCCAACATCAGGGATTTCGCCCATCCAGAGGGACGGCGTCTGTTGGATCTGTACTTACCTGAGACTTGACCTTACCGGCACGAGCGAGGGATCCGTGAACCTTACCCATCTTGGCGACTTGTGATGGCTGTTCGTTGTTGTTGATTGAGTGTTTCGTGGGTTGTGGGAGGGAAAATAGACAAGTCGATTGAGAATGTGAGTGGGCAAATGCATTCAGTGGGGTTTCGCTCGAGTGTGCGGAGGGAATCAAAGCGTCAGAGCCCCAAAAGAATCACCTGACCCTAATGCTTTTGGCCGCTATCTGGTCTACAAGCATAGATCTTATCATAAGAGGGGCACTATTCAACTAAAGCAAGAGGTGGGGCTCGGAAGTATGTATGCATGCCTGCCACTGCCACTGCCTGTGCCCGCAACTGGCATTTAGTTTTGGTGCATCCAGCTGGTGCAATGTTTGTTCGCCTATCTCATGTACCCGTCTCTAACTATGACCAAGTCCTTGAATAGGGGCTTTGAGGCTGAAGATTAAAACAATTCAAAAAGTTATCATGGTTCCTCAAGTCATCCACCAGATTGCATTATGATGGTGCTGGCATTGCAACTTTGTGATGTGCACAATTCCAACTCCTTATCACTTATCGGCTTTCCCTTTCCGCATGTAACATAGCTATTCAATAGCCATGTCCAACCCTCGCTTTATCGGCAAACATATTGTGCCATAATTCCACTTTCTGGACGAGAATGAGGCACAGGCATCATACACGATGGTATAGAGCAAAAACCTTACAACCGCTGGTTTACTATATCTCGTCCAAGAGCCTGCCTTACTCCCTCCCAATGATAGGCAGAGCAGCAAGAAGTGAAGCCTCCACCGGACATTAGCACATTAAGATGCGCTATCCCGTTTTGGGCTATGATGGATGGCCCCATGATACGCATCCAGCATCATCGAGTCTCCTTGAACCGAGGCGGGTCACACCCGGAAACCCAACTCTCTCAATGTTTATCTAACAGGAGACAACTTTCTGTTTTCGCTGTGTTCAATATATATATATACACTGTTATCCAAAACCATCATCACGCGCCTCGTATCCGGTATATCGAGGAACATAATCGTAGCGTTGCCAGCCATCTTACCCCCAAATAGTCGTAGGCCGAAGGACTCCGATCCACCCATCCGTCACCAATCATGAAACTCTCACGCGGACTCCCGCTTATCTCATGCGTCGCGCTCAGCGCCGCGGCCGCGACCGCAGAAGAGCCAACCTACATATTCAGCAACCCACCCGAATCAGAGCGGTCTGGCTACAAGATCCCGACTCCTTATGAGTCTGCCGTGCAGGGCCGGCGGTTGCTGTCGCTGACCACCCTCGGCACCCTGGCCACCGTCTTCCCGGACGACTCCTCCAACAAGAACAATGATGTATCGTCCCAGGAGAATCGGCCGCCAGGTATGGGCGGCATGCCCCATGGCCTCATGGAGTACGTCGCCGACTGCGAGGATGAGGGCAACCCCACCATGCTGGCCATCAATGTCGAGACCTCGTTCAAGAATGCGCGAGCCGGCTCGAACATCAGCCTCGCCATGCAGTGGGCTCCGCCTTACCCGCCCAACAAGCGCATAAAGTCATACTACCCTTCCTTCCTGGACTACTTTCTGGGAGGGTCCGACGACGACGGCAAGAAGGAGACAGTCCCTTACTCAGCCGCCAACCTCCCGCGCTTCTCGGTCCTGGGCTACATAGAGAACATCGAGCAGGAGAAGACGGCCGATATGGCCTCCTGCTTCGTCAAGGCGCACCCGGATGCCAAGTACTGGCTTCCCGGCAACCGGATCCATGAGTCCGAGTTCGTGCGACTTGTAGTCCAGCAGGTCTACTGGATTGGCGGGTTCGGCGACCGCGCCTACATCGGCTGGCTGCCGGTCAACGACTGGAAGAACATCACGAGGAAAGAAATCGAGGACATCAAGCTGCCGGGCGAGAAGAAGGGCTGGGACGAATGGAGCATTCGCGACTGGGTCGAACTCTGAACGGGCCCATCTTCATAGTGTGTCTGTGAACAACAATCTTTCCGTAACCTGAACTAGTTATATCTACGTAGTTGTGAGGGAAGATAGCTTTCATCACGATTATTACAATGCATTTACGGCTTCTAGTTGTCCATGAACAACACTTACATACCAAAACAGTCCAATCTATAGAACTAGTAGCGTGTTGCTAGTACTTGCAAAGGCCCATGCCAGCCTAACGGTTTACCACAGGGAGATCACCGATAATTACCTATAGAGTTGCTAGAACGTGAGCTCCGCATGTAATCCATGAAATCCAACAATGTAGAACCGCAAGTTCTTTGCGTGGTAGTCACCAGATTGCGGGGGAGAGCCATGGGGTTGTGGAGGAATGACACTTTCATACCCTCGCCATTGGTCGTCGGGAAACGGTCCCCCACAACGCGGGGAATGAACTCCTGATTCGGGACATTAATGAAGCGGTGTCTATCCGACGAGCCAAGCAGGCATTATTCCTTGTTCGTGGTACCATGGCTTTTCCGATGGGTGTCACGACTTGTCGAAACCGAGTTCAATGTGGCTGCAATCATATTATCAGGGAAAGCCAAGTACATGCATATAGCCGCATTCTTCGGGGGCTTATAGGGAACTTAGAAGTATTAGACGTTCTAGTTGGAGCAACTTATAACATGTACAAACTCATGAAGAAACGGCATACGGCCGGCACCCGGGCCATGTGCGGAGTGCGGTGACGACAGTATATTGGCTGATGTTGTACTCCATATCACCACCTCAATAAGTCTCCTGATGGGAAGCTCGCAGCCCCACGCAGTCGGCTTACAAGCCCGACAGTGTTGCAAGTGCCGAGAACCAAGAGATCCCCAGAGTACAGTACCGGTGAATTGCCCGATGCGAACTACCTATGATGCATGCTTGGTAGTGTTGGTGGCAGAGAATATAAGCGTGGCGCTCCCCCTCACAGCGCAACGCCAGATGTCATTGCGACTGCGACGCTAGGGACCAGATCTTCCCATTCCAAAGATGTTGTCACATTTAGCTTTGCTTGCTACATGGCAGACCTTGGCGATCGCGGCAAGCTTCAGCAGGCTGTGGGACGTTTCGGACTGCTCTCAGTTCACTGGGTCCGTAAAGTCAACTCTGAACAAAGGGGACAGGATACTGAATGCGACATACTACGAAGCCGGCGCATTGAAAATCACAAATGGTCCCAACTCGATACCGATATGTCGGATCTTTGGCGAGACTGACTACGCCAACAACAACACGGTCCTCTTCCAGCTGTGGCTGCCAGCCTCCGCCAGTTACAACGACCGGCTTCTCGTAGTTGGTAAGTTGTCTACCCAAGCTTCTCCCTTATCAGCGAAGTGTCTTCTACACGGAAGTCGATAGTGGTAATGTACCTAAAAAATCCCCACAGGCAATGGCGGCATGGCCGGCACAATTGACGAGGCCGGCCTGATGAAGAACATGAACGAGGGCTACGCTGTCGCGGGAGGCGACGGAGGTCACAGGGCGTCAGACAATAACAACGGCAGCGGAAAGCCTGGGGTTTACCTGCCTTACATGCATGACGAGGAGCAAGTCAAGGCGTGGATTCACAACTCCATCGCGCAGTTTACCCCCGTGGCAAAGTCGTTAGCAGAACAGTTCTACTTAAAGCCGCCAAAGCACAGCTACTACGCTGGCTGTTCCACCGGCGGTGCTCAAGGATTTGCGTTGGCGCAGTATCACCCTGAGCTTTTCGACGGTATCGTTGCGGGCTGCCCGGGTAACTGGTACTCCCATCTCGCTCTATCGTTCCTATGGAATGCCCAGAAGACCCAGGTAAGACGTCACCAGCTTATCAGAAAAGTATGCAGATTTAGAGGAAAGAGCATGCAGTTAACAACAGATGACCAGAGCGCCTCCCATTTGCCGCAGAGTGTCTTGGACTTAATTACCAAGTCAGCACTTGCCCAGTGTGACGCCATCGATGGGGTCGAGGACGGCGTGATTGAGAACCCGCTGCTCTGTGACTTCGATATCAATACCTTAGCGTGTGATGCATCCGCTACGGACCCTACGAAGTGTCTGACTGCAGCGCAGCTCGCAGCTGCCAAAGACGTCTACTCTGGGCCCGTTGATTCTCAGACCAATACCAGCCTCTACCCGGGGTTTTCGGTAGGCAGTGAGACGCAATGGGCAATGCAGGAAGGAGACTTGGCCGACGCCTTCACAGTTCCCATTCTGCAAAACATGGTGTTTAATAATCTGACATATGACTCGGACGACTTCAACTGGGGAAGTGACGTCGATCTCCTCAACGAGCGGGTGGGGGCTTTCATTGACGGAATCAGTCCAGACCTCTCAGCTTTTCAGAAGGCAGGAGGCAAGATGATAGTAATGCAGTCATGGGCTGATCCATACAATGCGGCGCTCTGGCCAATTCATCATCTGAAGCAACTCGAGAAAGCTGCTGGGGGTAGTGTGGGTGACTGGTTCAGATTGTTCATGGTTCCTGGTAAGTGCACGCTTATGCTGTCCGCGCATTTTCCAGTCTACTCTGTCCCCAACGTGTGATAAACCTAATTCGATTACTGATGCAATTGATGCCATGCAAAATAGGTGGTGGCCATTGCGGTTCGGCTTCGAACTACCCGCAGGTTCCTGCCAACTGGCACTCACTCGAGGCAATGGTTGCGTGGATTGAGGGCGAGTCACTGCCAGAAGAGATGAGCAGCAGCAACCCCGCTGACAAGAGCTCGAGGACGAGGAAGTTATGCCGGTGGCCCAGAACCGCCAGGTACGTTGGTGGAAACACCGATGAATGGACCTCGTACGAGTGTGTGAGCGCTTGAGTTTAGATTGACTGGTCGGTGCCAGCCGTAGCAGACGGGGCTGGATAGAACTAAGTGTTGAACTACAATGACGATATTTGGAAACATGCAGGTGTCCTTACCAAGTCAACGCTTCAGGGGCTCTATTAGTTAGATCGCAGTTGGTGCGTACGTTGATTCAATCCAGTCTTCTCTCCTATAGCGCCTGCCCTTGGCCTCGACATAGCTTTGCACATTGAGCCGCAGGTCTAAGGTAGGCTACGACTGGCACCTACCCCTTATACGCGCTGTTGCGATGCACCATCTACTCGCCTTCCTTGTCTTGCCGACCACATGCACACGAGCCAAATATCATGGTAGCTTCCGCACCGTATGCTTCCAAGCGCAGCTTCTTGGTCAACCGCTTTCTTCCAATGTTCAGGCATGGAAGCCTCTGCTGGGTTCTGCAAGGTGGCCGGACGCCCATAAATACCCTCCCCTCCCTCTTCTCGACTTCACACTCGTCTTCGTTCACAACTTCAAACACATCTTCTCAGTTTCATTCATGAACTCTTCACAAACATTCTTCAGCCAATATCACCAGTCTCTTTCTTTTCTTGAAGTATCACATACTACATCTTGCATCACAAACCCACCCGCTTTCACCCACCTCGCCCAACATGCAGACCACAAGCACTCTGGGAGCCATCATGGCCTTCATTATCACCACTGCCAAGGCAGCACCTGCGCTCACCACACTCACGACCTCCATTGCCACCACTGCAGATGCAACACGTACCATTTGTGATGACACACCCACGGACGCCACACCCACCGGTGCCGTCTCGGTATCGGGTTCGCTCTTCTTCGGTTTCGACAGCCCCTCCAATGATTCAGGACTCTCTCCTCTATATTCCTGCGATCAATGCTGTGTAGAGAGGACATTCAACTCGACCACCGACCCAGAATGGGACAACACGCCTTACGCTTCGGCTATAGACTGTGTCCAGCTGCGAGATAGCATCATCCACAAGCGCTATGTTGGCGGAATGGAGACCAAAATCACCCAACATGTCAAGGGTGACGGGTTCCCCGTCGGAGTCGGGTTTGGCACCTGTCATGTCACCATCACCCAGAACCAACCAACGCACAGTACCTTCCATTTCACCCTCAACCCGGACTTCGTACATATTCTAGACGATGCGATCACCCGTTGGGGGTCGGATGCAGGCCACAGAGCTGGGATCAAGGCCAGGGGTAGTTTCGATTGCTTGGTCGATGATGCATCGTATGTTGAAGGGCTTCAATGGCGGATTGCTGGGATATGGTAATGGGGATGTTCTTATCACCAGACTCGTCCTAGGGTAATTATCACTTGGAGATTGGGGTTACTTGTAATCATGGGCCACCTTCAGTACATTCACAACACTAGATACCTATAATACAACTGTGATGCAAGCACCTGTTCGATTATTGTCAGCACCTGTAATGCTGTGAAGTGGTGAAGGTTCGTCAGTCTTAGTTGACGGTTGACTTGGCGGACGCACGGACGCACGGACCACGAGTGTCCTTTCATCCGAACATGGGGGGTAAACGTAATCAAACCCCGGATCCATTCGCTTGGAAGGGTCGGGTTTAGGGCCCTGCATCCAGACTCAAGGCTCATCCTCGTTTCGTCACTGTCAGCAACATAGCAACCATAGCACCTTCAACACTGTCGACGGCAAGGACAAAATGGTAGTCCCGGAGAATTATGTGATTTGATAACAGTAAGTTCAATTCCCCTAAGCACATAAGAAGATGCAGGGGCCTATATGTGTGTGCATCGATCCAATTTAGCAAACTTGTCCCTTTTCCCTCTCCGCATGGTGTGCCCCGCGACTACCGCGACTACCGAAGCCTGGTGGCTGCCGAGGTCTCACCAGCACTTGTAATGGCCGGAGTGCCGGACGTATCCCTCGGACTAGCCCAGCAACTATGAGAGGGCCTCACTCGGGGTTCCTTTTGGGGTTTCTGGGGTATCTGATATCATGGCGTTTTACTTGCTTACTTCTTTATCACTTGGTTGCTCTTGTATCTCTTTTCACAAGTTCGGACATCTATCCGTCTCATCGCCCCTACGTTTGTAGTTCCATGTCAGTACATCCACTTACACCATGACACCGCAGATAAGGCAATTTAGCGAGACCATCTCACCGTTACACACGGAGGACAAATCATCCGCACTTAGCCTGTCCTTCAACATAGGCCCTGCTAGACCGTCATCTCCATCTTCTTCCATCTCCTCGGTTCTCACAGAAGACACCATGGCCAGCTCCGCGACGGCAGACACCGCCGCCTCGTCCCTCCAGGGGGTCGAGAATGCCTACTTCTCCTCCAACCCACCCCCCAAGGCCCTGACGTCGCACGTGGAGCAGGCCCGCTCCTTCATCGACCACCACGCCTCGCTGAAGCGGCGGGTTGTCCTCATCACCTCGGGCGGCACCACCGTCCCGCTGGAGAAACAGACGGTGCGCTTCATCGACAACTTCAGTGCCGGTACGCGCGGCGCTACCTCGGCCGAGTACTTCCTCGAAGCCGGCTACGCCGTCATCTTCCTCCACCGCCAGTTCTCCCTGTTGCCGTACAGTAGGCACTACAGTCACTCGACGGACTGCTTCCTGGACTTTTTGCATGAGGCCGATGACGGCAGCGTCGTAGCCAACCCGACGCACCAGGAGAAGATGCTCGGCGTGCTGCGCAAGTACAACGATGCCAAGCGCGAGCGCAAGCTGCTTATGATCCCTTTTACTACTATTACCGACTACTTGTATGAGCTGCGGGCCGTGGCCCAGCTCATGCGGCCCCTGGGTCCAAATGGCTTGCTCTACCTGGCGGCTGCGGTCTCGGATTTCTTCGTTCCTTCAGATCGTATGTCGGAGCACAAGATCCAGAGCACAAATGCGACAGAAGGCTTCAAGCAGCAGCAAGGGCCCACGACAATTGCGGACAAGTCACGTCGCAATACGGACGAGTCTGAAGAGACGTTTGACAATTTTGATTCGTCCCCGGCCGTCCCGCGCAGTAAACGTCTGATCATTGACTTGGATCCCGTCCCCAAGTTCCTCAAGATGCTCGTCGACGGCTGGGCACCGGAGGGCATGATCGTCTCGTTCAAGCTAGAGACGGACCCCGAGATTCTGGTTCACAAAGCCAAGTACTCCCTGGACCGGTATCAGCACCATCTCGTCATCGGCAATCTGTTGACGACACGCAAATGGGAGGTTGTCTTTGTGGCGCCCAACCAGCCGGACCAATGGATCCGGGTCCCTGGCCATCGACGAAGGAAGACGTTTGGCAGCAAAGATGACCAACATTGGGAGGAGTCGCAGGACAAGCCAATGGATCCTTCCATGCTCCCCGATGGCGAGCCAGACATGGAAATTGAGGGATTGATTATCCCTGCCGTTGAAAACCTGCACCAAAAGCACATCGATTCAAGCAAAGCGAAGACTAACCAGAAAATGTGAGGCGCAACAGTATCGATCACCCAGGGGTTATTGACGCCAAAATGTAGATAGCGAATGCAATAGCGTTCAGGCACTCCATCATTCCTCTGCCGCTGCATGCAGCATTACTTTCTAGACATTCGGCCTACAACAATCAATAATATAGATTATTTATATTTTTACCGGCACCAGCTATCTCTGGAATATTTACCCCAAATTACGTGCAAACAACTGTTGGGGTGAGGGACTTACCACAATAGACCTGATAGACCACCGTCCTGTCAGTGCCACTCTCTCGGCAAATTGCTGAACACATATGCAACTGTAGAGTTCTAAATAGGTATGTGACCAATTACGTACATGTACTTGGCTCTTGGGGGCATGCCATGCCGGATGACGCTGAACATACAATCAGGGAGTGCGGGGTTCGGCGGCGGCGACTGTTATCCAGCGGGCAATTCGCTTCTTCTTCTTCAATACCACCTACCTATTCCTGTAAACGATTCTTGGTTATCAATAACGTGACCTTCACGTATGCTCTGATGGCATTTCATGGCAAGAGAATATAACATAATCGTCTGCGTCATGCTATACACCGTCCTCCACCCGCAGCAGGCATACGTGTTATAGATAGGCAAGGAGATATGTCTGCCAAGCGAGCCCGGATGCAGGCCCGCTGTGCAGAGTGGCGGCCTAGCTGCAGGAAACCCCGATCTACTACTCAGATCTACGCACGGAGGATGAGATAGCGATATGCCGCTTCGTCTCCAACGGCGGGTGTTGTGCATGTAAGAAATTGGTCGCACAGACATTGCGCTGCTCATATAAATCTCCCAAGTGCATAAGGCTTCTCTTATGTTACCGTACATAAAAGACTCATGACTAGTGTACCTACATCGTGGGCTCATGCACATTGATGTTCCCGTCAGTATTCTTTAAGGGATGTTTCATCTTACCATGCACTATAATAGTATATGGACTGTAGCCTCTCTTGCGCTGCTCCTAGCAGCCAACGAGGGGGGCGTCGTTGTAGTCGAAGCATGCCAACGCGTGCGCCATGAGCACTCGACTCCGCTGGCCAAGCGGCAGAGCGCGCTCCTGCCAACGCCCCTGACGCCCGACGAGGACACGCTCGTGCGTTCCGTCTCTAACGCAACCCTCGCGGACTGGTCCTACTACTACACCCACGGCCAGCACCTGGCGGGCCGCAACCAGACCATGGCCCAGTGGACCGCGGACCGCTGGGCCGAGAGCGGCATCGCCT
The DNA here is from genome assembly GCA_039105305.1 of Apiospora arundinis. Lineage (NCBI taxonomy): Eukaryota > Fungi > Ascomycota > Sordariomycetes > Amphisphaeriales > Apiosporaceae > Apiospora > Apiospora arundinis. Next base: position 2,043,935 of record JAPCWZ010000002.1, on the reverse strand, counting down.
CGGGCCTGGTGTCGTACAACGTCTACCTCAACTACCCCGTGAGCAAGTCGCTGCGGCTCCGACACGCGGGCAACGGGAGCGTCATATTCGAGCCTTCGCTCGAGGAAGACGTGCTGGAGCAGGACGACACGTCGGGCTACCCGGACCGGGTCCCCACCTTCCACGGCTACTCGGCCTCGGGCAGCGCCAGCGCCGAGTACGTCTACGTCGGACGCGGGCAGCGCGTGGACTTCCAGCGGCTCCGGGACCTGGGCGTCGAGCTCGAGGGCAAGATCGCGCTCGCCCGGTACGGCGGGCCCTTCCGCGGGCTGAAGGTCAAGAACGCCCAGGAGCACGGCATGCTCGCCGCGGTCCTGTTTACGGACCCGGCCGACGACGGCGACATGACCGAGGCCAACGGGCACGCGGCGTACCCCGATGGGCCGGCGCGGAACCCGAGCTCCGTTCAGCGCGGGAGCGTCCAGTTCATGTCCACGTATCCAGGCGACCCTACGACTCCCGGGTACCCCTCCAAGGAAGGCGTCGCTCGCACCGACGCCCATGTTGTGACACCCAGGATCCCGTCCTTCCCCATCTCGTACACGGACGCCATTCCGCTTCTAGCAGCACTCGATGGGCACGGCATCGCCGGAAAAGATGTTAACCGCACCGGCTGGGTAGGTGCGCTCAACGCGACATATAACACGGGCCCTGCGCCAGGCATCGTGATGGATCTGAGCAACATCATGGAGGACACGATCACCGACATCTGGAACGCCGTGGGCATCGTCAACGGCAGCACACACGCCGACGAGACCATCGTCATCGGCAACCACCGCGACGCCTGGATCGTGGGCGGCGCCGCGGACCCCAACAGCGGCACCGCCGTCATCGTGGAGCTCGCGAAAGCCCTGGGCAAGCTGGCCGCCGAAACGGGGTGGAAGCCCAAGCGCAACATCGTGCTGTGCTCGTGGGACGGCGAGGAGTACGGCATGTTGGGCTCGACCGAGTGGGTCGAGGAGTACCTGCCCTGGCTCAACGCGACGGCCGTCTCGTACCTCAACATCGACATCGGCACGTCGGGCCCGCACCCGGGCCTCTCGGCGACGCCCGAACTGCACGACGTGGCCGTCGAGACTATGAAGAAGGTCCTGTGGAGGGGGACCAACCGCACCATGTTCGATGTCTGGAACGAGGAGAATGACGGGTACATCGAGCCCATGGGCAGTGGTAGCGACTACACAGCTTTCATCCACAACGGCATCGGTTCTGTAAGTTTCTCGTATATACTTACTCTTTCGTAAATCGGAGACCCAACTTCTTGGTAGGGCGACGGACGTGCTAGAGTGAGCGAACTGACCATACGTGGCGTAGGTTGATATCGGTTCCTGGAACGGCGGCTCGGATCCCGTGTATCACTATCACAGTAACTTCGACTCGTACCACTGGATGACGACATACGGCGATCCTGGCTTTGTGAATCATAAGTCCATGGCGCAGGTATGTTTCAGCATCATCATCAGCCCCCCACCCCTGAACTATCAGAACTTCTTCGCAGACACAGACACCAACTGATCGTGAAACACCAGTACCTCACCCTGCTAGCCTACAAGCTAGCCGACGCCGATCTGATCCCCTTCAACGTCTCAACCTACGGCACCGAGATGAACATCTATTTCGCCGACCTCGAAAAGACGGTCCGCTCCACCAACTCATCGGCCCTTGACCTGTCTCCCCTCCGCGCTGCCATCGACGACTTCGTCATGCAGGCCTCAGCACTGGGTGCGTTGCAACAGCAACTTCTCCAAGCATCATCGTTATCAGGTGCCGATGCCGATGTCACCCTCCCTCTTCAGCTGAAGGCAGTGAACCAGAAATCACGCGACTTTCAGCGCGGCTTCGTGTCGCAGGGCGGCCTGCCCGGCCGCGAGTTCTATAAGCACGTCGTCTTCGCCCCCGGCATCGACACGGGCTACGCGCCCACGACGTTCCCAGGCATCACCGAGGCGCTGGTCGAGGCGCGCAATGTGACTCTGGCTGAGGAGTGGGTTCGGAAGACCGCGGCAGCTATTAGAGTAGCAGCAGGTATCGTAAAGCCTTGAGGAAGAAAAGATGGCGTCAATCGGAGCGAATGCGATAACACATGTGCGTTTTGAGAAAATTTCCCGTTACTCGACACATAATGTGAAATGGAAATAAACAAAAAATTCTAATTTAGAGAGTTTGGTATTGTACTTTAACTATCGGTAATGGCAGTTGGATCACGTTCAACAGTCGAAACAAGTAGAGTATATATATTAAAGTCCAGATGATCCAGATCTCATGATTCATGAATAATTCTATGCAAAGGCTATCTATAAGCAAACGTTCTAAGTTTTTAACTCCTTCTACTTCTCGATCTGTTCCCCATTCTCCATCACGGCCTGTGCCGCGGCTTCTCGTGCCGCCAGCTCTTCCGCCAATTGCGCCTTCTCGTCTGCCGTCATGTCCGCCGAAGCCTGACCAACCTCCAGCGTCGAGAAGAGTATCAAAGTGATACCAGCGAGCGCCACGCCGAGCCAGAACCCGATCTTGTACTGCTCGCGCGGAGTTAGACTTTTGCCGTCTCCCTCACGTTCGCGAGCTTCTTTGGCCTGTGAGACGGCGAGCTCCGCCACGCCGAGCCAGAAGGCGATGCCCAGGTATAGCAGCGTGTAAGTGAGGGCGCCTGCCGTGGCCTGGAGGCGCGCGGGCATCGACGTTGTGATAAAGACGTTGGTCACGTTGAAGGTGATGTCGACGCCGATGGTCGCGCCCAACATGGCGGAGAAGATGTAGGCCCAGTAGATGAAGGTCCTAGAGGGTATACCAGCGGGACTCTGTTCGGGAATCAGAGCCACGAGCAGCATAGACAGCAGGTAGCCCAGGCCCGAGACGATCATGAGGATGCGGCCGGGGATCAAGTGCAGGACCAATCCGCCTATGAGGGCGAGGAAAATACCCCCCAAGGCCATCGGGGTAAACCAGGCGGCTGTCAGTAACGGAGTATTGTGCAAAACGGTCTCGAGGCTGTGCGTAGAAAACGATAATTAGCATACAGTCGCGGCCAGCAGAGGTGAGCGGATACATGGGGGCAGTGTGACAGGCGGGCCGGGGAGTAGGCAATAACTTACTAATAGCTGACGTAGAACAGGTAAATTCCGAAGACACCATAGCAACAAAACAGAGAAACCACGAGCCGCTTCATGCCTTTGGGCCGGAATACTTCAGCGGGGAAGAGGGGCTGCGCGGCCACCCACCCCTCAACGTAGACAGCAGCGGCGAGGAACAGCACGCCGATGAGTAGCGTGACATAGACATAGGGTGTGCGCCAGCCCTCGGGTGCGCCACTGCCACCAGTGAAGGCGAAGATGACGAGGACGACGCCAGGTACAATGGTACCAACACCCCACCAGTCCATGACGAGCGCAGCGTTGCCGCTCTGGCCCGCCAGCTTGGGGACGGTAAGGTAGCCAACGACAACATTGACCAAGGCCAGGAGGGCGCCGACCCAGAAGTACCAGCGCCAGCTGAGCAGCTGTGCCGTCAGGGCGCCGACAGCGATACCGATGTAGAAGCCCAAGACGGTGAAGGCGCCATACAGACTGAAGATGAAGTTCTTGCGGGGGCCGGGACGGTAGGTCTGGCCTAGCAACGACATGCTGGCAGGCAAGTAGGCCGCCGTGCTCAACCCTTGCATGGCGCGGCAGACGATGAGCATGTTGGTGTTTTGGCTAAAACCGCAGATAAGGGACCAGACCACAAGCCAGAATAAGCCGAACAGGAAGACTATCCGGCCCCCGTAGCGGTCGCTGAGCCGAGCGCAGGGTAGCAGTAGCGCCGCGGTCGTCAAACTCGGCACCTCGGCCGGCCAGGTGCGCGACGAGTCCGGGATGTTGAGGTTGCTAGCCACGGTCGGCAGGACAATATTGAAACCGCTGATGAAGAACTCGCCCAGCATCATGGCCAAGATGATAGAGGTAATGAAGCCGAATTCGACGACGAATGAAGACAGGACCTCTGGCCGCATGCGGCCCAGCCGTTCGATCTCGGCTTTGTTGAACTCATCTTGTGTCTGGTCGCTGGAGTAGGCGTTCTCGTCAGGGGCGAGCACACCCTCGTTTTCAGGGGTGTTTGGTCGTGTCATAATGTGGTGTTGTCGCTCAAGATAGGACGATATAACCAATGCGATGCAGTTCTCAGAGTCCAGACTATTCAAGCAGAGTAGGCATAATATACTCTATATAGCAATCTATGAGCAGCTACTTGCAGATTTCATTTGACCCTTTTGTGACTCAGCTCAATAGGTGCAAGGATGGCTTTGTAAGAAAGCATATGCAGAAGTTGAACATAGACTGCCATTTTGAGAACAGTGTATCCAGAATATGACAAACCAAATTCTTCACAATGTGGATGTCAAGTCGGAAGGCGCTCCCCATCTGTATCGTCGTCATGGGCCGAAGAAATAAAGTAGAGCCGGTGGTGTTTCCCGGGGTCCCAGAATATGCACGAGTTGAGTCTTGGCTACCGAAAAGGGTTTGGCGTTGCGGGTATCCTCTAGCATAGTGTGTATCCATTACACAGCAAAATGTGCTTCACGCCAACGTCCCTGGATCGGAAAGATATACTAACTGTCGGTCTGTCTTCATGTGCTTCATCCACAGCGCACTACTCGTTGCTCTGAGAGAAAACTGCTCTTTCGAGATCCGAGAGCAGATACCCGCAGCATGCACATGCTGATCTCCCGAGTTTGCTTAAACATCAAGAGCCAACGTTAGCGGGGACAGCCACCGGCAGACCTTGTAGGCCACACAACATTCATCAGGCTAACCCACTTACTAATCTTGGCACGTCATTCTCGCCTCCAACTTCACCTGCTTCGAAAATTTCGAAGTAATTGTCCCATGGCACTCGATTCGATCCCATTTGTTACGCGGCGAATCTGCGTAGTATAGTGACATTGTGCCGTTTATGGCCGCTCTACCGCCATGCCATAACTGTCGAAGGAATCGCAAGAGGTGCGATCGTTCAGTGCCCACTTGCAATAAGTGTTCTTCCAATGGCCAAGACTGCCTGGGGTATGGTAAGCTGTTCCGATGGGCCGGAGGCGCGGCCGCACGCGGTCGATTGGCTGGCAACAAAGCGTATGCGTTGTCTGGCGATAGCGGACAGAACACGATAGTTCCGTTCCGACCGCAGAAAACCAAACCACTCCGGAGTGGAAGTGTCATCTTTCCTGGGATCGCTCCTTCGCTCAAGGACCCGCTCCTCCAAGATCTGGACAATCCAACAAGGAAGTATCTGTACTACTGTAAGTCACGCCTACATCTAATGCAATGCGACCATGTAGTAACCGCAATACAACATACCTAGTCGGCGTACGCTTTTGTCAAGATCTCGTCGTTCATGATTCCTACCAGCTTGCGTGGAACCCGTTCAGAGAGTTGATTCCGATCTCGAATTCTTACTCCTTCCTTCGTCATATCATTGTGGCTGCAGCAGCTTTGCATTATTACAATGCCGGAACTTTCTCTTATTCGAACAAAGTACAACATACAGTGTCCAGAGAAGCCCTCATCGACGCTCTGAGAGCCCGTCAAAAGGCCATCCAGGGGCTTCAGGAAGTGCTCGAAAGACACAGGCTGGCTCCGAATGATGAAAGCCTTGCAGATGAGAGAGATGCTGTTCTGGCGACAGTCCTGTTCTTCGTGAACTTTGCTCTAATTGACTCGGGAAAGGGGGAGTGGCGAGCGCACATGAGAGCAGCGGGCAGTCTCATCGCAGCTCATGTAACTGACTCTGCAAGCCAGCAGCCTCCCTCGGAGAGTGCTCCGCTTCTCCTGGGGGATGGAAGTCTGGATATGGAGAACAATCAAGACAGTTTCAGCTTGTCGGCATTAGGTGCTGCTCTCAAATCAGGGCCGGTACAGAAAATACCCAGATCAGTCAGTGTCCGCGACTACATCGCGTCCGATTCCGTGGCATATTATATCTGGGGCTGTACCCTTGACTCTCTTATCACCCCGTTGCCTGGGAAGGACACTGTTTCGGCTCAACTCGAGATCGACCCTGTCGGTATACTGCCGATTCTCGAGCGTACAGAAGCCAACAGCTACCACAGCTGCCCCACCGATCTTCTTGTCAACATATTGAGCACAGCAAGTCTAGCCCGGAGCATTGGTATAGAGAGTGGTGGAAATCCCAACTACTCGCAGATGAAAGAGGGATTGCGGCTTCTGAAAGACGCACAGGCTTTCGATGTTGAAGCATGGGCTAGTAGAATGTGTGCTGCTAGTGCGGCGTTGGGCTTTGTCAACGCAGGAGAAATCGACTATCGCACGCATGCAGCGGCGACATACCGCGCCGCGGCTTGTCTGTACGTGCTTCTGGCGACCCCGGGGCTGCACAGGCACGTACAGAAGGCCTCTTCCGACCCAGACTTGGTGGATGATCTGCCCTTCTTGCCTACCACGGAGGACCTCGTTTCCACCATCTTCAGTCAACTGTCTTTCATCCAGGTGGATAGCCCTCTGTACAAGTTCACCACATGGCCTGTGTTTATGACGGGTGTAGAGACGACATCACCGGAGCGTAGGGCCTGGGTCTTGTCACGGCTGCAGACCATGTGGGACCTCTGCCCGTGGGGGATGATCAAGTCGGCCATGGAGACCTTGAGTAATATCTGGCAGCTGAGAGATATGGACTTGATCAAGCCTGAAAATGTTGTTTGTGAAGTGGCGGTCCAAGACGGGGCTCACGGCTCCAACAGCTGGCGCCAGCAACTAAGTGCGATGGGGTTCGACTGCCTGATCGTATGAAGATCAAATCGAGAGAAAACTCAAGTGGATGATGCTTGCCAGCCACACGGTATTCCTACCGCGTAGGTCAACATGTTGGAGGCAATGGGCGTCTTAGTTCTCGTGGCTCGTGGTGTTTCGGAGGGTACATCAAACGGAAAAGGGCAAGCCACTGACTGCATGGGTTGCTGATGAGCGGGAAGGTGCAGAGGAGCCAAGCACCTTTCTTTGTTTGCCCAGGTGCAGCGAGCACTTTCCATTGGCTAATATTATGCAACAAGGTTCGCCATCCGTTTGTATCATTCAGCCTCCCAGGCAGAAATCAGCCCAACCTGAAGATTAGGCGGGTCACTGCTGCTTCTGTCATATAACGCGAGATAATAAAATATTTTTCAACAACCAACAAATGGCTCAGTGGTAAAGCGCACGGAAAGGAGTCACAAGTCCTCGTAGAGAAATGGTTAACTCGTCGGCCTCCTATCTCTGAATAGTTGACAGCCGAAGATTGTCGGTTCGAGTCCGACCGGGGATGCATCTTTTTTCTTTTTCCCATTCCTGTCTTCTCATTTGGGAGGAAGCTGAGGGTGCATATTACTTGTCCTTTTTTTTTTCTTTTTCCTTGGTAGGTAAAACAATTTGTAGCCAATTCGCGAGAACTTCACCAGCAATGGTAACCATTTCTTCGATGTATCTTGCAAATGATGCTGGCCACTCTGTTTATTGATGAGGCTGTTCCTCCTATTTGATCGATAAATTCTCAAACATATTGTTGTCTCTAGATCCAGTCCACCAAGTCACCTTCTCAAGTAGGAATGCCTCGGTCGCTGTATCGGCAGTATCAAACATTCGTCATCCGAGGACGTCTTGGGCTCTGTAGAAAACCCCTTCTCGAGATCTCGCAATGGAATTTCGAGCTGCCGAGGGATCCCGATCGGTTTGAACTGCGGTGTTGTATTCTTTCGAGGTAACGCGGGTATGGCGTCCTTTGGGTTGGGGCCGGCACCCTGTTGTGAACCCTGTGTCTCCGCTCGCTTCCCTTCGCTCTTTTCCCGTTGCCAGCACTTGGGGACGAAGGTGCGGTATATATAGTCCCGAAACGGCGCCGTCGTACCGAAGACAATGAACAGTAGAAAGCTAGGCGCCGGGCCCGGCATAAACAAGACGGCTGTCTCTTTTGCGCGCGCGATGCTGGTGTCGGGACTGCTCCTCGAGGCATCCTTGTTGCTGTTCTGCATGCCTGTGAATTGAAACAACATGTTCGATAGCTCAAATATTCTGTCACCGCCGCGTCAGTCAGCTATCCGCGTTGGGAGTTTTCGATTCCTGGAAGTGAGCTGCCGCAAAACTTACCCAAGTATGAAGAACGCGATCGTGAAGCGTGTCATGAGCCATCGGTCGTAGATGCCCCGCGAAGCGGTCCGTCTCTGGTGTCCTTGACTTTGGGACATGGAAGCCGAGAGGCCATAAGAGCTGGATGCGTCTCTATACCGGACATCCCAACCCAAGAGTTGGCGCCGGCTCTGGATATATCTGACCAGGATCGCCAACATAAAACCGGACCCTCCCGCTAGACTGATCATTACTGACGAGAGAGAAAGGTAATAAGTTAGCCGAGATATCTATTGGCATCACATGTGTGATTAACCACTTACAGACAACATTAGCCAATAACATGAAGACCACGACCGACTGCTGTACCGACTTCGCTTGCAACGAGCAGATGGTGATAATGGGCAGAATTATCGAAGTCCCCTTGCCCAAAGCATTGACTCGCTTCAGTGTCGCTCGCATATGTGGCTTTTCCGTCCAGCCATAAATCGATTGCAGTAAAGCAAATGCCCTGCGACCATATCAGCCATGAATCACGCTATCATTACATCTTGGAACATACCAGAAGACAAAAAGCATCGACGCCGCCGAAAACGCATATTGTCCTTCGAACGCCGTTAGCGCTAGGGGCACAGTATAAGGTGGACAGAGCATGAGGCGACATACGGAAATACCAGAGCGTCAGGTCACCTCCTACGGCGCCGTTGGATATGATCTGCTCAGGGTTCCTTGGATAGGCTACTGCCTTCTTCCACTGCGCAGTGGCGACATCCTCCCAGGCAATAAACGTGTGAAGCTGAGACGCCACGGCGGTCGCCGTACTCGCAAGCAAGAGGTATCCGATCAGAGCGATATCTAGCAAAACACGAAGCTGTCAGTACGAGGGACCAAACGTTCCCATATTCTCTCTTTCCATGTCAGCCGTGGCAACATACAGCTTGTTCTCTCACGGTGACTCCATGTCAACCAGACGACTAAGGCGCTGCATATGAGCCCTGCAAAGGAGTATAATAGCACGCCGGCAGCTATTCCATGAACTTCGTGAGGGAGTTGTACAGCCATCACAGCTCTTTCTTTGCTCTAATTTTCGGATTACACATTAGGTAGTATTGTCGGACAAGAACCAGCAAAGCCGCACGAGGCTCGACCTCTCCGAGAGGAACATGGAATCATCTATGTATAAGTAACAGTCGCACCCACCAAGTCAGATAAGAGCTTTCTTTCGCGCAGATATTTTCTTCGCATCTCTTACCTATTAGGTAGTCGTCCTATTTGCTATCACTGTACCAAGAGATTCAAGGGGGGCGTGTGGCTGCGTTTCAATACCACACTCCACCATGTATGCACCTACTTACCTGACGACTATCCCTCTGGCGGCAAGTTGCGAACGATGACCATTGACGTATAATAGAACCCGTTCCACTGCAGAGGAGTGACGACTCTGCGTGGGCATATCGTCGTTGGTCCAGGCCCTGCAGGACTCTGATACACAAACCCCACACACCACATGCATGTAGGGGTATCATATGCACACATGTCTTGTGAGAACACTGGAAGTCAAGGTCTTTGCAACACGATATGCGGTCCTATGTGTAGGTGCATTGCCATATATGCACACCGATCCCCAGAAATCGATTCAACCGGTTGTACCTAGCGACTTGAGTGCATCTTGACCTCATGGCACCTCCTCCAAGGGGCAAAGTCGCCGCGGTGGTTATAGTCACCCAAGTCGGAACTAACCCATTTCGAGGTTTGCGCTATCGCTACACATCTTCCGAAAGCAAGGTTACAATATATAGTACTACTTTCGGGTCTGGTAACCGGGTAGCTCGTCCTCTGTGCACGCAAGAGCGAAGGACGCCAAATCCCGGGTAAATGAAACCCAGGTAACATTGAACCTCGCCATGCCATGGCGCCATTGGATGCGGATGTAACTCGTCGTATATACCCAGTCACAAAAGTTGAGTTTCGAGAAGATAGCGAGAAGCACGTTGCTTTTCTCGATCAACTCTCTCCACCGTGTACGGCTACAACGGTTAAAAATAAGCGAAATCGTACATGTCTATATGCACGAAAAGCAACCATCGATTGCGCATTCATCAGTCTCAGGGGGGAAAAACCAAGCAAATTCCCACATGTTTCACAAAAGTTGACTGGATGAATGAGTGGTGTGTAACATGCGTACCGACAGGTAGGAACCGACCGCCATATGGGATATACGATATACCAAGAAGAGAGAAGAAGAGTTTCCCACTACCGGCGTGCATCAATTGCCAGAAAGTCTTGTCTGTCCCAATACGGATCACAGCTCCGCGGCATTTCGTCTGCATCTCGTTCTGACCTACCCCTAACAGCCCTATGCTCCGCTGTAAGGCCCACCCTCCCGCATAATACAACATGCACTACTTCGTCGTACGGCGGTACTCACTGAGGTATATTCCAAGTGTACTTCATGTTCTTTCTACGCAATGGCAATCGAAACCTTTCATATCCGTCTTACGACGGCACCGAGCGGCTGGAACTGCCCTTGTCTACCTCAAAAATAAAACTGAAGCATTCTGTCAAACTTTCCCGATAGTGCTGAACATGGAACATCGTTTGACGTGCGCCCATCCTTTCCTATTCTGAAGGTAAGTACCTGGTAATGGTAAGCGATGCCCAGGAACGCGAAGGATTGGCCGTGCGCTCGGTTGGCAGCCCGAACGACTGGGGGTAGATGTTTGCTGAGTTTGTTTCACCATATAGCAATACTAACGAGTATTGGTCGGCCTGCTGTTGAGGAGTTCCTACCCTCCCCCTTTTTCTACCATATTTTCGAGTGGTGGGTGGTGGGAGAACCAGTCTGGTAGGTCGATCGAGCTAGGAGGGGAGGGTGAGTGAGCGAAGACAGACAGAAAATGGTCAGCAGCTAACCTAGCACTGGAAGAGAGGTTTGTCTTTGTAGTTTTGGGTTCCTTCCCCCCTCCCCCACACCACCAACCAATCATCACCAACTTGGCGTCCCAATCCGGAAATATCTCCCCGGAGCGGTTTGCGGGGGAACGCTACGCTGAACCGGAACGGGTTGTCGCTTGGGTCATATCATGTCTCTTATCTTCAGCGAAGGGGGACCACGATGACGAGATACCATTACTGATTGGGCCATCGCTTGTTCCGTACCTGCCGACATAGCACGCAGCGAAATCTTCTCCATCATCTTCATCTTCGTTTCTAGAGGGCATGAATTGGACTAGGTATTATTGTGTGACTGTCTGCATGCTGTAGAGAAGAAGAAGGAAAAAGCGACCTTCACTACACTGATCGCTGGCACGTGTATGCCACTGCCTCGCAACTACCTTACCGCCCCTTCCTCACTGCCTATCTCTTCCTCGCAGCCCTCCTGCGTGCATTCTTCTGGGCGATCCAACTAGGGAGGACCCGCGTCGTTGTCATCATAGTCGTCGATATCGGGATGGTTGTACGTAGGACTCCCGGACGGCAGGGAGTTGTCGCCGTAGTATCCCTTCTTTCGGCAGGCCAAGCCGTTGGCCACACTCACGCCCGGGCACGTGGCGATTTTGATGGCGTCCCGGACGACGTCGTGGCAGTTGTTGCTGTCCCAACTGGTGTAGAAAAAGGACATGGTGAAGCCGTGCAGCTGCATGATGCGTCGCGACCAGCCGTCAATGACGTAGTTGTAAGCTGTACACAGGTAGGTGGTCGTTAGTATCGATGGTTGGAAAAGGAGGGACCTTGACCGACTCTATACAAAAGAGAAAGAACTTACTCGCGTTGTTGGTTGAATCGATAAATGGGCCGTTGGAGTCTTGCCAAGGAGCGGTCCAAGCCACGTTACAGGGGCCTTTGTGAACATTGTCGAAGATTGCTTTTGCCCAACTTGATGGTTCTTGTCCCGTTCCCGAGGCCGAACTTTCATGGGTGTGAGAACCGAAGAGGTTAGCCAGTTGATTCCTCCCTTCCTTCCTCTATGCTGCCTGCTACACGTACCAATAGAGATAACAATAGCCAAAGAGAGGGAGACGAAGTAGAAAAGCTTTGGACTCACATGGTGTACTTGACCTTGCCACGCACTGCTTCGGAGTCGGAGAGACACTGGACAAATGTATGGGGCGACCACTTGCCGGCGTAGATGCAATCTGGGCTATATGAAAATGATGGCAGAGCGGTGTCGATCACTACAGGATAGAAGGGTAGTCAATTAGGTATGTTCTAACCAGCCAAAAACGGACCGATTGTTTGTGGTCTCGCGATATTTGGGATGCTCTGAAAACGCAAGAGTAAAGGACTGACTGGTGTCGTTATGTAAATTCGGAATCCCAGTGGTCGAGACCAGAGGGCGATGATGACCCGTGGCCGTGGGTTGCATGGTGCTGTTCGAGTTGCCATAGGGCAATGGATATGGTGGCAAACCTCCGTATGGCTTCAGTGCGAGGGCATGCTGGAGAAAAGCCAGAAGGAAGAGGGCGAACATAAGAATAGCCATTTTCAAGGCTATTCCCCGTATAAGTAGGCACCTGGGGAATCTAGAGTGCCTGGCAGCGATGAGGTGGATGGACGGAAATAACACTTCTGCACAAGACTACGAGAAGCGCTTGGAAGGTTGAAGTAACGAAGTGAAAAGAAGAAACAGCAGACAGGAGAGAGATATGTAGTTGCTCTAAAGGCATGAGCAGACTGGGTGAATGCAGACTTGGAGATAGAGGGCGCATAGTTCCGATATCAATGTCATTGAGTCATCATGATCAGTATCGTCGCCGAGTGAGCCCAACATTCCCTGAGCTGGTCGCGACTCTTGCTGCTTCGATATGAGTCTCATCATGATGGCTCTGCCCCTTATCCGCTTCTGGTGGACTCCATACGCAGACTAGTGCCATTAAATATCACCCTCAACAACGTACGAGGCGGCTGCGGCTGGCTGGGGACACATTAGCGGTGGACAGGCTCGCCAGACTCGTGGTCGAAATAAGGAAAGAAAGTTTTTGTAGAATAATCGCCATAACTCACAGTTTTCAACTTCTACTGCGTTTCCGAGCTGACCTAGAGTTGGTGTCACAAACCACACCGGGGAGACCTTGGTAAGACACCACCCCCTTTTCGTCTCCATACGAATAAATACTAGGATTAACAGAAGTACCGTTTTCACATTACTGTCTACTAATCAACTAGTAGTATCGTCTGTTTCTATTCAGGCTTCGCACAAGGGTCCACTCCATACTTCACGCCCAAGATCCGCGGGTTGTCCTCGAGCTGCAGCACGTCGAGCGCGAGGCTGGCGCGGCCGTAGAACCCCTCGTCGAAGCGGAGCTCCACGATGCTGCCGCGCGCCGTGATGTAGCGGTGGCGCACCTCGACCTCGTTGGTGCGGATGTCGGCGAGGCTCTTGTCGGCCAGGAACAGGAGCCGGCTGCGCAGGAACACGAGCAGCGAGTCCCCGTTGATGAAGTCCGGGTCGCCGTGGACCAGCAGGCAGCGCGACTTGTGCTGCAGCTGCCGCTGCTCCTTGCCCGCGATGCGCCAGGGGTGGTACGACACGCGGGCGCGCCGGCCGCCGACGAAGAGGAAGCCGTGGTGCTCGGCGTTGAGGTAGAAGCGGCGCGCGGCCGCGGCCTCGAAGAAGGACAGGGCGGCCGTGCATGCGGGTCCGGAAGAGATGGAGGGGGGGTTCGGGGAGACCTTGAGGGACCAGATGCGGCCGTAGTCTCGAATAGAGTCCGCGAGCATACGAGGGGTGCAGTTGGCGGGCAGATGATGTACGAGCAGATGGACGCTCTCGGCCTCAGGGATGAGGTTACCGGCATCAGGTGCTTTGGTCATACTAGTGCTGCCATTCTTCCATTGCTCCGGCTTGTTGAGCGTGTTGGTGCCGTTACCCTGAGGTACATAGGGCTTGGCAGTAGGGTTGAGGTGGTTGGTCTATAATCCCTTTGAGTCAGCATATCATACGACAACACAACGCAACATTGGGCTATGATTTTGGTCTGGAGGGGAACAAGGGATGAAAGAATACAAGAGACGAAATCATCCAACAGACGGGGTATAACGGGACGAGGGGTATGGTTGGATGAAAGACATACTGATGGCATGGTCGTGTTGGCTTGCGAGAACACTTTAGGTATGTGCTGGCACGGTGACACTAGGTCTGTATGCAACAGTTAGTCAGTATCTCTGTACAATTAGTAATGCGGTACAATAGGAGGCAACTTACCTCTTGTTCGCACATATAGAATATACAGCCACAATGTGTGTTGTTTGCGTGTTTGTTTTCAGACGAGTTACAGTCAAGGATTTCGTCCGAGATCTGGTGGTTGGTTTTGAGATGAGTTTGTACCAGTTAAAGATACGGGAGAGGAAGAGAGAGAGAGAGAGTAGATGCGACTTGTGAGAAGTTATGAAGCTGTTAAACCGGAAAACACACTTCGTGTTTAAATAAACAGCACCTTGCGTGTGATCGCAACAACCGATGGGAATACACCACTGTCATTAAACGCAAGAACCTGTCAATGAACACAGATCGCCATACTAGACACAGACGAACTCGTCCCAAACGCCCGGGATGACTGTCAGTGAATGCATAACACATGCGGCAGTGAACGCAACCGACAATGAAGATGTTCTGCGGCCCTTTGTGACCCCTCGCCCCTCGCCCCTCGCCCCTCGCCCCTCGTCGCCGACAGTGGCATCAGGGTCGTAGTCTGTAAACAGCGTATAATTCTACACGCCCCTTGGTACCTGTCTTGAGTGTTTATGATTAGGCTTGTACGATGACCGAAGGTGTTGTTGATCTTGCTGTATGCCCCTGGTCTTATACTATGACTGTGAAATGTAGGGAATTGTTATGGCTATCAACCAGGTCTAGATAGGAGGGCTGAGGCACCATGTATCAAGTCGGAGAATTCTCCAGGTTTAGATCTCTTGTCAGAGGGGGAAGAGGGTGAATATAGTCAAGTATTATGAACGGAACAGACAGATAACATTGCAAAAAGAATATACCTTGATCGGGCACTTTGTATAACAAGGATATCGCTTCACAGGGTGGACCATTTGACCATAACTCTTCATTCCTATATAAGTAGCTAATTGACCGTCTACTTTCAGATATTGCATAACGTATTGTACATTCGACGCATCATGGCATACTCATACACTGTATCCAGGGGTAAGAAAACCCCTTAACTCCGATGAGATTCTACTGCTGCTTCTTGGCTGTCACAGCCTTCTTCACCTCCTCTTCCGGGGGTGAGTTCAAACCCAGGAAAACCATGGCGGCGGCGAGCGCGATGCCCGCCGCGCCCATGCTGTATGCAGCACCACGTCCTGCCCACCAGTATACGCTAGTGAACATGATGGGGCCAAGTCCACGGCCAAGCTGGCCCCAGCTTCGGAGAATACCGAGCTTGCCACCCTGCTCACTAGCCTTGGCCTCCAGACTACCCAGAGCATTGAGGCCGCTGACAACGGTAGCCGAGGTGACCGCCAAGCATGTAGCCGCAATGTAAAGATGGCCTTGGGACCTGCATGTGCAGAGTACACTGAAAGCCAGCAGGCAAGAAGATATGCCAAACTTGACCGACATCAACGGAGGGAGATGTCGTGTGATACCACCCTGCAAGATGGATGCGATCAGGCCCACGTAGCCGAGCAGGCGTCCGTTCTGTAGAGAAGAATACTGAAACAAGTCGTAGGTCATAAAGGGCAAAGAGAATTCCATGCCGGAGAAGAACAGCAGGAAAACAAAGTGGATGTAGTTGAGAAGATTGAGCGAGTTGGTGCCCCTTTGCGATGTCTTTGTTGGCTTGCCAGATGGCACTGTTTTGGTATCCTTGTTGGTTTTGCTAGGTAGTGTCTCGGGTAGGGCCACGTAGAGGTATAGGGTTTCGGTCAGAATGAGGAAGAGCGATACACCGGCGGCAGTCGCGAAGGGGTTCGCGGCCACGGTCGATATGGAGCTCAAGAACGCGCCGAGGGCCGGGCCGAAGGTAAAGGCGATGGAGAAGCACGCGCCAATCAAAGCCATGGTCGATCCGCGGCTGTTCTCATCCGAGATGTCGGACGCGATGGCGGTCGCGATCTGCACGTTGCCCTCAGATAGGCCGCCCACGACGCGCGAGGCGAGGAAGGTCCTGAAGTCGACAGCCATGACCCACAGCAGCACCGACACGATGTTGCCCATCATGCTGGCCAGCAGGGCAGTACGTCTGCCATATTTGTCGGATAGGCGGCCAATGATGGGGGAGGCGAAGGCTTGCAGGAGCGAGAACAAACTGCCGAGCGCACCTCCCAGCAGAACGATGTCATATCTCGAGTCGATTGGCTTGGCGAAGGAAGCCTTGTAGGTGTTGAGGTAGCCAAGGATGCTGGCCAGAATCGTGGAGCCCGACTTGGACTCGGCTTCGTTGTTGCGATAGAACTCGAGGAGCTTCGGGAAGAGGGGTAGAATGAAGGTAAAGGAAATCTGTATATCCGACGGTTAGTATACTGGTGTGCCTGCAATTGAGATCTGGGGTCGTACCAGGTCGAGTAACAAGGAAACGAAGATGACCTTGAGCACCTTCTTGCGAGTGCTCGCGTCGACAGCCATGCTTCGCAATTAAACCTTCCAAAATCGAAACGTAATAATATACAAGAATACTGTTGGCCCAGAGTAAAAGAGAGGGAAAAGAAGGGGAGGATGCAGATGTCTCAGATGTAAGTGACAGCTGCCATGGAAGGTTTCTTCAAACGCGTGAGGTTAGAAACACAAAAAGAACATGAAGGTGGCCTTGTCGCCAATGACATCTATCAAAATAACTGGAGGTGGTGGTCGTTCGTTACATAAGACAGGCGACGGGGACAGGCACAATTAGGTCATCGGGATATTCCCAGTTGGTGGGGCAGCATAGCACTCCAGCACTGAGAACAGCTACTACTGCAGACTGCAGTAGGTACTTTAGCTGGACTTGTCACTTTGGCAGTACTTTTTACAGCACTCACTGGAATTGACAATATTACCTACCTTAGCGCTACGGATGCTAAGAATCCCGCATCAGAGCCCGCAGCCATCCATGGATCTTTACTTTTAGTCTGATCGTAGCGCACACCACCACCCATTCATCTCAGTCACACCAATCCACGACATCCGCAAATCACCACCTCTCGTTCTGTTATGGCGGCCTACCATTGAAAACTAGCCATGCATCGTCGGCCGAAGCGTGCATGAGATTGGAACAACGTCTCTA
The DNA here is from genome assembly GCA_039105305.1 of Apiospora arundinis. Taxonomy (NCBI): domain Eukaryota; kingdom Fungi; phylum Ascomycota; class Sordariomycetes; order Amphisphaeriales; family Apiosporaceae; genus Apiospora; species Apiospora arundinis. The sequence goes on along the minus strand of JAPCWZ010000002.1, from coordinate 2,026,597 downwards.
GGTGCATGGGTATTCCACGACGCTGCAGTCGTATGGCCTTAACTAATGCATTGGGCTGAGCTGTCAACCTTGAGTCTATCGGTGTTTCTATCTTTAACATCGTCGTCTATCGGCATGGACGTGGTACAAGCTGACGACCATTCTCAATTCCAAATCCGCACCGCATCTTCTAAGCCCTTCGGAAGACAGACACTACCTATTTGATATTCGGTGGAATCAGCAATGAGATTGTGTTCTCGAGTCATGCCTAAGCCTGCCCCTAGATGAGATACAGAAGGTCAGCTTGCTAGCATGGATCATCAAGGCCAGTCAAATTGACATCATCGTCATAATTACACATCTTGCCCTGGCACTAGGGACGCGCTTGCATCTTGTGGCCCTTCGAACCAGCGCTACTCATCCGGTTCCTGAAGCGGCCGATAGTCTAGGTTAAAAACTTCTCGGATCAGACCCTTACCGAGAAATAACGGACTAGCCCCCCCAGGTACACAAAGCGGAGGGTACCTTCAGGTCCCGGACAACTGGGTACACTCCCGTCTATAGGAGGTGTCCGGGTCGGCCATCGGTAGAATGTATGTAAGCCGTATGGATTACGGACCACGCGACTCCGCACCGAACTCGATCATCAGTCCGGCGTGTTTGTGTCCGTACCTAGAGTCCGGACTCCGAAGATGGTTACGTACGTGAAATACACGACCTAGTGTCGCATACTACGTGACACCACACAGCCTCCATCCGCCTACAGAAACTCCCCGACGTGGCACATGGACTTAGGCTAGAACGACAAGTGAACCTGGATCATGACTGCTCTTAACTTGCTTATGCTCGTGTCTTACGGCATAAGGTTCAATATGTTTCCAGAGGCGCCCACGTACGCACGCTGGATTTTGACGCGCCCTCCTTGAGGCCCTCTACTGCTGACATCGGCAGGAGAAAGCAAAGAAGGGAGCCAGCTCTACCTGTCATCGGCCGGCCCAGTCCCAGTTGGGTCCTTGATGAACATTGATGCCACCGTATAGTCGGCCGTTACTCGTTACTACGATCGGGACTAACACAGCCTGCGAATCTCATCTCACAAGTCAATGCATCAAGAGCACGGTATTATTCTGTCGGCCCCATCGGCTCCCACTGTGGATCATCTCAAATCAAGCGGGATTCGGTATCTCCTTTAACTACGATTACCTATCATACAGGACCAGTCTAATTTATTGGGATTTTGGGTTTGACACCAAATGCTGTATAACGACTTGAATGCTGATGATGATGCTGCTGCTGCGTGCGCCATGACGATGCAGCAGCAACCCGAAGTCGGGGTCTTTTTTTTAAGCAGCTCATTGTCGTACTACCTACTGAGTCGCTCCAAAGTCGGATGCATCGTTCATTGGCATCGCGTTGCAGTGAACGGGCCTCTGGCTGGACCCGCCAGATAGATGTAAGGCGAGCTTACCAGGCTAATCCAGGACCAAAACCAGGTCTTTACGAAGTTGGCTCGGCGTGCATGAATGCAGTGGACCGCAAAGCTGGACACGCGATTGTTCTCCGAGGTTCTGTCGTAGCACTCTCTCGTTTTCATGAACAAGCTAGCCAGCAGGGCTACTGATCCAATCCACTTCCAGCACGAGTCTGTTGCGAAAGGAGCATTAAGCGCAACTGGCGTCTCCGGGCTCGATTGCGAATAGGCGAGATCATCGATGCCTAACCCCGGCTCAGCCTCAAAAGACCCCCAGAAAGACCCAGGATGGAGACGCGTTGAGATCAGCCTCATCAGCTCGTTCATGCAGCTAGCCCTTCGGTATTAGTAGTAGTTGGTATTATTCTGTGTGTGCTACGTGAGGCTACGTGAGGAAATCGTGTGGTCTGATGAGCCGCGACACCCGCAACAAGCCGGGCATGCCCAGAAAACGGGCAGAAAATGACCAGTATTCCCATGGGCATCGGATCTGGAGACTACCGCTAGCGCTGCCTAAAGAGGGCTGGCTGCCTTCTATAATTGGAAGGAGTACCGGCAAATACGAAGGGATCGGCAGACTTACACCAGCCGCGGTCTGTGGGTGTCCAGTTAACCATCGGCGCCCCGCAAACCAACCATCCCAACACGAGATGTTGTGGAATTCACCCACGTCTTAGACAGGGCACAAGTCGGTCAGGTGTCTGCCGTCTATCGACCTGTATCTGCATCAGAAGTGGGCATGATTCTCCTCAACCGACCTCCCACTGGTGCTCTTTCGTCGGTAGCTCCATCGAAAGGGAGCCATGGCCTATGGGAGACGATGGAGCTTGGATGCAAGGCCACGATCCGCAGCCAGGGTCCAGGGTGTGGGTGGGTGGTAGTGCATAGCAAGATGGTCTCGTCAACAATGGATGTCACGTATGATGATGCTATGCTAGAATGGCTTGACCACGACCACGGCCAAAGAACAAAAAATGCCTCCGCTACACGAGGGATGGAGAGGTGAAGCGGTCACGATGTATAAAGAGCCCAGAGCCTCTCACGATTTACACATCTTCTTATCCTCATCCTCATCAACTCCAATCAACTCCTCCAAACTATTTACTTAGTTCTTAATAACTTAATCAACAACTTCCACACTCGCTCCAAACAACCAAACCAAACCACCATCAAAATGCAGTTCTCTCAGATCTTCCAGCTCATTGCTGCCGCCGCCACTGCCTCGGCTGCCTCTGGTATGTAACACCCCATCCATCTTTCTCTCTGCATTATATATAATCTTTCTTGACTAACACTCTATATCACAGTCGCCTACGACACCGGCTACGATAATGGCTCCCGCTCCATGACCGCCGTCTCTTGCAGCGACGGCGTCAACGGCCTCATCACCCGCTACGGCTGGCAGACACAGGGCCAGATCCCCAAGTTCCCCTACATCGGCGCCGTCGACGCCGTTGCCGGCTGGAACTCCCCCCAGTGCGGCACCTGCTGGCAGCTCAGCTACAACGGCAAGACCATCAACGTCCTCGCCGTTGACCACGCCGCCTCCGGCTTCAACATCGCCCTCGACGCCATGAACGCCCTGACCAACGGCCAGGCCACCATGCTCGGCCGCATCGATGCTCAGGCTACCCAGGTCGCCGTCTCCAACTGCGGTCTGTAAAGCGACACAGCTTCACCCACAGCAACAAAAGAAAATCAGTTTTGGATAGTAGAATAGGGAGAGAGGGTGGTTGATTGATATGAGAAAGAGAGTAACACCATAAAGGAGAGCAGAGGAGGAATAAGGGGTGCATTGCATCATCGGTATCATGATGTGTAATATTTTAATGAGCTAATGCTTTACGACAAACACAATACAGCGTGTACATTCTGCTGCCAACAACCAATCTCGAGGTCTTCTTATCTGCAATGTGATGATGATGATGATGATGATAACAATAGTCTGTTCGATATTACTACTTTTGAAAACGCCCAGATGCCATGAAAGCCTAGTAGGGCCTTAGACTTAGTTAACGGTTAGTCTCTCGAAGAGTCAGATATATATATCTTGTTTATGGCAATGTCATTCTACGAGATCACTATTAAGTGGTGTAATGCTACGATTCGATTTCAAGTGGCTACAGTTGAACAACTCATTAAGAGTATCAACTGAGAGAGGCGCACACATCAGGGATATACATATGATTAAGTTTAAGTATATATATCTAATGTCGTCATGCCCCCGGGCCAGCCGATTTCTATACTGCATTATATATCTCATGATCATTCATGCGGTCGGTTGTCTATCTAGGTATATAATCATGTTTTGGGTGCGTTCCGTTGTCCGCTCTATACTATAGTCTAGTGTCGCTGCTCGGACTTCTCCCCTCTAAGGTAAACTCAAGAATAGCTTCTCCATGGCTTCGAAGTTCGGTGTCCTGTAAAATGGTTAGCATTAACGTGGCCCCCGAGGTCAAGTATGAAATGTGAGAAGAGCTTACCCTAAGCCAGTGATGGGGTCCCATCCCTTGACCGCACTGAAGCCCTTGGTACCGCAACCCGCGTTCGTCCCGTTCGTGATGTCGTTCATCACCTCGGGATGTGCGTAGAGAACCGGGTTTACGAAGCCGACAGCGGCCTTGCCGGCCGCGAAACGCTTCTCGTTGATCAGGTTGAGCATAGCTGCAAAGACCGGTGCGGAGGCTATAAAAGGGACATATGGGTTAGTGCCTTGTTATATATGAAAAAGCGTCATCATCGCGTACCAGAAGTCCCGAAAGAGAGCGAGAATTTCCCGTTGACCGCGGTCACATACCGCGCCCCATTGGCGGAGACGTCCGGGTATCCGCGGACTGCGCGGGAGTTATTGAACTGCTGATCGGAATAGGGAGGGGCGGAGTTCTTGAAGTAGGCCGCGACAGCCTTGGACTGGTAATCAGGCATGGCGAAGACGTTGGAGAAGCCGCCACCGGACAGAATAGTCTCCTCGCAGGCAGTCTCGGCGTCCTTGACGGTTTTGCCAGGCACGATCTGCGTCGCGCCCACGGAGGTGATGTAAGGGCACGTGCTGGGAAAGGCAGGGGTGAAAAGCCCCTTGGAGCCGTCGTTGAAGTCGCCCGAGGCCGGGTCACGGCAGAGGTGACCGTTGCCTGCGACTCCGCTGTCGCCTGACGAGAAGATCATGGAGACCCCCTGGAGCGCCAGCTTCATGTACTCGTTGCACTGGCGCTGCTCGTAGCGGGCTGTGAGGTCAGCCTCGTTATATCCGTAGCTCGTCGAGATGACATTGGTAGCCGTATGGCCGCCGCAACGGATGTTGTCCGGGTAATTATTGTCGATAGAGTCGACGGCGCTGTCAGCTTTGGCGTCGCAGAAGCTGCCGTCGATGGCATCCAGCAGGTTGCCGAAGCTGGCGCCGTGGACCAGGTCACCCACTTGAAACACCTTGGCTTGCTGGGGGAACACCAGGCCCATGGCATACTGGAGATCTAGGGCGGACTCGCCGTTGAACTGGAAGCTTTGATTCTGCGTCTGGACGACCGCGTTGTCGATGAGGTCTACATCTGGGCCCTTGCCCTTCAGCTTCGGCTCAAACTGATCGAAGAACATATCCAGATCGGGCTGTAAGAAGGCTTGCGGTGTGTACTCGACGATCCCCAAGGAGTTGTTCTTCGCTGAAAGATCGCCCTTAGGGATCTTGTAAAGGGCCCGGATGCAATCTATCGTGAGCATCTTATCGCAGTCGTCTAGCGTCATCATGGCGTTCACCACAAAATCGCCCTGCTTCGGAGACCATCCGTCGAGCCCGCTGCCTTGAATTCCGGTCGAGGGCCGGCGGTTTCCGCTGTCCAAGCTCCGCTTCTTCTTCTTCTTCTTCAACTCGTTAACTTGGCCGTTGTCCAGAGACACCCTGTTGTTGAGGCGTTCATGTCCAATGTGTTGGTCGAAGTGCACGGTAGGGGTGATGATATCGATATGCTCGGCGAGGTGGTTTGGCACATGGTACTGATCACAGGCGAGATGGTATTTGCCATGGCGACTGTGGCGGTACATGAAGTACTTTGTCTTGAGAAGTTTCTCGAGCTCGCCTACCGTGGCATTAAAGTCCAACCAGTTTCGACCTTTGGAGAGCTGTATCCGATTTGGGCTCAGCCCCTCGTCGACAAGCCATTTCGTCACCACATCAACCGACTCTTGCGTGGGAGCAAAGGTTTCGATAACCTTGCTGGGATGCCAATGCTGTCCGTATTCTGCCGACTCGGGATGCGACACGGCTCTTAGGAAGTCCTCGCCACGATGGAGGTTCTGCTGTGTTAGACCTATCCGGACAGGAAGCGTGTTCCGGGTGGGGACTCGACGGTATCTCTGCCAGACTTTCCGCACGCTGTGCCGCTTTTCGTGGACGACATGACTAGTCGGCGACGGGCCGAGAGGTTTTGCTACCGCCACTACCACCAGGGTAGTGAATATGCTCAGCAGAAATCCGGGGCGCATCTTCCAGTTGAATCGTTGGGAAGTTCCTTCACAAGCCCAACAACATCCCAAGCAAATCCCAGGAGAGCCACCGGACAAGGCAGGCTGGGGATTGTACGGCTATAAGGGCCGCCTGGAGACTCGTCCCTTGTCCTCCACAAATGGCTCCTCATAACGTCACTACTCGCGAACATCGTGAAAGGATTCCAGACGTATGAGGCCTGTTTCAAGGCCCACGATTTCGGCATGGACGAATCCAGCAGGGTTACCACCCTATAAGTAGTGGGCGCAGACGAGACGAGACAATCGACAGCGAACGACAGACCTGGCCAAGCAAGGATCTTCGATAAGACAGCCTGACAATCTGGGCCTCATGGCCGGCTTGGTAAGTGGTATGGGAATGCGTAACTAAACATCGGATAACGGACGCGAACCACCCTCAGACGGCATATGCCTGCATCCATGAGATCGACAGAAAGCTTAGCTGTGCAGCTTAATTGAGTCGGGTCAATCAAACAGCATTCTAGCATTCGGCGGGCAAATCATTGGGTGCATAATTATGCCGACCGTTTGAGGCTCTTGCGGACCCTGGCAATAGAACCCCCTGGCTTTTCGGCCCTGCCAGCCTGGGCCCCCACAAACGTCTCTGGCTTGTCATGTAAAACGCGAGCAGGGAGTAGCTGACGACTCTTGAAACTAGGCGCAGTATGCACAACTCTTCTCTCGATTTCATTTCTTCTATATTCGATTATGTGTTGGCGGCTTTAGCCTCAACATATCGTTCTAATGTCTTCTTCTGCAGCGCCCGTTGTTCATTGATGACCTTCCATAGCTCCTCGTTCTCTTTCTTTAGCTCGCTGTCACCCGCAATTTCGGTATGCGGCTGTTGCAGTGCTTGGATGGCGTTTTCCAATTCACCAGTGGCGAAGCCCTTTCCGTTGAGCATTTTCTCAAACCTTGATTCGTCGGTCAAGTCTGTGACCAGCTGAGCAGTGAAGTTGTAATTGCGGCTACCCAAGAAGGGCTTGACAACCGTTGTAACCTGTGTAGATTTTGTACGGGGTAGCGGTGACTCAAATACTAAGTTGGAGATGGCTGCATTGAGGTTCGCAATTTGAGTCGAGTCAGCTCGCGTGCTCAAATCCCATCTCAGAATTTGGCCCTTGTTGTGCCCGGACAATAGCGTGGTGCCATCGTAACTAACAGCTAAACAGGACGCAGGTCCTGCTTCTTGCGGCGCAGAGCCAAAGGCGGACGCAACCTGGACAACAGACGAAACTGCCTCAATGCTCTGAGGGCCCAATAGTGCCTTCTCCGAGAACGTGTCAACAGCAAATATCGAGCCATCATCAGACGAAACATAGATTGCACGCGCACATGGGTCTAGACATAAAGATGTGGGATTCGTCGGGAACAGAAGGGTACGCAGTGCTGTGCCAGTCTGGTAGTTCCAGATGATGCAAGACTTGTCCTTGCCGGCCGTAACACACATGTTCGTATCGGGATTTGTGCTTTGGCTGATGGCAATGGAAATAACGGCGGCTCTGTGATTAGAAAGCGTTTTCTCTGGCTCGTGCTCGGTCGGTTCCAATCCCAGCAGGCGGGACAGCTCCCAGACATGGACATTAGAGTCATCAGAGCCTGTCAGTAGATGGTATGGCGTGGAGGCAATGCAGGTCACAGCCTGAACATGGCATGCGGGAGTGGTTACTTGCCGCCCAGTGCAAATCTAAGGAAGAAGTCAGCCGCGGGTCTGTATGAAACATATATCTTGATGTCGGCGCAAACGTACCTCCCACAGTATGACACGACCTTCGGCGGTGCCCAAGACCAAAACATCGTCGCAAAAGGCAACACTTCGTATCCTCTCTTGGAACGTCACGGTAGACTCTTGGTTGCCCTTTACTCTGCTGTACACGTGAACCGTCGATTTATCATCTTGGGCCGCAAAGACATGTGTATCGGAAACGGCGAGACTGTTGCGCGGCACGGAACTCTTCTTGAAGGTGCTCGTGGTCGAATGGCTCGGGTGCAGTGTATGCTCGTATATACCGATATCTTTGGCGATGGCCGTGTTGTTGGCAATGGGGGGCCCCGAGATGGAGGCAAAGTACTTTTCGGTCAACATGTTATCGGAACTGGCTGGACCACTGTACGGTACGGTGTTTGCGGATGGCGTAAGTCGGGACTGTGGGTGACAATACAACACCGAGCTTCGGAGCCGTCGTCGTCGCAAAATAGCATAGGCGGGCGTGAATTTTTTCTGAAGGCTAATCGATTGGATCAGGTAAGGTCGGAAGTGGCTAGGCCCGGCATATGCGGTATGAACCGACCCAGTCGCTAGTGGGATACGAGCTGGATGCTGGATGCTGGATGGACCCTGGAAAGGATAGGAGGAACTCGCGTGAGGAACTAAGGAGGAACCTCAATGTCGCCAGGAAGCCAAAATGGCACTAAAACACATGAGGAGATCGATCACAAGTCGTCAGTCTGTACTACCTGAGACTGGAGGAATTCCACCTGCCACTGTCAGATTTCGTTTGGTTGTCTGGGTGCTGGGATTTGGACTGGTACTCTAGATTTGCTTCTAGAAAGAAAAGTAAGGAAAAATGCCATTGCAAAATTGCAGCGATGTACCACCCAAGATCCAGCCTTGGACGTGCATGGCGTGGGGCGGGAAATGGCACTGGTCAAGGCGGCTCGGCTGCCAAGACCTTTCCACCTCCCTTACCCAGAACTTACCCTCTTCCCTTCAGGCGCGCAGACTTGCACGAGGTTTTCCAGGTAAAAAGGCATGGCCCCCACACATCAACAGCAACCCAAGCACTGACAGCTTCTTAACTTTATGGGCGAGCTAGCGAACAAAAAAACTGGGATCATAATATCTATCGATGTCCACTTGGCATTAGTAGATATGATACAGTATATATCAGCTACATGTATTTTGAATGGATGCTCGTCGCTCAAAACATCAATTGATGACCTTCAATGGGTACTGTACAAACAATCGCCCGCAGCAGGTAAGGTAGGTAGGTAGGTTAGGCATGTATAACATCACAATCCTGGATCTCTATCGGCACCGAGCTCTGTCAGATATAGACGTGTTATAAACACGTCAGTTATATCCTGGTGCTTATCCATCCCAAATGACAACCGTGCTGATACAGCTCGCTACCTGAGTTGGGGAATGTTAAAATCTACCAGAGAAGGCACCAGCATCCATTGATCAGCTGGATCAGCTGGGCAGCTCCCCTTCATCAATTGCCGGACATTGAAACAGCGGGCGGCGATATCATGACGACGAGTGCTCCGTAGGCCGTAGGGAGAAACACATAACGGCCTTGTCCGTAGAGAGCAAGAAGCTGGTAGGTTAAATGAATCTTGCACGTTATCGCTATCGACCAGATGCTAAATTCTCCTTGGGTCCTTGGGAGGCGCAGCACACTGTGTGAGGTCGTATTTAGAGAGGGTCAGTAGCGGCAAGAGTGGTGAGCTAGTTTTCGACCTCACCCATTTTTTTTTTCGCTTAACTATTGACGCAGAGGTTTCCGGATTTGTATTATCGTGGATAGTTGGCTTGCATGAGTATGCGTGGTATGCAATGTTTTACACGCCGCCGCCGGACCTGTCACAATAGCTCGCGTTTATATACCAAGCCTGCATCTGCTATTGTCTAAGGTTAGCCTACGGGGCCTACGGTAGCCCAACCACTTGGCAGTTTGGTTTGGACGAACTGGTCATTATATTATACGTCATATTGTATATGTGTATGTGTATTAAAACAATATTCCAGTTATACATGCCCATGATCTAGATTACGCCATCTATCCCTCGCTCGCTGGATATGAGCCTCGCTTAAGCCTTCTTGTCCGGTTCCTACCTGTTCAGCCTCCAATATTGGTTTGCGTGCATCATCCTGGCACTGGCGGCAAATGCGGACTGTCGGATCGTAGGGTCGCCTGGAGCGACGACTGAGACAGCATCCAAACCTGGCCGTCGCGTGACAGGTTGATAATGGAGACATGAACATGTATGTCTGAGAGAGAGTCAAGCCCATACCCGAGCTAAACAGTCCTGACTCAACCCAGCCTAGGCCGGAGTCGCATCGCAGTGTGGCTTGACATTGAGAGATCAATCTGTGTATGTAGGTATACCTGTAACAGGCATATGCCGTCTCCCTTTGTCAAGCTGAGTCGTGGACTGCATCGGACAACGTGGTCATCCGTGGCGGGTAACCCTTGAGTTCCAATTTTATGTATGACATACGGCCCTTGATCTACGAATTGTCCCCTATGCAATTGTTGTATGTAGGGTCCCGCGGCGGTTTCCCGACTGCACCTCGCGCGTATCTCCTTCATGCTCTCCCCTTCCCCTGCATTGCTCTCCTGCATATCACCAAATACCGGTTAGCGGCAGCATGGGACCCCGAGGATAAGAGTGTGTAGAGTAGGATTTGTCGAAACTGCAACCGGTGCAGTGCCATTGAGACTGCATAGCTTGTGGTAATCTCGAGATCCGGAAACAAGCTGATTGCTTGGCTACTCCTTTTCCCCTCCCTCTCGCGTCCTCCCTTCGCTAGAGGCGAACGATTGAACGAACTCCCAAGCTGAATCATTGTCTCTCCTTTTTCTCGTGGGTATCCTAGGTCTCCTAGGTCTCCTAGATCTCAAGTGTCATAGTTCTCCTAGGTAGGTCTCCTTGTTATCATATTACTAACTGATGTTGGTTGGGCTTGCACCATATTTCTTTTGCTCGATTTGACCTACTTAGTACCTTAGCATGACCAGGAAATCGGTGGTCCCCGCCTGCCCGCAGCGTACCCGCAACAGCAAGCAGCGGCGTGGCAGGTCCCATCAACTCAATTGATTTGGTTGGGGGTCTTTCTCGACTCTTTCTGTTGCTTGAGGTGCGTACGCAGCAACTCAACTCCCGAACGTTTACACCTTTGCTGTTATGTAGTCACATGTTACGGAAATTTTATATCGTATCTGGACCAAAGCAGTGATTGGGGTGTATGATTGCCATTGTAACCATACGCGTTGCAGATTTGATTAATCTCGACTTTTAGAGTGAGCTTCGCCGTGCCGTTGCACTGCAATGTAATATGAATGGATAATCCCTGTTGCCATCCCTGCCAGGAACCCATGCAGCTTGGATGTCGTCGGGAAAAACGCTTCGCTCTCAGTGGAAGAGCGCGCAGGAGGAGCTTGAGAGTGGAACTCCACCATCAGCCGACAACCGCCCCAGCCCACATGGAGTCTGGAGGGATGGGATGCACTGGGATACACTGGGATACACTGGCACTGCACTGGCACTAATACCTACCATGTCACTTCATCAGTGCACGGCGATAACCATCTACGGCAACTCCAAGCTTGAGCTGTCCAAGTACATACACCTAACAGGCTACAGGCTACAGGCTACAGGCTACATACAGGAAGCTCAAGCATCAAACAAAAAGCAAAAGAGAAACATGGCATGTTCGTATGGACATGGACATGGACTTGCACGCCGCCGTGGCTCTCTTGGTGTCTTGTCGGACATGTCTACTTTAGATGTCTCGCATATGTCCACCTTTGTGTCCAAACATCGGTGCAACATATTTCCAACATTGTCTACTTGCGCCTGCCCGTACTTCTTAGATATATGTACGCTTTCATACGATACGACTTAAAGAGTCAAGCGTGCAAAGGCAGACACGGGCAGACAGACGATAGCGACAGGGGGGGGCACTTCGAAAAAAGACATATTCTCCACTGCTGCATTCCCACTACCCCTGCTTCGGTCTGGAGCACCAGTCGCATTCTGATTCTGGTGCGCTTGTCCAACAGAGCTGTGCCGGCGATCATACTCTATCGCTTCAATCCCGGGCCTCGTGCTTCCCCTGTTGACCCTGTCGACTGGGCTATGGTGACTGGGTGACTGACTTGACTGACATTGCAAGAATCCTCCTTTTTCCGGCCTAGGAGGGTTCCGCTCCGCCTGCTGGACCGCTTTCTTTGACATCCATCTTCTTTTGATTCCCAGACCATCCGCCCGTGCTGGGATGTCCCTTCGAACAACACCAACAACATCAGTGCACATAACCACTCCTTGCCTCTATTATATGCGGCTCGAGACCTGGTTTTCCTGTGTACTTGCTTGTTAAATAATTGGTTCTCCGCAAACGATCACACGAATTCCATCAGACGGTCTCCATTCTTGCAATTTCCTGGGAGCTATATCGAGTGACAGACCGAGCGATAACATCACCTGTTGGGCCAACCTCGGGCTGCTTAGGCCACTTGAGTCGAAGGAAGGAAAAAGCAACCTTAAGTGTGACTGGGCACACTGTACTACTGCACATCCCGAGATTTACTAAAAATGGAGGATTTCTCAGAACCCCTCCTAGATTGCAACTTTGCCGAAGTACTAGTCGGAGACCTCGACCGCTCGTCAGCCATCTTTCAGTCCAAGAATTTGACGGCTGGCGCTCCCGCACCTGGCTTGGTCGATGATGGAAGTCGACGGCGCTTTTCACTACAGGACAGATCGATGCGGCCAGCTGAATACCAGGCCTTATCACGGTTAAAGTCACTTCAAACCATGACCCAGCCTTCTTATTCACCATTCGTTATCACGAGTGGTCATCAACCGCGCAAAAGCAGTGACTCGACACACAGCACCAGCACCACGTCATCCGGCGGCATGGAGCCACCTTCTATTGCAACTCGAGAGGTCTCCGTCGCCACGGCGCCCACGTCGGGGCGCCCATCGCCAGATAAACTCTCTGAGTATAGTTGGATGGACTTTGGAGCAAACGGTCTCGACCTGGAGGAATTCGGTGCGGAGGATCGGCGGCGAAGTATGAGTCTCGTCCGACTCGCGCCTCCTCCGGTACAAGCGGGAGATGACGGGGATTATCGCAGCATGTCCATGGGCTCCAAGGTCCAAGCATCAACGCCTCTCCCATATTCGTCATTCAATCCACAAATCCAGATATCGCACTCGCAGACGACACCAGCCCTTCCCTCCAGAAATCCATCCATTACATTTGGATCACCTCGGTCAACTCAAGCACCACACGGGGTGATACCGCAAAGACGCTCGTCTTTAAACCACAGCAACACAACTAAACCGTTGAACTTACGAATTTCACCGCCTTCGCCTAGCCGCTCCGCGCGTTATTCCATTACCCCAGGATTCCAACCAGCGGCAGTGCCTTCGACATACTCACCAACTTCAGATGACGACGACGAGGACGACGAAGACGAATTCGACTTCGCTGAGAAGGAAGGTAGCCCCCGAAGCTTCGACGATCGCCGGGAAGTTGAAGTTACTTTACCACCTCGGAAGGACGAGGTGACGACACCAATGATTGCCTCGCATTTGGTACATGTCGAAGAGTGGCTTAACTCAAGTATTGACATGGGCTTCCCACAGCAGGCTCAGACCGACAATGAGCATGCCGCGTCGCGCTTTCCGGTCCCAACCGAAGTGCTCGACACACTGCGTGTCTCGGTGTCGTGCTTCCCAGAGACGATGCTTCTTTGTTCGAGTCTCTCCATAGAGACCATCCGAGGCCATTCTAGGAAGTTCAAGTATGGCAAGTTGAACCTTGCCTCCGAGTCCCAAATCTCGTTGGCACTCACCGACGACTCAACGGCGCGAAGTAATTCAAAATGGAAGTGGTTCGCAACGTCAAAGAAACAGCAGCAAGACCAAAGTCCAAAGAGTCCCAAAAAGCAAACACACCAGCAATCACAGTCGTCCAAGTCGACGCTAGAGCCTATTACGCCCACATCGCCATACCAACCACCTGGAGCCGCGGACTGGCAAGCGATCAAGAGGATCTTCCCCTCGGGCACCGACTACCTCTGCGATGCGCTATACGCCCACATCTTGGCCTACAACTACATCACCAGCCTGTGCCCCCGTTCCGTGAGCGCCGCGTCAGTACCGCGCCCAAGCTCCAAGAGCTCGGTGTCATCCTACGGATCCAGCCTGCTAGGGCCCGAGCTATCCGCAGTGAGGACAAGAAATTCGGACAGTACCAAGATTCCCCGCAAGGCCGCGAGCCTGCTCGGCATGCAGACGGACCCTAGCGCCACCGTCATCCCCGAGCCCAACAGCATACACAACAACAACAACTCTTATGGCTGCTCGCGCACTAAGACGTTGCGGAGCCAGCCGTCGTTCGTTCGCAACAAGCGGGACGGAAACGGCAACAACTCATACGGAAAGAACTTCACAACAGCGGCCAACCGCAACGCTGATGAGCATGACGCCACACTCAGGGAGCTGCGCCTGGGGCTCGCCAAGTGTATCGCACGGCTCATTGCGACGATCCGCCTTACTTCCAACGACCATTCTGGCAGTACCACAATGGGGATGGGGGTGGGAGGCTCGCCGTCATCGAGATCAATGGGTGACGAGAGCCAACAACACATCGACCCGTACCTCATACGGTCACTATGCGAGATTGTACGAAGTAGCGAAGAGAAGTGAGGGACCGCAAAAATAGTACTTTGAAAAGAGAGGGTTACACACATACGCATACATGACCCTTTCTCCTAATCTCGAGACGATTGGAATGACCACAACCTTAGTGAATGATGGATGGGTGGGGGGCTGGCTCTTCTGCTTTGTTCTTTTTTGGGTTTCACTCGCTTTTCACGCATTTACAAGCTACTGTATAATATGTACGCGCATTTGATATTTCAAGGGGTTTTCGACTTTCGGTCTTCCCTGATCTCGCCTACGATTAATCCGACAGACACAACAACTACTAGAGAGATCACGAAGAGGACCGACAGCACCCTTCTTTCACTCGTTATGTAATATCAGCGCGCATAGATTTGGGCGGCAAGGAGCAATGGGGGGCTACGTATGAGAAGCATACTACTGCTACTAGGTGGGAAATGATTTTTGGGGGCCTACAACCGACACAAGGCAAAGCATAACAACATCACAAATTATGAGAGAGAGAGAGAGAGAAAAGCCCGCAACTTATTGATAGATACCCCTTTCCCTACCTGTCTACTACTACATTAAAGCATTTACAGCTTCTGTTAGCTTTTTCTGTTTTGTTTCTACTAGTCAGCATGAGACAGAGACATTAATCAGATCATTTGATGTTTTTTTCATAATACATGTTCCTTGCCGTTTCTGCTACAACCTATGTCCTGGCAAGAGGATGAAATGAGTGAATAGCCTCCTCCCCACCGTTGCGTAGCTATGCGTTCTGAATTCAGCGTCGGCCAACTCCAGAAACTACTCAGGGGGTTGTCCCCTGTTCTGCTTGCCTTCCTTGCGTTGATTAAGCTCGGCTATCTCGACCCCCCCTTACTTATTACGTAGTTCCAAGTCGGATGTTTGTTTCGTGGGATGCTTGCTACTATCGCCACTTTGCTTGTCTTGCCTATGCACGCCATGTCACAGAAATAACCAGCATGGTGCTTGTCTGGCGGTTTCCCTCGTTTTCGCCACGTGGGTGGAGAGGTACATTGAACAGCCATCATCCCCCTCCTCAATAAAAACGGTATGTCAGCCAACGTTGGGCAGGGTCTGGCTGGCTGGCTGAAAACAAGAAAAGGAAGAAAATGGTGGTTTCAATTCCGTGATTCAAACGCCACTCCCGATATCACACCATTTGGTGGCAAAGCCCGGTGAGAGCCACCAAAGCATGGGTACAACATGGATATGGGCAGATATGCCGGAGTCACATCCGGCAGAGAGACCTGTGGGCGAGACAGATATATCTAAAGCCAAATATAACATGTAAGAGCATATTTATTGCATCCTTCACCGGTAACGCCAAGCCAATATACGCCCCCCTATACGCTGTGTTACTTCAACCACCCCGAGTATTCCGGCTGGGTCAGACTGAGGCGCATGTAAGATATGCAGCCTTGTCACAATCCAAGCACAAAACTCCAGTGAGGCACTGTAAAAGCAAAGAACCCAAAATTGTAGAACCATCCAGCGTCTCCGGTGCCCAGCGGTACATCTGCTATGTGGATCTTCACCTGTAATCACCGCGATTGTCCACGGAAAGGCTATTCCTGAGCCCGGACCCAATCTGACCCTTCTCCGCGAAGTCGTCCAAAGCCGTCACGCCGGTATTTGGGCGCATCCGCGGGATGGACGGCCACGGCACCAGCGATGACAACCCGCTGCTCTGCGCGGTGAAGCTACGACCCGAAGTAGGATACGGTGGTATTGCCGGGGGCCCTCCTCCCGACCTCCTTATGTTTCCTCCTCCACCTCCCCTTGATGTCGTTGTTGGCACCAGAAACAGCCTCTCCTGCGTCGGCGCCGCAATGCGGCCGTGCATGCGCAGCGTCTTGGCGTGAGCATTGCTAAGCCCCAGGAGGCCCGCGGTGAGGAGCAGCAGCGCCATGAAGATGATGCCCCCGGCCTGCGACATGTTGCCGCTGAAGGCGGCGACCACGTACACGACGAGCTTGGCGAAGGCCTCGAGGTAGCCGTCCACGTGCGTCTTGGTCTTGAGCCACGTCGTCGTCGTGATGGCCTGCAGGTCGTCGGCCAGGCCACGCAGGCAGATGGTGCGGCCAGAGCCCAGGTCCACGAGGTACGAGGTTAGCATGTTTCCCAGATGCTCCGCTGGTGAGGCGTTGTCTTCGGTGGTGCCCGAGGAAGAAGATGATAATGATGCAGCATCGTTGCTGGGTCGCCGTTGTCGTGGTGGTGGCGGCGGTGGTTTCTTCGAGGTGCCGTCTTTGGGTGGTATGGCCGGAGGTAACTTCGCACGCTGCTTGATAACCCATATGTTCAGGACACGAGATAGCATCAGTGCCAGGAGTAGGCCAACTCCCCACCCTGTTTTGTTGTTGCGGATTCGGTCAGCCTGCTTGCCATGTATGCGTCCAGCTTATTGGCATATGCATAGGAGTGGATGGGATTTCGACTTACACTCCTGCAGCAGGATCATAAATATAAAAGCCGCTACTGTCAGTATCGGCGATGCCAAGTATAGCAAATGGCTGATCCACCCCAGATCCGCAGGTTGGTCTTTCCAGATGTTCGCACGCTGGCCCACGCTCCGTCTCCCGCGTCCAGTCGACCAATACCGCCTCTCAGGCAGCGTTCCCACATCGACCATGACCGGGTACCCATCGCGCTGCGCGGCGGCCGCCACCCGTTGCAGGTAGCGCACCGTGGCCGGGTTCGTGATGTTGTAGGTGGACGTCTTGCCCTCCTTGAGCCGTTCGATGGCGGCGTACGAAGGGGAAGCGCCGGGCCCGCCACTGTCCATGCCGGAGCTGCCGCTGTTGGCCAGCGCGTCCGCGGCCTGCTGGTAGTGTAGGCCCGGCGCCAGCAAGAGGGCGTCGAGCCAGGACGAACCGCCGGCTATGGCGGTGCGCTGCGCGATAGTGCTGAGGTCGGCGAGGGCGATGACGCCGCCGGCGGAGACGCTGAAGTGCGGGATGGGCGTGTTGGTCCAGTTTGGGAACGACGCCGCCGCCCGCTTCAGGAGTTCCTAACGAGTCTGTTAGATATGTGATCTGTCTGAACCATGCCTCATTGTAAAACACAGGTGCGTAAGAGATCAAAATATGATCCATAATTTTCAGATCGGATGTGTGTTGCTCACCTCAGCCATGCCGTCGTCTATCGAATTCACGACGACGAAGCTTCACAAGGACCGGATACTTTCCAGTGGCTAGCTTGGTACAAGCTTCATAGTAAAGTCATACATGCATGCATTAAAGTCAAGGCAGCTTGGCCTGGTAATATAAGGGCGGCTTCAAATACTTACATACCCTACCCACCTGCCTGCCTGTCTGCCTATCTGCCTATCTGCCTATGCAGTGGCATGTGAGAAACGGTGAAACTCTTGTGCCTATCATGTTCTCAACACTTGCGGCAGCCGAAACCAGTCTGTTTTGGGAGTCAGTCGGCAAAACGTCACCCCTCCATCCCTATATGATCTAGCAATCGAGGTAGGATCGGCGGATGGTTGGTGGTTCGCTTTTGGTGTGTATGGGTGTGAATGTTTTTCCTGATGTGGCCTATATCCAATAGAAAAGGGACCTGCTGACCACGAGGGTCTTCCCGTCACCGATGGAATTGTCCACTCATACTTTCTCCCTTGCGCAACATCAATATCTCACTTCTATCCGGAGTATCAAGGGATTTCATTCGTTGCATGACCAGTTGGGGATCTTATGATCTTATGATGGAAAGAGAGTTCTAAACTTGTCTCCTTTTTTCCAAGATTCGAGATCACATCACGGATGTAATGATGCGGGGCTGGTTTGGCCTGGCAGATGATCAATGTGCAACCCCACCTAGTGGGCAATTCGCGGCTTATAGAAATTGGTGCAGATATGATAACACCTATAACATATAAAGTACACTGCCTCTTCTAGAATCTTTCGGTGTTGCACAATGCTCAGTATTCAATCTTCCACATGATAGCTTTGAGTCCAACACTGTTTCGGGAAGTGCCGCCTCTTATTAGGTAACATTAAGATTAAGATCAACATCAACACCAACTCGACACCGTACGACCGATAGCTGCCACGTCTGCGCCGCAATAGGCAAGACTACCACTTACTCACTGCCAGATTTCAAAGTCGCCGTGCAGTTCTGGTAGTCGTCGATTTTGACGCCTAGAGGATCTGCATAATGAAGTAGATAAGTTAGATTTGCACATCGGACCGAACCTTAGGGGAAACAGCGCCGACATCTTGGGGTTTGGCCAGATATCCCCAGACTGCATACAACTATGCACAGATCGCCCCCCTCGCCCCCCTCACCCTCCTCACCTCAAAACCCATATTGCGATACAATCTATGTACGCCCTAAGCATAGACTCGTGGACTTACGTTCATTGCATTTTCACCCTCAACTACTTTGAAATCAGAGTAACCCGGACTCAATCTACCCGAGATGTATACCTAGGATCTAGAGCCTGTGCATTTCTATCTGGAGGAGTGCGAGCCCACTAGCTAGCGTGGAGGTTCAAGTGTACAGCAACCAGCAACCAGCAACCACCACACCCTCCGGTCTGCTAAGGCTAGACTTGACAGATGATGGGTGCCTTTCCCCACATCTCCGTCTGAGACATCCGGGTAGTCTTGCTCCTGACTGCTTGTGCTCTGGTGAGGTATACAGGTCTCACATTGAAAATAGAAAAGGTATGCGAGAATGGATGTCTAGAATACGAAGCGATAATTGGCACTACCTCTACTAAGGTTACTACTACCTTGAACGCCTGGGAAAATCCGGGGCTGATGGAACTGATGGAACATTGAAGTGATGGAACACTAACAAGGTTCCATACAGCCTTAATGCAGGAGCAACTGGAGCTTGAGTCTAACATGTCACAGTCCCATAAACACGCACGATAAGAGCTCCGATAAGCCCATTTCCCATTCCCATTTCCCAGGGTCTGTCGTATGGGTCTGACTGGGGGTCGCCTGGCCCAGCCTGCCAGCTCCAGCTCCAGCTCATAGGTTAGTTGCATTGCATCTCGAACAACCAAGACGACGAATCCAAAACCTTGCATCCTTCACTTCTTCTGCTATTCTTCCATATTCCATAATCGACCTGCAGAAACCGACCATGGGATCCAGCATGTAATCGATACAATGGCATCCTCGCAATCAGAACCCACTTACACCGTCTTCATTCGCCTGCCTTTTCCCCGAGGCGACTTCGTGGATCCTCCTCCGGTAAGTTCCATACGCCCGTCACTCCCGTTCACTCTTACTCTTGCCTGCGCAACCTGGATGGCATCAGGCTGAGGCGACGAAATCATACAGGTGAACTGGGATTCATCCAAAGATGAAGCTCTATGGAATATCATATCCGAAGTTGCCAAAACCGAGATAGACTGTAAGCTATACTGGCTACTACTGCTACTTCCTCATCAGTAGCTGACATGACGTGAAATTACAGGGAATGACATGTACGCCCCCAGAACCCCCTGGCTAAATGCAGCTCCTCCATTAACCCTTTGAAGCGCCACACGATTCCAGGTCACCGTCGACTTCCTCCTCCAACAAGTAGCTTTCTTGACCGAACGCCATGCTTCCCAAGTGCGAGCACAGATGCGCAAGGCGGCCGCCGTAGCTCGAAGCTCTGCCGCGCCGTCCCCGGTACCAGGCGCCGATCCGCCTATGACAGCAGGCGATTCCGCACAGCAGATGGGCTCTGCTGCCCTCAGTCGACCACGAGCCCCATCATCACTGTCCATCCGCCGAGACTCGCCTCTCCCCCGAAACGATGCCAGCGTGCCCGGGACACCGATGCGAGCCACGCCCCGTCCGCCGTCAACCAGGACATCATCCTCTAATACAGCTGTATATAACGCGCGGAATCTCGGCGGCAGCGGCAAGGGAACTGCACGGCAGCTGGGCGCCGACAACCCGGCGCGCAAACGGCTCTCGTCGCTCCCGATGACTGCCTCGATCGACGACGAACCAGAGCCGGATCCTCCGTCCCCCGGACCAGCGGAAACGAGCTCGGCAGATTCTTCCTCATCCGAGTCGAGCCCTGCGCAATCCCGCATCATCCGCCGACCCCCGCGTTTTCAAAGCAACGACGGTCCGTCATTTGCCGATGATGAGGAGGATGATGAGCCCGCATTCTTGCCTTACCGAAAACAGGCAGATGCATCGAGTAGTGGTAACAATGATCTTACTGCAACGCTTAAGGGCGACCCGGCGACCGACTTGCGGAACCGGCGGCTGCCGAAGGCCCATCACCACCGAATACATCAATCACAAACCTCCGACTCGTCGGCAGGCTCGGCCACCCCAGGCGTCAAGGGATCGTCGGCGGACAAAACCAAGCCTAGCGGACCGCTGTCTCCGCGCCGGACCATGGAGCTAGCCGGCCGAAGCCCTAGCGGCAAGGGCAAAGGTTATTCGAGGGATAGCGACGAGACGCCAAGCATGGGAAGTAGTTTCAGTGACCTTGATGGTAAGTCTCTTCTTTTATCTTTACTACCATTTCGACGACGAGGAAAATCTGACTCACCTTGCTTCCAGATGCGTCGGTGACACAATCTGCTTTGGAGGAAGCTCTTGCCAGCAAAATGCAAGATGGCGGTACCATCGGTAGCCGGATGAGCACCTTCAGTAATGTCTTCAGAAGTCGTTACCTCCCCAAGACTAATAACTGATTGGCAAGCGACATATTTATTCTTTCTTGCTTCGTCTCTCTCTTCTTGTTCTTCTTCTTCTTCTTTCTCGTTGTCATTTTGGGTAGGATTGTTCGAATAGGGCTGGGTATAAGGATTGGTAGCATCACTTGGCGTTCATGGCGTCTTGACTCCTTTCGGTTTTCCAGAGGGGGGTATATCAGTAGGCAGTCTTGATATCCCCGAACTACATGCTCATAAACAATTTCTCGCATACTCGTATACCGGATTTATGTTGTCTAGAGGTTGTTGGCTTTTTACATTGCTAACAACCTTCGTTACCCCCTTAACTGTGAGAGCTCTAATTGGATCATGTTTGTAAGCAAAATAACCGCTCTAGATTTTGTTTTGCTACAGCATGCGAGATAACTAAAGTGGCCAGCAGGAAACAAAAGTGGCCAGCAGGAAGGGCCATGTGTCACAATTATCGCCGAGTTATATGGGGAGGAGACGATTTCTCTGTATTACCTCTAGTAATAGAGCTCTTGAACCTATGTCATAGCCAATTCCAGGACAGCCACGCATGCCGGACCTTGTTGCACAGCGTAACAAGTATAATCAGTCTTGTCTGAAGTGATAGGACTAGATCAGTGAGTCATCTTGTCCCCATATCCCCTTTTCTGTTCTCCAAAGATCAAAAACAACGCTGTCTATGAAAGCAACATCGCCGAAGTGCAGGAAATCATTATTGCACCGCTCACGCCCGATTTAGGTACGTCTGCTTGTCAACCATGGTCGGCTGAGCAGCCACGCACAGATCCGTTCGCGATTCGTTCGCGTTGTTGCACATCAGGCTCAAATCCATTTATACCATTACCCATGAAGCTCAATTCCGTTTTGGCGTCGTGATTCCATATCCACTTCGGCGACTGACTCTGCTTCACCATGCCATGCCATGCCCAAGTCCATAGATAGATGGTCTATTTAGGCTTGGGGA
Organism: Apiospora arundinis; assembly: GCA_039105305.1. NCBI lineage: Eukaryota > Fungi > Ascomycota > Sordariomycetes > Amphisphaeriales > Apiosporaceae > Apiospora > Apiospora arundinis. The sequence continues at coordinate 2,004,601 of JAPCWZ010000002.1, read as the reverse complement.
CAGGTGCCTTCTGTCCGTGCTCGCAGAGGAAGTGGGCAAACTGGCAGTGCTCATGGCCCTTTTTGCAACCCTTGCCCGTGGTGCCGGGGGAGCGCGCCCAGTAGGGGCAGATGAGCGGCTGCTCGAGCAGACCGGTTCCCTTGCCGTGCGAGAAGGGGCAGCCGCGCTGGCCGCAGCGATCGTAGGTCAACCACCAGGGGCATACGAGCCTACTAGCGTCGTCGGCGGTCAAGTGGACTTGCGGGCCTTGGACTACAGGGGCGGTGGCCGGGTCGGCGGTGGCGGTGAATCGATTGGCGTTGTGGTAGTGCTGGTGATTTGTGAAAGAGGGGGACGAGGTGGTATTAGTGTTGTGGTTGTAGCTGTTACTGTTGGTGTTGGCAAAGCTGTTGCCGGTAGGAGAAGCAGCAGTATCAGCGGGAGGGTGGAAAGCACCAGCAGGAGCCGGGAAGCCACCCATGGGAGTACCGTGATGAGGAGTACCAATAGGGGAGGTGATGAAGCCACTAGAGACATTGACGTTGGCGCCGGCGCCGGCGGTGTTTGCAGCGTTGGCGTTGTCAGAGTTGGGGGTGGAAGAAGATCGCCAGGACATAGAGGATGGGGTGCCGCTTCGGGGACTCAAGGCATTGCTGTTGTTGTCATTGGTGTAGCTACCCGAGCTTTGGCGGGCAAATCGACTGCGTCCTGAGAAGCCAAAGGTGTGAGTCGAACTCGAGCCTGAACCCGATACCTGGCGGGAGGCGGATAACCCTGCGACGTGGGCATTGGGCGGGCCAGCCGGACGACGACTAGGAGTCCAAGGAGGGTTGGTACCAGGGGGAGGAGACGAGTTGGCCTGGCGGCCGTTCGAGCGCGAATCGGACATGGCAGCTAGGTAGATCCTGGTTTCCAATGCTTAGTAGCAGAAGACAAGAAAATTAATGTCTAGGGTGACGATGCCGTGGTGGAAGCGACGATTAATAGCGCGCTAGCCAGGGAAGTGGCTGAGCGTTGCGATGCTCACGGCAGCGACGACGCAAAGAAGGTTATGGTTATCAGAGATAGCGATAACACAATACAGGTTGATCGAAGGGGGACAAGCGACAAAACACAAATGCTGCCGACTTAAGGGGAAGCGATGAGATACAGATGTCGCCTACCTAGGGGGGTAAGCGACGACGCAACGGAGAGCCCCTGAGGTGAATCGGTGGCACGAGGGTGAATCGACGACACCGGGGGACGTCTTTGTTGGGTAGAAGAGGCGAATTGATATGGCGCCTTGCTACTGATAGGTGTAGTGAAGCGTGTGCACTTCGGAGTACGAGAGTGAGGTAGTGATGTGGTAGGTAGGATGATTGGTAGTATGAAAAGTGGTTGTGTGGAGAACACCAGTCCTGCTCTTTGCCACAGAAATTGGCAGGTTTAAATAGGGAACCACCGACGGTGAATATAAAATGTCGTAGTCGCCGATATTGAATACAAGCAGGAGGAGTTTCTAGTGGTTTGGTCAGTGAGCAGTGACTGTATTAAGTGGTTCAGAGTGACTCTGTATACCGTGGTTGCTATTGCAGTTTGTAACAATCGAGACCCCAAAAAGTGTGAATACAACAAACGCGCTGAAGAAGAAAATGCACTGCAGTGGACTTACCTGCCTGCTCTTAATATGTCTATTTATTGGTCCCAGATTCCCACGCTGCCTTTATGTTATTTGGGCTTGTTGAGACGTGCAACACCCACGTCTCGGCTCTATAGTAACCTATGCTGGTATATGTATCCGTCTTTTCGTAATAGGAATGGAGTCGTCAGGATGTTTGATAGCGATGTGCCTTTTGTATATTGGCCTTGGAATGACTGCTGATGAATTGTAAGTAATAGTCAAACATTGATAGACAGGCTGGAGGAAGGGGCTGCAAACCCTGTATATAAATCAGACGAAGAAGAAGTACAATAGGGAAGTCGCACCGAGTGTAGAAAATGCCTATCCAGCTCCAAATTATCTTTTGATAATGGGTGTATATAAAATGTCTATAAACATCGTTTGGGCAACAAGTAGACGAGGCGACGCAACAGAAGAGGAGAGAAGGCACGCCAGATATTTATGCTACCCGATGGACATGCTCTTGAGCACAGAAGAAAACGCGCATGATAATACAAGGAAACAAAAACTCTATTGCTGAGAATCTCCAAACGCCTGACAGGGGCTATTTTTCACCTCGCATACCATCACCGAGCGAGCAGAATCCAAGAGTATGAATGATACTGACAGAAAATTAGAGCAGTTGATAGGGTATGGTGGAACCCTTACCATCACTATCTCAACAAATAGTGACAAAGAATGCCACTGACCCATATCAGTTTTTGTGTTCGGCATTAAGCTGGTTCATTACAGGGGAATTCAATATCTTCAGTCTGGCTGCCTTGAACCTAATTGCAGAGAGAGAGATCAAGCGCAAAAGTACCAGTGTACATGTTGAGAGTCCTCGGATTCAATACTTCCATTATTGCACAGCAGATTATTTCCTGTCCCCAAGTTCCAGGAAATGCGAGAGCAGCTGGTGGACAATATGGGAGACCTCGTTTCTCCTAATGACCAGATCATATATAACTTTTTGCCTTCGTTCCAGTGTGGAACTCATGCCTCCTGCTTGAACCCTTGATCCTTCCGAGCCGATGAGGAAGCTTGAATACTTGTACAATACGTCGTAACTCGTGAATTAGATGTGGCGGAACTGTGAGAGGGGGCCAGGTGATCAGACACGATTCACTATCTCGTGTTCCTCAGCTAAACGAAGTATTGTAGGTTAACAACAGTGTTCAAGAAAGACTCGGTAAGTTTCAGTCTGTATGGAAAGAGAATAAAAGGCACCAACTTACCACCATTGTATCCTCCGTTACGGTTACCCCAGGCTGGCCAGGTGGGGGGAGTTCTCGGCGCATCGCCAGGCCTAGGAGATATTCGCTCGATCGTGAGGCCACTGATGTTATGGATCACATCAGACTCCTCACTGGTACGGCGGCGTTCATCTTTGGGCGGGGGGACGGGCGGCTGACCACCCATAGCCCCACCTCGTTCATGAACTGGATGGCCGTGGTGGATGTAGTCGACAACATGGTGCTCGCTATCAGTGGGTGAGCCGCCACCACGTGCCTCAGTATCCTCCTTCGGCTGCTGCTCGTCTCCCAGGATCCTGTTTCTGTGGGAGCGCCAGAAGAAGAGAGCCACAACCGAGAGCGTGACGACAAGAATAACGCCCACGATGAGGCCGATCTCGAGGGGCATGGAGGGGTGGGGGTTGTAGTTGTTCAGGACCTCGCCGGGAGAGCCGCCTCCATCGAAGGGGGCACCGCCTGGTGGCGCACCATGCTTCGGTGTGGGCGTTGATGTGGCTGCTGTCGTGGTCTCCGTTGTAGCCTCCGTTTTGGTTTCCGTCTGGCTCATTTTGACATCAAGCTATAGCTGTTGCCAAGCACAAGGCGAAGAAAGAGAGAACGTAACTGCGCAAGGATTTTCGGGTCTTGTGTTCTGTCTTCTTTCGAGAAAATGGCCTCGAAGAAAACTTGAATCTCGGCGTCCGGGGCAACTACTTTGTGTGTAAGTGCAGTGAATGAATGCAACGTAACTTGGCAACAAGCAATTCGTTGAGGGGCGCCCAGGGCCTTGATCGGCAGTACTCTATCAGAGAAGTACAGCGATAGCAAATTAGACTTGTTGCCTAGAGAACACTGGGGGGTGAGTGGGTGAGTATGATGCAGCCGAGATGTCTTGTCGTTGGTGATGTTGGCGATGTTGGTGCTTCAAGCGTGATGAAGAAGCAGCAATAGCAAAAGAGAGATTGCTGGCATTGAGCGGCTGGTTAATGCTACTACTATTAGAAAACGGTAATGGGTTGTCAGCAGGGACTTACAATCGTCCCGAAATTCAACAAGGGGAGGGATTTGAATCCAGTGCTGGATCAATTCACCTTTTTCACGACTGGCAGATGATTTTGGTGTCACCCGGCAGCCCTCCAAAATTGCTGGGAGCATCGATTGTTTGCACCAAAGGGAGAAAGAAGGAGTAATAAGTCGTTTCAATGTCGCAGTGTAGCCGAGACCTTCATCCAGAAACCCCAACGTCAAAAAATTCGTGTACGTGTGTGTGGATGTATGTGTGTCGTCCGTCATACATCCAATCTTAGGTGCTTACCTATTCCCTAATAATATTCTCCTTATATTCACCCGTATCCCTCAAGATTACCCACCTCTTCAGAGCCAGGTAGTTAGCGTTGACATTCTCTTTCTCTTCACCGGCCCGCCCGCCTTGATCCTGATGAGGCATGCGTAAGAGAGGGAGAGAAGCCGTGTTTCGGCCAGAAACCCGTTGGTGCAACTTCCGTTGTTGAACGAGCGCAGCATATCGCCGTCCCGATTGGCGACTCCCTTGTGCATCGAGGCGACATCCAAATCTGGCAGCCTACATACATCTGATCTGATCTGGGGAACCCCTGTTCCAACCTTGGATATAGGTATGTAGCAAGCCCCCCTTGAAACCCAACACGAGTGTTTGTTTGCTTTGGTCCTTTTGTACTTGGACGAAGAAAAAGTCAAGAGGCGTAGAAAGCAACAGCCCAGCGGGCGGCTCTCTGCATGGGCAGCCGCTGTATCTTTCCGAGCCCTGTTCTGTCTGTTTGAGCCTTGGATCCCAATTAAACGTCCAATAGCCGAGAGAAGTCCCCTTTGCGGCTAACCGACATTTCCGCCCACTCCTGAGATCGATCTTTCAATCTGCCTCTGTGGGTCCCTGAAGAGCCCAGCTCCGGTAACACAGGTACGATCCTGTATAAGAGCCTTAGAGAATGGCACTCGCACCCAGACACCCCTTTGTGTATCTCTTGTCCAACCGACTATCTTGTCGTAGATTCCCCGAGTCAAACTTCTTCTTTCGTCCTGTGTGTCCCATAGTCGGTGTGATCTCCATCCATTTATGCCATCTCCGTCTGCATCTTGCGTTTGCAATCATCATTGTCTCGGGCTTAGCAACATCAGTCAGGCCATGTAGAAAGAGCTGTTTAATCTTCCACGGCCCAAAATTCGCTATTTTTCCATTGCAATGGGCTGAAACAATCCATGGTTTACCTTGTATTGTGAGCAAACACTGGTACCTCATGTATGGCGTTTGCAGCCCTGGGGTATGACAGGTCGCTGGATTCATCGGGAAAGCGTCAAAGGCATGGAGGTTCACGATTTGGTGCCGTCTGTTGGTATCTACGTGTATCTAGTCATACAAATACCAAATCAGTTAGCTTAATACGTGACAGAGAGACCTATGGCACCGAAGCAGTACAGAGACGAGTCGTAAATTCTTTATTATCTAATGCCTGCCAACCCAACTCTTCAATTTTGCCAATAGCCAACGCCAGTGAATGCAGTAAATGTGTATCTTAGCTTTTTCGTTACATATCCTTCTCTAGGCCTTTACAGGTATCCCTTGAGAACGGCGGCCTCGGCGTTCAGTATCGAAGAGCCAGCAGCTCCGATGACGGTGTTGTGGCTCAGCGCCACGAACTTGATATCGAAGATACCGCTGTCATCCTCGCGCACGCGGCCCACACTGACGGTGTACCCACGTCCGAGGTCGCGGTCCAGGCGGGGCTGGGGGCGGTTGGGCTGGTCGTCGCCAAAGACCTTGATGCTCTGCTCAGGGGCCGAAGGGCAGCCGAGCTGCTGGGCCTCGCTGACGTACTCGCTCAGGGCCTTCTTGACCTCTTCGGCGCTGGGCGCGGGCTGGTTCTTGAACTTGAGCGAGACGCAGGCGGTGTGACCGTCGATGACGGGCACGCGGTTGCACGAGGCGCTGACGCGGAGCTGGTCCTGCTCAACAAAGGCCGTCTTGGCCTCGTTGATGTCGCCGAGGATCTTGCGCGCCTCCGTCTCCAACTTATCCTCCTCGCCCGAGATGAAGGGCACCACGTTGTCGATGATGTCCAGGGACGGCACGCCTGGGTAGCCCGCGCCCGACAGCGCCTGCATGGTCACAACCGAGACCTGGTCCACGGGGCCGAAGCGGGCCTGCAGCGCGGCGAAGGGGATGACGAGCCCGATGACGGCGCAATTGGAGTTGCACACCAGGAAGCCCTTCTGTAGCTTGTAGTGTTCGCGCTGGTGGGGGATGAGGTCCAGATGCGGCAGGTTGACGGTCGGCACGACGAGGGGCACAAGGGGGTCGCGGCGGTAGTTCTTGGCGTTGGAGAAGACGGCGAGGTTGGCCTTGAGGAACTCCATTTCTGCATGAGTTATGCGCAATCAGTCAACGTGCCCCAATGTGTCTGCGTTTGTCTCTCTCTCGTGCCTGCACATCCAAAAATGTGGACGCGATCGCTAATGGAAAAGCAGGGGGTGACAAGTACATACCTATACTCTCAGCCTCTTCAGCGTTAAGGCCACTGAAGACAACATCGCAGTCCGCGAACTCGCTGGCCTTGCACTCGCGCACCACCAGGTCGCCCACGGCACCCATGGGCGAAGCCTGCTGCCACTTGACGGCATCCTTGTACTTCTTGCCGGCGGATCGCGGCGAGGCGCCCACGGCGTGCAGGACGAAGTGCGGGTGTTGCGACAGAAGCAGGATGAAGCGCTGGCCGACGGATCCTGTGCAACCCAGCACGCCGCACTTCTTCTTGGGGAACTCTGCAGGGGCCATGGTTTTGGTTGATTTTCTGCAGTTTGCGTGATAGGTCTGCTCCTGTGGATGTGTGCAGAAGCTATTAATTGGATGCCGCTTTCGAAGACGGCAAAGATGGATGTATGTAATAGGTGTAACTTTTGCAAGTACGTATGGGTGGTGTCTGATTCATTCAATTGCCCCTCCAAAAACTTATAGCTTGCTAGCTGCCCCGCGATCGGACACGAGGGGTCAATGACCCAATCCAGTCGTATGTTTCTTCATTAAGTAAGCTGATTTTTATACTAGTTCCTCTTAGCACAATATAGCGCAGTATAGGAGGTCGCCGTCACTAGGAAAAGGATGAATCACCTGCGTACAAGTAGGTATAGAAAGGGGCTGGCTACATTGCGCCGCCATCGTCTTTTCTTTCTTAATTTGCGTCAAGCAAGGCGGCCCGGCCTCCGGCGTCGCAGATTATTTCTCTGCTTATTCGGAACGGCAAATTCTCACTTGCCACCCTCCACGATGATTCTCACAGTCTACTTTAGTTGTGTTAAACGGTTCACTCGTCGTATCATATATCCAGTTGAAAACAAAGTCGCTGGTACAGCTTATATCAGCTCGCAACCGACCATATGCCTGGTATGGCTGACCAACACTCTGCTGTGGATTTGATTAAAGGGGTAGCTGGGTATGTACCTAGATGTATTTACTTTGAACCAGAAAAGCAGCTCCGTCCCAATGCATTTCATAAATCATAATGCCAGGTACATCACTTGGCCACAGAGTCAATGTACCTGGATCGTTTCTTCTGCAAATAGCGCTTTGATCCGCTCTCCCTTTGCGAGCGAACGCTGGTTCTATTTGCTACTGCTGCTGGTCCGGTTTGAGCAGCAAAGGCAGCAGAGCCGTACTGCGAAGAACTAGCTCTTGCTGTTCGGCTCGGTCTCTGCAACGAGCTTCTTGTTGTCGGCGGTAACGCTGCGGGTCCTTCAAATATTCCATATGTCGAAGTGTGTGTCTTTTCCACCGACCCGTTGGGGCTGTAGTCGGCAATCCCTTTCCCCTTCTCATAGTGACTTGCGTCTCTGCTCTTGCGCGACAACTTGGCCGCCCCCGCACCGCCCGTAAAGACATTGCGCACATCCTGCCAATTCTCATCGGTCGACTTGGTCTCATCAGCCATCATCCATACGCAGGCAGCGACCAGCGCACCCAGAATGGCCACGGTGCAGAGCGCGGCGCCGACCCGGTCGCCCGTCTGGATTGGGGCGAACGAATAGGCGGCGCCATGGGGATCCGTCCGCCCAATATCCGACCCGCCCGCGCCCGCATTACCCTCGCTGGTGCCGCCGGTGCTGTTCGTGACAGGAGGCTGGGCCTGCTCAATCATGTTGGCTAGCACAACCTCCATGGCCGACATCTGCTGGCCTACGCCCATTGTACCGTCCCATACGCCGTCGCCCCCGGTGTTGTTCACCCAGCGGATCCCGCACATGCGGCCGTTGTCGCCGCCCGTGCACTGCTTCGCCGCGGCTACGGCCGAGTTCTGAAGTAAAGGCTTGATGCGGTCGTACGTCCAGGGGGCCCATTTGGTAGTGGCCGCCATCCACCGGCTGAGGTAAGCTTTGAAGGATTGCTGGTCCACGTTGCAGAGGTTGACAGACTCGCAGGCGACTTCGAGCATGACTTTTGGCGCCCCCTTGGGCATTTCCAGAAAGAAAACGTCGGTACCGTTCAGAAGGCCGTCTACCCTTTCGTGCCACATGTTGCTGTTGTCGGTTTGCTTGAGGTTGTTCGTGTACGCATACATAGCTGCAGCTCCGAGAAGAAATGCCCCCTAATCCCTCTAGTTAGCATAAATATGTATGAGGATCGGCTTCTCGTCGAGTGAAGAATCAAGGCTCAGGGAAGGGACATTCTGAGGCGCAAATTTCCAGACGAGGGTACGTACAGGGTTGTAAGAAAACTGGTAAGGCACGATGACCGAGCAGTTGTTGGGGGTGTGCGCGCCATCATAGATGTAGTAGTGTTCGTCGATGAATTTCACATCTACCATCCAGTCCCATGTTTTGATAGCCCAGTCCGCATACGTGCTGTTGCCTGTATACAATGCAAGGCGTGCAGCGATGTTGAAGAAACACGCCTGCGAGATGCTGTTTTTGTAGTCGAAACCGTTGTTCCACGTGAAAATCTGCCACCGTAACCCGCCATTGCAGTGTTCTGGATCCCATCTGGCCGCTTGGGTGTTGAATACAGCCTGGGCCAATGCCAGCCAGCCCGGCTGGCCAGCGGGAGGGTTCGGGAAGTTGTACTCGGCGGCCGACATGACCGCCATGCCCCAAAACCCTTGGTCATCGTTACCTTCGGTTAAAGTCTGGTTTGGTGGCATGTAGTCGTTATTGGGGCCAACCTGAAATAGCAGGCCTTCTGTGGTGATTTCGTTGTAAGTGGTGTCCCCTGTGTAGTACCAATAGTCGATTAGGGCGCCAAGGAAAGCACCAGCTTCCCACCCTTTATCAGTGTTAGTCAGTACAGCACTATACCCTAATAGCATTACGATTCTTACAGTAATACGGCTGTGGAAGAAGCCCAGGTGTGCCACCCGGCTTATTGCCGTTGTAAAAGGACATGAGGTCCTGAGCCATGCTTTTGGACACATCTTTAATGGAGTCTGGTGGTGAAATGGTGGTTAGCAGATTATCTTAACATCAAACGATAGGGAAATTTGGCCCCTACCTTGCGATTCAATGTCGAGTTGGTATCCAATAGCCAATTGGCCGGCTACCAGCAGCGTGGCTGTCAGGCCTTGTGTAGCTTGCCGAAAGAGCCGCATGATAGTGACTCCTTGGCGATGCGCTTGGCAGTCGTGAAGATCGGTCTTATACCTTACAAGGCCCCGTGATGATCGATTATTAAGAAATAAGAATAATATAGATTAGAACGACCAGAGGAAAAACCCGGCCTCATTCGTCCCAGAGCATGCAAGCGAAATTACAATAGCCGAGTAGCACCTGTCCCAGCTAGCAATATAGTCTTACTCCTGGAGAATGCGAGTGGCCGGTTCAACGAGAGTCGTCGTGGGATATCGGAGTCTTTCCCAGAGGCCTTTGGTGGTTGCAGGGGTATCGCAACTGCGCATGGAGAGGCACAGCTGCTGGCGTCCACTTTTACCGTCAAACGATATGATATGTCTGGCTATGTAATACAAGCAATATGGACTCATCAAAGGTTGGTGGTACTGGTCGCTTGGAGAATCTGGAACATGAGGAAACACACATAAACTGCGAGCCAGGACGATGAATTCAGGAGCCGCAGGGGGGAAAGAACAGACTCAACTTATCCCAGGGTGTCGGTGTCTTTCCAAGAACAGCCGGGAGAAGAAGGATGGACAGACATATCATATGTATGTATGAAACGTACGTCAATGGGCAAGTGTGTTGTCGCTCTAACTTGTACGTACAAGCTTCGAGCACACACGCACACGCACATACGCACCTTTGACTGGGACGTTTGCATTTCCCCGCGCTAGGAGTGACGCACTTCTGACCATCCCACACGTCGTTGCGAGTCGTCTCGACCCTCTGTCGGGGTACTTGCACATTGATGTAGGTTGCCATCAGAAAAACAGAGCCCGTCTCGCACACCCCAAACTTCTATTTCTTCTCCGGCTCGCCCGGGAGGCCACGAGCGCTCCAGCAACCCACGAACGGACTATTAGTTCGTTATGGACGAACGCCACCAAAGTAGCTAAGAATCACTCGAGGGTACGGCCCGCCGCCGGGCGCTTCCCTTTTGCCTTCGAATTTACCTTTTCCGGGTTTATCTTGGCTCGTTCAGGTTCTCCTTACCTTGATAGCCTAAATTTGATTTAAGGGTTAAAGCACTCGCATCCAATGACTGCATGTAAGGCACCTGTTCAAGACATCAGGTGGTGACACCCTCTTGGAACCAGCCACCACTCTGGCGACAACTCACCTACCTATCTTTCTTCTCATTGTGTTGTTTCGCCGGGATCCCGCAGGACTGGGTTTATCAAAGCGGGGTGAGAATGGGGAGAGCCGAGCCCACATTAGCTCTGCCGGGGGGTCTGGAGAGAGCTTGCGAAGTACATACATGATGACGCTAATGCTCATGAACTTCTCCCACCTCAAGCTCATCGTCGAAGGAGCTGGCTTATTACATGTAGGACCGGGAAAGTATGTGTGGCCGCACCAATGGTTATTTACTGATGGGTTTCTAGCGCTCAGCTGAGGCTGCTGGTTCACAAACTCTCTTTTCCCGTTCTCTTACTTTAGGTAACGACACGCACGCTGCGTTCGCATTGCTCATCAACCTGCATACTCCCTCCCGAGCACAAGGCAAACGAGAATGAGCCGTGGTTTATGTACCTTGCAGCGTGTCGGAGGGCTGCGGTATCTATGTGCGACAACCCGCAACTGTGGGCAATGACGAATGACCCCATCATCGTTATGCTTCCCTAATAATGAAATTTGGATATCCCGGGCTCTTGGGCTTCAGAAAGGCGTAGAATCCCATCTGGCTGCCCGCCACCTTGGCATTTGTTTTAGTTTAGAGTCTACCTAAGGTTTTGCAACACATGTGGCCACAGGCACTGACTGTATGATACTGAGTTGTTTGAAACCAAACAACATCAATGGGACGGACGAAAAGAACACCAAGAATACTTTACTGCTGATCCATCGTCTTGTCAATCTCGGTCCCTCCCGTACCATGATCGACCGAGTGATATTCTTTCTGATGGATTTCATACGATACCCAGGTTATTTATGGGCCAACGATCAAACCATCGTTAGCGTAGTGTCGGCATAACTGGGGTTGGGAAGAGAATCCAGCGGATATATGAGATGTACAGAGTCAAAGATCTAAGTAGGTTGGTATAGTGATCTCAGTACCAACAAGACACTGGCATTGGGTCTTGAATGGCAAGCTGAAAATACAATTTTCTTTGTCGAGGCCTGCCACAGCTTACCTAATCACGTATCCTACTTATATAGCATCAAGCTCGCCTGGGTTTGTCGCTGCCGTCGTGTGATGGCTATTCGTTGGATCGTTCAGCTATATGGGAATACATCTACCTTCTTTTAATAGCAGAATATGGCGGGCATAACTAGAACCGACAACTTGATCCCAGACATAGCGTTGCAGTTGCCATCGCGAACCGTTTATCTCCACCCCGCCCTTGGAGAACCTAAGAGTACACATCGACCGCAAGCAGGAATATCACTCTGTGATAAGTATGCTGCCATTACTGGCATGCCAAGCTGTCTACTGGCAGTGCAAACTATCACGATGCTCTGCAATGCCATAATCCCGGATGCTTGGCCCCAATTCACTAAACTACATACCTACCTACGCAGAACCACCCCACCGAGGGAGTCACTCGAGCTCCAGCTTCATTGCGACTACATGTAGCTTCGAAGTGACCAAAATCCCCTGAGGAGTTCTTTTCCCAAACATGTGTGTGTATTTCGGGAAGGTTGACGCCATCAGGACAGCCTGAATTACAAAGTCACGTGATGCTGCGCCATTCTTTAAATAAACAATGTTTACAGTAGGGGCCATCTTATAAGAGAGGTGAGATATAAGGCATGAGAACTGTCGTCTATACTCGAAACGTAGCCTATGAGAGGGGAGGTAGAGAGTGGGACAGGGCCAATATCGAGCGAATGGGGCCGCTGTTCGTGACGATGGATGATGAAACGGAACTGCAACGATCAAAGATTCGACTTGTGTGGCTCGGCGGCACCATAGTGGTACAAACCATTCCCCCAGAAGATCGACAGGGACTCCCGAGAAGATGCTAATGCAAGCCATGCGCCGGAAAACACATGGGAAAATGCGTTTCAATGAAGGAAGAAATAGATTTGTCTGACTGCAGGCAACTCTACAGCTTATTAGGTAATACTTGGAACTTTGAGGTTGTTCTCGATGCATGAGGCGGGAGGCTGGTGACCCTGATTAGATCATGGCTGGCCATCAATTTATTTTAGTGGAGTGAGGGAGCTGAGCTGGCTACCGCTGGCTGGGCAATACATCATGTATTGATTGAACGCATCAACAACAACTTATCGACATACTGTCGTACGCCCTGACCATAACAGCCTACAGTAAACCCCCGACCGAGTGGCCAGGATTGATGTTTGTCCCAGAGTCCCAGTCATCCCGAAGCATTCGAGGCTCACATGTACGGAGTAGTTGGATGGCAAATACATACCTCCCAGCCTAGATGTGGAATTGACAAATCCTTTCTTGCTCACTGGAAGCCAAAAAGAGCATACGTAGTCGCAGGCACTGCCGCATTCCAGCGACGGGCGAGTAAGCGTCTAGCCAGGTTGGGGTGGGCATTGCGTGGACGGTTGACGAACGAAGCCGAAGCCGCCACCATTTTGAGTTAATTCAGTACGATTTCCTCGTATTACTTACGAGTAACAACATGCTGCTGAGTGATTTCACTGGGGAAATGATGCTTGGCTATTGACTAGGCAGGCTGGTTCCTCTTGAATCAAAAGTGTCGGTAACATACCTAATTACCTGGGTATTCATTCACCTATCCTGCGAGAATGAAGCTGTTATATGCGGTTTGACTAATAATAAGTCACAAAGGGAAAGAGAGAGAAAAAAAAAGACAGAGGGACCCCTTCGGTTGCCCGGTGATCCATTCCATAATTGTGCTGTGTTAAGACCATCAAACCATTGGAATAGGACACCCCTACCTCCGACCGTCCCTGTTTGAGATCATTGCGAGAGGAAGCTCGGACTCCTGATTCCCTTTTACTGCTACGGAGTCCCTGGACAGAAGTAACTCAAGCGTCCATCCAGGCCACACACCCAGGCTCCAGCCAAACAAACCCAGCCCCAGAGTAGAGTAGCCAGCCCAGTAGCCCAGGTGGTCCCCCCAGCGCCCAGAGCCAGAGCTACGTAGGACCCAGTCAAGTCGCCCAGCCAGCCCATCAATCTTGCATGCTTGCAGAGAGACCACTCACTCTGCCACTCTGCCACTCTGCCACTCTTGCTCACACCTTAGCCTCCCTGACCCTCCCGGAACCCAGAACAACCTCTTCCACCCATTCATTGTACCTTGCCATCCTCCCAACCCTCTCTCTTTCTCTTTCACATACCACGAAACTCTGCTCTCCCAATCACCACCACCGATCGCATAAGCATCTCTATTTCGAACCGACCTTTGTCAACCCAAATTCGACTACTCTACGATTGATTCGTTCCGTCTTCGACACTTTCTCTCTCAAAATGGCGTCCCACAACCAAGAAGCCCCCTACGACCCCTACATCCCCAGTGGCCAGGCCGGCGCTGCACCTCAGCAAGGCGGCAATGCCAAAACACAAGCGCTGCAAGCGGTAAGTCGCTTTCATTCTGCTTCCTGAGCTTTCGAGTTGGATTCGTCCCTGGATCGCGAGATTACGATGCCACGCCTTGGTCTTCGCGGACTACTATTGGGGGCGCCGAGCGTTCACATGGCAACTTGTCATCAATTCCGAATCACACGGGAGACTGCATCGAACCCATCAAACATCTGCGATGTTACATTCGCACAACCACGATATTACAAAGATGTGCATCGCATTCGATGCGTACATGAAAATGAATGCATTGTTTGGTACTGCGACGCGCTTTCTAGCTGGATGCCGATTGAAAACGAGCGCTCCATGCATGCGACGGGTACGATCGGTGTATTGAGCGATCGATCTTTTTTGGCTCAGCGCCTGCAAAGAGCGAATTATATCGCATATACAGCGCGCAGTCTCGCAATTATCCAGGGAATACTTGAAAACATTAAATAAAATGAGCAAACCGACTGACTTGTGATTCTGAACAGCAAATTGATGACACCGTTGGTGTGATGCGAGAGAACATCAACAAGGTCTCTCAACGTGGCGAGCGTCTCGACAACTTGCAAGACAAGACAGACAACCTGGCCACGTCGGCCCAAGGTTTCCGCCGTGGTGCCAACAGAGTGCGCAAGCAGATGTGGTGGAAGGACATGAAGATGAGGATGTGCCTGATTATCGGCATCATCATTCTTATCCTCGTCATTGTGGTTCCTGCTGGTAAGTACCCACTCGCATCCTAAACGCCACTAAGTAGATGAATTTGCATCTGACCGATCTTCTCCCTTCTCTAGTTGTTGCAACCCAGCATAAGAACTAAGCGAATGGCTTCTTCACTTTCTGCCTGAGGCTCAGGCAGTGTTGGCTACAGTCCAGGGGACTTAGATAACGAGGACGATTTTGACGCTACAAACAAAAACCCGATGATGACGACGGCTTGAATCTCGCGGGCTTCGAGCACACACACACACACATTGGGCGGTTCGGTCACCGGATTTACGAATTCTACTGAACGATGGAGTTTATTTTTTGCCGCTGTGTTTTCACTGGTCTTGTTTTTTCTGCTTTGGCACGCAATGCATGGTTGATACGAGGCTTCCAGCTCGATACCCCCCACCCACACACCCCCGAGCAGATATACTAAGCAGAGGACGGAATGGATGGGCCCTGTATGTATGATGGCGAGGCGAGGCGAGACGAGACGGGGCGTTTTCCCGACTAATTGACATACCTTATGATATCTGCAAAAGTAGCCTACGGCGATGGCGTCCGGCATTGATTGATGTGACATGGTAGTCGAAGATGGACGTGATACAGCGCGGTGTACCCGACTGGACGGTATACGAAACCATCCACGGGCTATACTCCTGCACTAAACCTTGTGTACCGGCAATGCAATCACTAACCAGTCGAAAGAGTTCAAGAGTTCCTCAGATGATATGCCGTCAGAGTTGTGCCAAACTATGCCAAGCAAGTTGGCATTGACTTGCGATTTATACTACTGAAGAACTGGCAGTAGGTACTGGCCTCGGATGGTGGAACGAGTTCGTCATCCTCCACCAAACCTACATGTTTCTTTCCCCCGTCGATCTCCGTGTCCAGGCTTGCTCCATGGTCATCGCCTCTATATCTGAAATTCAAGGCGTCGGCGAGGACAGCAGCACCTCAAGTTTGTTCAGCCAGGAGATCCCGTTTTTAACAAGGACTACTTCTACCGCAAGATAGGAAGCAACGCTGTCCTTGACAAAGTGCTAAGAGGATAAGAGACCATATCCCGAGGCACTAATGAGTTTTACCTTACTCCAAGACTATTTCCCTCAGGGCAGAGTCAACTCCGACTTTTTGAGTATACGTATGAGATATCGCATTGGGCATTTCGTTTCGAGGAGTACAAACTGGGTGACTGGCCGGCGATGGGTAACGGACTGCAGAATAGCCATGCATTCTACGGCGGAATGGTCATGTATTATGTGAATAGTCATGTATTTGGTGGAACGAATAGTCGTATTCTACCTGAAGGAGTACACAGAGCTAGTAACAACAATAACGGCCTATTAGTTTACGTAGTCATGCTCGAACACTACCGACCAACTCTCGATTGTGGGACAGATTGTGCCGAGTATATGGGCCTTGTGGCCCATTTCTTCGTAGTTGTAAGTCATGAGAGCGTCTAGCCATTTTGCCCGTGTTCTCGTACCTTTCCAGACTATCAGCATGGCCACATCACGCCGTCGTCTAAGGTAGCCTTGGTAGTACTCTGCTGAGGTCGAGTAATGATCTACAGCGAGTGGTCGCCCGGCTATAGCTGGATTGAACCGTCCATCGAACCGTCCATTTGACCGTCCACCAAATGGCAGCATGTGTTCGCGGAACTGTTCGAGCAGTTCCTGAAACAGCCTACGGCAGTTCAAGTTGGGTTGTTCACCTGGCAAACCAAAGCGGATGAGTTCGACTAGATCTTCCTCATCGTAGTCCATCTCGGATGGAGTCCCTTTCCACGTTACGAGCTCAATCTTCTCGGCCTTGCCCTTGTGGAGCAGGTCATACATCCATTGCGTCTTGTCTCTCAAATGATTGCGTGAGGCGACCCTGACCATGAACTTGGGATGCTCGTCTGTCGTCTGCCCGAACTGGACTCGACAGACGTCTGGGTATCCACGTATCTGGGAGACTTGTGCTTCCAGCTCACTCATTGGCGCAATTTGGCTGTCCGAATAATGGAGCAGGAAAGTGTCGACACGCATTTCACCGTCTAGGGCAGGGTCTGGGTGTCCCAGTAACCAGTGAGGATCGAGTTGCATTCGGCGGAAGAGCGGATGTGTCTCGATCTCACCCATCGAAACATAATCCTCCATCCAAGGGGTAGACCAGTCGTAGCCTGCCTCAGGTGGTAATTGGCCATAATCCGACATGCGAGCTTGGAAGATGGATTTGGTGGGCGTCGTTATACCGATGGATGATGGTACAGGTTCTTCGTGCGCGCCTGTGCCTGGGTTGGTGAACTGGTACAGCGGAACAATCCGAGCTTCACTCCGGGTTCCAGTGTTTTCAGAGGTAAATAGACGTTCTCTCCCTTTCTCCCCTACAGCTTCGATGACGGCCCCGTCAGGGCCAATGCATGCTTCCAAGGGTTCGTTGCGTTTCGCCAACTCTTTCATCAGAGAAGCACCCAACACAGTGTCTGTAGCGTATTCCGTTCGAGGGGGCTCCGTGAGGCAGGGGATCGCCATGGACGTACCCAGACTACCTTGGAAATAGGTATGGGATTCCTTATCGGGCCAGACTGCCCGCAAACAACAAGCGATATTAGCGGCGGCAGCAGCAGAAATCCCGTTGTTGTTCCGTGCCATGAAGTGAAGGGCAGGTAAGATAGGTGCTTGCCGGCGGGACACTCACTGAACATTACAAATGCCACATCTGTCTCGGCGGGCGACTAGCCCACGAACATCAAAGCTGGTGGCTTCGAAACAGTGAGCGAGGCCGCCTTGCGGAGAGCGTAAAGTTTGGTGAGCTCCCACAGCGCAGAGGCAACGGTCCCCGACTTGGTCGCTTCCATCTGGGGATCCAGACTCATACGGATCAATTGTATACAAGACATTTTTCGTAGACAATGCAAAAGCTCCAAAATTGTGTCGATGATGATCATGAATATTGAAACCTGGTGGTATTCTCTTTTGACCTTGCCATTGCTTGAGCATGTGTAAAGGGGGAAGGTAGCAACCTGGCCCGAAATGTGTGCAGAAATGAACGAGACGGGGCAGCTACTTACAACCTTGGTGTATTGTCGGCGCAAGTAGCCGTCAGTCAAGGAAGGGACATCGAGATAAATAAAACCAGATGAGGTAGCTACAACTGCCTGTCTCCAGTCATTGCACTGGTTGCTCAAGTGTTACCTGCCTTGAACTATCTCGGTGTCTGCTACCTGGTGTCACATCACCACCGAGCTAGCCAGTACCTGGCCAGTCATTCCACTGCTTGCAACTCCGTTGCTAGCTAGCCTAGATATCCTTGAGGTGGTTGCCTCGGGTTGCTTGAACATTTTACCTCCGAAAAGGAAAATCAAAAGGAAGTCAACGAGGTAATATCGTCTGGTCAGCGTATCAGATACACCAAGTTCAAGTTGAGCCATTGTCATACCTACTTGGTTGTAAGGAGTCACTCGAGCTTCGGCGTCCACGGTGCAGATCGGAAGTCCATCAACATGTAGAGTCACCTTGCTCCTATTCATCGGATGTATGTGAAAAGAGGCAAGAACTATGACTGTGAGCACCCACATACATAGTGTTCTTAAATGATTACTGAACACATAATTGACTCAGGAGTACTCAGGAAGGGACTGTTGGCAGCTCATGAACAGATGTGCCTTGCAGTCGAAGAAGCCAAAGCTACTGAGGAAGGGTCAGTAGAGGTACATAGCATGACCCTGCCTATTGCTGGGTAATAGAAGCACTTAGCGACGTAATATAGAAAGAGCCTGCCAACACTTACATTGAAATTTCCATCATGATCACACCTGCAGAAGATATGGCCTTCCCAGCGAGCCTGGACTAAGAGATATGTACTGGCAATAGCAGCTTACACCAATTTGCAGCACCACAGGCGCAGTGCCAAGGCATAATGCACCAATAGCGTTCCTCTGACTTCCTGTTTTGAGAAATCACCTTTCTTCAAGGTAACGTAAAGGCGATACTACAGCTTGCTGTGGCAAATCATAGGCCATAGGCAAAAGAGGGAAGCACATGGCCTGACCTGGAAGGGAGGTCTAAATATATCTACCTAAGGTACACAACAATATATATCCACGCTGGTAACCTGGACCTACCTAGCTACCTACCTATGGTTAGGTAATTGCATAAGTCGCGCAGGCTGTGGAGCGAGAGATAATCAGATCAAAATTCAGTCCACCGAGCAAGGTTTCTCCAACTTCTTTCAAAAACGCCCTATGAATCACTAAAACTCGACGGGCCTTGCCCGATTAGGCCTGGTTGTGCCAAGGCGTGTGTAGTCAACTCTTCCTCCTTGAACACTTGCGGTACCTATCGTTAACGAATGGCTTGAATCATGGAATAATCCTGACATAATTAGGATAGTCTAGTCGACTATATGGAATAAAATAGTTCGTTCCCCAAGTCATCCAGTTTTCAATCCTCTGGTTATGCCAGTTTACCAATAGAATAGCTGGTGCGATTACCTCCCCTAGGTAGGTACCTGTAGTTTATTCCACTGGTACGACTTGGAGTGCGCTAGTGGCAGACTTGGGATTTTTGGGGGCAACGCATTGGAAGCAGCAAGGCTGCGGTTAAGCGGGCCAGCAAAGACGCACTCACAGCACCTGGAAGTGGAAGGAGCGATTTTCGGCGTCACCACAACCCGCGTGCTTAATAAACTCGAATTTTTCCCACTACTTCCACCTGCGATGTGAACCTTGGATTTGAAGTCGCCTTTCCTTCACATCACGCAAAACTAGGTAAGTTACGCCAATGCTCGAACCCAACTGCCCCATCAATTGATTCATTATCTTCGGTGGGGTATAAGTATGAGCAAAACTTCCAGTCCTTACGCCCTTCAATCCATTTGACTAACCGTCAACTCCAGTAACGCCGTCATGCTGTCCACGTCTCGTCTGGCCGTCCGAGCGGTTATCCGAGCCGGGCGCCGTACGGCTTCGACTCGAGTAAACGGAATAACCGCTGCCTCATCAATTACCCGACGCACCGTTGCCGCCGCTTACTCCACTCGCCGAGCCAACAACTACGATGGGCGCCAGACTGCAATCCACGTCCTAAACAGCGTTGGTTCCAAGCGGGAGGCCCAGCAGTACCTCTCCCACTTCTCGTCCGTCTCGTCCAAGCAGTTTGCCGTTATCAAAGTGGGAGGCGCTATTTTAACCGAGCACTTGGAAGAGCTATGTTCGTCCTTGGCCTTCCTTTACAATGTTGGGCTATACCCCATTATCGTTCACGGTGCTGGCCCTCAGCTGAACAAGCTGCTCGAGGAGGCGGGCGTGGAGCCCCAATTCGAGGAGGGCATCCGCATCACTGACGGAAAGACCCTTGGCGTGGCCAGGAAGCTGTTTCTTGCAGAGAACTTCAAGTTGGTCAGGGCTCTGGAGTCCGTGGGTGTTCGTGCCCGACCGATCACTTCCGGCGTCTTCATGGCCGATTACCTCGACAAGGAGAAGTGGAAGTTTGTTGGCAAAATCAACGAGATTAACAAGAATCCTATCGAGGACGCCATCGAGAGCGGTTACCTGCCCATCCTGACCTCTATGGCCGAGACGACCGAGGGTCAGGTTTTGAACGTTAACGCTGACGTAGCCGCTGGCGAATTGGCTCGCGTTTTGGAGCCCCTGAAGGTTGTCTACCTCAGTGAGAAGGGTGGTCTGTTTGGAGGCGAAGGCAACAAAATCTCCGCCATAAATCTGGACGAAGAGTTCGATTACCTCATGAGCCAGAGCTGGTGCAAGTTCGGTACTCGTCTCAAGATTAAGGAAATCAAGGAGCTGCTCGATAGCCTTCCTCGGACTTCCAGTGTGGCAATCATTCATCCCGCTGAGTTGCAGAGAGAGCTCTTTACTGACTCTGGAGCCGGCACCCTGATCCGTCGCGGGAACAAGCTGATGACCGCCGAGAGCGTATCCGAGTTCTCTGATCTCCAGAAGCTCAAGGATGTTCTCATTCGCGATCGCGACCTGACGGACTCTCAGGCCACTGTCGATCGATATGTGGACTTCCTGGAGGGGCGCAAGTTCAAGGCGTTCTTCGATGAGCCCATGAACGCTCTGGCTATCGTCCTCGAGCCATCTGAAACCCAGAAGCACAATGTTTTATCGACTCTCACCATTACCAAGTCCGGATGGTTGACCAACGTTGCCGACAATTTGTTCTCCGCTATCAAGAAAGAATACCCTAGCTTAGTTTGGACGGTTAAGGCAGATGATGAGAACCTCTCTTGGTTCTTTGAGAAGGCCGATGGACATATCGTTCGTGGTGACGATGTGCTCTATTGGTATGGAATCGAAGAAGGCCAGGGCCTCATAGACCTCATGAAGGAATTCACCATCCACGGCCGCGCGATGTTGGGCGAACTGAACTTGGAGGCGCGTCTCCATCGGGCTGCTCAAGTTGCTTCCCAGAACCTGAAGGCGCAGTTCGCTTCCGGATCTGCCGCGAACCAGGCTCGTGGTTACTCAACATTCGCTCGCCGGCCTGTAATGGGAACTGCTGGGGCTCTTTTCAAGGGCCAGGCTCGTGGTTATGCTACCACTACCAACCCTAACCCTCCTTATGGCAGGAAGCATGCTTCCAACGAAGTGCCGTCCCGTGTTGCGCTGATCGGTGCCCGTGGCTATACCGGTCAGGCTCTGATCAGTCTGCTTAACACTCACCCCAACTTCGTCCTTAAGCACGTCTCATCCCGAGAGCTCGCAGGTCAGAAGCTTCAAGGATACAACAAGAAGGAGATCATTTATGAGAACCTCAGCGCCGAGGATGTGAAGCAAATGGAGGAGAACGGCGAAATCGACGTATGGGTCATGGCCTTGCCTAACGGTGTCTGCAAGCCTTTTGTTGATGCGATCAACGAGGCACGGGAGAAGACCCCTCGGGAAGAAGGCAGCCTCATTGTGGACCTGTCTGCCGATTACCGCTTCGATAACAGCTGGACATACGGGCTTCCCGAGCTCACCAAGCGATCTTCGGTTGCTCAGGCAACCCGAATCTCCAACCCTGGTTGTTACGCTACGGCAGCTCAACTTGGCATTTCTCCCCTGGTTGAGCACCTCGGTGGCCAGCCTAGCGTATTCGGCGTTTCTGGCTATTCCGGTGCAGGAACGAAACCGTCTCTCAAGAACAACGTCGAGTTTTTGACAAACAACCTTGTCCCATACAGCTTGACCGACCACATCCACGAACGCGAGATCAGCAACCAGCTCGGCACTGACGTCGGATTTATTCCCCACGTCGCCGTTTGGTTCCAGGGTATTCACCACACTATTAATATTCCCCTGAACAAGACGATGACATCGCGAGACATCCGCCAGATCTACCAGGATCGCTACGCTGGCGAGAAGCTCGTCAAGGTTGTTGGCGAGGCTCCATTGGTCAAGTCGATCAGCGGAAAGCACGGAGTAAGTCCCCCTCGATCTTTGCGTTAATCATGCGACTAATCTATCTACAGGTCGAGATCGGTGGATTTGCTGTCCACAGCTCAGGCAAGCGAGTAGTCATTTGTGCTACCATCGATAATCTGCTCAAGGTACGACCATCTCATCCCTTCCTATCCCAACGTGTCTTTGGGATGTTTCCCTGGAAGAGCAGTACTAACATGAAGACTCGAATGACAGGGAGCCGCCACGCAATGCCTACAGAACATGAACCTTGCTCGTGGGTACGCGGAATACGAGGGTATTCCGTTGATGGATTAGGCGTTTGATTATTGTTACCAAAATGGGTCGGTTAAGGAGCCTTGGTTGCTTTTTATGGCAGGTATTGTACATAGGTACTTTATGGTTGTTCCGAGTTTAGATGAAATAAACCGCTGAACTTCAAACTTATATGGATTGATTCTTCTACTTTGATATTGATAGAGTGTCGTCGTGATTGTCTTTCATTGTGGATCTGATGCCGGCCAATCCCGTGTGCCCTTCATTTGCTACGCTTTTGGGAGACGCTAAAACCTGACGTTTTTGGTACACCTGGGATTCTTCTGGAATTGAATTCGTCTGTCCACTTATAACGATTTCTTACCAGGTCAGTGAGAATGACAAAACGTTCACAAGGCTGAAATTATGTGTGGCATCTGACAAGCTCTAGGTTTTACCTGCTTTAGACCCATCAAGACATGACATGGGAATCACTTTGATTTCTACGAGCCAGAGGTGGAAGCAGTCGCAAAATCACCACCAACACTAATCCAATGGCCGCAGCTACTACCCCTGAAGCGCTATGGGAGGTTCGGCGCATCCCCAACAAAGGCTGCGGTGTAGTCGCCACGGCCCTCATTGAGCCCGGCACGCGCATCCTGATGGAGAAGCCGCTATATATCCGCCCCATGACCGACGACCCCATCCCCGAGCAAAACAGCATAGTGGAGTCTCTGATCCGGAACCTGTCCGACCCGGCGCAGCGGAATGCCTTCCATGAGCTCGCCAGCTCCTTCTCCGTACTCTACCCGGACCACCCGTACTACTCCATCGCCACGACCAACGAGGTGGTCCTGTCGGGCGCGCAGGCCGGCGCCTCGGGCCTGTTCCTGCAGTGGTCACGCTTCAATCACGCATGCACGCCCAGCGCCTACTGGGCCTGGAACGACGAGGGGGTCATGAGCGGGACGCTGACGGTCCACGCGATCCGCCGCATCCAGCCGGGCGACGAGATCTCCATCTCCTACTTCGAAAACCGCGTCATGTCGCACGACGACCGCGAGCGCTACCTCGCCGAGATATACTGCTTCTCGTGCGACTGCGCGCTTTGCTCGCTGGCACCAGGGCCCTGGCGCGACGATGTTGATGAGCGGTTGGATCGGCTGGAGGCGTTTTGGCGGAAGTATCATCTGGGCGAGGAAGCTGAGGGAAATCCTTCTTCTACAACTACTTCGCCTTCTCAGCCGTCAAACGAAGCCAGAACCAACGGTCCTACCAAGCAAGAAGAAGAAGGCAATAGTGATGCTGTTATCGACGTCAAGGCACGAAACCGACGCCGCTACCTGAACGATCCCGAAGGTTGCTTCGCCGATTGCCGTGAAGCAGCAGAGCTCATACTCGAGGCCGAAGAAGACGTCGATGGGGACGGAGGCGGGGGTGAAGACGGAGATATTGCCGGATGCATCGACCTCACATTCGCGTACGAGATCGCACTGGCCCTGACGCTGGCCCTGGGTGATGCGGCGCGGGCCTCCGTCTTCGCGGTACGCAACCAGGCCCGGTACACCGTTACGCTCGGCGCCGATAGCGTGTCGGCGGTGCGGGCGGGGGTCTGCGCGCAGAATCCCCGCGCCGATCGGACGTTTGGGTCGTTGAACAACGGCGGGAAACGGATAGAAATACGTTCCCAAGACGTACCGGACGTGGAGGAGATTGGGGAAGAGGCGTTTGAGGAGTGGCTCTGGAGTACGGAGGATTGGCACGTTGGGGAGGACAAAGTTTTGTCGCTTTCAAGTTCCTAGCCTATAGGGCTTTCCCCTGGCGGATGACCCCCAGTATCCCGCCTCATCATCATCGCTCATCGAGCATGGGCTAAAAAAGGCGACCACACAGTCAGAACATTGGCCCAATCGGTGGGGTGCCTTACGTTCCTAGTCCCCCGTCCCTTGGGGCAGCACGTTTGACAGTCATGCTGGCTACGGATAGCTTGTAACATCTCATGTATTTGCTTAGAAGTCTTTTCGATATGAAGCTTCCCAGGATTACCCCTATTCAACGCCGATGCACCCGCTAATGCTCAAATTATATGAAAGCAACCTGCTACGGTCGCAATATCCATCCGTCATAGTGGCAAGCCTTCCTGCCCGCTCAATGGCAGTCCCTCCCATTTGTCCGACAGTATGTAGAAGTGATTTCCTATACGTGCTGCAATATCCCATCGTAAAGTACACATGAGGCCCGCCGGTGAAAACCGCATCAGGCCCCGTCTCATTGCACTCTCCCCATTTTCATCGTCTTTCATCCGAACATCGAGAGACTGAGAAACGGCGGACCCAAGGACCGGACTACTCAGGTGTCCCGTCCCGTCCCAACTGACCCCTTTTCATGACTCGCAAAAGATGTCAAACTCAGCCGTCGAGCTGGTGAGTACAGCGAAGCTCGTCAGCGTAGCCGAAGCGATGGACTCCTTGCACGCGTCTAGATGATGAGACGGGATCTTGTCAGTTTTTCATCACCAAAACTCGGTAAGACCGTTTGGATGCGACTGCTACTCACTGTTCTGCTTGTCGCAGTCCGAGACCTTGAAACCGGCGTTCTTGTTCTTGTTGGCCGCGTCGGCGCAGTCGTTCTTCTGGTTGTCGCAGGCGCGATTCGCTGCGGTCTTGAAGTCGGTCTATATGCGGGCGAACCAATCAGCTTCTTGATTCGATACAGCACTCGCCCATGTGGCGAAATGTACTTACAAAGGTATCGCCCTCGACAGTAAATGGCCGCTTCTTGTCCTTCGATTGTGTGATCTGTGTAACGCCAGCGCATTAGTACGCAAGTGTGAGAAGTAGCGGATGGTGACATAACATACAGATGCAGCGGAGAAGCCACCCAACTTGCCACTGAACGGCTGGATGTTGTCCTGAAGCGCCTGCCGCGGCAGCAGGCCCATCTTAAAATCGCGCCGAATCTCGTCCACGAACTCGCCGCCGCTGCCGCCGGCCGCGGCTCCGGCGACGAGAAGGCACAGCGCCGTCATAGAATTGAGCATTGTGCAGCACTTCATGATTGTGTATCTTGCGATCGAGATAACCGTATGTATAGTGGGATGACGTGGTGGTGATGATGGTATATCCGAATTAGATAGCAAGACGGGGCTGTCTCCGGTTTATAGTACGACGCGTGTTGTGTTGTATGATTGTCTGTTATATATGACGACGTTGGGTCTGTTCCCCGTCTCGGATATAACGAAGTGATCCTTCCCGCGTACTTGTGCTCCCTAGTATGCCGTGTGGGATGTTTCGCGAGGCCTCTACTTTGGCGCCGGTCGTATCGGTGATCGTGTGTAAGTTGCCGGTTCGGTCCGGTCACGTTAGGTAAGGAGCAATTGACAACACCGACAGAACTCAAATATATCGACTCGATATTCGTCTTTTGCTCGCTCGCTAGCAGAACCGGATGAAAAGAAAGTCTTGTTATCGAACCGATCAATTCAACCGAAGAAGATACAAAACACGCGGATCGAAAGGTTTCGACGACTAACTTAATACCAACGTCGTCTCTCCTCATGTCGAGAGAAGCATATCCTGAAACCCATCATGAGACAACGTTGGCCGCGCAGCCAATCAGAGACGGGGACGAAGGACGAGCCATGTTACAGCCCCTCCACCATATCCGACCCGACCAGTCCCCAAGTGCGTCTGGGACCAACACAAACCACGAACCACGGATCTGCGCCGGGGACCCCGATAAAAACAGAACAATTAATATCCAAGAAACATGGCTAAGTGAGCCGGATGCGGAGAAAGCGTTTTGGTCGTTGCTTTTGGGGGGCCTCTGAATTCAGTGAGGCGGACGGACGGCTCGGTATCCGATGGGTTTCGTCGGCATGTAAAGGTGTCTAGGTAGCGTGGTAGGTGTGTACAGCTACATAGTAATGTCAATTGCAACGGTGCCAAAGAATGCTCCCAAAGAGCACCGTAATAATAACAATAATAATCAATACCTACCTACCTAATACATCGAATGGAGCTCTGCCTAGGTCATGCGTACATCATTCACATACCAGTATAGTCTGACATTACGAATACAGTACTGCAGTCTACTCTGTCCTGGGCCTTGACTCACACACCAACCTAGCAGCATCACCGTCAAAATACGAGTCATGGGGGGGATTTCCGCCAGATTGGTACACTACGTACTTTAGAGGTAGGTTAATCATCTAATAAACTCTCAAAGGTAAACTACTGCAGGTACGACAAAGTCAAACTGCCTGGGAAGAAGAATTAAATAATGATACAAAAAATTGTTGGAGAAAATGTGAACACATGGTATTATGTTTTGAAGCTCTATACACACGAAGAGATTGATTTTCTTGATAGGAAATCCTCCCATTTTTTGGCTTGTGGAATTGGCACATCACATCTCTCTTGGGAGCGGAAGCCTCCTTTTTATGCCGTTCTTCCTACAGCCACATGATTCCTGTTGATATCACTGTGATTTCGTATACAACGGCATAACCACTGAATCTATCGAACTGTTTTGTCTTTTTTGGTGAAGGGTTCATTATGGTTGGGACATCTCTAAAAACCGTAGATTAATCTCCAATGACTATGAGCCTGGGAATCCATGCAAATATCCCTTGCAAACTCCGACGCCGGTCCATTCGAAAAAAAAGAACCCAGAAAACGAGCTTCGTACTGTGGTGGTAATGATGGTGGTGATTGGTGGTGAGGGTATCGAGGTTTGTTGTAGTGGTATGGTTTTGGTACCGACCCTTAGAAGTTGGTACCCGTGTTGGAGCTCGGGGCGTGATATGACTCCAAGGTGCTCTGGAAGGGGCTGCGACCGCTGACGCTGCCAGGCTCGTTCTTCTCGGGGCCGGCGTTGTTGAACTGGCTGGTTCCGGCGCCGTAGTTGACAAGGTCCTCGCCGTCGTCCTGGTCCCGTCTCTTGGCACGAAGCCTCCAGATCAAGACACCGGCGGCGGCCAGAATAATGGCGCCACCAACACCGACGCAGACACCGATGATGGTGTTCTTGGTTGATTCGGGCATACCCTTATCATCCGAGTTCGTCTGGCCTTGCGAAAGACCCGGGGTCACGACCGACTGGGTTTCAACGGCTGATGTTTTGCCATCGGACATAGTAATGGTGTGAGTGAAGACGGTGGTGAAGGGCTTAGCGGTGGTAGGCTCTGGGGAGAATTCGGTGGTCGTCAGAGGAACCTCCATCGTCTTTCCGTCAGAGGTCGTCTTTACCAGCGTGGTATGCGTATTGGTAGGTTTACCGGCGCTAGTCGTCTGGGCGGGCCCCGGGTTGGGGGTTGTCTGCCCGCCGCTGGGAGTGGTAGGCGCAGCAGCGGTGGGAGTGGTGTTGCCAGCGGCCGGGGTAGTGGTTGGGTCCGGTGCCTTTGTCTGCTCTGTTGTGGTCTTGTCGGGAGCCTTGGTGGTAGTCTCGGGGGCCTTGGCCGTAGTGGTGTCGGGAGACGGCGCGGCAGATGCGCTGGCAGCAGGCTTGGTCTCCTCAGCGGTGGAGGTGGAGTTATCTGCCGCCGCCAGGCTGTCCAGGAGACCAGGCGACCGGGCGAGGACCTTGAAGTCGAACCATGTCGCCTGGGCGACGGTGAAGATGGACAAAGCCACCATCAAGAGGCGGATGAGTCGCGTGGAATACATGTTTGCGGAGTCAAAATCGATGCAGCTGAGGGGTGTCGAAGATGACTTTGGCGATGCGAGCGATGCGTGAGGTAGATCAGACGATCAGTTGGAGAGTGTTGGCGTCTAACAGTCCCCTCTCCTTCTCTGCCAATCAACGTGGTTGATACACGTCAAAGTTGAGCAGACCTGTCCTCCAACCGTTGATCAAGGCCACTCCACGTTTCCTCTGGAGTGTTGTTGGTTTGGTTTGGTCTGGTTGTTGTCGGATTGCGCGCACAATCTTCAGGAGCGAGCGAGGGTCTAGGAATAGGACGCAAAAATCTGCTGTCGAGGAATAGGGCGAGTAGGGCGTGCCAAAAGCCGAAAGGTTGACGAAAATAGCCGAGAGAACCGGGAAAGTGAAGAAATGACTAAAAGGCTGGGCGCTCTGTGTTTTTAATGGAATTTTTTAGGTCAATAAAAGACAGGTGAGGGAAAACGAGTGTGGTAGTTGGGCAGAGTATATTATGAGTAGGTAGTAGTCAGACGTAAAGGAGCGCGGCAACAATGGGAAATGGATGGACTGGTTTAATGAATGAATGGATTGATGAGACTGGAGTTGGTGTGGTGGGTAGCCCCAGCCTGGAATGGAATGGAGCGTGTGCTGTGTGTCGGTCGGTGGCCCCATAACTACAGGCAGGCCTAAGGGTACCGTACATCAAATACATAGGTAGGTACCTACGTCGCCTACATAACCGTGATAACCTATGATACAGGCCATATGTAAGTACCTGTTGGCAGTAACTACATGCATCCTACTGCAAGCCAACATGACCTGAACATGAACCCCCCAAGCAGCCAAGGGGGGGTAAGGGCTGACCCATTGAAGCCAGAGTTTGACAACCATCGAGCCCGCCAGTAGCCAGTCAGACGGTGCCATTCACCAACCAGACCCAAAATAAAGCTCGTATCCTAATACATGCACATTGAAGCTGCTGTCCCGGCTTGGCTAGCTCGGGCCCCCTAATTGGCTTCATCCTGGCTAGCCCGGCCCCTACGCCCTGAAAGGGATCATGGGGGGACCTACAGTACGCTGCTACGAGCACTGCTGCGAGTCGGCACTCCGTACAGTCCTACAGCAAGGACAAGACTTACGGATATCGTAGGAATCGCGAAATTGACAAGAAGAAAATGAGGGGTGGGTGTGGGATAGCCTTCAGATCAGATCGATGGTGAAGTTACTACTATATTTAATTACCGTGTACCAGTTTATCGCGGCATCTCAAGAACAGTAAGATTGATGGGAAGAGCTCTCGCTTCTCGATACCTACCTAGAAAATGTATGCAATCAATCAAACCATCCATCAATCAATCATGTTACGCCCGCTTGCTTGCTGGTCGCGTGCGTGGCTGGCCAACAGAGCAGTTCGGACTGGCTTTATTCGCGAGCACCCCCCAGCACAGCATGTCCCATGCCCCTCCCATCTCCCCTGCTTCCATAAGAGGTTCGGCATCGCGACACCCACACACCAAATCTACTGGCACACGTTAGTAGCTGCATGGTGCATGATGCAAGTGCTGTGTAGTAGATGCACCCGATCGATGATTTCTTTTGCAAAGGAAAATTTCGACGTTCTGGAAGCGCAGACGACAGACATCGCACCACTTTCGGTGGCTTCACGTTCACGTTCTACACAAGCGGCGGGCGCAAAGTGCCGCGGCAACTGTAAATATTCGCGGGATTTTGTTTGTCCCAGGGCATGGACTGCGAGCAGGCATGATCCATCTTGGGCTGGGAGTCAGGGTCCTCTCTCTCCTTGAAGGTGAATGTTAAATTCAAACAATTACAACAACTCCACAGCCTCCAGCTCCGGGCCAACGAAGAAAAATAGCCCACCCTTTATTCCGTTACACCCGTCAACGTTGGGACTCGGGAGAGCCATCTAGGTTAAAGCTAAGCCTCTGATGCGATGCATGCAGGCATGCACACTCGCTCAAAGATTGCGACCTCAGGCATGAACACACACTTTCTCTTATCTATTTCGGGGGCGGCCTCTGCTCAGCGGGGGCGGCGAGGACTTTGCTACGACTTTACCCAGAATCTGCACAACAAAATTTGCTCTGTGCTGAGATGGTATCGCTGCGGCTACCTGGTCCTTTGCCGAAATAACCAAAAATAGGACGTAATCTCAGCGGGCTCCAGCAAAAGTCCAGGGCGACTGCCGAGGCCGAGCTGCCAATCCCTAACATAAAGGGACTTTATGCCCGGCGGTCTGCGATCATAGTCGCATTCATAATGGACGGCCCTTATGCCGATCGCCCCAGGTTCATAAGTCATGCAACCGCCGGAGAGTTTATTGGAAATCCGGAAACCGAAGAGCCATGGGGCACAATTCCGTCATGGCTCTTTCGTTGGCGATGATGTTACAGAGCGTGCCTTGATAAATTGACCCACGCGCCCGCGTCCCGTCAGAGATAGACTCGGGCTGAAAGACTGCTTCCAGACTTTCCCTTCTCCTGCTGATCATCGGAGGGCTGACGTGTTTTGGAGGGGTTGATCGCGGGTGGCGAAGCCACAAAGCCGGGTCGCTCTCTTTGACGTGCAGATTTTATGCACTAATCACATAACCTGCTTGCTTAGCTCTCAGGGTCGTCGATCCGCTCGTGGCCCTCAAAACAAGAATATTCACTACGTAGGTTACGCGTAGTCCCCAGTTTCCGAAGGACCCCTAAGATCTACAAATGATAGGGATCGGGAGGAGTATACCAAGACACAGATTCCATCTCCAGATCACTTGTCCAACTATACGATCTCTGGAGGGGTTGGGCGTGAGCTGGCAGAGGCTGGTGGCTGGTGTGTTTCAAGGGAAGGAATCCGTATACCACCGTACAACGTTACCTCCTCCAGGATCACTGTCGTGCCGATCAACCTAAAATCCAGTACGTGGCTGCTGTAGGCGACGCCGACTGCCATCGGGGGTCTAGACAACCACCTCCAGCTTCTCCGTTCTTCAACTATGTCATACTAGCCGAACGCCCTCTTTTTGCCATTACGAATGAAGCGGTGCTACCCGCTAGTTTCTTCCGGCCACTCGGGTTTCTACACTATATCATGTCTTGCTCCGCTATTGAACCCCTCCGATTTGAGGCTTCTCCCGCTGCCAAGTTACACATACTCCTACTAACTACATATACCGTCGTAGTATACAGTGCCTATCCTGTATCAACTAGTTGGCTTGTCTGTCAGTACCCTTGAACGCAGGTGAGTTGCGCAAGCTACGGTTGGCAGCGCCAAAGCCTGGCAAGCTAAGAGACGACAAGCGGCCAGCTGAATCGAATCACGCACTGACTATAATAATTCTAACCATAGCCGCTCGACCCCAAAGGATAAGCCTAACAGGATGAAAGGTCTGGCCAGAGCTGTGGTCGTTTCGATTTCCAGGATGTATGTATGCGCCTTCTGTTCCTTATGTAAGGGGTATAGCCGGCGTTTGACACTCCAGATCATAGGAAATGCTGTTCTCTTCCCACCTGTGCCACCCTCGCATGACACAAAAGCCTCACTTGTTATGTTGGTGTCTTGCTCTATCATCTCACGTGGCTATCTGGCTTGCTATTTTGTTGTGACAAGTCTAGCAGTGTTCAACTAACCTAACAGCCCGTTGGCCACTGGTTACGGGGATGTGACTAGGATCCATACAGCCACAGACCCGAAGTCCGGACTGATATGGAAGAGCCTATACACATGTACATACAACCAGAGCTATTAATTACCTTGAAGGGGAGGATTGTATCTCGGCCCATCATGCCTGTGCAATGTGAAGTTCGTAGTATATATGCGAGTACGTTGCGGATGGTCTGGTGCGGCATCTCTCAAGTTACCTCCTGTTTTGCCTTGTGTATTGAACACAAAGCATGCTAGTCTAATAGACCAGAGTGGTTCATATACGTTCGGTGTTATGAAGACTGCAGTCCGCCACTGTTTTCTCTGTTTGTTCGACGTAAGGGGTTGGCTCTGACACAACCAGAGAGAGAGAGGGAGGGACAGAAAGAAAGAGAGATGAAGTAACTTGAACTGTATACTTTTGTCGCCCTGTCCTGGACGCCGAGGAGTCAAATTACGAGTAATATGCCCATTTCTGTCAGATCATTCATCGAACATTCGTGCATTTCCCACCAATGTCCTCGTCGTTCTCATCAGCGTCAAGGAACGCGTTCCTCTTTTAAGGGGCCATTTCCACTTCACTTGGACAAATCCGCAGCAGAGTATCGTCCTCGCTCAGCATTGGTGACTGGCACTAGATTAAGCATGAGCCGCTTGGCCTGTTGGTCGGTAAAGTTACGCAACCAGCAGGGCATTGAATTTGTCAAAACGGCTTGTCGCCGCTACCAGGAAGGCAGGTGGCGCTTGAGGGTGTGATGGAAAGACTCGATGCGGCAACGTTGTTTAGATATCCTCGTGCCTGTAACGCCGGGCTTGAATGGGACATGACGTTATAGTCAGACACCAAAGCCAACCACGCGTGCGTGTATGCATTATATGACTGGGTTCTGCCCTCCAAACACCATGGATCTCGACGAGCAGCCAAGGGGTAGTCAACTCAACTCATACGTAGTCTGCTTAGGCCCGAGGCCTATTCCATCATTGTATCCCATCCAACGCACAGTGCGATTCTGGTTCTATTCACGGATATTGGTTCTCGCTCAACGACATCATCCACGGCTGCTGCGAGGCCACGGCATGCAACATAATGTTACAATCTTTGAGTGTCAATGTTTTCTTAACTCTGCTGAATATGCCGATACCCTCCAAATTGAGACTCTGAAGCCCAAATCGTCCGATTAACGGTGACTCTCCGATATGTTTTGGGTGGTGGCATGGTCCCGACTCTGGTTCGCCGTCGAGTCGGTGCCTTGTCCACCTCGCTCAGAGGCACAAGTCCTTTATATGCCTCTGTTATGTCGGTTCCGAACCTGTGGTATTGGGTATTCGACGTCAATGAAGGAATTGAGAGCCCGATGTGTTCTTTGCTCCGCTTGTGAAAGCACTTATCCGGCCAAATGTGTAAATTTGAACCTTTGGATATCTTCTTGTCTACGTCATTGACAATGAGAAAGGAGTCGAATTGCCATGTTGGCAAATATGACCCTTTTGACACCTTTAGTGTGTGAGACTGGCAACGATGAGAGAGAAAGGGGCCCCTATGTTTTTGAAAATGATGTATTGGAGCACCCAGGTTGATCTCTTGCCTCAGCGACCAGGACGTTCTGTGAATTGCAAGTACTAGGACATTAAGAGTATTGGTTAAAGGGCATATTATCGATTATTGTCATACGAAACCAATATGCTGGATCGTTACTCGACTCGTCTTTCCAGGTGTCACAAGCTATGGGAGCTTAGGTATATCTTGGACTTTGAGATGGGAGTCACGCTTCCGTGCCTACGCATGCGACACGTGGGGGGAAGGCCCTCGTTATCCAAAAGGAGTGAATATTCCAGATCGAGCTTCTGGGATCTACCAGGCATGATATGGACGCACGCAGCTGGCAGCTACGTCACTATGGGTATCATCTTGCCGAAAAGACTACATCTGAACACGAGTTGCTGTTTATGCGAATTATACGTTTGATGAACATGCTATCGTCGGGGGCAATGACATGTGAGTTGAGTGCCAAATGGCCATCACTGCGTAGCAACTTTGTCTAAAAGAGTATATCTGCAATATACTCATTCCACTATGGTTTCTGCCGGTCGTGATGTATCGGACCGCTACCGACATGGGGTGGCGGGTGTACACTGCGCCAGATCATTGATCGTAGGGCAAGTTTCCTTACCGTGGCCATGCCACGGCGGGTGACCCCTTTGTTGACGGAAAGCACGCCACCGAGAAAGTCGACTATAACGCCAGGCTGCTCGAACACAGGACGTGAATAGCTGCGATGCCTAAGCCTACCTTACTAATAAGAAACATGAGTAGCTATGTTCAAAAGGCATTTGCCTCCCACAGCACGACCGCCTACCATTGATAATGACTTTGCGGTGGAGCCCCATGGTCTGGCCGCCGGGGCCACGGCAGAACTGACAGTGCTTACGGCGTTGGCGGCGACCGTTGGCGGCGAATGCCACTAACGGGACGGAGAAAGGCACGGTCACTACGATCGTAACGATGGCGGATGCACAGGGCCGGTTAACATATGACTTGCAATGTGGCGCTTCCGTGTACGGGAAGCGAGACTGACCAAGCTTCGGGCTGATCATTATGAAGTCCGGCGTGAGCATCGATGGAACATCAAATGCTCTTCGGCTCAACTTGGGCATTGCTTATAGCTTGCCAATCAATTATCACCATGGTGGTTTCCCATACCTGGTGCTGTCCCTTCTTGATGCCCGTGCAGACTTTCGGCATTCAGCCGAGATTCGACTAAAATAATGGAGTCTAAATGTGTAAAGCAACTGCAGGCCAGAAGGTATGACGGAAAGAAGAGGTGAACAGTATAATATCAATCGGTCTCCCAAATGCTGTATAAGCCAACTGTAAATGATTAATTTCGGCAGGCTCCCTGCCCCGCCACGTACGAGCATTCCCCACGAAGATCTTCTTGGTGTATCGAATTGCTACTACATAATGGGCAGAAGAATTTGTATCGTATCCGTGAGCAACATTCGAACTGTTATGTTGACTCATGTTATACCGACGACGCTGTCGACGACAAGTTGATATAAAGCACGTTTGGACGATTATCGAATTAGGTGGATTGTCCGGCAGGCGCCAATTTTGCGGGCAACCCCGGTTATGCAGGAACACGAGTCAAATGGCGTTAATCGGAGGCGCCTAGAGTTGGTGCACCCGGGGTATCCCGCATCGCATCGCATCAGATAAGGTTGGTGCTGTCGACTTGCGATTCAGGGCCTATACCGGGCTGGATATTGAATTTATTGACGGTTTTGGGATTCGATGGCATTGATCAACGAATGCATTGAGATGAACAGATTGTGCTTACAGCCCCAGGGTGGTCAGAGCCGTGATTCCCGTTGAAAAGCCACTCTTATGGACCCTCAGCTCCCCGGCGCGCATCCCTACTGGGCGTAGTACTTGAATACCTAATTTACTGAAGGTCCTGCGTAAGGCGGGCATGACCAAAAAAAAAAAAAAAATAAAGATACGTTCGCTCGTGCCTTTGAGCCTCCAGACCGTGATGTCAACTATGTTGCTAGTCTGCCCGTCGGCAAAGGGGCGAGTACCTAGTCGGAAAAGAGAGACAACTGTCTCGTTTACTTACTCGAAATATCCTGCAACAAAGTTTCGACAGGCTGTCAAATAGCTGACAACAATGTGTGTTTGAAACCGAGCCATGAGCCAGTCCCAGCCAGCAGTTGCATACCACGTATAGGTATTTGTTTATTTTCGGTCGAGCTACCCCAAACGCGCCGGACAATAGGCTGTGATTGTTTCTGAGCACCTGCTGCTCGACATAGAGTATTTAGACGA
This sequence comes from Apiospora arundinis, assembly GCA_039105305.1. Lineage (NCBI taxonomy): Eukaryota > Fungi > Ascomycota > Sordariomycetes > Amphisphaeriales > Apiosporaceae > Apiospora > Apiospora arundinis. The sequence continues at coordinate 1,969,126 of JAPCWZ010000002.1, read as the reverse complement.
ATAATCGTCATTTTCGGCTAGATTTCATTGGCCAAGAGGCAAAATTAGGGGGTGGACTATGAACGGACACCATCGAAAATGGAGAGGGCGAGAGATTGGGGTCCGTCAGGGTCTGGTTGGTCTGAAGTGGTCTGTACTGGTCTGGTAGAGAATGCGGGCCCGCTTGTCAGAATCGGGCTGTCTTGGGAGGCTACCTAAGGTTGAGAATCTTGAGAACATTAACATTTACGGAGTACTAGTTGGTTAATTGGTTAAAAGTGAACAATCGAAAAGAGATACCTCGTTTCCCCAGCACTTGCATACCCGATGAGCAAGTCACTCCTGCACCAGGCCTGCACCCCAAAGACACACTTGCAGACACTCGCAGACTGGCAGACACGCATTCGACGCTCATTACAGGCCAGTTCAACTTTCCCCTTCGGGACAAGCCCACTGCCTGCTCGACAGCTCTTCCCAGTTTGGGACTGACACCGGCGCACTCACAACCACAGATGAACGTGGCAATCCTTGACAGCCCAAGTCGCTTGCTTGTGCTCATCTCGAATTAATTCAATCAACCCGGGCCAGCCAAACCCTTTACGATCTACGTTCACTTCCACGCCTCCACACCCATCCACCACCACACACGCCTCTCCATCGCGCGTCGTCTTCTTTTTTCTCTTGTTCGTTTCTGCTGTCTCGTCTTTGCCAATCCCTCCTTCAGCAAGCTTGTCTATCCGAGTCCCATGATACCCGACAGCTCGTGCCCGTTTCTCGAAGTGGATTACAGCCGTAGCGACTACGACCCGATGCCTTCGACAAGCTAACAAAGTCGTCGTGTTCTATTACCCATTCCTTTAATTCTTTAGGACTTTTATTTTTTCTCTCTCTCTCGTTATCGGTGGCCGTGGCTGTTACATTGAAACAGCACACCTGATTCATTGGGCCTATCGTTCCTTATTTTATCGGTTTGACGCTCGACAAGGACGCGTCGCGACAACTCGCTCCCCTGACATTGTTCCTTTGACGACCATCCCGGAGCCCTCCAGTGCTCCCCCAGGTCTCAGAGGTATCACCCGGCGACGCGAGGGAAATTATTTAGAGACTCAGCAGCAGGCGATTCCTCCTTCGTCTGCGCGCTGATCTCACTTGGGTATGTACATTGCCTTAGCTTAGCTGAGCTCCAGCCACAACCCAAATTGCGGCCGTCCCCCAAGCACATGCGCATATATCGACGGCCTCGACACCGATGCGAACTTTGCTTGTTGTTCATACCTCTCCCAGACGGTGACATGTCCACTGACTATATGCCCTATGGTGTAGGTTCCCCGAAGACGTCTTCTCAAAGGCCGTCAACTCCTCCTGGTGCTTCTGCACAGGACGGCATTGGAGCTTCGCGATCTCGCACCCCATCTTCACCGAGATCCCCAGCCTTCTCTACCAGTTCCACCGTTGATGGTTCAGACGACCAACAGTCATCCTCCCCGATCATTCCATCGCTACCTGCTCCCAAGCTTCCAGAGCGAGCGCAGGAACATCTAAGGAGGGCGACCTCGCCGCAATCCCGTGTCGAGAGCGACGACGACAACAACTACGTGACTACTAGCTGGGGCTCACCCTACCCGCATTCGGAAGGCAGACATCTTCGCCAGACGAGCTCCAGCAGCGAGGCCAGTAGTGAGGCATCGGACGACTCACCGATCCATCATTTGGCGATCCAGACACCCTTTTTGAGGACCGTGCCTTTGATCTCGTCACCCGACCCGGACCACTACCAATCGTCCCAGTTGTCCGAAAGTGCTGCTGTGCTTGTGAATCGTGTTCGAAGGCCTGTTCGTGGTATCACAGAAGACTGGATCCGCGCTCACACGACCCACGATCCTACATCGGAGCAGCGCCACTGGTTCAGTGACGGAGACAACAGTGAGCACTCTTCACTGAGCGGCTCAGATTCAGGCGACGAGGCTGGTTGGTTCGAGGAAACTGATCCTCGTACACCTCGCGCATCACTTTTTCCCCGAAATACTCACGGGCACCCAAGGACACGCTCAAGCAACGAAACTTTGAGACAAGCAACATTGAATTTAGCGAACTTAGAGATGGATAATATTAATGTGAACATGGGCAGAGGGGCCCACGATGCAGCGGCATCCGACACGGCAAGTAAGATCGAAACACCGAGAATAGACCGCCAGACCAGCATCAATGGCTCCTTGCGCGACAGTCAGCTCCCTGCCACGCCTTCAAAGCCCATGAAACCGAACCAGACGCGCACGCCGCGACTCAAAAAGAAGGTGCCCTGGAAAGGCAAGAGTATCGTGGTCCATTTACCTCGTGATGACGATCGTTGGCAAGGAGGCGGCCTCAAAGGTCTCAAATCTCTGTCATCCAGTGATATTGAAGCCATGTTCAGGTCTTGGGAGGAACTCGGCTACAACACGGAAGGTTTCGACCTCGATGCGCCTCGCGGCAACCTGGACCCTCTGGAAACCTCGTCGCAAAGTCGAAACGAATGGCCGAATCTTGGTGATATCGCGAGAGAGCGTTCTCAGCGCAAATACCAGGTGACGTTGCCAGATCTCAACGCTTGGAAGAATTATGTCAACGAAATAGCCGAAGCCAAGCTTAGAGCTCTTGGCGTTTCTTTCGGGGACGATGATCCAGCGCCATCTATCTCGCCCGCCCCGTCCAACTTGAGCAGACAGACGTCGAATCAATATCCGCCTTTGCCTTTCTCGCCTCCGCTCCCAACACACTCGGCGGGCAGCGCTGGTCCTCAAGGGTTCCCATTCCCGGGTGCATTTCAGCCAACATCTGGCGCCCCGAGCCCTGCGCTACCCTCGCACTCGCCATTCAATATCCCGGGCAAGTACAACCCAAGGGCTTCGATATCCGTTTCGCCAGGCGAGCTGCCGTTCCACTTCAATGGGCAACCTTCTCCACATGGATGGTCTCCTCAGATGCTTCTTCATAACCAGCACCTGGGCAGGAGTCGCTCACCTTCAGTCATGAATATGGGCTCCGTTGTGTCCCCGACGTCCCCGTTCCAACACGACAATATGCCTTCGCCCCTCGGCCTGCATCAGCGACATCAATCGCTGCAATTTCCTATGCTGCCGCACCAGTTCCTCCAGCGACAGGATTCGGCAAGAGCTTCACCTCGGTTGCAGGAGCTTCGGGAAGTGGATGAAGAGGTTCAAAGCAACCCTTACGAAGGCAAGAGCCCTGAAAAGACCCCAGAGACCGCCCCTTTCATCAAACACAATGCCAGCGCAAGCTTGCAGAAGGAGATTGACGATGCCGAATATCATCTCGAGGAGCAATTCCGCGAGCAGCTTGAACATGAGGACTACAGCCCTCACAATGAGAACCAGAAGCCTGAGGTTGGTACCACGGAAGCCGCAGGTGTTCCGCCTCCATTGCAGCACACCAGGGGCCCATCTGTACGCTTCGGAAACTTTGGATCGGATCCGGAGGAGGGTCCAGTTCTGCATCACCCACGGCCACACAGCCGCGGTCATTCCCTTACCCAGAAGGCATACTTCGATAATGACGAAGTCCGAGACAGCACCGACGAAGGGAGCATCCAGAAGCTGTCGGCAGGCAATGATCAGAAAGGTGACGAGTCGTATGAGGTCGAGACCAATCCCAGCAATATGGGCACCCCTCTGCAACGTTTCAACCTTGGCGACCAACTGCACCAACGCGATTTCTCAACTTCAAACAATCCTTGGGCAGACGCTGTTTCCCAGAACGGTGGCGATCGCTTGTCGCGGCGCACTAGCCATGCAAGCAAGCCTTCTTTATCTTCGTTGAATGCCAATGCGGCGGAGTTCAAGTTCAACCCTGGATCGAGCAACTTCACGCCCGGTGGCTTCAACTTCGGTGCGCCAAGCTTCCAGCCTGGTGCAAACAGCTTCCAGCCCATGTCATTCCATGGCTCACAAGCTTCGGTCAACCCTCCTCAGTCTGCTACTTCAAGCCACTTCAATGTTCCTCCGTCTGCGACATCGAGTCATTTCAGCGCTGCTCCCTCCGCCGCTTCGATTAAGAGCAAGATCACTGCTGCAGCACCAGTATTTACGCCTCAGCAGAGCGAATTCAGCTTCCCGGCAAAGAGTGACTTCAACTTCTCTTCTTCTGGGCCGAAGTTCAATCCCGATGCGCCAACATTCCAGCCTTTTGGCTCTTCTATTGCGCCTTCCATTACCAGTGCTACTGCCTCTGGCTACGAGAGCAGCAGCAACAGGCCAACCACTATCTTCGGCAAAATCGACTTGAGCCTCTCGGACGCTGTCAACCCACCAGTCAAGAAGAACAAGGCTATTCCTATTGTGCGGCCGTCTAGTCGCCATTCTCCGGCGCCTGCTCCAATTACCTCTGTGGAGACTGACCAAGACGATCTTGAGGAAGAACAAGCCGAAGGTGGCCGTACAGACAAGGGTCGCCGCGCGAAGAACTTCCGGGACTCTGGTGACGACGGTAACGATGTACCCCTCTTCGCTGAGCCTACACCGGAACCTGAGATTCCAGTTGCACAACTTAGACCGGCTCTTGACAAGACTGGAACCACTGCCCAAGATGAGGTTGACGAGGAAGAGGACGATGCTGCTGCGTTGGCCGACACGAGCATGGCATCGACCGTTCTTTCCGAGTCGAATGACGGGAAGCTACAATCTGAAACGAACGATACTAAGGCTACAACAAGCCCAACGGCAACATCCCCGGATCATGAAAAGGCGAACTGGAACCCCTTCGAGTTCTCCAGACAGGAAGAAGCACAAGACTTCGCCAATGCCAGACCCTTTGATGATGAGGACCCCTCGTTCAAGAAGACCCACAAGAAGAGCTTGTCTGCTACTGCACAACCTTTCACCCCTGGAGGCTTCATGTTTGGTGCACCCAACCCCGCAGCGCCGGCGTTTGAGCCTTCTTTCAAGACTCAGCCGGCGCCCATGGTTGAGCCTGAATTGTCCGAAGATGACCGAGCTGCCTCGCCGACCCCAATGCCCGAGCCTCGGCCTTCTACGGAGGCCGCCTTCGAGCCCGAGGAAGAAATGCGCTCGCCGCCTTCACCGGAACCATCGCCGAAGCATACCGCTCGAGGTGGGCTTGGTGCTTCTCGCTTCGCTTCATCAGGTCTTGGTGCCTCTCGATTCGCCTCGCCACCTCCGAAGGCTGCTGGTCTCGCAGCTTCTCGTTTTGCCAAATCACCATCCCCCGTATCAGACGAAGAAGCCACTGAAGTCGTTGGGGCTGATGGAGAGCCGTCTGAGCTACACAGTTTCAATGACTCGATCCCCATGCCTGTCAGCCCGTCGTCGGTTACGGCAGATGAGCCAGCGGAAGAAGCCGACCATGAGCCGACGTTCGAGGAGATTGATGCAGTGATGCAACATCTACATGATACCGACCCTACCATGGGCGCTCACAGAAATGTCGAGTCTCCAAAATGGCAGCAGCCCAAAATCCCAATGGCCAGTGTTACAACCGATTCACCGTTACTTCTGCCACCGCAACAAAAGTCGTTCCGGGACAACGCACCGAGCCCAAGCCCCCGGCAATATCGCACATTACCGACAGAGGCTGGAAAACCAATGCTTTCTACAGAAATGGACGATCCATTTGTTGACGAACCTACTAGCACTGTCATGCAGTCGTTCAATGCAGACAACCCTGCAATCCACCATCTGAATGGTGGGGGATCACCCCAGAGTGACTGGGAGGGAGATTTCAGTGCCAGCGAGCAAGATAAGCTTGAACAGCGTGCGCAGTTCTTCGACGGCCACGTTAATGATGTAGTCGACACTGTCCTGGCAAGCCGCCTCCACCCTCTTGAACAAGCTCTGGAGTCCATTCAACACGCCCTCGTCTCGCGTAGAGCGCCCTCGAACCGACGTGATAGACGAAGCGTCTCCCAAGAAATACAAGAAAGCGACGCCGATGATGAAGACGATGACATCCCTGTTACTCGACGATCTATGAGCCCTAGACGCGATAAGCGCATGGAGCAAATTCGATTCGCTGTACTCGACGCAATGAAACAACACAAGGCCCTCCAAACTCCACCGGTAGAGCAAATTGAGAAGTCGCAAACCTTCGACGACTCCAGCATTATCAACGCTTTGTCGGATTTGAGAGTGCATTTCGAGCAAACGCTCCTCTCTGACTTCCGCGCTGACGAACTTCGTTTGGTTGTGGAAGAAGCTGTACAGAAGCGCATGCCTCCTACTCCTCCCCCTGTTGTCAAGGACGATGAAGAAGCTACAAACAAGATGCTCGAAATGCAGGCACGCATTAAACAGCTTGAGCTGCGCCTCCATACAGAAGAGGAGAAGGTTGAGAAGGAGACGGCCCTCAGAAGAGGAGCAGAAGATCAGGCGGCAGAGCTGCGTCGCAGCTTAGAGCAGGCCGAGACAAAGATCATGGTTGAGATCATGAACCGCAGCGTATATGATCAACGGACGAATGATCTTGAGGAGCGCTTGAAGATCCAGGAGGAGAAGACTGAATTAGAGCTCAGCGGTCGCAGAGAGGCTGAAGACAGACTCTCCGAGATCCAGAGACTCCTGCGCATATCCTCCGAAGAAGAGGATCGCTTGCGCTCCGTGGTTGAAGAGAAGGAAGCCAAGATTAAGCACGTTGAGCAAGCCGCGGGCAAGACCACCATGCGACTTCATGTCCTCGAAGCTGCCCAATCCAACGGCAATCAGACCCAGGCTGACCTGACCAACCGACTCAACGCCCAAGATGAAGAACTCCGTGCTTCAAGACAAGAAGCGCGTCACTGGCGATCGGAAGCCGAGCATGCACGTGAATCGAACCGACGACAAACAGACGACCTGGTCCAAGCTGTCGAGGAAAGTAGGCACTTGCGTAAGCTTATTGACACCATGGGTACTCAAGTCCAAGAATACGAGAGGACGAGAGAGACGTGGCGAGCCAAGTACGCGTCCCTGCAAGACGACATGGCTCACACCGTTCGTGAGATGACCGAGGAGAACATGAGACATACAGCCAAGGAGCAGGCCCTTCTCGCACGCCACGAGGTGCTCGACGCCAGACTCCAGGCTGAATCCCGTACTCGCGAGCGTTTCGAGGCCGAACTCGAGCGACTAGAAAACGGCGAGCGCGCCGGTCTCAGAGCTGTGTCCGAGTGCAAGCGTCTCGAAGCCTTGCTGCTTGAACTCCGTAACGAGAACCACAATGTCCACCAGAATGCCATGAAGATCCAACGGGAGGCTCAGCAGGCAAAGGAGACCGCTGCTGCCGAGGTTCAACGCGCCCAAGTTACTGTCCAGACAGAGCTTGAAGCTGCCAATGAGCAAGTGAACATTGTTCGTGCCGAACTGGAAGGAGAGCTCGCCACAATGCGCGCCGAGCTCGAGCAGGCTAAGACAGGCGTTGATCATGCCAAGGCAGAGCATGAGTCCCTCTTCGTTGAAGCCAAGGCTCAGCAGGAGATGCTGCTCGAGGAGGAGGCCAATAGCCTTCGCGCTCAACTTGATCAGGTGAAGCTTGACGCCGATACTGCCAAGGCCCATCACGAGATGATGCTCGAGGAAGCCACCAACTCTAAGGAGACCGCGCTGCAGGAGCTGAAGCGCAAGCACCAGAACGAAGTGGAAGACCTCCAGGCACGATACGAGCGCCAGGTCAACAACACGACCGAGGATGCTCAGCGTACTGAACAACATCTGCTTGAACGTTTGAGCCTCTCCACCTCCAAGGTTGAGCATCTCCAAGACCGTGTCTCCCACTTGGAGGACAAGGTGCAAATCGCTCAAGAAGCTGCCCGTGCTGCCGCCCAAGCTGCCAAGGCTGCGGGCGCCATCGAACCGGCTGTTCACGCGGCAGTTGTTGGTAAGCCTGCCGTTTCTCAGGCCATGCAACTGCCGGAGAAGATCTCCCCGCAGGCTCTCCGAGAATCCATCATGGTTCTTCAGGAACAGCTGCAGGCTCGTGAGCAACATATCGAAGAGCTCGAGCATACAGTATCCAAGCTTGACCCCGAAGCTGCAACCAAGATTACCAAGCGCGATGACGAGATTACCTGGTTGCGAGAACTCCTTGCCGTTCGCCACGGCGATCTTCAGGACATTATCGGTGCCTTGTCAGCCGATAAGCTCGACAGAGAGGCCGTGAAGGATGCCGCTATCCGCCTTAAGGCCGGCCTGCAAATGGAAGAGCAGGAGCGAGAAAGGGCTATGAACGGCGGATCTGCCATCAACTTGCCTAACATCATCCAGGCCGCTACTCCTCGGGTCGCTCAAGCTGTAGGCCCTCTTGCCGCAGCTTGGGGCAACTGGCGCAAGGGGAACACGCCCTCCGTAAACAACGCATCCCGTATGCGATCATCCCCTGCGCCGGCGAGAAACTCGACACCATCCAAGTCTACGATGGCTAGCACAGGTTCGCAGAACAGCTTCTTGTCTGGCTTGATGACGCCACCAGCTTCGGGTCTCCGCAGCACACCAGCTACAGAGCCGAGCAAGACACAGCCCACAGCATTTGGCAACACAGGACGTCGCTTCACAGCCGAACAATTTGCTCAGCGTTCGCGTGGTCCATCGGTGACTGCACGCCAAGCCGAGAAGATGCCTCTGGCTGTTTCACCGCCACCCAGACGTATGTCGGAAGATTTTGATGATGGGCCCGTCACTCCGCCCATGGCTCGCTCTGGTGGCTATGATGCAGATGCAAACCGCATCGAGGATGATTTCGATGATGCTGGGTTCTTTGACGATTGATTGTCAGAGGAAGCCCCTATATCTGCCTAGAGAACCACGCTGTCGAATCGGAAACATGTAGAACCCGATCGACAAACCCTTTCGTTTGTACCAACTGATATCCGAAGCAATTGGGACATGAAGTTGGTTATATATAGACCCCTTCAGTCTATACGATATTGCTTTTCTCTACAACTCTTTGCCGCGAGGAGCGGCACCACTTTTACGTCTAGATTGATACCCCCCAATTTGCTATACATATACCAACATTGCTATAGTGCATAGCGACATAATCACGCATTTGATGCTTACATTCACTTCTACACAACAACCCCCATTCGACTAGCAGCAAACAGAGAGATTGATGATAGCGACATTGGGCAGTTTTAAGTTTTGGTTTTGATTTTTCTCTTACGATTTCCTTTGTTTGCTGGCATAGCTTGGAGCATGATTCAGACATCACGCTTGTGGGGAGGATGCGCTCGCTTTTGCCAGAGAGAGAAGAGGAAGATGACGAAACAAAATGGGAGGTTCTTTCTTGTCAGAACAGCTTGATGAGGTGGTGGACTATACACGCCATGGAGTCAGTTTACTACTGCTTTGAGATATGAAGGTTGCCCATAGCTTGTGGGGAGGCAGACAGATAGACAATGTTTCTTGTAACCCCATCGTCGAGGCCGCTTCTTCTGGTGACTACTTATGCGTGTGTGAAAGTTAACCCTTTCTTATTGCCTATAATTACGTTAGATCTTACTATTACCTATATTATTTGTAAAGCACAGCATGATATGATGATGAGTTCGAGGCTATTTCCGGCTACCAGCTCGAATTATCAGCCCCCTTCGTCCGGAGGCGGATGGCAGGCGTGGCCGAAGTGCGGTTCCAGGCGATAACCATCCATCTGCCCTTTGGTCAGGCCAGTCACCCTCAAGGACAAATCACTTTCGGCCAACGACGGGGGAAGTACAGTGCCACCTATCTGGGAACGTACCAGAGAATATGTAAACCCTCTCGCAGATCTCTCAGCATCACCACAAACCACAAACCACAAACCACAGGCTTATTGGTTCTATAGTCACATAGTCATAAGAAGAAGAACAAAAATACTCGCAAATGTTGTTGACTCTCAAAATGGGTGCAGTTTACGACCTCATGCCCAGGAGGTGGGTATCACTTAAATATAATAGAACGCCCAAAGCTAGGCAGTTTATGCTCTCATGCCCAGGAGAGAATCAAGTGAACTCTTGTCCTTGTCAGTCCCAATACGCCGAATCCAGACATGCAAAACAGAAAACACATGACACACCCAGACTCAATCCCTAACATATCCTCCATCTTGCGTTTTTTTTAGTTCTTTGTTTTGTCCCTTTTTTCTCCTTTTTTGGTATGATTTTTGTTGTTTTCTTCTTGGTTTCTTCTTGCTTTTCCCCTTTTTGTTATACAGAATCCCATGCAAAAACACCGAGCCCAAACTCCATTGGTATACATAGATTGGGGGTTGAGCCCCAACCTGATAGCAACTGCGAACGAACGAGGACATCAGGGGGCGATGCAAAGTCTCATTCTCTTGTTCGGTTTCCCATTGCAACTTCCATCATCATCTCTGCTCGGGATTTCGACAAAGCACACGTTCATATATTTCCTCTTCGGTTGTTGGGTCACCGTTGCCGGCACGGTGGTGGCTGCAGGGACATCTATCATGCGAACATCGTCGGTGTCATCCTCCTTTGCGGCGATGCGGGCCGATCTCCTCGCCGACGTGGCGGGCGCCGAGGCTTGCCGCTGCTTCTTTGGTGATTGTGAAGGAGGCATCGACGGCAACTGTGCGCATGCTATCGCCGGAAATGTTGATGGTCGTGGTGGAGTTCCTGCTCTCTCCACGGGGGGCCGCTGTTGCTGCTCATTTTCGTCGTCTTCTTCCTCCTTTATTGGATCCACTGCTCTTGCTACAGGCGCAGCGGATAAGGCACTCGACGGAGTTGAGTCATCGCGGGCAATTTGAGCTAATATTCTCAGCCGTTCTCTCAGCCGTTCAAGGATTTGCTCACTGCTGCCGAGTGGAGAGACCGTAGGTTTTGCCGTGTTTTTGTTCGCCTCATCCAATAGCGTGAGTTCATGTCTCAAGTCTGGCCGCATTTCCACGAGCCTCCTCATCTGCGTAGGACTCTGCAGGCTCGCCTTCCTCCGGGCGTGTTTGGCGCTGGCCTTGGACGTGAGTGGCTGGAGCAGCGCTCGCAGGAGGGGGTGCTCTTTCGCGATACGGAGCACCACGCACTTTGTCTTATCGTTAAGGGTGTAGTGTTTGAATTGTCCGAAAAGGCGCCAGGGCCAGATTTCCACGGACTTGCCATACCGCTTGGCGTCGAGGAAGTCGACGATGTTGATGGGTCCCACGTCCTTGATGGCCATGCCGCACTCATGGGCCGTGGCGCGGGGCACCAAGCCGACCAGAAGGCAGAGCTCGCGGAGGGCGCGGAGGATTAGTTCATCCCGGGGGACTGGGGTCAGTTGTCGTTCGCCCTTGATCTCCATTCCACTATCGTCATCCTCGTCCGTCTCCTCGCCCTCTTCCGCGACCGTCGGCTGGGACAGGAAGAGCACATCGAACTCGCGCTTGATGGCCTCGGTGCGCTGACTCTGGTATGCGAGTGACCCCTCCTCGATGCCCTGCGACGACGCGTAGCGATTGAACTCGTCGTCAAAGGGGGCGCTGTTGTCCGGCCGGAAGTCGGGCACCATGGCGAAGTGGTTGCCATTTTCCTTGACGTACGCCACGGCCCCGGCGTGGGTTTCGAAGCTCTTATGGCGGGCATTGGGATATTGATTTGTCTGCTTCTGGCACGTATTCCAGTCGTAGTAGATACCGGGCACTCTGCCGACGGCGACGGCGTAGTACTTCCCCTTGTGGGTATCAGGAGCGCCACTTGCTACCGCAGCGGCGGCGGCAGTAGCAGCAACAACATGGGGCGTCGCAGCAGCAGGAGTGGTGGCCTTGTTCTTGTCGTCGTCTTCTCCTTCCATGACGGGGACATGGACCGGCGTGGAGTTCCCACGAGGTTCGGCGAGATGGGTTGCTTCTTCTACTCGTTGCTCATTTCTGAGGATGTACTTCTGAGTCTCGAGGATGAACTTCTGAGCCTCCTTGTGGCTGGGAAACCCCATGAATTTGTGACCGCTGAACCCCTTGACTTGGCTTTCGCACTCGGGCCAGCTGGTGTAGACACCGGGCTTCCTGCCGACCGCGACGGCATAATATTTGGCTCTGGCTTTGGCCATGGTATTGTGTGTCTACGTATATCAAAATTAGGTGTGTACCATACGACAATGAAGTTGTTCTCGAGGCTGGCAGCTTTCAGAGAAGACAATTAAACTGATTAAACTGAGGGGTACCGACTTTACGCGAAAAGGGGTTACCAGGGTGCCACGCACCGCAACACAAAACAGTCGCGGAGTCACCTGATCATGGGATACTACCTGGATGAGGCCGGATGAAACCGGATGAAGGAATAATGAGAGAACATCTCAATTGGTATCCCTCTCAGCTCATTGATTAGTGAAAGCATATACAGATGAGCTATCACACTTTGCGGCGCCATTTATTCAACAGACAAATCAACTTTACCTTGGCGGCTCGTTGAAGCATTGATGATGGAGAAAAGCAATGGATTCTCGTGTGTGGTGTGGTGTGGTGTGTGACTCCACGTCGGCCAGCAGCGACGGTTTCGTTACCTAGCAAGTTAGCAAGGGCTGGCAGACTGGGATTGTCCGTGCGTGCTCTTGCACTCGTTGGAGACGGGGATCTAAATTGGCTTGCTGGTTAGCAATTCCCACCCATCAACCTTATTCTGCCGTCACTTTGAAGTGCGAGTATGAGTGCGCGTATATACCTAGGTATATATATATATATATACCAGTGGTAGATGTGTAATTCCAAGATACAGCTGAAGAGGGCAGGCGTTTTAGATTGAGTTGAACCAGTCCGAGCACCGCACGCAGGCACCAAACTGACTGCAGGCACTCCAGAGTACGTACTGTTCAGAGGACCAGAGGGCCAGAGGGCCAGAGGAGACGGGACCCTCTCTAGGCAGACGGGAAAAGCTCAGCTCAGCTCTTGAAGCTAAGACACCAGACGAACATTGAACGGTTAGACGGCCAGCATTGATACTTGGGTGCCCCCTGCCAATCGCCCTTCCGAGTTGTCGGATATTACTTGATGCCAGTAAAATGATTGCCGACGTTCCAGTAGTACATACAGCCTCATTAGCTCATTAGCTCATTAAAGCCATCGCCGCCACCACTTCTGTTAGAATAAGTGGTGGAAGAAGAGAGCGCTAACCCGCTAACCCGCTAACCCCCTAGCCCTCGTACTAGGCGGGCGGCGGCAGCGGTCGGAAAGGTTAGGTATAGACTTCCGCCAGCACTGTGACCGTGAAACCCGTCACTAGGCTGTGGGCTGTGGGCTGTGGGCTGTGGACCTGTCAGCAATTATGTTCGATCCCTCCGTGACCGACCCAGCATCCAACGCCTGATGGTTCCCATTGCTGCATCAGTCAGTAGTACAGTAACCTTAGTATCTGGTTCTCAGATAGCGACATGTCGTACAGTAGCCATTCGTATACCTACCTACCTTACCCAATACTATATGTATACATACCTCCCGTTTGATACGGCGATACGGCATACATACATACATATGCACTGAGTGAAATGCGTCTAGACCTTGAGATACCTAAATACGCACTGGCGATCCACCGACCTAGCCTGGAAGGAGAACTGCAGCCGCAATCCAACCGCAACCGCAAACACAAACGCAACCACAACCGCAACCACACCCTGGCAGTCTCGCTGACAGTCCCGGTCCTGACAATCCTTACAATGAAGTTACCTAAAGAAGTGGGCTTGGAGAAAGCGCTTCGGTTACACTACCAACTACGGCCTACCTGGTACTCCAGCCTACAGCCTACTACAATTTACTACAGCCTACTACAGCCTACTACGTAGGTTACAGCAGTCAGCCAAAATGATTAGACACAAACAACCCATGAAAATGTCAGCCCCCTCGATCTCGATATCCTCCTAACTGAAGTTGCCCGAGTTGCGGCACAGTTTGTTGATCCGCCGCTGCTCGTGTTCGTCTCCCTGTTCCTGTTCCTGTTCCTGTTCCTGTTCCTGGAAATAGCAAATATATTTCTGATTCCTTCCCTCAATGTGCGTCGTCGCCACTTTACATCCAACTCCATGACGAATCCCACAAACTCCACGACTCCCCGCTGCCATCTCATATGCCACGTGCGAATGTTGCGCTTGGTCGTATAACAAGATCGGCCCCTCCCAACCTGCTCCCGATATAGCCACCAAAGAGACTATTTTTTTCTCTCTCTCTTCTCTCTGTCGAGCTCCATCTTGACATGCCGTGCGCCTGGATAAAGAATTGGAGTGCTAACACCATGGTGTTAGGCGGTCGCGAGGTTGGTTTGAACTTGCGACTGCAGCGCATGCTGGGGCTCGTCATCGCCGCCGCCTGTATTGCGCTTCTGCTCTCCTCCATTCTCATCTCCGACGACCACAAGCCGTTTGGCTACGATATCGGCGTCTCGCGCAATAAGAACAGCGGCAACCCACAGCCCTCGCCACCCGCCCCAGATGGCAGCAAGCGGCCCGAGTTCCTGCCCTGGGAGACAACGAGCAGCTTCCAACCCGTCTCCTTCCCCGACATTGGCGCCGTGACCGACGACGACCTGTGCCGCTCCTTCCCCCAGCAGAAATTGGCCAACCTGGTCCAGCCCGTGCTCAAGTTCGGCCACGGAGACCAGCCCGCCCGTGTCGATTCTCAGCTCGCGAGCGTCTCGGCCTGCATCCACGATTTGCTCATCTTCTCCGACTACGAGGAGGTCATCGCCGGCCGCCAAGTCCACGACGTGCTCGCCAGCACCCCGGCCTCGTATCGCGATAACAACCCCGACTTCATCAACTACCTGACCCTGCACAATCTCAACGAGAACGGCACCGCGCTCGCGCCCGGCGACCCTCACCCCGAGATCAATGGCTGGATCATCGACAAGTACAAGTTCCTGCCCGAGATCGAGCAGGCCTGGTCGCTGCGCCCCAACAAGCGCTGGTACTTCTTCTACGAGTCAGACACATACGTGGTGTGGGACAACGTGTTCCGCCTTCTCGAGAACCTCGACGCTGACACGCCCATGTACTTGGGCAGCCCCTCGCCCGGCCGCCATACCGCCAAGGATGAGGTCACGTTCTTCGCCAATGGCGGCCCCGGCTATGCCATCAGTCGCGGCGCCATGAAGAAACTGCTGGCGCGCAAGGTCGGCAAGGACGGCGACTATATCGAGGCCCCGCTGAGCCATCGCTGGCTCGAGCTGTTACGGCATGAGTGCTGCGGCGACTCGGTGGTAGGATGGGCCCTTTACACCGCCGGTGTGGCCCTCTCGGGGTTATGGCCCATGTTCAGCCCCAATGCGCCGCACAACATACCTTTTGGTACCCGTCACTGGTGCCAGCCGATGATGACCATGCATAAGATGAAGCCTGAACGCATGGTCGATTTTTGGAAGTGGGAACACGTCAGTAGAAACCGCGATGTAAGACATTCCAATATCAACTCTCATCCCTTAGCGCAGTTTTCCAATATGGTTTTGACTGACTCATTTAACAGAGACCTCTCCTCTACCGAGATGCCTGGGAGCACGAGCATGCTGAACTAGGTCCTGCATCCAGGGAGATCGCCCTCGACTGGGACAACCGGGGCTGGGGCGAGTATTCGACAGCCATGTTCAAGGACTACAACGAATGCGCCAAGTTCTGCGCCGAGGACACGCGGTGCTTCCAATGGCTATGGCATCTCGACACGTGCCGCCTGGCCGAGGCCGCCATCGTGGGCGTGCCGCGCAACCCTGAGGTCGAGAACGACGCGCCGACGCTGCCCGAAGGCCAGACGTGGTCGGTGGAGCAGAGCCGGTTCGTGTCCGGCTGGAACATGGAGCGCATCGGGCGGTTCGGGCAGGAGAACAACTGCGAGGTGGTCGAGTGGCTCCGGCCGAGCAACAAGCGGATGTTTTAATGTCGACATGAATCAACCCACAAGGAAGAAAACGAAGGAACGAACGGACGAACAGACGAAACTACACATAACTTTGTACCATTTTTTGTATTACTGTACCCTCCCATACGAAGCTCACGAGAGAAAGGACCCTACTAGACTAACTGCATTACTGATGATACCCTTTTAATAAGTTTAAACATTGGTTTCACCAACGCAAAGCTTACTTGCTTCCCGTCCCCCGTGTTTTGTCAATATGCATTAGCGTAGTCTCTGTGAATGACTCGATGGATGGATACCGTATTCTCTTGGCTGCGGAATACGCTCTCTCTCGCCCTCTCTCCCTCTTCTACTGGGGACCTTGTTATATGTGTGTGTGTGTGGAAACAGTAATCAATGCATACGGGGTCTGGTCTGATATATCCAACGACCTTCTAAACTCCGAAAACTAGTGCGTCATGGGAATAGGACCCAGTCTGCCAGCTCACTTACACCAAAAAATGAAACTGCCCCTCCCCCACTTTCGTTGACAGACATATACAGACGGACAGACAGACAGAGAGGTCTGGTGAATATAGCAACGGCCTGGGAAATATCACAGGAGCTGGAGGGGCACTTTTCAATTAAAAAAGAGCAAACGGTATATCACACCACGAACGGACAGACCGACAGACACAATGGCACCGAGCAGGGCGGCTGCCACCACGAAGAAGCCCTTCGAATACTGCGAGGACTCGAAGCCGGCCTGGGACCCCGTTACCTACCTCGCCGACGCCGAGCGCCACGAGCGGGCCGCCGCGTTCCTCGCCAAGGACGATTTCGCCTCGGCCATCGCCGTCTCCTTCAACCTGCCCCCGCGCGATGCCTACGTCTACCATGCCATCGTGTCCGTGACGCTGGCCCAGGTCCAGCACGTCATCGGCATGGGGGCCGCCAACGGACTGCATACCTGGTACCGCGATCTCTCACCTCCTCCTGCCACATCCGACGCCGCAACCGATTCCGCGACGACAGAAACACAACAGCAGCAGCAGCAGCAGCAGCAACCGAAAATAAAAGCGCTCGGAAAGCCGGCCGCCCCGCCCCCGCGGCCCGACATCGATACCTACCTCTCCATCTTCAGCCCGACGACGGCGACGCCCAATATCCTCAAGACGTTCGCCCTGAACGCCAAGAAGGGCTCACTACGGGCCTCGATCGCGGCCCACCTGCTCGAGAAGCGGTACCTGCACCCGTCGCGGCCGAGCCTCCAGATCCCGCGCCTCAAGAAGATAAGCAGCCTGCCCGCGCCGAACCCGTACCTGACCTTCCTGGAGTGGGCGTGCCGGACCCTCGAGTGGGCGGGCCCCAGCCCGGAGTCCGAGGCCGTCCGCAGCGCCCACCACGTGCTCCCCGTGCTCATGCACCACTTCGGCTGCGTGTGCCCCTCGCACGAGGCCCTGGCCATCCTGAAGGAGGTCGCCGACGGCCGCGACATCCTCGACGTGGGGTCCGGCAACGGGTACTGGAGCTTCATGCTGCGGCAGTACTGCTGCAACAACTCCGCTGCTGCGACAGCAACATCGAAAAAGTCTAACAAATCGCCAGAAGAACAAAAACAAAAACCAGAACAAAAGGTCATCCCCATCGACAACGCCCAAAGCGCCTGGCGCGCCAACTGGGTCCCCGACACCCTAATCTCCGACGGCGTCAACTACCTCCAGAAGAACCCCGAGAGCAGTCGAGCCGCCGTGCTGCTGCTCGTATACCCCATCGTCGGCGGCGGCGTCGCGGGCGGCGAGGAAGGCGGGTTCACGCGCAACCTCCTCCGGGCTTACAAGGGCGACACCTTGGCCGTCGCAGGCACCCAGAACCACAACGGCTATACGGGCTTCCGCGATCGCAGCATGGATGAGTTCATGGCGCAGGACCCGACGCTCGCCGCCGAGTGGGTCAAGGTCGCCCAGGTCCCGCTACCCAGCTTTCCGGGTAAAGACGAGGCCCTCTTCGTGTATCAGAGGGGGAGCCGAGCGCCGCCCAAGGATGTTGGGGACGGGAACACAGAACAGGCTGATGCTGCTAGTTAGTAGAAACGATGTGGAAGATGTAGAAAGAAAATGCGTGTTCCAATTATCGTTTGAACATAGGGTACACCACTACGGTGAGTTTATGCCAGTTCATCAATTCCAACCACGTGTCTGGAGGTGCAACGGGTGAATGAGCTGTCATGGAATTATCTAGACTTTCATGTTGTGCTCGACTATGGACAACTGTGAATCGGTCTTGTCGACGCCAAATCGTAGCAAAATAAAACCGGCCAATCTTCTTCCCCACGCAGATGAATCTATCTATCATCTAGTGGAATGTCTACTAACTGTAATATCAACTGCTCGCACGTTTTGGCAATCCTACACCTACACAATACACGCTCCCAAAAGCGTGCAACCAACCCACCACCGACCACAAATAGTCCCTTCACATTGTGAAGCCTTGCGTCATCACCAGTCTTCCTGCACCTGCTGGTGCCAGTAAAGAGAAGGGTCTTTCAGCGGTAAGACGGAAGGGTGACGGGATTGCCTTTACCTCGAAGATGAGGTGCAATGTTCTTGTCGACCTCAGGTACCCCGGGCTTGGTGGTAACGGGTGATTTGGGCTCAGAGTCCTCATCGTGGGGACAATCCTGCTCAGCTGCATGCAGCTCGGGCGTGGCTGGGTGAGCTTCATTTGCTCCAACGTGCTCTGGGATGACAAAGCGTTGGACGGAAACTTCCTCCTCAAGTTCCTCGCGAGTGTTGTCCCCTTCAAGGTCTGCAGGCTTGCGCTCTACGGGCTTGGGTGATTTGGGCTTCCAAACCTTTCGCAAGTGAGGTGGAACAAAACTTTCGGCACTGGCCAAAGTCGAGTCAGCCTCGCGAATGTTAGTGATGTCCAGGGTGCCAGTTTTAGGACTGGGAGTCTCGATCTTAATCTCCGGCGAGGCATCCTGTGCAATCTCGAAGACAGGGGAGCAACCCTCTGGCATTCCATCTTTGCCGCTCGGCGTAGCGGGCTGCTCAGGAGATTGGACATCAATCTCTGCCACGTGAGTCTCTTGTGCGCCGCCCTTGTCAACAGTCTGTTCTGCAGTATCCACCTGCAAGTCTCGAACGACTTTAATTCCAGTGTTGGGGGCAACCAGCTCAGGAGGCGGGGGCACAAAATTGGCGACGAGTGAATGTTCGGGCACCGAAACATCCTCGGTGACCTCGTCCTCGATCGACTTCCACCAAGCCTCGCCTTTCTTGCGGAAATCCTCGTTGCCCAGTAGAAGCTCTACCTGCTTATCTTTGAGGCGGTCGATGACTTCGCAGTATGTCAGTGGTGTCTTGAGTAAATGGTAACAGCAAAAATTATTATAGGACTTACTGCTCAACACTCTAGCGACAGCGGCGTCTAGGTCAGAGTTCACCTCACGATAACGCAATGCCAAACCAAGCGCCAGATATCGCGAGATTCGCGGAGGTGCTTGGTGATGAAGCTTTGAGCTATCCAGCACACGACCAGGTGGGATGTAGAAGTATGGGAAAAGGCGGCTGATTGCGTTCATCGCCTTGTACAACGTACCCAGCTCCGGCTTGCTGACTTCTTCATTCCTTACCATGTGGTTAAAACGCTCTTCATCCCAGTCACGGCAGCGCTGAGCCCAAACAAGATCGAGCCCTGCGTACTTGATGAGCAGGTCACCGAGAACCATGGTGGTCATGCGGTACTCAACAATACTGAAGATGACATGACAGTCCAAATCAGTGGGGTTGGGATTGCCGAGGAATTTTTCAAACTCGGCCCGGACATTCTGGCCAAATGTTGATGTATAGTATCCAGGCCAGCTTGGGAAGGACTCCTGGACGAGATGCTTGAGATGACTAATCTGAGAAAGGCGATTGCCACCAAAGGCAGTTCCGAGGAAGGAGAGACGATCCTTGACATTTGCAGAGGAAGGAGGCAGGGTGTCAAGGTTGTTCCAGATCTTACTATACGTCTCAAGCATGTCTTCGTTCTTGCGACCGCTGATGAGCTGTGTCCAAGTGTCCTTCTCCGCATCGAATGAGAAGGAATGATCGTAGTGGTCTGGAAACAGCCTAGCTGCGAGCAGAGCATGAGTCTCATTTGTTAATTCACTTCGTATTCTAAGCTGCTCAGTGTCGGGCATGGCAGGGCCTGGGTGTGCTTCCAGAGTCTTCTTGCTGGGATCGAACTTAGCATCGTCAATGAAGGGTGACTTCCAGCCCAGGAGCTGCTCCGAGATGGTCCGCGAGAAGATGCCACCGCACTGTCGGGACAAAAAGTCGATAGGCTGTTTGATAGCAAGAGATGCCTGGTCCTCGTTGAAGGACTGGTTTATCTGCCAACCAGCCGAAGTCAAGGAGGGAGTAATGACTGTGGCCTGAGCGCCTGCAACCATTGCGCTGCGAATCTCCTGGCTAGTGATGACGACGTCGTAACCATCGAGATAGACGTCTTGTTCCAAGGTGGTGCGACCAGAGATGATCACAATTACTTGGAAGCCCAGTCCGACGGCAAAGATTGACTTCTTGCAAATTTCTTCGAGAAATCGCTTCTTGATCTCCTCAGTATTGGGCTCAAACACGATGGGGATCTGACCACCGATGAGGCCGGTGTGATCTGGGCTGTTGTATGCGGTGACTGCTGCGCCACCGACAACGCGGTGCTCGGGACCATGGATGAAAGTAGCTGGGTTACCCTTTACGATAGCTTCAGTGTCACACTGAGACATCCAAGCCTGGGCCAGGGAATTGGTCTGGATACCAGTGACCAAAGTCTTGATCGCCAGGAAGTCAGTAATGTGCCAGGCTTCCTTATTTGCACCAGACTTCTCATTGGGCACTGCAAGAAGACCAATAAGGAGCGTTTTGTCGTCGATATCTGGGAGAGATCGAGTGACGATGGTGTTATCGAGGACAGCTCCATCGATAGATGCAGGACGAGTCTTAAATTCGGCCGCAGTGGGCTCGAACTTGGCAGTGGAAGTGGCCATCCTGAAATGGCGACATAAATCCTGGTAGCTGTCAGTTATAGTTGACTTGGCTGAGGAAGTCGATTGCTACAAGTAAGGGAGTGAAAGTCTCGTGGAGGCACGTGGGTGGTTTGCAGAAAATTGAGTGGGCTGGATGATGGTGACTCGGTTGTAGTTGCCTGCAAAGACACACTGGGAGAATGGAATTGGACCTGGTTAGATACACACGCCATGCAGTGAAGTCTGCGTGGGTATCCTGCTAGCTCCTCCGGGATATGGCGATGAAGATATTCAGAGGGATACTTGTGTGAGGGCAGCGATGGGTAGGTGGTGCATAGTGGGGAGAAACGACAGCAGAAGAAAAAGAAATATAAGGAGATGCTGAGATACTGTATTTACTTACCTTGTAGGTCGTGGTCAGGATTTATGTGGCTGTGTTGTGACGCAGGATGTGGGAGGTGATGAGACAGTGTTTGGACGTAGGCAGGTTGGATTCTTTGTAAAGAGTGAAGGAAAAACGTAAGGTAAGAACGACGCATCAACCCCAACGACGACTGTTATGCTGTCGATATTGGCGATAGTTATACCACCGTCGGTGATGATGGTTTCTATTCCAGTCGTAGCTATCGCCAACGAAGGGTGATGGATGGGTCGAAAGTATTGGGGTGGAAGTGACCAATACGTCAAAGTATTGTTGTTTTCCACCTTAATTTGGAAGGCGCGATGGGGGCTTCTGTTGTGGGATTTCTCAAATCAGGTAAAAATAAATCCGTTACAATGAATGTACTTGTGCTAATATTTATATCAGCAGCAGGTAGGTATGGACGCGTTCTTTCCTCGGTCGCGTTGCTTCCTCCGTTTGTTCAACTTTGTTCATACCAACCAGTGTACGGTATTAGCTGCCTGTTTTGGGGCTCATCGAGCAGACCTTTCTCTCAACTTGATCTCATAGCGCTTTCTTAAAATTCTCTTGCTGGAACTTTGTGATATTCTCTTGTGTGTTATGGAGGTATTAATTGACGTTGTGTGTTTGGGAAAACTACACACAATCTTTCCCCGTCTCTTGCCTGAACAAAGGAAGATAACAAAGGTAAACTAATATTTATTCGCCTTGCCTTGCGTCTGAAATATTCAGGGCCTACCCTTTAGATTTCGCTCATGCCTTTCCCACGGTTTAACCATCCACACATCCAAGTGCTCAGCACATATCCTACATCAGTACTTACTCAGGGGACTCAGGGGGTGCTGCGCTTAAGCCAACCAGGACGCCGTCCCTTTCACACTTGCGGGTTTACAGAAGCCAGAGAGAAAAGTATTCAACCCGACCAGTAGGTATGTTGGTATATATAATGGGATATATAGTAATATATATAGAAAGGGGCCATCTAATCCGGCAGAGCTACTAATAAGTTGTCCAAACAAACCCTCTAATTGTCACTTCACGGTTGCTTAGCAGTAGAGAAGGAGCAGCAGTTCATACATTCGTGTTTGGGAACATATGCGTGAAGTGGTGTTAGTTGGTCTTAATGATTGTTGGTCCAATCAAAGCAGCTGGAATGATCAGAGCACGGAATGAACTGACCGTGTGAGCTTCATAAACATTTTCTGAGACCTGGCGGTGCCAGAGGCGCTCGGATTGATATTTGCTTGGATGCCCGCAGGCAGTCGAGGATTTTGTATCCATCGTCAGCCCAGAGAACATGGCGACAAAGCATTACAGTCAAAATACTGCGGCTACATTGTGCGGTGCGAGTCAATACTGAGAACAAACGCATGCCATAGCTCCGAACTATCTTTGTCACAAGATGTATTGCCAGAATATACAAGGGCATCAGCCATGTCCTTTTCACGAAAGGTATGACCGTAGTGTAACCGCCCTACCCCCCTTAGACACAGCCTAAATGACTGTATCTAGTGCCAGCACATCTTACGACATTCGGAGATATGGCTATATACCGCCGCAGCAGAGATTTGATAATTGATATATATTGCTTTCGTATCCTACACCGGAAGCTTCTGACAGACAAACTGCACTAGACTGCTCACCGTATTTTGGTAGTCATCGGTTCTCCCAAACCGATGCACATGACACATCTATCAACAGCATCAGACTATGAATCCTCAACAACTGGATACTACTATTTCAACAATGCTGTGATACCAGACTCCGTGGATTATCGAACCACTTTTGCGGAGCATGTCATAAACTGCCAATGCTACGAGTAGGAGTTGTTCGGGTAAGGGGCCCGTCACTAGGAAGCCCCGGATGCTGTGCCATCGCCATATGCATCTATACGCCAAGGCTCACGGATCCGGCCGTTGAGATTCAGGTACCCAGGAACTCAAGTCGTTACTGACGATCCGATCGGGCTGAAAGTCCGGAGGTTCTACTAAATATGGGAAAAGCATGGCTACCTCATCGCCATCATCCACAACATGTGAACCTCGTTCCTTCAAGTAATCATGGTGGGGAAGGGGGTGGTCTGGTAGAGATTTTCGACGCGGTGTATCCACGAGTCAGCAACAGCTCGATGACTACGGGGGGTTTGTAGTTGGGCTTTAACGATCTCTGCGGTACTTGTGATCGGCAGGTAAGGTTGAGCTGTCAGCGTTGCTGTCAGAATTTGCCATCGAGCTGTTGCCCGACGATCCTGGGCAGCTGGATTCTGTAAGCAGTTTCGTGGGACCGCGGCCCCATCCGTTCGATGGAGTACTCTTGTTGCAACCTTAGATCTCTCTCACATCATGTATCAGATACCGAAATCAGGGGTCGGAATTTGGTGGGTTCGGTACAGCGTTCAGGAACGGGGAGAAACTCGCTTCTTATGACTGAGTTAGGTGGTTTCTAGACCAAAAGCCGTTCCAGATTCCAGTATCGACTATGCAGGCAGGGCCCGGCCCAAGGTGGTGACTGCATCTCATCTCAGTTCGAATATATTAACTCTATGCCCAAGAGGAGCTCAGATCGAAGACTGGCACGCGAGAAAAAACGACACAAAAAAGGCACCAAGCATCAATCATCGCACATTGAACGAACCATCAATTTCCCACGTTAAGCTTATACGAATGAGGTCCCATATTGAAAAAGATTTTTTTTTCGAAGACCCAAACGGAATATGACAAGTAGAACGGCCTCGAACCGCGAAGTGGCTTCGAGGTCTGCGCGTTGACTCTTGAACTCCGATCTGCCCACCTGGTCCTTGTTGCACGTCGTCCGAAACTAATCAAACCAATGTTATGGCTCACCAAAGTGATCCAAAGAGGCCTCAGGAGAGCATTGAGATTACAGTAGTCCAAGGAGGGTTTTTTGGTTTGCGCCTTACTTTCGAGTCAACAGAGAAGCGGCAAGGTTACCCCTGCTCGGACTGGGCAAGCGAGGCTGTCGTTTTTGAATCCCGGGATCATCGTTGGGCAGAAATCACGACAAGCCAGCCCGGTGGGAGCTTCTTTAAGCGAACAAGTGACCTTCGAGGACACCATGACCTGTCTGCCTGTGCTAGTCGTCAGTTAGCCCAATAACCGTCGTCCTATAGTGTCCGCATCTAAGCTGATTAGCCTCGTTCAATCTACGCTGCAGACGACTAGTCGGCCAGTCAGTTGGCATCTGCCACGGCAACGATTATATTGCTGCCCCTTCCAATGACCGAAGAATGCCTCTTCACCCGAAAGGAAATGAAGACCGGTCCCATTGACTTCGGAAAATTCATACCTACCCGCATAGGTCATAGGCACGTTGAACTGTGGTGCGACCAGATCCCCGCTGGGATGGGTGGGGGCCGACTAGCATAGCGAGAAAAACGTTCCTGAGAAATGCCATCCTGGCCCCTGTGCTCAATATACTTACTATCGCCTCCTTCATAGCATTGGTCATTGGTCATTGGTCATTTGCCGGCCGGTACTCCGTACGTCGATTATGAAGTATCATTGCCACGGCTCAGGCATCAATCAACATGAGTCAAATTTGAAAGAGAATCGTGTCGTCCCTCAGCGACAAAAAGAAGATACGTCGACCGACTGACTGGTTGTGTGACCATACTTCGGTGTAAGCAACTCACTCACTCATTTGCCTGTCACACAGCGGATTGGGTTCCGGCGTCGAGGCCCAACACAGGAGTCAAATACAGCCAATGGACCAGACAACCGCCGTCCCGGGGCCGCAGTAGAGAATCCTGAGACGAGTCGGCAAACCTCGCGTGACTACTGGAGATGTTTCCACGCTCCAAACATCAAGCAGGCAGGGATAAAAATCCATATTTGCCATCTCTATCAAACAAATGTGAGTGAGCATCGTGGCACTTGAACAGTCCATGTGATTATGTAAACATGGGCTTTTGTCGTGCCCCAGTCGGGGAGCAATGCCAAGCACCACAGCGTGCGCTCCGTGCCGCTCGGTGCGACCCAGCGATTTGATGCTTTGCGCGAAAGCGTACGTAGATGGTACCAACCAAACTGCTGCAGGTAGTTGGAGCAGGTCCCTCCCTCTCCATCGCCGTCGTTTCTCGCCCTCCTGGCCTCTTCTTGTGACGGCTCGGCGGGTTCTGCTCGTGTAGGGTCCTCTTTTCCCGAGGCCTAACATGCGGCTAAGGAAAAAAGGTAACCTACTACAAGTAGATGTAGTCGAAAAACCTGGCGGCTCTCTTCAGGGACCTGGAGGACGCGAAAGCCACAGCGCCGATCCTCAATGGGAGTTGCAATCATGCCTAAAGAAGAAACAGCAAAAGACAGGGTCTCGCAACTTTAGTGCCCGGGAATTGGACAGGCTTAGTCGAGATCCTTGCTGCTTAGGTTGCTATTCTGGAAGTGGAGGGCGAGGGCTTTGCTTTGGAGACTTTGGAGACTCTCGACTGGACTGGAAGTAGGTAAATGACACGAGCCAGCGGGATTGACGCAACCTCGGAGCCACGCCCTCTGGTCAGTACTCTGGTCAGTACTCTGGTCAGTACTCTGGTCTTCTCTCCATCGCTCGACTACTGTACCACTAACCTACAACCCATTGCATTGCACGTCATCGCCCATGACCATTGCTCGCTTCCGGCCCCTCCTCCCTCCCCTGACCCCCCTCCATCACCACCACCCATCTAGGTTAATTCGGTCTAACTGCAGACTAGAAATGTTCCATGGGCGGCCTGCATGGGGTGTGGTATTGATATTGGGACTGGTATTGGTATTGGTGTTGGTGTTGGTATTGGTATTTGCTACCTACGGGTCATGGCTATGTACTGTCTACGTGCTACACGGACGACACACAGTTTTCCAGTCACCCCCACCTGGCTTCAGGCAATGCAATGCCTCGCTGCATGTGCGTGTTGCTGCAACTGGTGAAATGATAGAACTGTGTTATTTACGTTATTGTTATTATTGCAGATGTTGCTGCCGCTTTGCTGTCCGTCACTGTATCTGCTACGCTCGCATCAACTTTCCCGCTATTATTAGAGGACAGACCCCCTCCGGAAGGATTCCATCCTCCTTGTGTGCAGCCTCTTGTTCTAGTCCCGTCCGTCCCTCTTCCTCTTACTTCGCTCGTGAGAAGTGGTTCTCGTTATACACTCGCTAGGTTGAGGACACCACGTTCACTTATACTTCTTTCTCTTTCTCCCCGTGTCTCTCCGTGCCTCTCCGCGCCCTTATAAGACCTAACTACCTATCTATACCTGCCGTTCCACTGCCCGCTCTCCGTCTCTTGTCTCATATCGCTGCTGCCAGTACCCGATATAACACACGAACAAGGCGTCCACGCGAG
This sequence comes from Apiospora arundinis, assembly GCA_039105305.1. Taxonomy (NCBI): domain Eukaryota; kingdom Fungi; phylum Ascomycota; class Sordariomycetes; order Amphisphaeriales; family Apiosporaceae; genus Apiospora; species Apiospora arundinis. The sequence goes on along the minus strand of JAPCWZ010000002.1, from coordinate 1,942,628 downwards.
AAACCGTCCGTCGGCCCGTTCCCGTGGTTCATGTTGAGAAGGGTCGAGGAGATCCGAGACGGCGCAATTTGACAGGACTGCGGCTACAGGCTCCAGCCCTACCAAGCTTTCCATCAGATTGGATTGTGTCATTCGGCCTTGGACAGCTTGCCGACAGCTTGCCGATACCATTGGTCTCGCCACCCACGAATGATATCGCCCATTCCACAGCTTACAGCTTATTGGCATTCTTACCCTTAGCTGCTGTGTTGTCTTGTCAGTTGACCTGTCAATTTTGGATTTCGCCAAAGAATTCACACGATCTACTTGCTTTTGCGTCTATACATAAGTATACAACCCTGCTCTTACCGTCCGGGCGGGAGCATCGGCAGCGGCAGAAGCAGCATCAACATCCTGTCAACTCCACTCCTGTGCCTTTGCAGTTTGCACCTGCGGCCAGGTCAATCAGCAAAGAGAGAGGAGAGGTTCTCGTGCCTATTAAGTGGCTCGCTCAATCTCACCGCTATCTTCAATTCCATCCATCCATCCATTTATCCATCCCATCCTATCCTATCCTATCCCATCTCATCCCGCTAGTATACATACATACATAGCTGTGCATACAGCAAGCAGCAGCCTGTGAACCATCATTCCGGGAAACGCTGCCAAGCGGCCTGTCACTTGCGCTTTGCTTTTACCCCACGATACCTTGCGCGCGCCGCCGCCAGGACCCTTATCAACAAATTTCGACTGGGTTCCTGGCAGAGTTTCCGGATTGCACTCGTCAGAGACATTGCCAAAGTATGTTCCTATGTCCCCCCTGTCAAGGCTTTGGTGTATTCAGCTGCTAAACTATACGTGCAGCTTACCTTGATCACTTGCATTCCAACACACACTATCACACACACAGCCGCACAACTTTCTCCGGGCAGTCTAATCAAATAGGACTCCGGCTTCAATTGTCCGCCCAAAGAAGCACCCCCGGCCCATCTTTTTATGACTCGAGAAGCTCCTGTGCGGAAGAGAGACTCTGGCTCCTTCGCCCCCAATTCAAATCTTCCGAAACCCCAATTCCAGGATTCCAGGCCCAGATAACGGCAACACACTCGAATTTACCCATTGGCTTGCTCCGACTCAAAGCCCAATCCTTGCATTTTAAGACGTCCGTGCCGGCTGGGGTGACATACTACTACGTCAGCCCATCCCTAGCAGCTTTTGCTAACCAGGCTCTGCAAAGCCCATTCAAAAACCCATCTCCCCGAACCCCTCCCTCATTACTGAGGTTTAGCCTAGTGAATGTCAGCAAGCAAAAGTCCGCAACCTGCGCAAGCAGTCAATCAATCAATCATCGTCACCATGACCGACCCTCGATACAGACAACCTTCGGGGCGGCGGTCGCCAACCTTCAATCCGGCCCGGGCCTCCCTACCCCATTCAATCGGCTACGCAGCCCCCTGGTATGGCGGGGATATCCACGCTGTGCCTACTGCTCGCTACGACTCGAGCGTCCCGCGTGCCTCTGCCTCTGGTGAACATCGCGCGGCACCAGCCGCCACCATAACCACGTACAACGTCACCAAAGAACCATTTCATAGAAGCTCTAGTGTCCGCGAACCGAGTCGAACCCGTCATCGCTCATCAACCATCGATGCGGGCAGCACCATTAAGCCAATCATAGTCACCACGAATCATTCCCGTCCTCACAACACTTCGTCCCATGCTTCCTCAGGCTCCGGCAGGCCCTCGAGCCCTGGCCAAAACCCCTATCGTTCGAGCGAAGAGACTTACTATGCGCAACCTGCATCTTCTATTCGGGCGCGGAGCCAGCACCGCCATACCCAAAGCGCAACCCTGGATAATGATGAGCTTTACAGGCTGAGAGAGCGCGTAGAGGGGGGCGACAGGCTCCGGGCCCCTCGGCTAGGTCCGAGTGACATATATCGACCCCATAGTCGCCAGGGCGGCTATGTCAGCCAGCCACGGATCAGCTCCTCTGCGGTGGAAGACAACTTCGAGTACACAAAGCCAAGCGACTTGGTAAGACATGATCTTGACCACGATGGCCCACGCAGCCGAGCAGGGCGCCGCGAGAGCTTCGACAGGGGCTACTACCGGCCGTCAGTTACTGTCACTAGCGACATTGGACGTGTGGACGGCCGCCGCGGGCCTCCTCCTCCTTCTTCCGCCCTTGATCGCTACAATCGAGCAGCGGCGGCAGGTATCTACGATCGGCCGTCCGTTACCATGCCTACTCCGCCCCAGGTTCCGCCTTCTCCCATTCGTTCAGGACATCTCGACACAGGCGAAAGCATCGCCACGGATCGTTCGCGGAGCTCGCGCCCGAGGCCTGTATCTCTTTACCAAGAACCCACTCCTCGGCAGTCGATGCCTGAGGAAATTTACCGCCCTCGAGAAGAGGACCGCTCCCACAAGTCTCGTCGCGAAAGGGGCGATGAGGGTTACCGTGACGATGCTGTTGCTGCACGGGGCTTTGGTCTCCGTCCGGAGTTCCTAGAGCAGGCAGACCATCGCCGTTCTTCAGCGGAGCCGGAGCGCCCAATTTATGAAGAGAGGCGTTCTCGGAGAGATCCGGAGGTCCGTGAACCCAAACGCCGATCAGATGAGTCTCTGGATCGTGCTCGTCCACGTGAACGCAGGCCATCCGAGCTCAAAGAACGCCCCTACCGTGTAGAGGATGACCGGACCAGCGAAAGGAAAGACAGCAAGGACAGCGTGCGTGGCGACAAAGTGCGCGACAAAGTTGCTGCTGGACTGGGCGTGGCAGCAGCCGCCATTGGTCTCGGCGCCGCCGCCAACAAAGACAAGGACGATGGAAAGGATGGCAGGGGCTCTCCCAAGCGACGCAGCGGCTCCGATGAACCCACCGAAACAGCAGGATCTCGTACTGCAGACCGCTACAAGCCTCGGGACAAAGACATCGAGCGGAGACCATCACCTCAAGACCCCGCCGCCATCGAACCGCGGTGGGATAGTCGTAGAGACAAGAATGACTCGGATTCGCGCGAGCGCGAACGTGAACGAGATCGGGAGAGGGAGCGCGAGCGAGAGCGAGAGAAGGAAAGGGAGAGGGAGAAGGAACGGGAACGGGAACGCGAGAGAGAACGTGAGCGTGACCGAGAGCGAGAGCGAGAGCGAGAATACAGCAGACGAGATGTCGACGCTCGTCCCCTTGACAGCAGACGGGATGCTGACGCTCGTCCGCTCGAGGGCAGGGAGGCAGTCAAAGATAAGCCTGCTGCTGATGATGAACTCAGTTCAGGTCCTCCCAAGCAACGCCGTCACCGCGCTTCGGTAGCAGCTTTTGACCCAACTGATACCAAGGGCCTGATGGATCTCAAAGCAGAGTTAGCTGCCCGAGAGGGTGAAGGAAAGCCGACGGAGAAGGAACGTCCTACCCCTACGCCCAAGTCTGACACTGTGGCGCCATCCGGATCTGATCGGCAACGCCAGCCTTCACGGGACCGATCCGAGTCTCGCGGCAGGGAACTAGCTTTGGCCGACGACCAAAAGCAGGTACGAGTCGTGTCGCCTCCCAGAGATAAGTCAGACCAGAAACCTATCAAGGGTATTCTCAAGCAACCCAAGGACTCGTTCCCGGAAGAGCCCCACCCAGTTCGCGAGGGAGTTGCTCCTCATAAAGCCGACAAGACCAAGGCGGATGCACCGCAAGGTGCTCGTTGGACGAAAATCAACAGGAAGCTCGTCAACCCTGAAGCCCTTACCATCGGCAAAGAGAGGTTTGAAGTGCGCGATGACTTCGTCATCGTTCTCCGCGTCTTGAGCAAGGAGGAAATTCAGCAATACGCAATTGCCACCAACCAACTGAGAGGTAGGCTGCAATCCCCGTAGTTCTTCGCCGTACACTGAACGATAACTGACAAATGGCTATAGAAAAGCGAAGACGTGAGTATGAGCGAGAGAACGGGGAAGATGATTATGACGACAAAGGTCGGGACCGAGATGAGGAAGATCGAAGAAGACGCCATCAGGGACGTGGATACGATGACGAAGAGGAAGAGCGTAGAAAGCGCGACCCTGACCGAGAGCGCTCTCGCCGCCACCGACGTGATGAAGACGAGGCTTCGGAGCGTCCCCGCGCCGCGTTGGAGTATGGTGACCACGATTCCCATCATCACCACAGATCCCACCGCGACAGAGACACCTCCAGCCTGGACGACAGGGAGTCTAGGCGCTAAATGCCCTTCGATCTTGGCCGGTCAGCTGCTGGTCTGGTCTTTGGGAAACTTCTACGATAATCATTCGAATTTTCAAAGCCATTGTCGAGCGTGTTGGTATGCCACGATATCATTATTTACATATTTGAGAGTTCTGGCTATTTGTAGGTTAGGTAGTGGAGGATACATGTATGAGGGATGTTTAGGGGGATCTCAGGACTTCTTGTATACTTATATAGTCCTTGGGACGTTTTGAATCTTATGATACCATTTTCTCTTCATAGCGATGCCGCCACCTGATCTTGTGTATGATCAGTCTACGTGTCAGACATAACCTTATTCCTAGGTAATCTCCATAAGCTGTTTGTTGGGCTTACCCGTGACATGTAGTATTGATAATGATACGCACGTCGAGTGATATCCTACATCTACCCTATCTATTAAACAAGCCGCTCATGAATGCTCGCATTTCTCTTAGATTTTGGGTAATTAATTTCCGAGTTCATGATAGAAGATCTCGTAACATAGTCCATTCATCAAATATCATAACCCCCCTTTCAACCAGTAACCCAACCCATGCACGAACATCCGCATTTGGCAGATTTCGACTTCCATGCCCACTAGTCTACCATCAATGTCTACTGACACATATTGCGGTGTCCGATGCGCTTCTACCTTGGTACCTGAAATCTCGCATTGTGTTCATACATATCGACGGCGGCGAGGCACAACAGCATAGCATATAAGATAATTTTGGAACCGTCCCAGCGCGTGTGAGGAACCCCGTGGTATTTCGTTAACCGGCTTTCGCGAGATCGACGCCCAGTTCTAAAGACTGGTGGCAATGAGCACAAGTAGCAAGCTCGTTCGGGATCCCTTCACTCTGTTGACGCGACGTTGGATTGTGGCATGAATAGACAGACATACGGGTCTAATTCCCCCTATACCGACTTTGTGAGACAGCCACTTCCTCCGGCTACAGTCTACTTGATCTTACTTCGTATGGATCCATCCAGGCTGGTTCATTTTTAGCTGCCACGCACTCCACGTCTATTCCACGTCTATGCCGCTGTGGTGGTGGAAGTCGAAGAAAGGAAGGAGCAAGCGCCTCACTATGGCATACCGTTTTACGGCGACGGATTGGTATTTAATACATATTTTCCAGCAATGGCACCGGTAGTCCGCAGGGCAGGACGTGAGTTTAACCATCATGGTTAAATGATAGTATACTGAATACCACCGTGGTTGTGCATCGTATCTTGGTTACTCGTATGCCAGAATGGAGGACAGTGAAACGTATGCCAGGGGCTATATCATTCATACCGGCTGTGTTCATATCTCCAAAGGGACTCGAAGGTATATTGGTGTAAAATATCTCTTGTCACATGGTCCTGCTAAAAGGGGAAGTTCTTAGGCGATTGCCATAGACATAGATGGTGACCGGGCTTTCAACGAACTCGACATATACTCCCTATTACGGAGTCAACCATCATCCACCACCTACTTCTATCCAGTTTTCTTTCCAGCAACAATTCGTAGATGCCCAAAAACCCAAAGATTCAGTGGACTCTAGAAACTTGAGTAAGTATATAAGTGTGCAGGTGATTCTAGCAGGCTGACTACACCATCTCTTCCCCTTCTCTCAGCCCTCAACCCCAAATCCTTCCTTGCCTTGCATTTGGCACACAAGCTTTTCACTGAGACTGGATTTGGATATGCATTCTGGTATCTGTAAGGTAGTCCAGCACTGCCATATCAGAAAGCTTCTCTGGGCTATATCTAATCCGTCTGCCTGGTACCTATGTGTGAGCTGTTTGGTGTACTGGCGGCGAGCCTTGAAGGCTACTTGCCCCTATCTTGTTATTCAGGAGCACGGAAAACGCTGGCACTTCGAAAAGTGATTACTCAAGTCACCTGGTGACATCTTTTGCAACCCAGGCTACGTACAGTATGCATCGGACTCAGTTCGCATAAGATAGGAAAGGGCTACGTTCGGTACAGTCAACCCGTTCAACCATCTGCTGCCGTAGGCACCATCTTCATGCAGACGATTGCATTATACATCATCTCTCTCTTCTATTATTAGAAACAGTTTGTGTGTGAGAATGATTGTTATGCGGCAGGGTGTCCAATCAGAACAGACACGAACTCATGGCACGCAATCATCCACCTATCATGCTTCAGCCGCAGTGGTAATGTGGCATTCGAAGGATTCTCCAGTGCCACCCTACAAACCACTGACCGACTAATCGTCTGAGCCGTAACGTATCGCATTCACTGTAAATCTTACTGTATGTGTGTGTGTATACTTACACCGCCGAACCAGCCAACTGGGCATTGGTTGCCCATCTTCTTTCCTGTCCTTTCGTTCTACAGCATACATACATACCTTACGTACTTCACGCACATCGGCTGGTGTGCGCATAGTGTAAAGGAGTAGTGGTATGATGATGTCGATCTCTCTCTCTCCCATCCCACTCCTCTCCCTTCTCCCTACGCCCTACCTAGCCTTACGAGCTGGTTGCCTGATGCATACAAGCTATTGATGACAAACTCAACAACAGCTTGGTTCCCCCCCTCGGAGATTATCAAACATCATAAATTCGCCGGGAACTCTCCATACCATGAAAGAACGGGGGAAATGGTATGGAGATAGGAACTTAAAGAACTCAAGGAACCCAGGGAGTTGCGGAGAATCGAAGCTCAAGCAATTCCCGGCCGTTGGGGATCACCACGTTAACGTATCTAGGTATGTGCGTGGTGTAGGTTATTAGGTCTCGTTGGCGTCAGAGAATAGCTTCGGAGTTCCCGCACCAACCGTTAGAGTCAATAGGAGACTGGGGACTATAGAACGGGGTTCTTGCTTTTGTTTGCTCCTCCTTGGTGCTTTTCTCTAATAAGTCATTCTGGACACTCTGGGTACTGCTCTGGGTACTGCTCTGGGCCTCTCTAACACATCCACAGTTGCTGTTGGTGGGAGGCGAGTGATCGCCCAAGGGGGGGGGGGGGGCAATATCAATCTGCAATAATGGTTTCATTTTACCAGCCACAATATTTCCCTTTAATCTTAGTATGGAGGTTTCCATGTTGTCCACGCTGGTATCTCACTGGAAGCTTCCGTCAATTCGATACACGACTTGCTGTTTTAGGTCTCCATCTCGTGTCATTGCGGCGCCTATACCGGGACTTTGTTATTATAATTAGGTATTTTCGATCTTGTACGCGACCGACCGACCACTAAATGCCCTGAAACTCCACATGTAGATAGGAAGTAACCTAAGCAACTCCATATATTATGTGAGTGAATGACTTGGGGGGGCAGGCTCGAAGAAGATACATTCACAGAAATGTTTCGGTCTGTGTGCTAAAGTGGTTCTGGTAGTGGATATGAAAGCGAGCTCCTCTTCTTTTCTCATATTACCCTGTCCCCATCCTCTCCACTTCCCTGCCAGAGCCTGCCCTGTCACTCTTCTAACCCCTGGGCTTTGCATGTCCTTCACCTCTATCCCCTGGAACGGCATTAACTCAATTCTAGCCATGATTACGAGAGCGCGTCTTGGCAAGGTCTGCCGGCTGGCTGTCTCCCCCCCGGACGACGCGACAAATTCAAGCCCCCCCATGCCAGCGTGCCGTTGAGATCCCAGCGATAGAAGAAGCGGAAGAAGGTGGAGAGAAGGTGCCCCCGTCACCTCACCGCGTTGCCGGGGCCAGCACACCATAGCTCCCCTGTTCGCTACACCGAGAGCACGTGGACATGTCCCAGGGCCATGCTTGCCAGCCAGTAGTAGTAGACCGGCCGAATGGGGTGGTAGAAGAATGCTGACAGATGGACAGATAGACGGACAGACGCGATATGTAGCAGCGAGCACCAGAGAACACTAAATGGTAGGACGAGAATAGCGGTATGCGTGTTTCGTACACTGCACCGGGAACGACAAGGTTCTCACCTCATTTCGCTGCAGGAACTGGACTTCGCCGGATGCAACGTCTTGGGGCGAGGGCGCGAGCGACTTCTAGACAGTACTGTGAAGTTTCGCGGACAAGGCAGGCACGCGTCATGCGCGAATCGCGAACAGAAACGCATACCAGAGAGAAAAAAAATGTACCACCTATTACTTCGTCTACACGCGTCACGCGTATTGGTTTGTATGTATGCAGAGCGTACATTACATTACAGCAGAGGAAATCAGCCAGAGGAATCTCGGGCGGACCGAGCCTGTCTCCGTGCGTGTTTCTGTTCCTGTATGGGAGGGTGTCGCTGTAGTAATCATAGCAGTGTAGTCGATATAACATAGGTATAGGTATGTATATAGTAGTACATCTGCATTGAGCATCTAACCTACATCCACTGCTTATCACTTGCGTCGTCGCCGATGCAAGTAATATACTTACTGTAAGTAAGAGAAGGAGAGTGAGTGGACACGCCACTGATGTCGATGACTCGCTCATTGTCGTCGTCGTCTGTCGATTTGCAAAGCAGCTACCGGACTTGTGACGATTCATGTTTCCGCAATCGTTCCATAGTGATGGAACTTGGGCGGCGCAGGAAAGTAAGTGTGGTGTCTGAATCCTTGCAGCAAGGCGACCGACCGACGACACTCCACTGCGGCCGCCTTCCCATTCTGACTGAACTGCAGCCAGCAGCTTCTACTATGTAGGTATGTACACGTATACATGTAGCATATCGTCTCTATCTTGCAGCAAAGCGGCGGGAGTGTCTTGTTCGTATGTACTTTGATCGCGGGTGTCAGATAGTACCACACAGGTAGGTACAGATGGATGGATGGATGGATGGAGGATTTTTGGGGGAATCACCCTAGCATTCGTTTCGATACACACGCCCGCCCACGCCCACGCTCACGCCCACACCACCATGCCGACAGAACGTGGTGGTGCGCACCATCTCATTTTGGTTGGCAGTTGGTTGTGTGTTGGGCCTAACAAAGCAGACACCCGACTGCGGTTCGTTCTCCAAACAAGGGAGGGAGGAAGGAGGGGTGGTGTCAGCGCGGCAACGCGAGACGGGGTTAGTGCAGAGTGCAGAGGCGAAGGCGAGCGAGCGAAGGGGAGAGAGAGAGAGCAGGGAGGGAGGCGAAGAGGACGGGCAGAGCAGCAGCAGCAGCAGCAGCAGGGAGCCCATGCAGTGCCCACACACTCACTGGCGACGCGTGCTGCGTGCGTGCGTACGGAAACCTCCTTGCCATGGTACCGTAGCATCGTCTGCCCGTTCCAACAAACCCATCTTCCCTTCCAGTACCTTGAAAAATGCAAGGTTCAGGAGGGAGGATCTGCCTCTGGGAACTTTAGGAAGGGTTCCCCGCGCCTACGAGATTGTTTGGAACGCTTCCCCCCCTTGCCCTGCACACATCTTACCCTTGAAATGACAGTGCTTGTCTCCTCTTCTGGCCCCCTCCCACCCAATTAGTGCCAGAGCGAGTCAACGGTGACTAGCTTCGTCTTCTCGGTGTGAGACTCCAGTTCGAGGAGGACTAGCTGTCCATACGTAGGATATTGTACCTACATACTACCTACGGAGTCGACATATCATCAGTGTGCACCACCATTCCTTCAGAGTTTTCATGGTGAAATGGAGTCCGCGCTCATCAAACCCGTTGGGCACCGATTCTCCATTGTGTTATGCTACTGTATCTAATCTTGTTCAGATTGCGGGGTTTATTAATTATGGCAACGATAAGAGAGAGTTGGCCTAAGCATGGTTATGCTTTCTTATTGTTGTCTTCATTTACAGTATCCGGTATAGTAAGGGTAATATATATAATTGTGAAAGTCCGCATCGCCTTCCAGAGGATTGGTATGGTATGTAGTATGGGCAGGGAGGGCTTGGGGCATGGATTATGCATAGGCATCCCTGGTCATGAGATTGGCTGGGCCCAGGGTGGTCCGCGATGGAGTCGAGTCTTATGTACTCTCGTACATCTTGTACAACGGCGCCCACCCATGTTCGTTACAAGATACATATGGGTAGGTATTGTAGGCTCATGCGACTTTGGTGAAGGGATCTGTTAAATGACGATGTTCAGTAACGAAGATAACAAGGCATTTGAGCCACGGCAATGCTTGATAAGATCAGGATTCTCCGATGGTCGGTTCATCATCGCAAGCTCAAAGACAGTTGCATCAACGGTAGCATTTACGGCGTCAAGATTCGTCCCTATAATCAGTCAATACCCAGTAATCGGACGGCCCCATCTGTCTTCCTTGTTCATATGTGATGTGTGATGGCAGCCAGATTGCATCCACTTCGCCAGGTCTCTTGACGATGACGGGCTGGGAATAGCACAAGAACCTAGTCGATCCCATCGTCGCTCAGTAGTGGCAGTCCCAGACTGTCGGATTCCATATGGTTTAGCAGGGCACGGCACGGCATGGCTGTGGATTCCAAGGGCCGAAAGGGGCAACAAACTCATACAGCTTCCGGGCGAAGCTTGCGAACGACGTAAGGGGGCGAGCCCGTCTGGCCCTCATTCATTGCTATTACCACGAAGAGAATGCTGTTTCCGTCATCAGGACTCGTCTGCCTCTATCCACCGAAGCAAACTTGGCGTTCGAGAAGCCAGCAAATCTCGCCGGAGCTAATAAGACTATACGGGCCGAGTCATCCGTCAAAACTGGGCTTCCCAATCAGGAATCTATCTCATCTCGTGATCCTGCCATGTTGTGGGATTCAAGGAGCGCCCCCGGTGATGTGATACCGATTCGTTGCGGTCCAATGACATACCATGCCCGCGGCTATGAGCTTTGGTTTTGATCTCGAGATTGGCCTATGTGTAACTATTGCAGACTCCCACCTGACGAGGGTCGTCAGCTCACGGGCATTTCCTCTTGGGGCAACAAGAAAGCTCAGTAGCCTCTCCGAAGCTGCGCCGTATGGGGTGTGCTCTATTTGCTAGAACAGCACGGATCTGGGCAGAAGTTGCAAGGTCATGTCAGCAATTGCCGGTTCCTTCCGTTGATGGAGAACATCTTACATGTGTTGGATCCTTTTTGGGGGCCATGCTCGCCCGATAAACTGCAGTGCAATATATACAGGGCATGTGATGCTTCACGGTGGTCCTAAGTGTAAGTATGGCGGCCGCCATGACCAGTAATCGGGCATGCTTGTGTCTGTTTGCACATGCCAGGCAGCTGCTTAGACATAGTCTCGGCTGGTCGTCACTTACAACGAGCAAGCATCATCGAGGGAGCCTAGAGAAGGCGACTGGCTCAACTGGTTTGCATTCATCCAGGCTGCGGCGAGCTAGGCTCATGAGTGCTTTGGTGGAGGCGGGGGAAGCATGTCGTTGGCATCAGTATCATTGCTTTTTCTTTGGTGAGGACGTAAGATGTTTGTCATAGTCTAGCCAATGCCTGGCTTTGGTGACAGCGTACAGAATTGCTACCATCCCACTGAAAAGACGTAGGAGGAGCCGCAAGGGGTTTGGGCCGGCGAACCAGCACCAACCACTATACCCCCAAATCCCGAGGACGGCTGAGCGGACTGAACAATGGGAATCTCACATATAGATATCCTTGCCTATAGAAAAGAAACCCTCTGCTATGCGTCCTCGGGTGTCAGATCTTCAACATGGTTTGCTGATTGGGAAGCAGGGAGGTGGGAGGGCGTGAGGGTGAGGGTGTTGTTCGTAAACAGAAGGAGCCTGCCTCCCCACCGCTCTTGCTTGAAACACACGCCCGAGTCGAGAATGTGATATCGGGACGGGTCCATTGCCTCGAACCTCGATTGTTTGTGACGACCAACATACCTACTCCGTATTCCCTTTCCGATGCGATGCCAATTTGGCGTGATAAGAATACCCAGCCAAGCCGTCCGGATCCCTAGGAAACCCGGCCAGCCAGATAAAGTAGGACTTGGGCGTTACATGAAACCCACTAGTAAGAGTTATTGTCTTGAACGTGTGCGGAATGTAACCTCACCAGGCAGTTACTGTCTCTTGTTAAGGGTCCTCTGTATGTAGGTAAAGGTACATGTAGGTATGCAATAGAAGTCCGTCGGCGCAACCCGCCGTCCTTGGTATTCCCGCGGTCCGGAAATGTCGATTGCCCGAGTCCGACCGGGTGATGCTCGCAGAGGGCTGGCAAGTCTGGGCGCGGTTCACTTGACGACTAGGCAGTATCACTCACGCCTCGCCTACGCTTTGAGGCCTTTTCCCAATGGAGGAATTGAGCGTGTCTATCACCGGGATGGGCTACCGCTGAAGCCGTTATTCCTTCCTCTGCATATGCGTACACACTAACGGGTATCATGCCTGTTTCGACCAGCGTCCCAACCTCGAATGAGGAAATCGACGCCACGCTAGTTACGACTGATGCGAAAAAGTACCGTGAAAAGTTGACATTGTCGATTCGACTAGGCTAGCAAATATTTGATGTAGTTGAGTGGATCGTGGGACTCGTGAACGAGGGTTTGCCGGCGACTAGACAAGGGACAACGGGAACAGTATGGCACCATTCTTTGGGGTCTAATCTCCTGCAGAGTCCAGACAGTATCTGAAAGCAATGAACCGTTCGTTGCTGCTACTAGTTTCTTCTGACTACCGTTGAGGCCTGCAAGTACTGGGGGTCGGAAGCTTATTCTGGCATTCGTTGCTCTAGCCCATGGGGCAGACCTCCTAGGATAGTCTCCATCCAGCATCAGTCGATATTGCAGCATCATCGAACTCTAGTCCGAGCCAGTCCTTCCACTGCAGAATTAATTCCGAGCTGCGGATGACCGGTCTCTGGCAGAAAAAGGCCTCGCTCAAAGCTAGTCGGAGAAGCCAGCAATCATGTCTTCTTTTCGACCTCATCAATCATGCTATCGCTAGGGTGTGAACCTACGTGTTCTGCTCTAGCTTCAAGCTGTCCAAAAACCATCAACTTCTCACTATTCGCATCATCAAAACAGTCAATACCTGCCGTTTAAAGATGGATGGGGAAAACAGCCAAGCCGCCAATGACGAACGAAGCCTACCAGTACCCTGCTCTCACGTTGCCCATGCATGGTGGAATAGCGTCCACCACCGTTGCTCTTGCACACCCACCACGTCTTTCTTCTGGCCACACCTCCCCGGCCACGTTGCAAGGGTGGCGAGTTGGGATGGCAACTTGGCAGAGAATGTCTTCAAGGGGGGGGGGGGGGGTGGTCTTTGTCTCTGCCTCCCTTGACTGCTCTCTGAGTGGTCTGCCTGTCCCTACAAGCATCGAAAATGGATATTGATCGTGAAAATATACGCCAAGTGGGTATCGAAACAGATGTCATTCGATCCTATTTTCCTGCCAACCACCACGGCCATTGACCAGTGTGGTTTTTCTTCCAATTGACTAACCAAGTGGCTAGTCTCAATTCAATCATTGACGCTTCGGCCGATATTGGGAGACAGAAGAAAAGGCGGAGATTTGCAATGTCGTTTACGCAAATGCTCTTTCCCTGATGAACTGGTTAATATCGCCTGTCCAACGGCATATACGTACTTACATCATACATGCAAAATGCGCACGCACGCATGCAATGCATCCGTCTGCCTCGGTAGAGGTGCTGCTCATGTAGATGTACATGGACTGTGGATGTTGGAGCACGAGAGCCAGGATATTGCAAGTCCCGAGCGAACGGGGGTGGAGGATCTGTGATCTGGAAAACTCCCTACCTGTCAGCATCGAAGTCGTGGTTCATCTGGATCGTGGATGCTACTTGGGTAACACGCTACAACTACCTACGCCGCAAGCGCATACATATTCAAGGCAGAGAGGAGAGGGGCCTCGGCAGCCTTCGACTTGTCCAAAGCCTACCACTACTCCTGGCTTAAGGAAGGAGATGCGTAGGTAGCTAGGTAGGTAGGTCTCTTGTAAAATTTCCGAGTCGTCAACGGACCATAACACCGTTCTCACCTAGGCAAGGGGTTAGTTAAGAACGTAGCTGGGTCCTGTATCCCTGAAGCATTTCAACGGCCACATCCAGGATGCCTGGACCTTGTACATTTCCCCAGATACGACGATATGGACAATTGGCAAATGACCAGAATGGTGAACAAGCATGCCTTCTCTTTGTTTCGTTACCGACAGACTATTTTAGCTGGATTAGACAGATGCATCACCAGGTATACACGGCGCCAGGGATCGGCCCATACGCTTGAGAGTCTACTACGTATCTACACCACAATGCAACCTGACTTTGGCCCTTTTAGAAGAACTACTAGTCAGCCTCTGGGCAATGTCGGTAATTCGCCCGCTCTGGTCACGGTGTAGACTAGGCATGGTAGTCACGTTTCAACATTACGAATCGAACGTGGGATGGCCTCGCCCGTTCGCGCATTAGCTGGATGTATGTTCAATACATGCAATCATCCCACGGTAGGAAAGGGAAACGAAACCCATATGGCTTTCGGGTCTTCCCCGATCCTATCACCGCACGCCCGCCAAGTAGGCAGGAAGTGGGAGCAAGTACAGTAGCTTCTTCCTATCCATTCCATACTTGCATGTAGCCAAGGTAAGGAGGAGGGCGGATCGACCGTTGCTTTCAAATATCAATTTCAGCAGTCCAAGGTAGGCCGGAAGTCGATTAGCACCAGTGGGCTGAAGGAAGCCCAAGGCTTCGATCTGATATTAATAGCATCCTTCTCATTAAACAGAGCTCAGATCTTGCCCCGAAACGAACAATGGCACGCACTGCAGACGCCTGGCCCTGCTTTCGCCTGGTCGCGTAAGTGATTAGCGTGGCCTCGCAAAACACCTCGACTACTAGTCCCTTGGTTAGGCCTTTACCAGTACCAGCCACCAGAATATGCGCGAGATGGAAAGCGAGAGAGATACTGTACATGGCATGTATGTACGTACGTACGTCGTGCAGGTAGAAGAGAGTAGAGTATGGCGTATGCAGCTTGATCTGCATGTTGGTGTTTCCTTGGAACTGGGTGAAGATACTGTGCGCTAGCCGGCCAGGACCAGGCCTAATGGAGAAGGTGGTTATGGGGATCAATCGGAACAATTTCGATGCCAGTACGGAGTAGTCATTGTCCAATGTGCTAGCTAGTAGGTACTGTATATTCTGGTTATTCTCCTATACTACCTACATACGCTGGCCATGAACTATTGAGCGCTACGTCAGTGTCATAATAGGAAACACATGCGGCCTGATCGACAAGTCGTCTTTGCCGCACACGCAAGCCGCTAGCTCTGCCTCTGTTTCTCTCATTCGAATTGAGTTTTCCGGCCTGTTGACAAGTGTATTAGTAATAAGCATATACCACACTAGGTTTACACAGCACACACTGCACAGGCTGATACGGAGTAGACATAGACCGCCGGGCGGAGGCGTCCATTTCCGTTCTTGCATATTCTAATTTAACCAGCAGCAGTTTGGGGCCCGCCATAGTCGCCGCCCTACTTTCCATCGCTCGCTCAGTGAGTAGCTCGAGTGTTCTAGTCCGACAATGGAAAGGTGTTTGGCTTCCATTCCTCCTTCACTAATTCTCGAATACGAATCATCCCGGCGTTGGTCTTGTTAAAGAACCAACTGGCGGTGATAGTGGATTCCGGCACATTCCTCCAAGTCGTCCTAGAACGGGTCTCCCTCCAACCGAAGGCAGCAAGGGGAAAAGAAAAGAAACCGACGGGTTCCGCGCCGGTGGATATTAGTGTGCGCTCTTTTCTTTTGACAAACGGTGAAGGAGAGACACGACGATGGCTCATGGCAAGGCAAGGAAAGAGTCAAGTGTCTCAGCCACGCGCAAAGCTCTGGGGTGGCACAACGAACCGGCAGTAATGGAGCGAAGGTGAGCACTACGCACGTACATCCTTGATTCATCACGAACGCCACATCCTCCCCCAAGCCTTACGGGTTGTAGCGGAAGATGTGGTGACATCGACTTTGTATTTATTTATTCGAGGGCTGTATTTCCTTTTTTTGCGTTCTATCGCCTGGAAAATCTTGGTGATACCGCAGAACGTATTTCGTCCACGGAGATAGCGCGTGCTGAATCTCGCGTTGCTCAAGAAGTGGGAGGTACCATGCACCACGGATTACACAGCAGCGTAAGCAGCTCTTCTGTGTGTTGTAGGAAAAAGTGCCCGCGTGCTTTCGTGTGGTGTGGATACCACCCACTGTCCGTGTGCCACTTAGTCATCGTACATGGTGTGTCGGGTGTACTGTAACATGCCTGAAGCTAGCACAGTCTAATCTCCAGACTGACACAATGCTACAACTACTATTCTTTCACCAAGGACGATGCTATCAACCGAACCCGCGCAGTCCTGTCTCTTCTGTACCTGGCTAGGTCGACATATGATTTTGATGTAGTGGGAATCCTCGCTACCGGTGCATGCGCCGCAGGGTTCGAATCCTAACCTAGCGCTTACCAATAGAAGGCGTTGCAGACGGAGGCCAACCCGGCGGAGGGGTTTTTCTACCCCCAACTGCCCTAGCCACCCTTGCTGGTCCCCGAGTAGCCGCGGCTCACTGAATTCTCCATAGGTACAACTCAGTAAAATGCATGTGAGCAACTTGGAACATTCACGTTATGCTGAGAATGCGCTGTACCCCCTTATAGAGAGAGCTTGTTATCGTAATTCTCGACTGCAGACAAATAATCGTGAATCAATGCCGGTATCTATCTAGCCCTACTACTATATACATACATATCTGCAGGGCCCGGGGGGCCATCAGACGCCGTTGCATCTCTGCCCTACCGACATACCTTGTTCTAGGTAAACGATATCCATGTTATCTAGCATTTACCGATCCGTTCCGCTGGAACCGCCGGGTTGTTGATGCTGGTTTAGACGACGTAGGACTGCCGTTCGTTCCCATGTCTGCCTGCTAAAAATCCTTGCACATACCGGCCTTGTTCCCCGCCCACGGAGAGAAACCCAAATAAACTGATTGAATTTGGCTTGTCTGGCTGCATCTGGCTCATTGTTCTAGCGTCGCTGCCGGGGTTTTCGACGGACTACTTGGCCGTCTCAACTAGTGGCACTCGACGTGCAGCATCTTATCTCAAAGGAGAAGAGCCTTTTGAGCAAAATATGGTCTCGGTGGGAGGCGTAGTTGTCAGTGAGCTAGAAGTAGGTACGGAGTACTTATTTGGTCTCTCAACGTACACGGGCAGCTTCGCCGAGCAGGAAGAACACATAGATTTCATATGCTCCCGCATCCCGAAACAGTAATTTTCCTTCGTTGAAAATAGGTATGCCATATATTCACTACTAATAATAACTACAACACTTAATCAAGATATACCTTCCATCTGAGCAAATGGTTGAAAATCGATTTGCCATTCGTCGCGGATTGATTTGTGTAATATATCCTTTCCTGCGTCAGTAATTACCTATCCTACATGCAGTTTATGGCCATTGTTGTATTTGCTGGATTACTGTCCAGCCCAGTTTCAAAGCTGTGCCTGATATATCGTGTACGCCCCCCGTCTCTTCCCTTACGTTAGGTTGGGTATGAATGGTTTCCCGACCGGACGGTTCTCAGTCTAATGACCCTGGAAATCCATTCCTCCACAGAAACGCATTTCAATGGTCTCAACGTGCTGAACAAGGAAGTTGAGGGTGCTAGGAAAAGCGCGAGGGTGAGCAGGCATGGATCAAGGGGGGTTGCAAGGTCAAAAAGGCAAGCGTCCTGGGGTAGCTGGGTAGTTCCTGCACGGAGGCATGCACGCTCATTCTGTCCGTACCTTAGCCGGCTAGGGGGGAAGAAGGAGGGGGGCCACTATCAATCAGTCGCCCTGGCAGGCAGGCGATGTGTGTGCAGGCGTGGGTGGTGCGCTGCTGTACGTGGGATTGTTCGTGGGACTTCCCTGGCGACCCTCCAAATCTGGCAGTCTGTCTTTGGACCCCCTGTCCGAACCACGCCCAAATCCGTCTTGCTGGATTCTGAGTCGAGACAACGGTCCCTGGTCCATGTCTCTCTCTCTCTTCCCCCATCACCCTGGTTCATGGCCGTTTTGAAAGAGACCCGATCGTCCAAATTCGAACTGCAACTGCTACCAACTCCAGACGCGAACACCGATTCTAAGATCTCGAAAGACCGTGTGGGTTCGTTAGTTATGTTGCATGCGTGAAGATGCCCTTGTCTGCCAGATCCATCTAGCCCGCAAGAACACTGGGCCGAAAAAGGCAAAATAGTCTGATATTCGACTTGTGGTGCACTTGATGAAACCCGTCAAATCAGAGCATCATTTGCCTCTAATTGCATCGCTCAACGTGTTTAACATCATCGACTGATTGCTCTTTTGAATCTACGAAAGGGGGTTCTCAGCGCTGAATCTTTATCTACAGTGTCGTGAGAATCTAGATGCACGTACCGAGGCCGTTTGCAATAAACCACCGGACCGCTTATCCTCCTTGTCGAATGAGTGCCTTCTAGGCAAAAGCCACACCGGTCTCTACCTCTTCTCCAAACTGTGGCCGCGTATCATTCTGGTGTCGTCGCCAACGCTAGCTGTGTACATACTCCTTCGCTAAAGTCGAAACCCTGCTCAGTGTGTCACTTCAAGACCGCGCTTCGTAGTTTCTGGGTTTCACAAGATTCCTGTTGTGACCGGTTGCGCATCCAGAGGGCGGGTATCAAGTCTCTGAACTCATAGTGTAGCGGGGGGCACTGCGAACTGTGAACTCTCCCGGCAGTGCAAAGATCACTGATTGAGCTATCGATGTCATCGAATCCTTGAAAAATTAACAAAAAACAGGAAGTACAATAATACTACTTCAAGACATGATGATCTCTGGCATCAAAATATCGACGTTCTTCGGGCTTAAGAGACCCGAAGTTATGGACAGCTTAAGAATTCCAGGATCAAACGCCTGTCTTGTACCCCCGCAGCGCCATCCCCCAAAGGTGAGATCTCGGTTTTCCTCGAAATCATTCGGTGCTTTCTTTTCTGCTATTGCTTTTTTCTATTGCGCCAAAACTGGATCAAAATCAAACCAAGGCGCGTGCCGCCCACGCGCCAGCCACGCGCGTTGGGCATGGAAACTTAGCCCCATCAGGGCAACCTGCACGCCTCCATTATGGAAGAGAGCACTGTAGCATCGCCGACGCCAAACGTACCCGCTGCCAGGTATTTGGGACGCGACTTTATATTCGCGAAAGGAGTCTGTCTATCCCTTGTCATCTCGTCGCTTTTTCTGCCATCCTGATGAGAGTGATTCGTTGTACATATCCATCAGATCGATCCTTGACGTTGCCTCGGTTCTTGGTGCGCATGCCATTCTGGCAAGGGTGGAAGCACCTTCGACTGTCCATCCCTGCAGCCTTCCCGTGGAGCCAACATACCCCTGAGGGTTTTTGATATTCTGCACACCTTCGTAGTGTGCGTCCGGCTTAACTTGACAGACTACTGCTATCCACTTGTCATGGCTGACGTACGTGGGTTTGGGCAGAACTAGTAGTAGTATATCAAACTGTAATCGAAGAAAAAGCCACTCGCTATACGTCGTTATTTCGGATTTGTTCCACATGATCCAACTCTCGTGGCTTCTGGTACTTGGAGGTCAAGTAGGTAGTATATCCACGGCTAAAGCTACACCTCAGCATCTCCCCCATTCATATCCTTATTTCGCACTACCACACTGCGGATAGTTGCTTGTCTATCTGAGAAGTCCCGGATCGCACAGCACGGGTCGGATCCAATCACCACGAGGCCTAATCCCGACTCCCGTGTAGTTTATTTGCTTTGTAAGGCCGTCGTCGCCTTTGCCTCCCCGCGCGATACGTCAAGAACTGATGTGACAGCTATCCTGACTACTGGCTGAGTCAGGAATTCGTCGATGCTTTTGTCGTCGCACAGAACCAGAATAGCACCCGCGCGAACAGACCTTTGAAATTGCGCAGCCCATGTACACAGTACGGATCACTTATCCCATCGACGAATGAGATACCTAAAATAGGCCGGCCAACATATGTAGACATATACCAACACCAACTGACGGCTCGAAAAGCAGGTATCTTCTTCTCTGACTTGCGCGAATTAGACAGATCAAGCAGCACCTTGCTGCGTTTCAGAATTCGGAGGAGTGACATATACCTGCCTGTCATAATAGACCCGTCGACGTTACTTGAGTGCGGATCGGGCTATATCGAGAATTGGCAGCCTTTTTGTTGCCCTTCGAACCCGTAGTAGTGGTGGGATGTAATATGTAATACCGTTATTCGTTCACTACGTTCACCACCTCGCAACCCACACAAGATACAACATTTACCCGGTATCTTATCCCAAGTCCTCATCGGGATAGTGTGCACACCCACCCTTGCAAGTTGCCACGGGCTTTACCATTGTGATGGGACCATTTCTATCCCTCCCCTTAATAAAACCCAGCATTTGCTGCATGCTGTAGCCTGCAGGGGCTCGCAGGTTGTTTTCTCTCAATCAGCACTTTGCCATCAGTACATGTATATACCAGAGACCTTGTCAACCCTCCGAGAGGCACGTCTCCATCGCAAAGCACCTCTTTCATACATACATATTCTTCCCCCCCAAGGTGTTCTGTTCCCTGGCACCCTACCCGCATGACGCCCTGCAAGCTCGCGTCATCTGGACCTATTCTCCTGGCTTTCACTACATCATCCTAGCTCAACTCTCCAGTATGCATCTGCTATTTTTCTCTCGTCCTAAAATTCTGCCGCGCTTCTCTTTGGACCGCGCGATCGTCCCATCCATTATCCTGGCGGGCGTTGAACAAGCACCAGCACTAAGCAAGTACTAACGAGCGGTATAGGGGCCCACGCTGTGTCTATCTACTACTACTATCTGAACATCTAAACCCGGAAGCATAAAATCTGCAATTTGATAGCAGACTCGTTTTACGACTGAAACATACGGCATTGAGCGCGTCTACAGTCCAGATCTGGCCCTCGACTTTCCAAACTGCCAAGGAAGAAGCAAAGTGCGAAACCAGGACTCGGCAAGCTGATTTCATCATTGCGCGTTTGCTTTCTCGACTCCAAGGAAATTCCTCGGCAACGCAGCAGACAAACACAGGCTGCATTTGGAACTTGGTTGTTTCCATACAAACTAGGAGATCCCAGCTGCAAGAGAGCTTATTCTTGCTTCTTGCTTCTTCCTCTCTCCAATAAAGTAAGCGCATTTACTATAACCTCGATATATCAAACCCCCATCTGCAGCAAGTATAGCCTGCTCTCGAGTGCACCCCAAACAAAGAGCGCAAGGCGGTCCGATACAGTCGCGAAGCTTCAGTGTCAATCATCCACTCACCATGGCAAAACCACATCACCAACCACGCCGAGCCTAATCACCCTACCTTTTTTCCCCCTTGGGTCTCTGTTATATGCAGGGGTCTATTTTTATCACTTTTGCTCGCTGAGACACGAATGTCGTTAGACCGCACTGCGACCCAGTCTCCACTTCCGCGTGTGAAGCGTATTATTATTATTATAAGCAGCTCGAAACTGACATGCGCGATGGCAGACAAGTGAACGTTGTTCCTTCAAGAACACACATCCCGCCGTATCGCCGACTAGGATTTGCAGTGTCTTTGATTTAAGCTCCCCCGCCAGAGTCTAGACTCGCGTCAAAGTAAGTTCTGAATATTCTTGCTAAACTCTATCAGAAGCGCATTGCATCAGCATTATGTCGCTAGTCTGTCTCTGCGCACAGGCGCGTGACAAGTTGATGTCAGGTCAGCCTGGCGACAGTAGTCGAGGCACGGCAACTAGGCCTCTAGGGCGGACCGGCAAGCCGAGCTTCAGTCGTCGCCTGCATCTGCTATCGCTGGGCTTTTCTGCAACGGCTGTCCCGAGATGAGGCCAGTGGGGAAGAATGCGCTTCCGGGTTTCATGGATCATCGTTGTCGTGATGAAGAATGATGGCATCGCGTGCTGACGAAGTTTTGGTATTGGCAGGCACACGAACAAATCACTACACCCGCCCAAATCGACGTTAGGCAATGCTGATGAAGATGGTGCAACACCGGCATGCCCCCCATCCTTATGTCAAGGACGAGCATACGAATGATCCTGTGAGTACTGAATAATTCTTACAGCCATTTCGCGTCATGACTTTCATTGATTGCATCCCGTATCTCCTTGTCTACCTTGTCTATTTCCAAGCGATGGCATCCATCGCACGCCATCCCATCCAAACATTTCAGCCTCAAGTGTGGTCGGAATTGTGCAAGTCAAGGTCAAGGGGTGCCCTTGCAGGCCGACAGCGACCGGGCTTCATTGGGATCACAACCGCGATGGAACGATCTTTTCCATCGTTTCCAGAAGTTCGGCTACCTTGTCGCAAGCCTGACCTTGCCCGGACTCGTCAAAAGGGAATTCAAGGGGGCCGATCTTGTTTCACAAAAGACCGGGGGATACATGCTCTGGAACAGGGCATGTGTGGGCTGCCTTAGCGTGCCAAGCGGAGTTGAACGGTCAAGAGCAGCGATGCAAATTTGGGCCATTGGACACCCCACTCATCCTCACCCTCCTCTTTTGCTGCAGTGGGATAGATCAATGGATGGATGCTGCTGACGTGCCTGCAACGTCCGAAGGCCCCCCAAGTGGAACGGGCTTTCTAGTGCAGGGCATCTCAGCATCCTTTGATTCGCAATTATGCTGCAGCAGTTGCACTAGCCACACTGTAATCTTCAATGGCTGGAGGGCTCCCTCGAAGAGAACCCGAACCCATCAAAGTTGATGGGATCGAGTGAGTTGCTTTGTCGGCGCAAGTGCGAAACAGATGCCGGCCGTACAGTAGTAGATCGACTCTCTGCCAGGCATTAATCGGCAGGGCAAAGCAGGCCCAGAAGGGCCATGAGCGTGCGGAGAAAAAAGTTCAATGACAGCCAAGTCCTGGTCAAGTCACGGGCACGCAGCCAAGGAGACGTCACGGGCTGTTTCTTGACAGTTACTGCCTCTTCTGAGAATGGGCGCGAGTCTTGACAGCGACAGTCCTGCTGTAATCCGCTAGGCTAGACCCTGAAGAAAGTCCTTCACCGTGGGGTTTTCCCTTTCTCGCTCCCTCTTCGGGTACGGCTAGTAGGTACCTCGTGGGCAGATGTGACGACGGCGGAAGACCAAGTGATTGGTAGAAGAAGCTGTCGGTCTCGAGGGTGGGGCACCAATGGCGGATGGCCTTCACCACCGGCCATCATCTTGATTCAGATTTGCAAGAGTTGGCTCGCAACGTTTCGCACTGGGTTCAGGTGCAAAACGGGCGCGAATTTTTGTTCGGGTCTGAATTGATACAGCCTCCGGGTGCGATGACGGCAGTGGTATTGGGCATTGGCATTGGCTTCTGAGTTGAGAGTTATGTTGAGCGCATTCATGCTTCCAAGTTGTTTGTTTGCTGGGTATGCTCGAACTCTCGGTACCGTACAGTACGCCCGCGAACAACCTTGAAAGTGCGTCAAGCTTTGTGCTCGCCGTACCTACTATCCTACTTTTCGGGGTTTAGGTACTTGGGCCATCACGCGGTAGCGGACTGGCGCGACAAGTATCTCGAGCCGGAGACGACCCTCGTCCTCGTCCCACACCGCCTTACTTCTAGCTGGTCCGCCAAAGAGAAGCTCCCCTGCCATTGCAGTACAGGACTACTGGACTACAGGACTACAGGACCGCACCCCCGTCGCTGGCTAGCACCGGGTCTTGGATACCCTATTGGGCAACCAAGTCCTCGTCAGGCCTCGCCCCAGAGCGTACCCATTGGTCACTTCATCTAATTTGCATCTTTCCCTCTTTCTCTCTCTCCTTGCCACCCCTGTCACGTTTCTTCCATGCGCTGTCCCACGCTTTCTCATGTACTTCGGTACTCTTTTGATCGGCGCACCCCTCCCTCCATCCTGCAGCTCCACCGTGGGAGAGAGCGAAGGAGAGAAAAAAAAAGTCCTCAGCAGTTCTTTCCACACTCATTCTCTACTCGGCACGCCCACGCCCCCGTCCCCATCCCCCCTGCCCTTATATTTCTGTGACAGGCATTGCACGGTCAATTCGCCTGTACCAAACAAAGCAGTAATATCGTCCCTGCTATATCTCTGGAATCAGTGATTCTGGGACGTACCTTCATACAAATCCGACCTCATGCCTTAGCCTCATCTGTAATCTACATCCTTACCTCTCTCAATCCATACCTTGTCCTCTCACCTTAACATACCCATACTCTCAAATATCTCTGGACACTGCCCTGTCTCCCCCCCTTTCATTGTCACCTCTCGAGGACCCTCGCTCCGATCTCCAAAATCTCTTGTCCAATTTTTTTTCTGCTCTGCTCCCCTGTCGGACCCAGTCCGTTACCTTTTCCGGTGAGCTCGAGGACATTGTTATTGTCGCGTCTCAAATAAACTTGGAAGGAGTTACCCAGTCGGTAAACCTTCGATTGTCGGGTTCTCCTTCCGATTCCCAATCCACTTGTTCTTTCCAAGGAGAGAAGGTGTCTGACAGGGCTTATCCATTGGCACCGCTTTTTTCTCCCTCTGCTCTCTTGGCCTCTGATTATTTCTGGAGCTGGTAGCGGTACTGTACTGTATGCATGCCCTGGTCATATAATCCGTGACTGGCACCCCCCCTCGTCCAGGCACGCCTCACCCGTTGAATCCTCGTCGCCAGGGGATCAGAATAAGGTTCCCCAGACTTTGACAGTGTCAAGGGAAAAAAATAAAACATCGACGCGTCCTACTTACTTCTTTACTTTCCATGGTTGTCGTTGTTTGGCTTTGACGCATCAAAGTTCGTACTAATGGGTGTCTCCTCTATGCAGCATCACCCCCACCACTCGCAGGGTCCGGCGCCTCCCCAACACTTGCAGCATCCTCGACCCTCGAGCATCGTTCATCAACACCATCAGGCGCCCCCTCCGCAGTCGCAACAGCAGCACCCGTCCGCATACTCTTCCACGCACTCGATTCAACCGGCTTACCAATCTACGGCCCAGGCTCCTAGTGCTCAGCAGCACGCGCAGGACGGTTTGCCCTACTACCATCATCCGAGTCCCTACAGCACTCCAGGCGCGACTAGCGGATATACATCCGCAGGTGAGTCGAACACCTTTCTTTTCACCCTGGTGCCAGACGCGACCAGAATTGACGCGTTTTGACAACCGTAAACTAACTTGAACTTTCAGACACATCCGAAATGATGGCCGCAACGCAGATGCCCAGACCCTACCCGCCGATGTCTTCATATCACACACCGCAGTCAAATTCGCCAGCTTCCGTCGCCTCCCCCTCTGGTCACGATCAGCACCGCAGCATGTACGCGCAGCCCCCGTCGCAGCTGCACCAGCAGTCGATGTACTACAGCACACAGCAGTCGCAGTACCCGTCAATGCCCCAGCCGGCAGCTCCTTCGCCTTACCAGCAACATGCCCAGCAGCCGCACCCGTCAATGGCGTCGCAAAACAACATGATGATGTCTCAGGCGTCGCAGCACAACCCAATGACCCAGCACGCAAACCAGCACGCGCAACAAGGAATGACGGGAAGCCCTCGCCACACCAAGATGGAACCGCAAGTGCCACAATTGCAACGGCCTTCATCGGGCCCGCTAGGCACACCGCAGCACAGCCAGAATGGCGCTCCTCCGTTGTCTACGCCGACGGGCTCTACGCCCGGTGTTAATAACAACGCGGCTCCGGGTCCCATACCGGCAACGACACCTCTGGTGGTCAGGCAAGACAACAATGGCGTTCAGTGGATCGCATTTGAATATTCTCGCGACCGCGTCAAGATGGAGTACACCATTCGGTGCGATGTGGAGTCGGTGAACACGGATGAGCTGCAGAGCGATTTCAAGACGGAAAACTGCGTGTACCCCCGCGCATGCTGTCCCAAGGATCAATACCGTGGCAACCGACTGCAATACGAGACGGAGTGCAACACTGTGGGCTGGGCGCTCGCGCAGCTGAACCCTTGCCTGCGTGGCAAGCGAGGTCTCATCCAGCGGGCAGTTGACAGCTGGCGCAACAGCAACCAGGACCCGCGTCTGCGAAGCCGACGCGTGCGGCGTATGGCGAAGATGAACAATCGCAAGGCGGTTTCGACACCACACCCAGCACACATGTCCGGTCCCAGTGGTCCGGCAGGGATCCCGGCCCCTGGGTCCATGGGCCCCGGTAATAACTCCTCCATGGGGAAGCCTGGCATGAGCGGCATGGGTCCGGGCATGCACCACCATCACCAGGACGGTAACGGTCAGGGTGGAGATGAAGTCGGTATGTTTCACCAAATGTGATTGATGCGTTGTCGTTGTTGTCGTTACTGTGCAATTACATGATACCTCCATCATCACTTATACCTTTTTGTGCGTTTGGAATTCTTTTGGACTGGTTGCTTCGTCACTTTCTTGTTATATAGCGGCAAATGACCGCAAGGCGCGCATAGGGGGGTCATTTTACTGGAAGGATACTGGAACTGCTCTGTACATTATCTAGTTGGTTTCGCTGCACTGTTTAGTCCCTAGTTAAGGGTTCGCGGCGAACCAGTAGTCGTCATTTGTCTGCTGGCAAAAGTTGCATGGCATTGCATTTATTCGCACCCACTGCACACACAACAACATACCTTATACCTGTTACCTTTTGGCACCCCTCTTACTCCTGTACACCTCCTTGTATTGCTACTGCGTTTTTGCGGCGGGATTCCCCAAAGGGCCCGAAATGATTGGTTGTCGCATTTGTACCCCTCGCTGCATCCTGATTTTATCAACCCCCTGCTGATTTCCACGGCTGTGGTTCTGCTCCCTGGCTAATCCGCTCTCGTGTGAACAGGGGACGGCGAATACATGGACGAGGCCCACCACCACCACCACCAGGCCCCTACCGGACCGGGTTCTGGATCCTCGGATGACGTCCGACCCGCCCAGGTTTTTAACGGTTATCCTCAACCTTACCCCAGCAATTCTGCTTCTGGATCCTCCATGCCTCCAATCCATGATGGCATCAGCGGTGCCTCCCACCACGGGGGAGCTATCACGGCTGCCCGCAACACCAGGGACGAGGACGAGAACCCCGAGGGTCTCTTCCCCGATATCCCGGAGGCCAAGAAGCGTAAGTTCATCCTGGTCGAAGACAACAAACGTGGCTGTCGCCTTCGTGTCCGTGTCACGCTGGAGAGTGTCGACACCAAGGAGATCCCGGACTCTTTCCGCAAGAGCTCGTCTGTGTTCCCTCGTAGCTACTTCCCGCGCGAGATGCAAAGCCCACCTCCGAGCGCCACCGGTAGCCAGTTCTTCCAGGAGGATCTGAGCGACGACGAGGTCGAGGTTGAGGGCGGCCGCACCGGGCGATCTCGCGGCAACAATGGCCGCGGCCGCTCCATGGTCAAGGTGCCCATGTCGGATGGATCTGACGGTGAAGTTGCCATTCCTCGAACCCGCAAGAACACGCGCGGAAAGGAAGTTCGACTGAACGACCTTGGTTATCGCATGGCCTGGCTGCAAAGCCGTGTCTTCTCTGGCAGAACCATTTTTCTGCAAAGAGCTTGTAAGTATATCCGGTACACCCGACCCCCTAGATGACGCCCAAGCTGACCCGACGCAGTGGACTGCTATCGCAATAAAACACGCACCGCGATTGAGACGGTCATGCAAGACGTCAAAACCGTGGCACCTCACTATGAGACGCGCGTTGGCAAGAGGAAGTGGAGTGAGAGAATTCGCAAGGCGGAGAAGCGTGACGATGAGTAACTGCCAGGCGTCTTGGGTGTACATCGATCATCTGCTCGGCGTTGTGACTGATACCTGGTCGGTTTGTGTCGACCCTGTTTTGTTGTGGCTTTGCGCAGCAATGTTCAGCTCGGAGTCGGCCTGTTTGAGGCGGCTTTTATCATGGCGATACTGGGGCGAGTTTGCTTGAGCTCTTTCATGGGGTTTTTGGTTTTGATTTTGGTTGTGCGTAAATAGACGGAAACGGTTGCATTTTCTATTGGGTTCGAGGCTCGCGTCCGACATTTCTCATTTCTCATTTCTCGTGGATTGGGGGAGATACCAGAAAAGCAGTTGCGGAAGTTGTTCGGTATCGGGTTGAGGGATAGACATGGTTGCATTTGATTCCGGCAGGGCTTTTTCTCCAGTTGCCGGGGAGTTGCTGTTGTTTTCACGTTGCGTGATGCATTTTTACGATAATCGGCATGTGCGAGAAGTTATGAGAGAGATTCTGAGATTCTGTCAGGGGCAGAGATCCGGCTGTATGTATGTATTTATTGTCAGACAAAGAGAAAAAATGGTAGTACTTCTGTCCTTTCCGAGCAGAATGGCATTGCATGATATTCCTTGTCTCGCCCTCATTCCAAGCAAGCCAGCCTTGATCATCATGATTACATCATTTTTTCCCTCTCTCAACTAGGACATGTCCGGCTGGCCGCCCTCAATACGCCCTCCCGACTCAGACAAGTCAGAATAACTAGGGTCGTCTCAGTCTCCCCCTGTCTTCTCTTTCGCTGGCAAGGAAGGTGCCGAGGGAGGGGTTCACGGGACCCAACAAGCAAGATGCATGTAGTATAGCAACACTTTCCTTCTTTCTTTCTTACCCCTGCAGGAACGAATGCAGTATACCTAAGTTTTTTGTTTTCTTATTGTGGGACGTTTTACCTACTATTTATTGTACGGCACCTGGGGCAGTTAGCGCCAAGACCCCCGAAGCAATAAACAGCAATTAGACAAGAACAAGCCCGGCCTAATCAAGTTGGGCGGGTAAGCAAGGCATTCCTGTCCGCGACTTATTCTTCTCCTTATCATTCTTCCGCGAACGAACCATGATCAACACCCCTCACCCCTCACCCCTGGCCTGAGTTGATGCACTCGAGTGGTGGATGGTGAGGGGTTGCTGTGTGTAAGAGAAGCTAGCTAGCTGCATGTTTCCCAATGGTCTGGTTTGGGAGTGGAGCAGGAATTCCAGGGGTTGGATTTGGGGTCTATCTTCTTTCCGGTGTCGAACTTCTCCAAGGTCCGTCCTTGAGGGGACGCTGGTTGAAAGACTGCAAGCAATGGAGTCGGGGCCAATGATAGATGGCTTGGGACTCTGGCTAGGTATGTGTTAGTGTAGGTACTTGTATATGCGGCTCCCTGGTTGGCTAGTGTGTGACCGACAGGGACGGGCTCCAGGGTAGTTACATGCTTATACTAGACTACAGACTACATACTACTACCTAACATACAACTGTCAGGGTGGTTCTAAGACGACTGTCACTTCTTCAATTAGAAATATGTAGGTACTCTGTAGTCAGCCTCCCTAGACATATCTGGGATGCAAATTAAACATGTCTCTCCTGTCTAATTATTGATGGGAGCAGGGGTCGACTGATTTGGTCTGCAGGTACTTCGTACACACACACACACACACTTACACACACTTACACACACTTACACAGTTACACTAGCAAGAAGTTGGGGTAGCCGGCCGGGGGGTCGCATACCACCCGTCTTCTCTGGCATGCGCTGTGACTTTACGACTTTACACTACCTCCCTACCTTATTCCTCTTCCCCCCCAAAAGCCCTAATTCCGGGGGCTTAGTGCCAACAGCCGTCGCTTGTGCGCGCGAACGGCCTGCTGTGCTGCTGTGCTGCGTGGCCGATAAGCTGTCTGTGGCGTTGCATCGTCTATCTTGCCGTTCGTTCCCTCTTGCTGATCCGGTCCATACCGATGGCTGCGGCTCATCAGAGGATGGGTTGGATGGAATGGACATGCGGCTCATTATGCAAGCGCAAACGCAAATGGAACGGACGTTTGGGGGGGGGGGGGGCGTACGCGGTCTGTCTGTCGGTCAGGCGTAACCGTGAGAACGGACGTGAAGCTAGATGGACTGACCAGCGACAAAACCTTAGTGTTCCCGCCAGTAGCTCGGGGCGCTCGTCCGTTCAAACGAAAGAGCCGCACGAACGTCATCTGACTGATCCCGGTGGTTTGGGTTTGTTTGAATGGGAAAGTCTGTTTGTTGGTGTTGTTTGGACCTCAGTCGTTCCCCTTCCGTCTGTTCGTTCCTTGGCTTCGTTCGTCAACCCCCAGGTTTTATCCTGGTACCGGTAAAACTCAATGGTCGGTCGGTTGGTCGGTCTGCCACGTGCGTGTACGTGTGTGTGTGCTGAAGATGTATATGGTCATTCCCTATCGGTACTTATTAGCCAAGCCGTCGAAAAGGGTGTACCCCTATTCTGACTGACACTTCAACCGGTCATACTTCTTTTGGCTAGTAGCGCAGTCATGCTAAATTGAAAGAAAGCCGGGCTGGTCTGGAGCGTGGTCTACCAGATGGCTTGACTACCAGGTTCTACAATCCGGCTGGGTGGGCGTGAGTATGAGGAATACAGTCTTTGATCAGGCTACTACTTTTATAGTCATATCCATTGGAAACGAATTGGCCCTGTCGGTGAACGGGCAGGCTCATATTTCCCTCTTTCAGGGCTGCGAAAATATGGCGAGATTTCTATAGCCTAGCATTCCCAGATATGTCTCGTCTATCCCTTAAACTGGGCAACGAATTGTCGCCTAGTACAGCCAAAAACTCCTGTTGTCGCCCCTTTCCCGCAATGGGAACATGACAGGCACCAAGACGGTCACATACAGTTCGTCTTCGGGCATGATTATATATATTAACAATAGTAATTAGCAATGCTACCTAGATATTCATGAATTGTAGCGGCGACTACAGATAGAGTCCGAGTTCATGGGCAGTTAGCCAATCTAAGGGGGATGCCATGCCATTTTCTCCCTCGATGAAACCACCTATGAAGGAGGAGCAGCCACAGCATAGGGGAACAACGCCGGCTCCTCGGTGACCTTCTCCGGGTATCCGAGCAAGAACAGCGCCGCGCCCGTAACCATCAGCACCTCGGTCGCCACCACATCAGCAAGATCCAAGCCTGGCGCTGCAATGTGCGAGCAGACCGCCTGCAGATCGATGCGCGAGGCCTCACCAGGCCCCGTGTGCGTCAGCGCGTCGACGACGAGCGCGTGCGTGAGGGCATGCATGAGGATGCCCGCGTGCTCGTAGAATCCTGCGCCCGCCGTGCCAACCCCGCAGACTTTCTGGACCTCGACGTTGGCGACGCCCACGGCCCGCTCGTCGCCGAGATGGGCCGACGCCGACTCCCCCTGCTGCGGCTGCACCATCTCGTCCAGGAAGCCCGAGTACAGCGACGTTGTGGGCACCCAGGCGGACCCCCCGCCGTGCCGGCGCAGCGCCTGCACGAACCGAGAGTCGTAGGCCTGCTGCTTGGTCGCCGGGTCGCAGAGGAGGCCCGGCACGCCCGCGACCGAGGCGCAGAGCAGGTCCGCGACCGTCGTGCCCCTGAAGTCGGCGGCGACGGCGAGTAAGTTGGCGACCTTCGCGCGGGTCGACGGCCAGAAGGTCAAGGCCCACTGGGAGCTCAGCCCGCCCTGCGACCAGGTGATCAAGCTGACGTCTCTGCGGCTGCCGGCAAGGGCCGAGACGTAGTGGATGGCGTACGCGACGTACTCGGCGTTCTGCTGGGCGTCGCCCAGCATGGCGTGCGGGACGTTAAGCCAGACGGGGTCGGCGTAGCTGACGTTGGTCAGGAGCTTGCGCAGGTTGGGCGCGAAGGCGCTGCCACCGTATGAGCCGGTGCCGGGGACGAAGATGACGGGCGGTTTGGCGCCGTAGGTGAAGCTCTCGGGAATGTAGATAGCGGCACGCAGCTGGGCCTCTGGGAGGGAGTAAGGGGCGTCGCGGGGGTCGGCGCTGGGGTAGATTCCGTTGTTGGACGACGTCGTGTTGGTCCTGGGAGGGTCGGGATTGTGGACGTTGTTGGGGTTGTTCTCGCCCGTCTCCAGGGTGCCCGTGACGACGCTGGCCACGTTGGTAGCGCCGAGGCCGGCACCAATGAGCTTGGCGGCGGCCTTGTTGAGGTTGGGGGGCAGGAGACCGAAGGCATCGCGGACGATGGATTGGACCTGTTCAGGGCTCGTGGGCGGCGTCTTTGCGGGCTGGATACGGCTGAGGATGTCAAGCTTGAGGACGGGGTCGGTGACGTCGTCTATGAGCTTCAGCGCAGAGTCGAGACCTAGAAGGCCCGTCGCCGCACCCAGAAGCCCCGGGTCCCGCTTGGCGGCCGCGTGATGGTCGAACAGATCATCATGCTGCTGCTGTTGCTTGGGTTTCACGGCGAGTCCCGCTTGGACTGTCGCGGCCGCTGCGAGGATCCCGATGGCAACTGAGCAACGCATCTTCGCGGAGAAACTAGAATTATACTCGAGGCAACTATAGGTGCTTCATAAATATGAATAGCCCGAGAACTAGAGACGCCGGCTTATAGGCAGCAGCTGCCATTGTGCAAGTGCCGCGCTCATTTCTGTAGACCATCGTGGTGGCCCTCATCAAGATTAGGCCAAGCTAGCGGAGACGGTATCAATTTTAGTACGATAAAAGGAGATCCGTTAGATGGATCTTGCAGCAATCTTGATAATCAGATCTCTTCTCTTTCGAGCCATTGCGGATCAACACGGTCTGCGACTATCGGGGGTTAAGGGCGACTAGTACCGAAGAGTATATGAAACTTCAATGTTACCCCAGTCACCAAGTCACAAGCAAGTCACAAAAAAAACCCATAACGCAGTCAAATTGACTCGTATTAGCTGTGGGGCTGGAAATTCAGGAGAACGAATTCAGAAAAGGCTGGGCAATCTTTTAATATATTCTTGAACTATATGATTGGGATATATATTTGGCTCGAACTTGTAATGTATCAAACCCCATGATCCATCCACTCTCAACCTCAACACTACCGGTAGCGGACATCGCGGCCCAGCTGCCGCGGTGTCCGTCCAAGCCAGCATGTGGCCCGTCCCCAATTGGTGCGGGCGACTCGAAGGACCTATGAGGGAGCCAGCTGAGCCCCCGTGTCCCCGTGTCCCCCAAGTCAATGGACCGAAGCACCCCATACTGAAATGTTTCAACCGTTTGGAGGGTCGTTATTAATAGTCGGTACCAGATGTTATTGCCAACCAGTTCCAGCACCTAGGTGAAACCATAGATGCGTATCGAGGTGATGCCAAGACAACGAGATACTTGAAGGCTAGCTGGGGGAGCTCACACAGGGGAGTGGCTGGCTGACTGGACAGTACAGCGACTCTCCGTGGGCTTGAGGTTGGGAGCCGGCTGTGTTGCTCGACTAGATGCCTCGTCTGCCAAAGAACATTGTTAGTACTATGATCAAGGTGAAGCTGTAGACTTGAAAGAGGAAGCGCTTTTGCTACGTACCACTTGTTAGAAGGCTCTAGACCAACAGAATATGTTCATGATCACATGAAGTCATGATTCGTAGGTGATCATGTCTGGATCACGTGCTGTTGTCGAGCGCTCGAGGCCGTGTAGACTTGTTCTTTCCTGAGAAGCAAAGCCATACTACGGCGCCGCAGCGGCGATGAAGATGTGCCCATGAGTAGAGTAGAGTGGAGTTGTATCTCAAGTGGTATACCGGGAGGTATACCGCGTTCTTGTTTGGTGTTCAGGATGGGGTGCAGCCCTATAGTAGAAGAAGGAGGATATTAGACTTTCATGTGCCATGTGGTTGAGGATTGGGTTTCTGGGTCGCGGGGCCACTTGAACCTACCTCGGGCTCTGGCATATGGACTCGCTTCTTCTTGCGAGGAGGCGACGGCGATGCGTCTGAGGCATCCTCGTCTTCAGTATCACTGAGGGCAGGAACCATAGGGCTCTTCATGGGAGACATGACGGGCGATGAGGGCGCGGACTCGAAGCCGAGCTCCTCTGCGAGCTCCATGGCGCGGGCATGAGCCCGGATGGCCTCTCCCATCGCACTACTGATGGAGGCAGCGCCGTAGTCGCGATAGAGAAGCTGGTGGACGAGCTGGGGACAAGGCATGGTATGATGGTGACTGATATAGATGGATGAGTGGCAAAATATGGATATGCAGGAGACAGATGGTTCTGCCGAGTTGTATCTTATATATAAGACAAGAGTGAGATGAGGAGTGAGGGTGAGGGTGAGGGGTATAGAGTTATAGAGTAGTGATGAGATGTCGACGACTAGTTGTTGAGTTGGTGACTGTAGGGCTAGGCCGGTATGGACTTTATTTAAGGTGATATGCAAGTAAGTGGTGGACTTTTAGAGTTTCGGAGGTGCGCTTGATGTTTCGAGGCAGGCCAGGAAAGGTCAGAAAGGTTGTTTTAGTTGATGCTATTGAAGATACCAAGAAACGCCAAAAATACAGTGAAGCCTTGGGCGTCGCAGTCGGGCGATATTTAAATGAGTCTGACAAAGTGAGGCTTGGGTCGCCCGTATGAATTATGGATGGGCGAAGCGAAGCGCTGGGCTCTGAGCTTTGGTAGCAAATCAAAAAAGTCATCCCATTCCGGAACCAAAATCATGACTCTGACTGGGCCTCGCTAGGCCTCGCTCCTGCCTCATCGCAACCTGGCCCGTGTCGCGAATAAGGTCCGTCGAATATAGGTGGACATGCGCGAAACATTTTTTTCGGAGGGGAGCCATTGAACAGAGTTTCCTCCGTGTTCGATTTGATTTCCCTCAATTCTCTAACAAAGAACTCACTGGAATCCACAAACAACATGCCGTCCGACGGGGCCATGGCTGGCGGTTTGGGCGTTGGATGATGGAGAAGGCCCGACTTGGTGGTGTCGGGGAGACTGGTCAGGTCAGAAACAGGACTTGAGATTGAGATTTGAAGAAATATCGGTGTTCGGAAGTACGCAAAGTACGCAAAGCACGCATTTGTCTGCTTATCTTATCTTGCCTGCCCAACAGGGCCACATGGCAGCATGGCAGCATAATAACGCCAGCCAACATGCTCCAAATATCCCCGAAGTGCCATGTTGTTGTTGTTGCTGTCTGCTCGCTGTACTAAGCATGCGTGCCTAAGATAAAGGAGCGTTGTATGGATGGATGAGAAAAGGGGGTTAATCACCCTATAGGGTGATTAATCTAATAATAATAATAAGCAATTAAGCAATCAAGCAATTTTCAGCACTCTTTACTCATTAAAAGTCTTGTGACAATGACCCGACCGGGTGGCAGTGGGTGGCAGTGGGTGGCTGTTGATGCGCCGGACGAATCGCGGGTATAAGTGGGGGTGGCCAGGGACGGGTTACGTGCCGACATGAGAAAGAGTCACAGAAGCTGAGGAAGCCCGTACAGCCCCGACAGACCCTGGATTGGATCACCAAATCGAACAAATCTGGCCAACTGCCTCCCTACACGACATTTTCAGCTTAGATAATCTCGACTTCTCGTCTTCTCGCTCCGTTCCTCGTCGGCCGAACCAACGGATGGGTTGCGATTGCAACACACAGACATCCAAACATCGTACCGTGCCAGCGTCAAGTGGGTAAAGACGCAGCTTTGCATTCCTTCTTTTCCCGACCGACTCACATATCGGAATGCGCGTTCTGGATATAAATACCACTATCGCCTCACCTACTAGGATGAAGATAATCAGAGACAGCCTCGAGTCAAACACTGCGCTACCATCTTATCCCATCTGTCCCCTTGCTACCCACGATCGAGGCTGCTTCAAAAAAGGCTGAAAATGGCACCATCCAGCGTTATCCTGCTACAAGGCGGCACGCTGCTGCTCCACAACGCGTCGAACCACATCACTCCCACAACAGCTGACCTCCTAATCATCGACTCACTCATCTCGAGAATCGGTCCGGACCTGGTTCAGCACTGTCCCGAAAACACCCGCGTCGTGGATTGTCGGGACAAGATCATTAGCCCTGGCTTCGTCGATACCCATCGCCATCTGTGGCAGACCCAGTACAAGGGCGCCCACGACGACCATGGCCTCGTTCCCTACATTCCCCGAGGCAATTTTACCGCCACCCTCTGGAGCCCTGAGGACCTCTTTTGGGGCGAGCTGGCTGGTGCCCTCGAGTCCATCGACGCCGGGACCACCACTGTCGTAGATCACTCCCACTGTAACCCGACCCCTGACCATCGTAAGTGATGAATTGTTACCTGGGCTGCCTCTGCCTCCTCTTTTTTTCTTCTCGCCCTTCTTGTTTCTGTTACCTCTACCCACCCTGAAACAAGAAAAATATCAAGCCATGCGTTCATAACCCGTTGCTCACTCCTCTCTCCTCATGCAGCCCAAGCCGCCATCCAGGCTCTGGTCTCCTCAGGTCTGCGCGCTGTGTACTGCTTCACGCCAGCGCGCCGTCTTGTCTCCCTTGCTCCGCTCAAGGTGGAGGACGACACTTTCTCGGAGGAGAGCCTGTCGATCTACCGGGCGCTCGCGAAAGCGGGGCCCTTCGGCGGTAGCGGTAGCGGTAGCGGCCACGGTGGAGATGGGGACGGCCGGGTACACATGGGGTATGCTAACGATAACCTGTACGCACCGGCCGACGTGCTGAAGCGCTTCTACGCGGAGCTGCGCGACCCCGCCCACGGTCGCCCCGCCAAGGTCATCACGTCGCACGCGCTCGGCGGCGCCCTCAATAACACGGGGGCGGGCCGCGGCGGTCCCACGGCCGTTCAGGTGCTTCACTCACACGGCCTGCTGGGGCCCGACGTCTTGCTGTCGCACGCCACGTCGCCCCACGACATCGACGCGGACCTGTACCGCGAGTCGGGCGCCTGCGTCTCGAGCACGCCCAACACGGAGCTGCAGATGGGGCTATTCCCCGTCGCCTTGAGGCCGGACCACTACGATCACGCCTCCCTGGGCGTCGACTGCCACAGCTGGGGTGTCCCCGGAATACCGGGCCAGATGCGCATGATGCTCCAGGCGGCGCGGTTTGAGCGTGGCGAGTGGTTCGCCTCGCGGGGTCTGTGGTCGCGCGACACAGGCTTCGCGGCCGAGCAGGTCTTCAACCTGGGCACCCTCGGCGGCGCTCGGGCTGCGGGCTTGAAGGGCGAGGTAGGCAGTCTGAAGGTAGGCATGAAGGCCGATATTTTAGTGTTCGACACGGCCAGTCCTAGTATGCTGGCAGCCGCCTCAGAGAACCCCGTCGCCGCCATCGTGCTGCACAGCAACCCGAGCGATATCGAGATGGTGATCGTCGATGGCGTCGTGCGCAAGCAGGGCGGCAAGCTGCTCGACACGCATGTGATGGCGGCGCCTGTGGAGGAGAAATCTGCCGTGGCGCCCGGCACCACGCTGTCGTGGAAGGACGTCGCCCGCAAGGTCCTCGACAGCCAGCACTCGCTCAAGACGCGTGCCAAGGACATGGACTTTGACGCCAACGAGGAGGTGCTCATCGACATGATGCACCTCAGCCGCGAGACCATGGTCAAGGGGATCCATAGTAGCCAAAGCTATCTAATTCAAGCCTAGATTCCCAGTCCCTTACTTTCGAGTCCCCTCTGCTATGTGTCCCAAACGTAGTTGGAAAGGTAACGTGTTCAGCGTGATGTAATCCATTGGGCAACGCCATACATAATATGATGGAACATTCAATATGTTTTAGTCACTATCGAAGCAGCTATTCTTGGACTTCTGAATGGATTCCGTATCCAATTTTTCTGCCTCACTCGTACTGGGGTTGTTGTTTGAGATGGACACTGGGCCTCAAACAGTAAGGGGCACAGCTGCTGGAAAAAGCGATGTTGTTGCCATAAGCCCCAATGCCAAGCACATAGGCTGACCAGGGGATATGACTCGCCAACTCGCCAGCTCTCCAATACGGCGACAAAGTCAGCCCGCCAAGAATCGTGGGATCTGAGTCTCAGCTTGAGGGCATGCAGCTCAAAGGTTCTCATCAGCCTCCAAAGTTAAAAACACTATGCAGAACTTTAGGGGGGGTTAGTGTTTGTTGATAGTGCGGGGTGCATTTGGCTAGTTCCCGTCATGATTTACTTCGAAGCGTAGGGCTAAATCATCACATAAACTTAGATATGCTAACCTTAAGGTTCAACCGTCTCATCAAAACAACAAAACATTTACATGATAGATATATCTGATGCATGCCTAGGTAAATCGAATATTCTGTCAGCAGTAACAAATCTGCCTGGCCCCTGTCACCTACATCCTTTACATTCTTATTCCAACGATGCAATATCACTCAACCACTTCTTGGCTCAACCAACCAACCAACCAGCCAACAAACATTCTCGCCCGAGCCCCGCATGCGGTGACTGGCAAATATGCCTACCTACCTACCAATGCAGTAAGAAAACGGCAGCCGAGTTGCTGCTGCTACTACTTGCGACAGGGATAGGTATATTGATACGTTGATGGATAGGTAGATTTGCTACTTGCTTTCTCCAAATCCAGCTAGCAGAGCATTCCGCCAAGGAACCAACACCTCCAAAAATGAAGGCTGAGCTCAGTCACAAACTGGGGGATTTTGCGTATTTGTAGGATTGGTCGATACGCCACCCTTCTTCCCTCTCCCCGCGCCTTGCGATCGGAGGCCCTTTTCTTTATCCTCTTGAGAGGATATGTGAGCCCATGTATTTAGATATGCAACCAGATTTCTGTTTGCCCATTATGCACGCAACGCAACTTTGCTGCATACATACTTAAGTACATACCTGGGTTTCTAAAACACACCGGGACAATAACTGAAATCCTCCGGCGTGTTTGATTGTATTGATTTATTGCTTGCTCGGAGCAACAGTACGCGAAACAAAGAAAACTGCGAAACTACTGGGAAGCGTAAGATTTGTTTACAGCTTACTTCCCACCAACTATAATAATACGGAAAGAGGCGCCTCGTACGTGTGTGACCCTCTAAGTCTCGACCGCATCGCCATTTCAAAATCGGTGTACTTACGTTCCACCACATCGAATAACCCGTATACATCGTCGTCATCGAACATAGCAGATGGTATCACTGGCGCTTCTGCGACGATTACCCAAGGGTGGAGGCGGAGGGGGACATGGTGGCGGCGGCGGCGGCGGCGGCAAAGGCGGGGGAGGAGGTAAGGGCGGAGGCAAAAGCGGCGGGAAGGGCGGTAGTACGAGCAGCAGCGGCGGCAATACCAAGGGCAGCGGCGTTGTAGTTGTCGGTGGAGGCGGCGGCGGTTATCATCATGGGGGCGGTGGCGGGCGTGTTTTGCCGTTATGGGTCATCGCCCTTATCGTATACTTCTCTGTCTTCACCGTCCTGTTCGTCGCGTCGCTCGCTTACTACTGTCGTAAAGGTAAGAGACAAAACAATTTCTCTCTGTCCGTTTAATAACACCGAGAGGAGTAAAAAGGGTGCTGTTTCGCTGACTTTTGGGACACACAGAACGGAAACAGCAACTCGCGGGCAAGTCCTTCCGGCCCTGGCACGCCATCTGGAAATCCTTCTGCATAGCCAGCGGCCTGTGGATCTTCATCTGGCTCTTCAAGCTGGTCTGGAAAGTGGCGCAGAAGATAAAGAATCGCGGCAGTAGTGGTGGTGGTGGTAGCAGTAATAGCCAAGGAGGCAGTAGCGGTCCAGTATCCCGGGCTGGCGGCGCGGCATATACCAAGGTCGCCGAAGGCGAAGGCGACAATGGCACTCATACCAGCCACACAGCCTACCACTCTGGGGGAGGACTAACGCCCTGGCCCGCGGACACGCCCCGCGTCTTCGGACATGACAGCGCCTCCTCTTCCTCGCCGTACGGGCAGCAACAAAGGACTGTTAGCGGTTCTCGCTACGAACCCATGGGCTACTCGGGCGCCACCTACATGCCGCCCCCCTCGCCGACTCATATGACCCGAGGGGGCTCCATCTCCTCCACCTCTAAACTGCCAAGCCAACAACCGATCATCACGGGACCCGTCCAGCAAACCGGCGCCGTTCCTCTGAGTCGTAGCCCCAGTCCGGCCCCGAGCAGCATTTGGACGACCAGCGACCCGCCCCCGTACTCGGGGCCATCCCTTGGCGCAGGTGGCTCGTATGGCAACAGTAGCAGCAACAGAAAGTCGCACGATGACGATACCGAGCGGTTATTACAGACACCGGCGCCACTACCCCGATCTAGATCCCGTTCTCCGGGGCGATGAGGAAGTGCGCAGTGAGGGGAATGAAGGAGTTTCGGTGCTTTTATTTTACTTTATCCTAGATACCTTCTGGCGTTAGGTCTTGGTGGACTTTTGTCTCGTTATATCCTCGTGTGTGTGGGTTGTGCTTTTTATTCAAGACGAGAGAGTCTGTTTAATGGATTATGGACCTCAGCCTACGCGCTCTTTTAGGCCGCTTAATATATGATATAGGAGCTAGAGATAAGCAGAAAGCATACCGGGCAACAACAGTTCCTTACCCTTTGGGGACGTTGGAACGTAGCTCTTTTTTCTTTCCTTCATCAAGCCAAACGATGTGACCGGTATGTTGCCAGTAGCCTCAGTAAGGGAGATAGGAAAGAAGGCAAATTAGAAGATTGCTTGCTTGCTCAATAAATGCTAACTACCAGACGATGACTATAACGACAGTTCGACACAAGACCCTAAACCTAACACCTAGCAAATACATTAATCAGGCCAGAGAGCCCATGGGATCCCAAAGCGGCAGTACCACCGGCTCCTTCTTCAGCACATCGCGCACCTCCTTCACCAAGAAGCGCGGGTCGATGACAGCCTGGTAAACGAACTCGTCCATCCACGCATCACTCATGACAAACCAGCCGTGGTCTCCCCGATCCTCGCCCCACGAGTTCTGTACACGCCAACGAACCGGCTTCCCGGAGCTCTCGTCGATGTGGACGGCTGTGAGGACCATGGCGTGGGTCATGGCGCTGGCGCCGATGCGCAAACGGTCCGCCTTGGACACGGTGTTGGCCAGCAGATCGACGTTGAAGCCCAGGGTCCAGTCGACCAGGTTCAGGTCCATGACGCCGCTCACGCTGTTGCTCGACTGCCCCACGTCGCAGCCGAAGAAGACGGGGACTCCCGCCCGCAGTGTGGCGATGCACGCCTGTTTCAGCGTGGCCATCTCGACGTTGACGTACGAGACGCCGCGCCCGCCCACGATGTTGCCCAGTCGGTCCACCGACAGCAGCGAGAGCGGCTCGTGGCGCGGGTCATGCACCAGCGAGATCATGCCCGCGATGGCGCTGCTGGTGATGCGGAACTCGGGCGAGGAAATGTCGCGCGCAAACTCCAAGGGCGTGAGGCTGACAGTGCGGGCCTTGTTGTTCTTGTCCTTGAATGTCCAGTCTGTGATCATGGCAGAGAGTCAGTTAATTGGTTTCTCACAATGCCATACCTGCTCAGTTTTCGAGACACAAAATCTGTAAAACTGGGTTTCGCCTTTAAAAGAGAAAAGGGGGATCACGGTTTGACGACATACCAAACTTCTCTGTGGAGCTCGGAGGCGGCCCCAGGGTTAGCGTCAAGATGAGATGGATCTCGCGCATCATCTTCTTTTTGGTAGCCGATAGCGTCGCCGACGTCGTCGCGGAGGCATTGGCCAGTTTGCGTAGTGTTAAGGCGTACTCGCGCAGCTTGGAGACCACGATGTAGTTGAGCGTGCTACTGGACATGGCGTTCCAGCTATCGGGGTATAACGCCTGGGGAACCAGTCCGTACTTGTTAACCAAGTTGTCTGCAATGCGATAACCTCGGATTAGTCCTTCGCCATTTTACACTTGTCGCGCCAGCGAGGATCGAACACAACTTACAGACCATGTCCCACTGCCCGCCATCGCTGACCGGGTCCGCCAGCATCCTCTGCACCAACCGTCCCTCAAGATCTTCGTCGGCGGTCTCAACGACGTTCTCGAGGAAGTAATTGGCCTTCTCGAGCTTGTCCCAGAAGAACAGGTAGGCCTGCGACAGCTCGAACTCGGCGAGGCCGTACTTCTTCATCAGAGCAACGCGGAACACGTTGGTGGACGCAAACAGCCAACAGCGGCCCGACGACCGCTGGTTCGTGATGGGCGCGCCCTCGGAGGGACCGATGGCCACGTTGAAGACGTGCACATCAGATAGGATCTTCGCCGAGCGCTGCTGCATCAGGACATCCTTAGGGTTGGCGCTGCTGAGCGCAGAAAGGGCGAGTCTGTAATAGTAGTCACGGAGGTCAGTATCCGTTCGTGCAAGCCAGCCTACTCTTTACGTAAAATACTCCCACAGATAGTCGAGATAGGAAGCAGAGGAGGGTAGCAGGAGGAAATAGGCGTCGCTACCTGTTCTTGGGATCCTCGAGCACCTTCGACTGCCACGAACCCATGAGCTCCACGGGAAGAGCTTCAGGTGAGCGAACGAGTTTCCTAATTCCACCTTCGCCGTAGCTGTGGCGTCCTGTCTTCTCGTCCCCCAGAACATAAACGAAGCCGTCATCATTGTCGTTGCCGACGCCATCATCCGCCTCGTTGATCTGGAACGTGCGCAACCGCTCGAGGACGGCCTTTTCGTGGGCGGCCGTCTCGGGTGACACTTTGGACGGATACGAGCCCATTGTGAACTGACAGCGACTGGCCGGTGAGAAAAATACGGAGGTATCGGCTTTATGGTAACAAAGGGACTGGAGACTTCACGGGTTTTACAAGTTGAAGGAGTGTTGGGTAGTGAGTTCAAGTTGATATGGTCCTAGTCACACTGATGATGGTGATGATATATATTGGTTTGGGCCCAGAACTCGAGCTGCTGGGAGGGAGGAGAGTTATCTTCAGGATGGATAGCTAAGATGAATGGGTGGCTCTATACGGAGGGGACATCGGAGCCGGACACAAGCTTTATGGGGATCACGCACAAGGCCAGGTTGAGCAGGTGGTTACGTGACACACCCTCTCGTGCTTATCTCGGTGTGTAGTTGCATGAAGCTCATTAGCTAACCCAAGATAGAGAAGCTGGGGCAGGGCGGGGAAGCTTCCCATAGCTCCAGCCTTCAGGTCGCACATGGGAAGGGATGGGACGAGGGATAGCTCTCGTCCGACCTTATGATTGGTCCGTATCGTCGTCCAGCACAACAAGGTCTCACGTCTCAGGTTGCCACCCGCATCCTCCTTCGACCCAACTTGGCCATCAAGGTGCTTAAGGTGCTTTGACAGATAACGCAACATAACATGCAACATACGAGAACGATGCCGGGTGTCCGGATCATACCTAGACTCACAAGTCATAGACAAACAAACAAAGAAACAATCACTTATTCGCGAAATGCGACGAAAGACATTCAAGATCTGTAACCTCCTAATAAAATTCCATTCATTACCAATCATTTACAGTTGAGAAAAGCCTATCTACTGAATGATCCTGAGTTTTTCCCATCTTCCACCCAAAAAGAGGCCAGCAACACCGTCATGGCCTGGGACAGCCAGCGATGAGCCAAAGACCTCTTCTTATGCATGCAACCAAAAAACTAAATTTGACTCCCATATAATTCCGTACATCGTAACAAGTAAGCAGGTTAATGTAATGCACACGTTTACAGGCGAGAGCCGTGGATGACCTTCATGTCAACAGCGAGCTCGCGGCCGGCGTCGGTGAGGACGAGGACGCGGACGCTGCCACGGCCAGACTCGAAAGCCTGGGTGAGGCGGCCCCACAGGTTGCCCTGCTCAGAGACGGGCAGGCCGGGCTTGACATCGCCGGACTCGGTCATGGCGACGATGTTGCCATCCTGCATGTCCAAGACGCGGTACTGCTT
Organism: Apiospora arundinis; assembly: GCA_039105305.1. NCBI lineage: Eukaryota > Fungi > Ascomycota > Sordariomycetes > Amphisphaeriales > Apiosporaceae > Apiospora > Apiospora arundinis. Next base: position 1,899,017 of record JAPCWZ010000002.1, on the reverse strand, counting down.
GAAGACGGGGCCGAACATGGTCTGGACGACGACGCTGGGGCCGGGGTGCTGGACCTGCGACGACTCCTCGTGCAGCTGCTTGGTGAACAGGTCGACACCGAGGTAACGGTGCTGGCCGGTGGCGCCCGAGGTGGAGATGCGGATGACCTGGCAAGGGCGGCCCTGAAGGATCAGGATGTCGCCCATGCGGATGTGGTGGCAGGGGATGGAGACGGTGTTAGGGGGGCCGGAGTGCGAGGCACCGCCACGGACGGGGGCATCCTCGTGAGAGTACTTGTCAGCCATTTTTTGAGAGTAGGGGTGGTGGTGACCTAAGGGGGGTTTGACATTAGCACTTGTGATCTTGACAGAGTCGTTTGAGGACGGCCCAACCTTTTACGTCAGCGTAGTAACCCATTTCGAACTTACTTGATGTGGTTGATGCAGTAGACTTGGGAGACTTGTGGTGGTGGTGGTGGTGCTGAGGGACCTCGATGGTTTCCTCGACAACGGTGGTGGTGTCCTTGTGGTAGGAGGTAGGGGTGTGGTGGTGGTGGTGGGGAGTGTCAAGGGTAGACTCGGAGACGCGAACCTCTTCCTGGTAGACGGGACGAGAGTGCGAGTGGGAGTGGGAGTGGCGAGACGGGGGAGGGCAGGGAGCGTCGACGGTGGTCTCTACGCGGATATCTTCCTTGTAGCTGGGGGAGTTACGGGCGCGGTATTCACGTTCAATCTCGTCAATAGGGCTGTGGTGAGGGCGATGTTGATGATCAACCTCAACGTAACTGTCGGTTTGGGCAGAGTAAGAAGGAGTAGGCCTTTTGGAAGGTCTGAAGTAAGGAATCGTGGTTAGTTAAAGGATGCAATGTTCCTCGGGTCTGGTGTGATATGGGAAGAAAATATAAGGATGGGATGAACCCGGGAGAGTAAACAAAGCTTGAGCCAATTGGGCGAGTCCGAGCTTTTCCGTTCCAGGGTGTTCTATGTAACCCCGTAATATAGGATAGGGATAGGGTGTTCAATTGGAAAAGTCCCCATAATGACGTTGGGGCCGAGGGAAAGGAAGACGAGCTGGAGCCAAGTGGTGCCTCGTGTTTTCAATATTGTAACGGGTCATTTTTCACCGCAAGCTAGGCTGCTCTGTGCTGTGCCAGCTGATGCTCTGCCAACGCGCCTGCTGGCTGTATGTTGCCGATGCTGCCGCCTCCGCCCCCGAAAAGGCGGTATATGTGCGAAAAAGGGGTATTTCGGGGCATACATATACGTATATATAGGGACGCGCAAAAGACGCAAAGGAAAATGAGAGAGAGAAGACTGAAAGTAAAGTTTGCGACTGACCTGTGTTCCTCGTAGTACTCGTGACGATGGACACCGGGACGGCGGTATTGTTCCTCTTCACGTGTGATGCGGATCTCTTCTTCCCGGCGAGGAGGAAGTTGAGCAGAGACAGAGGTGGAAGAGTATTGACCTACCCGTCCGGCTTTCTTCGGGGGAAGTTGGATCTCGAGCTCCTCGTGGGTCTGAGTGGTGGTCTCGACCTCAGCGGTCTCTTTGTAGGACGAGGGGAAGACGCTGAAGGGAACGGGGACGCGGGCTTCAAAGTCCAGGTTGGCGACCTTGGGACGGCGAGAGAATCCTTCTCGACAACCTTTCGATGAAGCGAAAGGAAGACAAGAAGATTCCTCTTGCTCTTCTTTCTAAAACTGAAAGAAAAGAAGGGAGGAAGAAATTAGGAATACGGGTTCCTAATGCTTCTCACGATTCCTTTTCCAGGTTTAGGTTGACGAAGAGGAGGATGTAGATGGAGGAGTTTGGGGTAAGAGTAGATCAAGATCAACGTTTGGTTGGGCTTGAAATAAGAGTATGGGGGGATGGGGAGAAGGTAATGCAATGAAGCGGTCAGATTTATGATTGAGGAGAGGAAGAGGAGGGAACAAATGCAAGTGGGTGAGGCAGACGTGCGTTGGGCTATTTGTGTGGTTGCGATATTGCGTGGCAGCCAGATGCAAGGATCCTGTGGTCTAGCTTTGTTTACATGCGGTGGAGTCGGGCGCCCAGAACAGTTATCCAGACGAGTCTACTCCCTGTTTATCTCGGCTACAACAAGTAAGGCGGCTGGGTGTACACCATCGTGGTATCCTGTATCCTGTATTATCCTGTACCATCCTGGACCACCTTGGACTACCCTGGACCATCCTGGACCATCCTGGACCATCCTGAGCACCACTCCACTGCTGTCGCGGATATGCAGCTAAGAGAGACCCGGGCGGTACGTAAGAGCGTACTGTTAAACTAGATAGGAAAAGAAAGAGGAATAGAGACAGACAGACAGACAGAGGCAGGCAGATACGCAGATATGCAAGCGCAGGCTTCTGGGGGGCGAATTGGGCATCATCTCGACTCACTACTGCTGCTACTACTGTATCTCCTCACTATAGCACAGCTTTTAGACTCTTCCAGCCTCCCGCCTGTCAGGTCATGTCACCGAACGTCAATTCATGCTTGACGTTGCCAGTGGGACGATGAGAAGCTGCCAGGCTGTCCAGCGCCGTAAAGTCAATCTGTTTAGCTGCCCCGGTTGATCATCAAGCCACCGAAAGCCATCGGAGCTATTTGGTGATTGGCAAACAACGTCCTTGCGTCCACAGAGTCAATCAGTCAATCAATCAAATTAATAATGATAATGTGACGGTCGCTCGTCTTACTGCACATGTATGTAGGTACATACATGCATGTATCATACCTACCTACAAGTACAGTAAGAGAAAGAGAAAGAAAAAGAGTGCAAGGCCCAACACACGCACCACTAGACGGTCAGCCAGCAACGTGCTCCAGGCCGGGCCACTGAGCGGCGAGCTGGGAGCGCCAGACGAGCTGTCACAATCCCGAAAAAATGAAAATTCGTCGCTACTTGCAACCAGCACGGGTCACCTAATTGCTAATCTATCTCGGCTGGCACTGGCCATTCAGCTCGAGCTGGATCTGCACGACGCAGATTGCGCGGTGCTCTGTGTGTTGCAAGGTGTGTTAGGGCCTTGGTCGATTTGTGGAGAGCTCGCCCCGAGAAGAGGTTAGAAGAGGTTGGGCAAGCTTGGGTTAGCATTTAGAAAGGGTTAGTTGATGGCCGGACCTGGAACTATTTCCAAGGATGTAGTCCCTGGTCGTGCCTGGTCGTGCCTGGTGACTGGCGATAACACCTCTCTCATATTGTTAAGGCTGGGGGAAACTGGGAATAAAAAGCGCTGCGCCCAAACGGAGCACGGCTTTAATACCGAACTGCACTGCGCTGCCTACCTGCAGCTATACCTAGTCACTCTTGCTAGTATACTGCTGCTACCACGATCGAATCGGGGTGGCTGGGCATTCTGGGGCCACGGGGGGGCCACGAGTACGAATACAGTATCAACGGCAGCGGGACTTATGAAACTCAATTGGATGTTCAACACGAGGGTTCTTTTTCTCCCAACCACGTACATTCGCTGTATTCGGCCTTCACCTTGCAGGTGGTGGTCCAGTGGTGGTCCAGTGGTCAGAAAGCATCTTCCATGTACGCGTCCGCTCGTGGAGCCCTTCGATTGGGCTACTGCAGCCGTACGGGCGCGACTTATGCACGCCTCAGCAACACCACTGCAGCTGAAGTCGTATGTCGTGTCTTGGTACGCCCTTGTGCGTCTTAAGGAGTGCTAGGTCTTGCCCAGATACACCTCTTGGTGCTTACATGTGCCGATGTACGATCATGCTTTGGGAATATATACGTAGTTCTTTCTCCAGTTCCCACCGACCCAGAAAAAAGAGTCCCCATCCATATCAATTGCTTGCATTTGATAACTTGCAGCCCAGTTTTGACGTTGGCTGCGCTCGGGTCTTCCCTCGTCGAAACAATCCCAAGAGATGAATTGGAAGAGAAAAAAAAAGCTGACAGGCGGACGAAACTTCGGACTACTGGCTACAAGCTTGGAAGAACCTTGAGGCCCACTCACTTACTCTTACCCCTGAAAAAGCCGGGCAAACGAGCCATGTTGCTAGGACAACCGGGACAGAAAGAGGAGGGTTGGAGGGCTGCGGACTGAGCCTAGGCCAGATGCGGAGCCCAGTGAGAAACAGGACAGGAACAGAGCCTCGGGAGTCGGGGTTCTAGTTTTACGATCAGCAGAGGACAGAGTAGGAAAATAGTGGAGGTTGGGAGGTGTGGAGTCTGCACACTGTCTGGCTGGTCTTGGCATTGGCAGCACGCAAGAAGAAGGAAGAACTCGATCCAGTGCAGGCTCATTCGTTCATTACGTTCAATGTTACGATCTGGCCAACTTGCACCGTGATGGATGGATGGATGGATGGATGGATGGATGGATGGGTACTTCCGCCTTCCGCTCCATCCATCACATGATGAAAGTTGTAGGTACGCAGTGCACTGTGCACTGAACTGAACTGGCCTAAATCACCGCTGATTACCGCTGTAACGGACGAAATCTACCCAACGGCCAAATGAGGCGTCAATCTTGGATGAAGCCAAAGCCAAACAAACAAATGTTTGTTACCATTGCTTGTTCCAGGCTCTCAGCCAGCTAGCTGTTTGGACTCTGGACAGCACATACACCGCTCTGTGAAGCAAGCACCTAGAACTCGAAGAAGTAAGTTGAGGATGGAGTAGAAGCTCTCAAAAGCAACAGCTCGCTACCGTAGCCGATTGATGGTTGAAGTGGATGTAGTCGAAGCTATCCACGTTGATTTTCCACGAGTCGGATTCAATGTAAACGAGCTCTTCCTTTCTCTCCAGTTTCTCCGCAAGAAGGGAGTCTCCTTGTCCACTTCGACCCAGGCGATCTTGGATGCCATGCACCATGTGCCGTGTGGTCTCCAGGAGCCAGATCGCAAATCCATCGCAAATCCAATGAACCGAGCCCATTGGATGCCAAGTGCCTAGTATGCCTGCCAGGCGGCTAGGACTGTTCAACTGCTGTAGTAGGAGCCATTCATTAACAGGCTCGGCTATGATAAGGTGGCTTGCCACATTTCCATGCTCATGGGAGTATATCATGTGGTTTTCTGCGAGATATCTCACTTGGACGATGTTGAAAGTTGTGGTTTGTTTATTTGTCAGTCGACCTCAGTGCATTGCACACTTTGGTGAGCCTTCAGGCCCTAATTGGGCAGATTTGGTGTGTTCGCGTTCAGATTCTCTAGGCATATATTTGCTGTAGAGGATCGCTCAGATGATGTTGGGGTTGGAAACGCCACATTGGCAAGAAGCACTTCTCGCATCTTCATCCCTAACGCGACTCTGAGAGGGTTCAGAGGACCATTTGGACCCCAGAAAGCTATTAATGAAACCATCTACCCTTTGAAGGTCTCATTCACACGTGGTAGTTCTCAGTTCTCAGTCTCCTTCTTATAAGTGACGTCAGGCCGGGCGTGAAAGAGATCCATCTGGTTGCCCCACGTTTTGCAGTATCGGCGGAATGAATGTGTCATCGCCGTGCCTCTTGCTTTGCCCCGCGATTTTGCTGAGAATGCGACTGAAATCCTGACTGGACCATACCAAATCTGCAACACAACCCCTCAACTCGCTGCAAATTTCTGTAAATATGAAGCAGCGTTTCTCGTCTCTGGATGTCAAGGTATGTCGTGCTCCTGCCTATGGAAGCTTCCCACTGGGTCTATTTATCCACGTGTATTGTATGTACCCAGGTACTGACTTTTGCTTGCCTGTCGTCATAGGTCATTGCGCATGAGCTCTCGACGAGCTTGGTCTCGCTGCGGCTGTCCAACATCTACGACCTCTCCTCCAAAATCCTGCTGCTCAAGTTCGCGAAACCCGAAGACAAGAAGCAGCTCCTGATCGACTCCGGCTTCCGATGCCACCTCACAGACTTCGCGCGCACCACGGCGGCGGCGCCCTCGGTCTTTGTCCAGAAGCTGCGCAAGTCTCTGAAGACCCGGCGCGTGACCAAGATCTCCCAGATCGGTACCGACCGCATCATTGAGTTCCAGTTCAGCGATGGCATGTACCGACTGTACCTCGAGTTCTTCGCCAGCGGCAACGTCATCCTCACCGACGCCGACCTCAAGATCATCACCCTGCTCCGCCATGTTCCCGAGGGTGAGGGGCAGGAACCCCAACGGCCCGGCCTGCCGTACTCCCTGGATAACCGGCAGAACTATGGCGGGGTCCCCGAGCTCACCAAGGAGCGCGTACGGACAGCGCTGCAGACGACCGTTGAGAAGGCCGCCGTCGCCGCGGCGTCCGGAAAGAAGCTGAAGAAGAAGCCCGGTGATGAGCTGCGCAAGGGGCTCGCAACCACGATTGTGGAAATTCCCCCTATTCTCGTTGACCATGTCTTGAAGGTGACCAATTTTGACTCGACTTCACAGCCCGCGGCGGTTTTGGAGAACGAAGAGCTACTGGAGCACCTGTTTCGCTCCCTGCAAGAAGCGCGCAAGATTGTGGGTGACATCACGAGCTCCGAATCATGCAAAGGATACATTCTCGCTAAGAGAAGGCCTGGCGCCCTAACGGAAGAGGCACCTGCAGATGCAGGTTCGGAATCGCAGGATAAGGCAAAAGGCCTGCTGTACGAAGACTTCCACCCATTCTTACCTCGACAATTCGAGGAAGACCCTGCCTATGCGGTCGTCACCTTCGAGAATTTCAACAAGATGGTAGACGAGTTCTTTTCTTCCATAGAAGGTCAAAGGCTGGAGTCGAAGCTATCCGAAAGAGAGGCTGCCGCCAAGCAAAAGCTGGAAGCGGCTAGGGCGGACCAGAACAAGAGGATAGAGGGTTTGAAGCAGACGCAGCAGCTCAACGTTCGGAAGGCTGGAGCCATCGAGGCCAACGTCGAGCGAGTACAGGAGGCCATGGATGCCGTGAATGGCCTAATTGCGCAGGGCATGGACTGGGTCGACATCGGAAAGCTGATCGAACGAGAACGCAAGCGTGGCAACCCGGTCGCCGAGATCATCGCGCTTCCTTTGAAGCTGTCGGAAAACACCGTCACACTGTTGCTTGGCGAAGCCGAAGAGGATGCCGATATGGATGAGAACTACGACAGTGATGACTCTGAATCCGACGACGAAGCAGGAAACGAGACGAAAGAGAAATCCCAACGTCTTCACGTCGACATTAATTTGGGAGTTTCGCCATGGGTTAACGCCAGAGATTACTACGATGAACGGAAAACCGCGGTGGTCAAAGAACAGAAAACGGCAGCACAGTCGGAACATGCGTTGAAGAGCGCAGAGCAGAAGATCGCCGCAGAGCTCAAGAAGGGGCTGAAGCAGGAAAAGCCGCTCCTGCACGTCGTCAGGAGGCAAATGTGGTTCGAGAAATTTATCTGGTTTATTTCCTCTGACGGCTACCTCGTACTGGGTGGAAAGGATGCTTCCCAGAACGAGATTTTGTATCGACGATACCTGAAGAAGGGTGATATTTACGTACACGCCGATCTTCACGGCGCGCCCTCCGTCATTATTAAGAACAACCCGCAAACACCGGATGCGCCCATACCACCCTCGACCTTGTCGCAGGCTGGTAACCTCGCTGTCTCTGCGTCCAACGCTTGGGATTCGAAAGCAGGCGCGGCTGCTTACTGGGTGGATGCCGAACAAGTATCCAAGTCAGCACCTACGGGAGAGTTCTTGCCCACAGGCAGCTTCATGGTCCGAGGAAGGAAGAACTTCCTGCCTCCCGCTCAGCTTATTCTTGGGTTCGGTCTGATGTTCAAGATCAGCGAGGAGAGCAAGGCGAAGCACGTGAAGCACCGGCTTAGGGACGCTGGTGATACGGCATCGGTCGCGTCCTCCAGCGTGGCCATAAGCGGAGAGTCCAGAGAATCGACACTACCAGCGACGAATACAGAGGCCACTACACCGACTCAAAGTGATAACGAACAGGATGACAATGAGGAGGAGGACGAATACGCCAATGCGCAGGATGGAGACAACCAGCAAAGGCAAAACCCTCTGCAGTCTGCAGGCCAAAATGAGGACAACGACGACGATGATGATGAAGAGGAGCCAACACCTGAAGAAGCGGCACCCACTAAGCAGATGAACGACCTGTCCGTAGATGAAACAGCTCAGGAGAAAGATGTGGCAGGAGAGGGTGCTACCTCGCCACAGCCTGAAGACAAGGAAGAGGAGAACGACGATGAGGGTGAGGATGAGGCTGAAGCCGAAGATGCTACAACCGAGCAGGCAAGCGGATCAGGACCGCCACCCGCTACCGACAAGGGCCAAAGCAACCAGAACCAGCCGAAGCAGCAGGTCTCGAAACGAGGCAAGCGGGGCAAGGCCAAGAAGATCGCTGCCAAATACCGCGACCAGGACGATGAGGACCGCGCCGCAGCTGAGGCCCTTATCGGCGCGACGGCGGGCCGCAAGAAGGCCGAGGCCGAGGCCAAGGCCAAGGCCGAAAAGGAAGCCGCCCAGGCCCTGGCCAAGGAGCGCCGCCGCGCCCAGCACCAAAAGCAACAGCGCGAGACGGCCGAGCACGAGGAAGTCCGCAAGATGATGCTCGAGGAAGGCGTCGAGACTCTTGACGCCGACGAGGCTGACAAGGTCACCTCACTCGACAGTTTGGTTGGCATCCCGCTGCCCGGCGACGAGATCCTGGAGGTGATCCCCGTGTGCGGGCCCTACGGTGCCATCGGGCCCAGTCTCAAGTACAAGGTGAAGCTGCAGCCGGGGTCGCAGAAGAAGGGCAAGGCTATCAAGGAGGTCCTCGAGGCGTGGAAGAGCGTCTCGGCCAAGAAGGGCGTGCTGGACGACAAGAGCCAGGACAAGGAGCGCATGTGGCCGCGTGAGGTCGAGCTCATGAAGACGATCAAGCCCGAGGAGGCCGTCAACTGCATCCCCGCCGGCAAGGTGCGCGTCATGGTGGTGGGCGGACACGCTGGAGGCGGCGGCGGCGGCGGTGGTGGTGGAGATAGTAAGGGGAAGAGAGGAGGCGGTGGTGGAAAGGGCAAGAAAAAGTAGATGCATGACTGTTTTTTATATATGCCTATACAAAGTAGGTAGATAGATGAATACCTCGGATCCATTACGATACGATACTAGCTCTTCCGACTGATAGCTGGATGGAATGTCTTCGTTACCATCTGGATATACAGTCATTGCCATCTCCGGCTCTTGCTCGCCTGTCTGTGACCAGCCTTGGCTGGTTTTAGTTTTTGGATAATCTCCAAGGTTGGGCACCTGGTTATTAGAGTCTTGTCCTTGATCATATCACGAAAGTAGCCAAGGTCTTAGATGCTGAGGTCCAGTGGCCCATTGGGATGATTGCATAACCCTGAGACACTTGAGCAGAAAACCCGGTAATGGGGAAAGCTGATTAGAACGGATAGAAGCATGCCAGTGTGAGCGATTCTGTCTATATTGCCTCTATTATTTACCTCTATAAGGTATGTATTCATGTGCTTCACTAGCTAGCAGAAAATGTATTTCTTCCTTTTGCTTACACCATTTTTTCTTCTTCCCTTATATTCCCACAATCCCAAACTCCATACTCGCTCAAATACCCAACCGCTCGCTCAATGAAAGAATGCTGTCTCCGCTGTTGCTCATAGGTTCAGGGCCAAGTAGTCGGCAATTGTAGGGGGGCCCAAGTAGCGCTCCAAGGACTGGGCTACACACTGAATCTCGTAGCTAAGGAGGCCATTATTAGCAGGGTTACGAGGCCTGGCCTCACCGTCCCCAGCGACGTTCCTAGCATTTGGACGCCCTGCTAGACCGAATCCCGGGTCAGGGAGAGCGAATGCGTATCTTCGCTCTTCTCCAGCGCATTGAATACGCCAAAAATTGACCTGTTTGACGCCTAGAATTAGCAGGGTTTCTTTTGTTAGGTGTGGGAGGGACGACATGTGTCTGGAAGAAAGAGGGCCAAGATAAACTGAAAGTTACTTACCGTGATGTCCTCATCTTTCTGTCCCTTCTTGTTCGCCTTTACCGTTCCAATCACAGCCTTTCCCGGTCTGTAAGCTGGGTTCCCAAAGAGACCGAGGGCGTCAAAGACACGCTGCAAGTACGGCGTGTCCAAGCCAATTAGGGGAAACCGGCGGTTTGCACCGCACTGTAGGTTTCGACAAGAGTGGCAATGCAAAGCCAACTCCTCGGGCGAGCCGTTTCGTAGGATGTCCAGAGGTCTCGTGCGCTTCAGTATCAAGGTCGAGTCGTGGAGCTTGCAGTCGGTGGCGGGCACCAGGTTGATCTCTCGCAGGTTCGGGAAACGCCAGCGCAGCAACTGCCAGGCGCGGTCAAACTCGGGGGATGAAGCGACTGTGCCATCAGCGACAGGGGGGACTCGAGCATTCACGATCATACTTGATCTGGTGTGGTCCCAAGGGCCGATCCGGGGTACGAAACCAGGTATAGCTGGGAACAGCTCAGGCACTGTGATGACAGTCAACTTCTTCAGATCATTGATCCCGAAACACATCCCCAAGGAGTGATGCAAGGGAAGGTTCAGCGTGTCCAGGCTAAAATTGAAGTAGATCTTCGCATCCCTTCCGTTCAAGGCAAAGGCCGTCTGGAAATGCAATAGAGTTTCATGGCGGCTTTCACGGTTCACGAAGAGGGAGACTGGAGGCTCCAACTCAGACGTGGTGGATGTATCAAAGTCGTTCTTTTTTGCCGCTGAGAACCAATCTCTCTCGTATCTCGGGTCGGTCACGCCCCAATTATTCGACCTCTCCAAGTGCGTTTTGTAGTAGAGCGTTCTTGCGTGAGCTTGTGATTTGACTGTAGGGTTTGCCTCTGGGATTCGATGCCTGAAAGCAACAAGACGGCGCGAGACGGTGACGTCGCGGTGTTCCCAGGTGTGCTGCCAGATAAGGCAACGAAGCTCTGGCGGCAACCTCGAGAATTGCGGCCATGTCTTTTCCAACTTCATCCCACCTACCATATTGGTGAGCTCGTCGACACTCGTACCACCAGTCTGTCCGTCAAGAAGCCATGGGCCAGCTTCGGGCGGAACGATGATCCTGCCACTGATAAGACGCGCACCACGTTCGCCCTCTTGGAACACCGTGCGGCGCTTTAGTGCGCTTGTGAAGTCGTCGAGGCCGAAAGGTTCCCGCTGCCTTTTGCCTAGATATTGTGGAACGAGTTCGTCGCGAAAGCAGTTGTGCTGCATCTTGCTTAGATCGTTGTAGAGGACTTTGTCGGGGATTGTGATGCGGCGCTTGCGAGGGACCCAGGTAACATCGTAGAAGGTGTCGTCGTACTTCCTCTTGGTTGGTATGAGTGGTGTAGTGTTGAAGAACCCAAAGGGCCCGTCAGGAACCTCGAACTTCATGCCGCCGAAGGCCTATGTTGGACTTATGTTGTCTGCCTATCTAAGTAGGGTGGGAGAATAATGTCCCAATGCAGTAGGCTGAGTACTGGAACCACTCTTACCTCACAGCGGACTAACTAGAATGAAAGTGTCATCACCAGGTGGTTACTCTGCGTTGATAGACCTACTTGGCCGTGAAACAAAAACAGTGAGTGACTGTGATCACCAGGTGGTTACTCCCTAGGCCGAGTTCTGCGCCGTTGAGATGAAGTTGTTCGGTCGAGATGCACTCGCCCGGCCAAGATAACAAAGGAGGGACAGCAAGAAGTTGTGGAGGCCGGATGATCTTGTAAACTTGTATGTTCCGAATTATTGTCGTGGATTACAAACTTTTCCCTACCCAAGGTGCACATTAATTAAAAGTGAACGATGCGTGAAGCAAAACCCTCGAGTGGACCACGACTATGACGCCCACACGGCCATGACGCTCATCTCACGGAGGCCTTGCATTTGGTTTGAAGAAAGCTACCCGGTGAACAAATAACCGAAGTCTGGGAGAGTCGAAGAACATCTTGAAGAAAGTCACATTGAGAGAAGAGCTGTATGGGGCCATAGACGTCATGCTCACCATCATGTACTATCTAGGTTGTGTTCTTATTAGCATCTACTCCTGACAAAGAATAAAACCCAAACCGTACTCCGCGCCTTCCCCGATACTCTCCCCTAAGTTCTGCATGAGAGGTTTCAGTGATACCAGGTGGCCAGACCCGACTTATCTCGGGCATCGGATCGGTGACCAAATAGAGATCGGGTCGTTCGAGTCTCCTTGCGGTTTGCCAAACACGCCTATACAGCTTCTATGGAGTCACTGAATCATATTAACATCCAGGGTTCATATGCGAATCGAGTCTCCTTTGCCGAAGGCGCTCGGGTGTAAGGTGAGAACGCCATTGAGGATGGAAACGGTCCTCAGCAGTACCCAAGTCATTGTGGCAAGCAAACCGGACGTTAACTTTACGGCCGACGACTGTGACATTATATTCGAAGTCACATGCACGATAATGACAGACGAATAATCCGGCGAGGTTGGAGCCCAGGTGGTTTCTCCAAGTAAAGCCCTTATCAACCGGGGAGCGACTCGGGGCGAATATACTCGTACTGACATGACACGAAGCCCTCCTTTGTCTTGGAGTTCCCAGTTGAAGAAACGAACATGTTGATGGCGACAAACTTGTATGTCCATAGGAGGGCAGTGATTGCGGTATTCATCCAACACGCACTGGGTTTATTGTCTCTGTAGAAAAGAACCATCGTTGTAATATCCCTCGCTTAACCACTTGAACTGAGGACCACTTTGGTCAAACTGGGATTCGTTCTGGCATGATAGAACGGGAATGAAAGCGACTTCGAGGCCTGACTGCAACCGCTGACGCACCTAGTATCAATGGTAGTAGGCGAGACAGTAAGGAATGGTCGAATGCATAGGCTCCAATGTGATGATTGAAGTAGCATCAAATGGGAGGTCGGATGAGAAGGGGGAATCCTGCTCAGCCATGGATTTTTCTTTGGGCGGTCTATTTCCATCATCGGTGACCACCGGCTCTGAATAGCCCGCCGGTCTTGTGCTGGGGCATCCGAAGCCTTGTAGTGTCTGGTAGAGTGTGGAGATGATAGCCATCTCCTTGGCCTCAGACATTTCCTTGGCCTCGGACGAAACCAACCAAGTATCATCAGGAACTTTTGGGGCGAGGAGAGGATCGTATATTGGCTTTTGATCTGGGTTATGGATGCGGCAACCATGTTCGTTGTCGTAGGCGTAGGGCAACTGACCAAACCAATGGCTTTGTGTATTCTGTTTGGTGCCTGAGCTGATGTGGCTGATATTTTCGACTAGGTCGGATCTTGTCTCTGCCATGGTTTCTTGGTTTCCTGGCTGGTTTGACACCGTCGACTCTTAGGTTGGGAAATGTATATGTGAAATAATTGATATGTATACTTTCTGAATGATGACAATGTCCTTATTCGGGGGATATGTATGAATGAGGACTGAACTTACCTTCTGTGCCGAATAAGCCCGCTGAGAGCACGAGAGGGGACCCTTCCTTCAAAGTGGGAACGACCCTTGGCTATATCATACCTGGCAAATATAGGTTGGTTATGTAGCTAATACCACGTGTTAGATACCCGTTGCAAATGACCCTGCCTGAGAGGCAAGGTGCATGTGAAACCTAATGAATTCGTAATCCTTTCCAACAATTCCTTAAAAATGCTTTGTTAGGGAACGCGTGAGACTGGTCGGTCCTGTTTCAATCTTTAATGCCGTGGAATTCTGGAGGTATACTGTCAAATTAGATGAAAGAATAGGACTGGCAATAGTTCATATCAAGCTTCGACAATTGCTACCGTGGAGAACCCTTGGTGTATGAACGTGTTGTATGAATGTAAGGGTATTATATATACACCACCATCTCTATCATCCTCCACTTTATGTACGGCCCTTTCAATGACTTAGTTCAAGTCATCAACCACCCGGCTTTGATTACCACCACGTATCATGCCCATATATCGGACTTTCAACCTCCCATCACAATATCCACCAGCCCCTGAATCTTTCCACGCAGTCCGATGCCGTACCCGATCCCCACGACGCCCTTGGCGAACCGCCACGCGCTGTCCTGGTTACGGATGGGGTACTGTGCCGGAGGCGGGATAGCCGTACGGATACCGAGCCAGCCCCAACGATCTTCGCAGACGCTCTTGAGGTTGCATAGCCCACGCAGTCCTTCCTCGCCGGCGAAGCGGCCGTATCCGGAGCCACCGACGCCGCCAAAGGGCAGCTGCACGGCGTAGAAGACGGCGAAATCGTTGACGGCAACGCCGCCCGCGCGGACGCCACGGACGATCTTCTGCACGACCGAGTCCGAGTCGCGGCCCCAGACCGAGGCGCCCAGGCCAAAGTCGGGCGCGTTGGCGATCTTCAGGAGATCCTCGGCCGTGCCCGAGGGGGAACGCATGATGGTCATGATGGGGCCGAAGCACTCCTCATTGGCCAGTAGCATGTCAGATGTGACGTCGACCACCAGCGTGGGCGTGAAGTAGAAGCCAGAGGGGTGGTCCGGGTGAACGTAGCGCTTGCCGCCCGCTAACAGCCGGGCTCCCTTGGCCACGGCGTCCTCGACGAGCGCCTCGAGCCGGGAGAAAGAAGCATCAGAGACCATGGCGCCAACATCCTTTTCCACTCCCAGTCGGAGTGCCTGGACGCGCGGCTCAAGCATCGAAACAAGCTTGTCGTAGACACCCGGTGCGGCAATGATGCGTTCGATACCGATGCAGTTCTGCCCGGCGGCCTGGAAGCTGCCGCGCATGAGCGTGTCGGCGATGCGCTTGAGGTCACCCATGGCTGACTCCGTGATGATAGCTGCGTCCTTACCGCCCAGCTCGGCGAGTACGGGCGTAAGAGTCTTGGCGGCACTCGCCGCAACGTGGTGACATACCGGCTTGCTTCCAATAAACGTGATGTGCGAGATGCCCGGGTGACTGGTCAGGTGCTCCGCCGCGTTCGGCCAGCACACAACCGTCTGGACCAGCGCGGGGTCTTGTCCATGCGCGACTAGAGCTCCCCGTACGATGCTGGTGTAGTAGGTGGAAGACCAGCATGTCTGTTCGCTGACTTTGACCACGATTCCGTTGCCGGCAAAGATGGCGCTAATGATGGGACCGATCAGGTTGTGGAAGGGATAGTTCCAGCTGACGAGGGCGGCAACGACGCCCATGGGCTCGTATACTACCTTGTTCTTCTTGTACGTCATCAGGAGGTTGGTAGGTCTTCTCTCCGGCTTCAGCGCCTTCTCGCCGTGGTTGATGGTCCATTGTAGCTTCTCCGTTGTGACGAGGATCTCGCCCAGCTGAGCATCCAGCATGGTCTTTCCCGAGTCCAGACTGCTGACGCGGCAAATCTGCTCTTGGTTGTCCAGCACGTGTTGGAGGAGAGTCTTCAGGACGGCGCGTCGTTGGGCAAACGTAGTCTTGGCCCATTTTGCCTGGGCAGCAGCCGCCGCATCGATGGCACGATCGATTCCGGCCGGGGTCGAGGGGTTGACGAGACCGAGGAGCTGGCCAGTGGCTGGCGCGTAACACCGGACTGCGCTGCTGCCAGAAACCTTGATGGTCGGGGATATGAGGATCTCGGGTTCCCCTTCAGGGTACTTGGGTGGGGGGATCGTGTATCGAATGGCGGCGCCCGTCTGGGATGTGATGACGAGGTACAGGAAGGCGATAGCCGTAATAGACCAGACAAAAGGCGCAATCAACTGCCATATGTGCTGGTGACTACATGTTTTGTTGTTGGGTTAGCAGTATATTCATCCAGAACATTCGATGGGTGGTGGTTCATGAAGACATACGGGAAGCTCTTGACCAAGTTGGTCAACTGGCCAACCCAGTCGTCAAAGCCATCGCTAGCCATGTTGGTGGCTCTCGACCAATGTCTCTTCCCAAACCTGAATGAAAGATAACGAAAGGGACAGAATTCACGAAGAGACGCTCATAGCGGCACCAACGGTTGGCCAATACCCACTGGAAATAATGCCAATTAAACAATCGACTGATCTGGGATGCCGAATTCAGGGTCTTGTGGTTGCTCTGTGGCGCGGGGCACTGGGAGCACTGAGCTAGCTAAGGCGCGTGTGGCTGATCAAGCTCAACCAGCAGTCCCCATCAGCACATTATCATGCCACCCACCCTCGTCACTTTCAGATATGCGTATTAGTAGGTATATAATAGAGTAAAACCACTCTCGAATGTCATGGGCAATAAGAATTCCTGTTTTTTTGCTTCTACGGCTGATCTGTATTATATATTTACCAACTCCCACCATCACCACGTGCACACCCACACCCCTTCATCTATCGTGGACGTACATATATATACAAGCCAATGAATGGTCTTTGTCGTGTTGATTCAGCCCCCTCGAGTGTTCTTGTAATCCAAAGTCAAAAGGATTTCCCGTGCCCTCTCGAATAACGCCGTGTCCCGTTTTCTCACGTTGGAAGCCGTGGATTATCAAAAAAAAAGAAAAAAAAAAGAACAGAGAGTAAAGGAAACGAAACTGGGCCCATCCACCAGGACCTCCTCCCGCAAGCAGTCAGTCATCTCGTACAGTTGTCTCTTCGCTGTGCCCAATGCCCTTGAAACGCCAATGCCAAGAAAACGATAAGAAAACAATGAAAACCCCGAATGGGCCCAGAAGGCGCAGTGGGTAGTGGGGGGAGTCATTTCCGTTGTATGAATGGGAGTTAAATAAAATAATCAAGGTCGTCAAGAAGCTTGACTGTCGTGGATCTCATACAAGATCATAGTGGCGTAAATGGATTGATTGGCTTTAGGACCAAATCATCGCAGAAACCCGCTTTATTCATGTTCCTGGATGTTGTTGTCCTTGTGATGGAAGGCAAAAGGCGACTTAAACGATTTGCCTCTTGTTCGTTTTCGTATCCGGTTGACTATACCGGTGCCTTGCTGTGTAGGATCCGCATTTGGGTCTGCGTTGGGATCGGTCGATTGCGTCGATTCATACCGACCAAGCATGGCCGCCGAGGTGAACTCATTAGTTGCTTCGTAGCTGGGCCGTACGCGATCCATAGAAGCTCGCATCCGATCGTACGATGGCCTCACCCGGTCCAAGGACGGGCGGATGTTGATCTCCATTGACGCTTGAGAATGCCTCGTGTAATTCGTGCCATCGCTACCGTTGTGGCTACGAGCATTGTGCGTCGCGGTCGAGTGGACTGTAGGCGGATAGATAGGCCGGCGGTCCTCATCCACACTAGGGAAAGGTTGATGGCCCTTCTTAATGGTGGAATCGGATGAGTGAGACGAGCCAGACTTGACGGGCTCGGTTGCGGCCTCTTTGTTGTCGAGATGCTTGAACATACCCATGGTCGCTTGCTCTCGGATAATGTCGACGTCGTAGGGGAAGTACACCTTTTGGATGGCCTTGACCGCATATCTGGGAAACAAGCAGATGACCGGGGTAATGAAGAAGACCGCCCAGAAGGTCGCTTCGGAATAGACTTGAGGCGCAGCTTTGTAGAAGTAGACCGAGTAAGTTCCTGCAGTGTATACTCCAGTCCAGAAGAAGATGAACAAGTCGCTGAGACTAACACACAGCAACATGATCCAATCCCATCGGTACGTGTTGATGAGAATGTACATGTTGATGGTCAGAACTGCAGGATGAGCGACATAGGTTCCAAGTCGGAGGCGATCCGACACATCCAGTCCGTTCCCAGCAACAGACGTGCTGTTGATAATGGTTAGGTAGGGTATGAAGAACACCATCACACTTTGATAGATACCGTCCACCATGTACATCCTAGAAAGAAATTAGCTATAATCACATATAATTTGTTGATAATTGTTACTTACCAGAACTTGGTCTGTGTCCACTCCAGACGCTCGATACCCCGGCGGTAAAGTTGGGGGACAGCGAGCGAAATGGTATCGGACACGTCTTGGTCCAGGACCCCCATAAGGATAACGGGCACCGAAGTGAAGAACAGGTTGAACATCAGAATGTAGGTGTAGTCGAAGAGATACGTAATATCGAAATCCGTAAAACATTGGTACCAGAAAATTGCAAATGTCCACACCATGTTCTTGTAGAAGAAGTTGGAGATGGTCTCGGCCAGACGTCTGTATGACCATCGACCGTGTACGAGAACCAAGCGCTGCAGGAAACGGAATTGACCGATGGCGTAATCCGAGGACATGACGGCCTGACGACCTTCCACACCAGCGATACCAACGCCAACGTCAGCTTCTTGGATCATGGCGACATCATTGGCACCATCGCCGATAGAAAGGGTCATGACGTCCAAGCCGGTCTTGACCATGCCGACAACTGCTGCCTTTTGGGCAGGGCTAACACGGCAACAGAGGACCGATTTGCACTGCTTGCACAAAAGCAGGAACTTTTGCATTAAACTTTCGTGAAGCACCCATCGAAGCGTGAAACCATCGATGATGAGGGCATGTGTAGCAGCAGGCGCACGATGATCTTTCCTCGCCGCCGCAAGATCTGCATCGCTACCTGTGATGTCAAAGGTCTTCAAATTCTTGTCAAGCTCTGCCTCGGCGGTCGCCAGGAATTCCGCTTCGGATATGGCACCCGTTTCGTCTTCCGGGATCTTCAAGTGAATAAGCTCCATGTCGTTGTTGAGAAGATTGCAGGAGAATCCGATATTGATGGCAGTTTCAACCTTGTCTCCAGTCAAGACCCAAAGTTTGATACCGGCTTCACCCAGGACAGCAATGGTGTCGGGTACGCCGTCTTGCAATCTGTCTTCGATAGCAGTACCGCCGATCAGGTCAAATTCCCGCTCAATTCTATCCGCAACTTCCTCGAGCTTCTCCTCTCTATCCGTCAGTGCAGTAGCGGCCTTGTCGTGTTCCTTGCGCCATGCGAGATACTCGGGCTCCGTCAGGACACGTTGCGCGAGACACAGTGTACGCAAACCCTCTCTGGCAAACATCTCGAGATGTTCGGCTGTAGTTTTGCGAAGTTCTTGTTGCTCTCCTCGCTTGAGCCGGGAATAGATGACGCTATCCGCTCCTTTGCAGAACAAGATAATACGACCATCGGGCATCTTCACAATAGCGCTCATTCGCTTTCGACTAGAGTTAAATTCGATTGTGTTGAGAACCGAGTAATGACGCTCCTCGCCCATGACATTCAGCTTGATGCCATCGGACGTGGATCCGAGAACAGTGAAGCCCATATCTCGAGCCGTGGCTACCAGAGCTGCCTCATCAGGCGATTGTGCCTTGAAGAGCATCTTTGGTGGGTCGCCTGGCACATGCTCAGCAATAACCGTGTGGCATAGCGCTAGAACAAGCATAAAATGTTCATTGGCCTTTTGCTGTTCCTCGCCGGAAACCCCAGCAAGATCTTCGACAAAGTCAGGTGCGATGAATGTCACATCCTCTTCATGAAGATATGGGTTGTCATGGATCTTGCGGAGTCCTGCAACGGCCCGGATTTTCCCTTCGGCAATCTCCTTCCTCGCTTTTGCGCCTTCCTTCTCCACGTCAACACCCAAGCGTTTCTGCATACCAGCTTGTGCTTCTGTATATGCTTCGCCGTAGGGTTGACCGTTGATAGTAGCCTTCTTGAACTCCATGACGTTTTGAGTCAAGGTGCCGGTCTTGTCAGAAAAGATGTATTCGATCTGGCCAACGTCATCCGAGATGTTCCAGGACTTCGGGACACAAGGTTGATCGATTGCGTCGTAATACATACCAACATCGCTGTAGATGAAAACTGCCTGGAGCGTTCGAACGATTTCCAAACTAATGTAAAGCGAAATAGGCACCAGGTTCTGGAAAACGATGACTGCGGCCCAGAAAGTGATAAAGCCAGTCAGCCCTGCGGTACCTCCAATAGAGCCGTAGTCGAAATAGGCCAAAGACGCATCATCTTTGCCCCAAGCCACGCCGTTGACGAAGGCAGAAATTAGGCACATGACCAAGAGGATGACGAAATTGCAAATGACGTTGAAGTTGAGCTCCCGAGCAATTCGAGCACGTTTGCTGGGTGTTACTCCAGCGTTCATCATGATCTTAGTATCATGTCCAGTAAACACGACGACGCCGAGGATCCATTCCGTGTTTCGAAGGTTGCAGCCACGGAGCAGCATGTTGTCGATCGAGATGGGCTCCGACATTTCTCTTCCGTGGCCATGGATCTCCTGCTCCCACTTGATTGCGCCATTGTATTTGTACAGGTTGGGCTGCGGGGGTTCGCTTTCAATGCTAAACTGGGCTCTTTCGCAGTCGCGGGCGTGTTTTAGCGAACGACCGCATCGTAGCGCCTGGCGTACCTTCAGGTTGGTCTCGCCGTCCAGGTTTTTGGTTTCCACGTAGCAAGCTCCATCGTTATCAGATGTCGACAAGACAATGATATCAGCAGGAATTTCGTCATCGTTGTACAGGCGAACAAAATCACCGACTTGGATGCTCTTCCAGGCGTCTCTGTGAAAGCGACCACCGCCGTTGGTAGGCAGTCTGTAGTTGATAAGATCGCCCTTGACTCGTTCCAGTGCTTCTGCCTCTTGCGAACTAAAGGACATAGCCGACGACCGGTTGGGATCAGGGACGGGCAGATTGTTTGGCGAAGCGAGAGGAGAGGGAACCGGTGTCATCTGAATGTCCTCCTGAGCAGACAAGAACGAGGTACGGTGCGAGCTAGGAGAAATCGCCAGGGATTCTCTGGGCCCTGTGACGTGCGTATCGACAGAAGGGCGCGGGTCTGCAATGCCACGCATGGCACTTTCTTTAGGATTCTTCTTCCATAACCGTTCAATCGCGTGCCAAATTGCGCCAAAGAACTTGCTGGAGGCCTTCTTGATTTTCCGCCAGGTAGACACTTGATCAGCTGCAACATTGACATTTTCCCAGCCGATGAGTCGATGCACCGGAGCGTTGTTCAGTTCATTGTCCAAGACGGTTCTGCGATAATCCTCGATGGCATCCTTGATGGCCGTGGCGGCAATAATGACGATCAAAGGCACGGCGTTCAGTCCAGGGTTGGTACCTCCAAAAATAGGGAAGATCTAAATAGAGAGCGAGTTATTATGACAGCTCCCATCAAACAGAATGCGGCACTGGAACTTACCACCAAAATAACAAGGAACAAGAAGAAGATGTTGGCGATGTTATGGAACTGGAACCACAAGTTCTTCGGTATGAAGGATAACGGGGTGTACTTAGCAGTCCGGATCTTGTTTCTCGTATACGTTTGCTTTGGAAGCCCCGTCTCGTCTTTGAATTCGTCTGGGAGGGGCTGGTTGAAAAACAGAGTTCTGCCTTCTCCATCGTCACTAGAGGTCGAGCTGTGCGCGTCGTCTTGGCCGTTTTCGCCGTCGGGTTCGTTGACGCTCTCCAGCCGGGATCCCTGACTTGTCCCGGATTGCCTCTTCTTTTCTGTCGAAGTCGTTCGCTTGTGTATCCGGTCTATAATGGACACTCGCTTCGTTCCACCGCTCTTGATTGTCAACTTCCTGGTGGCCCATCTTGATCGATTAGGCGTGATCTCGTCGTCTCCTCCTTTGGACTTGCCATTGGCGCCATCGCCACCTTTCGCCATGTTTTGAGAATTACGGGCGGCGCCCGACAAACTCCAAATGTTCCGCCAGAGTGGCCTCTGTGGCCTCGACTCTCGAATGCGCGCTCCAGCTGGGTGATTCGGTTGCCGTGGTTGGGTGTGCGTTCGAGCGCTGGGTTGGTGGGGATCGAACCGGATGACGGAGAGTTTCACTCGAGCCACAACAGACAGCCCATCCGAAGTCACGACGTCGCTGACAATTCGCTCGTTCGTCTCTCTTTTGGTGGCAGGACTACGCCGGAAAAGGGTTAATGCTGTCTAAACAGAACCCTTGGAGAGCCGAAATTTGCAAACTTGCAAATTCCGTCCTGTAGCGACGGTGAGGTGGGATTGGCGGTTTGTTGTGTGGGAAAAGGGACAAGTTCGGTTTGGAAGGGGGAAATGGCGACAATTGGATTGGGAACTGGGAATAAGGTAAACTGGAGCCTTCGTTTTTCGAGGGTAGGATCGCTAATGTTCTGGTCGGATGGCCCGGGGGGGTTATGGTGGGACCTAGAAAACCAGGTGTGGTGTGAACTCGAGGAAGTACATACTTGTCTGAACCTGAACCTGCTGGAAGAGAGAAAGCCTGCTTATCCTTGAGCCCAACCCAATTGATCTGGCGGAGAAAGAGTGAACTGGAAACCGCCGTAAGTCCAGCAGTCCCGTGTACAGCAGGTACCTACCTTACTGAAAGTAACCAAAGCAACTAAGATCCATAGGTGCAGAGTCAGGGAGAAGAACGCACCCACCCCCCCTTGACGCTAGGCGATCAGTCTGCGCTGACATTACCAGCCCAAATTGATTAGTGCTTGTTGGCATGCACGGCGGGAATACTGTAATGCGAGGGCAGGCGAGGGCAGGCTTAGTGCAGCAGGCTTCTCGCCATTCTAGGAGGGACGACGGCATACTTGGCTCCGCTTGTTGTACCTACAGCCTACCTACAGTACGTGCTTACCCAGGTGCCCAGATTTGTCACTGTGATCAGCACGACGGCCATTCATAAGCACCGCCTGTGACCTGGGCATCGGGCAATTGTGCTCCTGTTGCTGTGTATTGTAGATTGGCACGTTATACTTGATTCATTTAGTGCATGTTTCCACTCTACGGTTCCTGACCAAGAGAGCAGATCGCAGGATAGATGGATACCATGGCGACTGGGGAGCTCCCGGCAAGAGAGGAGTTGTCAGGACTTGATTGCTGTCAGAATCAATGCGCCCTCCTCTCATGCCCATCTCTATCCCATCCACTGACTTGGCCGACCGAGCACAATACCAACAGGCTGCTGGCATGATGATTATTACTGGTTGTCTACAAGAGTTCCTTTCCTTCTTTGTTCTGTACACCAAGTAAGAAGGACAACTAGCTTCGGGGCTGAATGCAAACCGCGCAAAGCCAGCCCACACAGATCTCACTGTACCTAAGATACCAATCCTTGTATTAGATTAGGTGTCCCTTTTTTTTTCTCCTACCTCCAACAAACGACCTCCCTCAGACAGCTTGGTAAGCACAGAAGTAAGCAAATGTCAACTGGTAAGAGAGGTACAAGGCGCAGTCTCCGTCATCCATCCCCCCTTGCCCCTCGATTCTCGTGCTACCAATCCTAGATTTCTGGCCATTGCATTTTCCATTAATCGATATTTTTGTTTGTTTCGTGGATGAGGCCTGGACTGATTGGTTGGGTACATGCGACACTCGACTGGATTCGGGGACTCCTTATTTACTTCCTTCGGGATTCACTGGGATCCGTCCGGTCTTTTGGGTCTTCTTAAACCCGAACCCAGTATCCAGGTCCATCCTTGACGACGGGTTTTCCAAACCACTGGAACTATTCAATGAATGAACGAGTCTAGACACTGGCAACTCATGTTGATGCATACCTTACTCATTCATTTATCAACTGATAGGGCAATAGACTATAGATGCAGGGGGACATTCTGCTAAATTATCATCACCACCCTGCTGGCTCGAACAAGACAGAAGGGGGAAGTTATTTCTTCCTGCATGTGTGTTTCGCCCTGAACTCGGAGAATGAAAAAGCATATCGGCTTTACTTAGGGGCTAAATCGGACAACTGTACACACCTTTTCCTTGGTCCAACCTAGCTTGTTACACGTTGTCTCTCCTGCCAGAGTCTCAAGTGTGGCTACGTCCTAAAACCTAACAGGGCTTTTTGATGGTCGTGTTTAACTGCATCCCGCTTGCACAGCGAATATATGACTCGCCAAGGCTGCCTGCTACTTATTGATCCGTACAGGGCGGCGAGAGGCCAAGGCACGTACCTGATTCTAATAAGGGAACGGATCAGAGGCAATCTGTTATTTGCATTCCCGCTACAGTCATGGTGAGCGCGCCAATATGCATAATGATGGAATTGCTTACTCCTCTGTGCATAATCTGTAACCGTTTATAGAGTCTATACGGCGGTCAGGAATCCCATTCAATAAACACTTGATACGTATGGCCTGGCAACGAGAAGGGCCACAGCCGTGTGTAACATCATTCGCCCAACCCCAATCTATGTACCAATCGCGCTGTCGCGTTCCAAACTACAGCCCGATCCGTGGTGTGTGACCTGTACAAGTCGAGTTGGCACTGTGTGGTAACCATCTAGATATAGCCGTATGCGTCAACCGGCTGCAGTGGGGTGGCCTTTCGGGGTCTCACTAAAGACCGTCGTTAAATGCGATGCCGCGGCCACACCTGCATTCTTCTCCACCCAGGACGAGCAGCTCTGAAGAACCGCCGCGAGTCGCAAAGTAGGCTCTGTCAAGATTTTCATACGCACTGCCTGGATGCCGAAGAGACCAAGACGTCCTTTTAGACAAATGAAGAATGTCGCCAGAGAGAGAGCCGACTTGGCAGGAGTATAAGCATATCGGTGCCGTGCTCACTCTTACTACACGTAAGACTGCACGGCCACTGTAACCCGAAGATCACATCACATCATACATGGGGTGTGTGGGTGGGAGGTGGCTCATCGCGTCTCTGGTCGCTCGCGGGTCTCTCGTCAGGCATTTGCGGAAGTAGTAGCAGTTCCACTCGGCAGGAATCTCTTAAATTAGATCCTCCGTTGTACACGTACGTTGACAACTTGGCGGTGCTAGCCTTGCCAAACAGCTGCGCTGCTTTTTGAACGGTACTCGGGCCTAACCAGAACAGCAATGGCACATGCCAATTGCGACAGAGTAAATAAATAAACTTGATGG
Source organism: Apiospora arundinis (assembly GCA_039105305.1). Lineage (NCBI taxonomy): Eukaryota > Fungi > Ascomycota > Sordariomycetes > Amphisphaeriales > Apiosporaceae > Apiospora > Apiospora arundinis. The sequence goes on along the minus strand of JAPCWZ010000002.1, from coordinate 1,874,419 downwards.
CATCATGGGTCGTGATAGAAGGCTCCAAACCACTGCCGTCTCTGCTAACTACGGGAGGAGCGCTTCTGTTCACGGGAGATCCGGGAAGATGGGACCAGTAGGTACCTCCCCCAGCTCGTAAATGCATGGGATGTCCTGGTTACCCAGATGGATCTCGGCGCGTCGGGCATGGGTTTTATGCCCAAGTTCAGACCACACGGCCGATGCTTGTTACATGAATACAGTATGTGCATATATTTCGCCTCAGGATGTGGGATCCGGGATATGTCTCTATCAGTTTCGCGTGCGCCCTGTCGTCTGTGCGACCAGTGGTTTGTGGGATCAGACAGAAGACTGCGGTGCTTGGTCATACCTACAGTTTTAGGAGATCAAGGCGCGATGCCGCGGGAGAAGCCGTGTGTCGCGTCAAAATCTCACGGATCTAATATCGCTTGCCAGGACCCTTTTAATTGACGTTTTCTCCCTGTGTCCAATAATTCGCAGACCCTGGCAACGACCAGTTACGGCGAGACGGTTAAACAAAAGGGCTTGCTTACGGAGCACCTGAAGCCATCCATTGAGCGGTGGTCCGCCAGCAAGTTGAATAAATCAATTCGGAGATATTTTTCCTCTTCGATCGGCACCAGATACTCCGTAGAGCAGGCACTGAGGTAAGCAAGATGCCTTGAGCGCTTGGTATAATTTCCACGGTCCTAAGAACTCCATGCGATTCACCGCACGTCCCTGTTTATAGGCTCAAAAGAATCGGAGTGCCAAGTATTCGAAATGATCCATAGGTTTGCTTGCGCATGCATTGGGTGAAAGGGGCTGTTTCCACTGCTTCTCTCAAGGTGCCTTGCATGCATGTACCTATAATCTGGGGGTGCCAGCAAGCTACCGAGAATTCTCCCTAGGGCGCTACTGGAATCCCGAAATAAGGTCAAGCGCATATGTATGCATAGGTCCAAGAGGATCAAAAATATATTTCTAGACGGCAAGAGATTGTAACCGAATAATGAGAACGACTAGAAGCCCTAACATGCTCCGTATAGTGATAAAGTTTGAGAACAAATAGTTTGAGTGGCCGTTGACCGCTATCATGTGACTTTCGTGGCCAACGAACACGAGAAGTCGCGATGGTGATAGGTTGCCCCACGCGCGTCTGTCTCCGTACCCATCTTCAATTGCCTGCCTTAGTTAGGAACAAAGACGCACGACGGGCATTATTTGCTCGCATATCTTCTGTAGCAATATGAATCGAAGTAGAGATATTCGCGGATTCTTTGCCAAAAACGCTACAGGCGGTGCCGCGTCCACTACCACCAGATCAGAAACCATTACACCACCAAGAACAAAGGCAATGCCGATGCAGCCCACTTCGTCCTCCCCAAATATCCCATCCTCGCCCATCACCCCTCAGCGTGCCCAGACCAAAGCCCCCATTAGTCGTGATGATGTAATCCGAGGCTCCGATGATGAGGACGATTTCTCGGACGACTCTCTCGAGTCTCTGTCCGAGATTGCGGGGCTCCAAAGGAAACCAAAACCGGCCGCCTTGGCTACCACAATACCAAAAGCCAAGCGAGTCGCCTCTGGTAGTTCTCGCGCTGCTCCGGCCGCGCAGAAGCAGCCTCCGAAACACAAGTTTGACCTCAAGGCCCTGATCAAACATTCACAGGAAAATGACGCCATGGACGAAAGTGTCAGGAGAGCCGAGGCACTCCTGAAGCTGGACGACGCCAACAAGAAGGCGGCGGAAGCTCGCAAGGAGAAAGCCGAGCCACAGCCCACAGACATGCGGGAGGCGGCTAAGGAGCTTCTGCGAGGCGACGAGGAAGGGGCCAAGGGTGATAAGTTAGCCAGCGCTATGAACCGGACCGCCGGGGATGCTTCTCAACCGCAGTACTACTTCTTTGAATTCGAGGCACCGTCACGCAATCCTCGCAAGACGCCGTTCCCTAAATTGACGGCGAAAAGCCAATGGAGCTTTCTTGCTGACACATCGACAAGGGAAGAGATTTTCGTTCGCGGCCTGCCGACTGCTCTCGCCTCCAAGGGAAAGGAGCTGCCGGAAGAGTTGTATCAGTGGATCTTAGACGAGGTTTGCTTAGAGAAGAACATGCAGTTACGCATGCAGTACTGCAACCTGATAGCGCTTTGTCGAGGAAATACACGTCGACTCGTTGATGTCAAGCGTCTTCAAAAGATATTAGAGAGCATTGGAAGCCGCAAATTCCCCGAGGAAAATAGCAATTGGGATTTGTCACCTGGCTTGGAGCAGCCGTACGGGGAAAGAAACTGGTCGCCGGTGTCCGCGTACTTGAAATTACTTGAACGGATAGCACCAGATTTAGCTCCTGAGAGCACAATAGGTGCTATCCAGATCCTCATACGCATGAGTCTCGACCCCATCGTCAGCAGAGATATTCGGATACGCATCGATCATTTCTCGGCGATCGAGGCTCTTGTGTCAGCGCTGCCTGGAACGGGGGAGCATTGGGATGGATACGTAAGTCACGAACGAGCCTTACATCAATTCGTTCAAAGAGTACTAACATATTTCTAGTGCAGCCAGGTTTGCTCTTACCTCTACAACGGCGTGGGAAAGACATCACAGCGTCAGATCGCCATATCTCTTCTACCACCGTCCACGCCCCGGATGTGCGAGCTCCGTCGTCGGCTCGCAGCAGCAGCCCTCTTCCAGCAGCCAGACCTGAGTTCTTCGCACCCGGACGATGCGCTGACACGGAAAGACATCCTCGCACGACTGGACGCGCCCGACTTCCGCGTGTCACATGAGACGGACTACGAAGAGCTCCAAGCCAATGTCAAGCTCCTGAACGTGGTAATAGACGACGGGTCATTCTTACGAAGCAGTCCCAACCCCACGGAGAACTCCACGCCCGTCACGCCGGCTACCCCGGCGGGAGGGCTGAAACAGCCCTTGCCTTCTGCTACAAGCAGGAGCAGTAGTAGCAGCCCTGCGGAGACGACAGCGGGAGAGTTTGACAAGTTTGTAGACATGCTGACCCGGAAGCTCAAAATTATGCACGACACCATCAGCGACAACAGCATTGTGTCGCGCAAGGAGGTTAAGGCGTCCATCGACACCGTCGCAAAGCGGTTGGCGCACACTGTCCGCACGCGGCCACCGCAGAAGACCAGTATCGTCGATGACTTGATTGGCCAGTCCAAAAGGGACGAGGAAGCTGGAAAGCCCCGGCAAAGGGAGTTCATGAAGAAATGGGCCTTGCAAAGGAAAACCGGCGTTGATGTTAATGACGATAGCGATCTTTGAAAAGGAGGCAGAGAGAAGGGGCGAATGCTGATGTCTTATCTTATGGGATGGCACGCAACAAGTGGATGGGCAAGGCGGCTTGGGCGGTTTGCCACAATGATTACTACGACACTGTTACGATTCACATAGGGGTCTATAAGCTACTTTGCCGAACACTGACTGATGTTGACGATATATGAACCCTTCGGCCGTTGTTATCCCGGCGTAGTAGAATGGTCTGCCCATGCTAGCTGTCGGAGCATGGGAACAAAAGCAGCTCGTTTTGATCGCATTCCAAACATACATTCTTCACTTCCTCGAACTCTCTGTCTCTTGTCTCCTTGGCTATACTCTGTACATGCTCGGTAAACCCCTACTTCTTTCACACACCTAGCTTGGCGCGATGTGCAGCTCACTAGTAACATACTCAAGACCATTGTCAAGCCCCTCCTATTGTTGCCTCCTTAATCGAAGAACTTGCGGTTGGGGTTCTGGCCAAACAACGTCTTCCTCACAGCCGGGAGGGCAGCAGTCTGCAATAATGTCAGACGCTCCTCAAATGTGTTATTGATAGTAATCTTTCCCTTGCCGCCAACAATAATCAGACCTCCCGCGCTATAGGTACGATATATCGTTAGTGATCATTGTTCTCCTTTCTGTGCCAATGATTTAAAACTAGGAGGGAAGTATATATATAACTCACCTCTCATCGGGCAGGGACTCGGCCTTGTCGATGGTGACCTTGACGTCCTTGCCTGTCTTTTCCTTGTACTCTTTCTGGGCGAGCTCGATGGCCTTGTTAAGGACGCCGTGGTCCTTAGGGCGGGCGCGGGCCTGGACATCGGGCTCGACTAGGGCGTAGAGGCCCTCGAGCAGGAGGTTCTTGAGGACGTCGCGGTACTTGGCCTCGCCCTTGATGGCGTCGGCCTGGGGCAGCTTCTTGAGGGCGTTGTCGAAGATGTCGTCGAGCAGCTCCTGGCGGGCGCCGAGGACCTTGAGGCGGGTCTTGTTGGCGACGGTGGAGCGCGTGATCTGCTGCGAGAGCGAGGCCTGCTTGAACTTCTTGGCGTAGGTCGCGTCGATGGCATCCGTCTCCTCGCGCACCAGCTTCGACTTCTCGATGGAGAACTCCTCGTTGGCCTTGATCTCGATCTCGCGCGCCTTCTCGAGGGCCTCCTGCTTGATGAAGGCCGTCATCTTGCGGAGCTCCTGGCCGACCTAGATAGATTGCAAACACACGGATCTCGAATCAGCCTTCTGGAGACTGCACGGCCACATCTAGTTCCGATGCGTTCGGGTGAGTGCGGGCTTACCTGGTCGTCGGACATGCCGTGGACTTGCGCCATCTTGACGGCTTTCGGGTTGGATGAGGGACTTCGGGGATGTTACAGGTTGTAGCTGGGGAAGGCAAGTCGGGTTGTACAAAGAGAGAGAAGAGGTAGGATGCAGTAAGCTAGGCGGAAGACCTGCTCACGCAAATTTGTCGAGTGGAGAATATTATACGGCTCAAGGAAGCTCTGCCTCGGGGAAAGCTATTATCTCGAAGTCGGCTATGGAGTTTGGAGGAGGATATGGCGTATGTAGTTGTCGTAGGTTGGAGGTTCCGTTGCAGTGGTGGGTCCGAGGCCAGTGCCGCCTGGGATTGATGCTTGGAGCTGGCTGGAGAGCCAAAGAGCCAAAGCTCGGCCTGCCCAAATAGCGTCACTGCTTCCACTGCCCAGACCTTGCCTGCTAGTCAGCTGCTGCTTTTCCTGAGGTCTCCTCACCACTTGCACCCATCCCATACCAACATGCTGCACGAGTATCCTTACTGCCCAGACATGCAAGAAGATCAAGCCACGATAATCATGTATAACTTGAGCCACACCATCGTGCATCGTATTCAAGGATTGCAGGATGCAAATCAATGTATTTCTCCAAAGTACTCGAGTACCTACTTAATACCTAGGTAGGTAACCCCTAAGCATGCAGATGGCAGATGTGCATGCTCCATCAACTCTCGTCATCCGCTGTCTCAGCATGGATAAGTTGAGAGACACTGAGAATAGAGCATCTCGGTTGTACCCAAGACCCAAGACCCAAGACCGCAACCGTCCAACAGAGTCAGTTGATGAGCTAAGACCCCGAATCGACAACATCTCATTAATCTAGCAATTCATGGAGCATGGCAGCAGCATAGCCATATGTTCGCCCGGTCGCTTGATTCGTTAAAGTGCTTTGTTTCTGTTTGGTTGGAATGGAATACTAGTTCATGTGGACCCTGCCTGTTACAGCAGCGCTGGTGACATGAACGACCATCACTCACCAAGCTTTTGTTAATCTCTGATCGCTTGCAATTGCACCGGTATACTTATAGCTGAGCGTTGCATGGAGGTATGGGTATGGGTATGGGGCATATCACAGGTGTAGTACTTGTAGCGTTTGGTTATTAGGAGAGCCAGAGCCACCCCCCAGCAGCCCAATCTGTTTCAATCAATGCCGGAGTGGGAAGGAGAAAGCCCACGACCACGACGGACAACAACACATGCATACATACATCCAGACGGGCCCCATGGACACTTGAAGATCAACTGCCCGTATCAGGACACATCCATCCGCCCACCTACTACTACATGTATTACCCCAACACTAACTAACGTAGCCCGGTAGCCCTGAGATATTCCTTTGTCGCAGTCCATGGTACTGTTCGAACCGTGCCCTTCAGAAGTCGCTACAGTATTTCCAGATTACCATTTTCCTCCCTATACTAGACCCGGCATTTGCCATCAACTCATCGGCTCCCCCATGATCTTGGAAGATACCTGCAAAGTTGTTGAGAGCCCTACCAATTTTAGGCGCTGGCACAGGTACCTTCCCAAACAACCACCATCACCGTTCGACAGACAGGCCATCCCACGCCGCCATTTTGGGTAGGACCCTGGTCCAGCTGCAGCGTCATCGTCCACACCGTCACTCGTCACCCATCATCATCATTTGATTGCTCTTTTGTCTTGAACCACAACATTCGTTACTGCATACACTACCTGACCGACGTTGTGCGACAAGACGCGACACCCCTCGATTGCATAAAAAGGAACACCCCCCTGCAACTACATCGACCCGACCGGCGCGCTCAAGATTCGATTCTCGAAGATACCGATCGAGTTGCGACAACTACGACACCACGACTGCAACTACACTCAACCAAAGACGACATCCCAACCTCGATGCGAGGCCGTGCTTGCTCTTCATCTGCGACCTTCGCCAGATGATCTAAGAAACATAACCATACATTGCTGCAAATGGGGTCGCTGGGCGGTTTGTCTCCCGGGGGGAGCATTGCGGTAGGTTCTCCAGCTCCCGCCCCCAGCTGAAAACTGGAAACACAGCCTCTAATTCGCATCTCTGCGTCCTACAGATTGGAGTCATAGTTGGTCTACTCTCGACGAGTGTCCAGTCGCTCGGATTGACCCTGCAGCGCAAATCACACATCCTCGAGGACGAGAAGGGGCCGCACGATATCCGCCGGCCGCCGCACAGGAGGCGCCGATGGCAGCTGGGCATGGGCATGTTCGTCATCTCCAATATCCTAGGAAGTAGTATTCAGATATCGACGCTGCCACTTCCCGTATTATCGACGTTACAGGCAGCCGGACTCGTCTTCAACTCGATATGCGCCACGATAATCTTGAGCGAACCGTTCACGAGATGGAGTTTGTGGGGTACTTTGCTGGTTTCTGCCGGCGCCGTGCTAATAGGGATCTTTGGCGCCATTCCCTCCCCAGCGCATAGTCTGAAAGAGCTGATGGTTCTCATGGGTCGGTGGCAGTTCATACTATGGATGGCGTTCCAGATCGTCCTGGTCGTCTCCATTGCCGTGGCCGTTGACGGGATCAGTTACTTGACGAACTTGTCGCAAAACTCCCGGTTCCGCTTCGCACGAGGACTCGCATACGGATGTATAAGTGGCATCCTGTCTGCCCATTCGCTACTATTCGCCAAGTCGGCTGTCGAACTTGTTCTACGAACTATATCAGACGGCGACAACCAGTTTGTATACTGGCAGTCTTGGATGATTTTATTGGGTCTGGTCACTCTGGCCTTGACCCAACTGTACTACCTTCATCGAGGTCTAAAGCTTATTTCAACCTCGGTGTTATATCCCTTTGTCTTTTGCATTTACAACATCATCGCTATCCTAGACGGTCTTATTTACTTTGATCAGACCAACCTTATTACACCGCTGCAAGGCGGTCTTATCACTCTCGGCACTGCGATTCTCTTATCGGGAGTTCTTGCTCTCTCCTGGCGTCTCAGCGACGAGCAGCATTCACCTGCTAGTGTCGGACAAGGTACCTTGGCACCGGGGCTTGGCCTTGTCGAGGACACGGAAGGCGAGGAGGAGTCCCTTATCGATTCCGACGCCCTCAGCGGCGATGAAAATGAAGTGGCGGTTCCCGCCACCTACGATACTTTTGGCCCAGCGGCGGCGGCGGAGACGACACCGTTAACCGCCGGCCTCAGGTCTAAAGCGCGCTGGACTAATCGTGCCGACATCTGGGATGAGCTCGAGGATCAAGGAGCGTACCCGAGCTCGCCAAGGAGCGCCCGGCGTTCCGTAACCTTACCGGCCGGCGCAGACGAGACTACTGCGTTGCTCGGGGGCGGTGGCGCTAGTAGGCACCTTTCGAATGCATCGATGGGCTCAATGTCCAGTGTTGATCCATCAGGCTTGGAGGCCGGGCTCGGTCAGAGGCGGTCGTTCAGGCGGAGGCGGAAGTCCACGGGATTCCCCGGCTTCAACGCTCGCCGGCGTGGTCGTAGTAAGAGCACCGCCAACGTTCAGGAAGCGCTGGGCGGGATCTGGAAACTGAAGTGGTTCAAAGGCCGCCCTAGGGCCGCCAGCAGCCAAGGTGCCATAGAGCATGCCGAGTCATCTGCAAACAACAGCAACACGCAACGGCCGCCGCTTGCAGTTGTGTATAGAGATGATGTTGAGGAAGCGGCGGTTGGAAGTGCGACGACAACACAGCAGCAACCGAGCATACAGAACGGTATCGGCGGCATAGAACCGGCCGGGCCCAGCAGGTAGCTCTCCGATCCAAGGAATATGTCGTACAGTTCAGTTCCAACACAGAATTGGATTAGGGACGTGCCGGAGTATTCAGGGGGCAAATACACAATTATTGGATTACATAGGACATCAGCGCCGGAGCTGAAATGGAAAGATCATTATAACTTTTTTCAAATAGCGTTTATTGATACCGCATAGAATCTGTACATCTGGCCGCTGCCTTTTTGGTAATGACTGTAGAGGGTTGCACACTTTCTAAAGAAATTGAAGATTTGGTTGCCTTGACGTTGCCCTTATGTGAGGAAATAGCCATACATGACACGGATAGAGCTGAGACTTGGATCGTCTGATTATTTGCCAACATCTAGACTCTGATAACAAAGCAGTTTCTCATTCTTGCTTCCGTCCACCTTCGAAATGCACTTGCGCAATGCATGAATCGTTCGTTGGGGACGCTCACGGGAATGCCAGCATTCCATCACTCGTCCCGCAGTATATGTTACTTGAGCCTCGCTCATTCAGGTACCCCGAAGACAACGAGGCCGATTCAAGCTGTGTATCACCGCCCTGGAACGTCATGCATCAACTATAGACCTATTCGCTCGTCTCTCTAGTCATTCGTGCCCGTTTCTCACTCCCCGGCTCATCTACCTATCTACATCATTCCCTGCGCTTTCATCCCCTCGATGAGCGCATCCATATCCCCAACATCCACGACGTGTTCCCAGTCCTTCTGTTGCTGCTGGCTCAGCCTCCAGTGTTGTTTTGCGCACCGCGCGGGCGCCATCGTCTCGTCGTCCTCGCGCACGAACCCGTTGATGTCGAGCCGCGCGACATGCACACCTTTGGGTCCATACATCTGCCCCAGCGAGTTCAGGAGGTTGGACTGCGCCGCCTTCTGCATCGAAAGGCTGAAAAGCGGCGGGATGGGCGTGTAGTTAATGCCGCTGCCGCTCAACAAGAAGCTCGGGTGGCGAGGAGCTTCTTCTTGTTGTTGTTGTTGTAAAGAGGCTAGCTCGGCCAGGTAAGGCATGGCCCAGACCGCCGCGACGTAGAGGCCCACGCCGTTGATCTTGAAGTCATCGAGTAGCGCCTCGGGCGTGAAGGCGCCGAACTGTGACGGGCCCACGCGCGCCGCGTTGTAGACCACCACCTCGGGCGGGCCGAGGGAGGCATGGACAGCCTCGAGGGTCTTCTGGAGCGCGGCGTGGTCTGACACGTCGACGGGAAATGTTTCTACTGCTATTGGTACCCCTCCCGCATCAGAAGACGCCGCAGAAGAACAGACTTTGGCGGCGTCTTCCTTCAGACGCTCGGCGTTGCGTGAGAGCAGCGCCACGGAGAATCCCTTGGAAGCGAAGAGCGACGCTGTGGCGACGCCGATGCCCGGGCCGGAGCCAATGAGGACAAGGAGTCGTCGCCTTGCGGCGGCGGCAGCAGCAGCAGCACCAGAAGACATTGATGGTTCTGTTGAAACGCGCGAAGATATGGCTAGCTGATGTGAATGACGGTGGGTAGCCGAGTGACTGACTGGTTGGATAGGTTACTTAGTCGCTTCCAAGGTGACCACAGCAACTCATGAGGTGTGAAACACCATAACGAGACAGAGTCACCGGGGCGAGCCGCAACATGAAGCTACTTATACCGCGAACCTAAAACAAAACCGTCGAGCTACCTTCCCCGGAAGTATATTTCCAGCTGGTAAGACTGTGCCCCCCACACCTCAACATCATGGTATATCCGTCCCCCCATGTTAGCATCGAGGAATCCCATTGGAAAACGTGTTTTCTAGCCTGCAGCGTACGGCGTAATCATCATGCACCCCATTCCCAATCTGTTAGATTTCCATCAATATTGTTATACGAGCGTGGCAGACCGCTACTGAAGCGGCAGAGTCGGTCCATTCTTAATATTTTAGTTTCTTTGGCCGGTGATATGACTGCTCCCAGTTGCCACGCCCGAAGTCACGCCTCGCCGTGCTCAGTGGACCAGGTCTAGGTTTAGGGGATACATAAAGTAACTACCGATACAGAGCCCGCAAGTAAGGCTGGCTTGCTTACTGTATCTGTTGTGCCCCTTTAGGACCAGCGACGGCGTTCCTATACCCCTCACTGTAGTTACGAACAAGCACGATTGCCTAAGTGCTTACGTGCCCAGTCAACTAGCTGGCCGAGATCCGGCAGGGCTGGGTTCTGGAACCGAGAACAATGAACGAAGTGGCGGCACAACATAGGATAGCGTGTATCTTGCCGCCAAATGCGAGATGGGGACAGCATACCAGTGTCATGCCACCAACACCTTCCATATAATATGAAGTTGGATAGAAACCACCCTCTGTACGCTCTCCATGAACCTCCCAAAACGGCTGTTGACGAGGCCATCACATATCCACAGAAAGGAAAATCTCTTTTGGTCATTATTGTTGTATTTCAAAGCTGGGAGTCGTCAACTAACAGCGCGTTACCTAGTATTCGTAATACTCGTACACCTTTATCCGACAAGCGCCACTTTGTACACGGGAAGAGTGGTGACAGCCAGGTCTTCTGGGCATGGATATATACAGGCCACCCAGCTCTTCATAGGTAGGTGAATTCCTCATTGGCCTCGCCAAGGTCAGCCAGAGGTTCACTTGTATGCCAAGTATAGAATATATGAGATAAAAACTGATCGAACAAATCATTGGTCTCGTTTATGCTCCCATCCACCATCTCTTCTTGGAAGTGGTATGTTGGGTCTTCATCATGTTCATGCGGCGCAGCTTCTCGCGGCTGCGGGGGTCGAGAAGGCCGGCATGACCATCGTCCTGGAACCAGTGATAGCCCTGCTCGACGCCGCGGCGGTCGGTGCCCTGCATCTTGACGCGCTGCAGGCTGCGGAGGCGCCTCATACCGATCACGCAGACCCAGACCGAGAGGATGACGCTAACACCCGTGACGGCGCCAAAGCCCCAGTTGGTCTCCTCGATGAAGTTCTCCAGGTTCATTCCATACAGACCCGCAATGAAGGTACCCATGGCCAGGCCGAGTGTACCTACACTAAACTTCAATTCTAGAAGCATAAGGGCGTTTCGGTTGGCATCCAGGATGGCGCGGATACTGGATAGGGGGGTCAGCTTGGGTGTTTTCTTGTAACCAGACCGAGAAGGAATCTCGACTTACATTTCTTCGGTGTTTCTGATGCCAGACACCAAATTGCCGGACTCTTGTACAATTTCGTCGCAAAATTTGTGGTAAGACTCCAATAGCAGCTCGACGTCAGTATGATCATCAGGTGCACGATAAATGTCGTGCGTCTTCTCAGTCAGATACATGGCGGCAAGATCGTCATCTGCCTCGAGAAGATCCTCGATGGCATCCCGCACCAACTTGGCCTTCTGTTCGAAGGTGGTCACCCGCTTGGATAGAATAAGCAGGATGCGCAGTTTGTGACGATCAATGTCGTCTTCCAAGTCGCTCAGAATGCGAATGACGGGGTCGCGAACGGCCTCAAAGTCTGACTCGAGCTCCTGAGTGACGGATTGCAGAACGGCTTCCAAGGCACGGAATTCATAAGATAGTCCTCCGTTGGTCGAGGGAGTCTTATTTTGCAGCTTATGGTGTAGATCGTACATAAAAGCCGACTGGGGGTAAGAGCTCTTGGAACCGTATACGTCAAATAGCAAGACTCGGTTATGGGTGATAAGCACACGGAGGTGCAGGAGGTTCAGTAGAATAGCCCTTTCCCGGACAAGAATATGTGGGAGGTTGGACGAATCGATTTTGCGAAGATCACGCGGCAACAGTCCAAACTTTGCAGGAGATCAGTAATTATCCAAAATGTCCAGTATAGTGACGCGCTGGCTTACCCGTGCAACAAGTTCACTTTTCTTGAACTCGCTATCCACCAAGACCGCCTCGCCAGTCTCGTCCACCTCTGTGCAACGCAGCCGGGGCTCGAGAGCAGCCTTAGAGCTAAGTTGCCGGCGCTTGTTAAACATAGAATTGTTCTCGCCCTCGCCGTCAGTCTCTGGTATGTCCTCGGGCTTCAGTGTAGAAGCTGGCGCCTTCCTAGGGCCAAACCCCCATAGCTTCTCTTGCCATGTCTGCTTGCAAGCTGCAGGGTTGGGCTGTCCGTCTGTAGAGCCCCATCGTGCGCCGATTCCTGTCTCGAAGAGGGTCGACTGTCTCGGTCGAGGGTTTGGCAGAGCTCGAGGGGTTCGGTTTCGCAGCAGTTGTTCGAGATTGACCAAGCTCGATTGCAGGCGCAGATCGTCTCGTCCCAGAGAGGCGCAGCCTGTCCTCGAAGACTTCAGCTGCTTTCTGGCTGCGCAGAAGACCCTGGACGAGTCGTGGTTCTGGCTGAAGAAGCTAAGGTTCTCTGTTTGGCGACGAAGAAAGCGAAGCAATCCGCGGGAGGGCACCGGCAAACGAGTGGATGCCATCTTGGATACTTGAAGACGGACAAGTGGCAGATGCTGTTTGTATTATCGCATTGCTGCAGCGCAACTCGAGGTCGTTGAAGGTCACGGCTACAACTGGCATCTGCAAGCTGGTTATGGCGTCAGTCACAGCAGGGGTTACATCTCATAGAAAATTTCCAGAAAGTCACAGGCAAAACTGTTTGCTGCTAATCAATCACAACCCCCAATCACTCACTGGATGACGGATAAGGCAGGCGCTAAAGCCCACTCATGACGCACGGCCATTTCCAGTGCATTTTGGCGTCTGGGCATGGATGGGCCGCCCTGCAAGCCTGCCAGCCGTTCGTTTGCCGTGAGAACTTTACTGCCTAAGGTTAGAAAGGTTAGAAACTGAACATGTTCTGAAGGAACCTTAGAACCCTGTTAAAGTTGACATCCGACAATTATCCGGCATGTAAGTCCTTGCAGTTCAATATCTTGATGGACAAACAAACATACAAGGAGAGTTTGGACTGTAGACTATACGAGGTGCAGAGGCTGGCGTCTACTATAGACGCCCCGCGGTATGATACCAGGTTTTCTAACACCTCCCAAAGTCAATCTAATTGACACCGGAAGCCGGTCAGCAGGTTGCGTAGTTCTCGGAAATGTGGCGACTTTGTCTTAAACAAGGAAACCAACTGCCATCTACATTAGTTGGGGATCATCCACCAGCTTTCGCCTGACCAAAGAGGCGAAATCTACTCGCTTACTAAGGAAATTAAAAAGGAAAGAAAAGAACGAGAGGAAGCAAGAAGGAAAGCCAGTATGGAATTGACTCCTATCAGAATCCCTGGCAAGCGCCGCAAAAAGGGTGAACCAGCACCCGCCAAAAAGGCCAAAAGGGACGTAACTCGGAGCCAGACCATGAAGAAGCCCAAGTCGAAGCCCAAAAAGCCCTTGGGCTCATATCTGGAGAGAGAACTGCCTCTGGAAATCATCGAGCGCATCTTCTGGGCAAGCGAAACGACCAATCTTGCCAAGGCCAGCCCACGGATAGGTCACATGCTATCCGGTCTTTCCACGCGACGAGCCACCTTCCTCAACGCCTTCGGTCCAACTTGGGATGTCTGGTTTGGATGCTTAAAGGCTGGCCCTGGAGTCAAGAGTTACTATGGCTGGCAAGAGGACGCCTCGCGCTTTGGCGGTAGCCCTGGATTCCAAGTGAGCACGAACATGGCAATCCTGCACTCACCTATCCTGTTTGCTAACCATACAAAACTAGTCCGCTCTTCTGGAGTACTCATGGGTAGACGTTTCTTTCATCACAGAATGCTGGGACCTCTGGGTTAAGCGCTACGGCAGGGACCGGTTCTATCAACATGAAAAGCTATGGGGAAACCCGGACACGCCAAACAGACTGGATTGCGGCAGCGAGCCTGACGACCTTGAAGGGGCTACACCGATCTCGGGAATGGCCTACTTTATGCACGACTACGACTCCTTCGTGGCCAAATCAGCGCACAACATGACCTATCTCGGCGACCACACCAGTCTAATCGAGGTGCACTGCGACACGGAGATCCCCGAGAAACTCTTGACGGGGCCATGGAACGAGGACGACGTCAAGAAGCTCTTCTGGCTGGTCCGGGCTGGTGCCCGTCTCTCGGCGACCCAGACGTGGGAATCGACGCTCGAGGGCTATCACGCGGCCCTCGCCGAGGAGACGGAGCCGCCCACGGGTAGTATCAACATCCCCGTCATTCGGCTGCTCCTCAAGCTCGGTGGGTCCGACCATTGGCCCAAGAACGTCTTGGCCAAGGAGCTGGGAGACCTCTTCGAACAAATAGGTCATGTTCCAGATGAAGCGCGGTCGAGATACCAAGCGATTTATTACATGATTGCCTCGAGGTGGGGTTCAGAGTCAATGTGAACCACTGGGCAGCACTTTTGACATGTAAACCTAGCGGCCTACTGAGGAATGATTTTGCAACGTGAGGACTATCAGGAGAGGCCCTTTCACAGAGATGTATGGAATGCGACCTTCTAGCAGTGGCAACGTGGGCTATTATTGCATATATACCCTTTCAGAGCGTGGCGTTGGGGGCTCAGCATAAACATGTAAGAAGAGCATTGGCATAATGCCAAAAGAAAAATTCATCACTTTTGCCGTATGTTGCATCTTATTATGAGACGGATAAAACAACATGAAACTTCTCGAGGTTACATATAGGTAGCTATTAGACATGGACAGCGGAGGAGATGCCCCTCAGAGAAGCTGTACCGAATCAATGCTGAGGTACAATAATATTATACATGCGTGCTCTTCAACCTGTTGTACATATGTATGTACTCTTTGCCTAGGTAACTGCAAGGTTTCACCCAGGAAGAAAAGCATCTTGTAGGAAGGGAAATCGTTGTCTTGTATTTTTATAATTTCTCGTCTTAGACATTTCGAAGGGTATCTCACAAAACAAAAAGGGGAGAAGGGAGAATATGTATCGATTCATGTACCAACAGTACGAACAACCCACATGATACAAGGGTAAAGAGGTTTCCCCTAGATGGATGAAGAAGCAGGCAAAAAAAATGCACATGCATACGATGTCTTCACTTTTCCTTTCCTTGGCTGTCTTTGTGTCCTTTTATTGCTCCGTTTTTGCAGCAAGAACGTTGATGATGATGATAATGTGACCAAATTTCTGTGCTGTGCCGTTTAACCACCCCTTAACACGCTCGCTTCGATAGGTTAAAGCTAAAAAAAAAACCTCCATGACAAAAGAAAGAAAAGAATGTCCCGAATCCACGATACGACCCTCGTGGATTGTACCCAGTACGCCCCCACCAAGCAGTGATTATACACACTGTATTGTTCAGAACGTTTTTCAGAAAATGACGGGTTCTACCTGTAAGCAAAGTAGGTATTACTACTCAACACGGATAATGACTCTCCACCCCAATGCGCCCGCCTCACGGATCGCGCAAGCCAGGCAGCCACGCCGGCGCCGGCTGACGATGGCGTTCCAACCCCTCTCGGCGCAGAGGGCCCGGACCATGACCTCGAGATCCGAGCCGAACTGCCGCTTGCGCGAGGGGATACGCATCTTGGACTCGGCCCCTGCCATTGGAGGGGGGTCGATCCTCGAAGCCCTGCGTCCGCCGCTCACAAACGAGGACGACGACGACGTGGATGCCGTGGTCGTTCCGGTGCTGAGCGGTGGCCTATCTGCTGCCGAGGCCTGGTCGTTACCAATACCGTTGCCGCGGGGAGGGGTTTGCAGCCGGAGCGAAGGAGACGATCCGGACATGGGCTCGAGCCCGAAGTCGGCCGAGATGGAGCTGACGCGCGACAACGACGCCATCTCAGGCGATGTTGGCGGCGCGAAGCCCGTGATGCAGTCGATGACGAGCACGCGCGAGGGCCGCGGTGTAGAAGTGGCCCTCCTCCTGGGAGACGGCTCAATTGGAAGGGCGCCAGTCAGCTCTTCAAGAGTGGCATTTCTCTTCATCAAGAGCTCCGTCAAGTGGATGGAGGTGTATGAGTAAAACTTATGAAGCGGGTGGCCTTTTGAAATTCACTTATTAGCAGCTTGACCTCATTCAAAGATCTGATCAAGATGACGTACCAGTAATATAAGCAGAGCTCGAGGCCTTGCTGTTCCAGTCGTGGCCCTCAACGTCTACCTGTTGTATTGTTGGGCTTGTCGGCGACTTCAGGAGTTTGACGCGGCTCGATGGCACGCAAGGATGTGCCGTGACGAAGTAGACATCTTTTGCTAGGGCGAAGTCAACGTCTTCTCCCTGTTCTAGTGAGTCGTGGGTCATAGTAAATGATGTAGTGGCGGGGTAGGTGTGAATTTCAGAGACGGTGCTGAAATCGGAGAAAGGAGTCATCATGTCTTTCTCGGTAGTCGGCGTTGAGTGCGCACTATCCACAGGAGCCAGAAGATCCAGGGACCTCAGCTCAATTCTAATATTTGAGGGTGGTGGCTCTGCATAGTGGTTCTCGTGCGGAATGATGAAATCGGCTGGCAGGACATTGGAGGGATCAGCGTCGCCGAGGACATCAGACTCGCGCTCAACGATCGTCTTGCCCCAGAGACGCGCCTTCTTCCCGGTACGTGCAACGTCGTCTTGATGATCTGTCAGTAAACTGATTCGCAAATTACATGGAGGCCTCTACACTTACCAGGGATGTCCTCAACATTAACGTTAAGCCACCGGTCACTCATGTTTTCGGGTGTAACGTCTGTACTAATCCAGCCCATACACTCAGCCGCCCCTCTCCCGGCAGCCAGGACACGCCCAACAACACAGGCAGTACTCCAGAAGCTCTTTCCACGATAGATAAATCCACCGCATAAGTTTGACATAGGCCCTAATTTTGACATGGCATCTTGGTCATTCTCCAGCAGTGTAGACATGAGGAAGTGTGACAAAGCTTCTCCTGGTAGAATGAGCCCAGAGCAGTATGACTTAGATAGCCAGCCGGTGGGATGCAACGCTGCTTCCACTTTTCGCCTCCTTGACGGTTTCCGTTGAATCTCTCCGGCTTTCTTTTCACTGGGAAAATATGAAGACCGAGTAGTATCACTCGTAGCCAAAGGCGTATTGATAGGTGTTGCCCGAGCCATTGCAGGTGCATTGATAGAAACCCCAGTGACATATGACTCGATGTCTGGCCAACGTAACTTCCGCGCAAACTGCACCAAGCCCTCGACTTGCCTTTCGGTATAACGTCCTTTAATAGCATATAAATACTCGGGGTGATGTTGTGAGGGATCGATGTAGTGGGAGCCAACGTAGTGAGACCCAATATGGTCATGTTTGAGGGACATCTTGTTTGTCAGGGTTGTGAGCCAGCCTTTTGGCGTGGAGGCTCCCGAGTGAGGAGCTTCAGTTTTGGTGACCGTAATATTTTCGAGCCAGGTGCGGGCGAGGAGAAGCGACCACCTAACAGAAGGATTTGCCTCCTTTTCAAATCGATGGACTTCCGCCATTCTCAGGTTGGCTGCCCCAAACTCATCGCCGTCTGTTATGATGTCTAGTCGTATAAGTAACTCGCAGGCCAAGAGCATCTGTATGAGGAGCCAATGTCGCTCCTCGCTCCGGTCCTGATCATCGACTCCCTCGTTGATGGAAGATCCGTCCTCAAGCTCATCGTCTAATGGAATCCCCCACAAGATCTGGCCAAGGCGTATCCTCCATTCGACGCGAGAAAAGTCGATCCAAGCATTGGTGGCTGCAAGTATCTTTACCAAGGAATATATCTGGCCCGCCAAGCTATAGGGATCATCCCGATCAACGATCCTCGTGGGTGGATGAAGAACCTTTGAGAAAAGCTCATTATGAAGCTCATTCGGCCGCATAGTCTTGTCCTTGCGGTCTGACTGATATCTCTTCTCACATCCAATTAGTTGCTCCATGATTTCGGCTTCATCGAGATTCCGTAGCCCATCTTTGGAGTTGATGAGTTGCTGACGCCGGTCAACAACGACATGAGACTTGGCGCCTAAGCTGTCAAAGCCATACTGCTCATCTTGCAGTGCATCGGCAACGCCCAACTCTAAGGCCGCTTGATAGCCGACAGAGCCCTTCTCGAGCCCCTGCATGCTCAGCATATTCGGGCGTTCGCAACATTTCGAGTTGAAATGAGGCCGCCTTTTGCCCGTTGGCGATTTACACGACAAGGGGTCCCTCTGGATGATTCGAGGGCTTGCAGTAACATTTCCCCATGCGTCATGCTCTATTTGAGTATGGTCACTCAAGTCCCGGATGGTTAACTCCTCATCCCATGGGAACGCCACCGACGGATGCTTCACCACACGATGTTAGTGATGTTCATAGGAAGGGGGACGTATGCAGGGGTATAGCGCGTTATAGAAGGGTCATACGACGAACAGCCGTTGCCGGTCAAGTTATGCACCGCGCAGAATCCGGAAGGGCTGCAACAAAGCAAAGGGGGATGTGGTTGGTCCGAGGTGTTCGGGGGGAAAGGTGCTTACCGGAGCTCCGGTGCCGAGACCCTGGCTACGGGCGAAGTATTGTGGAGCACCCGAGAATAGCTTCTCGATCTCGACGTCGCTGAGGGTGGCCATGATGCGTTTAAGTTTCAATACCTTGGGAACGGCTCGCTGTCCATCTGCCTTGTCGAGGGTGCCAGGAGGAGGCGGAGAGGGCAGAGGCTTGTTCGGATCAATGGGAGAGCGTGGAGATCTCACGGCAGCTGCTGAAACCGGTGGGGAGCTGTTGGAAGTCTGCGGTTCGGGGGGATACTTTGGTTAGTGTCAATTCACCGCTACGTGCGGCCCCCTGGAAAAAAACAAAATGGGACGGAAAGAAAAGGTCGAGAAGTCCACTATGATGGTCTGATACCGCGATTGAGTTCCTACCAGAAATTGGGACCAATGCAAATATCGTCCGAGGTCATGCGACCACCTGCTCCCCTCACTTGAAGAGTCGGGGATGATCTACTACGACTAGTAGCCTCAACTGTAAGTGAGCCGTCAGGTGCAAACAAGCGAGCGCACAGCTGGCAGGCTTGCATGGAAGGACCTCAATTACTGCAGGCTGCAGGCTGCAGGCCCGGACTGATGGAACATAAACTCACCGACCGTGTGCGCGAACTCGTCGAAGTCACCATGGCGCTCCGCCGTCTCTGCAGTTTCGCTGGCCTCCCCTTCCGCGATACAGTCGCTCGTCGGATTAATTCCTTCAAGGGCTGTTTTTTGCTGATGGACCGCTTCGGCTCCTGGTGCTGATCCTCCCCTTGCGCATCTTGCGCATCGCTGCTGTTGTCGAATCCCGGGCTCCTGTCGCCGTCGCCGTCGGCTGGGGCCTGATCTTGTTTGTCGGGTTTATTAATAAAGTCGCGTGCCCCACGCTTGAATATAGTGAAAGACGGCATCTTCCCTCAATAGCTTAAAAACCCGCCAACTATGACGATGTTCTGCTATTGTTCCATACTTCTTCCGTCGAGTTTCAAAAAAATATACTGAGTGATAGATAGACAGTAGAGCACGCCAACTATGGTCTTGGCCAAGAAATATATTTGTGAGAAACCCCTAGTCGCACGACTTGCAGCAAGAATCCGACAACGGTTGATGAGGATAGATCCAAAGAAGGGGCAGGAATGGAATCCAGTCTACACCGAGTGATGGATAGATAGCATAGACGATAGAGCGATAGAGACCCAGAAGCACAGATCGATCCGCGGGAGGACGACGTTCGTGTGTTAACGAGTTAACGATGGGTACCGGCCACTTATTCTCGGGTTTCAACACGTCAGGAAGCCAGGGTTATCTCTCCCGCAGTAAGTATTGCCAGCATCTTTGTTAGGTACGCACCACGCCAGGCTCTATTTACAGCATGGACTTTCTACGAGCTGACTAGCTCGCCTCAAGTAGATGATGCATGCATAGCTTACGGGCAGCCCGCCAATCTTGCTTCTCCCATCATACATACGTGGGCTGGGCCAGCAGATCTGATACCGCAGCATAGGCGCCGTTGCAAGCCACCATAGCAGCCCTGGAGTCCAGAGACGGGCTTACGTTGGAAGAGGTAACGGGTAATCTGATGAGCCAGGACAAAACAAGGAAGTAGCCCCCCAGATGCATTCGCTAGATTGTTCGGCAAGCGACCATCTTGATAGCGACCCGCAGGACGGAACGGATACGCAGCTGCGTCTCTGATTGGTTCTCAGCGGTCGATGTTTCATCATGCGGTTAATTCGTCCCTACCAACCTACCCCGGTGCTGGCTGGGCTGGCCGTGGTCAGCCTCCAGGATCGGATCGACAACACAAATATAGGTAGAGATCAAATATGCCACCAGGTATCGCCCCGCCAATATTGTCACGGTAGATAGCTTCCGAGACTGACGGGTTGAGGGACTGAGGAAACGTTCTCGTCGGTAACTTTCCGATAATTGTCCTAAAGGGACGCCAGTGTCCAAATGTCCACCCTTTACAGAAGCCGTTCACTTGATGGCGGTTTCAGCAGACCTTTTTGAGTGTTTACTCATTCTGGACATGCCAGTAGTCTGTCTGTGCATAGACCATACCCAACCAAGCTGCCTGCCAGCGAGGAACCGGTTTTTCCTTCTTTTGTACTTCCTTCTTCGAAGCGAGTGGGCAATATCCGCAAGCGCAACGAGGAATCGGGATTATCTTGGCCACTTCTGCAATGCAACCTGGAACAGTACACGTTGTCGACCCTGTTTTCGGCACTCGCTCGTGTCGTCTCTGGTTCCAGACCCTGACTGGGTGACTTGTCACACATGCCTTAGAGGCACGCAATCAATTACTACCGATTACCGCCAGCCATTCCGTCAGTGACAGCTATCCGGGAACCGACTGCTCCAGATTCCAGATTTGATTTGCTCTGCTTCATAATTCCCGGTGCTATAGATCGCGATTCATTGCTCCCGATGCTCAGTACAATCCTGAATCGTCCTACTCGCTACCAAAGGTGTGCCGTGCCCTCCATGATGAGACGACGAATATATCCCTCCTTCGCTCTCTTTCTCTCTCTCTCCCGATTCGTGAAAATGGTCGTCAGCCCTGTTGATGCAATCGGCAATCTCTGTTTCATGTGTTTACCGACGGATAGGCTGAAATCCCGCCGGCCCCCTGTAATCTCAATATCGCAGTCAACGAACGCTCTGTGATGGAACTCACAGGTGGATAAGCTCCATTTAAACGGCTGGTGCTTGACGCTTCACTTCAACCATGCGCGGCCCCGGGGCGACCTAATACTAGATCCGGCAACTACACAATTATGGTTGGTCTAGTCTCGTGTTCGCAGCAAAGCTTACCCATCAGTAAGTTGCCGTCCGTTTTCCCCTGGATCCAATTTCTGCCCTCGTAACGTCTATTTCGACTGGCGGAGAGTGCGGGAGGAACAATTCAATCTTAAGGGGTAAAAGTTTGTACCCTTTCAGCGACTAATGTATCTAACTCTATATTCAACTGCCATATCTCTTACCAAGAGGCACTTAGCCGAGAGACCGCATGACCGCCGGCAGTTTGGGGCGTAAATCGTATCTTGTCTTGTCTTTGTCATGTCCGCTCCCGCATGTTGCTGAGAGGCTCTGGTTCAAGGGAAAGGGCCTTGAGACTGCATGGACATCTCTGTTTGGCGAGGTTGCCCATCGTGCCACGATCTGACACGAAGGGCGGAATGAGGCGACTAACTAGCAGACTACCCAGGTACGTTCTCTCCTTCATTGATATATAACCCATCACGTGTCATTTGGGGGCGCAGGATCCCATTCTCCTGATGCAAGGCATGCTGCTTATCTACAGCTTCTGGTGAAACGGATCCATGTGGCATTGACTGGTTTTGCATACCGCCAAAGACTCGATTTCGATTGCAAGCCGCGCTGGCCATTCTTTCATGTGTATCCGGCGCATTTTCGGGGTATCAATCTATCAAGTAAACTCCTAACGCCAAGAAAGCCACCAGTATGTTACGACTTCTGAAGGTCGTCGACTGCAAGAGAAATTTGGCCTGCTCGCTAGCAAGCTTAAGTCTTTTGCTAGGCGACATCAGAAGTCATGGCTATGCAGCAACCCGTTTCTCCAGAACAACCTCGTAGACGTGCTGTTTAGGAATGATGCCCTCATGCCGGAGGCGTATCATGGATCACGACCAGGATGTACTTTAGCTCGGGGACTATGACCAGTTCCTGTTTCTTCGTTCGTAGTCGTAGCAGTTTCAGCTCATCCTACCAGTGAAGCGGTCAGCTCGTATTGTGGCGATATTCTGGGCAGCTGGCAAGCCCCTTACCTCTGTGTCCATCTCCTGCACTAGGCTTCCAGCCGTGCTCAGAAACCCCCAAACCATGCTCCCAAGCTCTTGCGCCGCCTGTGTCTCGTTGTCTGCGCCATCCGACGTGACTTCGGCGGAGAAAGAGCCGCCGGTAGGTGTCGGTAAGGAGGTCGTGGGGTTGGTGGTGCTATTCGCGGAACGAGCTGGTCTGATGGCCGCAATCTGCCCATTGGTCTTTATAACTGCACCCGAGGTGCGGTCGAGCATGATCCAGGCCTTCACGCCGGGCTTCTTCGATAACCGATGGAGAGCATCCGACATCGTATCGGCGGTGGTGGCGGCTGGCTTCAATAGGCACGAAATCAGCTACACACATTCATAGAGGACAGGCGGTGCGAAACGAGAACGTACAAGGGATTTATCTGCCATCTTGCTTGGGTCTGTAGACACACTATGTTGCGCAAGACTCGCTAACCGATCGATACGAACTGAACTCTTTAATTCTCGATATGCGTGTCGGATAGTTTACAAAGGAATCCTAACTTAGCCGTATCGCGGGGCGCCCGCACGTAATCAATCAATGAATGGAGCAAGCTCCAGCCACAGTCGCAGCTGACGCTCCACACTCGCACATGCGCTGGGAAACTGCCACCATTGACCGCTAAAAAGTTGATGGGGGATCGCCGAAACTGGGTATTGCAATTACGACATTGCGCTGCGTCTCTCAATTGGAAGTGTGTCTTCCAAATGCCGGGATCAAGATGGGATCCAGTAACAGGAAGAAGGCGGAGAAGAAGAAGGACTTCCAGAAGCCTAAGTTAAAGGTCGGCAAGGGCAAAGTGAAGCCTGACAGTTTCACGGATACCAGCTTCAAATCCAAAGGTATCTATCATCTTACTCCTTGTGGCCTTTGCGAAGTAAAACCCATCGAATCTATATGCTAACTCCAATTCCCTAGCTATCGTCATCAATAAACAGTTGACTGAAGATGCCCCCGATGCCTTCGCTCGCTTCAAACACTACTTTTCCCTTGCAGGGTCAAGATCCGACACACAACGACGAGATGCCTTGACAAACCTGACCAGCCAGTTGTCGACTACACCCCCATTCAACCCCGTCGGCACACATACGTTGCTCAACAAAGTTCTCCCCCTCATGACGGACATCTCGAAGTCTGTACGGAATCAGCTATTGAAGCTGCTGCAGGCTTTGCCAGCCGATGAAGTTGCGCCGCATGTCGAAAAGGTCATACTGTACATACGTGGTGCTATGACGCATCTTACGCAGGACATCAAGGACGATGGATTGAATTATATGGAATGGCTGCTCGACGTCGCAGGAGACAGTGTTGTATCAGGTGCCGGATGCTGGGTGAAACCGCTGAAGGACTTCACATCGGTCCTGGGCTGGACAGTGAGGACCACCGTGCCGACTCCGGGAAAAGGGGGCTGGACATCGGCGCCCCGAACCACGTTCGGGGCCAAGAAGCATGGCCAGGCCTTCCCGCGGCAAATGCTCGTTCTCTCCAAGTTTCTTGAGCATGGCTTCAAGGCCGAGTCGCCGCGGCCCTGGGTTTCGGAAGACTGGCTCGGAGGCTTCTGTCGTGTTCCCATCAACCCAGACCCCTACGGGTATCTGGGCTTGTTCAAGCCGCCCCGCGACGAGGACGGAGAGATCTACCGCAACCGCGAGGACAGGCAGGAGGTGTTTCACAAGCGCTTTGGTGACGCCATTCTCATCGGAGTCGAAGCAGCAAAGAAGGAAGGCGGTCAAGCTGGACGAGCCGCCGCGACCCTCGATAAAGTCTTGAGTGAGGGCATGGGTGACTACGAAATCAATCCACGAACTGATGATGACGATGACCGGTTATGGGGTGGATACATCATGTAGAACTACTACCATACATCCCCGCGTAGGGACGAATAAAGTAAAGTACAATCACTTCAAGTTCGCAACATGAAGTCTAGTAATTAGGCATAGTGATATTGTAATTTGGCTAGAACTGGTTACCAACTATGGGTGAGGTGCAATTTTTCCTTGTTCTTGTTGGCCCAGTGTCTTCTGTCGCCTGGCTCGTCTCCATGGTAAACACGATATTGGCTGGGCACCACATCCCCTACTGAGATATGTTACTACATGTTCCCCAGGATCAAGGAAAAGAGTGTGGTCCGTTTGCAAGCATGAAGGACTACTCTGGGTCTCATACTCGCATGGTATTCACTGCATCTAAGCATGTACTCTTATATTCAATGGGCCTGTTGGCACATCAAAGCGCCTCAAGGGATTACCCAAAACATGAAAGAAAAGCCTCACTCTCTTGAACAATACAACACATGAAATCCATTGATGTCTGTAACTTGGGACTGCATTACATAGATCTCTTTCAGATATGCAGTGAGAAATGGTTCTCCTGCAGACTGTTGGGTTAGAAATATGCAAAGAAAGCCACACCTGTTCGAAACATTCATGGGTGAAGCGATATTGACCAACATAACAGCAGTTAAAATAGGGGGATATACACCCAAAACGTGTTTGACTCCAGTGGTTCCATCGTGCCTTCCCCTTGAAGTATAAACAGAGGCATGTACCTTCCACCTGCCAGGCTTAATACCCATCACCACCCCTTCCTCCCTAATACTCCCCATCAACGTCATCGCCGACTCCTCCGCTTCCAGAATCATCTCACTGTCTCCGCCGTCGCCGACGTTGTGTAGAGCACCGGCCCGCTGTAAATAAACACCTAGGCCCTTCACCACAGCCAATAGACCGCTGGTAAACCACTGCTGCCAGAGGGAAATCCAGGGAACCGACCTGCTGTACCTGCTGTAGACTGGGTGTTTAGGTGATTAAGGAATTCCATTTGACCCACGCCTTCATTTTGTGACACCTATTTAAGGGCCCTTCTGGTCATTCTTTCCTTCCCTTCCTCTCTTCTCCTCCACACCTTTCTGTCCAGCAACCGACTTGAGGTTTCTGGATCTTTGCAAGTCTACATCTCAACCTTGGAAAGGTCAAGCCAGTATTTGCAAAGGCAAGTCAACACTCTCTCATGTTTATTCCTCTTCGAACATCCATCGCCTTTGCCATCCATCATACATATCACCGGACTTCAATGATCTGGTGAAGTGTGGTAGTGGTTCGGGTTTCCTCCAAAGTAAACACTACACCACTTGACTTGACTTCACCATACTACATCCCAAGTCAAGCTAGCATCACATCACATCACTCAAAGGTCAACCAACTTTCTCTTCTCGTGCCACAGAAGCGTGAAGGTTGTCCTCTTGTGATTTCTCTGCTTGCCTTAGGTCAAGTGGTCATCCAAGTCTTGGGTACTAGTTTTTCCAAATCCGCTTCCATCTATCCATCAAACCAGATACCAAATCATACTTGAATATTGTGATGTTGCCTTTGGCCACATCATAACATCGAGATATTTCCTGGTTTCCTGCATCCCATTACCACCAATCCTTCTTCATCCTTCAACCTACACACTCTTCTTCATCCAAGGTAATGATCCATTGGTGTGGACTTGTTGACATGAATGCAGTTGGTCTGCTGTCACCCACTTCCATATGAACTTATCTTTGGTCCTTCTACGCAATCATTCGTCTTCGTCCTTCATCTTCGTTTACATTCAGCTCTGCCTCATCCTCCCACCTTACGTTTGACTTGACTGACAATTCCAACCAGCTCATCGTAGTTGGCCCTTAAGTGTCCATCAACTGTTGGCTATCACCAACAGTCCTTCATCTACATACATCAAGTAAGTTCAGTTCTGGTAGCGTCATGTTTTCACTTCCTCATGCATTCTCACCTTTCCTTGTGGTGGTTGCTTGATGTGACCTCATTTACTTCAACCTTACCAGGTTGAGACTTCATCTATCTCTCCCTTCGTTTAATCCTCGAACATCTTCCCTTCGGCCTGGGTTAGACCATCTAAACCTGACACATATCCTGCCCCAGTCCTCTTCGACCATATCCCACAAGCATTCTGTCGTTTTTTACCTTTTCACTTACCTTTTCGTTGATACTGATTCTCTGATCTTATTTAGACTTTGCGTCAAGTCAATCCATACTTGCCATCATGTCCTTCAACGGCGACTCGGCCAACAGTGGCTGGGGCACCAACGAGCCCACCGATGGCGCTCCTGCTGGTGATGCCTGGGGTGTCAGCGACATGCAGGATGCCCTTGGCGAGTCGGAGCCCAAGCCAGCTCCTCCCCCTTTGCCCTTCGAGCGTCTCGACGCTCCCAAGCATAAGTGGGCCGACCCTGTCGAGTACAGCTACACCGAGGATGCCAATGGTGAGTGGGATGGCAACGCCATGTGCTACCAATTCGACGGCGACGAGGGTGATGTTGGCCCTGAGGTCCCCGAGCTTGAGGACATCATCTTCGGCAAGCCCGAGGACCGTTCCAAGCCTGGCGAGCAGTTCGACAAGTAAGTGATAGAGTGTCTCACTCATCTGGAATCATTGCTTACCAAAACCAGGATTGCCCAAATCGAGGTTCAGCAGGAGGGTATGACTCGCATCATGCCTATCAAGACATTCGATACCGCTGGCTTGCATCCCGTCATGTTGAAGAACGTCCGGATGTGCGGATACCAGACGCCTACCCCGATCCAGCGATACTGTATTCCCGCGATCAAGATGGGTCATGATGTCATTGCTATTGCCCAGACTGGTAAGTAGTTGCTTTGAACACTGTCTTCTTTTCATCCTAATATATAATTTCAGGTTCCGGCAAGACTGCTGCTTATCTTCTGCCGATCCTCAACCATCTCATGGGCAAGGCTAAGAAGCTGGCTGCTCCCCGCCCCAGCCCGGATGAACTTGTGGGTGACTTCACGCCTGTTCGAGCTGAGCCTCTGGTTGTGATCGTTGTTCCTACTCGTGAGCTCGCGGTCCAGATCTTCAACGAGGCCCGCAAGTTCTGCTACAGAACTATGCTCCGACCTTGTGTCGCTTACGGTGGTGGCCCGATGCGTCACCAGATCAATCAGTTGATCAAAGGATGTGACATCCTCATTGCATCTCCCGGACGCCTGATTGACTTCATGGAGCGTCCCAACATCTTGACCCTTCGCCGAGTCAAGTACATGGTCATTGATGAGGCTGATGAGATGCTTCACTCGGACTGGGAGGAAGAGTTCAACAAGATCTTGACTGGTGGTGGTAAGTTATCTCCAC
The DNA here is from genome assembly GCA_039105305.1 of Apiospora arundinis. Taxonomy (NCBI): domain Eukaryota; kingdom Fungi; phylum Ascomycota; class Sordariomycetes; order Amphisphaeriales; family Apiosporaceae; genus Apiospora; species Apiospora arundinis. Next base: position 1,846,772 of record JAPCWZ010000002.1, on the reverse strand, counting down.
TTCCAAATTCATACTGCTATCAACTGACACAAAAATAGAGCAAGAAGAGGGTAATGTGAAGTATATGCTCTTCTCCGCCACCTTTCCTGCTGCGGTTCGCAACCTCGCCAAGACCCACCTCGCCGAGTCGCATGTTCGTGTCCGCGTTGGACGCATTGGAAGCACCCATGAGAACATCAAGCAGGACATCATCTGGGTTGATCACACCCTGAAGAAGCAGGCCATCGCCGATCTGATCTACTCACTTGTTCCCGGACGAACCATCATCTTCGTCAACAACAAGCGTGCTGCTGACGAGCTTGATGATCACCTTTTCCACAAGGGCTTGCCCGTCACCTCGATGCATGCTGATCGCACCCAGCGTGAGCGTGAGGATGCCATGCGCGCCTTCCGCACTGGCAAGTGCCCCATCATGGTCACCACTGGCGTCTCTGCCCGTGGTATTGATGTGAAGAATATTCGTCATGTCATCAATTACGATCTCCCTAGTGTTGACCATGGCGGCATCACCGAGTACACCCACCGTATTGGTAAGTAACATGAGATATACATTTGATATTGATCGTATGCTGATATTCTTAGGTCGTACTGGTCGAATTGGTAACCGCGGAACCGCCATCTCGTTCTACACTGAGCGGGATGAGCCCCTTGCCCAGCTCCTGACTTTCACCCTCCTTGAGACGAAGCAGGAAGTCCCTGACTTCCTACAGCAGTACGTTCCCGAGAACTACGAGGCTGGTGCTGGTGCCAACGATCTCAAATTTGAGGACGATTCGGATGAGATTGAGGATGAGCCCGCCGGCGGCTCTGGTGGCGGCGATGACGGTGCTTGGGGTGCTGCTGACGATGCTCCTGGCGGCGACTCTTGGGGCGGTGGCGGCGACTCTAGCACTGCTGGAGGTGATAGTGCCTGGGGAGGTGGTGGTGACGCCTTTGGAGGCGGTGCATCTGCTGCTGCTTGGTAAAGGGTACCTTAGGCGGCAAAAGCCCTGTACGGTACAGGGCGGTTGATTTGGCAATGAGTTGGCGATGTGCTTTTCTGGAACAGGATCGAATTTATCTCGGTATTCCTGTAATGGAGAGGGAACCACGAGTCTGATATGGTTCGTACTCTTCTCCCGAAGCATCATGATGATGGATGAACTCATTTAGTTGAGGTTCATCACATACTGCTGCTAGATAGAATGGCACATGTCACATAGTGAAAAAAAGATGTTTCGCATCTGAGTGAACAGTCACCCCTACGTGAGTTGTGTTTCTCTTCAATTGCTCTCTCCTTTAGAATCATGATGTATGGATTGCTATTGGGCGTTTCTAGGTGAGGTTGAGGTTCATACGTAGGTGCTATCACAGCTCCATTTTCCAGTGATTGGGAACCGAAACTTGGTTTACGTGTCTGAGAGGAATAGAAGAGATCAAGAAATCATTAGTGCTGGTCATAGATGACGGTAATCAGTGACGTTGTCTAGCATATATGACTTGCCACATCGGACTGTTTATCTACCATGATGTGATGCTACCACATCTGTTGCTGCAAGATGTGAACCGACCTTCACCAGTTTCTGGAGTAGACACGGGTGATGGGAGGGTTGGGTCTCTAAAGATAGGGGACCGGGTTTCACTGCAACTGTCCCTTACCCACGTTCCATCCTCGTACGCTAAGCAAGTCAACAAGCAGCATGTCTCGCCAATTGCCATTAAACTCGAGCAAAGCTAACCGACAGGCACCACGAGGGGGGGGCGGGACACTACTCCCAACTCGTCTCGCCGCTGCCGCCGTCACCACTTTCGCCTCGGAGTGACAGTGAGCATCACGGCCAAGGTGGCCAAGATACGGACGGATACGGGCATGGAAGACGCCTAGTGAAGTAAGTAAGGTTTACTCGCTGCAGCGGCCTGTGTGACCATCTCCCTATGTAGGTAAATGGGTCACGGATGGTGACTGTTCACCGGATGGATGTGTTGGGGACGAGAAGAAAGTATCATCTGCCTATCCGAGAGCCAGCGGGTGAGCAACCTCGAGCGAGTGGTTCACTATGAATCATCATCCATCCATGACTTGGGTACCAGGTCATCGATCTTGTCCAGAGAGGGCATGGGAAACGGCCAAGGGCCGATGATCCCTCTGCGAGGAAGAAGCGGGATGCAACATCCATACTCGTATCAGTCAACTACGAACTGTACCGGGTTGCTACAGTAGGAGACGACTGACTGACTTACCTAAATGGTAGGTAATCCGGATGCAAGCCCTGGAGCAACATAATTCCATCTTACATTGGCCTGCCTGGAAGAGGCGGAAGCCGGCATGGTCGGACATGTCACAAGGGGTCGTGTTGGTTCATGTATGTCAACGCTTGTGTTTGGAGGACGACACTTTGAGATAATCTTGGTATTATTATGAGTCTATGTGTAATAGATGTATAGATAGATCCAGTACGAATCGAGCATTACTAATTAAGAAGACCTCTTGGTGACGGCGACTGGATGGGTGCCAGTCAGACAGCCACCACACACTGCTACACCCGAGAAGTGAAGACGAATTTCACCAGCTGATAACTGCGTAATATCATGTAGCAGCATCTCACGAACAGAAGCGTACGTAACCTAGCTACCTAACGCAGAGAGTCACTTACCTAACCAACAACCGCAAGGTATGTATGTATACAGATCGGGCCTGAGCCAAGCATAACGTGACAAATACTTGCTGTCTTAATGTCTGACCGCTCTTGGCTAGATAGGTGTCATCGTCATCATCATCATCATCATCCACTCTCGCAGTCGAGGCCAGGCAGGAGGAAGCTATCGCCACCCATTCCGGACCACGTGAAGCAAGACATGCCTAGATAGGGCGTGAGACGGCCCCGTTGATCCGGCGGCGACGATAAGCGACGACGTCTATAACTGTGTTGCTATGGGAATGAAAGGTCAATAACGAAAGCGGGTAGTCAATTTACTTCCTTATTCACTGGTCGCCAGGCCCCTCCCTCATATTGATGAAGCATGCATGACACAGCGTAAAAAGTACCGTTGGTGAAAATCTGGCCTGCAGACCACGGCGAAATTCACGATAGGAACCAACACAAAAGAAAGGTAAACGTCAACTTCTACGTTATGAAACTAACAAAGTAGAAACGGGGTCATGCGTGTTGCCTAAAAGGGCAATTTACCCATGGCGAGGTGGGAAATAGTGGCCGTAGCGAACCAAGCACCGAGCATCAACGATAGGCTGGTGCAGGGGTAGTTGGTGCGTGCCAAAGGGGAATAGATGAAGGTGAGAGAGAAAAAAAAGACCCGCGATGACTCACTTGGCCGGAGCTGTGTCACACAGCAAAGGGGGGCACAGGCAGGAGAGGGGGGAAAGCTAGGATAGGATAGTTAGCTCACTCCAAAGGAGAGAGGCAAAGAACGGTAGAGAGTAACGTTTTCTTTCTTTCTTTGTTTCTTTCTAGTTCGTTTCGGTTCTCATCGTGACAAGCCCAGAGTGTCGTCAAATCTCGTCTTTTCCGTTCAAATCTCATCTGGTCAGAAGCGTATCTATATCTATGCGCAGTCAGCTCACAACACTCCCCATAAGGTCAACAGACATATAAAACTGTACGAAATCGTCGAATCAACATGAAGAAGATAGGTAACCTGTGTTTTGTTTGATGGCTGGCTGTCAAATGTGAGCCTTCTTTTTTGAAATTTTAATACTATCTTATCTGCGAGGTTGAGTATTCTCTCTCCAGGCCTGCTCAAGATTATTGTCCTTGCAGGCTCTTCGATCATCGTAATCGCAACACCTTTTCAGGCCAGATAGATACTATATGTATGTATGTATGTGCTTTTTGGGTTGCTCGATTCGACTGCGTAGTGGACAAGGGACCGCGTCCGCTTTTCGACGGCTGCTGGTCATGTGTGCCACTGCTCGTCGTCTCGCAGCTTTTTGGGCCATCGCCACTGAATCCCAGTTGGCAGTACAACTCCGAGTAATGCTGCGAAGGCTCAAGGCGTCCAAAGCCGACTGCACTGTCCAGCTTCCTCTGCTCAAGGCTTGACGCCCAGTCTTGTCCCAGACCATATCCATCCATTATTCCGAAAATGTAAAAAGACTTGTGTGAATATGCTCCAAAACACCGTGACTTTCAGTAAAAGGCTCAAGCTCTCTCAATCGTACACGTACAACAACTACCCCTTCACCAAGCAGCCCCCCAATGCCTGATCCTGGAAATGCATGCAAGACAACAAACACACTTTTCTCCCTCTGCTTGGCCGCCATCTAATCTCTATTAAACTAGATGTCTTCCAAGTTGGTATCAAAAGTCTCCGCTCCCATCGCCATCCTCCCCTTGACAAAGGAAATATAAGATTATTGTCACAAGTGGTCGAGGCTGTCGTTTAGTAGTGAGAGTCTTCTTCAAGAGAGGCGACTCTTCTAATTAAGGATACCGTCCCACATGCCAGGTCCGCCTGCTCCACCAACGGCTGGGTGGAGAGAGGGGATGGAATAGGACGTGGGTACGTCGGAGGCGTAGCAGACTCGCTTTCGACCAGTCGCTTGCGTGTTGAGGCTGGGAATCGCACTGCCAGTCCAATCTCGGGAATCCGTCGAGTGCTGCTGGCTGCACAACAATTCGCGTACATTCTCCTGGAGGGAGTTGTCGATAGACAAGGGCCTGCTCCGCTTGGAACCGACCCGATGGTTGCGGTGGTAGTTGTGTAGCTCTTGAAGGGCGCGGGCAGCGTCGGCGGCGTCATCGGCTTCGCAGCTTGTACGTGCCAGTGGTGTATCTAATGACATGTCCAACAACTCCTTACCCATAGGCCCTGTGTAGGACTCTGGTGAGGACGAGAGACAGTTCTCTTCGTAATCTTCGGGAACCGAGGCAATGGCCGGCCTCGCGCTGTATCTCTCATTGCACAGCTTCGCGTACCGGCATCGCGCCTGAACATCCAATTTGGTGGACGGCGCGTTGACCAACGACGAAGCTGATGAGATGGAAGATGAGCGCGAAGTGCGCGACGAATCCGAAATCATTGACTCTGGTGAAGAAGCAGTAGAGATTGAGTTGGCAAGTGAAGAGCGTCGCATGGGACAGTATCCCTGGGGAGAGGTGCCCATTGTGGCAGGCCACCGGTCCAAGGTCTGCGCAGCGCAAACGTTCGAAGCTTGTGCCATGGCAAATCCCATGGAACCCCGTCCGCCAAGAAGACAAGAAGTAGCATTCACAGCGGGAGTGCTAAAACCAGTCATCTGGGGGGTAAGACGGGGGGTAGGCAAGAGCCCAAGAGCCGGGGCATGGTGGCCAGAAGCATACACGGTGGCAGGAGACGGCTCCATGATCATGGGGGTCTGATAGCTCTTCGGTGTCGGCGTAGCCTCGTTGGATTCGCTGCTAAAGGCAGAGGCGCGTTCGCGTGAAGCTGGGAGAGCAGATCCGGGAGAGACGGGAGATACTTCTTGGCGAGCCGAAATGTGCATAGACATCGACGGCAGGAGACCTTCGATGTTGTCCAATCCAGGGTTCAATCTCAGGATGAGATTCTTCCAGTCTTGGACCTCGCGCTCGTGAGCCTGAGGATAGAGAGCACCTGGGGAAGGAGGCTGCGACGGAATGTACTTCAGCACGATTTCTGTCCATCGCTGAAAGACGTCGTCGGTGATGTGGAGCTTCCATTTGACCGCGAGCAAAAAGGCCATCTCGTTTTGGTTGATTTCCTGAGTTGCCAAGCCTGAGATCTTACTCCAAGCGCGCGCAGAGTAGTTGCGATCTTGCAGGTACTTGGAGGCTAGGATCAGAGCAGCCAGAAACATACGTCGACCGCATTGAAGAACCCTGCTGGAGTGGATATCGTCCGGCTGTTCCATGGTGAAATCATGCTTAGGTACATGAGGTTTGATTAGTATCAAGTAGTACAAGGCTACCTGGAGGGTAGAGTAACTCGTGCGAGATCGGCGGAGGGTCTCCTGGATGAAGGTCCGCAGAGGCAACACGGCCTTGCTTCCCATCTCAGCGCGATAGACCACTGAGGATAGTGGCCATATGGCTTCCACGATTTGTGTCGATGAATCTAGATTTGAGGTTGAGCGGGCGTCCCTAGGGAACAGAGTTTCGAGTCATGGCTTACCAACGAGGTTATCGACAAAGTTGACCTTTCGATCGCTTTGGCGCATGAGAACAGGAGGGCATCCAGGCCTGTTGGAGGTTCGTCTGGGGTTCTGGCGAGTCTCCTGAGGAACTTCAATCTTGAGATGGGGCTGTTGCGCCTGCTTCACCCATGAAGTGGTAGTGAGTTGCGCCTGGCTGATAGACGACTGCGAGTTGCAGTAGGAATCGCACGGCTCAGACGCATCGGAAGTAGGAGCAGTAATAGAGGTATCGTCGGAATGTTGAGAAGAGGCATCGGACCATACCGAGGCTGAAGAGGAGGAAGCCGAAGAGGCTAAGGAGGAGTTGTAAGGTCCATGGTGGAGGGACTTGATGAAGGCCAGCGAATCATTATCGCTGCACATCATCTTGAAGGTGGTGGGGGGTGATACGGGTGGGATGTACCTCCAGCCGCCGTTAACCGCAGTGTCAACCGTAAGTCTAGAATAAGTCGTGGATTTCTATCGACGGAAGAATCTCTCAACAGCGCGCAAAAGGGCTGTCAAGAAACAGGATCGAAGAAAAGTGTCGGGATTAGAACAGGGCGTTCGAAACCGAGTATACACGAGCGAACAGACCGGAAGACGAGGCGGAACAGGCGACTGGAGTAGAATAGAGTGTTTTCGCAAGAATCATCGTGTGGTTGTGGTGTTTCGACTACAAGAGCATTCGTCGAGGTGACGGGGGTTGAGGTAGAAGAGCAGCTAGAAACGCATCAAGCCTTCTAGCTAGTTGTCTTCTTCCAAAGCCCACGATATCACCAAAGGGAGATGGGCTCCGAGGGTGCGAACCGAGGGTGCGAGGTTGGAGACGGGTAGTACCAGGTTGTGTGTGCGATTATTGGTGACGTCGGGAGTGCAGGCGCGTTGGTTTAATGCAACTGGCAGTAGCGGCGAAGGGGCACAAATGAGATTATGCAAGGTACAGTAACTGCGACCACTCAAAGTCCACTGGAGGACATATATGCGGCTTAGAGTTGGAGTGGAGGGGGGTGACGAGATCGGAGACGCCTTATAGACCCTTGGGCAGTCGAGGCAGCGACGAAGGCAAATAACTGAGCGGAGTCGGACTATGAGTCGTCGCGTGAAAGAGAGTTGGCTGGCTACCTTGGCTTTGTGTAAGCTGAAGGGGGGCAAACCAAAGGGTTAGTTATCTAGTGACCAGGTACCATATCGGAGGAAAAGACAGGGTTAAGTGGATGAGTGAGTGAGTAAATGAGCGTGACAGACACGGGATTGCGTGCTGAAAGGTGTGTAGTAGGTGTATGTATGGTAGTGGTGTATTGAATGATTGATTGCTCGCGCGAGGCGAATGTGGCAGAGCAGTCTGCAGCCTGGTGTGTCCCCGTCCCTTAGGTACTATTGTTCGATGACTCTTTCTAGGCTAGGTGGCGAAGACCTGCTTAGATGGAGTGTCGGACTAGGCCTAGGATGGGTTCTGTTGGAGTAGGCAGGTAGACAGGCTGGGCTGGAACTTGGGCATGGGCATTGGCTTAGGCAGCTTGGGGTGTGGGCTGGCTAGGCTTGGCTTCTTTCTTTGGTGGTTTTCTGCTTGCGCGCTGGGAGAATGGGAGGATTGGGATTGGGGAGGGAGGGGGGATGGATGATGACTGTAAAACCTGACAAGGATGTTGTGGGAGTGGAGTGGATACGGATGTGTGGCTCAATGAGTTGATGAGTCTCACCCATACTTTTCCATTTCCATCCCGTAGTAGTGCTCTGCGCACCAAGCACGCTTCTCCAGCAGCCAGGTGCCAGATTCGTCCATGGTGGGTGGAGACTGGGAAATGGGAAATGGGAGGCAACAGTGCTGAACAGTGCTGGAGGCAAAGATTGGGTATGAAGGAGGGTGGGGCAGGTGCCTACCAGTTGGCAAAATTAGACGTCTAGACGTACAACGCGGTGCGGTGCGGTCGGTACGTGCGGTCGGTACCTTTTGCAAAGACGAACGGCACGTATGGAAGCCTGAAAGCGGATATCGATCGGTTGGATCCCTCGCTCTCCGGGGTGGCCAGTGGGTGGCAATGCTGATGCTGGGAAGAAAGAGAAGATGATGACGGATGACCTGTGAGCCGGCGGCGTACTGGTTCTTGCTTCCTTTGCGACGAAAGAAACAAAGGATGGAGGTCCGGTGGTGGATAGCGCCAAGGGGAGGCGTAGCAGGTATACGTGACTGATTAGAAGCTTTTAGGTGGTTGAAGAAGATGACGGGAACGGCTAGGTATTGATTCTCTGAGTAACACGGCCAGGCGTTGCGTGGAATGCTTTTTCTCTCGTATGTTGGCCTTGACTCGGATGACTCTAGTCGGCGGCGAAAAGCGATGAGAATATACCGGGTTCTTTTTTTGGGTTGGGTAAATTTTTGGATCTAAAGGGTCTTTTTTTTCTCTCTTTCTTTTCTTTCTTTCTGTTTGGAAAAAGGGCGTTGGGAATAGGGGATTGGATTATTCCTTTAGTCGTAAGAGTGCAAGTCAATGCCACCGACGAACCAAGAGAAACAAACACACACACACACTGCAAATATTGCGCGCGCAAAGAGAGAGGATGCGGTTTTGCAGAGTAATGAAATGACCCCCAACTTAGACACAAGCAAAGTAGTGACAGGACACACTTGGATGCTCAACAACGGTGGAAACGGACGGAGGGGAGAGTATGGGGGGTTTTAAAAAAAATAATGAGTAGTATATCAAGCAAGCTGTAATAATGAGACCAGATTATACAGAATCGTCGTCGCACTTTTAGCAGACTTCAGTCAAGTCGCTGTGGTACTCTTCAGATCTTGGAATCGAACATTGCGGCGGCTTTGTTCGATAGAGAGAAGAAACGGGGGGTGCACGGCTGAGATGTGCCTTTGGGGTACTGACCAGTTTTGAAGAATTGGGATACCCAAGCACCCAAGCACTGGCAACACACTGGCAGCACTGGAGACTCCGGCTGGCTTTGCGATGGCAGCAACAAAGTGGGATTGGATTGGGATTCGCTGTACTCTACGGTGTGTACTTGGCCATACATCCCAGAGAGTCAAGTACACTACACTTGGATAACCTAAAATCATCTCCCGTGGGTGTGCGAGTAGTGACGAGTAGTGGCCATGCAGCGAAACTGACTGCACAATGGGGGCCGCTGCTTGGGGGTTGTCCCAGTGACAATCCAGTGATAATCCAGTGGCCATTGACCATGAGGACGGCTACGATTGGCTACAGGAGGCGTCTAGTGGAGGGGGGAGAACAACCACGATGGGATTCTTGAATGGCCCAAGGGTGTGACGGGAAGATCTGGGGGGGCTGGTATAGCAAAGACAGAGAAGAGCGAGACCCCCTCTTTCTCTTTTCTTCCTTGTTAGACTCGCGACTTGTACAGTTCACAAATCCAGTGGCTAGTTCCCCAAAATGGCCTGGTGGCCCGTACAACGAGTCGCTGTCACTGGCTGGGCCACTGGCTGGCAGGCTGGAGCAAATCAGCATGAGCAGGACGAAATGCAGGTGGAATAAAAATGTCCAACAACTGTGTCATCTAAGCATCCCCTTCCAAGGATGTCGTGGAGTGCCCACGCCGCCATCGACCAGACACCCCAGCTAGCGGCTACGGCTTTGGGTATAGCTTCGCTGCAGGCGGGACCGAGCCAGCAGCCCAATGTGACCACAAGCGCACTTCTGGCGCATTCAGTGGTTGACAGTTGTTCGTTGTTGCCAGCAATGGCCCGTGGTGGATGGAGATGAGATGAGGGTCGCGATGAAGAGTCATTCATCGATGACAATCTGCATTTTGCTGCTACTACAGAGTACTATGCGCTCGATTGGGAGGGGGGGCTTGATAGCCGTTCATTATCGATTATTCTTCACGCTTCCAACATCAACTATACACCCGCATATCTCTGAGTATATCCACCTGCAGCGTGGCAGGTTGGCAATCATACTGAAAAGCAACCAATCTATGCAGGTGGTACCTTGCCTTGGTATTCGACCCTGACTATCGTGGTAAAACGATGAGCAAGAAGGGAGATAAGAAAGAGACCTACTTACTACAGACTGCAATCAATCCTGTCAGCCCCTGACACCTGAGTGAGTGCTAGACGAGCATATCCAGCCTCTCTGGTGAACCTCGACTCTGCTGGCAGCCGGGTGATAGGACTGACTGCTGGTGCTACAGGCCTGTTACCTGGCCAGTCCATGTTCCATGTCACATCTTGTCTTGTATTCATCTCGCTCAACAATTTACAGTAACCCCGTCAGGTCTATCTATCTATGTAGTATCAAGTACAAGTAGCTGAAAGTTTTGCTGCCGGAAAGGAAAGGCAATGCGGCTGGATGAAGGGCCTGGAAGCGTCCAGATGGCAAACTCAGGTATTCATCATCATCGAACAAGATTGTCTCGATTGCCTGCTCTCGTCGCCCCCTCCGCCCACACTTTGCCAAGACCAGCAAATGCTCGTGTTACGATGCAGTGAAGGATGAATATTGCCATCGGGCCGTGCATCACTATTTATTGTTTGGTGGCGATAGGTGGTGAGTCGAATGCAACGGAAGAAACGAAGTTTGTAGCCTTGCCTTGCATTACCAGTGTCATACTGCACCAAACCTGAGTTATTGCTCAGACTCAAGCGCTCTTCATGAGACGAGAATGAGCAGGAGCCTGAGCATGAGCATGAATTTGAGCATGAGACTGAGACTGAACAACTTACCAAATCAGCATATTCTCCGTATTCAAAGCCTCTACCCAAAAGAGGCCTATTCATATACAGCCATTTACAGCCATTATCGATTAACGATTAATAGCAATCTCCGTACAGGGTACTCCGTCTGTGGGGTATCTCGCAATCAGTCACACTATAGGATTGCGTCACCTCGTGATAGGTCGGTACTTCATCTCCCTTACGAAGTTGTCGTATCCGTCACTTATTATAATCTTCATTAGAGCGCATTCGTAATCGATGCGGTAAGAGCTTCTACGCAATATCAACGCATATAGCAGCGAGCACTGCACCACTATGTAACTCAACAATAACTGATGACCGCCTGTGAGAAGCTCCTGGTCATGCCATCAGAGCATTTTGTGAACTCAAAAGGGGCGTACGTCCGCTCCAAAATAACTTCATCGACAAGGCATGAGGGAGGGATGCCGTATGGAGTTGAGAGCTAAAAATGAACATGATACACCAAAAGTCGATCACGCTGGGGAGCCAGTGGGAGGGTTCCCCCTGGCCCGCCGCCGCCGTCCCTATTCCCACCTACACCTTTTACGACTCCGGCACTCCGAGTGTTGCTGAACACCTTTTCCGTGCAGCGTAACAACCAGCAAAGCGCACTTACTAATTGACTTACTTACTTGCTTGCTCACTCATTTCATCTCAACTGCACTGCATCGTATCATGTTCATGGTAATAAGAAAGGGGCATAACAAGACTGACTCGATAACTCTGAGCCACAATCACACATCTCAAACTTGTTCGCATAATTCTTCTGGTGAGAGAGCAGTCAAAAAATAGAAAGATAGGCGCGGCGGCAGCGAGGTCGTATGTAGCAGCGCAGCAGAAACATAGCACAGCCAACCGGAAAACAAAGGTTCCTTTCCTCTCTCCGCCACTCAACGCTACGCTACAAGACGATTAGTACCTGCTAGCCGACAGGTTGATCCGGAAAGAGGTTTTTGCACGTACTGGTCTCAAGCGGTCGCCGTACTCTGGTAGGTCTGGTACCTAGCTCTCCGAGTTCTCTCTGTGCAGCGTCTAAGTAACACGACCTGCAATTCCGCAATTTCTTGGGCGAAAGCCGTCTGCGTCACAGTTGCTTCTGGGTCGGCCGCACAACACCTACCTACCCTGCGGACCCAGCGAATAGGGTGCGCGCTGAAGGTAATGGCTTAATTTACTGATGGCTGCACGCGTGCTGTGCTGCTGGACGCGACAAGAGACAGGCAGGCAGGCAGGCAGACAGACAGAGAGCACTTAATTGACCTACTTCATTACAATCTGCCTTAAGGGGCACAACCCGAGACGAGCCGCCGCGCCTGGTCTGTTAAGTCTTGTCGGCTAGGCAAGAGATGGGCTGCTTCACGTTCACGAACATGTCTCTACCACTAGGGAAGAAGTTGCATCGCTGGTAAAAGTTGGCAAGTCGCTAGACCGCATCTTTCTCACTTGACCATTTCCAGTCGGGTCGTGAGAGCTCCCGCGGGCCAAGGTCGCACATGTCCAATAGACGCTATTTTCAAGTTGTATGGTTCCCCGCTTCGTGAGCTCACATCACACACTCACACTCACACACACACACACACCTCTACAGATGCAATGGGGGGCGCGGGCTTCGGAACCCCAGCCAGCTGCTACTTGATGCAAGGTGGTATAGCCGTGAGGGAGGTGCAGTTGCAGACGCTTCATGCAGGAGAAGATAAGGAATTCGTAAAACATTCGAGTTTTGGAAGATTCGCAGAAGCCTCCTCGAGGTCACAGAGGCAGGACAAGACATAGATCATGATCTCCGCCAAACTGCCAAATCCAACTCCCGACTATGCCTGAAGCGCGAACTCGTCTCATCCCTATTTTTTGCGCCGCGTCACAGTCCACAGTCGCATAGTCGACCAACCCCTCCCCCTCCTTCACGAGGCGCGAGGCATGCAGTTCCGTACCAAGAAAATCGCAGTGTCGTCGTTGTTACCCCGGGGGCCCGACGACCGACAGCTTGTTTTAGCTTACAAAAGTTGACAGCAACGTGCAAAACCCATAAATTGTCGGCGTTAAGATGGGGCATCGTTGGGTTGCGGTCACCGCTCCCCGAGTGACTGGTGACTGACGACTAACACCTGCTGGCTGGTATCCAGCGGTAACCTGGCAATGCGTGTCCAGATGTCTGGAGTGTGACCTTGTGATAAACTAGCCCGCAGGGGTTGCTGTGCTATGCTATGCTATGCTATGCCACTCGACAACAAATACTCGTTCCGGTTTGTTTAGCCTTGGGTTTGTCTGCTTTGCGTGCTTTGCGGATATAGGTCAGTCAGGTATGACCAATAAGCGCTTGGCTGTTGGCTCCTTACAGCCCCAAAAAATTCACGTCCCACGATGAGTCAACCTCTCCCCCTCGATTAGCAGAGTAGCGCATGCTGCTTAGTTGGAAAGAAAGAGAAGAAGAAGAAAAGAAAAAAAAAAAAGGTGGTTCACCTGGGCATCACGGGGCTGCGTCTCATCAGACATCAATAGAACAACGTAGACTATAGCGAGATCGGAGTAGTAGGCAGGATCTAGAACGCCTCGCCTTGCCTGGCTACCTCAGAACGAAGCCGGAGCAGCCAGATTGTCACGACGATCAATATCACCAGGGCATACACAAGGAGTCACCGACGTCACTAGCTAAAGACCGTGACTGACGGGCTGTGTAAGTTAGGCAGGTAACCCGCCAAGCGATCGGGGGTCACACCCACCAGATGCTGAGCGAGGGAGCGAAGGAGCGTGCCAAAAGACAATCAAATACCCGAGACGCGCTGGCGCCATCGTGGCCTGACAACATATGCTTCAGATCTGGCAGATATGCTCGATAGCCCGGTTATGCCGTCATGAAGGGATCTGACAAGATATTGCGCAAAAGCCCGGTGTCTTGCATCTGAAGGGTGTTCATCAATCTCTATTTTCAGATCTGGATTTACCGTGCTAGAACGTGCTAGCACCACCCAGCCACCGTCCAGTGGCCATGAGTGGCAGAGTGGCGGCATGCTACTCTTCCACTGCGGAGTCCGGCGCGCCCAAGACTAACAACAGCCTAGTAATTGCTGAGTCATTGGCCTTTAGAGGAACGTCAGCAAAGGCCCAAAGGGTCTGCGGCGTCCCGAGTCCTCCCGTACGCCCCCAAAGAACTACGATTGCTTCACGGGAAATCACGAGAGTTAGAGCAACTTCTGCGACAACCAGTTCTGGTACGATGACATGCAACAAGAAGAAATAACAAGATGTTGTTGCAAGTTGCAACACGGCATACTAGTCAGCACAAAGGTCATCATCACCATCAATTCTGAACTCTACTCTCTACCTCTACCGAAGGGACCCCGCCAAACCTTCGTCTGGACTCTGGAATTACAGTAACAGTAGCAGTAGCAGTAGAGATGGCCATCCAAACCCCCATATCCGATTTGCTAATATGCTAACATGCCAAAATGCCAAGACGCTTGGGATGCCTTCGTGGACGGGGCCAATGAGGCCGCTCGCAGCGTCAGCAGCGACTCAGTATCTATCACCACCCACCACCTCCATGGCTTGCCCGAGACAATTGTTTGTTGGCGATGCTTTTTGGAGGCGATGCATCGATTGCATGGGCAATCAGTCAATCATGGGAATTCTTTCCAAGACTTGTGAAACGCGGCATCCCCTATGCCCGCCCGACTACCTAGGTGGGCAGCAAGCAGAAGCAGCAACATCGTGTTGTCCGTCAAGTCACCCCCTTTCTCTCGGAGAGGCCTCTCTCTCCAGCTTTCCAGGTGGCCCGTAGATCATTGCTGCTTTCATAGAAAATGTCTCTCTCGCTGTCTCCGTAGAAGAAGGTTTTCGCATATGCAATCTAGAACTACGATAATGATAATGGGCTCGTGAGGATCTGTTTCTCCTTGCGGACAAAGCCTATCTGCACTGCCATGCTTGGTTACGCGCGCCTAATGGGGTTTTCTTGCGTACGTTCCCTTCCCTTCCATCCCTTCCTGGCCCGGCCGGTCCAACAAAGCCTCGATTCATTCGCCCGTGTGCGCAAGATGCAAGATGCGATGCACGTAACGAGGCAGCAAAGGCGATGCGCCGCCCCTCCCTATACGCAAACTCCGAAGCCCTCTCCCTCCCTTTTGATTTCAAAGGATTGCTTGCAGTTTTTTGTAGGCCAGCCAATGAGGATGCACCCTACATCCGACTTCTCTTTCCCAATGTTCGTATCAATTTTCACGCTTCCAACTTCATTACGAGGCGCCTCCCGGAAGCAGCGGAGCGGCTAGATTAGCAATGAGAACGAGCTGATCAAAACTCTTTGTGCGAAGCGCCGCCACAGGGCTTTCGTCAACAAGGTAGTCGGCGCCTAGCCCAGTCCATATGTTGCATCGGAGAGTGACCAGGCTCACGCTCGCTTACTTCAGCTCGTCTCTCAGCAGACTGAATACGTAAGGGTGTGTTTGTGTGCCCCTCGCCTTTCGCATGTCTTGGGAAACCTTTGCTAGCCGGGGAAAGAAAAACAAACATCTCGGGGTCTGATTTGGCCACCAACTAACCAATAACTGTGCCACACCCAACGCACGTTGAAATCTGGTGATAGAATAAAGAACTGAAATCCTTCAACCCACCACACCTGTATTGCCCTGCCTAATATTACGCTACCTACCTACCCTACCCCTTGTATTATGTCGCCTTACCTAAAACCCCAGCTTCTAGAAGAAACGAGAGAAAGTATCATCAGACGTAGCGTGTAGCCTGCTAGCCCCCGTCATTCTTTGCATTTCACACGAGAGCAGCAATACATAAGAAACAGACGATGGGCGTGACATGTCCCGATCTCACTTTCATTCCTTGTGGTGGTGGAGTTCATGCAATGTGGGATGTAATGTATGGACGGGCTAGGCAGCAGCAGCAAGCAACAGGCCGTATATAGTAATACTAGGAAGAAAAAAAGTGCAGATCCTTTCCGCCATCCCGCCCAGCCGCGCCCCCCGTAAGAAGGGCCCCCATTCGTTGTATGGATGGAATCTGGCCGAAGAGACCGACCACCCTTTTCCAGCGGCATATAACCGCGATATATCGTTGGGTATCACAAGGTGGGGAGGGGCCTGCCTGCCTGCCTACCCATGGGTAGCTCAGCTGGTTGTTTTGACATCCTCTTTCTCGAACCGTAAGAACTAAGAGCCGAATGACACGGCTTTTTGCACATATACACTACATATACACAAGCGAGGTGGATATTCAGCTGAATATGCTCAGGTGGTGCTGACATGATACGTTTGGCTTTAATAACATCGAAGACGATCCCCTTCTCAGGTGCCGAACTGTAGTGAAAGCTGGGAATAAGCAGATCCACCATGAAATGAACGGACCAAAGAAAGCGACTGTATCAGAGTAAGCCATCGTCGATGATACTTTTTGGATAGGCAGGGAGATCAATGTGGCATATCGAGGAAGCACAGGTGGCGTAAAAGGCAAGGCAGGCAAAAGAGGCTTACGTACAGCATATGGATGATGATAGATAACCAGCCTATCATGATTCTGACTCTCTTGCACTCGCCTCTATGGCTCATTGACTGGCCGACCGGAGTCATCTCTTCCTATTCCCCGTGACAGATAAGGAGCTGCTCGTCAGATTCCGTAGATCCTAGTTTGCCAACTGAACACATCGTCGTCGAGTGTGTACGCCACTTGTTCCCAGAGGATCAGCCCGCGGCAAAGAGCGGCATAACAATTGTACAGATCATGAGACCATCGTGAGATTTTCTTCGTCCCTGCGTACCAGTCACAGAGCAGAGAAGTGAGCTTGACGAGCAAGCTCCTTGCGCCACAGTATAACACTTCGGGTACGCATACCTTCCTCGTCAACGATGAGTGGGTAGATGGGTGGACTGTCATATAATCAGCAAAACAATCTGGAATAGCTGAGTCACTGCGGTACAATAATCGACCGTTCGACCACATCCGCTGTTCACGGGCGGAATCAAGGGAGAGTGGAACAGAGATGGATGGCCATCGTGACTTCAAGGGGCAATACCGTCAGCCATCCATGAGACGTCTTTACGGTGTCTCGTCATGGCATATGCGCAGGCCCGACCTCGGATTGTTCCACAGCCATTGCTGCGGACCTCGACCCGTCCACCTGCCTTTCATCACAGGTCGGTTATGGCCTATGGAGAGGTCTGTCGCTCTCTCGCCTACACCCCGCGTCCTTCGCGCTCTTCTCCCCGGCTTCTTGCTCCCACAAGTCCGATGTAGTAAGTCGGATTGATAAGTAGATATTTATGTGTATCACTGTACGGCAGCGAGTGAGTGGCGTGATGTGGCAATCACCACAACCGGCACTTTTACTCAACTCTCTTTTGCTCGGTGTTGATTCGGCAAACGGCCATGCAAAGACCGCACGCAAGCCATCGTGGTCTCTGTCTCGTATGGCAGCCCTCACTTACTCTGAATACCTTTGAGCATCGTCGGGGGTTGGCTAGGCTCGGTGTTAGTGGCAAGACAAATGCCAGTCGGCCAACCTCGGACTGTCTTCACGCGGGCGAGGTCGGCCAAGAGTAGCATGGCCGATAGAGGCTTGAAACCGTGTGTTGTGCTTGCTGTATGAAGGTACCAACTTATGGATAAATCACCAAACAACAGCTTCATATCTGAAGTGTCTGCCGCATATGCTGAGCACTTATGGTTGAACCCCTGAGCCTGAAGGCGACAGACTTCCATCCCGGAGGCAGGCCTTTTAGTGTAGGTATTATGTCGTCACAAACGTAAGCGTATATCAAGTTATGGGTTGTTGTAAATGAACAATTTATTTTGAGGGCCCTGGTAGACACACGCAGTCACTATAGAGCAGAAGCTGCGACGACGAAATCAACAGTCACGACCAAGGCTAAGGATGCACCAAGTCGCAAGATTTCCAGCAAAATTCGTTTCATTGCGTTCGCAGACCAACTCGACGTCACCCCCCTCTTCGGAGTTGAGAGACCATAGCTGCAGTAATAGGATCATGTCGTGCTCCTCTTTTTATATGAAATTCCCTGATTCGCCGAACCTATTGAGACCGTTTGCAGACCGTGCGTAACCCGTAAGAACGGGAAAGTCCAATCTTATGTAAAGAAAAGAGAGACTGTCATCGAGACTCATCTAAGCGGCCATGTAGGTGCTGGCATCGATACCCTCCTTGGGGAATTCGCTGGTAGAACAGTTAGTAAAAGGTTTAATATGCCATTTTGGAAATGGTACTTACGGCAGAGCAACCTCAAATCGCTTCTCTATCGCCTTGAGCACCTCCTGATCCTGTTCGCTGCTCACGAAAGAGATAGCCAGACCCTTGGTACCGAAACGACCGGCACGACCAACGCGATGCAGGTACGAGTCGGCATCTGCCGACAGATCGTAGTTGATAGCAAGGTTGATACGCTCAATGTCGATACCACGACCGAAAACGTCGGTGGCGACACAGATACGCTTGTTGAATTCCTTGAACTCCTTGTAACGGCGGATACTGTATATTGTTAATTAGAACAAGTCCAAACATATCCCAAGTGGAAGGAGTATAAACTTACCGCTCCTCTTGGCTGACACCAGAGTGGACTGCAATGGACGGGAAGTTACACTCGCGAAGCAACTTGTCAAGCTCAGTGGCACGGATGGTGCTCTTGACGAAGATGATGACCTGGTTGAATTGGAGCTCGTCCAGGAGTTCGTTGAGCTTGCGGTTCTTCTCACGCTCATCGAGCTTGATGTAGTACTGCTGGAGACCGTGAAGGGTCAACTTGGTATCTTCGTCGACGTAATGTTCCGTTGGGTTCTGCATGAACTTGCGGCAGATGGGCTTGACCTCGTCAGACAGGGTAGCGCTGAACATCATGACCTGCTTCTGAGTAGGGGTGGAGCGGAAGATCTCCTGAACATCGCGTCTCATATCTAATAGCGAGTCAGTAATGAACTTAGTTTCTCGTGTTTTTTCCCATGACAAACTTACCAACTTGGTCGAGCATCTTGTCACACTCGTCGAGGACAAAGATGCGGACACTACCGAGGCGGAGATACTTGTCCCGAATAAGGGCTTGCAGACGACCTGGGGTACCGACGATGATATGAGGATGGGTATCCTTGTTCTTAAGGAGCTCAGCATCCTTGGCGATAGGAGTTCCACCGTAGAACACGCCGGTCTTGATATCCGGCATGTACTTGCTGAAACGGTTGTACTCGTTGCGAATCTGGAAGGCCAGCTCGCGAGTGTGGCACATAACCAACACAGCGCACTCGCCAGCCACAGGCTCGACCTGCTGGAGGGTGGTCAAGACGAAGACAGCTGTCTTACCAAGACCAGACTTGGCCTGGCAGATAATGTCACCTCCGAGAAGAGCTTGGGGGATACAAGTTTGCTGGACTATAGGTTTCGATCGGATGTTAGAATGAAGTTCCCAAAAGTGTGTGAGACGATAGTGGAGTGAAATTTCGACAAGGTCCGCCCATCGACGCAGGATTAAGCCGTATAATCAACGCAGTCTCCCCCAACACGATGCCCGAATAAGACCTCGACCGAATGAACAATGGCGCAAAGGGCCAAGGTAGCAAGTGCGCTCAACTCCGCACTTTCCATGAGGTCTTTGGCCAGGATGTCTCAAGAGACGGCCAGCCGGGTAGGTGTTGCCTTTTGACAAGTGACTGCTTTAACGCAGTATTGTTCTCGACTCGATTGAAGTAGGTTTGGGACTCGCGCAGCCGAAGCCACGCGAGTGTGATATGTCGTGGTGCAAGCAATTCTGCCGCATTCCCCGACAGAACGACGAGGCGTTCTCCTGTGGCCTCTCAGGCCAGGTTCCCTCAGCTACTGGGGAGCGGAACTCATAGATTCCAGCTCTGTTCGCTTGACCTGATACTCCCTCTCGAACGATGTGTTCCTGACTTCTTGCTTTTTTGGCTTGGCTTGCGAGATGGACGGACGCTTGCAGAAGAGGGAAGGAGGGACAGATAGACTTGTCTTGTTTTTGATGGAAGCTGGATGTAAGATTGTAGTTGGTAGACTAACCCTCCGATGGATGCTCGAAACCGCAGTCGGCAATAGCGCGCAGAAGCTCGGGCTTGAGCAGGAAGTCGCGGAAACCAGTCGAGTGGATGCCAACATAGGAACCCTTCTTGTCGACATTGTTGCCAGAAGCAGCGGCAGCCTCGCCGCTCTTCTTTCCGTTGGCGGGAGCGGCCTCATTGGTGGCCAACTCCTCGTCGGAGTAATCGATGAGATCCTCTTCGGCAGACATGGTGAATAGGTGTTGGGATTAGTATCGGTTGCGGTGTAGAGTTGTTGTGACAAGAATGCGTGACGTCGCGGGAAAAGCACCGACGCGTAGATCAAGAAGGAGTTTCAAAAGCTGTCGGGACAGAGAATTAATGATCAACAGAAAGTCGACGTGGCTGAATCAAGATTGAACCGATCTGCCACTGTCGATGAGAAAAAAAGAAGATGGGGTTGTTGATGGTTGATGGGGGAAGAGAGATCGAGGATGAGGATGGATGGACGGAAAGGACGTCGCGAAGAATGGAGGCTGACCAGGCTGGGATTGAGGCAGGGCAGTACCAGGAGCTGCGGAAGGGGAAAAGTTGGTAAGAGCGAAGGCGCCAGATTTACAGGTGGGCCCTAAGCCATTTAAGTACTAGTGCACGCCTTCTCCAATCAATTGATACGCCTGGCGCACAGGCCATCCAAGCTTCCAATCCTGGGCCGTTTTCCCCAGATTCACCAAACTTTTAGGCCAGCGACCATTGAATTAAGCAAGTCTGCCTCTGTTGCATTTTTCACCATGACCAGAAGCTTGAACTGTATCAAGCTTTTTTCAGGCCATGTGCTCCTTGCGTAACCCGGTTCTATAGAGGGCTTGCATATCAAGTATCACCCAGCCAGACGCAGACCCCAAGATCAGTCCTCACCTACGCGGAACCCTCGGGGTTTCTTACGGCAAAAGGCCTTACACACAATGGCCAAGCCAAAAGGCCAACAGGGAAGCGTGCCAAACCGGCCTATCTACTCGCGGATTTCATACCTGTATCAAGCCGCTTCACATCTTGCAGCTTCTAGCAGACGAGAGCCTTCCTCGGCAGCAGGACATCGCGGCGTAGACCAGCCCACCGAAACAAAAGGGCCCAGCCAAGATGACACGCAGCTCAGACGAACATGCTCGCGGCATCTACTCACAACAATGAGAACAACCTCAGAGAAGGCCGTGATCCGTCTATCTCCTGCGCTGAAGCATAATGTCTGCAAATTCTGCGACAGCTTGCTCATAGAAGGTGAGACCTGTGTCTCTGTCGTTGAGAACGCAAGCAAGGGCGGTAAGAAACCATGGGCCGATGTCCTCGTCATCCGCTGCAAGGCTTGCAAAGGGGTGAAGCGCTTTCCTGTTGGCGCCTCCAGACAGAAGAAGCAAAAACTGCGCAGTTCCGCCACGTACACTGAGGAAACAGATGTTATCGAGCCTGCAACGAGCTGATCCAAATGGCCATGGCCATTGATTGTTGTCAAGTTGTGATAATACCCACGCTACTCCAACATCTGCCCATGCAAGTACAACCAAAGCAGCACTGCATTTTGGCTTACCAGGTTACTGTCTCCTTCCTCTCTGCATGCTGATGCGACTGCAGCCGGATCAATCGGTATATCGGTATGTGCATGCCCTTGGGTCCATAGGTCGTGGCCACATGAGGATTTGTGGCCGACGATTGGCAGATTGCATCGCAAATGATACCTCCCCCGCGGCTTGCGGGCAGAACTGGGCGGAAGAATTTGAGGGCCCCGCCAATTCGAGGCTTGTACAGTTCAAGCAACGTCCATTGGGGTTTCTGATGTGCCAGTGGATAGAGACGTCAAGTCTGGCAAGGGTCGTGGATAATCCCCCAAATACCTGCATCGCGGCGAGTCAGTCTAGTCTAGGTTGACCAGGTTACCACCATCCTTGAGGTGGCCGCGAATATCTATTTAATACACAGCCTCTAATGTATGAACAGCCCCTCTCATGATTTTATAATTGCTGTATTCGATCCTTTGATTACGTAGAGCTCCTCGTGTTGTGCATCTTTCCTATGTGAGGGTCGGTGTTATAAATCAGGCATTTACGTAGGGGACGCGTGTGCCGGTCAGCTCCAAACAAACAAAAGCTTTGGTTGGCAGAAATAATATTTCGTGCGGTTGTGCCATAATAACTTATAGCAATCAAGACATCAAATCCACGATCTCGGACCAAGAAGAAAATATGTTAGCTTTCACCCGGCAATTAGGCCGTATCATCGTCGGCGTCCTTGGACTTGCTTCGCTCAGCTCAGCTGGTGTTTTGAGATCGCGCATCACTAAAGGTGTCAGAATCGAATACAAGGAGGTAAGCAAGCTTGGCACACAAACTGCAAGATCAAGCAAAGCTATTTTCTTACGGGGAGATGTCGACTGACGAATAATTCCAGCCCGGTATCTGCGAGACCACTCCTGGTGTCAAGTCCTACAGCGGCTATCTCACCCTCCCGTCCACCCGACTCCAGCCGTACGAGCAGAAGCTCTTCTTCTGGTTCTTCGAGGCGCGCGTCTCGCCCGAGACGGCGCCGCTGAGCATCTGGCTGCAAGGCGGGCCCGGCACGGCGTCCATGGACCAGGCCATCGGCGAGAACGGGCCCTGCCTTGTCCCCCACGCCGACGCCAACGCCACGGTGCTGAACCCCTGGTCCTGGAACAACCACGCCAACCTCCTGTACATCGACCAGCCGGCCCAGACGGGCTTCAGCTACGATGTCGCGACGCCTGGCGTGCTGGATGCGGTCACGGGCGCTATATTTCCCGGCGATTCGTGGACGGGCCCGCTGAACCACACGGCGCTCAATGGGACGTTCTCGAGCCAGGATAGCACGAAGTTCGTCAACACGACGGCCGTGGCTGCCGAGGCTATTTGGGAATTCCTTCAAATTTGGATGTCTGAGTATGTTTCTCGATAGCACCGTCTTATTGATGCTTATGAGAGCTGATAGATGTACAGGTTCTCTGCGTATCGCCGTGATAAAATCAGTGTATGGACCGAGTCTTAGTAAGTCTTTTATGAAAATGATAGCTCTCCTACTCATTCGAGATCTAATCAAGCTATGGTTCTCGCACAGTGGTGGGCACTATGCACCGGCAATCGCAAGGCTCTTGCAGTCTCGCGCCTACGACCTTGGTGCAGTTCCAGTCACCGTCGGCACGGTAGGCATCATCAGCGGCTTCATCGATTTCCTGACCCAGTTTGAGTACTTCCCCAGCTTCGCAGTCAACAACACCTATGGAATCCAAGCCTACGACCCCGAGGTCGCCGCGTCCGCGGCCTCCAACTATTCCGCGGCCGGGGGTTGCAAGGAACAGGTTGAAGCCTGTCGCGCTCTGACACCCAACGGTTATCGCGACCAGTATGGGGCCAACGATACCGTCACGCAGGCGTGTGGCGGTGCTTCCGTCTGGTGCTGGACCAACGTCTACGCCGCCTATGATGCGTTGTCAGGTGTAAGTTGGCTGTCAACCCCTTTACTGTCCGTCGGGAAAGACAATACCAGAATCACTTTCATCTAATGGCCAAATCGACCGACACTAACATGACCCCGTGTGTAGCGCGATTACTTTGACATCACCCGTCTCACTCCAGTCTCTGTCCCGCCGCCCTATGTCTATGGGTTCCTGTCGCAGGACTGGGTTATGAAGGCGTTGGGCGTCCAGGTCAACTACACTTATAACAGCAACCCGACAGCTGACGGTATGTCCAACCGCTTGTTGCACCCATCCTTCAACTCTTTATAACTTCGTTGTTACTGACTATGCAGCAGGATTTCTCGCCTCAGGGGACTTCGCGTTCGGCGGTTTCAAGGAAGACCTAGGATCGCTTCTTGATGATGGTGTCAAGGTTGCCTTAATCCATGGCGATCGCGACTTCAGATGCAACTGTGAGTTACGTCTTGTTAATTTTTGCGACACGAAGGTTACAGTAACACTGTATAAGATGAAAAGCTAATGCACGATGTCTTACTACTAGGGGTTGGAGGCGAGGCCGTCAGTCTGGCCATCGACTACGAGAACAAACACGACTTTGCCGCTGCCGGCTACGCACCCATCACCACGAATGAGAGCTATGTCGGCGGTTTCGTCCGACAGTATGGCGGCTTCTCCTTTTCGCGTGTTTTTCAAGCTGGTCATGGAAGTACGTTAATCCTCAAACCCCCTTCTCCATGCATACAAACAAACTTGGCCCGGCTGCATAATTGTATGTATACAAAACTAATATGAAAACATCCTTACAGTTGGTTACAACCAGCCTGAAACTGCCTACCGGATCTTCACTCGCACCATCTTGGGCGAATCCGTGTCAGACGGGCATGTTCTCATCGACGAATCCCTTGACTATGCGACCGAGGGGCCATCCTCGGTGTTCGACGTCAAGAACGTGTCTCCGGCACAGTATGCGTCGGAGTGCTACGTGCTAGCCACCCCGCTCAGCCTCACCTGCACGGCAGAACAGATTGCCGCGCTGCTAGCAGGCACGGCGGTGGTCAAGAATAATATCGTGGTCAGTCCGGCTGGACGACCGGCATCGGCATAGATACTTTTTCCTGAGATGATGAGATGATAATGGTCCAAGATGAGGGATGTTTATAGAGCGTAGTGAATGTAGACAGTGTGTAATGACCATGGGTTAATCTGGTTCTGATTCCGATTGATGTTCTAGATGCGAGCTTCCAAGCATTGTACCTCCCTATCAGGCCTGGCTCAGGTATGCTCCTCCGAGCTATTTATTGCCTAGGTACTTATTGTCAAACTACCGTGGATACAAGAGTGTCTCAGGAATAAGCTTGCGATTTACACGATATATAATTCTCTCGAACGCACTAATCTGATAGGGGGGATCGCGTTGCTCGAGGTAATGCGGTGTGAATCGGTAGTCGGATAAGTACCGAATAACTGGAAGGTATAGGTCTGGAGCCCCACTTCCACTAGACCGTTGGTCTACCTCCGTTGCTGACCGGACTTATCTTACGCAACGCCGCTACGACCACGACCACACCAGGCTTCCAACTACAAGGCGCAATTGGGGCACCTTTACGTACGTTCAAAGATGGCTTATCGTGTTCTGTTCTCTTTCCATGTTAGGACACGCTGCTAAAAAGATTGACAAATCTCAGAAGCCGTGCCGCTGGGTTATAACCGGTTCTACCAAACGTCTCACACAGCTTGTTATTTTCACGTTATGTGATATAATCTACAGTATTTGATCTGCCAGGACATATCAATACACCACGAGCGACCCAGTCCAGCTGAGTCTGTATATACCTTTGAATCCACTATTCCTCCACCATGGATGAGCGCGTACAGACCCGCGCCAAGCTCCCGAGCCGGGCCTGCGAGTCCTGTAGAGCTGCCAAGATTCGGTGTCAGCCAAGTGACCAGGCCGGAACATGTAAAAGGTAAATGGGTGGGCCCTTTCGGAAGAAGTGAGTTGTTCGCGAGGAGTTGGCTTATCTCGTGCAACCATCAGGTGTTGCGACTACAAGAAGGAATGTGTATTCAGAGCCCGTCCCAGAACACGAAGACCGAAAGTCGCCGAAGGGTAAGCAGTATACTTTTCTTAATTCATCGTATTGTTATACTCTTGATCTCCATCTCTCGGGAACCTTTCCGTGATAGCCCTGTCTCATGAATCCCCTTGATACCATATACTGACAAAATTTAGTGACACCCCTTTGCCACACCCGCCTGGCCCTAGCCAGACCTTCAGCATCGACTTTAGCTTGCCGGTCGAATCAGATCTGGGGTCAAACTTCGACGACCTTCTTGAGAAGCACGAGCAGTTTCTCGACGACTTGGTGCCTTCAGCCGCCGAAAACGGTTTTGATAACGATTCGACCATGATCTCGGCGACTTCGTCATGCGGCGGGGCCACCTTCTCCAACATCTCCTCGCCAGGCTCGTCGATGGGTGCAGCGAGCTCGGTATCCCTGACGAGTCTAGGGATCAAGCCTCAGTTCAACTTGAACTCGGCACAGAAGCTCCTTGACGGCTTCCAGGACATGCTAGCATTCTGTCCCCTGGTGGTCTTACCCGAGGGGGCCAACGTCAAGTCGATGGCTGCCGAGTCGCCCTTCATGTTGCTGGCCATCCTGGCGGCGACTAGTTGCTCGAGCAGCCTCCAGGGGTTCAATCTATACGATGACGAATTCCGAAAGGTACTGGGCTTGAAGTTTGTGACAAGTGGCGAGAGGTCCTTGGAGCTTCTCCAGGGGCTTCTAATCTATAACGCTTGGTAAGGCTGCCCCGATACCGACAAATCCGGATCGATACTCACACTGTACTGTAACAGGTATCCGTACCATCTGCGACCAAATGACCGGCGCACCGCTCAATATCTGCGCATGGCGGTAGACGTTATTTCTGACTTGGGTCTCGATGACGAAGCTACACTCGCAGACCGAATAGAGTCAGAAGTCGGCCCCCAAGACTTGGAGTGCATGCGAACCCTAATAGCGAGCTTCTACTTGATATCGATGTAAGTAAATACAGTGTATCTACTCCACAGTGCATGCTGATAGCTGACTCGCTGTGTCCCAGGAAACTCCGTATTTGGGGCAAACCGATGATGCTTCCTGGTACATCTTGGATATCTACGTGTTGCGACCTGGTTGAGAAGTGGTCTGATAGGCATAGAGATCATGTACTCGTCTGGCTTTGTCGCTTCCAATGTATATGTGACGGACTTTCGGAGTTACGAACGGATTACAGTCGAGACCCGAGCGGTCAAAACAGGCACCAACTCAACCTCGTCAACCTTGGTCTTGAGGCACAGCTTCGAGACTGGCAAGCGAGGATGCCTCCTGCTGTGTCAGCTATGCGTAAGTTGCGTCCTCCCCAAAAAAAAGAAATGGGAATGGATAAGAGGAAGATGTAGGTGCTGATTTTCCGCTTTTCTCTAGCAACCGTCAAGATGTCCAGTCTCTATGCAGATCTTCAAGTAGCAGCCTGTCCTCTCATGACGGCCCAGCGACCCAAAACCGGAAGGGCCGGCACGATGCCCCTCGATCCTGTCAGACTGATGGGAGCAGTCCACATAGTGTGTGCCTTCTTCGAACAAGTACTAGCATTAACGGCCTCGGAGCTGGACAATCTCTCCGCCGTGGAATGGGGCCACCTTATCGTGGCCGTGTCCCTCGTGCTCCGGCTGTCGTTCCCCGTGGACGGGTGCCCGCTCTTCGACGCCGCCCGGGCGAGGAGCACCTTCCAGTCCGGGGCTTACCTCGAGAAGATGTGTGCGGACCCATCACCGTCACCACCACCGGAGGGCGGCGTGAATAGCAATGACAACAACAACAACAACAACACCGCTGCTATCGGCAAGGGGGGTCTTGGTACCAGTATGAATAGCAACATCGCCGCAGCTTTCCGCATCGTGCTCCGCAAGGTCAAGGCAAAGTTCGATAGGGGAGTTGCTGCGGCCGAGGCCAAAGTCGCCGCAGAAGAGATGCGCGCCATGCGTGGATGCCCCTTTTTCGATGGCAGCTTGACCGACTATATTCCCCTTTGGGAGGGGCAGACCACCATCGGGAGCTACTCGTCTCTTTCAGCTGTTCCTTCTACCTCCTCCACGCATGCCGCTGCCTCCCAATACCGTCATGTGGCCGCAGGAAGCAGCGGCGCTGCTATCGAAATGATGGGTATCAACAGCGCCGCCGCCGCCGCCGCCTCTTCTTCCTCTCAGTTGGACTCGGCAATGTTCCATGATCTGTGGGCCACCATGACCCAGGGCTGGGCGGCAGATGATGACGTGCAGGACTTGGGCCTAGACACTAATGATACAGAAAACTTTGGGCATTTCTGATCTCCGCCATCTCCGACATTTTCTCACGACGTGAGGCACGCAAACATCGTATTCTCGCTGCTCAAGCCCACCAACACTTCATTCCTGACCGCGACCAACGAGTTACGCCACGCATTGTTGTCATGTCCATGCGTGCCCGCCTTATCGTACGATATGGCCCATACCCTCGATATCTAGGTTTATCATGGCTTTGGTTTGAGTTCACTCTCAACCAGGACTTCTCTGGAGCAAACTCGGCAACGAATGAGCCCATGACACTCACTACCTTGCCAACGGGCTTATAAGCCGTAATGATACTGATCTCCCTTGACCGGGCTGGTGTGGCCTAGCGGTAGTATCATTAGTATTATACTTAAAGGTTAGAGGAGTTCGATTCCCTCTCCGGTCGGTTTTTTTTCCCAGTTGCTGTACCTTTCGGAACTTTGACGGACAACGGACACAATTTTCAACCCCCTTTTATCCCTTTGACCGTCGCACTCATTAAAGTGCAATTTAAAAGGTGCTCTTCGCCCATATACACATCTAACAAGGCGCAGTGTTTACGTCAGTGGTTTGATTTCATAGTATTCTGTTATCGTGTTTGATCCCCGTACTCACACACATAAAGATACACTTTTCTGGATATTTTAGAGAACCACCCCATGTGTACAACTTCTTTACATACACACACATCTTGGGGTTTGAGGACGAGCCCAAATGGCTTTATTGCATGGCCATATCTATATTTTTATCCATAAAGAGAAATCAGATTACCAAGGGTAATGACTTGGCAAGCTAGCAGGTCGTACTTCATTCCATCAATTGTGTAATTTGGAGCAGACATTCGGGCGAGAGAACAGAACAAACCTCGGGGAACTTTGCTTTCTTCTTGTCGTTTCCCCCATGCCACGTTGTGGGTGGGTAACTCGACATTCTTGCTTGCATAGCAATCAAACCGACATACGAGTGTTTCCTCCATGCTATGTACCTTGACAATATCGCAGCAATATATTTTGCCAAAAAGGGTTGGTAGGAGGAAGTCGGGTCTCTAGAAGAACCGCATATGGGGGCGGACGGGAACGGGAACTATTCCGCGCGTCAAGAAAGAAAGATAATGGGGCTGACTGCCGACATATTTGACCATGTATTGCTACTTATTGGGTACGTAGCGTAGCAATATCACATCATGTACAGCGGCCAGCCAGCTAGCCCGCCGCTCACATGCCAAAAAGAAGACAAATTCGCCACCAAAACGTGCTCCTCCTCACGGGACCACGCAAAGTCAGTGAAAGGTTCGGGAACCTGCAGCTGTATGAGCCGGCTGTATCCGCCCCGTCGTGCTTACCTCCATAGACAGAGGAGGAGGCCGACTGGCCGATGATGACCATCCACCAACACAACGATGGAGGAGGGGGGTGGGCTCCAGCCCAAAGCGTGGGGGTCTCTTTTGAGCAATGCATCTGTCCATCACCCTTTGCCGCACCCCTAGGGGTTCTTTACTCATCATAAAAGTCACTGTGGCCAACTCTATCCGAATGTGTACGCCGAAAAGACTTGCTCTAATCGAGAGAGTGTGTGTTGAAACCTGGGGATGTGAATCTTATTGACCATCTAAACCGCTAAGTAGCTATAACCGATGATGATGACGACGACGGAAGAAACGAGGAAAAATGGGCAAGGCCAGGCAGCACCATCCATGAATTACAAAAACCACCCAGTCCACGTAAATGAAAGAAAGAAACACCCGATGACAATCAAGTGAGGTATATCGTAGTCTCGCAAAACCCAACCCCCCTTGGGTACACTCTATATGCTATGTGTCCAACCTTCGCCCACCCACGGGAAAATGCTAAGCTATAACCAACATCTAATTCCTCCCCTCCTTTATCACCATCCAGGTGCAAAAATGGTCGAGGCCAAATTCCACCCCATGATAGTAGTAGTGGCCAGGCAGTTGGGGACAATCTGTCAGGGGGAGCGAAAAGGCGAGAGTTAGTTGGAGGCCAAGTCGAGGGATGCATTCTGCTTGGCTAACTCCTGGTTGCTGCCCACGAGCGAATCCATCGGTGACCGGCTTTGTGTTCCGAAAGATGAGACACAAATGGCGAAAGTCCGTTCTGCTCCAATGTACCAGAGTCGCCCTTTTTGCTCCCTCTGATGTCCTGGTCCCATATAGTGATGTTTCCTCCAAGAATGGTATTTCCCTTTTCTCCCGTCTTTTCGATAGTGAACGCCAAAGCCCTGATGTTCTTTTTATCTCTGATGACGCCAACGCAATTGATACAATAAGCCTATCCATATGCCACTGCTCAGAGCGGAGAGCAGAGTGACCCCTATACTCCCCAAAAACACACACACAGAGAGGATTCGATTCCAACCCAAGTCGATAGGCAACGGAATGAATCCCGCTCGCTCTACCCAACGCCAAGGCCCAGCCATGAAAAATTGGTAAAAAAGCAAAATCAGAGACGCTGTACCGATGAAGCGCATAGAACACCAAAGATGCCATCGCCGCCAAATCTTAGGCTATAACCCGAAATGCCTCGTAACTCCCTCATAAGCACCCGCCACCAGGCGGTATACGGGGAATCATAGTGAGATACTGATATCGGCGCCATCGCTGAGAAACCAAGAAACAAGATCGCAAGCTCCGTCCCGACATGCAAAGAAAATGCAGAAATCAAGTGAAAGAACCGACCGGTCCGGGGAGATCCGAACCGTAGTTAATAGGGGCCCAAAGGGCCAGATGAAACGCTGAACACACTAAAGAAAGGAAAACCCGGCCATTTGCTTTGATGCTCCTTCAAATGCACGCCCCTGAACGCCTTTGCAAGTGAAACCGCTGTTGCTTATTCAGGCGCTTTTGACGAAGCACCCATCTATTTCCCCATCATGTGTGGCGGCGGTGGAAATGTAGTAGATGCGTTCAACATGGTAGAAGACCCGCCAGCAGATAGGGGCCCATTGTTGTATGGGGGATTGTTCCACCCTCCGTAGTTGTTGTTGTTGTTATTGTTGTTACTGTTGCCGGGGTAATTCGGTGATGAATACGGAGCGCCGGTGCCATTCGATAAGGACGATGGCGAAGCACTGTTGTAAGCCATGCGGTTGAGACCTGGGGGTGCAGAGAGACCCGGAGGTGGCCCATTGGTAGTGGCAAAACCAGCCCCAGACCCGGCCATCATGTTGTTGATACCTGCCATAGCTGCTGCCCCACTCGGACCAGGTGTCTGACCTGAGCGAACTCCAAGAGGGTTCTTGGAAAAGCTGAGGCGAATGCCGCCCTTCACACTGTTGTGGAGCGGGTGGCCGTAAAGTTCATGCAGCGCCTTCGTCGCAAAAGAGACGTCTTCGAACTCAACAAAGCACATGGGGCCGTTCTGTTTAGTCCGGAAGCATAGTCGCTTGTACCCACGCTGCTTCGAGAACATGGCCTTGAGCTCCTCCTCTGAAGTATCGATAGGAAGATTGCCGACGTACAGCGTGTTGCAGGGCGGGTTCTGGTCCGCAGGATTCACCGGCGGGAAGTTGTGGCGTTGGTGGAAGTGTTGGTTACCAACCTGATAGTTAAGCGAATGGCTAGCGCTGTTCATGACTGTTGGGGACATGGCGCTGCCATGGCCGGAAATAGGAGTCATGGTTGACGGCCCGTAAGGTGGAAGCGAATTCGGGGACGATGTGGATGTGTTCAGCGACAGGCTAGCCATGCGGGAAATGGGCAGATGAGGAGCAGTCGCCCTCCGACCCTGTGTTGCGCCATTCTCGGCATACGCGACAGGGTTTTTCAACAGCTCCTGCGTCTCGTCGTCTTCGGCATTGTCATGGCTGATGAGCGTCTTACCAGATATGCGCGCTCGCTCGGTCAAATGGTTTCCAATGGGCGACTGTGGCGAGAAGAGGCTTTGATAGTGAGTACCCGACTCGGGGTTGGGCAATTCATTGCTGCCGTACATGCCATTCATGCCGTTCATAGGGGGTGACATCTTTTCCATGGTTGATTGATACCCACTTGCAAAGCGCGATGGTTGTCGCGAGGTCGGGCCCGATGAAGTCGTCGAGGAGGCAGTACTCGAAGTGGCAGATGCGGAGTTATTGTTGTTCGAGGTCTCGTGCGCGGGGAACCGTCGCGAAGTTAAGGGGCTACCAGATAGTATCTCGACGATCATCTCGGCATCGTTCGAAATCGACTTGCCGTGCAGCATATCCTTCGCTTGCTGCGCGCCAGCTAGGGTCTTGAACTTGAGTACAGCTGAGCGGAAACCTGCATCTTCCGATTGCTCAGGCGACAGCATGTCGACGTCAACCAATTCTTGCGAAAATACAACCATGAGCCGGAGCTTCTCCTCGGTCGTGTCCAACGGCAGGCGACGAATGAGTACTTGCGACACGGGCGCGGGCGTTGTCGCGTACGGCGTACCTACGGGTTTGATGCTCGCGTCGCTGTCGAATGGATTCATGTGATGCATGGAGAGCGGAAAGGGAGAGTGGGCCGACATGCCTGCGGACCTGAAGGGTTGTTGCGAGTGTGATAGAAAAGCCGGTGCAGCCATGGCAGCGGTGGTGATGGACTTGGTCGCAGTCGCGTTGTGCGAAGCTGTTGTCGCGATCGACGGGGAGAAGGGACTTGCGCGATTCGACGTCAACGCCGTCGCGTTGAAGGAAGACCTCACAGGATTGTTGGAGCTGGGACTTAAGGTCGAACTCTGCTCACTGTTCATGCTTTGTGGCGCATGGACTCTCTAGGTTGCTAACAGCTGCGGCAGGATGGGACGGTAAAAGTCGAGGCGCTGGCTGATATGATACGATATGGTTGCGAACTTGAGTGGATGAAAGATAGATGAAGGACGATGACGATCGCGCTGATCAGAAGACGGCGGGTGCTTGTTTCGCAGGAATGAGTGGGCTGGCGGCGCAGGTCTGTATGTAGGTACGGGCTTACAGCGACAGTACAGTACAGTAGTCGGGTAGTAGGCTGGCCTTAGGTCGAGGTACGGGGATCACTCAATCAATAATGTGGGATAAGCCGGCGCGCGTGCGCTGACCTGCACCAAGAACCAAAAGCTTGGAGCCGGGTCTTGCCTTGCGTCCTTTCGTTTCGGGGGGTGGTGGTGTGTGTGTGAGTGTGTGTGTGTGTGCGTGAGAGAGGCCTGTGAGGGGGGAGAGGGGGGGATGGGGGATAGGACTGAAAGTGGTAAAAAGAGGTACGAGAGAGGGTGAATGGAAATGAGAAACTGGGTCAGCAAGCGGCTGGGCGGCAGTGCGTCAATCAGTTCCAATTAGTTAAGTCGATCATTGATGGATCAATCAATCAATTAACCAACCAACCAAAATCCACCCGAGCTGGCAGACAAGATAGATAGGTAGGTTCAGATAGCAATAGTCAGGCAAAGTCGAGTAAGTAGTATGTAGCAGCAGCAGTAGTAGTTGTTGTTGTTGTTGTTGTAGTTGTATGTATGTATGTATGTGCGTGTGGGCGCGCCAAAGGATTGCGACGATGCAGTTATGTCTCGGCGACTGAGACGCGACTCGAGGAATTATGGGGTAAAAGGGTGATGATGCCCGGGAACGAAACGCGATAAGACAAGCAAGCAGCCAGAGAGGAATGCAAGGAGTTTGTTGCGCTGGGGTGGGAGAAATAGGATTGTCGAAATTTCGGGGGACGTTCCTAAAAGTTGGGTAATGGGATTGGAGGGGGGAGGGGGGGTGTCGAAGTTGGTGGGAAGGACAAAGGAAGAGAGCAGAATTGATGGGCGGCCTTCAATGGATGGAGGGTATGGTATGGTATGTGGGTGAGTGGGTTGAGACTTCTTTGTGTGTGTGTGAGTGAGAGTGAGAGGAGTGAGAGTATCTGGCTGCTGGCCTTGCTGTCCTGTCCGTCTGTCTGTTGATGGTGGTGGTGTGGTTCAAAGTCCGCCGGTACAGTTGGTAGTGTGGACAAGTAGCTTTGGTACATCGATCATATGTACATAAAGTAAAGCCAGAGAGACCAAGAAGAAAGACGCGAACGTGTGAGATAGAGGGAGAGGAGGAGGAGGGAGAAATAAGACGAATGCACCCGGTGCTGTCTGTCTGTCTGTCTGTCTGTATCTATCTTCCACTACGCTGCTTTGGGATACACCCTCTCTTTCTCTTCGGATGGTCTGTCTTGTCTGTCTCTGTGCGAGTACCTCGCACTTATTGGATCTGGCCTGTTGCTAACAGCTATCTCCCTGATCTCCAATCTCTGGGCTCGCCAAACTATGTTACTCATGGCTGCTGCTTGTCTCTGTCGTTTCCCCTTCTGCTACCATGCCTGTCAGTTTTATCGCCGGCGCGGATGTGTGGGTGGGTGTTGGTGGGTGTGGATAGGCAGGTTGGATGTATGTATATCGCAGCTTGCTTGTACGTTCGAAGTGGAAAAGTAAACCATGGATGTCTAAAAAGTCGTCGTCTTTTTAGGCCCAGGTCCCTTTGACACCCACCCACCGAGCCGGGTGCAGTTGGTGGTGGGTGGTGGTGGGTGGTGGTGTCGCGAGATTGATGAGCCATCAGTGGTCAATTGCACATGGGGTTGCCAAGTAGGTTTTAGTTGGCTCGCATCTTGCTGGGACCGGCCATGAGTCCATGACAAATGGGTGCACCGGCTATGTCTGCGATTGATGCTGCTGTTTACCAGTACAACTAGGTAGCAACCAACCCCCATACACTGAGGTGAACACCCAACGATCGCCACGTAATGATAAGTCCATCGAATCGTTGTAAGTGTGTCTGTCTATGCAGCAGCAGCAGCATCAATCAGTTAGTGTTAGTTGGTTACAGCTCATCACTTATCACCCGCCCGCCCGTCCATCCATCCATCCACCCTCTTTCCCATCCCCTTCCTAAGAGACTTATAGAAAGACGCCAAAACCAACAGGCAGCTACTCTACATAAACGTTCCAGAATTCGAGGGGTCCGGACTGGAAGATATAGGATTCAATAGGCTTGTCGACCTACCTAGCTGCCTTAGGTATGCTAAGTACCCGGTAAGGCAGGCGGGCAGACAAGTTGGTGAGGTACAGAAGCCGGGGTATATCCTGTAGCTGTATCGCATGTACATGGCACTTGAGCATACAACTGAAGCTCGTGCTTCGATGACTGCCAACTGGAGGATCAAAGCTACCCCCATTGGCCCGGCGGTTTCTGCTGATGTTCCCGCCCGGAGAAGCCATGCATGGATGGTGCCAAAGACGAAACAAAAGAAAAGCACGCTAATTTCTATGCAGAATAACTCTCCTGTCTTGCCTTGTCCCAGTCAGCTTCCCCCCCTCCAGTCCTAGACTCTGCCAATGCTGCAAATGCAAAGTACAAACTTCGAGTAGCCTCGAGAGTCGACGGGATCGCTACCAACGCACTAACGATGCTGAGTACATGCCTTACATCAATCTAAAAGAAAAGGCGAGAATCAAGTCCCGCCCTCATTGCATCTGATTGCCGGCAGGAGACTTCTGAGTGGCTACCTAGGATGGGGAGTAGCAAGAGTAGCTTAGGTATATGTAGGTAGGTAGCTGCTGTGCGGTCTGGCTCTGCCTGGATGTATTCATGTATACTTGCATGCTTTAGGTTCAAAGTGAGGTTATTAGTGAAGAACTTGCCTGAGCTAGGTTAGGTTGCTTGTCGGTTTGAACTCTATAAGTTCGATGATACGGCACACCACCAACACGAAAGGTACTAACTCGGAAAAGAGGGACGGGAGAAGGGGAAGGGGGAAGGATTTGGTGCCGCTCGTGATTTCTGTTTGCAGCCATTTGGAATAGACGAATAAAGATCAGATGCAAGTATGCATATAGAGATGAGTATGATATGTTAGGTGGGGTATGATTCAAGGGCTGAGGTAGAGTAAAATGTGTTAATACTAGGTGAGCTACAATCTGGGGATTGGGTCCCGGTCTTGGCGACTCGAAAGACAGCGTTTCAAAGTGCCAGGGTTTTGGGGGAGAAGAAATTATACTGCTTTTCACCATGTGGCTTACAGAAGGAGTCCATGAGGGGTTGGTTGTCAGAAGAAATCGAGAGTGCCTGGCTCCTTGCGGTCTGGTAGATCGTTTTGTGGTGGGCCGAAACAATACCTACAATTTTCCGGGGGTCGGAATCCAAAAGGGGACGACAACCTCTTTCTTCTCTGTCTACGGAGTAAACTCTGGTGTGATAGACACAGCAGAGGCAGAGTTGCATTCGGTATCTTCCTCTAACCACCCATACAGGGCCAGAATGTGGTGTCCAAATTAATTCATGACCCGTTGCAGGCATATCAAAAGGGGAATGAGACGTGCAACGCCGTTTTGAGGATCAGCCCGTTCTGGGGGTGCATACGAATGGGAGGGTAGATGGTGATCTAACGTGCCTCGAGAGTAGGTAGGTATTCAGAGGGCATGGAGCATGAAGCATGGAGCATGGAGCATGGAGGGAGGGACCGGAGGGGCGCGGCACACTACCCACCGTTGCATTTCTCCAGAGACTGGAGAGAGACTGGAGAGATTGGAGAGACTGAGTCTGAGGGAGGGAAAACCTTCTCGCAAGCGATTGGCCGTACCACTCACTATGCCATCTGCGTTTTTTCAAAGAGGCTATCGTGCCAATCAAGTCCATGGCGCACAGAGTAGCCGGTGTGTGGTGGGTAAAAAGGCTGATTGTGGTCGTTGCTGTCAAAGAATCCAGTTGGCAAGCTCCTGCAGCTTAACAGGCTCATAATACGCTCGTTCCTGATGCCCCCAGCCCTCCATCTCTCTCTCTCTCTCATTGACACACGTCGCTTGGGGGATCTGTGACGTCCACTACACCCCCCTCCATTTGACTATCGGCGTAACCAGCGCACAAGACGCCTGAAGACAATAGAGGCCAACAACATCATCCATAGTTGGACTCGAGGCTATGAGGTAGCTAGCTAACTACAGTACCCAGGCCCCGATTGATACTTCGTCCTCAGGCAATTCTCAGGTCTAGAAAATAGTTTCTTAGTGAGCAGAAAGTCAACTTCTTTTCAACGTCAGTGGCCGGTCCTGTTCACGGATTGCTCTACTTACGCGGTCAAGTAGATATAGGCATTAATAAGGCAGAGCCTCGTCAAGGAAATCAGACTAAAGCCGGTGCAAGTTGTATTGATAAGTAGCAGACACTCGATGATATATACATCCTACCACTAGGACGAGAAGAAGGCTGTACTTGAAGACCAGTCAAGACGGCACAGGCTGCATGGCTTTACCGTACGCTGGACCGGTGAGAAAGTCTCGACAGGGGTTGGTTGACATGGCGCCTGCGGGAGGGAGCATGCAACAAAAGCTGTAAGGTGTGGCACCCATTAACCATCTTGATTCACCTTGATAGCACACACACACACACACACACACACAGAGAGAGAGAGATAGAGGAAGAGAGAGTCACTGACACTTGGGGTGCCAAATAAACCCCCGCAACTATTATTAAGCGGATTTGAGAGAGTTCATTCTGGGCCTAGGCTCTCGGTGTCTTCGGAGACTCGACAGGACGTCGTGCCGAGATAAATGCCCGAATCATAGCAGCGGGCCTCTCTTCCTGAGGATGATCCGTGACCTAGCAGCCACCTTTGAGAAATATGTATGGGGGAAGGGGTATTTCGTGTTTTCACGAAGATCCATGCCCGCTATGCCAAGCCAATGGGTGGGCTGTAGCGCTAGATCCAAGGCCCAGCACCGTTTCAGCCTTAGCAGAGGCTAGAACAGGCGGTTCCTCTCTTCTCAACAGTCGGGTCAATGTATAATGTATGTACATTATATACGGACGTGAAGGCAGGCCGCAGACATATGTGCATGGCATTCCTACATATGCATGCGCAAGACTTTTGAACCATGACTTAGGTACCATATATGTATGATTGACAGAGAGAATGTTCAAAGGTTAAGGGGAGCCCTTTTCTCCTCGGATACCTCGAGATGTGTGATGTGGTTGTACATGTTCCAAGCCCTGGTGCGGCTGTTTCCCATTCGTTTCTGGCGTACTCTGATTTTCTCTCCTTGCTGTCCCCGCCAAACTCACCCTCCGGCTCTGACTCCCGTTATCGACCCCCCTCACTGCTGGAGAACATACAATTGTCGACATCCCTAAACTGGTAGCAAACAACATCCCTTTTGATGAGGTCGACGTCATACCCACGTTTCTTCTTGATCAAGATGCAGGCCCTGACCACCATTGGAAGAGGGTATCAGGGTATCTATCAAAAGCTATGTAACCCGGGTCGAGACTATGCCATATCTGGATCTTGATGGTATCCAAGCCCTACAGGCCGGCAGGGCAGTACTGGGCAGGGAGGGCCTGTATAGGCTCGTGTGCATGCACTGCCTCGTTGCATCGGTAAGCAAGCCCCGTAAGCAAGTCCCCTATCGAATACTTGATGCATCAGATCGTATGTTTCTTGCACTTGCGGAAAGAAGAACAGGCGACACAAGCCGTCCAAAGGCGCATACGGCACAGGTAGGTAGATAATGTAGTAAGATTCCCCAGAAGCCAAGGTGACAAGCGACCCGGTAATAGATTTGATAGTTGGAAGCCGGGAGATGGAAGATGCCGGGTTGTGGAGTTCGCGTTTACTCGCTCTCGCTCGTCCCTTGGGCCTTGGGCCTTTGCTGATGACCCAGAGAACAGGCCGCAGTGGAAGGCCACCCGATTCGCTCGTTGAGGTATACCAATGACCCCATTTAATCCAGCCCAGTCCGTGTACGGGGTAGCTACAGGTCGATATACTTGGAACTTATATGTTGTCAAACAAAACTCTCCGACGAAGTGTGTCTTCTCGTCACCAACCAAATCCTACCAATTGCAAGCGCACAGTCCTAGAGAAACAAAGGGTTTGCTTACAGCTCCTTGCTGTGTGCTGTACGGCTCGATAATCGAGTACGACCTTGACATGACACTCCTGAGATGCAAGATGGTAACAGGCGCGCGGCATGCAGGTGCTGTTGGGTTACAGAGGTACTGTATATCAGCTTTTGGATGCAGATGTATCCAAACCCAGGAACGACGGGGTTCGGGCTTGAAAGAAGACATCCATCTCAGAAAGCATTGCATACAATCAATACATACTGCCCCCGACTCGTCCGAAAGGTAAGATGAATAGGAATAGGTAAGCGAGTCACCCAGCCGGCATACGCATACATACAATAGTCTTCTTGTGCGGTGATTATTTCATTCGTCCACGACGGAGCACCCTGGCTCGCTGCCCATATCGTCCTATCTCCCATTCCACCACACCATGGCGTTTAAATGTGGGCAGCCTTCGTACGAACCTGGATCTGCAGGAGATGCCAGCCAAGTAGCTCACGATGATCCAAAAAGGGCTGAGCAGTACCCAGCACCGAACGCGAGCTTGGAAGAAAAGCTGGGGAGGTACTGTAAGAGACACTACTAGGTACACCAGGATGCGGCTCGCTCTCAGCCCACGCAGATTGATTGCCCCCCCCCCCCACCATGTCATTTTTCCATTTTGATAATATTGGATTGGATTGGACCTTCATCGTACTAAACCTAGGTGTGTAGCAACGGGATGAACATCGCATACACTTACCCAATACGGAGTACAACATCCTTCTGCTCTATTCTCCTTCTTACGATATCTTCGAATCACAATCACATCTCATATATATGCACCTGCAGTTGCTACAAGGGGGAGCGTTTCCCTGATCTTGTTTGTCGGCCAAAACGGGTTTACTACATGCTTCCCTTGCGTCCCCCTCACTCCCCCACGTTGACAGAAACCGAGTGTCCTGGGGTGATGCTTGCTTGCTGTTGGCTGGCCAGTCCTTTTACTCCGGCAGTATCTGGCTTACACATCTACTTGTACTCCCAATTGACCTGGACATTAACCTAGAGCTCTGTCGAACAGGGAACAGAATGTCAGATTTATACCACATCTAACTTATCTGGAGTATACAATTATTACCGATCCTCAATATACTCACTCCTATAGCCTTCGCAATTCTTTTGTGTCCTCCCTACAAAAGAACAACACGCCGCGGCACAGAAACTCTCCCTGTAACAGCCCTGAGGCTCGCAAACAAGAAAAGAGTTTGATCAATATTTGGGAGCTATGCCCACCAACCCACCAGCTATGCGGTCGCACGAACCCCCACGAAACTTGTTGTTTGTACACC
Source organism: Apiospora arundinis (assembly GCA_039105305.1). NCBI lineage: Eukaryota > Fungi > Ascomycota > Sordariomycetes > Amphisphaeriales > Apiosporaceae > Apiospora > Apiospora arundinis. The sequence continues at coordinate 1,806,980 of JAPCWZ010000002.1, read as the reverse complement.
CCATCCCCATTCCCCTCCATCCACTCATATCCTGTCCCAAAGGCCATAAACCTGTATTCCCGCTTTCATGCTGTGAGACGACTCCATGAGCGGCGAGGGCTTCTATCCATATCACAACTCGACGAAGCCCAAACGAGCACATGGTACATATCTTACAGTGCCCTGTTTATGTGTTACAGGCAGACGGGCCAAGGGTGGCGCCACGCGTTCCGTTTCTTCGTTTAATCCGTGCCTTGGACTGACAGGGCAAGCCTGAAATACTTATCACACATCAAAGACTGGGCCAATCACAACCATTAAATCCCGTCCGAGATCTGGAGTCGGGCGTATTTTCTTGCTAGTAATATGACAGCGGGCCCTGCAGTTAATCAATCAGCTTTCCCAGCCTGCCACCTTCAGTATTATAAATGTGCAGTACCCACCTAAACGAGGCCCGAATCGCCGATATTGGACAAAGTGTGTCCCATGCCAGGCTGCTACTGCCAGCTTTGCTTGGGTCAAATGTACGTTTCACAAGTATGTAGTGGTGAATGTAGGCAATGTGGCTTCTCGTCTTGATAGCTCGCATTAGAGCCATCAATCAAAGGTGACAAAAGCAAGCAGGAAAGGAAAGGAGACAGACAGACCAACAGTTTTCTTTCCTTACGAGACAAGGGTCTGTCAGTGGCTGGCCTATCTCCTTTTAACTGCCGTTGATGGAATCTACTGCACGGTGGGTTAGGCACCAATACGTGTTCGAGACGATATCCAACCACTACCAGATCCTCGTGAAACCGCCGATGCCATGCCATGCGGTGTTTTTGTTCGACGGCTAGCGAATTACTTGGCATTTTCCAGCCTTGTGGACCGGCCTATCCATTGGCCAAACAGCGAGGGGTGTTGTATTCGGGGAGAAGGTGTGGCTCGCGTTGGGCGACAGTCACATGGTGTGCGGCTCTTTCATTCTCTACTTACCAAAAGTTCACTTAATTAATGCTAGTCTCATGATTCTCTGCAAGATTTAGATCTCTATATTGGCTACGAGTATCCATTTCTTTGGATTTGAGACCTTGGTCTGGGTATGCATTGACTTACACGGGAAGGCAAGATACATGAAGTACCTACTATCTCGACTTTGCATGGATGAATAATTGATCACACTGCCAACAAAAAGAAGACGAGCGTTGAAACTATCCGAGGCCGCCCCAGCAGCATCCTTCGTTGGTTTTGTCTCACCCAGCTTGGCGAGCCGGAGAACGAGCCGCCGTCTTAGACAATGTGATGGAGCTTAACCGCCCCGCCTCCCTCCCTCTAGGTTAAAAGTTGGCGAAGATGGAAGAACCTCACACCTTTTACCCTTTTCCTTTTCTTTTTCTGTCCTGGGGTTGGATGTTTCGCATTGCTGGGGACACCGGTAGAGCGGTAGGACGATATCACAGGGTCACCCTGGCTGGGCCTCATCAGCGAGTCACCAAGACTTGACTCTTGGATCAAAGATTATCTTCTCTAACTGGATGACATATCCGGGGAACCGCAACTCTAAGCCGGGAGTTGCAGTGTTCTGACTGCGGAACCTGCTTTGTTGCCCGAGCTATACCGTTTGCCGATCTTCGAGAATGTCTGATACCCTTGGGAGGGCCTTTCTGTATTTCAATGCTGTACACGGTGGCCATCCATTGTCATCCAACAAACCACTTCGTCTCTACCCATATAACGCCGTTCCTTGGCTGAATAATTTTGAGTCTGAAGAAAGATGAGTAGTCGTTTTCCCTGCACGCACCCGTGGCTTCCATCGTTGCCGTGGGTAAAATTGTACGGACATCATACCATTGCCGAGACATTACGGTTGTGCTCACGCGACATGAATAGGGGCCTTACACGGAGCCGGAGTCGTCAGTGGGCGAAATAGATGGTGTGGCCTGTCTTCCTCAACCGTGTTCAACTGCCTATCAAAGGGTTGACCCTTGAAGGCATCTATCACACATGGAGGCTGGTAAACCTCAATCACAGTCTGAAGTTACACGCTGAGCACCCTCATCGAGAAGATATGTAGATACTAATATGGACTTACCTCGTGATACAAACATGGGTAAGGTGAGAAAGAGAAGCACAAGATGGGCAGTCATTTCTCTCCGACATGGGGGTATTCTTCAACAACCGGAACTTCCTTCCGGTTCAAGATGTATCCTTCGAGCACTCCCAGGGTTGGTAACACAACTGACTTGTGATTGTGCTTAGAAGCCTCGTCCGGGTGAGTACGGCCATAAGACATCCATGGATCTTTGCTGACATGCTGACAGATCCAAATGGTACTGTGACTATCCTCAGGTTACACCGGGAGAAAAGTGACGGGGATGGCTTGTTCCAAAGCCCCCTCGACCAAAGTTCTGTATATCGTCCTTGAAGACAACCCTGGATGGCTTGTTATCCATATTGGGTCCCAAGTTGCGATATGCCATTGCGGGAGACTGGGACGACATGACAAGTATCAGGTCGTCTGCGATCAGGACAAGAGCGGTTTGCCCGAAGTGACGATAAGGGGAACGGGATGTAGCGCAGGCGAAAAGAAATGACGGGAACCCCGTTGTCTTAGGACGTGTTATTCTACAGGTCCGAGTTGATGTGCTCAAACAATGAGAACCCGCAAGTTACGACTTCGTTCACGCGGACTGTTAGCATTCACAAGGGTCGGGAAGCAACCCTGCCGCCCCCGGCGACCATACTGAACTCCGCGAAGACGAATCTGATTTTATTGCGTCATGTTTGGCGTGCACTTGAATAGAAATCGTGGCATCGGCTCGGTCAGAATGGTCGATTTTTCTTCTTCAGCCATATTGGGACGTAGTGTGTTACTTGAGCTGACAAAAGACCCTGCTATCGGCTTCAGTACTGCACAAGACAGGAGCTCAGGGTATGTCCATATTTCGTATCTGATCAGACGTGAGTTAACGTTGATTGGTGCATAATTGGGTGAAATATTGAGAGAGAATGACAATAGTAGTAGCAGCAACAACTTCTGGGCATGATTGCATTGAAGTGAAGATGCAGATCTGAGTACCTCGGCAGCTGTACAGATCTGGGGGTTGCTTTCTCCAATTTTCAAACCCCAGATCGACCTCCTCCCACTTCAGACCCCATGCAGTGCTAGACATCCCCAACTTTCAACCTCGGTTTCCCCCGCATGTAAGTCTGCGAGCCTGCAAGCCTGCAAGGGAAGGAAGGCTTGGCTGCACACCGACGAAAGACAATGTACAACGGCAGCAAGCTTATATTCACCTTCCCGAGCTGAACCACGTACGCACTAGATGCAACTTCAGTGCTCTTCTAAGTTGACCACACATCAATCGGCCTGTACTAATCGCATCTGACTTGGGTCACGCCGGAATCCTTACGCGAGCTGAATCTGAGACTATACCTAAGCTACACCAGACTCTCCAATCACAGTAAACAAGCGACCAAAACCACGACACCACCCCCCCCCCACAAACACGGTCACAATGGCTGCCGCAATCCCCTTCAGCGAGCCGCCGTGGCTCATGGGCCTGCCCACTCCCATCTACCAGGAAACCCACCGCAAGTGGCAGGTCGCCATCCGGGCTTTCATCGAGAAGCACCTGCTGGCGCACGCCGAGGAGTGGGAGCGGGCCGAGACGGTGCCCACGCACGTCTTCGACGAGTTCGCCGCCGCCGGCATGCTGATCCCCGCGCTGCCCGCCCCTTTGCCCGTAGACTGGCTGAAGCGGCTGGGCATCCACGAGCTGCTGGGCGGGCTCCCCGTCGAGGACTTCGACTACCTGCACGCCGTCATTTACGCCGACGAGATGGCGCGCAGCGGCCTCGCCGGCCCTCCCGGTAGCTTGACCACCGGCATGGCCTTCGGCGTCCCGCCCATCATCAAGTTCGGCAGCAAGGAACTCCAGGAGCGCTTCCTGCCCGAGCTGCTACGCGGCCAGAAGCGGAGCTGCATCGCCATTACCGAGCCTGACGCGGGCAGCGATGTTGCTAATATTACGACAACAGCTGTGAAGAGCGAGGACGGGAAGCATTACATCATCAACGGAACAAAGAAATGGCATGTTTCTTACCTTTTGGCTAAGTAGCTATCCCTATAATCTTACAACTGGCTAACATGCACATACAGGATCACCAACGGCATCTGGACCGACTACGCCAGCATGGCCGTCCGAACAGGACCCGAGGGCTCTGGTGCCGCCGGCCTCTCTATGGTGGTGGTACCCCTGAAGGACTATCCCGGCGTCTCGATGCGGCGCCTGAAGGTGGCCGGGCAAATCGCGGCGGGAACGACGTACATCGAGCTGGACGACGTCCGGGTGCCGGTCGCCAACCTGATCGGACAGGAAGGGATGGGAATGCGCTACGTCATGACCAACTTCAACCACGAGCGCCTGTCCATCGCCGTGGGCGTGACGCGGACGTCGCGCGTCGCGCTCGCCGCCGCCTTCGAGTACGTGCTCAAGCGCGAGGCCTTCGGCAAGCCGCTCATGGACCAGCCGGTGGTGCGGCACCGCCTCGCGAAGGCGGGCGCCCTGCTCGAGAGCCAGTGGGCCTGGGTCGAGCAGTTCGCGTACCAGATGACGCGCATGCCCAAGGCGGACGCGGACCGCGAGCTCGGCGGGCTGACGGCCATGCTCAAGGCGCAGGCCGGCATCGTGCTCAAGGAGTGCGCCGACACGGCCGTCCTCCTCTTCGGCGGCAACGGCTACACCCGCAGCGGCCAGGGCGCGCTCGCCGAAATGATCTACCGCGAGGTTCCCGGCGCCCGGATCCCGGGGGGTTCCGAGGATGTCCTGCTGGATTTGGGGGTGCGGCAGCTGGTCAAGATTTACAAGGCTAAGACGCAGGCTCTTGGCTCTTCTGCGGCTTCGAAGCTGTAGGTGCAAGGGGGGTACAGAGAAAGGTAGATAGATGACATGTCTGAAGCCGAATTGAACTGGGTACGCTTCGGTCTCTGCTCCCTTCGTGTATCTTGCTCCCGATCTCATTGATTTCTGGCTTTCGGCATCAGCGAGATGCCGGGGGCGCGTCCGTAGCTTACAACATCATGGCATTCAGTGGGGTTTCTGTCAGTAGGTACAAGTGCCCGCTCGACGTTGAATGTTGTCCACCAGCCCGTTATATTCCGTCAATCAAACTGCTGCATACAGCTCTTCGGTGATATCACAGTTTGCCCTTACTTGCGTTTCTTGTATCTTTTCCAGAAATATTTGGAATACGTTTTGATTTACTTCCGGACATACCGAAAATCCGCATGAGCTCATTTCTGGAAGATCCGCCCAAAGGGGGGCAGTCACATTTCAATCATATCCACCACGAAATTGTTGGGTAATCAGGGACATGGCCAACCAGCCCTATACTCCTCCGTAAGCGCGACGAAGATGCAATGTGATAAGGCCATTTGCGGCCGGGCCCCCTGGCTAGTTTTCCAACCTATTCCCGGTCACGTCGCGGGGAGGTTGCTTGGTTTCACGCATATGTAGAAGATTGCTGAATCCTCAAAACTCCCACACCAGATCCCCGGCCCGCTTGCTTTCCCACCTCTATATTCCCGGTATGTACAAGCAGGTGGGAGTGCTCTTTCTCTATCTCTGCCGCTAGCCCCCCGCCTGGCATACGTCCATTCCTGGAGACCAGTGACTCACATGGAGGGAGAGGCTCCTTATCCATTTGGAGGTGTCGTCACATCCGCCATTCCATCCTCGGTCTCACCGACAAAAAGGGGATGGCCATGAATGTTGGGTTTGGTTGATCTGGGTTGGCCGCTTCCCACTTCTCTCCCCCCTGCTGCTGTAAGCTGAAAGCGTATACGTAAACGGCATCAAATGGCCAGCACCAAGGGGCCATACACCGCTGGCAAATTGTCCTGTTCCTCTATGTCGTATGACACATTCGGTCCTCGAGAGCGCTTGATGACCGTGGCGGCCGGAGGTGGCTGCAGATGCCTATGGAGAGTTGAGAGTAATAGAGTATCCGTCAAGTTTTTGTTAGTGTGCCTCATCGACGTATCTAGCGGGCCTCGAATGCATATTGCTGCCACCTATGACGATGTTTCGCTATACCATTCTTTAGTATATGTTTGTCTACAGTATCCGTAGACAAATAACAGGCCAATGAAGGAAATCAATTTCCTGGTGGTTAAGAGCGCAGCAGTGTGGGGCGGCTCGTTCTTTTTCTCGTCCACCAGTAGCAGCATTGTATGGTGGCTAAGTAAGTATGTAGGGGGAAGGGAAGGATACAGAAACTGGTCACTTGGCACGCGAACACGAGATCCGTGATGTTAAGAGCTTTTGGGACTTGTGGTGAAGGGGCAAGGAGGCGCCGGCACGATGTCTGCGGGCAATACAGGAGAAGCAAACCACGAGATACCATATCTGAGCTTCTACCATTTCGCCAATGGCGTGAGTTAGTTTGCCTCAAAGAATTCAGGCTGGGCATTGGGGAGGAAACGTGCGGCAAGACGCAGCAACACCGGACTCCCTGGGGGCGGTAGAGCCAAGTCCCGTATATCGGATCGGCAAAGCAAATCGCAGACGCAAGAGGTCCCGATAGCCACGTTGTTACGTATGTAGCTGTCCCAAAGAAGATCATACCACCCAGCTTGCAGTTCTGAATTCGGGTATATAGGAGAGTCCGAAAGTTTCAATGTCTTCTCGTTCGGGAAACTCCTGCATCGGCTCAGGCAAGGGCAGTGCGGCCTGACGAGGAGATCGGTTCCGTTAGGCATCTCTAAAAATAGCCCCAGGGAACAGCAAACAATCGTTCCATAAGTCTGTATGCTGTCATGTAACCCGTTTCTTCGCTCGAAGCAACTTTACGCATGGGGAGTGAAGATGTGTTGAATCGCGCAATTGGGGACCGACCAGCCGAACATGGCACAAATATAGAAACAGAGCCACAAACGTTCTATCAAAGGAAATGGTTCTAATTTAGCCCCCAAGCTGATTCTCGTGTTGCTGTAATTTTCACATGGGAAGGTGTGTGTCTCAGTACCCCGAATGTTTGTTTGGACTAGGGTGAATATATAGATACTAATAGCTACCACGTGGCTCCAGGGGTGGTGGTGGCAGAGCTGGCCCGGGACAGATTCGAGATCTCAATTCAGGGTCGCGACACAATGTGGGGGTTGTGGTTGTTGGTGGTTTGTACATGTTTTTTTCCTGCTCTTTTTTTCTCCCGCAGGCCAGTTGGTCAGTAGTTGGCAGGTTTTGTATTCTGGACAGGAGAGAGTGGCATGGCGGTAGAGAGAAAAAACAGCCTAAAACATCACACGCGATACAAGGAAAAGAGTGGTTGGCTTGCTTGAGGTAGAAAGGGGCGGCCTCTGAGACAGGAACAGAGCTGTGGTTGTTTCCGACATGACGCCATGCCGACTTCCTGACGGGCAGGTCGCAATAGCTGCCAGAGCTGCGCGAGGTGAAACGGCGGACAATGACATCAGGACAGAGAAGGCGGTGATGATGACCGCATCTACACACGGCGCCCAATGTCCAGTCTTGGATACCAGGCTAGGTGATAGGTAAAGGCAGAGAGGCTAGAGGCTACAGTAGAGGCTACAGTAGAGGCTACAGTAGAGGCTAGAAGCTAGAGACGGGTACTGTGCTCAGAAAAAAAACATGGCATCCTTCCAAGTGGATAGGCTGTGCGTGCCAGGTACATGTCGCTCCACGAAGCTAAAGCCTCCGGGGAGCTGGTACGCCAGTCCCGGCTCTGTGCCTTCCTGTATCCCCCCATTTCCATTCCATGCAGCTTAAGTTAGTAAAGTCGCTTGACGGGTCCCGAGGCACGAGGATACAAGACGGACTTCGAAAGAGAGACCTGTCTCTTATTACTCGTCAGCTTTGGTGTGCCGCCCACTGATGTGGACCTCTTGGCAGCTAGAATATGTATGTCTCATCTTTTGCGTGCCGGACCAGCCAGCCAGTTCGTGTCGCTCTCGTTGTTATTCCTACTCCTGGCCTTATAAAGGGATGAACTATTGAACAAGCAATCACTCGGCTGCAAGTGACGCCTGCAGATGTTGCCTGTCAGGTGACGAACACAGCGTATACGAGCCTTTCTAGGGGTAGATGATGTTGTTCGTTTTCTAGTGGCCAGTGTTTGCTGCTGCCAGTTGCTTCTACGATGCGGGAAAGTGAGGTAGGCAGAAAAAAGACGACGATGCCGAGGGCCAATCCAAGCTAACGGGGCCAAAAAGTCTTCGGGGAATCTACCTTGTCCGTCCTGCCCCTCCAAAAGGCCAAAGGCTACCTACATATTCCGTCGTTTGCATGTGTGATGCATATAGATATACATAGATATACTTTATGTATACGTAGCTGCATACACAACATCCACATTCATATTAGTATTCTTTTTCTTTGAGCCACTTACCAGCCAGTCGTTTGAATACTGTGCCATACTGCTGTCATGTATATTTGTTGGGTATGTGAAGCACAAACGAGACATGCAGTGGGAAAACGTGACAGAGCCTATTCTCCCTCTGCTCGGTCTTGCGAGCTGTGCAGCTCGATGCATGTGCATGGTTACGCTGCAGTGCGCAAGGCCGTTTGGCGATTCACATCTCCATCAGCCCTCTTTTCTCTCTCCAGTCTATGCCTACATCCTTACCTGACTGGACACAGCAGCAGAACCGAGTCCTCTCCCCATCCCCATGCGAACTTCTGGCGGGGGACACTTTCCTGTTGTAGGAATCGCTCTCTGACCTTTTGCCTACATACATGCCTCCGAGAGCCATGTGCCATGCGAAGAGGTAAGGATTGAATGTATGATTGGATCCGCCTCTGGCTGAGCGGGCTGGAAGGCTGCAGGGCACGGACGAGTCAGGAATGGCATGAACCGCCGGCGCTGCATGGGCAACCGGTCTGGTGCAAAGAAGGACGCGGGACCTGCAATTCTGACTCGCCCATATTTGAAGTCTGCAGACCTTCTTTGGATACTCGCTCCGGCACCCCCTTTTCCTATTTGCCTCTTTTTGTGTGTATCCCCAGGTATGTATGTGCGTGTGCGTGTGCGTGTGGGCGTTGCGTAAATCGAAGTACAGCCTGGGAGGGGCACGTCGCAGGGTGAGGACGACAAAAGCCAGTCCAGACCAGACCAGACGAGGGAGGTTAGCACAGAGACCGCGGCCGCCAATTGGGCCTGGGGACAGCGATAGTTGCATACGATGTATAGATGTAAGGCAGCAGAAGAAAAAGTATGGCTAGTATTTGTAGTGGGCGAGGTGGCGGCGGCGGTTGCTTGTCCGCTTGCTTGCTAGATGTTAGGTATGCTCCAGGGGGGCATGTGCCATGTGTGAATAATGCGTACTTGTCGTAGTCGTAGTCGAAGCCGCTGCTTGCCTGTGCGGCAAGTTCGGGGAGGTGGTAGTGCGAAAGGAACATTGAAGTAATTGTGGCCTGTTTGTGCTGGTAGTTGGATCTGGTTGGTCCAGTTCAGTTCAGTTCAAGTCATGGTAACACAAACAACTCGGAATATTAGTTATGACGGCATGGTATCTTTGTACGGGGCAAAGAAACAAATCCACCGACCACCGACCAGACCGATAGACTGGATGCGCGTAGGGGGCCCTGGCTGTGTACTACCTTGGTATGATACACTGCACTACCTAAGGTTACCAGGTTGGTACACTACTGACTGCCCATATTAGGGGCCAAAAACCCAGTGTGCCAAACCTCGTCTTCCATCAACGCAAAAAGCATGTAGTTACGGAGATTGTTGCCGTAAAAGAGAGGAGTTTATACTTGGCTTGTCAAATTCCATATCGGGACAGGCGGAGAGAAAGAAAGAAAACGTGCTTGAGATGCAGTGCAGTGCCGCACATTTTTATGTATCGAGGATGCATGCAAGGACGGTGTGAGGACGGACTGATGTACTAGAAGCACCTAGGTTAGCTCGTTATTCTCCAGGTGCAGTCTTGAATTCAACTGGTCCCCGTCCCCAGTTCTGTCTGGTTGGGTCTGGTTGGGTTGGGTTGGGCTTGTTGCTGGTGCTGGTGCTGTGCTAGGGTTGATTGAAATGTTTCGGTAGGTCGATTTGGTCACTACGGCGCAGTAAATGCTCTGCTCGAGGTACCTTTCTCTTACTGGGACGGGCGGACTGTACATACATCCCCCCTCCCTCCCCCTTCCGGATCCTCCCCTAACCTAAAGAGCCACCTACACCCCCTTGGCGAGAACCACTGCCCTGTACGTATGATTAATTCCTGGGGGCCCAGCAAAAGCCGAGCAGAAAAACTAATAAGAAGGGAATGGGAGCGAAAGAAAAGTTTCGGCCTTGATAGGCCAAGAAGGGGAACAAAGGCCGTCCCGGTCAATTCGAGTCAAGACAAGTCATGGCAGTCGTTGACTACCGACAGTGCATCAATGTAAGTAGAAGTAGGAATGGATACTAAGGTTAGGTAGGTAGGTAGGCAACATTGCTGGAAGTACATGATGTAGCGTAATTGAGGGAAGGAGACAGATCAATGTGCAGTCAATCAATCAATCAATCAATCAATGGCCAACCTGTTAGCGACTCCCCCCAAAGCTCAAAGAAAGCCTACCTATACCTACCTAACCTACCTAGTAGCCAGCAATAGCAACAGCAAGAGCAAGCAGCCTGTGTTGTGTTGCAACCTACTCCGTACTGGTCTCTCGCTCTGTCTATGTCTCTCTGTCACTCTCGCCCTCGCCCTGCGATATAATGCCCGCCCCCGGCTACCTATTCCTCTTTTTTCCCATCCACTTCACTTTTTTCTCCCCTTCTCTTAAGATTACATTCCTGGATATATTTGGTTGCTTAGATATTCACTTTCAAGCCGAGTATCTGAGTGATTGGGTGACTGACAGACTGACTGATTGATTGCCTGACTGACACGGACTTGTTTCGCGGTTCAATCTTTTTGTAGATTATATTTCGCCCCCATCCTTATATCTCACGTATTTCACATCCCTCATTCATAAAATTCCCTACATATTACCAAAGCCCTCTATCTGAATCAATCACTCAGCCAGGCCAATTTCCGTACCATTCGGCATATCGCTCACGTTACTATAACTCACCACATCAGGCCGCAACACCCTGTCTACCTGTCTACCTGTTTACCTGTCTACTTGTCTCCGTACCAACCGCCTTAAAAACGGCGCCGTCCGTCGATCAGGGAATCTTAGCCACGCAGTACCAGACTCTGTTTGCCCTCTTTTTTCGGGGTCCGGGTCCATTGTTCGATCTGAACTATTATATATACCCTCCAGTGCCTGCAACTCAACAATTCTCGGCTAGCCGAACGCGTCCGGGGCTTTCCAGACCGCAATCTTGGCGACAACGAACTCCCTTTTCCTATACCCAGCCATTTGAAACCCATTGAAGAAGGCCTGCACCGCTCCACGCAACGCAACCCTGCCATTCAGGACCTGGCCAGCTTCATATCCTACGCTCACGGTCACGGTCACGCATACGCACACGCGTACTCACACCAGGCAATCCCCCATCTGCTCACAGATTTGGTCGCTTGCTACGAAGGCGGCCGACTTTGGCGGATAGACCGATAGGGAGGATCATTCTCTGTTGAACGACGAACCACTGGACTGGACTGGACTGGATTGGATTGAAGTGCAAATCCGTCCCATGCGCTCGTAACCCGTTTGTTGATCAAGTTGAGTCGAGCTGAGCCGAGTCACCGTCACCGTCACCATGGCGCCTCGACCAAGTCGCTACCAACCGGCGTTTGTCTCCCCCAAGCACAGGCGGCTTTTTACGAGGTTACCCAACAGCTGACATTTTCTCTGTTTTCTGCTATTAGCCGCGAGTTCCACGTTGTCGTACTCGGAGCAGGTGAGTTCTTTTCTGTCCCCCCCCCCCCCCTTCTTTGCTTTTACTCTGGGCCAGCCAGCCCTGTCTCTGGGTTTTCTCCTTCCCCCGTTTTATGTCACATTCTAACACGGGATTCGTCTAATTTAGGTGGTGTGGGCAAAAGCTGTCTTACTGGTAAGCCATTCTTCTGTCTCTTTTCAGCCAATTGCGTTTGAGTCGCAAGTCTCGAAAAACTACCCCACCATCACGTGTGTGGATGTTTTCCTGGCATCCATCCATTCACTTGCGATGAGATGGGACGGAGTCGATGGCGGAATGGGAAATGGGATGATTGCGTGATGCAATGCAATGCCGTGCCATGCCATGCCGCATATGCGCGCGCATGCGATAAGCCAAGAAAGCTGATGGATTCTCTGACTGCCTTCCCAACGAATAGCTCAGTTCGTGCACAATGAATGGATCGAGAGCTACGACCCTACCATCGAGGACTCCTACCGCACACAAGTCAACGTCGATGTAAGTAGCGGACGGTCCTGCCTCGTCCTGCCTGGCTTAGCCTGGCCTGGCCTGCTTTTCCCTCTCGAATCATGCAGAACAAAACTAACGATTCCTTTCAATAGAGCCGGCCAGTGGTACTGGAGATGTAAGACATGCATTTCCAAATTGATTCATTGGACCCACCGTACTGACTCGAGATGAAAGCCTGGACACTGCGGGGACAGAGCAGTTTGGTTCGTACTCCCTGCCAAGCATAATCTTCCCTGGACAGAAGAAAAGCCCTGCTGACTGGTTATAGTTGCAATGAGAGATCTGTACATGAAGACTGGCCAAGGGTTCCTGCTTGTTTTCAGCATAACGTCGGCCTCTTCCCTCGCTGAGTTGGCCGGTCTACGTGACGAGATAATACGCATCAAGGACGACGAGAAGGTTCCCATTGTCATTTGTGGCAACAAGGCCGACCTTGAAGACCAACGGTCGGTGCCTCGCACCAAGGGCTTCTCCATCTCGCAGCGATGGGGTGTTCCCTACTATGAATCTAGTGCGAGAACTAAAAGTAAGTCTAGCGATACCGTGTATGAGGGTAGGCTTGTATGCACATGCTGACTAGGAGTAGCCAACGTGGACGAGGTGTTTGTTGATCTCTGCCGTCAAATGCTGCGGAGAGACGACGCTAGTGAGACGTATCCCGAGGACAGTGACAAATTCGACCCCTATTCCTACAAGTACTACAAGGACAAGAGGAAACAACGAAAGACGCGGGATAAGGATCCGCACCGCCCGCGATGCGTCATCCTATGATATTGTCAGATGACAGCTTATAGGCAGCCAAGTCGACACTGCTGGTGAAAGTCTGGCCCTAGTCAGATGCATGATATCGACTGGGTACAAGTAACCAGTCTTGGGTCATGCTACTGATACGAGACACGAGACGACTACAGGACATTGATATTTACAAAGAAACATGGGCGACCAGGTACTAGCAATCATACCCACTGCATTTTCACGCAACCGCATCGCAAAACGGGCTTCATTGAATATGCATGCCTTTTATTCGGATATCTTCGCATTGTCTTCCAGATATGGAGCGAAACAGACTCCTGGACTTCTCACGACTACATGGAACACACGGGAAAGCTTTGTTTGCTATTATTACGTGGCTAGGGGCTTGGAAGGCACATTGGGCTTGAATTCACCAGCGCATGCAAGCCATGCGCTCTCAAATGGGAGTTTCTGGGGCATGGGGTTTTGGTGCTTCTGTTTTTTCTTTTCTTTCTGTAAGATGGTTCCTGCGCAGGCAGAAGAAAAGGTTCATGTGTCAGTGTGGGAATGAGGCAAGTAGGTTCCTCTTTACACACAACATGCTAGTCACCCCCTATTCCGAATATATATATATCCCAATTGTTCGCGAGTCGACAAACTCACCCTCAGCGCGCAGTCCATCATTATTATCAGTCTAGTTTCCCTCAAGTCGAATGCAGAGAGCAGGGGCACCCAGCTGCATTCAGATCGAGACAGACCAGCCAATGGCCTGCCCATTCAGCAGATATACGTCGCACATGAGAAATGATGCCGCGCTTGAACTGCGTGTACGATGAAGGCCACCCCGAAGACTCATCAGACGGCCAGCACCGTCTACTCATCTTTCAGGAATGCCCAGAGGAAAAGGGACACTATTTCATCTCATGCAGAGGGAATAAGCATACAAAAATTCGGCTAATGCACTCCTCGCACGCTGGGTACCTGATCTTACTCAGGGCATCTTACGCACGTGTTGGGTACAAATCGGATAGAGTTAATAAGACCGATGTCGTGGGCTTCTAGCCCCCACGCTCGGGTTTCTTTCTTTCCATCCTGGCATACAAACATGTGTTAACTCAAACCCGCTGCTGCACAGGTCTCGCCCAGCCTACCTAGGTACCTGCCTTGGAGGTGATACGGGGATTCATTTGACCTGGGAACTTATCTGCTTTAGTGTTGGCTGTCACGCACTACGGCATCATCAAATCCTTCGAAACTATATTGGGTAGACGTGTACGGTTATCCCATTGTTGTCCCTCGGAAGTATTCATTCTGCCTCCGTGTGATACTGGTTGCCTATGCGACTCTTCCCCGGTAATAATGGGGTTGGTCATTGGTTCAAATTCACCATGACGACGAGACTGGATGTAACTGGGAATGTATCCAAATGGACTCCGTGCTGCTCCCTCCCTCTTCGTCGCTTACATTCGTCACGCTGCGTCTCCGGGAAATTAATTGCAGCTGAAGAGAGAAGGGGGAACCTGGGGTGATCAGAAGAAAAGGATCGCGAATCTATACCCCACGCGGAAAAACGGGATGTCGGAAGCTGACTCTCTACCGGTGTGCGTGTTCTCTGTTATCAGATCATGTATTTTGTGACAGGGTCCATGTCCCCAGTCCCGCGGACGCGACAGCAGGCGGGTTCCCGGGGCGGAACGGACTTGTCATATCAGGGCCAGGGGAGGGGAGGGGTGCTTGTCATATATGCGGCTACCGTATATGACAAGCTAAGCAAAGTCAAACCGATAAATAGTACGACGGACGAGTCTCTAGCCTCACCTGTGTAACTATAACAATCATATACTATATTTTTTGCATTGTTGTAAAAAACAGGTTTGGTAGGTATGCACACAGTGTTTCCCCCGTCGCGAAACACGTGATGAGCGAAGGATTCAGCAAACCAAATCGAGAACTTATCGTTCTACCAGCATTCACTTTGACTTTTCTCGGAGCGACCAAGGACCAGGGTCAAGAAAAACGAAAAACAACGACCCATCTTCGCTGGCATGTACATACTTGTCCCATTACAGCAGCTCGGTAAACGCGCATCGTCATGATCCCATGTGACCTTTCCTCGACCTCTTATTGGATATAGAGATTCTGTGTCGGTGAAGGACAAGAAGGCCACTGGCAGACAAGGCATGCTGCAAGAGCCTAAGAAAAGGAATAGAAGAAAACACCACTTAGAAGATAAGAGCAGCAGCAGCAACAACGAAATCCACCTCCCCCAACCCCTAGCGCCGTGCCATTCGCGGGCGTGGGGGTTAGCTGGTCAAGCGGAGGAACCTGAGAGCCCCCGGGGAGATCCAAGTTGTCGTGGGGGTTTGAAGCCTTACCCTGTGTCGTCGAAAAAGGGGTGGCTGGCTGCCAACTGATAAAATGGATATGATGCCTCGAACAAGGCAACTAAACTGCATCGCAACTACAATCTACGGCCATAGCCAATGGAAGCATGTCACAGGAATGACAAGGTAACCGTACTTACCTTGTGTTCAAAGAAGGGATCGTGTTGTGAGTCTTATTAAACATTGTCTTGAGATTCGATGATGATATCTACAAGCTCCTCCTTCTTCTCATACCCCCCACCCTTTTCCCTCACAAAACCTTACTACTCCTCCTTCCTTGGGGGGTTTCGGTTATTTTCTCTCCTACGCCATGCTGGAAGAAAAAACAAACACAGCAGCTCGCCCGCTCGCTTTTTGGCATTGCCCAAAAATTCATAATGCAAAAATGCTCTCTCTCTCTCTCTCTCGCGGCTTGCCAACAGGGGGGGTATGACGTTATGCTATGTCATGATGATGGATATGATAAATAAATGAAGACATGCGTCTTGTGTACATGAGGAAAAGGAAGGCAAGGGGCTTGGTCGGCAACCCAAGTGGAGCAAGTCCTCTATGGGCCGCGCCGTTCTGTTTGCCGTCAAAAGATATCGCTAGGATGAAAAGGAAAAGAAATAGAAGGGAAAGATGGTACTTTGCCCATGAGTAATCGTTAATGTACATGTGACACACGAGACCATGATGAAGTGTTATATGGCTTCGTGGAGAGTGGGTGGATTTAGAAGATGGCCATCTAGCGTAGAGGTGTGACGCCGATGGATGAGTTGAGTCGGAGGTGGGTGAGAGAGCGCGTTTGTCGAGTTTCACGAGTCCAGTTTCACCGTGAGGTGGACTAAGTCGATGGTGTTCTTTCCTCCAATGTTCAGGTTCTCTGCCTTGGCCGGTGTTGTCCCCGGGCTTGAACCACTGGGAGTCGCATCCGAAAAGAACTTTTGAAGTGCCATTTGCGCCATAACAGCGTTGTTCAAAGACTGGCTCTGGATCACAAACAAAACAGCCACGCGAGCAAAGTCAAGGACTTGCTCAGTGACAACAAACTGAGGAACCGTCGAGGTCGTTGATGGGGGCGCGGATGTAGTAGTGGCAGTCGCTGTCGTCCGCGGGGGTGCCGTAGTCAACGGAGCACTCGGGGGTGCCGAATCCGGGACAGTGAGCGTCGTGGCGAATACTGTCGAAGCGTCGGTCGGTAAGCTGGTCGGATTGGTAATTGTAGTTATGCTGGGCTTGGCAGGGTTGTTCAACGTGACAGTCACATCAACGCCAGGAGAAACCGAGATAACAATGGGAAATCCAGACGTGGCAGCCGCGCCGATTCTCTGTAATGAGGGATCCACGCCGGCATCCGTGACCTGATCCAAAGCACCTTTGACTCGAGTTGCGGAGCCACCAAAAGTAACCAGGGCGTTCTCGGCGTTGCAAGAGAGACTCGCAGAGTTGAACTTGGCCAGAATCGCTGTAGCCGACAGAGGAATAGAGAAGTTGGTGTTCGCCCCCTGTATAAGCCGCGGGATTGCTTGTCCGAGCGTAACATTTCGAAGAGCAGGGTCGTCGGGGCTCAACATCGTCGTGACACAGCCATCCGAGCCTGGTACGGTGCAGGTAGACCCGGTAAAGCCATTGGAGCAGATGCACGCGCAAACCCCTTGGTTGATGACGTTGGTGCCGCCATTTTCACAGGTCAGTTGGTTCATGCATGTCTCCATTGCCGGTTGAGCACCCTGCGTATTTTGCTTCCGAATGACGAAGAACTCCAGGGGCACAATAATGGCAGCGGCTATTATGATGACCAAAATAAAGAGAAGAAGGATAAATCCCCACATAGGCAAGCCGCAACAGCGTCGGCCCGGCTTCTCTTGTCCTGGTGTCCCAGGCGATTCCGCATCTCGTTCTCTATAGGTATTGTCATAGGCATTGGTATCCTTCGGGATTGCCGCTTGAGGCTGACCGCGAAATGACACCCGGCCTAATGGTAACGGCCAGGATGTCCCACTGAGTCGGGTCGGTTGCTGACTTCTCGCTTGGGCTGGAGGCGGGAAGGCTGCCAACATATCCGAGAGGCCGGATTGATGCTTTTCGTTGTCATCTACCAAAACGTTAGCTGAGATCATAAAGCCTGCAACAAAACAACCTACACATTGAGAATTCCCTCTCCATATCCCTGGCATTGTTGTAATCCCTGGGATATATGTCCGGCGGAAAGTCGAGCACATTGAATTGACTTGCTGGCCTCCTGCCTTTTTCGATCATTGACGCTAAACGCGTCGCTCTTCGGATAAGATCAGGCAAACTCGTCAAGGAACCCCTGGCCTCGGCATCTCGTACCGCGTTCAAATCAAGGCGTGGTGGCCGTCTTATTGCTGAAAATCTATCGGGCCTCGGTGACACAGGGATGCTTCGGAGTCCCGATGTATCTGTGGCATTAGTAGCATCCGCCGCGCCAAGCATCGACTGAGCTGCAACCCCAGTTCCTGCTGTCGCCGCGGTCGTTGATGGCGCTCCTGAAGGACCACCTGAGCTTGATGATGCTTCGATATATCCGGTGCCTTCTTCGAATGGATCCTGAGACTGAAAGGGTTTCGGTTTCGGCCGTGACGGGAGCGGTAATACTATCGGCATTGCATCCCTACTTTCGGCGCTCCTTGTCGTGACTAGCGACGGTTTCCCTTTTCTTCCTATACTCGCACTCCGTACTAGGCCACGCTCGTCTGCATCGTCATCGCTGTAAACCGACTCCTCCGCTATCGCGTCGTCGAAGTAGGCTCCATCGGGGCTGAGACCAGGTGAAATTGTACCAAAACTTTCGGGTATCGCAGCGCTCGAGGCATAAGATGTGTGTGAACGCGCTCTAGGGCTTTCTTCTGGGATAGGTGACACATAAGACGCCGTAGAATAAAAGGACGAGGCACCGCGTCTCGACGATGGCGGTGGTCCCAAATTGACACTCCGCCGTGGTGCAGGAGGAGGGGGTGGTGGTGGGGGTGGTGGTATTCCTAGCCCATCCGGCGCGCTCGGCGCACTTGTGGGTAATGGGAAATCTGGTATCGAACCGACTGAAGATAAAGTTGACGGCCGCGAAGAGCCCCCCGGCGTCTCTGGCACGGAGAGCTCTGATACTCGTTGGTTCTGTGGCACGTACTGGAAGACAGGTGTATGCTCCTGTAACCGGGAAGCATCAAGAATCGAGGGGACGCGACTTGGCCTAGGTGGGCGCTGTGGTGGCTGTGGCGACCTGCCCGGAGGAGGTCTATATCGGTCTGAGCCTTCGGAGCTGGTAGGTGAAGGAATGGGCCCGGCGAGCGGCCATTGCGGCGCCACTGGCTGTGGTCTCGATATTGTTAATCCTCCAATTCCATTTCCAGGTGGTTGCGGCGCCCGACGCGGTAACGGTAAGGATGAATTCGGAAACTCTGGGGGTAGTCCTGCTTCAGCCCTTTCACGAGCCCTCCTCACCGAACCTGCAATCCCAGATGGTCCGTCCATCTCGCCCGCATATTGAGCTCGACTCATTTATTCCAAACACAAAGCGCCCGGCAACTCGTTTTGGCGATTCCACCTCGGTTTTCCCAAAACCTCGAACTATTGGCCTCGTTGATCAACAGCATACGAAAATATCCGGGTCCAAGACAAAAAGCTGAATGCAAAGTGAAGCGCCGTATTTGACAGCTGGTGAGGTCGCCGGTTTTTGGGGGGTTTTTTTTTTTCGAGAAACGAAAACAGGTTTCCGGTTGTATTACTTCCGTCGAATGAGCCGGTGAGACCTCGAGAAATTCCGAAGTAGATTGAGGCTTGGGTATCGCAAGCCTTAGTTGTGGAACGAAGTACTCGTGGAGCGAAGATGCAGAATGGCGAAAGTAAAAAGAGCGAAGGCAATCCCTATGGATGCTGGATGCGTTGGTGAAAGGAACACGGTGAATCCCATGTAAAGCCGGCCTGAAACAATGCGGCAATTGTATAATGAGAAGATAGAGCGTCAGGAGAGTATAATTACTGCATATCCTGAGCGGACAACGCAAAAGACTATAGTACAAAAAATTAGTCCTCTATAGATCGAAGCGAAGTAGAGCAAATGAGTGAATGAGGCAGGCCCGGCTGCGTGTGGCGGTATTTTGGGACAAGAGTATCGACGGGGAGGCAGACGACACCAAGGACGGGCAGAGAGAGACCAGACGAGATCCCAGAGGTCAGAGGTGGCGGACGGAGGTCACGCATCCCCTGTCTAGGCCATGGTGCCATTTCTGGGGCTACTAAGGGGAGAATGATGGGCCGGTATGAGAATGGTAGGCTAGGTGTGGTACCAGTTGATTGTGGACAACACAAAGTACCAAACAGACAGGGAACACTTAAACAGCCGAGCAGCGAATGAGAGACGAATAGAGAAGGTCACGTACACTTGAAGTTTCGCGATGAGAGGGAGCTACGCTTGGTAGACGTTGACCGGGTGCAACGTACAGGACGATGCAACGCAACGCACTGTATATCGGAAGAATAAGAGGAAGAAGAAAGGAGGACCACGTGGGATACGCAAAGACGAGTCGAGTCGTGGCAGTCAGATTGGATGA
The DNA here is from genome assembly GCA_039105305.1 of Apiospora arundinis. Taxonomy (NCBI): domain Eukaryota; kingdom Fungi; phylum Ascomycota; class Sordariomycetes; order Amphisphaeriales; family Apiosporaceae; genus Apiospora; species Apiospora arundinis. Next base: position 1,786,996 of record JAPCWZ010000002.1, on the reverse strand, counting down.
ACCTGAATAATCCCCAACGAGAATCGCGACGTGAGGGAATTCCGAGAGGACAGGCAGACAGGCAGACAGACAGAGTGAGGCTGGTTCCTGAGGTGCCACGGTGCGTGGTGGTGGTAGACTGGTGGTAGTGCAACCTTGGAGGCTCGTCGTGTTTCAGGTTTGCGGGCAGAACAGGGTCGGGTGGTGGAAGCGAGGCAGAGGGAGATTCAGAAGCCTATGCGGATAGACTTGGGCGGCGATCAAGAGTCAATCAAGCAAAAAGCACACAAATACTCTTTCCTCTGCTGGTGGGTTCGGATCTGCTATTGCTGCTCCAGTTGTTGTTGTTGTTGGCGCCTATTGGATTGTTGTCAGGCGTAGGCGCAGTTGTGAGTATACAGACAGGCGGGCGAGTTTGCAGAAGAAGATGCGCTTTGGGTCGGGTTTGAACGAGAGAAAACGCTGGGGAATGTCGTCAAGACACACGCACACAGCTTTCAGGCCAGAAGAATATCAGACAGGCCGAGATAGATAGCTGGGCCGGACAGAGATTCAAAAGAGCGACGGGGAAACAAGAAATCAGCCGACGTAAACAGTTGCGCTTGGGCAAAAAGGCAACTTGCGCCTGGACGGGTGAAGAGAGAAAGGAAGGTTTAAGTTGACCGATGTCAACGATCTTAGGTGAGCGATGGGCAGCCGACTAGCTAGCTGCTTCCTGTCTGGTCTGACGGAAGAGGAAAGTATATCGGAACTTTTCCCCGTGACTGGCTTGACGAGGCAGAAAATATCGAGGAGGGGAGAAAAGAACGGGTGGCCGACTATAGCGGGAGGGACGAACGGGGAGGAGGGTACTGCTTGGAGAAAATAGAGGCACAGTAAATGAAAATAGACGGGCGTCGACGTTCCATCGCTTGTGTAACGGATATCACATGGAGACCAGTGCTCCAGCTTCCTGCTTTTGCATACTCGATCAAATTTCCGGGCTAGTCAGGAATAATTAAATGTATTAGAGAGAGTGAGGGAGACAGAGAAAAGGCATACACAAAGAAGTTCTTCTTGTTCTCTTCATCTCTTCGACCCTTACCAAATAGACGGGTTGGTCCTTTTTCTAAATTACGAGGTGACTAAGTTCTATGCTGGGTGAAGTCTTACCATGACTTGCAAAGTACAGCCAGTACCTGCATGCTTACATGTACCTAAATGTAGGGTATGGTCCGGACCGTGTGTGTGGCTTCCCTCGTGTTGTTCTTGGTGTGCTCGGGGGTCCCCTTTCCAAATTTAGAGTAGAAGGGCTGTTGCGCAAACAGCGTCATTTTTCAATCTATTCTAGCTGTCATGGGCGCCTTGTTCTGTCAAAATACCCTTGGCTGGCTATTTCGCCAAATAGCTGGACGGGCGCGAGGTAGATTGGGCCCTCCCTTCTGGCTTGTCGTTTCTTGCATATTCCTGTGTTTGATCGGCGCAAATGGAGAACTGTTCCCCAGAACCCATGCAATCAATTGAGTGCTCGCTCTGCTGGCCAGGTAAGCTATAAAATGGAGAGTAAACCGTGGCCAGGAGCCGCGGGCAATTAGAGGGACAGATACAAATAGCATAGCAGTCTTCAATAGTTCAATGGTAGCTAGTAGTACATAGATAGCAGCACTGGCAGGTACTTAACATAGGTCTGCTTATTTCTGTTCTGTTCCTGGGGCTAAGCCTGCGCCTGCTAAACGAAGTCAGGGACCCCTGTGATTTTACTGCAGGGTCCATTCTGCAACGACGAATCACAAACAGACAACCCCCCAATTGGAAACACTAGCGTCATCACCTGCAGGTCTCTGGCCCCTTGTTTTTTTACCCTTGGACCCCGGTCTGGTCTTGTCTTGGTCTCTTTTGTAGCTTATTTTCCTCGACAGGGTGCGCGATCTCCGAATATCCTCAGCTCAGCTCACTCAGCATGGCTCACAACATGGCTATCCCCCCATTGACTTACCCGGGACCAAGCGGCCAAGTGGGCACGCACGTCAACATCCACCTGAAAGAACTCAGATTCACAGATGCGTATCCAATAGAAGCGACGCCGTAGCCCGAATCCCAAATGCCCGGCCGGCTGCCATCAATCAATATCAACCAACGGCGCCAGGTCTAATCAAACGGACTCTCCTCTCCTCTCCTCTCCATCACTTAAGCACGCCCTCGCGGAACAATACATGTAGTAAGGCAAATTCGGGGGAAGAAACAGGACCCCACTGCCGCAGCTACGCACCGTCGGCGTTGCAAATTTCGAAATGCATATCCGATTCTTGAGTCCCTTATTGTCATCTCTTGTGCGACACTTGGCAGGCTCCCGGAGAGCCAACACGGAGAATCATGCTGTGATGCTGCCTGTAGCATCCATATCCATATCGATGGCAAAGCCAGCTCATCCGCCTTTTGCGCACCCACTGTTTACGCTTCGCTTGGAAGAAACCAGAAACCATGCTTAATGCAAAGGAGCACATCATTTGTTTCTGCTGGTTTACTAACGATCCCGTTCCATGCGGTCGGTCGGGCCAGCTAGCCAAACGGCCGGCCGTCTTTTTCCCCAGTCGCATTGCTAGCTAAACCTTGGTTGTTTCTGACAGCTCACCATCCCGCTGTCTTAGATTCCGACTGACCCTTATTTACTTATTTGGCTTTTGCTTTTATCCATCAAGCTGCTGTCCATAGCATGAATACCTGGCTTCGTTATATGCAGGCCCACGGAACGAAATGACATCCGGGCTACACTTGCACAGAATGGAACAGAGACCTTCCCTCATGAGGCTCAAGACGCACTACCTGCTTGTACTGCATGCAAGGCTTGTTGCTCCAGGCAAACGCAACGCAAATGCCCCAGACATCAGACGACATGGACATCACAATCTCGACTATCCGGCCTGTGTCACAGCGCATTGTCTCAACAGTAACCATTAGGTAGTAAGCGATGGCACGTTGGGTAAGTTACGCCAAAATTTTGCCCCGGCGATGGCTGCGACTATGTAACCTAGCGGCATTGACGGCTTGGGGGCAACGTGCATAGGGGTTATGTAAGTACTTTGGCAGCGGTCACAACCTTTCCCATGCAGAATTTCTCCTGGTCACAAGCAGCCCTGGGTAACAAGTAATAAGAGGACGCAGGAAGGAAGGGGCGAGGGAGGACTTGTTGGTTTTGTCATTTTCCCATCCAAGTTCTTGTTCGTGGTCTAGATGGATTCATTTAGCACAGACAGACCGCTCAGGCTGTTTGCGTGCTTTTTCGCAAGTCGGTCCGGGCCCTTGGCACTTGGCGCTGTACGCTGAAGTTATTGGATCATATGGCGTGCCAATCATATGACCTCCAGATTCGACAGCGAGCCAGAGAGCGTTGAGAGCTGGCAGAGCCTCGAGTTTGCGACAGAAGTGTTTCAGATCGGGAGCCCGGATTTCCCAGCTGCCAAGTCATATCGGCCCTCGCCAATCACATTTTCGAAACTGGGATCTCCGGTTCCATCCAGCCTCCTTCCGCTTCAGGCAATTCTTTAGATCCCTTCTACCAACGCGCGCCCGCATCTTGGGCCGTTTCTTCTCATTAGCCGCATGGCTACCCAGCGTGTGGTAAGACATATCTATCCGTCCCGTTCAAGCTGTGAAAGACATATCACATCGTATGCTATTTCAGCCAATCTATTTCCATCCCGAATCATTGACTGCCGTGTCTGTTCTCGCCGTCATAGCATCGTCAGACGGGCTGCTGTCCAAGCTGCACTGCTTTTTAGTCGACATGTGGGGACTCGACGCGCTCTAGAGAGAAACGCGAATACCAACGGGATCCAAACGAGTAATGAGCCTAGCAGCCTAGCAGCCCAGGAGGTAAGCTGAGGTCGACTAGGAAGGATAGTCTCGGTCTCTTGTTTCATGGAGATAGAAAGCTTCTTTTGCAATCTTGCTTAGCCCGATCGTAATCAACTGCACTGGGCAGTAATTGGCTTTTCAGCTTGAGATTCTTGAGAGATCCTCTAAAGATCATCTAACTACTAGAAAAGACGCAAGGGACGCTCCAAAAGCTATTCTATCAACACCTGTAACATCCACCTTCGGGCTAATATGGCCTCTCTGCTGTTCATCTCATTGCGTCAGGTGTATCTATCCAATGTGGAAGCAAATGGTTATGGGGATAAAAGTAAAACGTAGCATATCTCGGGTTGGATTGATGCTCCTACTTAGAACCTTGCAATATGAAATTAGATCCTCTTGACATACCGGTGGATTTGCAAACAAATCTTTCGTCTTTTGAGGTCTACGTATAGGAATCCGTAGCTTTCTCACATTCATCGACATATACCGTCTACGTCAGCGGTGCTTCATAGGCAGAAGTATCTCGTTCTCCTTCTCAATCACGATACATCGTGTATCTTCTCCGCCCCTCGCTGCTCATGAGCATACCGCCAACTACGGCCGAGAGACCGGTGCCCTTGAATATCGTCTCGTACTGCCCCCGTTTGACGATCGGTGCGTGCGGCTTTCGGTGTACGCGGTAGCAGAGCAGTGTGATGATTCCCAAGTAAGTGCCCGCCGAGAGCTTGTACTTATACGTGGTGAAGAACGAGTTGTCGCCCTCACCTTCTACACTCACTGGGTCAGTCACGGTGCTGGCATGTCGTTGATGTTTGAGTTTGCGACGGGTTTCGGTCTCGTTTTCGGTATTACAGCAATATGTTTGGGTGTTGAACTGCTCATTGTTGTATGACTTGATGTGATGAAGTGCAGGCGTATGAAGAGTCGATTACGTCACGCAGGTTCAATGCGCGCAGTTTAGATACTCAACTTAGTGAAGGCATATTGAAGTGTTTGTTGAGCAAATGATCTCCGTAATGCGTCATGTGAGCCGTCTTACCACCCTTCGGAGGCTGTCGTCTATTGAGGTATCATGGCGTGGGAGCGGCTCCTTTGTTTCCTGAAGGCAACACAGTCCTGGGTGAAACTGAGAACACCACAAGATTAATGGCAAAGCCACTCACTGGCCTATACGTTGGCCTTTACTCCCGATTCTTCTGGTAACTTGATAGGTTGAATTACATGAGTTGATCACTGTTCCTCTTCAGCATATCGTCCGGGCGGTTTACCCTCCCCTGATATTCCCTATACTAAGAGGCAAAATAAATTTAAACACGCCTCTCGGGCTGGACTACACATAACGTAACAGATTTAATGACTACAGACGTATAACATGGTTTGTCCATCTCAATCACATCCGTCGCCCTGGATTACAAATATTTTGGTTTGGTGGACAACTGTCGACACTGATTCCTGGTATTGGTTGCCACCTTGTCGGACATGCCTCCGGGTTCAAGTCGAGAACTGCAACTGCGTCTCATATCCCGCTGAAGTGCTTGCTCCTCTGGCGCCACATGCTGGCACTCTATATTGAAGTCATTGGAGGTTCACTGGCAGAGATATCCTCGAGGTCTCTTAGCCAGGTATCCGAGTGCCAAGCTCATATTCTCTAGACAGCCAGAAACATCTTTCAGCAAGGACTTTGCCCTATCAAACTAGGGGAACAAAGACCCTACTCAAGCCAATGTACTAGAGTATATGTCTATTTCACCTTGTGCCACTCTAGACGGCTTCCGAACAATGCGCCGCGTTTTCGTGATCGGGGCGAAAAGGAGGCGCAAGAGACATTGTGTATCCGACATCATAATGCCACTGTCCTTAGGTGCTTCAAGTAAGTAACAAAGCCCTCGCAATCTAGTGGTCGTAGAGCACAACCATTCGAATATGCCATCTGGAATACTCCAGTGATGGCTGCGACTCAATGTAGTGGCGCTCATACCGCCTTGCAATACTATCAGGCGCTGTTTTTCTCATGCCCCAGTATCAGACTCTTCAACAGGCATGAGGAATCTCAAGATACGAGTACCAAAAACAACTTCGCCATTGTTACACGTTGTGACTGACTACTAGACGACCACATCATCATGATGGGTGCCGTCCAACAGGGGGGGTTCTTGGGGATGTGATCACTGGCTACGGATGGTGATGCGGAAGGACTTCGGTAGGTTCTGGGGAGGTGCGTCTTCATCACCTTAGTTCATCTAGACATCCTCAGATCCAGAAGAACCTAGGGGTTGGTCAGCAACGCATTTCGAGGCCTGCCTTGAAGCAGATACCGACCCCAAAGGTATATTCATATCGGCGTACAATGCCTAATTCCGTCCTTCGAATCCAATCACGGCCGCTGCGCCGTACTCAATCGCGCATGATACACTTGTCTCTTCTGACTGTGTTTCTATATACCGTGCCGCATCGAAATACTGGACCTTGTACGTGAGCTTAGCTACTGGGAAAATCTACGAAGGGGTAACAGGCTCCCAAGGCGATGATGTGCTCAGGCAACTAGACGGGTGTGTGGCTGATGTAGCATAGGCTTCCGTACTTGAACTGCCAACCGCAACACGAGTATTCGAAGTATCTGAAAGAACCCCGACAAAGCAGTAGGCTTCAAGTGATGAATACACTGGGCTATAAGTTGTGTATGATGCTGAGGCTTCGGGCACTCACGAGTCTTCATATTTGAACACATCACAAATAGCCAGCTTTATCGGGTGTGTCAAACTATGTACCTTTACCGCTGCGAAGCCGGGCAAATGAACAGGCGACAGAACACACATTCAATACTAGATGTCCTGGTACCTAGGTAGGTATTTACAAGCCAGTGCCCTGCCTTTAGAATTATAGTTGACACTTAGCGAATCTGCCGTGTTCGCCGAATTCAAATTCACTTGATGACTTGAGGCGAGCTATTGGGAATTACGGCATCCCTGCTCCAGGGCGGTAGCCACATACCGAACTACTGATAAATACTTTATTGAAACTATCTTCAAGCTCCCTTGATGGCTTGGCGATCTCAGCTGGATTTCAATGCTGTCTAAAGAATGTGGATTGGCGAATTGCCAACGACGACGGCCTTATAGCGACACCAAAATCGCGAAGAAGTTAGTTGGGACAACCAAGCCGCATAGGGGCGCAGGGCGCGTATTGTATATAGGTTGAAGATACTGGGCAGGCTCCTCGTACGTTGTGTGTATGTTAATACGATGATGTGATGGTACTTAATTGGGCGAAGTGCCGTATAAACGGAGAGCCCACTTCGAGCCAGGATGCCATCACGAGAGAATGACCAGATGGGAAACGACACAGACGGCATTCTGGTGCCAGCCTCTTTTTGTCATGCATGATGCAGGAGCCCACCTGTCCACCTACGACGTAGATCCACACAAAGTTCGATGGGAAGCGCGCCGGCCCCTCAGCTACAAGTCCCCCCCCCCCCCCCCCCCCGTTACAATCCGCTGGGTGGCATTGGTAGTGGAGGGATCCGATCATTGGATGACGACGACTGTTCCTGATTGGCACCTGCTGGGACTCAGCTGACACCTGCTGCCAGATCTGAGGCGGAGTCTGCCGGGCTGATCGACCTCAGGGGGCCGGGGGGCCAAAGAAAGTGACCTCAGAGTCTCAGCGTCTCAGACAAAGACCGCCCCCCCATCACACGTCGTCAGCTTTATCGACTTTCAGCCCATTCAACTCGTCCTACAACCTGACTAAACAACAAACTCCACCTCTCTTCGAACCCAGTCCCTTCTTTTTCCCATTCAACTCACTCTCCATCAAGAACCCTTTCCTACACTTTCTCTATTTTGTCCCATCCTATCCACGAAGAAGTTGTTCTTCAATACCAACACACCTGACACAAAATGCAGCTGTCATCCCTTCTTACCGCCGCGGGCCTGGCGGTCTCTTCGACCAACGCCTTCTTACTTCCCTTGTCCGACCCATCCGACAACGAAGTCATCACCACTCTCCCCGTTCCCATCAACGCCGAGCGCGTGCCTCGGATCTCGGAGAAGCGAACCCTCAAGCTGGAATGTGCTGGTTGCTCCGCTTTGGCTCCCGGCCGTCACCATGCCAAGTCGAAGCTGGCTGCTGCCGACGTCCCAAGTTACCTGGAGCTGGACTTCAGCGTTGACCACGCCGCCAACTCGGATCGTTTACTGCTGAACGGCTTCGAGCTGTACCCCAACTCAGACCCGATGGCCAGCACTCTCAGCGCCAAGCTACAGAACGACGCTATGCCGCACCACCAGATGATGCGACCGGGCCACATGAGGCATCAGAAGAACGAGTTCCCACTTGGCTTCGGTCTTCGCACCGCCGCCGTCGCCAAGAACGAGGAGGACAACCTGGAACTTTACCAGCTCGACCTGCAAATCATCGAGGTCGGCAACGTCTTCATCGACGGACTCCCCAACGTCCAGGTCAAGGTCATCAAGACACCCGAGGGCGGTCTGATGATTGGTGACATCGAGGCGACCGCTTCCGAGAGCGGCCAGAAGGGCAAGCCCGAGACGTGCACCAGCTGGGTCTGCCGCATGAAGGCCGCCGCCATGCAGCAACTCGCTCGCCTGCGTACTTACAAGTCATGCCACGGTAAGCCCAAGGCCATGGGCAAGCTTGAGGGCATGCACCGCCACCCCGGCCCCCACCACCTGAACGACGCACCCAACCACCGCGCCCAGTGGAGCCAGCTCATGAAAAACATCGCTTCCCACATTCTGCTGCCCATCGCCATCGGAATCGTTGCTGGTGTCAGTGCTAGTATCCTCGGCATGATGGTCGGTACCGCTATCGTTTGTCTCTGGCGCACCTTTGTCCGCCCTGCCGGCACCCGCCGACACCACCGTCGCCGCGGCCACTCGGTCCACAAGGCCGCTCAGAACGAGACTGCCGTCAACGATGAGAAGGCCGGCCTAATGTCTCACCAGGAGGAGGAACTCGATACCCCTCCCTCGTATGTTGAAGAGGGACTTGTCGAGGACAAGAAGCCCAACAACAGCTCTTAAACTGCAAAAGGCTCATTGAACGAATGCGCCTCGTTGGGCAATGTATACTGTAACACTCAGACGGAAGATGTTTAAAGGGGGCGAGGGTTAGTACCCCTTTTATCCGCCTTGTCAATCTGCTTGGGAGAGGATGATATGATGCGTTGGGAATACCAGTATGGCTTAGTAGCATGGCAGGCATGGCGATTTCACGATCCGACATGTTGATTTGGAGTACCTTCCTTCATATTTCCCATTCTCGTTGCTGGTATTGTACCGAGTAGCTTAAGATAAAATACCCACATTCCTTTCGATAAACAATATTCCTTACACAATAAAGCAAATTCGTTGCACCAGTCGAATGACGATGATGAACATTGATTCCGAGATACTACTTACTCTATTGCATACAATACATAACCTAAAGTATGTGCAGCATAAGTCCTGGTCGACCTTGTCCAAATGCCGACTTCCTGATCCCTGATCCGGGGCCTCTGGCAGTTGTCGGCATGTAATCTGCCTGTACTTGTATGGAGCCGACGTCCTGGATTTAACCTAGTCACTTGGTAGTACCCGACACTACTAGTCGATCAATGTAAGAAAGCGGAGTTACGTAGCTGCCCCATTTGCATCTGCATCTGCAACTGCTTTCTCTCTAGCCACCCACCTGCCCACACCTAAGGTTAAGACCTGGATTAGGTAGTCTCGCTCTATACGCACGGGCCATCCGGATAGCTGAAGAAGCTTCAACGGCCCGGGGTCAATCAACCTCATTTTCTATTATCGAACCGAAAATATTTGGCCAATTGATACATGTCGGCAATGAGCCATCACAGTTCATGAACTTCGAATCTGCCATGATTCAATCGAAACAGGTATGTTTCCACCTGGCCGCCCAGCAAACATTGGGGTGAGCTCTGACCAGCAGGCATTACAGGTTCCAATTTGAGGGACTGGTTTCCACCCACCGAACATCAACACTATACGCTACTGTCGCCCATGCGCCCTCGCACACTCTGAGTACGGGGCTTCCGGTCATCCAGAATCATGATGCAGTCACGATTGGCAGCGCGGCGCCTCCTTCTTGCCCGACCACAGCAAACAAAGGGACCCTCGATAGCTCGGCTGCTTGTGCGCCAAAGCCATTTGACCTCGATATCCCGACCACAACTTCCATTTCTATCGAATCCTCTGGCCCGAAATAAACAATGGCGCTATCTCACGACCGAGCGGAAACGATGGCTGACGTACGAGGTCTTCTTGGGAGCTAAATATATCGTATACACCTGGGCCATCGTCGCCTGCCTGCTGGTAGGCTACTGGAGCGTTCAACAGGAATGGCTAGAGAGAAGATACCCGAGCCCTCACGAATGGCGGTTCATCACGAGACTGCGATTCCGGCTCTTGAAATGGGGCCCCGACCGAACAGACACCCCGCAGCCCAACTGGGTTCAAATCGGCAACTTCGCCAAGAATGTACTGGAGCGATTGGAAGACCCGGCGACAGACGGTGCTGACCTGCAAGATTTGCTCGACGGCGGTATTTGGATCGATGGAATCGGTAACGCGGGAAAAGACATTACCGCGAAGAGCGAGCCGTGGAGGAGAGGCTACTACGAGGTTCTCATGCTCTGCGCAAAGGCGGCAGAGAAGCTCAACAACCACCTGGTGGACACACAGCGACATATCGTTTTCCCTGCGGAACAGGTGTTCGGGCCATCGAACCCGAATCCTAGGCCCATACCCCCCGGCTCACCAAGTGCCCCGCATGAGAAGGACTGTGAGGCCGCATATGAGGCACCAGAGACGTTTTATATGAAGATCCTCACAACCAAGGGCTTCACTAACAAGCAGAAAATGGACGCTGCCTTGAACTACGGTTCCTGGTTGGATTTCAAGGGGCTCCCGGATGCATCCGCCAAGATGTACGAGTGGGCTTTGCAACTGGCCTCGGAAAACACCTTGCCATCCGCCCTGCCTTACAACCCTCAAACGTTCATCCTGCAAGATACTCGCCAGCCCTCGGCCAATATTCTTACCACACTCACGGCTATGGCCGCCCACAAGGCACGCAATGACGATGTCTCTTCCGCCCTTCCGATTCTAATCTCGATTCTCCGAGCTCGTCGCTCTCTTCCGGTTGCTAGCGCGTCTTCTTCTGTGCCACTCGAAGGCGATGGACAGACTGCGTCGCCATGGTCAGTCTCCAACATCCTTGGAGTCGCCAAGCGCCTGGCCGCTCCGCCCGCCTACCCCGCTCCGCCGTCTGATGGCGAGGCGCCTCCTTTCCGAGATGCGAAGGAGCTATGCGAGGAAGCCGGCCTGAACCTCTACATAGGCGAGATTATGTATACTACTAAGGAAGGATCGACCGGGCGAGAGGATGGGCTAGCTTGGACCCGCGAGGCGGTCGACTTGGCCGAGGAGCAGTTGCACAAACTGGGCGCCGAGTCGCGTGACGAGGCGGCCAAGAAGACCTGCAAAGAGTGTTTGAACACAGGTCTCGAGAACTGGTCCACCATGGTGGCACGTCTCGCAAGAGAGGAGAGGGAGAAGCAACAGAAATACATCGGTTCTGGCGCGACCGCCCCTAAGTCTGGCTGGTTTGGCGGCCTCTGGGGCGAAGGCCAGGCACGACCCGAAAATGAGGTTGGCAGATGGACCGCTGAAGAGAAGGTGGTCAAGGAGCGGACCCGGAGGGCTCAGGAGATATTGGATGTGCTCGAGGCTCCCAAGGTTGGCCTCGGATCATTGTTCTGGGCATGATTACGCGGATTTTCTGTGTTTGTCCTCTCTCGTATTACTTGGTCACTGCAAACAAAAGTGTATATACCCTCGCTTAGTAGGAATAGTATAACGACTGCAACCAACCTCAATGCCTACCGCAATTGTATAATGCCTACAGCATTTGTGCATTCATAATTCCAACAGAAATTACTCTGATTCAACTCCGACGCCTATTGGATTCTGATCTAGGTTCCTTAGCCTTTTGGGACGAAGTGGGTGTTCGAAGATTGATATCGAGGTTCCATAAAGGGGCCAACTTTATATCGAAAACGGTATTTCCGAAAAATGGTTGAAGAAAAAGTAATTAATGCTGAGCAAATATATTTGAGGCCAACCACGACTTACTAATTGATTCATGTGGTCTCTTCACAGAAGTACTTTATCACAATTGTGTGAAAGAAAGAACCAAACGTCTGTCGCTCTACTGCGGATAAAAATACAACCATCCACTGTTTTGTCTTTCTTGATATGCCTGCTTCCGTCAGTCAACTTATATTATCCTCCATCAAGGCCTACGACTCGAGCCAGAAAGCCAAAGCGAGCTCTACGACAACAATGCCGCGTACAAATCTCCGAATGGCGAGGCTCTCCAAGGAGAACTCGACACAAGACGTAATGGCAAGGAAAGACACGCCCCCTGGTTCGCCTGTAGCTGGCGTTGGCACTGGCACTGGCACTGACGGGGGAAGTCGGACGTATTCCCAGTATACGCTGTCTCGGGAATCGTCGTCGATTTTTATGCAGTCACGCCTCCATCAGAACTATAGTCGGCCGTTGTCGGCATCGTCGTGCCAACAGCCTCAACAGCAACCGACTCGGATACAACAAATGCTTCAGTCATCGAGGCCATCGTCTAGACGGAATAGTTCTGGAAACAAACCCACAGTGGATTCCTCCTCCCGCCCAACGCCGCTCCCATTCGATCATGCAAACCCCGACGATAAGAGGACTGTGGATGGTGACGAGAAGAAGACAGAGGAGGAGGAGGTGGTGGAAGAGGAGGGCAGAAGAGAGGACCATTTGGAACAACAGGGAGAACAGCAGCCACCGATCTCGACAGCGACGGCGGCAAGTCCAACGCGGACCCCCTCGCCCCTTTTGACACTCTTCCCCGCCAGCGAAACCTCATCCTCTTCGCCTATCATTTCGCCAACGTCATCTGGACAACAAAAAGCAAAAAGGACGACGAGGCTGTCGCCGCCACTATATCTTAATGAAACAAACTTGGAGACGATGACTACGGCCGAAGCATTAGCCGCCTTCCTGGACCATCCCGTCTTGCATACTAACCAGGATTTTATCGAAGCCGTTGCCTGGAAAGAGGATGATGCCTGGAGCGGCAACAGCACCGGTAGGTCATTTATCGTCGTCGATGAAGATGCGGAAGTGCGCAAACAACAAAAATCAAGGAATTCTGTTGTGGCGAAGAAGAAGAACAAGAAACAGAAAATGGCCGAAGAAGACTACGAGTTGCAGCATTGGGACTATAGCAGCACAAAGGAGACAGAGTGTGCAGTACCTGTGGAGGCTACTACACCGACACTTGGGGAGTCGTGGGAGAATGGAGTTACGAGAACAAACTTCCGTAACTTTTTCCCCCCTGGTGTGATTTTCTGAAAAACTATGTATGTTGCGATATACTCGGGAGGAACAATGTTCAACACCGATGAGGCGGGATAGTTTTAGTAGAAAGTACAAAAGACAGACTTACAGTAGGTCATTCGCGTTTTCACGCAGGTAATGCTCATTGATTTCTTTCTAAAATTGCGTCTTCCATTCAAGAGGCGGAAATGTGTGCTTGTCTAGGTTCTTCCTAAGTTTTCATCCTGTCGTCAAGTCATCAAAGCTTGTGTATAACCTGCTCAATCACTCAGCCTCTTCATCCACATCCTCATCCTCGTCCACCTTTCTCTTTTCCGGAAGGCCTTCGCCCTCGTCCTCGTCCTCATCACCACTGATGTTCGCCCGCGGGTCTGCCTCACCAAAGTCGATGGGCGGCTGCTGATCGAGGGGCGCTTCCTGCCACTTGCTCCAGTCTGGGTCGAGGGAAGCTGGAAGCTTCTCGTCGGTGTAGGTGCAGTCGAGGATCGGGTTCACGTAGCAAGCGCTGCCGCCGTTGGGGGTGAGGGCGACGGCCTGGAGCCAGTCGAGTACTGCGGTGCGGGCCTTAATTAGGAGACACTCGACGTAGCACGGCTCGCCGCTGCTGTAGACGGGGCAGCCGTAGCGTGAGAAGGTCGTGGTGTGGGGGTTACCGTCAGGGCCCGAGATAAGGGTGCCCAAGGGGTCTAAAGAGGGAATCCAGGCACAGGCTTTCTGTTTGGTACGAGATCATGGTCAGTCATTTGTATCAAGAAATGGTGGCGGGTTTCCTGCATGGATGGATATAATGGGGAGGGAAGACTGGTTGTTGATGTGAAGAGTCAGAATTTGGGTTGGTATGTGCGTGTATGGACTCACCTCGCGTAGAAAAGTCTTGAAGGATTCACACTGTAGTTCATCTATGAGCTTGTATCCGCCAAGGATAGCGAGGCAGCGGATGCGGCCCTGCAACCGGCCCCAAGTCACACCCCAGTCGAGATAGTCTTCGACAATGTCGGCCCCGTCTCCGAGACCGATGATCTCAAGCGCAGCGTCAGCTCGAGTGAGAGCGGGAACGACTTTCTCGAAAACGTAGCGAACGTGGTCCTTGGCGGTGCGATTATCGGCCACGCGGTTTTCGTCCGTGATCAGCATGCCGCCGTGGACGGCGCTGGGCATGGGGGCGCCCTCGGCGCCGATCTGACACAGGGCGCGCTTGAGCTCAGGAGACCAGACGAGCTGGGACGTGTTGGCGAGGATGATGCCCGGAGCGGCGTCGTCTCCGGGTCCTGACTTTTGTCCCTGGAGAGCGCGCACGATGGAGACGAGAGAACCCTTGTCGACGCCGCCGGGCCCGCCGATCACGCGGTGGGCCAGCATGCCGAGGTCCTGCATGGTCTCTCCGAAGATGAGGACAACGCGTGACTTGGCCTTCAAGTTAGTGCTCATGAAGATGGGCACGTGTGGCTCCGAGGAAGACATGGTGCCAAAGGGAAGGAGGACCTTCTCCAATCCGAGGGCCTCCAGACGGCTGTGGACTTCTTTCTCAAGAGCCTCTGAACCAATGTTATGTCAGCCATATCACCCGATGAGTAATTATATCGCGGCTCTTTTTGTCGATATGGATGCAACATAGACATGAGATAGAGAAGAGACCGGCTCCAATTTACACCCCAGAACTCACCGTTGATTGCATATCGTTGACGCTCGTTGTGGCGTGGGTTTTTGGACAAGAAGTACTTGAAATAGTTGTCCGAATTCTCAATGGATCGGACCTCATCTTCCTCGTTGATGAAGTACCTAGGAATAGGTGAGTCACAAGTCAGTATGTTAACATCTCGCGAACTTGACGATAACTCACCCAAGTCCCTTCAGATCGGAGGGGAATTCAGGGTCTTTGGGCAGACCAGACCACAATCGTCGGAACATGGTTATTGCTGATAGCTAGCTGTTGCCTTTGAAAAGAATCAGGTGAAAGGGCACGTGTATGTTAGAAGGGATCTGTTCATCCGTGAGAGGAATAGATGAATCGGTTGCTCAGGTTCAGAGGACAACCTAGTTTTTGGCAACTGCTTGGGGAAAGATCGTGCTGGGAACGGGAATAGATGGTGAGGGAAGATGATTGACAGTTGCAGTTCTCATTGAATCTGCAAAATGAAGGCTCACAGAACTGTAGGTATTTCCGTATGGGTTGGGCTCCTTTCTTTCCGGACCTTTTCACGTTTGGCAGGAGCAAACAAGTCCTAACTTGCATTTACTGCAGCTTGCCGTTTGACCAAAATGCGTTCAATGTAAAGAAGATGAGATTGATTTTTGAGCACGTCTCTTGGTGAAATAAGAGAGACTGACGCTCTCTATCAGAATAGTTGGAGCCGGGAGAAAAGGGAGCAGCAAGTACGGTCCCGACCTATCTAAAGCGCGCCTTCTTTCCAACAAAGAGACACCTGGATATCATACACGCATGTCATCACAATTATGTACAAACGGTCGACGGTCCAATTACAGAATACAAGTTCTCTAATATTGTACAGCCAAGTTGCGATCGTCTTTTACCAACTTGCCTTCCTCACACCAGGAAGGTTGCCTTCCAATGCCTGCATCCTGAAGTTGTACTGCGCATGTAGTGTTAGTGATTTTTCAGTTCGATCGGAGCGGTTTTGCCCGTTTGTGTCCAAGCAAGACATACTCTGGACAGCTTGAAGTCTCTGAAGATACCGCGCCCCTTTCCGCCCATCAAACACCGGCCGCGGATCTGTGTAGGTCGGGTATAGCAGTGCATCTGGGTGAGTTGGAGCTGGGCCTCTGCCCGCGTTCTCGCCGGGAGCGTGGTGTTTCGGATGATGTGGCGGAGCGCTTGTCTGTTGTCCAATTGTCAGTTTGCGATTTTGATTAAATCGCGGATCGGGAGGCAAAGGCATAGACGCCCCAAATGTGTAGAGGAATGCGACGTACCTCTCGGGCTCGAACTGGGCGTAGACCTTTCGCTTGGTGTGGTCGCGAATGACGTGGGTGTTGAGGAAGCTGCCAATATCCAGCTTCTTGGCCTTGAACATTGACATGTTGGCGGTTGTGACGGTGGTTACCGGAATCAGAAGCTCTGTCTCGCCGTCGCGAAATTTTGGGTATGTCGTCTGTATGGAAGCAAGAGCTTGGTCCCTGATAATGCTTGCCAGCTTGTGGCGGGCCGATGGTGAAATGCCAGCTGAAGACCCGATAAGCTGATAGATATGATAGATAGTGCCTAATGGGTGGACCTGACTAAGGCAACCTTAAAAGCTCCGGAGGCGGCTCCCACTTGCTCCCACTTGCTCCCACTTGCTCCCACTTGCTCCCACTTGCTCCCTGTCAAGCGCCAAGAGTACAAGAGCAAAGGAAGAGGCCCACAGTAACGGGCAGCCTCTGGACTCTAGAACGGGCAATTGATGGGGGAGTGTCATCTATGACGTTCGTGCTCACAGTATGGCTTGAATCGCCAGATCGGCCAAAGACTTTTCAGATTTGATGTCATACCAGGCACCATTGTGGGTTTGCCGAAGACCTTGGGGTCTGAACGAAAGTTTCTATTCTCGACAATGCCCGGAATGACGTAGCGCTTTATCTCTGGCAAACCTGCCCCTCCATGGGATTCATCTACCATAAAACCCAGTACGACGTCCGCAGTTAGAATACAAGCAGATCCTCTCTACATCTTCATCTACAACATCTTCCAAGTGACTACTACACACTCTCACGTTCATAAACATACCATATCAAACACATATCTTCAGCAAGATAACAAACACCATCACAATGCCTGGCCACACTGAGAACGAGCGCTTCGAGGAGGGCAAGGAGAACTCCCACCTGGCTACTGACTCCAGTAAGTTTGATTCTACGACCCAGATGCAACCCGTCTCTTCTGCATGCTAACGAAATAATTGCAGAGGACCAGCGTTCCATTGCCAACCGCCTCGGCGCTGAGGAGCGTAAGGAGGACGGTCACGAGGACTCCCTCGAGACCCAGCGGATCAAGGAGGACCCCACACTTCCCGTACGTTATATCATTCCACAACACATATCTATGTTCTGAAGAGCTTGAACTAATAGTACATCTAGGCGCGTGCACACGGCAACAAGCCCTCAAGGGGTGCCGAGATCGACGCTGAGATCCAGGCCGAGGAGGAGGAGATGCTCGCCAAGAAGAAGGGCAACAACATGCCTGGCAAGAAGAACTAAAGGACGTTCCATTCAATAATAGCGAATTATGGGCTTGATTTTCTTTGGCGATGAGGGTACGGATTCATATGGCATATGACGGCGTACAAGGCTTTCCTACCATTAGGCCTGGGCTTCATAGAGGGAGTTCTGCGACAACACGCACTACGATAATGAACGATATTACCCACAATACTTCCTTCAGACCGAGTGAATATTAAAGTGACCATATTATGTAGACTTTCCTGGCATCCGTCTATTGTGCTATAATACAGGTTAACAAAGTCCTCCGGGCATACCTGTCTAAAATTCCCAAATATCATCCCTTTACAACTTGGACCCATTGATTCTCCTCTCTTCTCGCTCCTTATCCCGCAACACCCTGCGGAGAATCTTCCCACTGGGACTCTTCGGCACAACATCAAGGTAAGCAACACCTCCCTTGAGCCACTTGTAATGCGCCTTGTGCTCCTCGACGTGTTTACAGATAGCCTGCGTGATTTCTTCGTCCGATCGGCCTTCGGCCAATGCGGCGGGCGACTTAACCACATAAGCTTTGGGAACCTCGCCAGCGCGTTCTTCGGGGACGGGGATCACGGCACAGTCATTCACGTATGGATGTGTAAGTAGGTGAGCTTCAAGCTCGGCAGGAGCAACTTGGTGACCCTGTTTTTCTGTTGTCAGCCGGCTTATCCCTGCCTTTCTCACGTCTCTCTACTTTCCCTAGCCAAAGGCTAAGGGGTAGGTCATCAGGGTTGTCAGGGGCATGGGTCTCTCTTACCTTCACCTTGATCAGCTCCTTTATCCGGTCCACGATGGCGAAATGCTGATGACCAGCCTTGCTGCGTCGCACCACGGCAACGTCTCCAGTGCGGATCCACCGACCGTCTTCGTCCCAAACGAAGGCCTCGGCAGTGGCGCGCTCGTTGTTGAGGTATCCCAACGAGATGCTGGGGCTCTGGAGCAGGAGCTCGCCACGCTTCTCCTCTCCTTCCTTCTCCTGGCCCGTCACTTCGATCGGCCGCCCGGTGTCTGTGTCAATAATCTTGGCCGCGCAGCCGGTAACCAGGGAGCCCGCCGCGCCGACTAAAATGTCATTCTCGCCCGAGCTGAGCACGACGGTCGCCGTCTCGGTCATACCGTAACCCTGTCCGATCTGCCAGCCGGGAAACGCCTGGAGTACTTCCTCGTGCGTCTCGGCGCCGAGCGGAGCTGCGCCCGTGTAGACATAGCGTACGGAGCTCAGATCGTATTTGCGGCAGAGGGGTTGGTTGCGCAAAAGCTGGATGATGACAGGTGGGACCTACATAGGCGTCAATATAAATTAGGGTAAGTTCCGCTACATGGGTCAATAACGCTTATTTCAACCTTCTGGTCCGAGACCAAGCAAAAGCTCATTAGGCCGGGAAGGCAATCAATAAGTCGAAAGAGGAAGAAAGAAAAGTGTCTTACCAGATTTAATTGGTTGATCTTGAACCGTTGTGTACACTCCAACAAGCCCCGGAGCTCGAATTTGGGCAAAATGACGACCTGATCACCCCGGTATATGCTTGATAGCGCCACAACAATTAGGCCGTAGATGTGGCTCAGAGGCAAGACCCCTAAGGCGACCTGCGTCTCGACGCCCTTCTGGCGCCGCCCGACGGATTCGAACCAGCGTAGCTGCATCATGTTCGCTATCACATTGCGGTGAGAAACCATGACACCTTTCTGCAGTGTATTAATAGGTTAGCCACCCAGGTTCTTCCAATCGGATTTTGTATGACGCTACAATAAGAGAGCTTGGACTCCAAAGGCAAGGAAAGAAAGGAAGACGAACCGGCAAACCTGAAGTTCCGCTCGAAAAGCATATGAAGGCCACTTGCCGCGCGCCCTGGTCCGTGGTCCACGCCGGGGACTCGAGCGGTGGCAATGAACTCCCTTCCTCGATGAGCTCGTCGAGCGTCTTGTACGACAGCTTCTCCTTACTTGAACCTGCCGTTTGTATGATGAAGATGCGGTCCGCAGTGATGCCCACCGCCTTGGCCGCCTTCAGCGCCGTGTCCAGCAGTGGCACGCACGTGATAAGAGCTTTAGCCCCCGACGAGCGGAGCTGGAACTCGAGCTCGGACGGGGAGTAGGCCGCGTTGGCGGGCGTGGCGATGCCGTTCAGGCGGTGTATGGCGAAGGTGGACATGATGTAGTCGATCTGGTTTCGGCGACGGCGGTAAGTAATTGCACTTTCTATCTCGCACATCGGCGTAAAGAAGAGGACCCTACCGAGTTGAGCGAGAAAACGCAAACTGCCTTATCCCAAGGCGTGTCCTCGTTTACGCGCCAGCCCATGCGCTTGCCGAGAGACCGGGCCAGCAGCTCGTACCGCTCCCGCATCTCCTTCGTTGCGTATGTCTTACCCGTGACGCCGCACACGAAGGGGTTCCGCGAACTGGCGATGGACTGGCGGCCATATCGCTCTTCGCTCCAGAACTCGCCTATGGAGATGTTGCTGGGGGGATCTAGTATAGTATATTAGCCTCTCTCTCTCTCTCTTATTCTCCCTTTCTTTCTCTCGGGTTCGTCGATGGGCATTACCTACCAAATGGCAACTTGGGCACCCAAGAGGGAGGATGGAATATCATGTTGAAAAGATGATTGATAATCCGTTAAACACTGTGTCTGCTGATCTCGTTATGTCGTGTAACAACAGCTAGTGATTGAAGTTGAGTATAACCAGTCGCCTGATGGATAAATTTACAGGTGGAGATGCTGTTACCAACCTCTCTGAAGAAATTCCGATGTGAGATTCGGAGATTCAGCCAAGGTTGCAGCGTTCCCTTTGAATCCTATGAAGAGCACGCACTCCCGGTAAAGGGATAGCGACGGCCAAGGCTTACATACTACATATTTCGCCTTGCCTAGCCCCGGCTCTCGGTTGCGGCCGCTTGAGCACACGGCAATTATTACCTAGGTAGTTGCTGTCCTGTCTCCCCACACCCCCTGGTATAGCCGGTTGACCCTCATCCCGGTGTTTTAGTAACGCAGACCCTCTCCACTAAGTCCGCATCAGAATGCTGACCACCCCGCCTGTTTTACTAGCAATTAAATCAACTGTGGTTGGCCAACGCATAGGAGGCCGACACAGCGTGCTTGTATGCAGGCAAGTGGTAGAAAAGCGCCGGGCCAGACAAGTCTGTATATTGCCCTGCTATCTGAAGCGACGTTGTCGAGTAGAAGTTGAGTGACATTTCCTGAACCGACCATCTTATATCGATCATGCAAGTAAGGGCGGCTCTGCAATTTCCTTTGAGCCCCATGAAACAACAAAAATCAACCTCGAATCTCGTAAGTGCACCGTCGGCACAAAATGCCAGCGGCAACTGTTGGCTAGTGTTTTTATTTATTTATAGGTGGCATGTCGTGTTCAATACTTCAAGCAAAGGTGCTACTGGTCAGCGACCGCGCTATATAGCATTGAGCTGGATATGGTACGGAGCTTCGATCATGTTGCACAAGGTGTTCAATGTTGATGGAACATAGCCATGATAAATAAGTATCCAGCTGCGATAGAAGGGACGAGGACACGTTTGGATGAACATTGAATTTATTTTTCATTTAATTCTAGAATCATGGGCTACTCTGACCTTACGAGGTCTTGTAACAATTAGGCTATCAGGAGCGTTTGACATGCAACACTGACTTGACACCACTTGATGCTGTCTATGATTCGTGGTTTACAGCGTCCCAAGTAGCACCCAACGATCCACAATGTCAGGTTGGTAAAGGCTAACGTGGTAACGTCCACAAGCTCTAGTTACATTGAGCGTGGCGCGTAACACCCGATTGAAACCCAAGTTCCAATACAACGAACGATCCAAACACCAAGTCTTGCTAGATGAATCTTGTTTATGTTAGCTTCAGGTTTCAAGGAAACAGTAACCGACATAAAGTGATATGGAGCAAGTGTTGTCAGAATATGTAAGAATTGAATATCACATAACCAGCCGATATAGCAAACCCCGGCGAGGGCGCCATCGGTCGGAATCAATCGCAAATTACCTCATCATTCGAGCGGGAAAGGGAAATAAGTGCTTTGGGCAGGCGTGAAAAAGCTTACCTTTGTCAGTTTGGCAACATAGTTGAAGGCCTCGCGCCCTCTGAGGAGGGACAATTGCAGTCGAGATGATGAGAGAGAGGGAAGTCGTCCAGCAAAAAAGTTCTGCAGTAAAGGTTTTGTAGGAGGCTCGGCCAATCAAATAAGCTGGGACTCCAAGGTGCAAAAAAAAGAGAAAGAAGAGTGACGAGTGGGGCGTTGATCAATTCAATCTCAGCGGACCGGCAATTCAAAAGTCCGACCGACTTTGACACGACCCGCACTGCCAGCCTTTTTCCAGTGTGGTTAGCTAGGGTTACGAATTTCTATTCCCACACTAGAAGATCTCCAGGTTGAAGATTGAGAGCTGGACAACATCTGACTTTGGAGGAAAGCCAACAACATCACGAATCGACACTTCACCCCGGTACCATAATCAGTACGTTTATAATTCCCCAATCATCATCCGCGACTGCACGTTTTCACAAATACACCCATTCAGCCCGTGCCAAATTTTTCTGCGCGTCGCCAACTCCCAGAACTGACCACCGACCTCCATTTAGAACACCGTAAAAATGGGTGACGCTACCATTGTCGCATCGAACTGGCGCCTCGTCGAGGTTGGCCGTGTCATCCTCCTGCAGGGTAACGGCCCCTACGCCGGTCGTCTGGCCACTATCGTCGAGATCATCGACCACAAGCGAGTATGTTGAACCGGAATTCGCGGAAGGAGAAGACAAAAAAACGGAACCAGGGAAATTGACATAGGTTTACTCTAGGTCCTGATCGACGGTCCCTCTTCAGACGAGAAGCTCGCCGTTCCCAGACAAGCTATCCCCCTGGCCGACGCCCTGCTGGCTCCTTTCGTCATCGAGAAGCTGCCCCGTGCTGCCCGTACCGGTACCGTGAAGAAGTTCTGGGAGGAGGCCCAGATCGACGCAAAGTGGAAGGAGAGCAGCTGGGCCAAGCGCAAGGAGCAGAACGAGCGCCGCCGGGCCCTCACCGACTTCGACCGCTTCAAGGTCATGCGCCTCAAGAAGCAGCGACGTTTCGAGCAGCGCAAGGCTCTGGTCAAGGTCAAGGCCTCGGCTTAAAGGTGCACGAATGACGGGGAACGAGGTATAGATGGACAGTCATGACGACAGGCGAAAAATAAGCCCGTCGACTACTTGATACTACGGAACTGGTCTCTGCACGAATCTCATTTGCATGGGGGGTTGCTGGATTCCTTTGCTTCGTCTGGGAAAGACCTGTACGTCACAGCATCTCATAAGGTGACCGGCGTCAATGATAGGGAAATTCACACAACCAAAAAGAACACTGCAATGCATTTTTTGGTCTTAAAGGGATATGAGCGGACTGGGTTTTAATGTCCGATAGAGAATTATCTTACGAGATAATCAAGCACTTTGATGCTTTCTTCGATGCAAATATTGATGCTTCTACGGACCTTGCTCTTGACGCCAATCGTACTCCTCCCGTATTACCTCAATATTTGACATACGATGAACCTGTAACAGGCAAATGACGAACCGGCCACACTCCAGTAAAGGAGACATCCATCGACAACTGCCAAGAGTTCAAGAGCACATAGGTAGTGATGTGATGTACAGTAGACAACTCCATATCGTACCGGCCCAGTCTTACCCCAGAGAGAGAGATAGAGACGCATGCCTGGAGTAGGTACATGTCGACTTCTGGCAGACTTGTACTCAATTTCTGGCTGAATTCCAAAATAGGCTGGTTGGAGGCAATGAGACTCTGCTCAAAGGTTATGCATGTGGCTTCTTGCATAAATGACGATGAAGAAATGATTATGCAATTTGGAGGGGAGGGGAGTGCACAGGCCATTATGTGCCAAATTGAACCCTACTCACAACTTTTCACTTGAGGAATTCGAAGCAGCCAATCCCCGACCCGTCGAACGAATCAACCCCGCTAAGTCACTTGGAAGATAACTTCAGTTCTAAGTAGGTACGTTATAGCATTTTTTGGTCGACAGTCTCCAGGAACATCTAAATTGTAAGGCAGCGGCATGTTTGTGTGTTGTTTCGGCGTGTTTGCGACTTGAGGGGGAGCTTTGGTTTTTTGCCTAGCTACAAGCCTTTTTTGCCCTGCGCAATCGCCAAGTCTGTGTGTTCGGCGATTTCCAGCTCGAAATTCAGTTGAGCAAAACCAAAAAAAAAGAGACAACAAAAAGCTGACCACCACCCCCATTCACAGCAGCAAATATGGCCAACCCCCGTGTCGAAGAACTCCCCGACGAGGAGCCCCAGAACCGTCCCCAGGTCGACGAGGAGGATGACAGCTCCGACTCTGAGATCGAGGCCGGTGACGAGAGCGGCCCCCAGGGCTCGACCCAGGTCATCCACTCCCGCAACGAGAAGAAGGCTCGCAAGGCCATTGAGAAGCTCCAGCTTAAGAAGATTGGAGGCATCACTCGTGTGACTCTTCGCCGCCCCAAGAACGTAAGTGCTATCACGTCCCAAGCACTTGTGCAAAAAACTGGTTATTGCGTGGTGGCCGATGGCTTTTGAGGGCTCGGATTGGCAGGAGTTGATAGCCTTGACCTGGGGAGCGGTTGATTTTGTCACCCTTTCGTTGGTGTAGTGCTGCGAATGGAAACGATCCCGGCTCCAATGGACAATATGCTAACGAAACGCTCGCTCCAGATCCTCTTCGTCATCAACAGCCCTGAGGTCTACAAGTCCCCTAACAGCAACACCTACATGTAAGTCATACCTTCTTTCAAGCCATGTCTTGAACTCCAAGCTAATTCTATCTCCAGCGTCTTCGGTGAGGCTAAGATTGAGGACCTGAACTCCGCTGCCCAGCAGGCTGCTGCTCAGCAGCTCGCCCAGGCTGGTGGTGAGCACGACCACGCCGGCCACGACCATGCTGGCCACGACCACGGCAAGGCTGTCGAGGGTGAGGAGAAGAAGGAGGAAGAGGAGGAGGATGACGACGAGGAGGTCGATGCCGATGGCCTTGAGGACAAGGACATTGAGCTGGTGATGACCCAGGCCAACGTCTCCCGCAAGAAGGCTATCAACGCCCTCAAGGAGAACGACAACGACATTGTCAATTCAATCATGGCTCTCAGCGTTTAAGGGCGTTCCGGAATGGGTAAAGACTTGGGAGACAAGGTTAGGGCCTCGACTGTTGAGTCTCTAGATGCATTACGGCCAGGAAAATTCTCGCTTGGGAAATAAAACAACGGGAGAACTGCTACTTGCATTCTGTACTTCAATACCTTGAGTGTCATGAGAAATGTGAACCAACAATAAATCATGTTCTACAGCGAGTATTTCTGCCTTTCTATGTCCAGTGATTTCGCTTATAAGTCCACTGAAGACGAAGTTGCATGTCCTGTCTGCCTCCTTAGAGTAGATATGTGAAGTAGAACCACAGCCCAATGCGAAACTATGCCAAATTCTGTCACATCTTGAACCCTGGTCTATTGATTTCCAACTGCGTGCTCTTGAATGCTGTTATAATATCGTGAGTTGCGAACCCATTTGCTGCCAGATCCAGATCTGCTTACTTAATATTGGCCATATTAGGTGAGGTCCGGGCCGGGTCGGCTATTCTAGGAAGAGTGTGGCTGTTAATGCCTGAGGCAGCCACAATCTGCGAAAGCTGGGTGGAGCTGCTAGCAAACCTTCGACTCTTCGGCAAAGCCAGCAAGCAACGACGAATGTGAATTGCTTCAATCTCTCCACTCCATACCTCACATACCATCACCAAAATGGCAGCAGTAAGTTCTCCTGTTCCAATTGACGGGCTTGTGTGCTTTGCAAGGCAGCCCGACCGCCTGTCGCTTCTCAATTGAATCCCCGGCGTCTCTCAACAAACCCGTGTCCGACAGGAGTCATGAGCTAATTTTCCCTCTTTCTCCGAACAGCGAAGCGCCGCCCTCAAGCTCGACTGGGCTAAAGTGACCTCTTCCCTCGGCCTGCGTGGCCAGACGGTCGCCTCCCTCCAGGCTTTCAAGCAACGCAACGAGAACGCCCGCCGCAAGGTCCAGGTCCTCGGCGAGCAGGCCACCACCGTCGACTTCGCCCACTACCGCGGCATCCTGAAGAACCAGGCCGTTGTCGACGAGATCGAGAAGCGCTTCAAGGAGTTCCAACCCGCGACCTACGATCTCTCCCGCCAGCTCAAGGCCATCGAGACCTTCGAGGTTGAGGCCGTCAAGAATGCCGAGGCCACCAAGGAGAAGGTCGACCTCGAGCTGAAGGACCTCGAGAAGACGCTGCAGAACATCGAGCAGGCCCGACCTTTCGACGAGCTCACTGTGGTACGTGCTGCCACTGCTTCCCCGGCTTTTGCCGTGCTGGTCCGGATGAAGATGGGGAACAAGCATAAAACTGATCACGTTGCGAACTACTACAGGACGAAGTCGCTGCTGCCGAGCCCTCGATCGACGAGAAGACCGCCAAGCTGGTTTCCAAGGGTCGCTGGAACGTTCCGGGCTACAAGGTATGTTCTGATCCGTCGCCTCCGACTGTGCCATTGGGTGCTAATCGCTTTTGCAGGAAAAATTCGGCGATCTCTCCGTACTATAGACGTCCCGCTGCGACAACTCACTCTTCCATTTCATACGTGTACTCTAGCATTGTAGATAGCAAGTCAGGAAGAAGCGCCGGCAGAGTAGAGCCGATCGGTCAATCGAGAAATATCCTAATTTTTCCCAAACGAACCTCGTCTTTGTAGTTTATTACCCCGAGACCTCCATAACTGATCAACAGGACTTGGCATCAATGACTCTTGCAGTCTTACCTTGAGAGAAGAGCAGCAACAAATCGACGGCGACCTACAAGTGGGCTTGCGACCCCTGCTACTAGCATATTCCTCGTCAATACGGATGACTACGGTCAACTACGATCGCATACTGGATCACCTCATGTTGTCGGGATTGGACTGGCATGGCAAGAAAATATGTGACAGTAGAGCTATAGAATCGCTGGGGCTGTTGAATCTGAGAGTCGGCCTCTGTTTTGCTCTTTTTTTCTCCTGATTTCTCACTTATGGCTGACATTCCAGGCCAAGCTGCACTTCTAATCTATTGCGTGTACATGGCCATTGCTTCAGCTCTATAGCTCGGGTATATGCTACTTGGTTCGGGGAGTGAGGTTGTCGTGATATCATCCCAGCTATGCTGTGAATGGGTCCATATAGTCACCGCCATCTTTTGCCGAGTGCATATCCGTGTCAACCCCTTTTGGGTCAGCCGTGCCACGCCAAGTGTGACCAGGAAACGTCTATATCCTCTCTCCAAAGTCAATACACCTGCAGACGAAGTACCACAGCCGTTTTATGCCGCTGGAACAACGTATTCGGGCGCTCACGAGATCGAGATACGCCGCGGGCACAACTGCTCACCCGAATGCCTTTATTCCGCGCACCTAACCCCCCCAGCTATCCTAGCGAGCTCACATTAACAAGTGGTGCTTTACTCTTGGCTCGTCCGTTTTACATGTCTGGGACAAGGTAACAATAGATTATATTCAAAGCCGCCAACCTCTGCTGCTCGTAGCGGTTCTCGGCTGACGTTACACGCCGCATCTAACAGATAGCCCCTGGCACAGCCACCCGCCCCTTTCTGCCCAATGACCACATCTGCCGACAGAACAGCACCATATCCATCTGGGTTTGGCCTGTGGGATCGTGTCTAATGTCTTATTTCTTTGCTGGTCCGAGAAGCATGAGGGCTAGTAACTAACTGCAATAAGGGCCCCGGGTGTGCTGGAGATGCACCAAGTGCGGTCCAGAAAGCCCCAGGCTGCCATTCATTTCCTCAGCAACCACACCCCTACCAGTCCATGGAGAAGGAATGAATATATGGTGTCAATAGTAAGATCCTAAAATATCGACCCATCACCAATGTTCCTATAACTAAGCCGCACGCTACTTATGTGCCAACTGGCCAGAGTCATACCCTTCATTGGAACTTCAATCAACTAAGATGTAATAATTTCGGGCGAGGCCTCAACCGTTGTTTATCGTTATCTGCCATGCATGCCGGCCAGGCTCTGGGGCATTCAGTCTCCTGATGTTCTATCTGACCCAAGCTG
The DNA here is from genome assembly GCA_039105305.1 of Apiospora arundinis. Taxonomy (NCBI): domain Eukaryota; kingdom Fungi; phylum Ascomycota; class Sordariomycetes; order Amphisphaeriales; family Apiosporaceae; genus Apiospora; species Apiospora arundinis. The sequence goes on along the minus strand of JAPCWZ010000002.1, from coordinate 1,759,448 downwards.
CTGGCCTACAGAGTACGAAATCTGCCAAATGGAGATGTGAGGGGACGACAATAAACCCTATAACTATCAATCGCAAGACTGGTATTTCATCCACATCTATAACGACGCCCTGCTTGATTTGATTTGGCGCCAATGCCCGGCTGTTTATGATCAATGTGAGCAAGTAACACCAGAAGGCAAACATCGACTCTAGTCGCTGGCAACATTGGCTGCTCACTTTTGATAGCAAATGTGTGACCAAAAAAAACAAAACATTGGTATTTGTCATAATGCTTGAGGGCCTGCTAAGTAGAGACACATTACAAGTCTCGCAGTGATATTGTAGACAACACAATCGTTCACTTCGTCGGCAACGACGTAGACTTGGATGTTCCACTCATCATGAAAGGGAAGTGGTATCATAAACATGGGCTTGTGTTAGTAGAAGACAAATAAGTGCTTGGGCTGATCTCTGCCACTACCTCATATCAGGAAGATAGGGATAGCGAAGGGCGGCCAGTTGTCTGTTGGAAGAGGAAAAGACAATGGCCCTGCAACGTCTTGGCCCGAAGGACCTGGGCTACGCTTGGGACGCAACCGGGCTTCGTGGTAGAAGCTTCCAAATCACTCGCTGTTAACCTCATGGCTCACCATCCGTACACTCGGGTTCCTCAGCCGACCCCATCTCATAATTTCGATGGCTACAGAAGATTTCGCTTTATCGCTGTACCGCTGAAGCGATCTTGTGTGATGCTCTTATCGTGACAACAAAGCCCACAGCAAGACAGCGAACCTAGCGTGGGGGCCTTTATAGCGAAGGACCCCGAAAGAAAACCAATACTTGTCTTTCTACTCCCGGCACATTGGTCGAGGGCCACACCCTGCGACATCAAGATTCGACCAAGGTATAGCATCTTCATGTGATTAAGCGGCCAGGTAAAGAAAAGAAAAAACCAATTATACTAGTTATTTCCATATACCTGATCCTAGTCTATGATCCAGCAAGTAAGAATAATGCCATACGAGTATTAAAAAGATGGTGCGCCCCTCCTGCTATACCCAAGCATGTCTCAGAATCAAGCGAGGAAGCGGCCCACGAAGTGTAAGCCCGAAGATATGTGATGACAGTCGCTACGAGTGCGTGCTAGTTCAGGTCGCAAGAAGCAAGAACCCTCAGGGGTGGTACTTAATCAATCCAGGAACGAAGTGTGGTGTACAAGTGAAGCGAGAGTCCGCCTGCCCTGTAAGCCACAAGTTTCTTTTCCCCTCCTGTTGGTATCAAAACCCGGCGTGCCTACGGACTCACTAATCGTCCACTTCTTTCGATGTGAACATGTGCTCAAATTTTCTGGTTCGCAGTACTGCCAACTGATGCGCTCTCGCACCAAGCGAGTATGACGCTTGGGGTTTGTATACCGTCTCTTGTCTCAAAGAGTAGTCGTATGCCTTATAAAATTCCTTGACTCTTGCTTGGGCAATGATCGACTAGAACATTGACCGAATGTTGCTTGATGAGGGGAATTGCTTCTTTTTCGAGTCGTCCGATCAACGAGGTTGGGCACCGTTACCGCAGGTGTCGGACAGCGAGGGACCGTGGCGAAGATGGACTGTTGAGGTCTGGTATCAAAGTCAAAACTCGGTGGCATAATAAGGCATGTGTACAATTCTAATCAATGCGCGTGAAAAGGGGGGTGCTGCTAAGTAGATATAGACAAGAAGGCGGATAAGTAGAGGTCATCGCCAAGTGTTTGCGTTTCGCGAATCGCCCAAAATATCGTCAGCGGACACGTGTGGCGATGCAGACTCGCTGCAAGTATATAGCTTCGGGAAATAGCGCGCCTGCTAATGTTTATTCGAAGAGAAGGAGGGTCGGACACAGCGGAAGAAGGCGATAGGTAGGTAGATCTAATGACAATGACCAGTAGCCGTATCTGTAATGGAAGTTACAGTTAGACGTTACAAGTCCTTGGGTTCATTGGCACATAGTTTCGCGATAAAGTGTGGTGTTGTCCCTCGAGGCTATTCGAATCGTGTAGCTCGCAGGAGAGGGCGACGCTCGGTGGTATAGGGGATGCGAAACGGTGACATCCTCGCGACCGTTAGACTTATGAGAACCGTATGTTTAATGTGAGGACTCGATGGTAGGTGGTCGGTTGTTAAGGTTAGGCACTGCTTCTCAGTACTGTTGGGTTTGTTTAGAATTTGAGCCCCTGTCCGCAGAGGTTAGGGGGAGGCCAAGCCACCATTAATCGCGAGAGACTGATAGCTCAAGTTCGAGATCACATCATGGGATGCGACAGATAAAAATAGCAATAAAGACAGGCAGACAGGGCAACTACTATCACACCGTGCGGCATGATAATAGGTGTCCCCCCTTTCCCCCCTTCGCGGTAAACCCAGTCACCATGGCCAGGGCTCGCAAGCTTCGATTCTCGAGAGCTGATCGATCGGTACCTTTCTGACTTACAGGACAGGCAACCCTAGAACTTGCTTGCTGCATGCAAAGAAGAGAGGAGATATTCGCGGGCAGATCAATTTCTGAAGAGCGCCGACCAATCAGGGGGCTTCTTAGGCTCGGTCTTCAGGTCCGAGTGTACCTATTTTAGAGCATCCACCCGCACACCAACCAACTGGCCTACCACTACCACAGCTGTACCGTGTCGGCCAACCTAGGTACCTCTTGATGACCTGGTGGCTTGTAGCTTCCAAGTGGACCTGAGGTCAGACCGATGAGATGAGATGTAGCCTCAACTGTTTGCCTTCCAGTAGGTACCGGCGGTAAGCACATTGCAATTCGGAGTATCGTGTCCAACACCACATCGAGTACCTAATTCCGTATTCGATTGGGTGCATATGACCTTGTGAGGCTTTTGTCGTGAACGTGAATGTGAATGCGAATACAATGAAGATGATAGCCAGGGCCCCAAAACCTGAGACCCTAGTCTGGGCTCGTCGTGTTGTTTCTGCCTATTGCGCTCCGGAATGCACACGACATCTTCCGTCAGAACCTGGATGGGAGCAAACTTCTGGTCCCTGAAGAGTACCAGACGAGAATCAAAGGACCTTTGCTTCATTCTAAGAGACTGGTGGAGGTAACGCCAAGTGGCGAGGGCGCTTCAACCAGGTCCTTGGGGCAAGGGCGAGACTATGTACACATCACGATCAAAGTAATAAGGCAGGTAGTGGTAGTATGCGATTCAATGAATTATGACAGGGCGCACGCGGATGGCCATCCGGAGGCTTCCTGCCACAAGCGCCTAGGCTCTGCCATCCTTTCCGGGGTCCAGGGAGCCAGTGTAGTAGCTAGTCGGGGAGTTCTCGATAGATACCCACAACTGAGATCCATGGATTCCAGCAGAGCAATTATAATTATCAGAGGCTCCAGGACCGTTGAAATACCAGTCGCCACTGTGTCACCATGAGACGGCTACATGAAGCCGGCAGCCGGATGAAGAGGGTGCTTTCATCAAGAAAATGGGCGAGGCCTAGGGGGAGACTGTTCTAGACAGACAAAATTGTCGATGGACTGAGCAATTGTCGATTATTGGCTGATTAAATCCGAGCGAGACTCCAGGTTGAGAAGTAACACAAGTGGCCGAGGGAAATATGGCCCATATCCTTTTATGGGAGTAGATGAGACGATCTTTGCTTCGCGTGAGCGAACAAGGGAAATAAAGTCGGATTTCTGCCCCTGTAGGCTGTAGCCTGTAGTAATAGTAGCAGCGGAGCTTTCGTCTGATGATGGAAGACTGACAGCACCGCTGATAAGATGAAGCTATGAAATCACTTTTGCTCCGACTAGGTTGGGTCCATTAGCAGGTGGGATGGACAGGTAGATGGGCGCAATTTGCAAGCCAAATAAATTGATGCCATTTATGGTCAGCGCAGAGGTAAAGTACCATCAGGTAACCGGAAACATTAACAAAGAGAAGGAAGGGCAGGTGGCAAGCCGAAGTATGGTATGTACATGTATTCGAGGGCTAGTCGGCGCAAATCATATGTTGTTAGCTCCAGCTTTAAGGTTGCCTTCTTGGCTTCTCCAATTGCTGGCCACTCTTTGCTTGTACTGGTAGAGCTTCAAATGTTTGGAGGCGAAGGTGTTAGTAACAGAGGGTGCCAGACAGTGCTGTACAGTATCATATACTGTCCGTTGCTCGCCACCCTAAGCATCGAAGCCTTTCCCAGATCACGATGCGGATTTGCCATCGGGGATAGCCTTGCTGGACCCTGGATATTGATTTGATGGCAATGAGTGGTACGGGATGTAGTACCATAGTCCAGGTTAGTATTCCACTCCCCGGCTTCGTGCCTCCTGTGCTCTGCCTTGCAAGCTCCAATGGGTAGTGGTATGTAAAGTAGGTACGTGTATCGAACAAAACATCCATTTACCATGTGCACAATACACGTACCACTATATACCACTGCCTACTGTACATCCCGGGATCCAGCAGCTGGAGTCAGCGCTGGATCATGGGCAAGGTCGGGCAAGCAGGCAAGGTCAGGCCAGGCCAGGCCGTGTCTCTTAGCAGTGCTGGCAGTGGTAGAAGGAGTCTGAAGGACCTCGAGTGTACTGCTCAAGCAAGTGCTCAGTTGACCCTTGACTTTTAAGTTGCAACGAATGACCAAAACCCCAGCACTGCACTGGGCTTTGTTCAAGCTACATACTTAGTAGGAGACCAAGCGCTAGAGACATTCGGACGCCTAACCGAACCCCGATCCAGCCAATCAGCGCCCAGGCTAGCATTTGCTTCCTGCTTGGGTGTTTTGCTTGCCCAGGGCCTCAGGCTCGGGTCTTTGCAATTCTCCAGGTGTTATAGCTGTGGCCCGTACCGTAAAAGGATGTACTTGCAGCCCGTTGCTGCTGGCTTGGGCCGCTGCTTGCTGCTGCTTATTGGCATATTGCCCTGTATGCTTTCCGGTTTTGGGGGGCTTATTTTGGTGAAACTGCTCCATCAAATTGAATTGGACCAGGCCTACCTAAACCCGCCAAGCGACACACCACTTGCCAGTCTGCCATGTTCGATTCCTCGACAACTTCAGAAATATGCTACCGAGGAAATACGTTTCACTTCTGCCAGCTTCAGGGCCACGAATCGATGCCGACCAATCCTCCTCGTCCGGGAACACCCAAGATGAAGCCAACAAACGCAAGCGCATCGGGACCCAGATAGCTTGTAATTCTTGCCGTGTCAAGAAGACCCGGGTAGGTTCTCCATCTATCTTCGCTTGGGAAGGTTACTCTCCACTGCTGTCTGCTTTGGGCTTGTGCCGAGTGTTGACAGAACTGATTCCTTGACAAAGTGCGATGGCCGACGGCCGACTTGTGGTCCCTGTCGGAAGCGGACCACCGACTGCATCTACAGCACCAGAAAGGACCTTGGCGAAGAGCCGCAAGAGATACTCGAGCTACTCAAATGGTTGCCAGAGCATCGTGCCTTTGATGTCTTGAGAGTCCTCAGAGCCAACGATGGTGACTGCGCTGCCGCCCTGTCGGTAATTAAGAGCGGCCCAGGGGGGACCCGCCGGCCATCCGATTTCAATGTCCCCCGAGACGAGATACCAGCACAGTCTCCCCTGGGGGTCGAGTTGATGGCACGCCACCCGATAGCATACCCAATGCTACAGCCGATTTCCGTCAACGCTCTGCAAGAGAGCAATCTGCTTCGCTCAGTGAATGCCACTCGCCCTACTGAGTTATCCTTCAAACGGTGTGTAGATCTCTGTTCTAGCTTTCTGGGCAACCTACCCGTCCTAATCCAAGCTGAATGGCAGCGCTTAAATTCTCCAGCCCTTTCGAAATTCGAGACCCTTTGATAACCGGAGAACTATTCAACATTGATTCCGATTCAGCTGTCAAACTCTATCGCGCCCATGGAGCCCCGGAAGACTCGGTCCCTATCTCGAGAGACTATTGCGATGATCGACTGTCCGGATTGCACATAGCCGCGTGGACGACTGTCCAAGTCAGCAATGAACTCGCTGCACGCATCATATCTTTGTACCTGAAGACAGACCATCCGTTGCTAGGGACATTTGACCCAGATCTCTTCGTCTCCGATTTGATCACCCAGCAGAAAAGATTCTGTTCATCTCTTCTGGTGAACGCACTTTTATACTGGGGCACCGTATGTAATGAGGTCGATGCTATGAGTAAAACATCACTGACCGTCTCTGGTAGCAAATGTATAGTGCCATCGATAAGGGGGTGAACAAGCATGCTCGGCTCTTCTGTGCAGAGGCCGAGCGCCTGTGGTCAGAGGTTAAACATACGGACACACTTCTAAACATGGCCGGAGCCCAGCTCTTGAGTCTTGCGTATATGGGCCACGGCAAAGACCACGCCTGCTTAAAGTACCTCGCAGAGGCCGTCAAGATGGGAGAGCGATTGAAACTGTTCGGTAGAGAGGACGCAATAGGAGAGGAGGCCCAACGCGAAATGTCGGTAGACGACCAGAGCGCCGCGTCTTTCGCAGCATGGGGTTTATTCAACTGGGGTGTGTAAGTTGAGAACAAGTCCTACAGTTGCAGGACACACAACTGACAAATCTTGAGTTTAACGGCTATATTCTACCGTCAGCCAGGTGTCGTATATCCGGATTGTCCGCCGAGCTTACTTATTCCTGGCAACATTCGAACCGGCTTGTGCACTCCAACCGATGACGATTCATCAAGCGAAGAAGCCCCCATATCGTCAAAACGCAGCCTTCCGGCATATATGGGCACAACGTTCACATATCTCTGCCAATTGTGGCGTATCGTTCATGAGTTCACCTTGACATACAACAACGAAAGAAACAAGGCAAAAGAAACACCGAAGCTCGACGTTGCCGAAATGAAATACCGTGAGCTCTTAGCCTGGGTGCAGAATTTGCCCGCGGAACTGGCTCGTGGAGAGGATAGCCCGCATCATGTAGTGGTGTTTCAGTACGTTTTGTTCAACTGTCGTTTACGCTCCCCCCATTGGTCGTAGTGGGCCATGAACAGAAGCTGAACGATGTAGTATTTGGATTCATGCGGTGGTACTCGATTTATTCCGGCCCTTCGTGAAGGAACCGGGACTGAGGCATACCAAACTGAAGACGTTCTCGGCAAGGCAATGCTCGCCACGGGCTGCCTTTGATGCATCGGTCGAACAGCTTAAGCACCTCATAATCGACTACCGTACCAGCTACGAATCATCAGCGTATACGATCTTATGGCACACGGCCCTCATGTATGTGGCCAATGCCGTTCTTGTCTCTAAGGACGCAGACTGGCGGGTGTACTTCCTTCTGTGCATATACGGCTACGAAAGCCTGAACCGACCATTCCGTGTATCTGAAGCGATCGGTACTAGTCTGCTGACTATGACATTACGCAACTCAGATATTACCATTGAGGAAGCTCGGGGTCTGCTGGTGGAATTGAAAGAAAGAGGCCTGGCAGATCTGCAGAGCGAAGGCACCATCAGGGCAACCTTTATGGGAGACCTTGAACTGGCCATGTCGGATCCTGAAGCGGCTAGAGTGGAGAACCTGGCCAACAGCTTTGAGGACATGGTTTCGTTTCGAGAATTCGTCCATGACGCACCGATTGAGGATGTATCAATGTCGATCTAAACCATACGTTGGTTGTAAAAGCTGAACAAGCGCACGCGCTTCCCTTCTCGCAGGCCAGAGGGAACCAGACGGAGTTGTTGGTGTGAGATTAGGCATCGGTGAGGTTCTTACGCTGCAATGTGTATGTCGACGTTGGTGCGGCGTCTAGCACCGATTGGTAAGACCCGGCGATTAAGTGTGGCCGCGACGGAAGTCTGCTTCCTCTGGTACTGCCTCTCCCTCAACTCTCCTCACGACCCGGAATCCAACAATGTACCTTCCCTCCATGAATGCCCCTGGGCTCAATCTTCTGAACCCACCCATTCTCTTTTGTTCGTGTCAGAAGCGCGGGCAAATGCTAATGAAATTTATGAATGATACCCTTCCTTGCACAAATATCATTAACTCGGGTCATAAACTATCACAACCTTTTACTCTATCCAATACCTACTACCTCTCGACTTTCCAGATAGCACATGAGTTGAATGGAAATGCGTTGTCGTTCATCGTTAACTGAACGAACGAAAGATTCAGCTATGGCATGATATGGTGCTGTCCGGGCCAATGAAGGCTGTCAAGGACCGCTGGACTGCTAACGCTTTTGTGTCTGTGTCCACCAATAATGTCCATCGATTGTTCATTGCTCTACTGCTCGAGAGCAGTGGCTGGTCGGTACTCTGGTTAATATCTTGTACCTGTAAGAGTTGTTCACACGACCCCTTCTCCCCTTTGAGGCAAATTAGTTGCACGCTATGTAGCGAGATTTGCTACCTGAATCATCAGACCACGCTCGTTATAGCTACTTCCAACTCCAAGCACCAGTGGAAATCATGCCCTCGACACCATTCCTTTGGCAACAGAGACTCGGAAGAGATGTTGCTGCAGGCCGCTTTAGTGACCTGTGCACCTCTACGCCGGGATGGGTATCCATTCTGCCGTATGCGGCCTGTGCCTATCATATGCATCTCCTTATGGGATTGCATCTGAAGCCTCCTAACTAACCTACAGGGCTAATATCGGATTGTTGGTTGTGCAGTTTCGACTATGCAACCAGACGTACGCTAGTATCCCCTATTCACGAAACGAAGGAAACGATACATAACAGCCAAAAAAAAAAAAAAAAAAAAAAAAAAAAAAACTATGAAAGCCTTGATAATTCTGGTCACAGGTATGGTTTTGTTACATATGCGGTCAAGCCCGACACAGAAGTGCATATTGCATGAGTGATTTCATTAAGCAGGTGATGCCCGAGCATAGAACGGGGCCGCTCCGGATTATGGAACATTTCTCTCGGATTCTTCGAAGGCCAAAGCTTGAGGATGCGTCTTTTTGTCAATTGAGAATTGATTCGCTTCTAAATACATAATTGGTGGGGAGGCCACGCCTCAAGCCAGCCAGGAAGTATTACGTTTGTGCTGATAACATTTCCGTTCACTCGTTCTCTCAATTCGCGTCTCCCGGCGAATCCCGTCTCGTTGCTGTCGTTGTCGGTCATCCATCATTTCAAAATCCCCGTTCGCACTCTGTTCGTCCTGGTCCTTCTTCTCCTGCTGCGATTTTTGCGCTCCTCCCCCTCCTCTTCCCCCTGTCGTCAGAGGCCCCTTGCGGCACACGGTGCTCACTTTGGAATTCTCGTTCCCCTTTCCGCCGAAACTCTGGTATCCAAGAGAGCCGCTCTCGAGGGAGGTGTTGACCCGGGTCTTAACCTTCGTGAATATCAGCTTGATGGCCGGCGCCGCCACGCACAAGTGCGCTACCATGGCCTCGACGCACGTCCATACGAAGACGGGTGCGTTGGTGTAAGTGGCGTCGGTCAGGGTTTTAAGGGTCTGCAGCGACGGGATCCTAAGTACGGCAACCAAGATAACACTGTGTTGTATTAGTGATTGGACTTTCGTTCTTTCGTGTACTGGGGCGTTGAAAAGCGAACGGGCTACTCACAGAGCACCTAAGCTCAGCAACCCGATGACCTCGACTTTCTGCCGCAACGACAGCTTCAACTTAATGAGGGTCGGCAGCGGGATAATCAGGATGGCGATTTCGGTGACGATGTTGACGACCGCATTGGAGAGCGCCACAATTGTGAGATCAAGGCATTGGGCCTCGCCGTGCTGTAGGGTCCAGGCGGCCGAGATGGGGTTGCACTGAAATACATCGAGGGCGATCAGGAGTAGCGAGGAGACAGTTAACAGCGCGAGGGCCGCAGTGCAGACGTGACGGAAGCGCCGGCCGGGAAACAGGCGCAGGTAAAGGCACAAGATTGAGATCTTTAGGGCGAGAATGTTGAAGGCCCAGAGGATCTGGCAGATGTAGACTGGTGATGCAGGCGTTAGTGTCAGCCCACCAACTCACATATACCTTCTTCTTCTTCTTCTTCACTGATTAAGTACTTACACCATGTCCACAGTTTGGGGGCATCTTCAGCTTCGACCTGGAACAAATGTTTTCCGAATCCATGGGTTGCCACTGCCAGACATCATCAGCAAAGTTGGCACGGGATCGACCATCGTTATCAAACATACTCAGGTTGGCGAATATTGTCATAGGTATGACGAAGCCAATAGAAATTGTGTGGAACAAATCATCCCACCAGCAGTATCTGGTGATGGCCAGCCGGGATATCATGCGCAGAATGTAGGCGCCAAGAATGACGACGGCGGACGCGATGGAGATGCCGGCAATCATGTGCTGCCGCGTCTCGGCAGGCCGGTGGCACTGTTTCGCATCGACCTTGGCGAGCCCGATGGCCTCTGAGATGGTGCAGCTGTTGATGACGCACTCGGCCAGAAGACCGTACAGGGGCTTGCTGGCGCACTGGCACTCGACGTCAAGGAAGCTACATCCCACCTTCGGAGCCTCCTGGACAATGCATTTGAGCTGGGAAAACATAATGTCAGTTGGTGGTTGGAGTAAGTAACATGGCTACCAACGCCATCGCAATATCACTTACAGCACATTGAGAAAGCTGGCTGAACAACTCCATCGCGGGAGCTGCTCTTGTTAATTCCAGGTGGTCGACTGTGGTCGACTGGTTTCCGGTTGCTGCACCCAGGGCAGCGGTAGCCCAGCAAAGAATATGTGATAGCCACATGATGTCGTGCTTCAGGGCCAGCTTGAAGACGGCGAGAATTAAAACAGGAAGAGTATTAAGATGGATTTACTCTCACGGCATGCAAAGCCTTCTCGTGGGGTGGCAGTCGTCGCTCCGCAAACCAATAGATTATGTCGGCTCCAGAACTACATGATTCCAACGGTCTGAAGAGGAACGCCCTCAGATTCTTATGTACGATCTATCTACTTACGCAGTTCCACTGCAGTCAGGTCCCCGGGTGACTGGATATGCAAAGTGACGCTCATGCCTCGGATCCCTTGCCTAATCTACATACCCAATTCCCCCCCACAGGCCTAACTCATTCGCGCTTGGAGGAGTATAGTTGCTTATAAGTGGCCCACTGTGGCTGTCACTTCAAACAACTTCCACCAAACGAACATATGCATTCTGTAGGGGGTGTGGGAACGAGGGGCAGACCGGAACCCTGGCGAGCCATGTGCGTCTCCTGTCCGGTTCTGCTGGATCCCCCAAGTGTCAAGTGTGTCCCGAATAGAGAAGGTCTCGGTTAAGAGTTGGTATCATGTTGCAGGTTCAGCTCGGCTGAAAGATACGATAGACAAGTGATGGGTGGCCAAGACCGAGCCGAATAGGAAAGTCGGTTCCGCTTGCGCTGACTACTGCACGCCACAGAGCGGACCAGTATACCGCATTCGTCCTCGGCAATGGTGCATCTTTGCCGGGCGCTGACTGGCTGGACCCAAGGGGCCCCGCTGTGCCTGAAAAGAGTATTGCGCAGCTTTTTGGGCTTTCCTCATGACTCGACCCCTCAATACTCCCGAGCGAGATAATACAAGGGTGTGATATGCGTGCTTCTACCTTCCGATCAGCGTCGTCGCCAATTTCACTTCCTGCGGGCCTCGCTTATCGTCCTGCAAATGAGGCAGTAGATTACACAATGGAGTAGGTCATTGCGATATCCATATTCCAGTCAAACGCAACTCTTTTCTCCCCGGCTTATTGGTGTTCAACCCCACCACCCACCACCAAGATTAGAAGATACCAGGAATATAGATCGATCGTTCGTCGCCCGCTGTCTTGCCCCAAGTTGTGCGGGTGGGTCTGGTCATTCTGAGACAAATAAAAGGCGAATGGAGTCGGGGTCGGTACTTGACTTGGGCCAAGGCTTCAATGCTCTGGTCCGTCCTCGTGGGTGCCACGAGGTATGTAAGGGGACAGCTTCTTAGAGGCCCGTTGCCGTTGGTCCCAGATCGCCGGGCTGTCGGCGTAGGTTCCGAATGGAGAATGAATGACCACCCTTCCCTCCTGTGCAACACTTGTATTGGCTGGCCTACACACCTGCATAGTAAAAGGACAGCATCGTATCATTTTGACATGTATTATCGACGACACCTGTTGAAATTACCTCCGCTTACTCAACAGAAGCAAATATGCGTAGCCGAGAAAAGCAACAGAGATGCATTTCGGATGAGGTGGTCCAAAGGGTAGAGGTTAAAGTTATTAAGAACAAGCGTATGGAGTCTCAACCTGATTGGCGCACGCTTTCACGAGCAACTATAAGAGTAACACACATACATCTACATAATTTTGAGACGATAAAACCCTTCTGTGTAAGCCGTGGCTTACTCTCTCTTGCTCTCTCTCTCTTCTCTCTTGCACATCGACAGGACATACTGAACATCCTCCACTGAATCCCAGACCTCGTCGTTTCGAAACCAGGCACTCTTACACAATTCTGCCGAAGCTTCAAACACCAAGACTTATACGCAGCACAACCGTTCATTGCGGGATTTATTGAAAACAACAGCGACAAGCCCCGCCCCCATCAGCTTTAGAGGAAGGGACTCGAAATGCCTTTCCCCAACTTTGGCTGATCTCGCCATTACGGTATCACCAACGATACACAGTTTTCACATTAATATTGCCATTATGATTGCCTCCTGCTCGCCACCTAGGATCGCACCGTCAGCCTTATCCTATCTTAAACGGGTATTAACGGCATGATATCGCTGCCTCCGCTGGGAGTATTTTAGTAACGTCTATTATACATGTGTAAGTAAAATGCCTGTCTATCATGTGGAGAATATCGCTTTGTTGATTCTTGCCTTGACGTTAGTCAGCACGTGGGCTGCACACGTCCAACCCACACTGCATGTACGCACTGACAGGGGGAGGTCAAGAGAATTCCCAGAAGAGCAGCCCCCCGGCGCCTGCCGTCTTGCCGCGGCAAATTATTCTTCAGCAGCACACGATGGGAATGAGGATTCCATCTGCTCGCATATCAGGATGTGCGAGGTTTATGTGCCGCTATGGGCGGTGGAAAAGAACCTGGAAAGATGATGGTTGGTTGCTCATTCATTCATCGGGAGGGAAAACCCAGCTTCATCGGCAGTTCCCGCACTCTGCTTCACGTCCGCCACCGTGCCTTGAGGACGACTGATTCTCTGTATTTTCGTAGGTAGGGGCTCACCACGAACACCGAATTTGCCCGCCCTGGTCCGTCAGTGCAGTAGGACCTCGACAACTCGACCCTGCCAAGTTCAAGTTGGGTATATTGTGCCTGAAATGTTATAATGAAGACTGCTTCTCCGTGGCATGTCACTACGTCTCGGTACGACTTAGTGTGCCAGTTGTCTACCCATAAGTGGGTTTGGACTGGTGGCAATTAGTTGTGGTCTATTTATAGGAAACTTCTTTTCGAAATGTGTGCCGTAGTGAATATCACAGGCAGGTATAATTCCAACTGGCAGTGGGAGCCATGATGGGCTATGCGAGGCTTATCCCCCGATCGGCAGTTGCCACGGATGTTAACATCAGAACCGCGTGTTGTACGTCCATCGTAAATGGAGTTGCCACCAAGGTATGTGGAAACCGGCCAATCTGACTATCTACATACCCATTAGTAAAGGAAGCCTTGTCTCTAAATGGAATACACGGAAGATCATCGATACGACTTACCATAACGCCGGGTCACACCGATGAGAGGAACGACGTCTCATTACAGGTGGGCTGCTGTTGCCAGCATCATTCGCTCTGCAACGTGAAGCCACAAGATCGGCGCAGATATGAAGTAGGTAGCATCAACGTCGTGCTGAGTGTTCTGACCAACTGGACGTACAAGATTCTGCAACCGCGTGGCCCTCGTTTGTTGAGTGAGAACTGCTCAGGCCAGGCGAGGCGCTAGCCCCTTCCTAACACCAGCATGCTGTGGCCCGTGGGTTTCGGTATCTCCTTTTTACTTTGACAAGAGGAGGAGTCCAGGAGCGAAGAGACATTGCGGCTGCTTGGAACGGCGAGATGGTGGGGAAGGCCACGGGTATGGCACATTTCGTACAAGCTGTTTGATAGAGCTTGTAGAAACAAATTATAGATGGTATGAACAGGCTGGTGTGGCGCGTATGTCTAACAGTTATCGTCATGTCGCCTGGGCTAGGTTCGACTCCTCAATGGCTCGCAGCAAACCGAGTACGTTCGCCCAGCAACGCGCCATGTTTACTTCTCTATCTACCTTCAATATCCCAAGTTGGAGTGAACAATATGGCGCGAAGCACCCTGGGCAACACCATGGAAGTGATCCCGCCACTTCGCTGTATTATTCTGTCCAGGGATTCACGGGTACATGTGAAGCCTCCACCGTCTTTGAGAACGGCCATTCTATTTCTCTATTTAGGGGACAGCTCCCGCAAATTGCGCTTGCTTCGACCGACCTGCACATCACCTATCACCAACAATACTCAAAGCACTAGCTTAACATCCGCTTCATCGACTACCGGATAGCATCTCTCCAATATACCGTGATACCTCCTTTCGTTGCCTCCCAAGAATCCTCAAAGTTGACTACTTCTGTAAGCTATCGCAAGGCCCGACCCATAGGTCTAGACTTGGCTACTACTATTAAGCCAGCCTTATTATATAGGACTATATGTCATTTTTTCTTTTTTCCGCCTTGGTCTATCACGGAGTGTGCTGTTTGCTAGGATATATTTTGGCAATTTTGATGTATGGTGCAGTGCATTGCTTCTACACACTAGCAAGTCCAATGCTCTATGTATTGCCCCTTTTCATTCGAAAGCCTTGTAGCCAGTATTGAGCAACACATCACAACAACAACGACTGCTTTATCAAACCCCTTCGACTCACCATGTTACCAACACCATATCGATTGACATTCAATATCATACATATACTCACTGGTATACTGGGTCTCGTTGGTTAATCTCAGGCATGCACACGAGCTTGCTTCACCCACTTTTTGATTGATCCAGCACATACTTGATCAGGGGACAAAAGTGCTCAACACAGTCAACTACTCTGTTTGCATGATGCGACTGGCGTCACTGACTTCCAACATTAAATGGTTCCATGCTTTTTCAAAACATAGAGAGCATGCTTGCCATATAGGAAGTGAGTCACAAATCTCCAAATGGGACGGTGTACTGATGTACTTCAAATCTTCCTTCCCAGCCTTCGTATATATTAGCAAGTGTATTCACGTCTTCCCTCAAAACAGCTTGAATACAGCAGCACATCTGCTTCGTCCTACCTGCCCGCGTTCATGGCAAATACACCTTCATAACCGCGGGGTGGAAGATTGCAGCGTCGCCCACCCCTGATATTAAGGGGGCGGGGAGATGCTTTGTGACTTCCTTGAATACAATAGCGACATCTACTTCGTCCCTTCTCACCATGTCTCATCATGACTCCAGTCTCATCACCGCGGGGTAATGACATGGGACAATTAACCATGTCCCATGATGTAGATATTATCTGCACAAAGTCTATCTCCAAGTCTCTGTGTGCCCACAACTTGTATTCCCAGTAAGGGGGTATGGGATATGAGGCCTCATGCCTTCCTTGGATGCATCTACATATATATATATATGTATAGATACAGACCTGACATACTGTCCATCCTCATGGTACATCAATTACACTTGGGTATCTGTAGTAACCGCGGGGTAGCTGTTGACAAATTCCCCCATCTCTTGTACCCATCAGGGGGTTGACACTACCTGACTTCGTACCTTCCTTGAATATTAGATGCCGACAACTCCATCGTTCCTTCTCACCCCATGTCATATTGATTGCACTGCCGTGACTGCCATATATTCTTGTACCATGGCACTAGCGTCCTCTGAAATAAATATTTCTGAAATAAATATTTGTTCACACCAAAGGCTTGTCCCCAACATCTTCGACCTTCCTGCCCACACGCCACCACCACCACCACCACCACCATCACTACAATAATAACACCCTATCTCTCCCCCGTTCTACACCGAAGTGTCCTCTTTCACCTCTTCTACCCCTTTAATAATACTGCCGATGTCTATATGAAATAAATTTTTCCAGCAGTAATAGCGACCCAGGTTCGCAGGCCCATCCTGCGCCTTCTACCAGCGGCAACGACCCAGGATCGCAGACCTACCCTGCGCCTCCTTCACAAAGATACCGACGTACACCACACGATCTTGGGCATTGAACAGGCTAAGGTATGTCTATCGAGGCAGGCTACACGCTCCTCTCTCCTCCTGCTAGAGCTACTATATCACTATATCCCATGCACCATGATTGAGGGCTTGTCGAGAATATCGCACTCTTTATCGTCGCTGCCCTCACCCCCGTCATCACCACCGTCATTACTGCTGCTGTGGAAGACGAGCACTCGCTCACATTCTCGCGGCGTTCTTACGGCGATTCATCGCCTTCTTGCGCGGCACGCCGCAAGAAGAATGCCGCGGCTAATCGCACTCTTGCGCGGCATGCCTCAAGAACGCAATTGAGGTTCTCCCTCTTCAAAGAGCTCTTACTAATGTTATCACAAGCTACCGAAGATGAATCGACCAACTTTGAAGCGGGAGATGTCCCAGTTGGGGCCCATCTTGAACACCAAACGCCGACAGGTTGAAGTCGTCGTGGAAGTCGAACCTGCATTACCCATCGATCAAAATCAGGAGGCAGCATCTGAACTATCTATACCCGTTCAACAGCCAGAAGATACGGTCGAGACTGTCCAAAACACATCTCACAACGATAGTGATATTCACACAGGGAAGTCTCCGGCATGCGGACGACCACTTGTTTTCGCCGACAAGCGAGCACAGCTCGCAAATGCATTACCCTTCAACAGAAACCACGAGGGATGTTTTCATACCCAGGATAACATAGTGAAGGGTATGATGCTCGATGGCCTTGCTTCGTCTCATGACATGATGACAGAAAGCATCATAATCACCACCATGTGAGTACCCAGGTTACAGTACCCATGTACAGTCAACTGACACTGCTTCACAGAGGCGGCGGCAGAGTATTAGATGCAGCATCCGGCCGAATGTTTCGAACCAAGAGTCAAGACAGCGACTGCCGAAAGTACAAATGCGTGATGAGCACCTTTGAGAAGAAGCTTCCAATCTCCATTGTCATTGGTAAGACACTGCGTGAGGGAGTCTGGCATTGATGATCTGACAGTGTGCAACAGGCTCAAAGAACCCCAACTATCCCGCACGCCCTCCGCGCCCTTTCTGCTTCATGGGATTTTTCCAGATCACAGACATATGGGCCGAGAAGACAGGTGCAATCGATGGCAGCCTGGTATCCGAATATATGGTCCGGCTGGAGAAGATCGATCCGGCGGTTCTGTCATGGTGGATGCCTGACGGTCACAAGCCAGAGCAAATCCCTGTCGGCGCATATGTATGCGATGGGAAGTCTTGCGATTCATGTGGCACCTACAGCAAAACCATATACACAGAAGGTTGGGTTTGTTTGTCGATGACCTGTAACGAGCACTTCCGATTTGGCCGCCCCATCATTCTGGACGAGCTCAAGTACAACGACGCTTTTCGTTATGAGAGACACGATGCTCAGGGGCTTCTCCCTCTTCCGGCTGTCATACCTGCCCTGCCCATAGCAAACCAGACAAGTTATGGTACGGAGGCCGAATTCAAGACCGGGATCGTTTGTCCACATTGCGGACAATGTAGTAGACGGGTATATTGGTGGGGATGGGCATGCGAAAACGCAACTGAAGGATGTAACTTCAAGCATATCGTATCATTCACCAATTTCCCGTTAACAGCAGTGAAGGAGGAACACATAGCCTTGAGAAGTTCTCGCGCTCAGCTTGAGTCCACCGACCAGTCAATCTTACATAAGATGACTTCCGGGGCAGGTTATCCCATCGAAATGTACGCCCTCCCAAGTTCGGAAGGCCTTATTGGCGGAGTGGTTGCCGTTTTCTGCGCAACTCCGGAAACGTGTAGTCTGCCAAATGGCCCGGACAACTTGTATCTGGCAATGCAAAATGAGGATCTCAAGCTCAGACGCAACCCGGCGAGAGCTAAAGGCAGTCGGCGAGAGGAGCTTACCTCGCACTTCGCATTCAACTATGTGAGTGGTACCTTTTCTCTTGTTTACTTTGAAGATCTCTTGGTGGCTAACTGAATGTCCTAGGGCGCATTCTACAAGTTCGGTGTGTTCGTCGACTCGGTCGGATTCAAACATGCACCAGATATCATCCGAGCATGCTTGGCTCAGTTGGACTGGGCACAGTCCCTCGGAATCACGCATGCATCCGAGTTCATCCAGGAATTAGGAACAGACTATTCACGCGAGTCGATGAGCCTGACGTCAGAGAAGTTCAATGAGCTTCTGGCCCTCGGTTACTTCGAGGGGTCAAAGATCAGCTACCACGACGACGGCGAGAAAGAACTGGGACCTACTGTGGCCACACTATCACTTGGATCTCCAGCTGTGATGCACTTCCGTCCGAAGCGGAAGACGAATCTTGGTCAAGTGGGTTCCGGGAAGAAAGGCAACAAGGATCATGTGATATCATTTGTTCTGAATCATGGGGATATCGTCATTATGCACGGAAACCATATTCACCGTGATTATGAGGTAAGTATTCCTCGTCGAGTCCTCAAATAAGTATAACATAGCATACTAACGCCAGGGCAGCATGAAGTTATCCCAAAAGGCAAGCTTCGATTTGCCTTGACTGCTCGCTTCGTCCGCCCGAGTTCAATTACCGATGTCGACGAGCGAACCAGGGCTATAGAGAACGGCGAGGTGCCCGAAGGTATCGAGAAGACGGCGTACAAGGGCCACGAAGAAGTTGCAGCGGCTGTCTCGAACAGCTCAGCTTGATAATGATTACCTTCTCACACTCCACGACGACAACCTGTACCCCTGCATCTGTACCATCATCCATGCGCTTCTATTATGTATTGCCTTTATTGTTCACTGTTTCTTTCTACATCCAAGCCACTATGCTGCTATTCACATGACAAGCATGCGAGGGGCCAGATATTAATCGCGTTCTGCGCATCTTCGACCGTCTTTGCGACCACTTACACTCCGAGACTATTTGTATGGGCTAGAAACGAAAGATTGCTCTATTTGAGGATTGATTCTGGGGATATCTGCAAAAGAAGCCCACACTCTGCGTTGCCGTTACTCTTTTACAGCTAGTTAAAGCAATGAATATGATTTGCGTACCACATGTCTACTACTCTGAGTGATATGGCTGTCAATTGGTCCCTGGAATACTTCTATTTGACCTACCAACATCTGTAGTATTGAGTCTGGGGGACTGCTCGTAAGGCTACATAGGATAAGTATCACGTAGCAACGTTGTGCATCTCCCCAACCATGCTGATAGTTGTATATACTTGACGGATTTCAGCTGACAGGGTTCTTGCCTCCCGGAGCTGCAACTCGCCGTCCAATGCCCTTCCAGAATGGGTATAAATCATCGAAACGTACATAGTGGTCGCCTAATATCAGCACTAAGGCCCCCCTATTTCTTGGCGCCAATCACGTCGTGCTTCTACGATCTATCTTGGGGGATGGGTTTATGATCGTTGTGCGACGTAACAGACAAGATAAGAGTACGAGATAGCCCAGAGACTTGACCATGTACTTTGTGTGTCGGTCTTGTTGGCATCAGGCAGAGCACATCGTCTTTCAAACCACAAGTGCCTCATCAAGACACATGGGGTGCCAGCAAGGGGTTTGGTGTCAGTGTAGATCTTGCTTGTGGCTTGCGTTATGTAGATGTTGCTGTTTTCTCTATTATTTGCTCTGTCTTTGTAGAGACCAAAAGAACAACCCCCCTCACCCAAAATGGCGAATATGATGCATAAGAATAAGAATCACCTGTCGCTAATCGAGTACTTCCGTGGACGGAATGCTGCACGGAATTATCGAATTCGTTTTTGGCCAAGCCGGGTACGTCAACCGACATGAGAAGAAGTTATCCCGCACTGCTTGGCATACAGTGAGTATCGCGGACAGCTATATGCATCCAAGTACTTCGACTCATCGGGTACGTGCGTGCGTGATGCAGTAACTTTCACCACCGGCCGGTAACAATGAAACGTCCTGCATGGTTACAGAACTAAACTCGGTGCCTTCCTATATTATTATACCACGAGCACTATGGTCAGGTTAACTTGACGATGAGTCATTCCGTTCATCAGCCAGTAAGCAAATACAATTCGTCAGAATATATTTGTGTGACCTGACTGACCGAACTTCTTGAATGTCATCCTGCAAGTCTGCCCCACGGCGAACTCCAGAGAGGCCTGCTATTTGCTGTTTATCTGATGTATTCCAACACCTCTTAATTATCAGCTTAATCGTCATATGAATAAGGCCCCAGAAAACACAAGCGTTCAAATCACATCACATATCTACTTACATACACTCGTCCGTTTTCGGGTGGCCCTGCCAGCCCCCTATTCCCCATGCCCTGCCCAAGCTGTGATGCCTTTCCTCCGCCCCACGCTTTTCGCCTGGCCCTCACGGCACCAGATGGATCTCTTCTCCGGCTCGAGCATCTCTTGTCAAGCCGGGGCGGCGATAGCTCCTCTTCAGGACCACTACCGACCATAACACATTCAGCCGATGATGAAGGAGGTGGGGCGGAGGGAGACTGTCTTACGGCGACAGCCGGAAAGAAGAAGAAGAAGAGAAGGCAAAACTGTGTGACTTGGGAGTTATCCGTCGACGCAGAGAGTACGACTTTGATGGCTTGAACGAGATTCTCAGTCTAACACCTAATATCTTGTGGTGGGCGGGACGACGCCACGTATCTACGCCTGGCTGTTTGGTTAGGAACAGAACCTCGAAGAAGCATCTGCTCCTGGGGATGACTGGACGTGCTTCATGGGGGCAATTATGGCTATATGTGGCGGTGATGATGGAACCGAAATATAATGTATTGGCCATGTGTACTGATTATCTGGCTTTGTACTATCATCCACAGCAACAGTTATCCAGCTAGCAGTCGTTCCTCGCAACAATATGGTCTGTCAGATCCTCTGATTCATTGGCAATCCGTGGTTTCGATTGAGCTATATCGGGAGTCGCTTAAGCTACCGGCAGTGCGTGAATACTGTATCCAGGACTGGGGCCGAAGGCCAGTCAGAAGGTCGGGTGTTTGCTGACGATGATAGTCGTGGGCGGCGGCGGCGGCGGCGATGACAGCAATACAAGCAGCAAAGATGGCAACGATGTTCCGTGTCCCTGCCCATTGGCGGTTAGTTAGCTAACTAGTTGATCTTCCTACGAGGCCTTGTATCTACCAGTAGCCGAAACTTCTACCGAAAGTCCGCAGTCACACTGCCGCCAATCCCACAATCAAACACCGACGACCTCGATCATCCCTGGTGATCCAATCGTCGGTACGTGAGCACACCTCT
Organism: Apiospora arundinis; assembly: GCA_039105305.1. Taxonomy (NCBI): domain Eukaryota; kingdom Fungi; phylum Ascomycota; class Sordariomycetes; order Amphisphaeriales; family Apiosporaceae; genus Apiospora; species Apiospora arundinis. The sequence goes on along the minus strand of JAPCWZ010000002.1, from coordinate 1,738,116 downwards.
TTGCTGAGGCCGTCTTGTTATCATGGGTGTGTGGATCCCGCGATGCTTGGTTGGGTACAATTGGCTAGGTTGAAGTTCCGCGTGTCGATATTGTGTTTTAACACAAAGAGGTGGTGTGATGTTGCTGCTTGGGAGCAGCTGGAACAGTCATGGCAGCTGTTGAGTAAAGGCAAAAAGACGCAATAAAGAGTTTCGCAGTTATCATCGTATCGGCCTACAAAGGTACGGTATGGTGTGGTAACCAGTTTTCGAAAGCAATAGCATAAACTTTGTCGCATGTCCCTCGATACACTGCCAACCTCTTATTATTGTGGACAAGGTTCTCTTCAGAGTCGCCTCTGGTCAGCAGCAAGTCGCGGACGCCACAGTCCCCCGTCGAATCGGCACCTTGGACTCGCAGTGTCGTATGAAGAAGGAGATAGCGTCTGACCGTGGCGAGAACGGCCGGTACTTCGCGTACGTGTCGGTGGTGGCCATTGGGCACACCGACTATGCCGAGCATTTCCCATTCTTACGCGTGCACAATCCTCGCTATGCCATCGTTGGTAGCTACGGCCCTGAGGCCATATCAACTGATACAACATGGACGCTGACAACACTCGACCGCTTCTTTAGTTCATACAGATCTATGCGTCCTGGAGATGGCGGTTACCTACATCATCGTTCACAGATACCCCCTCGTCGGCTACTTCGTCATCACATTGTCACAGCCAACGGTAGAACGGCACGCAAAAAGAAACCCCAGAGCTCCAGGTAGCAATGAGCAACGCCAAGAGTATTCAAATTCGATGGATACGTGAAAACAAGTCAATTCAGTCGAGAAACCCGTGTCAATAAATCGCTTCGCTTAGACCGCTGCTGCCTATGGGAAAAAGAACATGATTTTCTATCGACAACCTGAAGTCTACCCCGTGCGTGTGTAGGCCACCGGTACAGTTTCACCGCTGATGCTGATGAAGCAGCTCGGGAATGGTTGCAACATTCTAGAACCCGATTGGCAGCGAGCCTTCAGAATGCTTTCCTTCAGATCCTCAAGCTGGCGGCGCGGCATACGAGGGACAAGAGGGGGGCCAACCCTTCCTTCGGAAAGAGAGGACGCCTTCCCCTTGAGGGTTTCCCAATGCTCGCGGACTTTGCTTGCCGAGGGATGCGTTGCGGCACTTGCGCCGGCAATGGTCGGGAAGAGCGTCTCGTTGCCGACGTAGGCTATGTCAGAAGAGGCCCACATGGCGCGATGCTCGTCGGAGATGATGCTGGTGGACTGGAAACGGGGATTCAATCGGCCCCAGCAGTTGATCCAGCCTGGTGCCTTGGGCTCAAGACATTTTCCGAAATTCTGCCAAACATCCAGTACAAACTCGACACTCCCTTCGTGGACGTGGTACGTGAACTCATATTCGGTGGGACAGTCTTCGCAACGCTTGATCTGGCGTGGTAGCTTGTTGTCAGGTGTAGCGTTGTTGGCGGCTAGGACGTAGCAGTAACCGCTTCGGACAGGCCCGATGAAGTTGGCGATCATCTCGTTGGTGTACGGGTTGTGGTGAGAGCAGATCTTGAAGTCGCCGGCGATGCCTCCTAAACCATATCGGACAAGGACATCGGATCCGGAGAGGTGCAAGGGTACCCATAGGCGCTGGATGCGATGGACAAGTAGGCATCCATTGATAATAGTGGCCTCAGTGTCCAGCTTCGTGTAGCTATTGAAGCACTTGAAGGGGGACCTTGAGGCGTTGTGCAGCCGGTTGTAGGTGTCGGCATACAGCCAGTCGGTGGAGATACAGAACTCGGAGAGAGGGACCCCAAATCCGGGGCCGAGGCGATGGTTTCTCATGACTGCGTGAACGTCGCGGAACCCGAATCCCCAATGCTCGATGCCCCAACGCGGGAACAGGACCTCTTTGGCGTCGCATTCGGTGCCGGTACCCTTCTTGCCGGGTGCGGGCCGCCACAAGGACTGTGTCTTGGGCAAGGTGCGTCGATGGAAGATGCGGCAGTAATAGCAGAGCTCATGATCCATAAGCACGACCTCCAGCTCCTCCAGGAAATTCCATCGGTCCTCGTCGTCGACACTAGCTTGGTAGACGGTGCCCTTGCCGGCTTCCACGTGCCTGTGGCACTTGACGCGCTGCCAGACCTTGTCATTCTTCATGCAGTCGTAGAGGAACTTGCAAGAGAGCCCCAGCCGGACACATTCGTACAGGGAAAGATGCTCGCAGATGGCCAAGACCATCTCCACAGGCAAGGATTCGATGCCTGCCATGTTGTCCGTACAGGAAAATGTTCGGCTCACAGTGCCCGATGGGCGTGGCGACTCTCGTGTAATGTGGTGGTGTTGTGTGTGGCTCTATTGCTATTGCTAATGGAGAAGGCGAGGGAGGTCTGGAGGGCCATCAAAACTGCAGACAAATGGCGAGGTCCCCAAGGCTCGTGCTGCACTGAATGGAATTAAACAAACAAGCCTTTTGTCATTGGGCAACTATTGAAAAGAACAAATTCAATTCAATATGAATTTGGGGTGATGTTGGCTGCTGGCCGAGAAGTCGCTTCGCCTTCACCCGCGCTCGCTTCGTTTGACACTTTTTTGTTTTGTCTTGATTATTAGCACTACAGACAGCTACCCAGCTGTAAATAGGTAGCTGAGTGCAGTGCATACCCCCCACGTTAAACAAACGGCAACATTAAGCCAAACGGTTATTTCACGAAGGGCTCACGCAGGGCTCACGCAGGAAACAACAGTTCTAATTAGGAATGAGGCATATTGCTTATCACCTTATTTTATTGTTAACTAAGTACAGACAGCTCTTCCGCCGCCGTCCATTCCTCTCATCCCCCGTCCCGTTATCCCATGCTGCCCAATGAATCAGTGACTAGTTGAGTCACCGATTGCTGAACTGCAGGCTACAGCTTACGCAAAAGGTGATGTTTATTCTCTTCTGGGCTTACTCTCTCTGCCTAGTGATGAGGTACTGCAGATGGCGATCGAATCCCTCTGTATTCATGGCGCCGGGACTGACATTTTCCAGTCTGTCTACAAGTAATGTGGAATTCAGGTCGTGCTGTTACTTGAATTCAAGGTAGTTTAGACAGACGCGGCCGTTGATACCCCACTAACCTGCAGCCCATGGGCCATATGGCAGGCTAGACACATGTTTCTGTCTGTTTGGGGCAAAGAAACGCATGTTCAAGCACTGAGCGGCCACCACCAAGAGCCAGCTGCAGATATCAGATGTAAAAGACTTGTCTGGGGACTGAACTAACTCCCTACAATTGGAGTGACGTCATCGTGTTTGATGCTAGGGCTTCGTGGTATCTCGGCAAGACCCTGCTTAATAAGTGTACAATTGAATTTGATTACTAGGGGGAGATGCATGCTGCAGTCTTTGCTCTATCTGAACTAGTTGCCTGCAGCCCTTCTGTTTGTATGCCCTCCCCAAGTGCTGCAGGTCGCTATATCCATGTCTAACTTCATGTGATGCTTCCCGTAGCGAAGATGGTTGCCATCAACACCGCAACCGCATCTAAGGACAAGCAGTCATAGTGCCCGAGGCCTATAAGCGCCTTTCATTTTTGCCGCGACACCTGCTTGGGTGTAGATTAGGGATATCATCGCGCAATGCAATCATCCAAGGCGAAGGTACGCAGCTGTTTTCCTGGCCCAGCCTACCTTGCCCCATATGCTGGAAATATATGCACCAGAGCCAGAGTACGCCAGCAAATCATTGATGATAGGGTGCTGTGTTATTACCACGAATAACTCAGGCATAGGATTCCAATGGAATGCAAGTAGGCTCTAGGCCAAGTGTCTCTCGACATAGCTGGCGGGTTTCGGGGGCATCATCATCGTAATGTTTGGCGATTACTCCCTCATGATACTTAGGCCATTTCCTTGACAAGTTTGCGGACCAGTTTCTTCTGCTGGTCCACGGTGAGGCTCTTCTCGTCTGTTTCCGTGACAGCCCGTCCAACGACAAGTACTGTCTTCATGTCCTTGCTGTTCACCCACATCTTGCCGTTTCTGCCCACTGCAGTCTCAAAAGCAAGACCGGCCGATCCGAGCTCATCCAGCACGACAACCTTGCCTTCTTCGGCAGACTTGCGCATGAGGAGCCTTCGCGCCATCCCCAAGGAGATGCTGTAAAGCATGCCCTCTGAAAGCGGACCCAGGCCCTCGGCTTTTCCTGTGCTTGATGACACGCACTCCAGCTCCGGGTCCATGTGTCTGTTGGCGAGACTTACTCGGGCATAAACCAGGTCTCCCGAGTGTAATTGGGGCCGGTTCTTCTTGGAAGCCATCTCAAAGGCCAGCTGGGGCAGCGTGGCATTGGAGGTGTAATCTGATAGAGTGACATAAAAGAAGTCAGCTGCACTATGGCGTATTGTGCCAATAATCAAATCTCCAACTGCTGGGATATACTAGTGTTTTTTGTTAGTATGAGATAGCTTCACGGTAAAGAGATGACCAAAGAACGTACTCGTCCCCCATTAGATTCCACCCATATCATGTTCTTCCTGCGATCTGTGACCAGCTGGCCGGCGATGGTGGGGTATAAGTCACTCGGAGGCACATGCCGGAGGCCTGGACCTAACCTCAGAGGATGCTTCGGGTGCGATGGTATGTGGGCAGGGTCAATCTCATCTCCAGGAAGGACGTAGATGCTGTCTGTTTGCGTCGCCATCCTGGGCAGCTGAAAAGACCAGAGGATATCTCTCTCGTGCACTTTGGTAGTTTCCGTTGAGTTTCAGACCTTCACTGTAGCCCAAAGTAGTAATATGTCGTGATGTTTGTATCCAGGCTCGCTTGCCTTAACTGAAAAATGATATGGATCAAATGTTAGTGTGGCTTGAAGAATTGAATTGAAGGAACTTGACCATGTCTTGGAGGGGCTCTTTGTGGCTGGTGTTTTTGGGCGATTTTGGGCCCGCGACAGTGGGGTTGGTTGTCTGGTAGCATAGCACCAATTTGCATAAGTGCCTAACCTACTTATGTCCTACTCTACTTCAATGTTATTCAGGAACAGTTTGATGTTTGATGGTAAATAAATTGGACGGGTATGGATATCGAACCACTGTTATATTCGACAATCACAATGGAGAATGGGCCTGTTGAATAAGAAAGCAATTACTTCAGTTACACCATGGGAAAATAGCTTATAAGTCTATATATTGACAACAATAAATACCTTGTATTGGAAGAAAGAAACCCTAATAAACATCCAGATATTATACATCAATGCAGGTGTACAGTACCTACCTAGGTAGCATAGAGCCCGTGCATAAGCACCCTATGCAGAGACAGTTGGGAATCCAAGCTGTTTATGCACTTCGGCCAGATACTACCTAAGGTAGTGGGGGAATTTGACATTGACTTCCAATTTTTTAGCGGGGCCTTTTCACTCTTCGACTAGATGAATTCGACTCTTACATGTGCGTAAAGAATTTCTTCAAGAGTTGAATATCGCACTTGAATCCGACGCTGCAAACCAGTCGTCACCCTCACCCATCCACCCTTCCCCCACGATAAACCGATACTTCAAAATGGCTGCGAATGGGGAGCGAAAGACCGTTGCGCCCGACCAACGGTGCGCCATCGGTCTGACCTTTGGCAACTCGTACAGCTCCGTCGCCTGCACTATCGACGACAGCGCCGTCGTGATTGCCAACGAGGACGGTGACCGTCAAATCCCCTCCGTCTTGTCCTACGTCGACGGCGAGGAGTACACCGGAAACCAGGCCAAGGCCTTCTTGGTCCGAAACGCCGAGAACACCCTCGTTTCTTTCCGTGATTTCCTCGGCAAGGAGTTCAAGTCGATCGATCCCACCCACTGCCATGCTGCTGCCCACCCCCAAGAGGCCAGCGGCAGCGTCGCCTTCTCTGTCAAGGACAAGGCTGAGGGCGATGCCAACACCATCTCCGTCTCCGAGGTCGCCACACGATACATCCGTCGCCTGGTGCAATCCGCTTCCGACTACATCGGAAAGCAGGTCACCTCCGCTGTTCTCACCATACCCACAAACTTCACCGACAAGCAATGCGAGGCTCTCATCCAGGCTGCCAACAACGCAGACCTCGAGGTTCTGCAGCTGATCAAGGAGCCCATCGCCGATGTCTTGGCCTACGATGCGCGCCCCGAGGCTACCATTGAGGACAAGAACATCGTTGTGGCTGATCTTGGTGGCACCCGCTCTGATGTTGCCGTCGTTGCTTCAAGAGGTGGACTGTACACCATCCTTGCCACCGCCCACGACTACGAGTTCGCCGGTGTTCACCTGGACAAGGTCCTCATGGACCACTTCGCCAAGGAGTTCATGAAGAAGAACAAGGACGTCGACCCACGGGAAAACGCTCGCAGCTTGGCCAAGCTCAAGGCCGAGTCCGAGTCCGCCAAGAAGGCTCTCAGCATCGGAACCAACGCCTCGTTCAGCGTTGAGTCCCTGGCCGAGGGTATCGATTTCCAGTCCACCATCAACAGATTACGCTACGAGACCGTTGCCCGCAACGTGCTCGGTGGCATCAACAGGCTGATCGAGGGTGTTGTCAAGAGCGCCGGCCTGGATGTGCTCGACATTGACGAGGTCATTCTGTCTGGTGGCACCTCGCACACTCCCAAGATTGCTTCCAACATGCGCAACATCTTCCCGGAGAGCACCAAGATCCAGTCTCCCTCCACCAACCCTTCGGCCATCAACCCCTCTGAGCTCCAGGCTCGTGGTGCCGCTCTGCAGGCTTCGCTCATCCAGGAGTACGACTCCGAGGATGTTGACCAGTCCACTCACCCCGCCGTCACCACTGTGGCTCACATCACCAACGCCATTGGTGTCGTCTCAGTAGGTCACGATGGTGAGGGCTTCTCCCCCATCATCGCCCCCGAGACTGCCGTTCCCGCGCGACGAACCATCCACATCAACGGCCCCAAGGAGGGCGGTGATGTCCTGATCAAGGTGATTGAGGGCAACACCCACATCAAGGTGACCAAGCCCGAGCCCAAGGCCGCCAAGGATGAGAAGGACGAGGATGATAGTGACTTCAGCGAGGAGGAGGAAGAGGAGGACAAGCGTGAGAAGATCTGGAAGTCTGGTGAGACTCTCGCCGAAGCCGCCGTCCGCGGCCTCAAGAAGGGCAGCAAGGTGGAGGTGACTGTCAACGTTGCCGCTGATCTCGGCGTCACGATTACGGCGCGTGAAGTTGGCGGAAAGGGAGGTGTCCGGGGTAACATTGCTGCCCCATAGATTTCTTATCACGACGATCATGAGACCAAGGTAGACACAGAGATACACGGGGGGCAGTGGCGCATTTTGGGGCTCTGATAGAATAACTAAAAGAACGAGTGCTTTCCCATCATGAACCACTTTCAAAGCTGTCATAGTAAGCCTGGAACGGCCTTGAGATTTCGAAGCTATTACCTACTACATATCTACCTGCCCTAGTCGACCGCCTCCGGTGTATCCCCATAGACTCCACATACGAAGAAGGGGGCAGTCTTGTGAGATGCTCAGTTGACCTTATATGGACATAATTCCTTGCACTATAGGCTGCAGGAGGTGCCAATCCTGGGTTTCGACAATTTCCATGACTGCCAGAGACAGGGCGTAACTCAGGGGCCCGACTGAAGACACAAAATCAAGGAGTGGCGTCATAACGTCCGTCGAAGTGCTCGAGGCCAACATGGCGAAGCTAGTCGATCTCAACAACACGGCAGTCCTTGTCTACTTTGACAGCTATTTCTCCCACATGCTCATTTCCTGGGTGGGGATGAGTCAAATAGGTTTCTCACTTGCATTCAGTTATCTAGTTGATAGTAGCATGTTTCTCATCGCTTAGCCCGGATAATGCATGGCAATCGAATTCAATTATCCTGTTGTCTATTCGTTCTTTGGACTCACGAAACCCACATATGTATAAGAGTCACTTGAGAGTATATCGATTCAGTGAGGAAAGCTCGGTGCCAGTAGTGATTGTGTATATAAATATGTTAATCCACGTCTCTGGGTATTCTAATATAGATATGGTATAGGCAATAAAGCACAGCTCTGTGGCTTCATAATTGTACACAAGAAATATCAAATCTTTGGTTCAAGTGAGGCTCGCTAAATACCATGCCTGCTGTGATCGCTCGACAGCGGTATCATGGCTATGTATGCAATCAAAGCAGAAAATACCTTTGTCCGAGGCATGTATAGAACTGAAAGGCGAAACCGCCAACAAAGGAGATTGCAAAAGAAGAAGAATAAGCCAACAACGCCCCCGATGATACCTCCAACTCCCATTTTCTTTTCTTCGCCCCTGAACTGGCTCCTGTAACTCCCAGCACCGACCGCCCTTCCTATAGTCCCCCCTTGGCTCTTCAAAGAGACACCGATCTATTTACCTCCATAGTCGACCCCCTTTTGGTGTGCTCAATGAAACAAAATTGTAGAAAACGCATGCATAAGCGCTAATGGTAATTCGTATGAAGATACGATGATGAAGCGCTTTAAATATTTTAGTTTAGGATTTCATGGCTCGTTTCTCAAGCTACCGACGCGCCCGGCAACGCCCAGGACACCAAGTCTGACCTGACTTCGAACTCGTCGACCTCTTTCGGCCGACGGAAGCCTTCACGCCCGCGCTCCTGGTGACTCGTATGAGAGTCACGTTCCGAACTGAGGCTGCCTAGCGTAGGCGCAAGACTGGTCAGGCTTTCACGTCGGCCGTTACCGCTTCCGTTCCTGCTGCTGTTGCTGTTCTCGATGTGCACCGCAGGGCTTAGCATCCCGGCGCCGCTCATGGCTGCGTCGAGGCTGATTGGTCCGTTGTGGCCATCTTCCCGACTGTGCTGCCGTCGGTGGCTGCCACTATGGGGGACACCGGGACGGTGACGCGATACCGACCGCGTTTTGTGGGAGCCCGCAGAGCGGGTACTGCCGGAGTGTTGAAGGTTGTTGTGGTTGTTGTTGTTTTCTAAGGGGCCGCTCAGGGGAGGCGAGCCTATTACGGTAGAAAGCCCGCTCTTCTCGCTCGAATTGCTGTGGTGACGGTGGTGCATGTATTTGCGCAGTTTCCTAAGATCGCTGGGTCGCAAAGTTCCGTGGGTGACTTCTTCGCTGCCACTACTGCGACTGCTGCTTGCGTCATCTGCAATGCGGCTTTTGCTTCGCGACGTCGCCTCTCGGTTTCGATACGGGGCTGCTGGGTTCTTCCACCCGTCTCCGCCGCCAAATATGTCCTCCACACATTCGTCGGCCGGCAACTCGCCCGGCTGACATGACCAAGACGCAGCAAGCGCGCGCCGGTACATGTCTTGCAGCTCGCTGGCGTCTCGCGTTTTGCTGGCGCTCGAAGTGATTTGCGTCGTGGCTGTACCCGTGGCCGGGTCGTCGAGAGAAGCATCCACAGTAGACTCGCCCGATGCCATTATACCAGCAATACCCCCAAACACTGGTGCAGTCTTGAGCGCGGGCGCCACGTAGTTCCGGTCCCCATCGAGCTGTACCATTAGGATGCCAATTTTGAGTGTGCTGTTGATTTTGCTGTCTTGCATCAGATAGCGACGAACGATACCCTCCTCGGCGACATCTTCCTCGACCAGTGGGCCCTCGGAGGAGCTGGTAGTAGCCGCCCCTTGCGACATGGTACTCTTGGGGCTACTGGGTGGTCTTGAGCCGTGTCCGCTCATCGGCCTGCCATTCAGAGCTGGGCCAAGGATCTTCTCGCGCGCATGATCCAAGCTGGAACGGGCTCTGGCGCGGCCAGGTCCTCCCATACCTGGTGCTCCTGGCCCATTTGATGATATGCTTCGCCGTGGGAAATTCTCGCTTTCCTCAACATATTCGCTAAGGTTCAATTTGACAGTGCCGAGTATGATTCTCTCGTCCCTCATCCCCGTCCCCGAGGGAAACTCCTGCGCGACCTCGAACTCAATTGGACATTCTGTTAGGGTGTTGTTTCGGTCGATTGTAATCCGCAAGGGCACGATCTTGGAGTAGTTGTAGGAGACGCGATGGTTGGCACTGTCGATTGGGCATTTACTCGTTCGGCTTCGGTGTTCACCATGCATGGAATGGGGTAGGTGCCATTTGATCTGGGAAGTGCCGCTCACGAGCGGGACGTTGTTCAGGTCGTATATGGTCAAGTGTAGCTCGAACTTGGGCTTGCGGGCCTTGTTCACTAAGATGGGCAGAAGCGAAGGCATGGTCAGCTTGTTTCTAGAGGGCGGCGCATCACCTCAAGCGACGGAACAGCAGGCGTTGATGCTAATAGTATATGAGACAGCGGGTGGGGTGCGTCGCATTCTTGAAAGAGCTGCCCAGACACAGGGAGTGACAGCATTGACAAGAGAGGGATCAAACAAAGAAGCGAGATAGATGTATCCATATGCCTGTAACACCCATATACACAAGTGCGGTTTTGTAACAATGAAGACGAAGTCCCAGTCCAGCCGTCGTGCCCGTACAGTTTGGAGAGGATGCTTCGGAACTTCGGGGAAGTCCCAGAGGACTGGCACTGATAAGCCCTGCGAACGGGAAACAGGCTCTGGGCACCGCCGAGGAAGAAAAGGAAACCCAAAATGGGCAACGGACAAAGACTAAAGTGATACAAGAAGGAAAGCGAGCGCTGGGTCGGGATATGCTTACTCAGGGATGCCATAATCTTATAACCGCATTCACCCCAATGGCGGGCGGCTGGACTTCACCCGTTTTCGCTTCGAAAGCCGTTATCACCGAATGATGCACAGGGGACAGTCGCAGTAGTCGGGGCTGGCTATAAGGCGTAGGCGTAGGCGAGAGCGTAAGCGTAGCAAGCGTAGCAGGCGTAGGCGACAGCGATCATGTCATGGTTTACGATAGGCAGGTACTAGGCATGTAGGCTTATCGCATTATTCTCCGGCTGGCCCGGGGCAAAGGGAGGGAGAGAATGCACGAATGCGAATCCACGAATCCACGAATCCACGAATCCACGAACCCACACATGCGACTGATAAGGGAAACACGGGAGAAACTGAGGAAGTCGAAGGCCAGGAAACTGAGGAAGAACACGAAACAAGCCTTTCTAAAAATGCGCCTTTGCTGCACGGCACAGACAACACGGCACTCAGGAGGGAGGGGGATCCCCCCTAATGCTAACGAGCCAAGATGGTTCAACTCTGTCAATTGCCTAATGCAAAGCATGTCCACGTCATTTCAGCCAGATTTGGCTCCCCACTGAAGAGCCCCAGGCAGTTGGAGTTCGGAGAAGCTAAGAGATCGCTGGTGGGTGGAGACAACACTTCTTCAGCTGCGGCGTTGCGGCGTTGCGGCGTACTAGCCGTCGAGCCGCTGGCAGGCTGGCAGGCTGGCAGGCTGGGTCGCTGTGGCTTCAATGTTGGATCTGTGGCTGGTCATCTGCGCTAAAGGAGGAAGAAAAAAAAAGTCCAACCTTACTACTAGCACTAGGTTAGGCACTTTACGGTACAGTGCACAGTGCTCACTGCTCACTGCTCACTGCTCGCTCCAACACGCTATGTGCAAGCAAAAACGCGTTAAGGTTAACATTGAAGTCAATTGCAGATGCATTCGCCAAAGCGTACCTAAGGAGATAGATGACCCAAGTCTATCCTAATTGGCCCCCAGCTGCCAAATATGAACCAACGAGCAATACAGCCAAGCCAAGAATGAAGATCCAAGTCCTATTAACTTAGACTCTTTTCATTTTCATGTCAGCATCTACAAAGCGTAGTGTGCCACACAGCCATTTCCGTCTTCCACCAAGACAAGACCCAGGTCCGTGGCTGGCACTTTAGCTCAAGCTTAATATTTGACTCGGCGTCAAAGTTCTTGCTCTTTGGAGGCCAGTTAGGATTCGACACACCAAAACAAGATCGGCCCTACTCGACCAGCCTGGGATACCAACCGCTACAGTCTACAGGTGCATTCTCACCATGGCTTCACAGCAGCGTGGTGCCATGCCCTTCAGGCAGAACAAGCCCAATAATGGACAGGGCATGGGTCCCAAGAAGCGCCCATCAGAAAACTCGTCCATGGGCAACGCAAACAAGCGGCCCAAGACGGGTGACCAGTCTGGAGGGAACGGAAACGGCAATGCTCACCGGAAGTCCAAGATACACAATGTAAGAGCCATTGCGGCTCAGTATCCCGACAGTGCACTTAAAGATGGCGAGCTTGACGTCCAGGCCTTCATCAATGCGCGTGGATTCGAGATCAAGGCTCTGGACGAGAGCATGCGGCGAACCGCTACCTCCCAGACGAGCCGCGCTTTCCAGAAGGTCCCTTTCTCGCTGCGGCGGCGTGCAGCAGCACATAACCATAAGCGGGTACCGAAGCGTCTACAGAAAAGGGCCAAGAAAGAGATGGTCACCGACAACACGCCTACAGTCAGTGCACGTACGCGTAAACCAGCCAGTTCACGGGCTCGTCTACGTGCCGAGACTGCCAAACGTCTGGGGAAACTGGTAGAGAGAAAGCGCAAGAAGTCTCTATCAAAAAAGGGTAATGTGGACCCTGAAATCGTCCAGGTCAGGGCGGCAAGACCCAAAATCAGAAGGAACACGCTCAATAGCCCTTTGGTCACCGAAAAGAAGTTCAAGAAGCGACAGGTGGACAAGACATGGCTTCCAACTCACCTCTGGCTTGCGAAAAGAGCGCGGATGACGACGCCAAAAGAGCCCCTATGGAGGTTCGCTATACCCTTAACACCCAACGCGAAGGTATACCGTACTACTCATCGAGCCCATTGGGAGAAGGGGGCAATAGCTTGGGACATGAGCTACATGAGTACTATCAGTCTTTGTGGTATTACGAGATGCGTGGAGCAAGTCTTGAGAGCTCTCGGTTTGACGGAAGAATGGCTATGGAACGACAAGCCGAAAGGTCAGGACTGGAGATCAGGCACAAGTCACTGGAACACGACTTTGGTTAGGAGAAAGGGGACGGATTCGCGTATCATTGGTCCAACCACCATTATCTGGGATCCTGAAGAGAACAATGACCCGGCAACCGAGGCGACAAGATCAAGACGTCTATTCATCAGGATCCATCCGTCGGCTTTCCTCGAAACGTTCAATGAGCTGCTGAGGTTGACAAAAGGGGTTACGCCCAAACCCTACGTGGAAGATTTGCGTTATGAAATCGGCAGTATTGATGTTACAGGCCCAAACGCCACAGAAGCACTTTCTACTGTCTTGAAGTCGTACTATGGCAAACCCGAGCTGAAAGAAGCTCACGCGGCAAAGTTCGAGTCTCTTGCTGGTCGGGTTGAACCCGCATCGCTTCCCACTGGCTCTCTCTTGGCTTTCTCTATTATGGATCCTCGTCTCCAGCATCCACCTCGGAGGCTTGCCACGAGCAAGGAAAACGGACATGGCCTTGAAACAGTAGCGAAATGGTATCAAATGTATCAAAGCTCCAAGTCATTTGCGCTCTTTGACCGTGATTTACGCTACAAAGCTTCCCGCTTACCCTCCCTGAAATCCTTGAACAAACGCCGGGGCAAGGGGGTACCTGGCGCTTTACTTGAGCCTACCCAAGTCGATCCAAAAATACCCATCCTCCTCCTTTCCCACCGACCACCAGTAACACAAACCCGTTCCGAAGGCCCAGGTACTTGGACTATCATGCTGCCTTGGAAATGTGTTCTTCCGGTCTGGTACAGCCTCATGCACTGCCCACTGTCGACTGGGGGTAATGTGATGTTTGGTGGGCTCAACGAACTCCGACAACTTGCTTTCGAGCAGAGGGTTCCATGGTTCCCAGGGGATATACTGGGCTCCGATGCGGGAATGGCGTGGGAGCTACAGCAACGAAAAGAACGGAAGAGCGCTTGGGATCGTATGCCGAAAGGCAAACGAGTGAACTATGACACTTTAGACCTTGGGGCTGGTCGGAAGGGAGAAATAGGCGACGGCTGGAGCTGCGATTTCGAGACTCTTTTGAAAATGCAACCGCAGGCAGATCCCCAACTGGAAGATGTCGCCATGGCTGATGCAGGAGACGACACAGCTAACGCTGCGAGCCCTCAATCAAGCAAGGGCGCACACCCATTGCAACAACTTACGCATCTCTCCAAAGCAGAACTACAGGCATACCAGTCACCTACAGCCGAGCCACTTCCGCCGTTTTCTGTGGCCGCAGTAAATATTAGTTTCCTGTCTCGAGGCACACCAGACACTTGTGCCCGAATTTATCGATTGCCCATGGAGCAGCCAGCATCGACGCAAGCGGAGGTTCCTGCGACGGAGCCACCAACGAAAGGAAGCAACAGCAAGCTCCCAGCCGATATCGGGAAGCAGTGGCTCGCCCAGATACCACAGAGCTTAACGACTAAGCAAGGCAAGCCCAAGAAGCCACCAAAGTTCAGCGTGTCCAGTGAGATGAATCTGGAGACGCGGAAACGTCTGTTGGCGCAGGAGCTACTCAAGCAGCCTCCACTGACCTACCCGCCCATCTCTCCGACACAGGATAATATCAACGGCCACCCCCTCTGCCCTGACGCCGAAGACCTCATCGGGTTCGTTACAGCTGGGAGCTATCATCTAAGAACGGGACAGTCTGAAGGCATTGCTACGATCTCGGCCTCCGAAGCGATACAACATAAGGCTGGCGAAGGACTATGCGTTGTGCGGAATGTGGGTCAAAATGTCGGTTGGATTGCCAGGTGGAAGCTGGTATAGGTCTCACAGCTTGAGTAGGAATAACTTGGACGCAATGTTTACGAGAGGAGACATGTACGAGAAGATGTTGCCATCTGTTCTCGTTTCGCCAGGGCGTATCAGCCACTCAGTCAACCGGGAAGAAACTGTCAGCGACTTCAGGCGTCCGATTCAGATAGCTCACATTCGCCTGGGAACTGGTATGGTCAGTGGAATGCAGTAGAATACAGCGATATGTCAAAGAGCCAGCTCTTTCGGCTAATAAATAACTTCTATCCAGCGAAGAATTCGCAGGAGACGACAATTATCCATGAGAACAATACTTCTCCTTCTACTATGAATTTCCCCGATGTTCGGCACAGGTTGGCGGCAGTCAATAGCAAGTTGCAGGCCATTGCTGGTCTGTTGACCGAGTCAAGAGTTCCTCCGTTGCGATATATCAATAGTTAACCTGCTCCAACAGTCAAATGCTACTCTCATGTTTGGGTTGCATCATGTGCTTGGCTGGCTTGCCATCCAATTTCGATCATGCCCATATCGAGAAGGACCATATAATAGGTTACGAGATGGTCACATCTGAACCAAGCTGCTCCGCATAGTCCATGTCTACCAACCTTTAGCGAGCTTTGTGTATTGGCGGGGTGTTACATCGCGCATACTTGGGGCACCCACCGTTCTGAGTATAAGCACCGGCTTGGCATGGCTGTATATGGTGCGGTCTGTCGCCGTGACACTTTTTGGGGTAACTTGGGAGGGCATCGTGCCAAGAAGCGCGACCAACAGCCAGGTACAGCGCCAATCAACAAGTTTGTTGCTTATTACTGCAACATTCACCGGCGATCCCCTCACAGGAACGAGATGGCACCACGGATGACCGTCACATGCAAGCTCAAGTTACACAGAATAGGTGCAAGCAGTCCGGGGAATCAGTAAACAGACAGGTCTGCAGGACTGTTGGGGTGCCGCGGCATGTCGTTACTTACCCCTGCGCTCTCCGCGCTATAGTTCCTTCTTAATGCTTTCTACGTAGTAGATGGGCAGCTGGGCAGCAAGCGAGCGGGCGGGATGACGGAATACATGTAGTTTGTCGAGTGACCCTGGTTTCACGGTGTGGATCGTGCTCGTGGAGTACAGGCTGCAATTACCCCATCGCTGCTTCCTCTTCTCGGGGCATCTGGCTTAATAGATGGCTTTGATTATTTAGGGCCCAGGGGACCCCGTACTCATGCCGCTGCTGGCTTCCCTCCTACCAAGCAAGCTTCAACCTTAGATCGACTTCTTGTTGGCGACAAATTTTTGAGTAGCTTCACAGACATCCGGCTATTCACTTCTCCAAGATGTCGTCTGTGTCTGTTCGTCAGTTTGGCCTGCTGCTGGGGAGCGCTGCTGCTCTACTGGGCAGTGTCTCGGCCTTCCCCTATAATACTTTTGATGGGCCAGGCTTCCCAGCGTGCAATAATGTTGCCGCAGTGTATAACGTCACAAGCGTTGATGAGATGGTCAGCCTCGTGAAGAATGCGGCTGCCAATGGCACACCCGTTAGAGCCTCCGGCAAGGGTCACAGTATGTTGACTTAGAAAAGATCCTTTTACCCAACCTAGCCCCCCTATTCATCTCATTCTTGTTCCTACTCCCTCCTCCGTTTTCTGAGTCATCGTCTCAGTATGAGGTGCGGTGCACTAACGTGGCGATGCTTTCAAAGTGTGGTACGACACAATGTGCCAGGACGACCCTCGCACTATCATCATCCGCACAGAAAACACGAACAAGATCTCGGACCTCCGCTTGGAACCCGGCGCCGCGTCGGGCTCGGTAGTCATCGAGGCAGGTGTCACGTTCTTGCAGTTGGCCGAATACCTGCACGAGAACAATGCCTCTATGGGATACACCCTGGTCAACTGGAACATATCGATGGCCGGCGCCGCCGCCATGGGCGCCCACCGTTCCTCCATCCGCGAGGATTCTGGAGTCTCTGCTGGCGTGCTCTCCATGGACATCATCAACGGCAACGGCGAGATTGTCACCGTTGAGCGGAACGAGACAAACGATGATTGGCTTGCGGCGTCGACCTCGTTAGGTCTCTTGGGGGTCATTGCAAGGATGAAGTTCAAGATTTACCCCGACTTCAAGGTCTTCTCGCAGCAGAAGACGCTGGAAGAGGATGATGTCTTGAACGGCGATATCTACGGCATGATTGCTCCGTATGCGACTGCGAACTTCTGGGTAAGTCGGCAATCCAATCCCGTTAGTGCCATTAGTTGCATGCGGCCTGACAAATGAATGTGTATTAGTGGTGGCCCTACCTGAAGAAGTTCCATCATCGCTACTACGACGAGGTTCCCCTGACGCTGAGCGACCAACAAGGTTTCCAAAACACCTTCTCGCTCACTGACCTCGAGGCCGGCGCTGCCAAGGGCATACTTGAGAGCGGAAAATACTTGGCGACATCCAACATGCTGGCCGAGACCATCTTCTTCGGGCTTTGGTCCAAGCCCAACTTCAAGGAGAAGACGAACTGGAAGGACATTAGCCAATGGCCTGTCTACGGCTGGAACTACGACGTGCTCATCGGGGGACTCTACCCAGACCAGAAGCCCGAATGGGAGCACGGCATGCACGGCGAGACGCTCGAGATGGCCTTCCCGATCACGCAGGCCAACGATATGCTGAAACGGGTGCGCAAGTTCTTCGACGACGAGTGGAAGGACAAGGGTATCGTCATGACCAGCACGTACCGCAGCGGCATTAACATCAAGTTCGGGAAGGCCTACTACGACCTCCTAGGCCAGACGACGTACAACACCAGCGACGGGGCTGATTGGTCCAAGGGGGCCATCATGTTTGACTTTCCCCGTTTCAAGCCGAATGGGGGTGATGGAAAGCCATTCAATCCGGATTTCTGTAAGTCCCAAGTTCCCAACAACCAAGTGTCCCACCATCGGCAAGGCTGGGCTTGTTTCCGTGGTCCGGTCTGAAGATGTGATCTTGTTGTTTAAACTGACTCGCAACCCGTTTAGACCCCAGACTCGCCAAGGTCCTGATCGACGAGTTCCCATGCCGGCCGCACTGGACCAAAAACACGCGGGAGATTTTCAAATACGGGAAGAAAAACATCGATCCCGATGTAAGTTCAGCTCTATGGGTCCCACCCAGATACCATTCGAAACAACTGCCTGGTATGTTTGATCTTGTATGATAACAAGCTGACCCGAACATACACACAGCATCTTGCCCGCTTCAAGGCAGTCCGCGAGAAATTCGATCCCAATAATATCTACAAGAGTGTCCTGGGCGAGATTATAGGGTTATACGACTGAAACAAGTGCACGCAGCTCTCTGATGACTAAGTTTCTTAGCTGGAAAGCATGCTTCCGCATACATATAATTCAATGAAACTCATAAAACTCACAGACGAAAAATGAGGGCCGGTTGCGAACTTGCGATCAGGGAGAAACACCGTAATGACTAGTTTTGACTTCCCCCCTTAGGCAACGCAAGTGCTTGCGTAGACCTTAATCGTCTAGAAGTCTGGAATCGGCGCTTCGGGCCCTCGGGAGCTCTGAGCGTCTGAGCCTCTGAAGCCTTGGAAGGTGATGCAAGCTAGTAAACTTGCCGAGACGACAGCTCCAATCACGTCGCTCTCCCCCGCATTCAGCAAAGCTATGGGCGGGAGGTCCATGACGCGGAGACGGTAACGTTCGTCTGAGGGCTCAACCGCCGTATTTACTATTCTATTCGCTTGTTGCGAAAGCCTGTGACAAGCCATAACTGGGATCATGCTGAAGCAAGCCCGATGAGATGAGGAGTTCAAAGTGGCGTGCTTCTTGACAATTCATGAGCATCTGGGAGGGCACATCCCTATCTCTCTCTGAGCTGTCTCTCTCTCTCTCTCTCTTGCGCGCCCTCTCCTCTTTCTCTTGACCAAATAAAAGTCTTGTTTCCTCTCTGGTTTCTTGTAGAGGACGGATCCTTACAACCGCCATCATCGGGCGTTACAGCTATTCCGTCCTTGACGTCACGGTGTGTCTGACGAGTGGGTGATCCCTGTATATGTGGTGAAGCTCCCATCTCCCTCCTCTATCACTAGAGTTTTATTAGTTTTATAACTTCGACCATTCTGTTTCCCAATCTCCTTCCCATACCTGAAAGCACTCCCGTCTCTCCCCCAAGTGATATTTTGGTTAGCTGCTTTTTTGATCGGTTAGAAGAGGAATCTTTCTCGTTACCCAGTTATGAGGTACACGACTCTGCTGCCCTTGGCAGCAGCTACATCGGCCGTTAGGGCCTTTGTCATCCCGGACGCGGCTACAGCACAGCAGCTCGTTCTCGGAAGCGAAAGACCCCAAGAGGAAGAGTCGCCGTCGTCCTCGCACTGGTGGGACCGCATCACTGCCACCTTCGATGGTCTTCGCCACAAGATCCAGGATGATAGTAGTGTTGCCGAGGGCGTCATCGAAGGAGCCTATGACGAGGGTCTGCAGTGGATCAGCGAGTCCTTCGAGCTATTGAAGAGCTCCTACCACGCCCAGACGCCGGAAGAGGTTGGAGTTGAGGCAGAGGGCGAGGAGGACGAGTTCCGCTTCCTTCCTTTTGCTGAAAGCTATTGGGAGCTGGCGAGGGAGTATTCCAGCAGCAGCAGCGGCGGCGGCGGGAAGAAGCACAAGAATGACACCAAGCCGGACAAGCCCAAACCGCCGAAGCCTGAGCCACCCAAGAAGCCCGAGCCACCAAGTAAGCCGAACAATGACACCAAACCCGGCAAACCCGAGCCACCTAAGAAGCCTGCGCCGCCTAAGAAACCTGAACCGCCTACTAAGCCAAATAATGATACCAAGCCCGGCAAGCCCGAGAAGCCTGGTAAGCCTGGGAAGCCCGGCCCTCCCGGCCCTCCCGGTCCCCCTGGAAAGCCCGGCAAACCTGGACCGCCCGGCCCGCCTGGACCCCCTGGACCCCCTGGACCTCCCGGACCGCCCGGCCCACCTCCCCCCATGAAGCCCCCAGGCGACAATGGCCACGGCCACCACCGCAAGGGCGGCCTGAACCTGACTCTCTACGAAGCGATCCAGGCCTCCGAGTACAGCACCAAGTTCGCCAAGCTCATCGACAACTACCCGGACATTGTCGCGCGGCTCAACTCGACGAAAAAGGGCGACGACTGGACCACCATCTTCGTGCCCACCGACCGCGCCTTCGCCAAGATCCCCGACCACGACGGCAGCAAACCCCCGCCCAAGGCCTTCGTCGAGAAGCTGATCGAGTACCACCTCGTGCCCGGCCACTACCCTGCGGGTCGCGTGCTGGTCTCGTCGACGCTGCCCACCGCCCTCGAGTCCAAGAAGCACCTCGGTGGGCGGCCGCAGCGGGTCCATGTCGGGGTTGGCTACGGTGGTGTCAAGTTCAACTTTTACAGCAAACTGGTATTTGCTAACTTGGTAAGTCGACTGAAAACCTGCCTACCTACTTGACTATCTACATGTGTCCCAGCCAGCCAAGCTACACCTGCTGACATTCTCGACACCACAGTACTGCAAGAACGGCATAGCCCACGGCGTAGACGCCCTACTCGTGCCCCCGCCGTCCGGCGACAAGCTGATCGAGCTGTTCCCGCAGCAGTTCTCGAGCCTGATCCTGGCGGCCGAGCGATCCGGTCTCGGCAAGGACCTCAAGGACAAGCTGGGCAAGCACCCCAACCTGACGGGCGGCAGCACCTTCTTCGCGCCGACCAACTGGGCCTTCCAGAAGCTCGGCCCGCGCGCCAACGCCTTCCTCTTCAACACCAAGCGCGGCCACCGCTACCTGCGCGCCCTGCTCGAGTACCACGTCGTCGCCAACGAGACGCTGTACACGGACGCGTACTACGGCCGCAAGTCCACCACGTCTGTCTCATCTGACAACTATGATGTCAGCGACAATGGAGAAGCCGAGACCCGCAGGGGTAGTTCGCGGTACCACGTCGACCTGCCCACGCTGCTCGACGACAAGAGCCTGGCCGTCGACGTGTGGCGCTGGGGCGGCGTCGTCAGCATGAAGATCAACGGCTTCACGCGCGTGGCCGTCACCGACGTGCCCGACCGCGACGGCGTCATCCACGTCGTCAGCAGCGTCCTCATCCCACCGCACGGCCGCCACGGCTACCACGACGGCGAGAGCGAGGTCGAGGTCCAGGAGCTGATGGAGCGTCTCCAGCCTTACATGAACGGCACCGACGACATCGACGGTGGCGTGGAGGAGGATGGGGAGGTGCATACGACTGCTCCTGACATTGGGGAACTGTAAAGTGCCAACCAAATCCGGGTATGTACGTCTATGCGACGCCAGAGGATTGAATGATTTAATGATGGATGATGGGATGCACCTGCGTTATCTTGGTTTGGGAATTCTACATTTTTGGAAAGGTAACATAGGGAAGATTGTGATCGGCGAAGGAAATGGACATGCACCGTCGGTGTGCTGCACAAGGGAAAGGGGGTTGCGGCATAGGCACGCACACACACCACCACACTCGTTCATTGGAATTTTGTCCCCCTGGAAAAAAGTGTATGTTTGACCCTTGTCGGCCATAGCTTGTAACAAATGAACTGAGCATTGCTTTTCCATATGTACATGAGCCATTATCATCGGTGTCTTCCCAACCCCTATGAACATAATGATCAGTTCATACAGTAAATAAAATGGCTAGACCACACAACACCCAAGCTCATTCAAACCCGCCGCCCACCAAATCCAGCCGCAAGCCGTATGGGTTCTATATTCGGTCGCGGAGCGTTGCCTCTCGTCGCATCAAAGGCATCAATTACCTGGCATCCAGCGTTCCGCACCTCGACAGCACCCCATCTCTGCTCCCTGTCGACAGTCTTCCACTTCTTCTCTATGGTCAGTCCTCCCTTGTCTTTCTGGCCCTCAGTGAAACCATCAATGCCTTCCCACTCCCAGGCACCAAGCTCATCCACCAGGGCTTCGACGACCCATGCGTAGTGGGCTGGACGTTGTTGCTGCTGGTATCGCCCACCACTGGTGGTGGAGGAGAACAATATTTCGGCATCTTCCCGGGACCGCGGGACCCTCGTACAGAGGAGGTGCAGATCCAAGAACTGGGCAAAGGTCTGTCCGAACGCGGGTTTGTTCTTACGGCTGAGTGCGTGGGCCGTCGTCGCGGCGTAACTCAGATGCGAAGGCGGCGGTGGGTTGAAGATGGAACGGAGGGTGGGGTCGAGGGGTTTGGGTTGTTGCTCAGACTCTGGCCGTCTTAGCGGCGGCGGCGGCTGAGCCGGGTTTGCAGTAGCGAGAGCCGTCGAAGATGAAGTAACATTTAGAAGAAGAATGAGGGGTTCGGCGGAGCGAGATAGGTAGCGGAGGTGGGAGCTCAGGAGCTGCAGGGTAGAGTGGGCGGATGTTTTGTCGCGGGATGTGAAAGCCGCCGAGAGCAGACTTGACATGTCCGTTACGAGAATGATGTCGGGAAGTCCTGGTGCTGCGGGTTCGTGCTGTGGCGGCGCTAGGGATGATGCCGACTGTTGGCGGCTTGGAGCTGCTGGGGGTACAGGTAATGGTTGATGGCTTGGGACTACCGGAAGCGACGGTGATGGTTGACGAGAGCTCGGGGCTGCCGATGGTGACGGCTGTACCGGCTCACCCATTCCCTCGGGGGTTTCCACGAGAGAAGAAGGAAGGGATGATAAGGGAGACGATGACAACAATACATCGTCTTCCTCTTCACTATCTTGCACTTCAGTCCGCATCCGCAAAGGCGGAAGAGTGGTGGCTGGCGGGAGTAGTGGTGGTAGCGACGGCGGCAAAGACGGGGACGGTGAAGGCCGCTGTTGGGAAGATGCCGGCAAGTCCATCTCAGGATCAGGAGCTGGCCCATCATTCTGCCCATTACCTTCTCTCTCCGCTTTTTCTGATACCACGGGCTCCGCGAGTCTGTCATCCTCCATTGCCGCGGCCGCAGACTCAAGCTCGTTTAAAACCTCCCACAACCCCTCAATATCGAAGACTCGAGAGACAGATATCCGCTCTAGACACTGCCTCGTAGTTGCATCTACTTCATCTGGCCGGCTTCGTGGGCCTCCCAGCTTCAGCTTTGCCTGTAGTTTGATGACATCTCGCAAATGAGGCAAGATGGTCGGGACAGGAAGCGTCGTAATGACAGCCGCGCGTAGAGGCGGCTGTTGCGCGTGCCCGTTTGATGTGGCCCCCAAGCTTGCGAGCAAGCTGTGCGCAATAGTCTGCAAGCCAATCTAATTGACCACGGATATACCAAGACATCAGACAATGAATTGCAAATGGCAGGTGAGTAGTACGACGTGGCAATACGTCTTCATAGAAAGGAAAGAAGAAGAGAAGAAAAAGAAAAGAAAAAACTCACCAGGATTCCCGTGTCCATGTGCTCGGCACTGATACCCACGACGGACCCTCGCTCGAAGCCGCCATGGCCGCCGTGGCCGCCGAGGACCTGACGGTCGATCTCGGCACAGCCCGTCGACAGGGTGCCGCGGCGGCGCAGTTGCTCCCTGCGCGCGACCTCGACATCAAACAGCGTGGAGCCCGAGATGGGTTCCAATGGGAAGTGAGAGCTGGCCTGCGACTGCGGCGGCGGCAGTTTGCTGTCGTCATATGCGCTTTCCATGCCGAAGAGTAGACTTCTAGAATGTGTCTCGTCACAAGCGCGTGTTTGTACCTAGCTAAGTTTATGTTACGTAAGGAGTACCTTCTTCTCCAGGCCCGAACACTCTTATGTGCAGCTAATGGGGGGCCAATTCCCGTATGCTCGACTACAAGAACAGCTCACGATAGAGGCATTTGATTTGAGACAGTTGTGGCCATCGACTGGGATCAGCGAGTAAAAAAGATACATTAATACATATGTTGTTCAATTGACCACAATTACGAATTTGCGGGACTTCTGGAATTTCATGCACCGAACCGCCAGGACAGACGACTTGACCACCGCTACAACTGCCCCCTTCTTTGGTGGGCTCGTCGGCATCTTTTCCGCTGCAAGGCAGATGTGCCTGTCTCGTGTCTCCTGACTCCTGGCTGCACATTCGCCTCCCTTTTTCTGCTTCGCTCTACTGGAAAGAAGCTATCTAGGTATCCTGACAAAAAAAGACCTTGAGGAAATGTGCCGAGGCCAGGACGCCCCACGCTATGCAGCAAGTCGTGGTCAACTGCCTTTCTCGTTTTTCGTAAGTTATGGCGAATCCGTTACCCCTTCCAACCAAATGAATATCTAAGAATGCAGACGCGGCTAGCTGTGCCGAGCTGGCCTCGGATCCGAGCACTTAGAAGCTCTGCCGAGGCCAACCCGCATCAGAAATCCAGCCTAGCGCAGCCTGTGTGTAGAAACAAAAGTGTCTTCATTCTGCTTCTCAACTCTTTAGGACCCTTGAGACCATGTCCAGCCACGTTCTCTCGAAACGTGGCCGCTAAGTATTGCTTCGTTTCCTGTTTCCGCGCGGTTCTCCTAGACCGCTGTGCCGGGAGTGGGGGGCGCAGGAGAAGCATGGGGCGGAACCTCGGGTCGCTGCCGCTTACCACCCTTCAAACTCTTCATGCGCGTGAGGAAGCCGCCTCCTTGGGGCTTGGCTGGTGCCTCGTTGACACTATCAGACGTCGCTCGTCGTTCGAGACCGATAGGTCCCGGGGACCTGCCACCACCGGCTCCGGGCGACAGTGGTTTATCCTTTCCCTTGATCGTGATGCGCTCGTTGTCCTTGTCGAATTCATCGAAGAAGGGATTTCTCTCTCCAGTACTATCCCCAGAGCGCGGGCCATAGGCGCCCTCGGGGTTGGTGAAGCGGCCACCATTGTAATCACGCGGCGGCCGGTTGATGCCTCGGATCCTTTGAGCCAACGACTTCTTTCGCTGCAACCCTCCTTCCATATTCTCTTGTGCTGTCTCGGCCTCTCGTCTTTGGATAGCAGTGCGAGCAGCCGGAGTTCCCTCCAAGAAGGTCGAGGTTCCCAGTCCTATACTCTCATCGCCGTGCAGAATCGAGCCTCGCGCCGAAGGGTCAAAGATAATCGGTTCGCCCCTGCGTTGGCCGTTGATGTCATAGCCGTTTCTGTCCTTACCGGAGATATTGTAGTCCTTGTGAGCTTCGTCATCGTGGTGACCCATGAAGGTGGCATGGTCGGGTCTTGCGTTCAGAGGCCCTGAACCGCCGAGCGAGTTGTTCAAAGATCCCTCAGGGAAGGCCTGCATTGGCGCACGTCGACCGCCGCGATTACGGTGGGGGTTGAGCGCATCGAAGGGGCCATCATGGTGAAAGACTGTGACGCCAACATGTTAGAATCAAAACATACAACTTGAACATCTCGCATATACTCACGTCCAGTGCCGTAGATGCTAGTGGCATCCAGCTGGTCAATCAAGTCGAGCCGTTTACTGGGCTTCTTCGGGTCCTTTGAGTCTGTGCCGCCCTCCTTACGATGTCGTCGTTCCCGCTCGCGGCGTCTCATCTCCTTCAGCTTCTTCTCCTCTTCGGACAGGGGCTTCTCTCTTTCCATGATGGAAGTGTCCGAATTGCGACGCGGGCGGCGATCAGAAGGACGTCTTTCGCCTCGCTTGGGGTCGAGCAGGCTCTTCTCGCCGCCAGCAGAGGCGTGTGGTCCATGCGTCTTTCGGGCTCTCATGGCTTCCTCCTGAGATCGAGAAGGTCGGTGAGGGGGTCCGCCACGTGGTGGTGGGCCTCGACCGCGCGGTGGCATGTTCTCGCCTCTAGGAGGGCCTCCGGGCGGCGGCTTGTTCATGGGGCGAAGCGGTGCTTTCTGTCCATTCTTCTCCTCAAGCGTCAAGTTGTCCTGAAAGAGGGATATTAGCGACAGCTACTACGGTCGGGCTCGAAATCGAAAGCAATACGCCAAAAAGCCATGTTGGTGGCGAGGAGGAGGTGGTTGAGGATGAGATGATGTGGCAAGTACTTACAAACAACTCTTCGGCGGTAGGCGACTTTCCATCTTTGGATGCCATGCTGTCGGGGGACTTTATTCGATCAACGGGAAAGGACGGTGTGATGTTGTTGTTTGAGTTAGGGTCGAGGAAGGGATTTCTCGAAACTGGTCGAGGAGGAGGGTCGTCAAATGGTGAATGAGGTGGTGGCGGAGAGAAGCTGCTGGATCCGTTGGGCGAGGCAGCGCGGTTGCGAAAGGGGTTGTTTGACGAGAGATTGAGCGTTAATCCAGGGGATCGCCCAGCAGAGGAAGCGGGCCGGCCTATTGCAAGCAGCGATTAGGACAATGGTTAGCGACGTCTTTTATCAGTGCACGCAGGGGAATGTCGAAGGCAAAGGCATCCTGAAACACCAAGGTGCTCAATCGAGACAGGAGACTGGCCAGCTTAAGTGGATCGAGACCAATGCCCAACCTGCGAAAAGTGTGCTGATGCGTGGCAGTGTGTATCTGGTCTCCACTGGAACCAAGGCAGCCCGGGTATCAGGATATCGAATATAATAAAAAGGGGAAACCGAGTACGGCTTGGGTTGACGGGCGATCGATCTGTTCTGATCCGCTTGGGAGAACAAAGCCGGGGGAGGACAAGAAAGGGAAACCTAGGTGCCACAACGTCAAGGGAAGAGAATCAAATGCAGCTGTCCTTACCTGATTGATCGGCAAACATGTTTGGCGAGGAAGGGAAAGCAAGCGGTACCGATACTCCGGTGGCCGCGATATATTATATCAATCAAGAATCAAGGAATGAATGGAATAAAAGAATGGAGTTGGTTGGTTGGTTCGTCGTGGTGGTGGTGCGTGTGTATGTATTGTATTTGGTGTGGATGGTGGATGGTGGATGGTAAGGATGCGATGCGTATAACGTTGCTGTGCTAATCCACAGTGCAGTACAAGTCGAAGTGGTATTGCGCACGCGGGTTCCGAAGGTTAAAAATCCACCGCCTGACCCCAACCAGTCGTCGTCGAGCAGTTGTCAGGGTTGTCAAACTCCAAGACGCTCGTTCGAACTGTGATGAGACGGTTCGGTAGCTACGTCAATCCTGAAGGAGGGTATGATGTAGATCTTGTCGAGCGAGAGGAAGGAAAAGGTGGGAGAGGAAACAGATTGACAGGGAATTTTCCCCCGTGCAGCAGTAGGCTATGACGTGGGGAGCCGTATTGTCTGCGTCGTTGTGCAGCCGTGTAGCTGTGGTCGCGGGAATGCGGCTACCTGCTGGGCTACCTGCTGCGTCAAGAAATGGTAAGTGTTACGCCCTTGGAGCCAAGCCAAGCACTTTGGAGTGACAACCTAGGCAGGCGTTGGTTGGGCGAACGGTGGGTAAGTAAGTACTGTAGGGGACTCCAGGATGTTGGACGTCGAAAGAGACTTTTCTGCTGTCGTTGGAAAACCAAACCAGAACACACCAGACCAGACGATCTCGTTCGTAGACGTCGGTTTGTTCTTTGTGCAATTCTGGTTGGGGGACTCCTGAATTTGAGTTTACCCGCTTCTCAACGGGTTAGGTACTGGTCGGAAATGCAAGGGGCTACGGCGGCGGCGGCTTCTTCTTCTTTCTGGTTCGCGGGCGGCTCTTCTTCTCTTGCTCGTTCTCTCTCTCCTTTGCGGTGCGGTGCTCCTCTCACTGTACTGTCTGTCTGCTCGGCGTGTCTGTCTGGCTGGCTGTCGTTGGATGGACCGGGGTAGGCTGTCCCCGAGAGGTTTGGCGATGACCAGTATATCCAGTCCAGTCCAGATGCGGGCGTTGCTAATGGAGTATCTATTGGGAAAAGACCGAGAAAACCTGGCCGGGAAATGTGGGAGATTGTATTTTAATCAAGCGAGTGAAATGAATCGAGAATTGAGAATTTCCCCCTGGGCTAGAGCCAACGGCTTTTGTTATGATTCCTCAGGAAGGCCCCTTTGGCTAATCACGCTGGTAATCTGATCTTGGGCTTTTTTAGGTTAGGTGGGCGGTCTCGGGAGCGATCAATGGACTGTCGCCGGCTTCTGGTAAATGCTAGCAAAAGGTAGGCGGTCGAAGAAGCGGGGGCCGGTGCCAGCTCTGCAGCTCGAGAAATAAAAATTGGAGAACTCGAATGGATTAGACGGCGTTCTTGGCAGACACAAGGGTGGGAGCGCCAGGGCTTGGGGGGGATTGCACGTCTGGAATGGGATTCTAGAGCCGTGAGGCGGGAACACTTTGAGTGGGTGCTTGACAACGATGGTAACAAGTGACAGTGCGAGTGCGAGTGAGTGCGCGAGAGAATGTGAGGTGGTGTGTATCCGTAGAGTCAGTCAGTCGCGAGGCCGAAGGCAAGGAAGGGCAAGCGGGCGGACGGGATAAGAGAGAGAGGAAAGAAGAGTAAGTAAGTAGCAGGAGAGGAGGAGGAACCAGCAGACCGGCAAGGTAATAGGTTGAGCTTCCTCGGAGAGAAGAGAGACACACACGCACATACACTTCAGTCACTCACTTCAATGCTCACTCGCTCGATCGCTCACTCTCACCCATTCAATACAACACCGACTGATACCTACCAACGTGCCCAAGACGAAGAAAACAGGCGGAAGCAGGCGGTCTTTCCCACCGATGAACCCTGTCCGGCTCAATGGTCCCTTAGCTAATAACCTAAGCCAGTTGAGCTCAGTACATATGGTCCGCGTGGGTCATTTTTGGGCACGCTACAACTCATCCAGGCGATATAGTCCGGAGTAATGCGTCTACATAATACAAGATACGAGGATAGTCTATATCTTTTCACCATCTAGGCTGGCGGGCAGGCGCCCAGATGTATGATACACAGACAGAGAAACACAGACGTTAACGCGAAAATCGACACCGAATACTACCTACTAAACTAAGGTAGGTACCGAGGCGGCGAGCAAGCAGGGTGTATTTAGCAGTTAGCCTACCATCAGAGCGTCCGGGGAACTTCCTGATGAGCTAACGTTGGAGCTCGGGCGGAACAGACAGACGAACTGTGTAGTCTGTCGCAGCAAGCATATTCTAATGTAACCATCTCAGTTGAATTGCCCTCATTTTAGCAAGGGCGAGTCAGGACTCTATCTGAGCCCATCCTCCGGCTCCTCTTGTCTGTGAAGATTGATGTTGGTTGTGTTTATAACAACAACTGTGGGCTATTCTTCACCACACTCACCATCTTGTCCACGAGGTCGACCCGGAGAGGATGCTATCAGCTTACTAGCTGACTAGAGGCTCACGAGTCACTTCCTTGGTTGCCAAGTAGGTGAGTACATGTTTGGTCCGAGCAAGCGGTTCATGTTTTGTTCTACAAATGATAGTCGTGCAACCTCCAACCTGTTTGGTTTTTAATACGTACTGGCAGCTTGGTGCACTGCGTGTATCAAGAGGATTCGATGTTGGTAGATTGGCCTCTTGCCAAGGCACGGCTCAGGTGTGGAGGTTTGAGACTCGGACTGCTTGGTTTTAGCATGTAAAACACTTGAGACGAACTTGCCTGTTCACCTTTTCTACAGTACCTACTTGCAGTACCTACTTTTAGGCACTCGTATCGTGTTGCTTACCTACTACTTACTTAACCTTACCTTGTTTGCCCATGAGCGGTGGAATATATACTAATAAGTCCCTCCTTACCTCGTGGTGTTATGCTGTGTTATGCCCAATGCCAAGTAGCTTCTTCGGCATTTTCTAGGTCGTATTGCATACTGACCTTGAAGTCGAAGCCAGGATCACCTGATAACACGAATATTTATTGACAGGCCCATCCCGTTGTGACAGGATCCCCTGACCTTGCAAGCAGCCAACATTGGGTCGGGCAAAATAGCTGGGAAACACACATTCGGCTTACGGAGTCTTTGATTAATTGATTGATTTCCCTTTCGCACTTCTTTTTGGGTATTAGCATGTTTTATGCATCATGCCCACTCATTACTCATTACTCGTTACTCTACACTCCATGCTCGCTCGTACAGTAGGTGTACTTGAATGAATGCATGTGATTTCGGGCAGATAAACTTGGATCTTGCTGTCCCCAGGCCTGCTTGCGGTGACAGCCCTCATCAATGCATCCCGATCTTAGCTATTGATCAACCTAGACAACCTTCCGCGAGATCTCATGCGGCCATCTTGGTCGTTAGGCAATGGCTTTGAAGCCATCGCTAATCCAATTGGGCCCTGGAAATCTTCCCACCCCGGGCTTTCAGGTGGAGCTTGGGAGGGGTCATGGCCGCCCGCCGACGGGGTGGCAGAATTTTAGCTTGAATTAGGACCCCTATCGA
Source organism: Apiospora arundinis (assembly GCA_039105305.1). Lineage (NCBI taxonomy): Eukaryota > Fungi > Ascomycota > Sordariomycetes > Amphisphaeriales > Apiosporaceae > Apiospora > Apiospora arundinis. The sequence continues at coordinate 1,708,305 of JAPCWZ010000002.1, read as the reverse complement.
TTCTGCTAATAAGTCGGGTATCCAGTCTTTTTGAAGTTGCAATGAATGAAGGGAAGGCCATTTTCACCGCCCTTGCCCTCGGAAGAGGAGGAGACAATGAGGAGAGCGAGCACGCTGGATGGTTCGCTTCGCTTCGCTTCTCTCTCTTTTCTGTCGCATTCTTGTCTCGCTCTTTATTGTTGCGGCAGCCGCGCAGGTCGCTTCGGTAGAACCGAGACCCCCAAGCTTTTTGCTTCAGGAGCGATCCGGGTCAGAATCCTTTTTCTCGTGATTCCATTCCTACGGATCTCAGCCGAACTCTCTAGCCGACAGGGAAGGATTTGTGCTACCTAGCAGAATGTCTGTTCCTTCTACCCGCCTACAGTATCGGATGATATTCTTGTACTGTACCCGAGGTAAATTGCGTGCAGAAGATCGCAAGGAGAAAAAAGACCCTGAAATCCACAAGTGGGAATGGCCTCTCCTTTTGCCCCCTTCTGCTGTCCCCCTCGCCCCCTCTGGCTCTCTGCTATTACTCTTAGCAAAGTGCCACTAAGTTAGGTTATTACTTTGCCGTATACCCCACAGTCCCTTGTATACATGTAAGTGCATCCTGTGGGGTAATTTCACCGCCCGTGAGATGCTATGCAAGCTGCAGCAGGGGTCGCTGCTTTCTGCTTCTTTGGGTCGAAGTCCGTGAGGTCCTAATGAGGTTAAGAAACACGCACTTTTGATCACGCTGTACGGGAACATGGCATTCATGACGCGATCTGCCTTGGCGAGATAATATCGCCGAGATGGGCTACAGTTGACTTGCTACCTAGATGATGCCCTGCCGACGATCCTCAAGCCATCATCTTGCCATAAACAAGGCGATTATGGTATGTAGATACATATGCCATGTCGATCTTGGCTTCTCACCAGGGTAGCTTCAATGGTGTAGACAGGCCGGTTCCCAGCACTGGTTCAGCCGTGCCAATGTCACCTGTATACATGTTAGCTCGGTGTTGCAATACCATGTCAAGTGCTGCATTGCTATTACGTACCTGGCCCGCGAGGAGCCCAGTATTCCCCAGACTTGCTCATGTCGAGCTTCTCGACCCATGCCACTAGGCTCTTTGCAGCCTCGTCCGGGAGCACAGCTACATGGCAGCAGTCAAGATGGTCAGTTGAGGCACACGAGAGGCACAGCACAGCGTACATGTCACAGAACAGCATAGCATCCGGGCTTATAAGATGAATACTTACCTCCGCCGGCGTCCCAATACTTGTCAAACCCGACCCCCTTGGTCATTTCGGTGCGCATGAAACCAGGGTGCGCAATACTGATGATGACCTCCTTGTCCTTGAGATCGAGGCTCAAGAGCTTCCCGACCATGTTGAGGGCGCTCTTGCTGGCGTGGTGCGCGTAGTTACCACCGCCCTCGGACTCATGGCGCAGCGTGATGCTGCCAGACTCGCTCGAGACCAGTACCACCTTCGTGCCCTTTCCCAGGAGGTTGGCATGGGCGAGCCGGTGTACGATGAAGACGGGAGCGATGGAGCTCGTTGTGTACATGGTAACCTCTTCTTGCCAATTGGGGCCCTCCTCGGCCGAGAAATCCTCGGTCGTGAAGCGGCCAGCAGTGATGATCTAGAAGATTCAATTATAAACAAAACCAGGCCTCCGTCCAGCTAGGGGATTGGGTGTGTGTACATACCACCAAGTCCAGTGGTTGTTGGCCTTTCAGCTGCCCTGCGAGGTTGTCTCCAACATCGGGCTTCAGGAGATCGATGTTGGGCAGCCACTTCACCTTGTCCGGGAAGCCTTGCGGGCCTGACCCAGACCTAGTTGTGGCGTATACTATCGCCTTGGGTTGAGAGGCATATTGCTTCGTCAAGGAAGCACCCAGGCCCTATGTTGCGTCAACGACTGCCACTGATAAGCGCAGAGGACTCTCGCGGATGGCTTACACGGGTGGCGCCAACGATCAATACTGAGACCATGGTGGGGAGACGTTCACGTCAAAGATCAGTTTCTGAGGGTGTTTCTAACCCGGAAATTATAGGTTGAAGGTATGTACTGGAAAAGAGCCAAACAGTTTCGTCGGACAGCTTGTGAAGTTGCTTGTTTGTGGTGACGTCGGTGGGAGGTGGGGCAGCTGGTCGTACCTGCAATCTGCAAGCACGCAATCTGCATGTGTCGTTCAAGTAAGGTACTTTAGGTATCGTACCTAGGTAGGTATGCAAGACTATAGGTACATGTAGGAATCAATTCACAAAACTAGGTAGTTGACATACGAAATCAATTGAATCTATCTGCGTATCTGTGTACCTGTTCCTGTTATGATGTGTGATGCTTGGAAGCCGAGCTAGATAGCTCACGTCGCCTTCGTCCCCCAAATAAAGTAACACACCGCACACCGAAAAATCAACGCCATAAGAACCATCATACTATACACTTTGCCCATGCCAGGTCATCTTCCCCTCTAGGAAGATAATGACCTTCTAATCTGCCCGGCAGTCACAAGTTTGGACACAACCAGCAGGATCATAGCTGCAGAGGACATGACCATCCTGATCGCAGTAACAGTATGTCTTGCAAACGCTGCTGTCGCAGTGGAGCGAGAATGGCGAGGCAGTCGCCCAGGTGGTGCCACTCGATGATGTGGTGCAAGCTGGACTGGAGGACACACCTGTTCTCTTGACCTTGGCATCTTTGTGGGTGGGAACGACAGGCTTGGGCAGCAAGGGCTGCTTGGTCCTCTGATCATCACCTCCTTCTTCATGAGGCTTCTTGGTGACAACAGGCTTGGGCATCAAGGGCCTAGTCTTGTGGTGCTGCTGAGTTGAGTTCTGCGAGACCACAGTCGTCTTCAGGGTGATGAAGGTCGTGGGGACATCAAGAGTGGAGGGGTCATCATCACGCTTCACCTTCTTCTGCGCGACAGGATCAGCGCCACCATCTCTCTTTGTGTGAAGGGGCTCAGGGACATGACCAGGGGGGGCACCCTCTCCCGGCATCACAGTGAAAGACGTCTCAGTAGTCGTCGGAGGGGTCCAGGTGGTCGGCTCAAGAGTGACAGTCTCCCAGGGAAGGTCGATAGTGATCCCGGCGAAGGTGATCGGCCCAGTGTCCTTTGAGTGGGCTGGCTGTTTAGTGGTAGGGGTACCTTTTGAGCTCTTGTGGTGGCTATGGCAGTGGGTGACAGAACCGCCGGTGGGCAAGGGGTGCGGTAAGGTTCCATTGAAGCTCCACGAGTACGACGGGCGATGGTGAGACATAGTATGGTGCTCAGGTATGTGAGGTTCCATGGTGTGGTGCTTGGTCACAGTCGTGTGCCGGGCGAAAGTGGGTGTGAAAGATGAGCTGAAAGGCAAGGAAGTGTCAGAGGCAGGGCTGACCACCTCGCTTGCGGAACAGAGACTGATAGACAGAGTCGAGGAGGTGGCAGTGACCTCGGGGGTACCAACTGATTCCACGTCGCTGGCAGAAGAGAGACTGATGAAGGGGCTCGAGGAGGTGGTAGGGACATCAGGGCCACCAACTGATTCGTAGCTGTATCCTGCCTGTGCCTGAATGGCAAGCAGGAAAGCCGAGATAATCATGAACGCGGACTGCTAGACATGTAAGAGCTTCATACCGCTACCAGTGTCTCCTCGGGTACTGACCTTCATCTTGACTACTTTCTCACGGCGTTAATGACCACGGGCGGTCTTTGTTCGACGTTGAACGGGTATGAAACAACTGCAAGCGGGCGCTACAAACGTTAGCTGGGTGCCGAACAAAACCAATATTGCGACGTTATCGTAGCTTCATCGTAATGTTTGACGCCCGTTGGGGCGAGGACGAATTCATGCGGGTGAGATCTGACACCGGCTGAGCCCTGAGCGAAGTCAAGCGGGCGAGATTCGACGCCAGACGAGTCCCGAGCGAAGTAAAGCGGGTGATATCCAATACTGACCGAGACGAGAATAAATTAAAGCGGGCGTCGGTCGAGACTAGCCGGATCCCTAACGGATTCCAGCCGGCGAGGCGCGATGTCGACCGCGATCCGAACGACGACGGTGGAAGTCACACTGAGCTACGGGTGCGGATGGCGTTAGCTTCGTTCGGAGGCAAGTGAATAAGTTTCTTGCGAAAGCAAAAGAGCTGGGAGTGGCGTTTAATGTGTAACGCGCGACATTAAACAGGCTCCCAGCGACGTTCGGTACGCATTGCACGACACGGAACGGGATTACAACCGCGAAAGGCTTCAATACGGGCACGGGATGGTAGTGACTGGGCACCTCACGACGTCGGACAGGTGTTCAATTGAGAAATTCTTTAGTTCTTGGGCGGTGGGCAACTTACCACGGGCGATACTGTCAAGGCGGCAGAGGGTGAAGACGCCGCTCAAGGGAAGGCAAGTGCAATAAAGGTTGAGGATGTGGCAGAGAACAGTAGATGGCAGCCGATAAAGGAGATGTAGGAGGAAGGGAAAATGAACCTGGGGTCCCAGGAAAGAGTCGGCATTTATTAAGAGAGAAAATCAGGACGTGGGAAATCAGTGACTGGTATGGAATAGCCTAAGGGTCGCTGTATGACTACAGGTGAAGCATGTGAGCATTCAAACACAGACGTGAGTACATATGCCCATATAGGTATATCGGATACGGTATCTCTCTTGCCACATACTGCGGGCAACATTGAATACACCTGATCTGTATAGGAAGGATGCTTCGAAGGTATGCTCAAATTTGATTGAACAGAACGCAACTGACATGGCTAGAATCAAACTGATCAATTAGGCACCAGTTGCAATAGATATTGCAAAATATGCATCTGCTTGAGTCATAACAAAAAGGTGCAAGTTGTATTCTACCTACGCACTTGCTGCTGAATGCCCATACTTGTTGTGGCTGGGTGAACCGTCTTCAACTGTCACATGGGATGGTAAGGTCAAAAGGGGTAATCCCTTTGTTGTAGTTTACTGTAGGAATATGGCTTGCTAGTATATGTGATTTGATGTGTTGCGATTCGATGTCTAGGTCAGATCACCTGTCCACGGCTAGTATATATCAGCTCAACAAGTGAGAAGCCTCAACAAGGCTGTGGCATCCAGTGGTTATGATAAATCCGAAATGTGATCTAGAGGCTGTCTTCTGCCCAAGTGCAGATCTCTCGTTACAATGCATGGTCCAACCGATTATACAGCGGGGGAAGCTAAATCCTTTGTCAAATATCTGCAATGTCACCGCAACGCCATGCCAGAACTGTAAATAAATCGTACAACACACAAAAACTTGCCTTCTGCATCTTTTCCCCCTCCAAGCAGTATTAGTCAGTTGCAGAAACTCCCCTATCGTCTCCCCAGACCTGACGATCCTGCTCCTCCGCCACCCCCTGGTCCCGCCTTCTTCCTAAGACTGGCCGAGCTGCCCCATTGACCCGCCGACTTCCGCAACCGATTACCAAGACTGATTCTAGCAGCGCTCAGCGTCGGCTGGCTGTCGACGTTAAGTAAGGGCTTGCCCTGGCCGTCCGCTGCTGGAAGCTGGGAGCCGCTCGCCACGCTCTCCCAGTCATTCTTGTCGATCGAATTGGCGCGTTTATGGCGACCGCCTCCCCCTGCCGTGGCTGTGGCTGACGTATTGTCCAAATCCTCAGATGGCTTACGGCTCTTGCCCTGGCGCAGCGCGCCCATCATAGCCGCCCATCGCTCAACCTGACCGTTGCAAGCTTCTTCTGCACAGTTGCATTCGTCGCCAGCCGGGCATTCTGTCTCGCCCATAGAATGCCACTCAGCCAGACAAGATTCGTGGAGGGCGCATCCGCAGCCGAGACATGGGACATACTGAGCATCTAACGGTGCAAGGCAATACACGCAGAAAAGTCGTGTTTGCATACGCTTGCATCGTTCACATGTGCCCACTGCGCCTCCTGGCGTTGATATCCCAAAAGTAGATCCTATGGGATCCAGCTGCGTCTCATGAATTCGACAGTACCCAACGACATCGAGGCCACGTCCAGAAGACAATACTCCTTGTAGATGCTCCTTCTTTGCCAGCACGATGGGCGAGGCAGCTCCATGGTGCAATGTTGTATGGCTCATGTTGTCAGGACTGTGGTAGGAGGCTCGGAAACTTTCCTGTCCAAAACTGTCGATATGCGACATAGAGGGATCCTCTTTCAATACATTGAATTTCATAATCTCAAGCCGTGCCAGGGGGTGGTTCCACATATGCAGCATCTCGGCATATGCATAGCGGTATGTCGAATATGCGGCCTCTCGACTTGGCTCGAGCAAGGGTGTTGTCATCCATCCATCGTCATCGAAAATCGATTGATCTTCTATCTCAACGGAGATGCTATTGATCACATGAAGCTGTATATCATCCTTTCGTTGCTCATCATCAGAGTACGAGTTTCGCGCTGTTGATGTTGGTTCAGATGTGGGACCAAGGATCATTGATCCGCCCCAGGTCACATTAGGAGTGAGGTTGGCTATCATCTCACCTGGGCTTGGTCGTTTCTTGTTCGGGGGAGAGGATGACGCAGTATTCGCAAAGGGCCGTGGAAAGCTAGAAGCGAACCCCGTACTTAGAGCAGTGTTAGCGCGACGAAATAGTCGGGGCTCGGGCGATGTCGAAAGACTTTGAGTAACATCAGCATCGGACATGCTATCACGGGGCGTGGTCCTTGGTGGAGGCGTGCCCCCGGATGGGTAGGAATTTGACCCCGGATCGCCTAGCCAATATCCATCCTCAGACCCATAGGATCCAGGGATGTGAATGGGCGTGTGTACTGTCCCCGGAGTTGATACGGCCGAGTTGACGTGGCTTTTGTAGTTGGAACTGGTATGCCACAGCGACGCATCGGTGGGGAAATAGTCCAGCGAGAACGAAGGGGCTTTCATCCCAAGAGGTGTCTCTGGTTGCGTCATGTGAGATTCGGCGTACGCGACGCCATCTTCAGTAGAGGCTTCACTAAAGACGCAAGACAGCATTGCCAACATCTGTATATCAGCCGCTCGCTCAAAGTAGTGAAACAAGTCGGCAATGAACTCTTTTGCGAGTGGGTGCAGGCCCCATTTGACTTTGCCTGCTAATTGGTTCTCCGAGTCCCTTGGGCTAACCTTGCCATCTCTGACATGGCTGACGAAATTCTTCGCGACGACGAGGACTGAGCTGTTTCGTGGCGTCTGCTCGAGCAACTCGAGCGGAATGTCCCTTCGGAGTAGCAATGCAGCATACCTCCAAACATGCACTAGGTCATATCGACCATACTTGAGAGCCACTTCTGCGTTGTGTTCACAAACTTCGGGTCCGTCCCCAAATATGCAATATTCTTGTGCCAGTTCTTGTTTCGATGGCAGGAGATCCGACATATCGTGAAGTGATACGACATTCTTAGGTTTTGTAGAACGACGCCTGCTTGTCCCAGTCCCGGTCCCGGTCTCTACCCCAGTGCCTCCACCACTAGAGCGCATTGAGTAGCTACCGCTGAAAGTCTTTCTTAAGCGACGTCCAGGCGTATACCACATGCTGACCTTGTGCATGTAGGTTTCCTCAGAATCGCTCGAGCTTGACGAGTCATCTGCATCCTCGGAATCGGAATGGTCACCAGCCATCGAAGATTCATCCAGCAAATGTCTCTGTCTCGGAGGCGGTGTTTCCTGCTGTAATCTTCCGAACCCTGCGAACGTCGGCTCGCCCTTTGGACGTTCCTTAAACGTGTCGGTGGGGGTAAACAGTAAAGCCTTAGCCTTTTCTTCCTTGGAAGGGAAAAAGCAGACAAGTCTTCCGTCGTTGGACCACCGCCCGCCGCAAAGCCGAGGAATAGGTGGCAGCGTCGGCCGGTTGACAGGTGCAAGTGTGGCATCGAGCTCTACACTCGCAGTCAGCTCCTGGGACATGCTTGCCGACCCCCCAGCAGGTATCTCATCCGCTTCATCCTCACTCGAACTTTCATCTGCGAGAGGATCAAGCTCATCATCCAAATCTTTGACATTCTTGAAGAAGTTGGTGCTGCTTGAAAGATCGGTTTCGCCGAGGAGATAAGTGAAAGCGACCTCCAGACAATTCTGCTTCTTTTTCGCAAAGCGATAGGCAACCTGGTTTACCTCCTGGTCGATTTTCTTGTAAGTTTGGTCTGACATCAGAGCGGACTTCTCGATCAGGAACTTTGGCGCCCTGGACTTAGGGTAGCTACTGGGTACATCGACCTTGACTTTGATGTAGATGGTGTCCCCGTCGGCACCCCAAGGGCCCTTCAGCGAAGCATCAAGGATGAGGCCAGTCATGTCGACATTGTCCCACGTCACATTCGGCAGCTGCTGACTGATTCTCACAATCTCGTCCTGCAAAGGCTCTGGTTCTTCCCAGTGCCCGTGGAAACCGGCACCGAACATGGTTGAATCCTTTGATTCCTTCCTTAGGGGCATCTCTCTTGCTGGGCCTTTTTTCTTACTCATAGTAATGCCCTTCATCCAGCCGAGCTGATCAAGACTCCGGTTGGCTGCCTTCCCTACAGAGGCTTTGGCCTTCATCGAAGGGCCTCTCCAAGATGGCAGAGAGCCAGACCGAGACTGTTGTTGGGTTTGCATTCCCATAGTCAATGCACTTCGCCTATACTGGGCTCCTCCACTACCGGGTCGTGGGTCACTCATGGTCGCCGACCTTCTCTCACGCTTCGCATTGTCATCAACGGAACGGAATGATTTGTAAGTAGCTCCTTTTCTGGTGAGGATGAGCTTTTTGACTGCAGCCCCTCCCTTTACATGGCCAACGTTCTCGAGTATAGCTGGATCAACCCTGTTCAGGTGCAGCTCATTATCTTCGCCCCATGACACGAGCTGAAATTCACGGTTATCGATGCCATCATCCGATATGTTCCCGCGACCTCTCCACAGAAACTCTTTGGCCTTTTGGCTCCCGTGCCCGGCAAATATGTTCACAGGATCTGCATGATGGTCGCGCGGCTCATTTCCAGCCCTGCGGGTGTCGTACAGATAAAGATTTCCTGGGTCGCTTTGAGGCATAGCCAGTAAACCTGAGCCGAAGGGGGTATGGCGTGCTCTCCACACAGGGAAATCCGTCCGAATAATACGCTCAGGTTCATCGGACACGCCATAGTCCCAGAACTTGATAGATCTGTCCAATGAACATGTGACTAGAGCAGTGGAACGAGTACGATTCCAGTCGAGGCCGTAGATCTTGGAGGTATGGGCGTTTATTGACTTCAGAGGCTCCGAGGGCTTCCTCTCGTCCCAGATATGAAGCCACCGGTCATGAGACGAGGCCAAGATAAACGGGTCCTGGCGGTTGTACTTGACCTGAGTAGCGCCAGCGAACCAATCGCAATATGTTTGGACAGGCTGCCGCGGCCTCCTCAGATCCCAACCGTGAACGTAGCCATCTACGGCGCATGTCGCCAGAATATCCGGATGGTGGGCGGAGAAGTTGATGTCAGTGATGGCTCTGCTGTGGCCTTGAAGAGAGTGCTCAATGGCGCCGTTGGCAGAAGCTTCCCTCAAGTTGAGATTCCAGATTAAACAACGGTGATTTGCTGTTGATGCAACCCAGTAGTCACGAGCTGCAAAGGGTGACCACTGAACATCTACCACCAGCCAGGGCAGGCCATGACTACTCAGCCTGCGTGGTCCACTGTAGGGTGAGTCCAAGTCGATGATAGCAAGACCTTCGGGACTATTCAACTCATGTCAGCCACTTGAACAAGAAATGATCACATCAAAACACGAATGGACTCACGAGGCAAGTGCGACATCGCGACCCGACGGTGATATGGTGGCCGAGCCTACGAGGCCCTCAACACGGATCGTCACATCGGCATCAAAAGTCTCGCTGTCGGCTGCAGATTTGATGGTCTTGCCCTTCTTGGAAGAGTCTAGAAGAGACGGCATAGCGAGTTCTGTTTAAGAGAGCCGACCCCAAAGGTCGGTTGGCTTTGCATGAGGCAAGCAAAGCTGAGATATGTCGACGTCGAAGGTAGGTTTAACCCCGACTCATGGCTGCGCGTGGTTTGCTACTAGAGGCCCTATCGAGCTCTGCATGACTTAGAAAGGGAGGTTTGTAGCATCACCCTGCATCATGCAAATGATGATGCCAGAGTGGTCAGAAGATTATGATGTGTTTTGGTGATGACTCCAATGGTAGTTTGATGAAATTGATATTAGCTGGTTGATGTGATAATTGGTATTGAATGAGCGCCTCTGGAAGTCCAAGCTCCCTGGGGCATGGGAATGCATCATTGCGCACTTGCATGTATTGATGCATAAATGTCGTTATGTAGCTGGTCATTATTCATAATTTGAACATTAAACTTACCTCTCTCCAACCTTGGAAGTTATGTATCATTAGGTACTTAGTCAGTCAAGCCCACATGCTACCTATCGAAACGAGGGGCAACTGTGATTAGGTGCATTAGGTACCCAAAGAAAAAGAACAAGGTATCTTACCAACCTGGGCATCTTCATAACTTCCAAAGTATTTGCGCATGCTTGATCCTGCAGTGCTTGCTGGCTGTCCATTTTTATAGGTACAACATTGAATAGAGAACCCAAACATCATTCCTGACTTGACTGGCCTCCTGATGTCCGTTCATATATATCTACACATACCTCAAGCTACATTGTTCGGGAAGAGAAGACGTCGAATTTTATCTCGAGTCCGTCCAGCATAAAAAGCCCCGCCACCACCAAGCTTCACCTCCAACCCACTTCCAGACTCCCGCCAACCATCATCAGAAGCAGAGCCGCCTCTCTCTTTGACCCCACGATTCCGGCTCCCGGCCCCAGCCCATACCTACTACTTCCTGGACACCTTCTTTGCCTCCAACCCTCTGAAGTTCGCGATAGAAAACTTCTACTATTCATTTTTCCTCTTTCCAGCAAAACCAATCATTCACTCATTACCACTCTTGCTTCCTGACACCCAAAACCCCATCTCCAAAATGGCGCTGCCCAAGCGCATTATCAAAGAGACAGAGCGCCTTATGTCGGAGCCGTGAGTCGCATGACCTCCCCCGACCTAACAGTCGCTCTGCACGAGACAATCCAGAATTGTTGACTAACTTGGATTGGTATGTCAACAGTGTTCCTGGCATTAGCGCTGTACCGCACGAGGATAACCTGCGATATTTCGATGTCGAGATTCACGGACCCTCAGGATCTCCATACGAGGGTAAGTGTCTGCTGTCTTCACCACGCCTCGCCCCGGGGTTCGAACCCTTTCTTGTGGCAGGGCCCAGGAATATATCTCACTATATACTAACCACAACCAGGCGGTGTCTTCAAGCTCGAGTTATTCTTGACAGACGACTATCCCATGGTGCCCCCCAAGATTCGTTTCCTCACCAAGATCTACCACCCCAACGTCGACAAGCTGGGTCGCATCTGCCTGGATGTTCTGAAGAGTAAGAAGCACACGCGCACTTTGAGAGTCTCCTCGCATAGCCCTGGCACTGACTGACATGACTTGCCCGCAGACAACTGGTCGCCCGCCCTGCAGATCCGAACCATTCTGTTGTCGATCCAAGCCCTGCTGGGTGCCCCCAACCCCGACGACCCCCTGGCCGCCGACGTGGCCAAGGACTGGAAGGAGGACGAGAACCGCGCGATTGCGACTGCGAAGGAGTGGACCAGCAAGTACGCCGTACCTGAGAGCAAGTAGATTCCAGCAATCAAGCAAGAAAGAAACAAAGAAACAAAAGAGCTAGAAGCATATATCTCGGAGAGACAAGATCAGTACACCGGAGTCACCCCAGCCAAGCAAGACATGTCGCCCTAGGGCGGGTAGTGCCGAGAGGAGCCGCAGCCGCAGCATATCATCTCGCAAGATGACATAGAGGTTAGGTCACGGAAGTCGAGCATCATGCGAAGCACTCCTACTGCTTTTTGTTTTGGAACGATTTGGAACGAATGATAGGTTATGCCGGAGGGTGGGAGCGAATCGAATTCTTCCTTGGAATGGCAGCACGCGCATGATATTTCAGGGGCTGGGTTCTCTTTCCGTGTTAAAGGTGTTACTAGGTACTTACTACTAGACAATGGGCCATATACGTCTTTTTCTGGTTTCCAGAGAACCCACCTAGCTTGGTGGGTATGATAGCGGTTGCGCCGCCGTTGTTTACCGCGCAGTGAAGCTACACTCGAAGATTTGCAGTATCTCCAACATGGAACATGCGTCGTGTATCGTGAAGCGCCACTCTGGTTGCAACGTATGGTCATTGGGGCTATTGTATGAGTTGCTTAAACATGCCTACTACGACTGTTTGCTCCAGTTACTCAATTGTCACATTGATATACTTTTCCGTGATATAAAACTTTCTAATAGGAAAATACGTCACCAAATCACGAGGCACCGCCTGCTGAATAACAAGAATCCAATGATTGGTTCATAGTGTACAATTATCGTCCTCTCACTGAGCCAATTTATATCTGTACCCTATGTAATATGTACAGTCCAGATAAGTACCTCTAGGCAATGGGAATCAGTCACTTTTGCCTACGTCTCACCGAACACAAAGACGCCCTTGCCCTTTCTGAACCCCTGAAGCGTGCCCTGCACGGCGTCGCGGAGTGTCGCTTCCTCGGTGTCCCAGTTCCAATTGACGTTGTCGACAGGGGTGTCCCGGAACTTGCCCTCGCGGATGAGCCCGAGAACCTCGTCGATCGTCTGCTTCTTGCCCCCGGCGTCCGCGTTGGCCCAGCGGCTCAGCCAGAAGCCCCGGATCCGGATGTCCTTGAAGATCAGCAGGCCCGTCGGCGGCGGGAAGGGCTGCCGCGACATGCCGCCGTACGTGACGATGGTGCCGCCCACGCCGAGTGTCTTGGTGATGGCCTCGGCCGACTTGCCGCCGACGCAGTTCAGGCCCAGCCGGATCGAGTCGTCGCCGAGCCACTGCTTCAGCTGGTTCCGGAACTCGCGGCTCTGGAACTCGGCGTCCGTGACGACGTGGGTGGCGCCCAGGTCCTTGAGCTCGGCCTTGAGGGCCTCGGTCGCCTCGGGCGTGTCGCGCGGGCGCACCACGTTGATGCTGCGGTAGCCCCAGAGCTTGCCGAGCTGGATGGCGGCGCGGCCCACGCCGCTGTTGGCGCCGTTCTGGATGAACCAGTCGCCCTCGCGCAGGGCGGGCTCGGCGAAGTCGCGCAGCATGCGGTAGGCGGAGCACGGGTTCACGGCGACGGTGCCGGCTTGTGTGGGGGTGAGGCCTTCCTTGTCGACGGGGAGGACAGCGTCGAGGGGCGCCACGGCGTGTGTGCGCCAGGTACCGAAACCGGTCTTGGCGGGGATCACCCAGTCGCCCTTCTGCAACTTGCCTGCGGAAGACACCACTTCGAAGACGCCTTCATTGCCCGGGATTACGGATGGTTCTGTCGTGCCGATCAAGGGTGAGAAGGTCGGCTTCACGCCGTAAGTGCCCTGGATTGTGTTCACGTCGGCCGGATTGATCGGGGCAGCGAGCGCGCGCAGGAGGACCGAGGAGGACGGAAGGCTCGGGGAGATGGAGTGTGTGTGTAGCCTGCGGGAAAGAATAATATTAGTAACCAAACAACCCCCAATTGCAATTCAACTAGACTTACTTGAGAACATCGCTGGGCTCTCCGTATTTGGTGAAGACCAGCGACTTGGCCTGTGTATATCCGTACGGGCCTGATTTATGCCGCACCTGGCCTAAGGATCTTGCAACAGTCCGCGCCGCCGCCACCTGTGGTCGCATTGTCACCATTCTCGAGAGTTTTGGTGGTTGTGGTCGTTGTTGGCTGGAGAGAGCTGCTGGATGGATGGAGCTTCTCGGCAATGACGTTTAAGCAACTTCTTAACCGTTGTGCCCCACACTACCTTCAGCCCAATCAATTCTTCATGCTGCTTGCTATTCACCCGAATAACGTATTATTCCCACCGGGCATTCGGATAGCAGAAGTAATTGCCTAAGGTTAGGTACTTACCAATTGCGTTTCGTAACCCAAACAAATGTCCATTTCGGTGGGAGCTGAGCCAATGGGGCACTCCAATAGCTCGGGAAATATCCGTTCTGCTAAGAGAGATACTGGCATATCGTCTGAGCTGAACATCCGGCGAAGGCTATCCGACGTCTGGCTTGGGCTTCAGTGGAATATTCCAGTAATCAACTGCTAGCTGGATGGAACAATAGAGAGACGCATAAACGACTTACATGCGACCGCCCTCATGGACGATCATGTACACTTACAGTACAGGATAATTCGGGGGTTGGGTAGTTGCTCGCAAACATACTCGACGTATTCCGAAACACCTGACGAATAGGAGCAACCCAACTCTATTGGCTCTCTCCCCCGCCCATTGGTCCAATCTCCCAATAAAACTAAGTATAGACCCGTCAGCTTATAGTGACTATACCACGAACGTATATTACCAAATACTTGACTAGCGAACCAATAATGTGTCGTTTGGTACTACCGCCAAATCTCGATTTGCAGCCCGCTATGCACTTCTGGTTGCTGGAACTCTTGAGAGTATGCGCAGTGGCCGGCGTCTTTACATGCACTTGCGCCATCGGCCCGGTGCGAATATGACAAGGTTCAAGGCGCGAATGTCAAAGAACCCTTCGTCTCGGGGGTAACAATTAGATGTTCTGGCTGCATGTTGGAGTTCTGAACATTTAGGACAGTAATATAAGAAGCATGTTGTTTGTCCATAAAGATAAGTTTGATAAATGAAGAGTCCTCTACGCGCCTGAAGAATGCTGCCTGCCTTGCACGACCAACATTTTCCAGATCGGCAATGAGCTTAAATGAATTAATAATAACATTTGTCCTGTCGCTCTCATAATCCCATGAAACATAGCATTGGATGCACGGTGGCAATCCAAGCTCTACCAGCGCAATCTGTCTCTCTTTCTCGCTCTCTCGCTCGCTCGCTCGCGCTCTCTCTCGTTGCCCACCCTCAGGCCCCGAGGCGAGGCTCGAGATAGATCTCCAAGAAGGGGGATTCGCTCATGGCACGCGCCCCCCATCCGATTCGCAACCGGGAGCAGCCATATGACCTTAGTAGATAAAAACAATGAGTGATACATGATCCGTAAGTGAGCGGTCGCGTTTCTTCGAGATGGTATTGTGGTACAACATATGCAAAAATAACGAAGAGGAATAGTCCAACCAATGAAAAAAGAATAAAGAAAAAATGACGCTGTATGTCAATGAATGAGCTCGTTCTGAGCTGGGTATCTCTCATCTTCACCTCCGAGGTCCCAACTGAACCTCGAACCGCCTGCCTCATCCCCAATAAGCCACGGGGGACGTTGCCGACACTGAACAATATGCCGATTTCTTCGCCAATCAAGACTCTGAGCGAGTCTGAGGCATTGTCTCTTCGTTAACTCAACGAAAGATATGATGTCTTATGCCGGACAATAATTTATTTGATTTCCTTGAAGAGATCATCGCCCATAGACGTATCGACCTTCGTCTCCAATGCGCTCAACTCGGGTATCATAGGCGGGGGCGGGCCTGCAGGTTTCTGCGGCGCCTCATCGAACAGCGGTGGTGCAGGCGCTTGTAGAACGTGTTGTTCGGCTTGGGAATGGTTGTCGGATCGAAAGCGCCTGAACCAGCCACTGGACCTCTTCGACTTCCGTTCCTCCGCCATGACGCTGGCCGTGCGACTAGGCGGCCTTGATGCGCTCTGGGCATCGGCGATTGACGCTTGGTCGTCGTAGGCATTGTGCAGCAAGTTCTTACTGAGCAGCCGGCGGAGGCTGCCCCGCGTCGACAGAGTGGGGGACGCAGGAGCATCATCCGCTGCGCGCTTCACACCGCCAGTTGCTGTCGTTGTATGAGCGGCATCCGCATTGGGTGAAGTTTTCGTTTCGGCAGCATGGCCGTTCGTGGCGCCGTTGGACTCCTTCTTCTCGCCACCGATGTCTACTACCGTAGGGGTCTTGGGCGGTGTCGGGACCTCTTGCACCGGCGACGGAATAGGCGGAGGGATGTTAGTACCGTCGGTTAGAGAACCAAATTTGAAGTCAAGTGCCGGTAATTGGAAGCGCTTGGCAGCCGACGGTTGCGCGGCGGCCGTGGTGGTAGGAATGGTAGGCATGACTGGTGTTTGATCGGGCAGTGGAGAGAGCCGATATGCTTATTGGGTTAAAAGGTAGCAGGCTCAGGTCGCCGTACGGTAGTGAGAAGGGGCAGGTATCAGCTGCAATCGGTGACGGATGAGGTGTATTGGATCAAAACCGAAGAAGGGACCACAGAACGATCGAGCCACTAGAAAGATATTCCTGAGGGGGGCGCAAGTTGAGGCGAGCCACCCGGTACGGACCGTGGCGGTTTTGGGGCGTCGAACGTTGGCAGTTCACAGGGCCTCTTTCAACGGCGCGCTCGGCAGGGGGCAGGAGGGGAGAGCGAGACAGATCTAGATAGTATCAAGGCAATTGGCAATGCTGTTGCACGGAGAAGAAACAATCACACAAGCAAGCCCTCAAGGAACACAGAGAGTGAGCGACGGAGCGGCTGGAAGGGTCTGAGCGACAACCAAAGAGAATGAAAGGGTGGCGCGTGGGCTTCGATGTTGTCTTTCTCCCAACGGGTAGAGGGGAGAGGGACGACAAGACAAGAGAGGAGAGCAGAACCAGGGGCCAGGAAGTTGATCCCGGCGACAGGTACAATTGGTGGCTGAGGGAAGTACCATGGCCTGCGTTGGTAGCAGGTATTGGCATCGTGGGCTGCTTTGCTGCAGGACGGGGGACGGGCGACGGGGGACGGGTGACGGGGGGTATGTCATCTTTGATAGATGATACATTAGCTGGCTATATGGACATGTACATGATATAACAAAGGAGTCCCCTGTTTGTTGTGTAATTGAGAGCAAATAAGGCCTTCTGTTTGTATATCACACATTGCCTACCTATAGCCAATGGTAGTGCCGGCGCCGATGGGCCAGCGTGGTAGAAGGCATCGTTAGCAACGCATTCAACGCGGCAAAGTACTTCGTCGAGCAGATGGGAAAAGTACCTTTGATTTCGATCAATGTTGATTAATCCTCCCGTGTTGGATTAAATTGAATTCGATACTGGGCGAGTGGCCTGTCCAGTGCCTGTCGAATGGCAGACTGGTCCCCTTTTGCTTAGGCTGTCGTGGTTGGAATAGGCAAAGCGCGGAGAGCCAGAGAACGGAAAGTGGAGAGTTGGAGAGTTGGAGAATGGAGACTGGAGAAAGACGGAAAGGCTGGCGTCTGACAAAGAAACCCAATTGGGAAAGAAAAGTCTATGATCAAATGGCGCGAGGACGTCAGCCGTCAGCTCAGGTACCGCCACCAGGGTCTGTCTGTGTCTGTGTCTGTCCCTGTGTCTGTGTCTGTTCCTGTGTCTGTGTCTGTTCCTGTCTCTGATCTGCTCACTGCAACTGATGAACCACTGGAGACTGGAGTAGTTCATGCCGGCCAAGCACAAGGAAAAGAAAAGAAGAAGAAAAAAAAAGACGCTGCATTGCATTGCATTACATATGTGTTCTTGCTTGACACAGACACACTTACTCATCTTATTGGTCAACAGTTTGAAAGCCAGACATTCAAACGTTCAACACCGACATGACATGGGGTCCCGATATACCTAAAGTACAGAGTAGTGTCGTATTCGCTCTCGCTGCTTTGGCTCACTCAAACTTATAAATAATATTATTAGTCGGCTCAGACTCCGTTCAGTCAATCAATTGAATCAATAGTCGAATGACCAAGTGCCCAAGCTACCTACTTCACATTTATGAGTAACAAAATATCTTAATACCAAGCAAGGAACTTGGAGAATGCTCGCACAGAAATACGTGACTTTTTCCCTTTTCCCCTTGACTTATTCAGTCTTCTTCAGGACACGGATCACACCCGAGTAAGTCGGTGCCCATGGAACCACCTAAGCCTACTGTAGGTAGCTAAAAAGCGAGCTGCTCGCGTGTGCAAGGTTGAAGCTTGCAGAGCGATATATCACGGCCCGCTTTTAGGCAAGCTCAATGGCAAGCTCAATGGCAAGTTTTGCAGAACGAACGCGCCGTGGCTGGCAGCCTGGCAGCTCACGGTCTGTTCGCTTGCCCAGTCAGTAAATTTCGGATGTCGTACATTAGAGAGGTAACGGTAACGGGACTTTTTAATGCAGGCAAACAGTCCAGCATGGATGGAGCCGGCTAGGTCATGGTATGGAGGGAAAAGGGCTACTACTGCTACCTATACCTACAGTACATGCATGCTGCACGATCATCTGCAGATGGCTTGTAGCTAGCTGCATTGTGCGATATGGGTATCGCGATAGCTTCCTCTACCGGTACATGTCATGTACGCGTATTTGTGACCCTCATGAATGGCTACGATAGTCGGTAGTCCATTGATAGTTCCTAGCGGCCAGCCCAATACCGTAGATAACGATGTTCTTGGACGTGGACGTGGGACAGCTAAGCCCCCCTTTACCACCGACGCCTGTCTAAAAATACAAAACAGCATTGACCTTTAACTGGTCCATCACTCAATACTTGCTCGGAAAATCAGAAATACCTAACCGACAGGTACAAAGAGAGAAAAAGAGCGATGAGATAGAGAAGGCTCTTCATCTACTTGATCTATTTGAACGACGGGATATTATATGGCCTTCCGCAACCGAATTGCTGATCCGTAATTGCGGTTTGGCAAAATCTCCATGCAATTTAGCAAGGTGATGCCTGCTGCTGTCATCTCATGGTTTAGAGCCTGAGATCAGGCGGGTATCTGTCGCGCTCCTTCCACCTGCAGGGTAGCAACGGAGCCGAACAAATGTTTCATTCATTGATAAGTTGCCCTAAGGTTAGGTACTTGAGTAATGCACAACCACATCCCGCCAATGATCTACAGAACACCGATCCATGGAACGTTTCTGTCCGATCGCCCTCAAAACATTTTCTGGCCAGCCTCATTAGATTCGACGTAATAGTAAGGTTTTATTCTCAACAGCCATCCAGAGAAGCAAGGGGAGATGGCGGGTGGCACAATATCAACCGAGGGCACCCATTCGAAGTTGCCTACTTAGCTCGGTGCCAGCCGGCATCTCTATCTGACACCGTCCAAGGCGCGAACTTCAAGGAGACCGTCCAAAAAGACCTGCCCTCAGGGCAACTTACATATTCAATAAACAATATATGTCGATCGTACTGAAGATCTCCCCAGGTGTTCACCGTAGATTCTACCCAGGGGCTACGACCCTTGAGCCCTACTACTGGCAGAGGGCCCCATCCCATACCCAACTTTTGCTCATTCCTGTTTCGACCCCTTCTCCTTGATCTTCTGCTCCAGCACGTCTAGCTTCGACATTTTCTTGATGACACCGTCTAAGGTACCCACGGGAAGCAGCGACGCCAGCCGCACCTCCGTCGCGTGACGGCCCCGCCACACCCAATGCGCCGGTCTCGCGCAACTGAGGTCCCTTACGACCGCGTCAGCCCAAACGGACGCCTCCTGACCCTGGGCCGCCATGTCCTCGCCCGCCATGACCGTTTCGATGGCCTCCTTGGCCACGTTGTACAGCGAGTCCCGCGGCAGCGTCGCGGTGGGCGCGTTGTCGAAAAACCCGGACTTGACGCCGCCGGTGACCAGGTTGACCACCCGGATGCCGAAGGGGGCGAGCTCGAGCCGCAAGCCCTCGGTGAGGCTGGCGGCCGCAGCCTTGGACGCGTTGTAGGCGCCCTGGAACGGGAAGGCTCCGGCCGGCTGCGACGCGGCCGACGTGTTGTTCACGAGCAAGCCGCCGCCGCTGCCCGTCTTGGACGACTTCATCAGGAGCGGCATGAAGGCCCGCGTCACTCGGAGTATAGCGAAGACGTTGAGGTCGAACAGAGCCCGAGCCTTGTCGAGGTCGATGTCCAGGAGCGGCAGTGAGTAGGCGGCGCCCGCGTTGTTCACGAGGGCGTCCAGCGAGCCATCACTCGTCAGCTTTTCGACGACGGCGACGCTCGCAGCGATGGACTCCTCTGAGGTAATGTCCAGCTGTACCGTGGTGATACCGGCATCGGCGACCTGCTTCAGCTTCGCGGGGTTGCGAGCCGATGCGATTACGCGCCAGCCGCCCGTCTTGTGGAA
This sequence comes from Apiospora arundinis, assembly GCA_039105305.1. Lineage (NCBI taxonomy): Eukaryota > Fungi > Ascomycota > Sordariomycetes > Amphisphaeriales > Apiosporaceae > Apiospora > Apiospora arundinis. The sequence continues at coordinate 1,688,271 of JAPCWZ010000002.1, read as the reverse complement.
AGCGAGAGCGAGAGCTGCGCCCAAGCTGTGATCTGAGCAGCCGGTGATGAGAACGGTGCGTTGAGGCGGCATTGTATGTAGTATGGCGAACAGGTAGGTAGGTGTAGGCAATTGTCTCCGCCTAGGTTACCACACCCCCTAAACGTCGCGGAAGCCTCAGGTATGTTTGAGGTTTTTGAGACAGTTATTTAATATTCGCATATTATTGGTTTTGTCCCATTTGGATTGCCAAATCCCATGTCGGATACAAGGGGGAGTGGACTGCCGTAACTCCCCCCGTCGTCTCGTGCCGTTGGTCAATTTATTGCGCCGCTTTCTGGGAGCCGGAGCAATTATCCGTCCGTGGCCTGGTTCCAAAATGGGGACATATTCTCTTTGCCAAGTATTTTCAGTTCGACTTTCTTCAAACACGGGGACTTTACAGTGTCTCCCACCCTGGGTTTGCCGCATGTGGTAACATCGTGTTCATTTCAGGTAGGGGCTAGTAGACGCAGGCCAACGAGTCAGGAAAATCCAGATATAGAAAGGGGATCGATGGAGTCACATTGCATCTAGTCCCTAGTGCTTAATCTGATAAATAAGTAGATCTAAGTTATTATTGAAGCAGGGTTCCAATACCGTTGGAATATATGCCTTGCTCGAGGGCTAACTTGTGGCATGCCCACCTATGCTCTGAGCGCCTGCGTCTTAGCATGCAACCAATCAATAACGACGGGCATGTAAGCACTAAGACTATCCTCCATAATACTCCAAAACAGCCGGGTCGCTTCCTCCTCGGGAAGATCCAAATGGAACCTCTCCTGGACCTTGAGGACGGCCTTATCGGGCTCGAGTTTGATGTCGGGGATGTTGGCATGTACCATGAGACTGAACAAGTTCAGAATCAGGTTCGACGACTTGCGTAGCGCCGCGAACGCCAACGAGCAGTACTGCTTGAACTGCAGATACAGATCGCTATTGGATCCGCCCATGGCGTCGACCATCTCCTTGCTCAGCTTCACCGCAGGAGCGAACGGCTTCGGGTCGCGTCCCAGAATGAACCCGAAATCGGCATGGAAGAAGTGCCCATCGGGCGTGAGCAGCAGGTTTTCGTTATGCCGGTCGCCGACTCCGAGAATGTAAGTGATGACACAGTACCCTGCACAAGACTTGACGAAGGCGTCAAGGGTTTCCTTGCGAACGCCCATTTCAGCGCGCTCGTCCGGGTTGTGCTGCTTAAGGTACGCAAGCACGGGGTTATTGCGGTGCTTCTTCGCAATGTGGGCAAACGTCTGTGAAGGGACGAACTGCGAAGCACCAGCGGTTGTACTGGTAGCTAGGATCTTGTAGGGAGAGAGCTTGAGGTCCAAGTTCTCCTTTTGAAGTAGCTGATCCATAAGTGTAATGATTTGAATTACGAGCTGGTCTTGCCGCAAGTCATCGCCTGTTTTAAACATCATTGGGTACTTTGCCCCTGATACTGTCTTGAAAGTAGCCATAATTGGCGACAAAGACGACTTGAAAACTCGAGTTTCCTCAGGCACAACACCTGTAATCATTACCGACGGATCCAGTGGAAGCGGCAATGGCGGCTCAATAGTGAGCATCTCGGTCTTGGGGTCTGCTAGAATAGCCTTGACCTTGTCAAGTTTGCGGTTGGAGGACTCATGCGAGGCTTGGATCTCGCTGGAGATTTTCGAGAAAACTGCAATGAGTTCTGCTTGGCGCTTCATAGTTTGGCGAGTCTCAAGACCGCCTGGCCGGCTTTCCAATTCCCTCATGAAGTCGTATTGTACCTTTGCATACATTGTACGAACCTCGGGCCCTTGCTCGGGGCTCTTGTCGTCCCACTCCACTCCAAGATACCAATAAAAGTAGTTCCCGAGCGTGAAATTCTCGACCGCCCGGGAGATCAGGAACGTGGCCAATGACGATGCTTCTGTTGCAGGATGCCGAGTGTCAGTAGATATGTGCTCAAATTTGAGCGCCTGAACCAGCTGCAGTAGGTAGAGCATCAGCTCGTTGTCGTCGGCTTTGCTCAGTCTATCAACAGCATAGGCTCTCACAGCTGGGCTGTCAAAAGTCGGGCCAAGTAGCTCCAGCGCATCATCCACATCGATCTCCGTCCATTTTGCAAGGACTTGGATGGCTTGCTTCGACTCGCTTTGGTCTTGCCAATTAACGGACTTCACAAACTTAGTCACCGCACGCTTGTCCTTGGTCAGGTGGTAACGAAATTTCCAGACCAGATCCTTCTCCTCTAGTGTTAGAGTATGAGTGGGTGAATACGCCATTATCGTATTGAGCTCATCTCTGACTTTGGCGTTGGGTCGCAAGTCCTTATCAAGGATACCATGCCGGTGTTGGCTACGAACGAGCCGTCTGTGCTTGCTTTCTGCAGGATTATCTTTTGCGGCAACCTCAGGGTCATAGATTCTCACTATCCGAGAACTCCCACCGGCAGTCCCGTTGATACCAGGGCCAAACTGGACCTCCGGGGGTGGTTTAATATCGATGTTGGACTGGGAGGCTGAGAGCTGTTGAACAGTCGAAATAGGAGCCGGGGGATATTCATGGTCCGTGAAGACGACTGGGAAGTCGAATCGAGGCAACTCAATCGTGAGTGTGAACTGTGAAAGGCCAGTTCCCGCGTCATGTTGCGTGTCAGCTGAGCCATTCTGTTCGGGAGACTTGCCAGCCTCTTGCCGTAAGCTGGCTTGTCGCTGGAGCGACTTGACCGAACTTCTTGTAGCCTCGGACGCCCGTTTCTCCGACACTCGCCAAACCAGATGGTCAAGCCACTCCACCTTGGGTATCTCATTCATCTCGTATTTCTTGAATAGCTTGTCCATCCGATCCATCTCATCGCGCTCCTTGTCTACGGCGATAAGCTCATTCTTCTTTGTCCCCTGTCTCCTCTTAGGGACAGTGTAGGGAGTTGTTGTGTCATCGTTCCCGTCTGCCTTCTGATGGCGATGTATCATGCATTTTAATCGACCTTTCTGCACCTGGTTGTCCTTGTCGAACAGTGGCAGCGTAGTGCCACCGAAAGGTATCGCGTGGCCTTGAGCTTGCTTGCCCCCTGTTGGGGAGACATCCCAGAGAGTGATGGCCAAGCACGAGTTGAGCGGGAGTGATTTATAGGGGATGGGAACATCGAGCCATTCGTTCCAGCTGTAAGGTTTTTCTCCGGTTAGCCAGTCTAACCGCCAAACTCGGTCGGGTGGCGCTTAACCTTCTTTCGTTCTTGAACGCTTTGTATGATGTCTGCACTGGCACAGTTAAAGGCTTCGAGCCGGCCCAGACTTGGACGGTAACATATAGATCCGAATAGGGACTGTCTCAGTCAGAAAAGGGCTTATCCCGATGGCGAAAAGCGCTGGGCGCATACCTCGTGTTCGAACCGATATAGCGTAGGTCGGGTCTTGTAAATAATGTCGACGCCTTCACCGGCGTTTCGTCGCCTTCGAGGTTGACTCTATCGGATCGCGCGTTCAGTTAGATCATGAAGGTTTACGGGGAGGAGGGGAGGGGAGGGGATTGGCAGCTTACATGCGTATGCTGAGCGGGTAGTCCAACGACACCGATTGCGCGAAGGAGAAGGTATCCATCCTGAAGTATCTATACCATGCATGGCAGATTCCAGGAGGCGCCTAGGAACAAAAATCAAGTCCTAAGAGGATGAAGTGATCTTGCACCAACGGAACGAGTTTGCAAACCACAGGGTTGCTGTCGTCGGCACCGAGATTGTTAGTTACATACTTCAACAACAAATGGATGGTCAGTCAGTAGGTGAGGTCAGTCAGTCAAGAGGCTACAGGCGCCACAGCGGTCACGTCACTGCCCGTAACTTAGCTGTTAGCTACTTAGATACATATCTGATATGCATCTATTGAGGGCGCACGGGTCATCATGGTGGGATGCGCAGCAAATGCCTGCCTTTGCTGCTGCTTCTCTTAGGGATGTTTCACCAGGTTTGCCCCACGTTTTGTTCTAGGCTCCCACTGAGCCCGCCCGCCAACCGCCCCGATGAGTTAGTTGCTGGAGCGAAAGCAATTAAAACCAAAACGCGTCGCCAAGGCCTACCAACGCGTCTAGCATCCCACCATCGACGCCAGTATATTCTAACGAGGGTCGTCAATTGTGTTGTTTCGTGATACTCGACTGTGGTCGCCCAATTGAGACGAGCTTATTCATCTGGGTTGAGAGTTCATATTTACTCTTGATTACAGCCTGTTTTGTGGCGACACACGCGGCTGCTGTCTACAGCGTATACAACTACACATCATGTCGACAGCGAGCGAGTCACCCGAGCCAGATTCCCCATCGCGGGCCTCCGACAAGGAGAACAGCTCGAGGACCCTAGTCATGAGAGACAAAGGCAAGGCTGTAGAAGGCGCTGCTAAGAGAAAGCGAACCATGACAAATGGCGGCGGTCCAGCCTATTCAAGACGCCGCACAGCGACACAGGAGCCTGGCGACGGGGAAAACGTATCGGAGCAGTACGACCCAGATCAATCCATAGAGGAAAAACGAAAGGTACAGAAGGGATTCCGAGACTTGCTCAAGACCCTCAAGGAGAACGGCGAGGAATATCTGCAAGCCGATTCTGAGGGCCTGCATGAGACGCTGCGCAGGGCAAACGCCCTGTCCGCAAACGTGAAGCAGACTACGGAAGCTACCATCGACTCAAAACTCCTGGTCAACACAGTCGACGCCTCTTACCGCAAGACCATGCGCCTAACTGCCGGGAACGTTGCCCAGGGTATCGACGTGGACGAAGTCGTCTCCAAATGCATAACGTTTATGAGGATAGGTGGCGGCATTGTAGACGATGACGCACCTGGCTTGTCCAGCACCCAGCGCCAGCGAAGACGTCCCAACAGAAGCGCCCTCGCAGCGGTCGACGAAGACGAAGAGGAGAACGGCGACGAGGGAGATCCACTCAACTGGGAACATCTTGGGAGATTTGCGGGCTGTTCTCACGCCCGACGACCTGCGACTCCGGGATTCCTCCTGGGGCCTCTGTCGGTCGAGAAAAAGATACGCAAAGTAGTCAAGAGAAGTGCGCCGTTCCGACCCGGGAACCTTCAAGAAGTTCGGCCCGAGGTGTTGAACCCAGATGAGATCCAAAAGAACGAGAATGGTGATCTTGCTGGGATCTGTAGGGCGGTCTTGGAACGTCTTGTCAATGTCCAATCCATAGCGCAGGAATCAGCTGGGGCTGCATTCGAAGCTGGAGATGATGTAAAGACAGACCAGATTATGAGGAGATACGGATTGAGGGGAAACGGAGGCATCGACCTGTTGAGATTTGTGGTGAACCCCAAATCGTTTGGCCAGACCGTTGAAAACATGTTTTATGTGAGCTTCTTGATCAGGGATGCCAAGATCCGGCTGGAAATCGACGAAGACGGATTTTATACGCTCGGTAAGTCTACACTGTATTGGGTGAATCATCTCACCCGAATATTAACAGACTACAGTGCCGATCGATCGAGAGGAGCTTGAACAACAGAACGCTGGTCGGCAAACCTCAAGGCAGAGACAGCAAGCGGTTTTCCACCTTGACGTGAACCAATGGCGGGAAATCGTCGAAGTGTTCGGCATAAGGGAGTCACTTATCGAACACCGGAAAGAAGAAAAGGTCAAAGGGCCCGGAGCTCGTGGATGGTATAGTTAGCAAGTGAATGATGTACGGAAGGGCTACTGTTGACACCACACACCCCAATGAGGTATCTCACGTTTCCAAGCGAAGAGATGGTGTATAATAGTTTGTAAGAGATATGTGGCAGCCTGGTGTTCTCGGTGTGACTTTCGGTCAGCTAAGACCATGGCCAGGGAATTTGTATGTACTCAATTCTGCGCCGAGATGAATTCATGATACCCATTTTTTGGCATTCCACGTGCTAAGTGTTCTTATTTTATATCTGATAATGATGAAAGAAAGGTGGAATGGGGCCATCGAGACACCACTGTAGCCTAACGGCAAGTATAAGATCGAGTCCAGGATAGCAGCGCAACGGAAAGGTCGCCAAAGTCGACCGAACTTCGACCTTGCCCATACGCAATATATTTCCAGTAATACGCGTGTACTTCCTGCATCTTGGCTCTCTGAGCTTCTCATAAACGGCATACCTAGCCCAATTCTCCAGATCGTCCCTTGATAGATCATTTGGTCATGAACAGGTTTCGACAAAGGGTCTCCCACAAAGGGAAAACATCCACTCGGCTTCTACCTGCCCGACCGTCCCTCTAAGATGGTTAAAGGCTATGTCCCGTGATTAGACTGGCTGCTACAGCGCAGATGAGGAGGAAGCTCTACCTCTCGATGCTGAATACTGTAATCATTGGATAATGCAGACAAGGGTCGCTTGCGGAGGCCTTTCGTAATAGTTGTGATAAAGGGGGTATCAAAGAAGCCTAAGAAGCCTACATCGACATTATTCTTCACAGCAACTGCTACTCAATGGACCTGACAAAGGGGGGTGGTTAGTGCAATGGACGCGCCGCTTTGCATACAACCAAGCTTTGTCGATTAAGGGGAGCCGGCTGGGCAGGCCAACTTCCAGAGTGATCTATCAAAGATGACCAAAACAATAGATCAATCGAACTTTGTTCATCCGCTCCTAAGACCGCTTGTTCAGTGGACAACACCAATTCCTTTCCTCTTTCCTCCCTCTGTTAGGAGCCCTTTTCATGACATAGCGGCAAATCAACCAACTGTGACGAGATAATGGGCAAAGGGGGCGATTCAACGCAATTCGGGTCAGAGGCAGACCAAGGTTCAGGCAGGAGCCATAGTTCTTCCGATGGAGAACAATCAGATTATCCTCCCACCTCGCAAGACGGCTTCCGAAGTTTGGCCATGGAACTCGAGGACGCCGAAGCGTCCGACTCTGACGGGACAGTAGACGAAGCTGGTGTACATGATGATGACGGCGAACAACAGCGGCAAGAAACACCCCCTGCTCCAAGCTCGGGAGGCGTAGAACACCCAGAACGACCGCCTTACCGGGGCATGTCGCCGCCGCCGCTGAGTTTCTATGGCGAAGAGGGTCTGGCCGAGGAGCGTCGAATCAAGGAAGAGGTGGCGAGGGAGATAGCGGCAGAAGCGGAGGAGGCGCGCAAACGCCCGAAGCCAGTAAGGACAAATTACCCACCCGGAAAGGCGCCCAAGGATACGTTCCCGACACAGGCGGACCTCGAGCTCGCGCGGCCCATCATTGGCGTACTTAAGCAAATGGCCCGCTGGTACGACGAGGGCGAGTATGTAAGCGACGACGAGATTCTTCGGGCAGCGATCCATGAAACCGCCGCGGAAGAGCGGGTCAATAGCGTCTTTGCGGGCATGCTCAAGCAGGACCGAAGACTCGCAACGTTTCGGGCCTTCCAGAAGGCGGCGCTGCAGGTACCCTACTCGCACGGGTTCGAGGGAGACGGCTCGAAGTTGGCGCGTGCAATCTTGGCCGCCATGCCCATGCCTGGTCATAGCTGGCAGCGAAGAGAGAAACGATCGAGCCCGTACCAGGATGCCGCAACCTCTCCGACTATGACTACCGAGGAAGAATCTCGAGCCTCCGACGAGACCATACAGCAGCTCACCGACGAGAAGAGGGAGCTTGAAGTGCAGCTAAATAAGCTCCAGGGTGACGCCCAAGACTCCGATCTCGCCATGCAACAGCTCATCAGTGAAAAGGCCTCCCTCGAGGAGAAGCTGAGAGAGTTTCCGGACAGGGCTAACGGAATCATCATGGGGCTCACTAACGAGAAAAAGAGTCTTGAGGAAAAGTTGAAGCAGTACCAGGATGCAGCTGAAGAGACTGAGAAGACCATCGCACGGCTTAACAGTGAAAAAGGGTATATCATGCAGGAGCTGAAGAAGTGCCCGGACGGGGCGACGGAGACTATACAACGGCTGACTAACCAAAAGAAGGATCTTGAAGCCAAGCTGGAGCTCGACAAACAAGCATTCGAGGCTGAGCTGGAAAGTCAGAGGAGAGATTTTGAGGAGAAGCTGAAGGCATCACAGGAAGATTCTCAAGGTTCTACCGACATGATACAACTGCTCACAAGCGAGAAGCAGGATCTATATCAAAAACTAAAAACATGTCAAGACGACGCCCGAAAATCGGGCAATGTCATCAAAAAGCTGACAAGCGCCAAGAAGTCTCTCGAGGAGAAGTTGGAAAAGGCGACAGAGGACGATGGCTCGGACGTCATCATTCGACAACTAGCCGACGAGAAGGCGGATCTCGACGAAGAGCTGGAACGCGCTAACTACAACATACAGGAGCTGATGAGCGAAGCGAGGGATCTAGAGTCGAGGCTGGAGGACGAGAGACAGGAGCACGAGGCCGAGCTACAGAGCCAGAAGCAAGGGCACGAAAAGGGGATGGCGGTCCTCCGGGGCAAGTTCAAGAACTTCATCAACGAGACCGACGAGGACAGACGCGCAATGGACGAGCTGCACGCACGACATGCAGAGGCTATGAAGAGCTTCGAAAAGGAGAGGCAGGTCGTGGAAGACGCGGTATCGAAGCTAGAAGACGAAAAGAAAGACGTGAAACGCGCCCTGGCAGCCTACAAGGCGAAGAATGCGACATTGCGCGAGGAAGTACAAGGACTTCAGCAGGAGATCGAGAAGTCCATGAAGCTTTTCGAGGAAAAAGTAAAGAATGACGAAGATAACACCGAGCTTGTCAACACATCGCCGGAGAAAGCTGGTTACGGCGAGCTTCTACAATATTATACTAGGTAAGATACGCACTCACAAGGATACACATGTCTGGGGGTTGAATCTTCTTCTAACGTGTCACCGCTATGCAGGATGGAAGATGCACTTAAGCTTCATAAAAGCGATCTCGAGGAAGCCAGCCACCTACTTCTGCAGGCTGGCGGTGATCCAAGGGACTTGCACCACGTCCAGGCCAACATGCGCGCACGGTGGGATGAAACCAAAGGGGACGACGGGGAGACCATCGAGGAGTTCGCCGAGCTCGCCGAACACCTACGTGCCGCGATTGTGCGCCTCCACGTGGACGATCAACTCCTGCGCGCCCTCACCGTTGTCAGCCTCGACTACCAAGATTTCGGCTTTGCGGAGCTCGCCGCCGCAGCAGCAGGAGGATCAAGCCTGTCGTCATCATCATCCCTGGCGATGCAGCAGCGGCTGCTGGGGGGCGCCAACAAAATCGGCCCCTTGGGTTGGCTCAACGCGGTGTCGTTCTTGTTCTTCGTCGCCGCTACCCTGGCCGAGGGCAGCAAGTACGCGCAATGGGCCGCGGCGAATGCCACGTCACGGGCGCTGTTTGCGGAAAATCGGCATTACGCCTGCGTGAGCGCGCCTCATATGACATTCGTTGCCGACATGGCGCGAGACCTCCTCGGCATCCGGCGGTCAAGCTGAGCGAACTATTTCTCAACTCATCGATCTAGAAGGGCATACCCCATGGTCAAAGGATGATCACTTTCTGTACCAGCTAAACACATTGTTTTTGGAATCCCTGAGGTCCCCTTCCGGGTCAGCTGGATACAATGGCATCAACCAGGCCAGCACTACACTCTTTCGAGAACACCTTTCTTTTGTCGATTTCACTATAGATTGTTAAGTAAACCCGATGGTCTATGGCCAAACCTGTAGCCAATGTGATTGCACTGGGTACTTTCTACTGCTGATCTCCTTTCACAGGTGAAATCAAGTAGATATAGGTATATATAACTTCAAAGATAGGGTATAACAGTGTGCATCTTGTATCATACCTAAGTAGACAGCCCTGCGCTTGAACCTCAATAAGGCCCCGACTAGGTGAGCTTATGAGACACCCATCCCTTGATTTTTTGAAAAGTTGCTCGCAAAGACGCAGTGGTAGATAACAAGGAGACATCTATCATCCCTTACCAGGCAGAACGGCATCGGGCCCCAAAGCCACTTGCCATTCCTCAACCTCGTCGAGTGAATCGAAACCAAGCTCTCTTGGCTTTGGAGTAACTTTACGGAAGTGTCCAACTAGCCCCAAAAGCGCCCGCCGTGTTGCCGTAAAATACTGCAAGTTTTCGTCTTCCTTGGCTTTCTACTCCCTCGAACGTTCCCTCTCACGACTAGAAGATACCATCCACAACCCGTCATTGTATGCCGCCACAATTTACCGATTGCGCCAACTCACAAGGCATATAAATTGTTTCATGGACAGTTAGTGACAAGCGACATTTCCGCGGGCCCGTGAGTGATGGAAGACGAGTACTTTCTTTATCCCTCTAGGTCTCAGGTCCCTCGACGGATTTTAGGGGACAGGGGAGGCTCTGAGCTGCCCCTGAGCCATTGAACTCTGTCTGAAAAGTGGCTTGGTGTGGGCGCGAGTCGCATGTTCTCTAGTTCATAGATAAGAATTATTCAACAACCCCCTTAATGCCTTCTAGAAAGGAATTCAAACGTTGGGGATGATGATTGTATTATTGTGTAAACCATACCTAATCCCTCCGTACTCGGAAAATCCGGTATACTGACTAGATGCTGATTTCGAACTCGTACGCCTCAACGAAATCCCACCTGCGCCGATACACCAATTCCCCTTTTCGTACTTTTTTGGCTCAAGACTAGAAGGGTTTGCTGTGTACGGTACACCATGCCTCTGGCCCGATATGTACATGATCTTTGGTCCCATCGTGTTAATTTCCACTGAGCGATTTTCACAACGGACTTTCCTAGTCCCTCCTGGACCCTGAATTATGACGGAGGACGTCCGTCATATGTTATTCACCAACTCGGCGGACGCACTGATCGCGTACCTGACAGAGCCGGCGGAACGGCCAACATGATGTTGAATTTTGCACGTCCGTCAAAGTTGCTTGGCGTTGCTTGTCGTCCCAGCCTGCCTGACTCCAAGCTCTTCTTCGACCCTTCTTGATCTACCGTTTTATGGTTTCTAAGCTCCGTCGCTTGCAGTAAGAGATGGATCTTGATCTTGGCTCTTGGAAGGGGAGAGGCCAAAAATAACCAAACTTAGGCTTCACTTTCACTCATTTAGAGCAGAGCCAACGGTACTTCAAACCCCACTGGGTGGTACGCACATAAAGTTAGTTACCCGGCCCAGCGATCTGGAATCGTGTGTGACTGAACGGTCCCATGTCTGTTGAATATCGGCTACCATCATCATTATATTTTTTACACATACACTTACTCACACCATAGTGACTAAGCCAAAAGACTTTAGCAATTCGAATAGGAGATAGTCAGTGGTGGTGTTGGATGAACACAAATCGCATCTCTGTACCTCATCCTCTCCGTGCCGGGGATGAACCCGGATCGGCAGGTACCAGGGCCAAGAGAATTGATCCCATCTGCGAATCCGGTTCATTGGGAAGCCGCTGCCACAGTCGGGTTTGGCCGACTGGGCCATGAGACGCATTGCTTGACTCGCAAGCTAATATGATCTGATCATACGGGGTGTAGCCCATTCATGTTACATAAGTTCGTTCACTATCTGCTCCAAAAGAGGAGGCCAAAAGGAGAAAGAATAGTCGAGCTGTAATCTTGCTTCCCTACATTTCATTATGCCTCCCTCCCCAAATTCTAAACTTAGTAGCCGCAGCCAGATAAGATAGGTAAGTTGGCACGATATACCGTAAAGAGGCAATCCGATGTTCCCACCCACACACCCACACACACCCACATATCCCCGGCCCCGCATTGCGATGGTGGTCCCTGTTGACCAAGATCGATCAAGGTGGTCTGGCGTGTGTCTGCATGTCTGATGGTCGTACAGTACATACAGTAGGCGCTGTGTGCGCTCCGCGGGTATCGTATTTCATGCCCCCCGTCCACTTTATCCCCATCGCTCCACAGAGTAGGCGCCCTAGAGACCCTGTTTCTTAAGGGTAGCAAGCAAGCAGACCTTGGCCGGCCTGCCACTGGCTGACGACTGGATGGCACTTGGCCGTGGCGGCATAGTTGCCTCTTTTCCTATACCGCCGTGGTGATCCCGAATAGCGAGTGATTACGCATCTGGGCGGCTGAGTGCGTGAATGAGAGGGCGTGATAGTCGAGTCTCCAGTCTTTCTTTAGTATGCACAGCACACACTGTATGCTGTACATATCTAAAGTAACTACCAGATAAGTCCTTAGTCCTTAAGAAGGGTGGGGGCCGAGCCTAGGTTGTTGACTGACCTAGCTTTAAGGCTGAGCTGAGCCTGGCTACTTACAGATAAATGGGTGTATCATCCAGGGTCTTCCTCGGGGAAATTGGCGGCCAACAGTTGGCGAATGGGTGCTGTAAGTGCATACAAACTTGCCCAGCCACAGGCAACAACTGTGGAAGAGTTGAACGGCAGCGACCAACCACGAAGTATCTAGAGGGTTAAATTGCGATTCATCTATATGACTGACCAAATAACCAAATCTAGGGTCGTGCATTAACCGCCACCAAAGCCTCGCACTATTATACTGACTGCATGTTCACATATCCACCCCAACGCATCAAGAAACCAAGGAACAGAGTTGTGGCGAGCGGTGCGGATCCAGATGCCTGATCTTGTCTAGCTGTCGAGTATTCTTGTCTTGCTACCGCCCGCCGTGTTTTCCCAGATGCCACGATGCGAGACGGTGCAACGCCGCTGGGATATTAGAAACGTAAAATGATATACGTAGGAGATTGTTGAGTTCCCTACTACATGTGTATGAGAAGCGATGTTGGCTGCGCTGGTTCGCCGATCCTTTGGTCTAGAATCCGAGATCTGCGATTCATGTGTGTGCATCTGCCCGTTTTTTTGAGCCGCCTCTAGCAAAAGTGCGGCTCTACCAAGAGCCTCCTACTCAGTAGTCCTGCTCACAAGAAGGGTACATGAGTGCTGCACTGTAAGTTCGGGATGATTCAGGACCGAAACGTATCATTCTTTGGCAACTTAGGGGTGCAACCCAAATAACAGCAACGTCAAGTAGGTAATTAGACAGATACACATGCCAGCCGCCGGCTGATAGGACCTTTGCTTGTTGCGAAAATCGTCCACAGAATAGGCTTTCCGATGGCGATACTGCGCAACCAAAAGACAACGACGACTAGTCATTTTTTGTTTCAGTAAGAAGTTTTGACGACCGAAGGTCGAAATAGCCGAGCAGCTCGGGTTGCGGTCGGCAATTGGTTAGTAGTACCAAACGTGTAGTCGTCAGCTCATCAGTGTTTCCGAGTTGTCCTGGGTCGGGGATGTCGTTCATGGGAAAAAGGAAGTTGGGTATTGGGTTCAAAGCCGTAGCATGGAACGGGCAGCTTGAGGGCAAGTTCAAGTTCGCAATCTTCAGACACCCGCAGACACGCGCTGTTCCTGCGACGAAACCTCAGCGATGTCACCCCAAGATTAGGTAGCTTGTTGTCTTTGATTGGAATTATTAGATGACCGAGCACCTCAACTATTTACCGTTACTGACTGACTGACTTAGGTACCCGACCAGCGACAAAGTTCCGAGGGGGCCGGCCACTCACACGCGGAAACAGCATGCATTCACGCAAGCAACAACTAGAAAGTCTCGGCCGAAGCCCGCTGCCCACCAACCAGCAGGAAACGGATCATGCAAGGCCGTTCGATTGATTGAAACGCCATGCCAGTTGACTAGTCCAGATAGAAATAAAAGGTTCTGGACTCAATGCCCCCATCGTACGGTATAGGTCCCCATTTGTCTCCCGATCCCCTTCGTCCCGATTCGACAAAGGCAGGTTGGTTCTGTAACACTGACAGGACAGGAGCAGAGGAGCTTTCGGTACCTACGTGCGTGAGTGTGTGAGTGTGTGTGATAAAGTACATGTAATACATATACAAGGACATGCATGGCATGGCAGAGCAATAGGCCCAGCAGGCTCAGCAGTGCCTAGGTAGGGTGGGGGGATACTGGCTAGACTGGAGGCCCCGAAACACGAGACAAGCAGTGTAACACGAAACCGCGTTCGCTTTTTCCTTAGGTCTCGTCGAGCCAATGGCAGGATGCCAATGCGAGTACGTCAAGCCAGCCAGCGAAACGTCCCATCATCCCAATCTCTGGCGCGGTTTGGAGTGATTTCCTTTCTATTTCTGGCTGCTGTCATTCCTCTTTTTAGCAGGTCGCTTCGGCGGGGGGGTGTGGTCCAGTTTGCTTGCCGGACCAAACGTCGATCGATCAGCGTGCCCGATTTTATCACATTGATAGCTTGGAATGGGGGCAATGCAAAATCACTAGAGGTCACACTAACTGCCTAAGGATATTATAATCATGTTCATTGGTGAATATCGATACCAAGCTGCACATATAGACTGCATATTGTAGGCAAGAGTAATAAGAAGTTGGATCAACGTGGTTACAACGGTATCCCAAGGTTAGAAGATTGCCCGTGCAGGTTCTAGGTAGACAGTTGATAGACAGTATCATACGGTACGATGATCTGCTCTGGTCGTAAGTCAACCTCGAGCTGCACGTTTGAGATCCTTGCCCTTGCCTGCTTGCCTAGCCAGGTACGCACACCTCCTGCAACCAGCGGGGCTTTTGGAACTGAACTTGCAGCGTCTGGTCTGGTGCTTGATTGATTACGCTTTCATCGACCGTTAGGTTACGTGCCGGTAGATCTTCGACCGGCAGTGCAGCTGCACTGCGGCAGCCTATCCTGGCAGAAAAGGCCAACACCAAGACAAGACGGCGCTCTCCCGCTTCTATGCTACAAATCACCGTATGTCTGTCTACCTAAAGTATGTTTTCAGTATCCAATCATCAAATCCCATCGTGATCCGAATACATGTACCTAATAACATTGGATGAAGCCTCCCCATTACCTAATGTCGGACGGCGGCTCTCAGGAAATGCGGATGGTTATCAGGAGCACTGGAGCACTGGGGAGCACTGGAGCACTGGAGCAGCGTGTCAGCATAAACCTACAGGGCGTTCAGCCATGGCAACTCTTCCAAGTTCCAAGTCGGCGCATGTGCACCCAAGAGGCACAGCTTGCTTGGTTTGACTGACCGTAAAAGCCACCCACTCCACCGACTAGTGGTAGCCGTCGTCGTCGTCAACCACTGTGAATTCAGAGATACGGTACGGTAGACGGCATTTCTGCCCCCCCCCTGCCTCCCCCCATTACCTAAGTCGGTACACATAGACACTCAAACACTGCAAGAGGGAGTAAGGGGGGGCATAGGCGTGGGGTGTGGTTTGGTGTGGTTTATGTAAGAGTTTCCCTCCGTCTTATCGTCAAATAGACCGTACCTACCTAGGTACCGGTATCAGCTACGAACTCGAACGCCCTCAGTATCGCCAGTATACTTGCTTAACTTACTCATATCCCATCTACCTACTCCGTACCTATGTGGAACATTCGACGGTTCCTGTGTACTGTAGTCGTAGACGCTGAGGATTGGGTTTGAGCCAGCGCCGAATAACCACCGTCAACCGTATTTTCTTTTTTGGCGATTTTAGCGACCACAATCCAATACGATGCATTACGATCCAATACGTGCGCAGGTCCGAGGGAGAGTGCCAGAGTGCCGCCCTGAAAGCCTAGAAGCCTAACCTTGTCCTGCTGGTCCCCATTCTTTTCCATGATGGATGTGGGGGAAATCCATCCTCGGGATGGAGCCCACTCCAAAACAAGCAAGGGACGGAGACAGGACTGCTAAGTAAGTAGGTACTGTAGGTATGTACTCGTAAAGGACAAGGAAGTAGGTTCATGGTTCATGTCGAGAGCATCCTAGAGCTTGAGCATCGATGTCCCCTTCTACCTTCTGGTGACTTATTACTTGAGAGCCCGGATTGTATAAAAGGGTAGCTCGTCCTCATCCCTTCCCGCTTGCTCTAACCCATCATCATCTCAAGCTATCCCATAGCCAAGAACTGCCAACCAAACATCAAGCAAGGAATCAGGACTGTGTCTTGTTCCCGAACCTATCCTATCGCTATACTCTTTGCATCATAGTACCTGCTATCAGATCCTCCTGACCTCCTACCATCGATCGATCTGTGAGGATATTACAATATCCTACCTACCTACTCGCTACATAACCCACACGGCCGTCGATCTCATCCGAGCTCTCTTTTTCTCCAAGATCACCGTACTATTCTTAGACCTATTTTCCATATTACACCACCCGCCAAAATGCATTGCTATTGCGCCAACTACTACGTAAGTCTATACCACCCACTCAGCCGGGTGAGCCGTTCTCTTCGATACTAACACGTTGGATCTTCAGAGTGCAGTCAACTGCCACAACAAAGTCTCCCAATTCGGCGAACGATGCCGCCTTTGCACAGTAAGTGACACTCCATCCTTCGTGATGGGTTGGTGGTATGTCAGCACACACGATTAACATCCTTGTTCCTTCTCCAGGTCATGAATGAAGGGGTTTCGGCTCGCTACGAGACCTTCAACCACCAGGCTCAGGCCCAGAACTACCAGCCCCAAAACTATCATGACATGGTCCGAGACGACTCCAGTCGGGAAGAGCGCCGAGGCCGTCCCCGCGAGCGCAAGGGCAAGGACTCCCGCAAGTCGCACAGCTAGACGACAAAAAAGCAAACAACAGCCGCAAGCCTCCATCGCGTCATAGATCGGGAAGGCCATAATCGAACAACCAGTAAAACTAAAGAAAACCAAGGACTGGGATAAAAAAAAAGCAGGAAAGGAATGATACACATTCGTACCAACTGCCAACTACCCACTGCTGGGACACATACATCATCACGCCTACGGATACAATGGCGTCGTCAAATGCTAGGATACAAAGCCACGACATAGGAGTTTTTATTATTTTTATACCAAAAGAGGGAAAACCAGGAAAATGCCCCAGCACAACCATTGGCTCATCCAGGCAGGCATTGGAGGAAGTCATCAACAGCACGGTAGAAATCTTGGTCAATGGGAGTGGGAGGAATAGCTAGCTACACAGCAGCGCCCACTCAGAGTACATAATGAAACTAATACGACTTTATGATCACATATTCTCCCAACCTTTGCATTATACATGGCCTTCGAAGAATTATATGTTAGACATGGCATTTGACAACCTGATCGTTGTTAATGTCAACTCACCCGTGTTACAGCGACATGGTCACCATCGGAACCGACCGAACCGACCTACTTGATTTAGGTAAAGTAATGAGTGCAGCATACAGGCACAGGTACAGGTACAGGTACCTAAGGTTCAACTCAGTCCTGCGGGCAGTTGCATGCCAACAGCGGCGTGGAACATTGAAGAAGAAAAAAAATGCTGCAACTACAACTGCGACTGACAGGACAACAACAAAAGGAGCCAATCAAATCACCAATCGATGGCGGCATCTCTCTGACTCTTTGACGGAACAATTGAAGAATGCGGGCACGCTATATCTTTATAAATATCATATTCCCCGATACTTATCACGCTATATCCATTGGCTGTCGATCCAGAACCCTTGCCTTTTTTTTTGTCCATGACCCCTCCATACATGTATTATTGATGCATTGTACCAGCCTAGCTAGGGTTTGATCTAGTCAACCTACGTGACATAAGGACCGACGAACTTGCCATTACGCCGAGAAACCACACTTTTTATGTCTTATCCATCTCTCTTTCCACTATCATGCCTTTCACTGCTATCGAGGTTGTTCGCTTCCAAGCCAGGGCGCTTTGAATTCATCGTCTTGAAATCCTCTCTGCCCGAGTGAGGAAGGTGGGAACTGTAGCACCAGTAGCACAAGCCCCACTCCGGAAAACAGACGAACTTGACGAGTTGACGTGCTAGTCTTCATCTTGAAGAATCAGATTTATTCTTCTTCTTCTTCTTGTTGCTGCTGCTGTTAGGTGTCCTTGGAGGAATCGGATCGCTTTGGTGCTTCCTTGTTGCTTGCCAAGCGCCGATCCCGAACGGACGGCCCCCCGAGCTGCCGCAATGA
The DNA here is from genome assembly GCA_039105305.1 of Apiospora arundinis. Taxonomy (NCBI): domain Eukaryota; kingdom Fungi; phylum Ascomycota; class Sordariomycetes; order Amphisphaeriales; family Apiosporaceae; genus Apiospora; species Apiospora arundinis. The sequence goes on along the minus strand of JAPCWZ010000002.1, from coordinate 1,670,410 downwards.
TCTCTTCCATCACCGTAGAAGATCCTGCCCTGGCGCAGATTCTGGCCAACTCAAAATCGGCGCCCCATCTGCCGCAGCGCGTCAAGGCGAACCATGTCGGAGCCACATGGGCCCAGACCTTCAAGTACCGCCCGGAGCTGTATATTCAGCCCGAGTCGCTCGAGGAGATCGACGCCCTGATCAATGCCGCGAGACAATGCGGACGCCGCGTCGTAACCACGGGGAGCACCCACTCCCCCAGCACCCTGACCTGCACGTCCTCGTGGCTGGTGAACCTGGACAACTACAACCGCATCCTGTCACATGACCAGGAGTCGGGCATCGTCACCATGCAGTCCGGCATCCGCCTCTACCAGCTGAGCGCTGAGCTGGCCAAGCTCGGCCTCGCCATGCCCAACCTGGGCAGCATCAACAGCCAGAGCATTGCCGGCGCCATATCGACTGGCACGCACGGCTCGAGTCTCCGGCACGGCCTGCTCTCCGAGGACATCCAGTCTCTCCGCATCACCCTCGGGAACGGCACTTCCAAGTTCTGTTCACCCAAGGAGAACAAGGAGTTGTTCCGCGCGGCTCTTATTTCTCTCGGCGCGCTGGGAATCATCACCGAGATCACGTTCCAGGCGGTGCCGGCTTATGATCTTCACTGGAGACAGTCCATCGACCAGGACGTGAAGATGTTCAACCGGTGGACGGAGGATCTGTGGACGCACGCGCATTACGTCCGAGTCTGGTGGTTCCCCTACACCCGCCGTGCGGTGGTCTGGGCCGCCCAGGACACAAAAGAGCCGCTGCGCGAGCCCAAGTACTCGTGGTACGACGGTAACCTGGGTTATTACGTCTACCACAACCTCCTCTACCTGGCGCAGTACGTCCCCTGGACGCTGCCGTGGATCGAGTGGTTCGTCTTCGGCATGCAGTACGGTTTCAAGAACGGAACCGTCACCGAGGCCGTGCAGCACAGCGACAAGGCCCTCCTGATGAACTGCCTCTACTCCCAGTTCGTCAACGAGTGGGCCATTCCCCTGAGCAAGGGTCCCGAGGCCCTGCGCCGCCTCAGCAGCTGGCTCAACCACCTCACACCCGAAGATCCGGACTACGTGCCCCACAACATTCCCTTCTCAGCCAAGGGCCTGTACGTCCACGCGCCCGTCGAGGTGCGCGTGAGCGACACGTCGAACCTGGACCTCGACTCGAACCAGCTGGGCACCCGCCCGTACCTGGACATAACGTCGAAGAACGAGGCGACGCTCTACCTGAACGCGACGCTATATCGGCCCTACCACGCGGACCCCCCTTGCCGCGCCCGCTACTACGAGGCCTTCGAGTGGCTCATGAACGACCTCGGCGGTAAGCCCCATTGGGCCAAGAACTTCGACGCCGGCGGCGCCGACATCGAACGCATGTACGGTGACGACCTGCAGCAGTGGCGCCGCGTCCGCGACCAGGCGGACCCCGAGGGCGTCTTCGTCGGCGCGTGGCACCGCGACAACGTCTTGGGCAACGGCGTCAAGCTGCCCAACGAGGAGCTGGAGCTGTCGCAGGAGAAGCTATGGAGTGGCGGCATGAGCTATACCGGCACCACGACTGGGCAACTCAAGGCTCTTGAGGCGGCTGCTAGCCACGCTTCTTCTTCTTCTTCCTCTTCCTGAAGAGTTGGTTGTAATGAGGGCTTACCTAGGGAAAGGGGATTTGTTGTCACTTGGCCAAGGTAGCTAGGGGTGACATCTGATAAGGGAGGGCCCAAAATGGCATTTCCCCTTTTTAATATGCTTCTATTGACGTAATACCCATACATGGGTGATACGTGATGTGATATGATTGGATGAAAGATGGTTGATCAACTTACCGGGTGCGTAAAGACCTTATGGGGATGGGCATTGTGTCATTTCCAGCTTTCTATAATCAACTACCAAGCAGGTGGTTTCAAATCGTTGGCTGGATCATGTTTGTGGACACCGAAGTCTTCACTGCGTCATCTATCACATTGGCCAAAGACTCAAAAGATACTTTAACCATTGTCTTGAAAGCTAGTATACGAAAGGCTCAAAGGTCGACGACCACAAAGTGAATGTTGCAGCAAACGTGAAATTTCTGTCCATATGTTAGGTAGACGGGACGATTTCCCCAAGTATGGGCCCTGGGTTGACAGACACTTTAGAGTTCCATTATATTATACACGTGGACAAGGCTTGCAAATAGCCAATTAGATATCTAGTTCTCCTTCACCTATCCATCCATCAACCTCAGATCACCCTAGTTTCTTTTACCACAACCCAACTAATTAGCAAGTACATCGACATGATGACTTGAGCATACGTAACAAGCATCTCCGACTGGCACACTGAAAAAGACGGGAAGGCTTCAGGCAACCCAAGCGCCCGCTCGTTTGCCCGCATGAATATTTGGCTCCACGCCATATCAATCAGGGGAAGGACAAGAAAATGCCCCGGGGGAAATTATGGTAAATGTGTGGTAATATTAATCCAGTCGCGGGCTCAAAATACGGAAAAGGGGGATAAACCGATCAGGTCCTTTGGCGCCATTGAATGAGAAAAAACGAGAAAGATCCTCTCTCACCCTTGCTTGCTACCCAGATGTTCACCACACAATTGATCCTACATAAAAGTTATAATATATTTCCCCATTCCCCACGATACAGGGTTCTCTCTCGTGCGCGAAATACGTTAGTCTAATAACACCTTCTTCTTCCCCGGTGTTTGCTCAATCATGGCTGAAGAAGAAGATGGTGGTGACCGCGAATATGGCGGCGGGCGTAACGACGAAGACGAAGAGTTGGTACTCGGAGTCAGTCCGGCACCTAATGAATCAGGGAGCGCCCCTGACTAGTTGATGGCTCCCTTGTCCAGCATTGGTACCTCCGATTTCCGGTTGGTGTTCTTCCAGAAGTCTATGGCCGCGACAATGTCGTGGCCTTGCTCGTCTTCGTATGCGAAGAGTATCTGTTGGAAGGCTAGTCAGTTCACATTCTGCCAAAATTACCCTAACAGCATCGTCATGGAAATTACTCACTTCGTGTGTGCTGCTGTGCAGCATCCTGATATTCTTATGCGGCACGATATGCACAGCACCGCTCTCGATATTTCGGATCTCGATGAAGTTGGGCTCAAAAGCCAAGATCCAGGGGTAACTGAGTGCGAAGGCCTGAGGGGTACCTTCCCAGTCAATGCGCCACTCCGGGCGTGCCCGCCAACCATTGCGGTTGACAAAGAAGGAGAAGTCGGTGTAGTTGAGCAAGAACTCGCCATTGAGACGCTCAATGTGAACAGGCTTGACACCTTCTTTCCGTGCAACAAAGTCGAGCGATGTGTCAGCTTGGTCAAGCAGACTCTGAGTCTCGAGAGTCTCGAGCGAGACGACTTCGAAGCCTCGCGAGCAGGCGACACAGAGCTTGCTCTTGAGGAAATGAACAGACGAGGATTCAGTGGGAATATAGAACTCCTTGAACGCCTTCAACTCGTCTTGGCCAGCGTTGAACATCTTACCGAAGCCCTTCTGCTTCTTGCCCTTGCTCATAGCATCGTTAGGTTCGTAGACCTTGATGGTTGTCGAGAGCGCAGTAGACTTCACGCAGCACACAAGATGTCTACCGAGACAGATTCCAGCTTTGAAGAAGGTGCAATGGCTCTGGATCTTCTTGGGGCGTTTCGAAAGCGCAGGCTCATTAGGGTCCAGGGCTGACATAGAGTACGATACTAATGTCTTGTTGGAGAGGACGAGAAGTAGGTTGTACTCTTCCAAAACATCGATCTGTGTCACACTCTGTGCTTCGATGACACGTTTCGGCGTCGCGTCCTTGTTCTTGCGATCGGATACGTAGATGCCATTATCGGTACCGTAGATCAGCTTACGGCCGCCATCTAGTAGAATTTTGTTAGCATCCCACCTCGCTCTATATCCGACAAGTTTACTTACCAAATGGTGTAGCTGTGTTAATGTGGTTTGCAGCGCTAAAGAACTCCGCGGAGACAATGCCAACATTGAAGAAGTCGGCTCGGGACCGAAGGCGTTGCTGCGCATTGTCGATGTACTCGAGCCACTTCTTCCTGGCAGCTTGATTCGACGCATACAACACTTGTTCGTAGAAATTCTTGCCCAAGTGCCGGAAGGTAATTGGCCAGCCTTCAACTTTCTTGTTATCGGCATTGCCTGCCCGTAGTGGTATGATACTCGAGGAAGAGCGTTTCATGCCCTGCTGGGGAATGACCTCGTCCATCTCGCGAATTGACAGCAGCTCCAATGGAATCGGCTGTAGTGGATCTTGTTAGCATTGAAACGTATTCTTGAAATGTAGTGAAGGTGGTATTTACCCTTCTGTATGCTTTGATTTCCTCGCCCTTTCCAGCCTGTTTGATCCTGACCAGTAAAACCGCATGATCAAAGAGGAAAGCCGTGATCTCAGCCTGGTCGTTAGGGGACTTCTTGAATTGCGTCTTGAACACCAACTCTCGACCATCCTCGGTTAATCTCAGGTCCACGCGATCAGCTGGACGGAAGCGCAGCTGGTCGTGGAGGCGGCGCAGGTTGAAGCGGTTCTCGGCTTTACCAGACTCCGCGTTGACACGGGTGAGCAAGTCTCGAATCGTGACGAGAACCTTGGGGATATCTTCCCGGTCAGAGCTACCCTCCTCTGAGTATTTAAGCACGTTGTCAAGCAATAATGGGTATCGTGCCAGTCTTGTCGTGGGCTTTGTAAGATATCCGTTCAACTCAAGCTTTCTCGACTCCTTCCTCCGCTCGATCTCGTCAACAAACTTCGCAAAGAATGGGTTGTTCGACTTCTCTTGCTCAAACTCGAATTTGCCTTCCATTTGCTTGGAACCGTATAAGATGAAAGGCTCGAATTGCGGAACAAACTCGAGGAAAATGTCACCCAAATTCTTCACCACTGGGTGTTTCTGCTGTCGTTCCGTCAAGGCCTTAGCAAACCGCGAACTGACAGTGTGAATCGCCGGGTGGTCAATAATGTTGCCGAAGATGTTACGGACAACCTTGTCCCTCCGCTGAGCGGGAATCGGAGAGCCCTTCGACCTCAAGGGCAAGATCCAGAAGTCCCTCAGGTACTCTAAGTCCTTAACGAAGTCCCTTTCAGTATAGCATATCTCGGAAATAACCTCCTGCCGCTTCTTTTCTCGATCACCGACACTATCGACGATCTCCTTGGGCACAGTGTTGATCCAGAGCTTCTGCTCGTCCGTTTGGTCGACATCATCGTTATCATTAATGGCGTCGTCCTCCTTCTTCAAGCCTGGCTGGATCTTGAGGTTCAGCCTCGATACTTGTTCCAGGCGTCGGGGACAAGCGATCGAATAGCAAAGTTGATCCCTCGTACAGGTTGGCGAATAACATTCCGAAAGCAATACAAACACACCATTGACCAGCGGCTTCTCGTCTGGCTCATCCATTAAAGTCTCTCTAAATTGGTACATCTCCGAAGTCGAGTCTCGCAACCTATGCTCGTAGGTGACATCGTGAAAATACTTTTGAGCATCAAGCGAACGGCCCAATAAGAGGGCCAAATTCCTGTCGGTCGTTCTGATAATGTAGGAGAGCACGTCGACAGCCTCGGATCCACTGAAAGCATTCTTGTAAGCGAGGCCGTTCTTCGTCCGCTCACCCGTGATGATCTTCTGTCTGAAACACTCGCCAACTTTAGATAGAAGCGCAGGATAAACCAAAGGCGACCGAATCTTCGCAGTTGGCGGTCTCTCGCCCTCTATGGACCTCCCAGAGATCGAAGGTCGATGGGTAAGATCCTTTCGAGGGTTGACGCTGCCCGCTTCTGATGGGGCAATGGTGCTTGCCATAGACATTGTCCTGCTATGATCCACAGGCGCGGTGGTAGACGATGCCATGCTCATAGTCCGCGTCGCTGCACCTGGAGCAGGCGCATACCCGTTTAAGTTCTGGTACCCGTTCAATGTAGGTGTCTCGTTCGAAGGAGCCCGAGATCGATTGGGAATAATACGGCCGCTCATTGTCTGGTGAGCGTCTCGCTCTTGTGTATGGTACCCTGTCAAAGACATTGATCGATCATCATGACGCTCTGGCACGACTCTTCCCTGCGCTGTAGTTCGTGATGCGGGCGCCGGGTTCGGGGCACCACGGAAGCTGTTGGCTGGTGGTTGGTTGTACGCAGCGGGAGGCGGTTGATACATGTTCTGCCGCGGCATACTTGCCAACGACTGAGAGCGGTACGGGTCATCCCGCATGGCGGGAGACGAGCCTGGGGGTGGACCTTGGTTGTACTTCTGCGGCGGCCCTCGAGGGGGGTATCCAGCAGCTGGCCCAGGAGGGGCCCGTGGATCGAATCGTGATTGCCCACCCTGCTGAGGGGGACCGGGGTACGGTCGTCGATCTGGTGCCGGCATCGGTCGGTTGTATTGCTGCTGCTGCTGCTGCTGCTGCTGCTGCGGATGTGGCGGGGGATATCCCCCTGAAGGGTTCCTTTGACTCTGATAATAGCCATTCGCCATGCTTGTGTCCATAGTACGAGTTCGAGCAGATGCTGAAGGTTCTTCGTAGTAGCCCCGCTGCGGGCGAGGAGGCGGTTGTCGTTGGTGCATATTAGGGGGTGGCATTCCTGAGCCCATAGTATGCGTCCGTCCATCCTGTGGCATCATGCGAGGTTGAGGGACATCTCCCGAAGACGAAGTCATAGTCTGCGAGCGGCCAGGCGGAGGGGCAGCGCCAAAGATGTTGGAGAAGGCAGCATCACGCTGGCCATCATTACCTCCGGGGCCATATCGACGTTGGTCGTACTGGTAACCAGCCATTGTGTCGTCCTAGAGGATAACTGCCATGTTAGCCTGGAGTGCTCAATGATCAGAGGGGGAGCCAGTCCCGCATTGTTGTCGCATATCATCGTAACACCCGACGACCAGCTGGACGGGGCCGAGACGGGTAGATTTGGTGCAGCATGGCCATTTCAGTAAATTCACTTTACTTGGGAAGATGCTGTGTCTGGGGAGTTTGTGATTGCGATGGTTGGCAATGAGAATGCACTCACTCGCTGAGAAGCCCAGGCGGCTGCCTGAGCCTAGGACAGAGCCAGGATCTCTCGCGGGTTTTTTTACTTTCCAGTTGAGAAGGAAGCTATCGGGGCGGAAAAGTGGGATGTTGAGAGGGAGAGAGAGCAGGTTGATGGAATCCAACGGTTGACGACGTTATGAATTAGAGTGTGTCGTGGGCCAGGTTCCGACGCGACAACCTGTTTTCGTGAGGGGGTCGTGGTGGTGGTGTGGTTGTGCGGTCTTGTTGCGTCGGGTTGTTGTGTGCGCGAAAGCGAAGTCGTAGGGAGGTTATGTTGTTGGAAAGCGATATGGACCAAATGGATCTCTGGAAGTTCTCAGTCAGTCAGTCAGTCAGTCAGTCAATCAATCAACCACAGTCCACAGTTCAGTCCTCTAGGTACTGTAGAAAGCGAACTGAACTAGGACTGGACGATTTTAACCCCCCAGGTTTTTGCTAATGGAGGTTAAGTACAGTAAGTACTGTACCTACCTAGGCATGTAGGTATGTACCTACCTACCTCACTACCTCAGACCAACTACCACCTAACTATACCTAGCAGCATTGCCTAATTGATGTAATGAACTGGAAATGCCCCAGCCAACCTGCAGCCCGTACCTGTCTGTCTTCAAGTTTAAAGTCCCTGGGCCGAGTCAAGAAATCAAGGGGGAAAAGGTTGCAGCGGGTAGCGGTGAGAAAATGCACTTCATTTCGTCCTTTTTCCTAGTTTCTCATACTGTCTGTCACCATTGCCGGCTGCACGCGATAAGGCAAGTAGGCAAGTAGGGGAAAAAAAAGGGTTGGGTTGGGAGTCAGCGGTACACATCTGATGGGTTTGGTGTAGCTTTAGCTGGAGGGGGCAGATTACTAGATTGCTTCTACTCCTCCCTATCCGTACTACTTACTCCCAGACCAGTAGACTCCCTCTCTCGCTCAATCTTTGGTCTCTCTTCTCTCCCGTTGACCACACCCTGATAATCATGGTCGGCCCAGATGCCTGAGTGCATGGACGGCCCAGAACGGGTTTGGATTGGCCTCCTTCAATTAATCCCACCATCCATCCACTTTACCACCTAGGCAGGCTAGGTGCTCAGACTAGCTGTTCCTAGATTGGGAGGGAGGAGGAGGAGGGGTGCTTGTGGTTCCTCTTCGCTACAGACGGGTATCGAGAGGATGTACCATCTGCAATTGGCATTTCCAACATTCATGGCCATCGACAATATTGTAGGATTCAATGTCTCGTATGATTGCTCGACTCGGGGCGCTGTTGACGTATTATCACGATGCATTATTGGTTTTCATGTTCTAGAAGTCTTCTCCCTACCCGCTCTGCCACGGAATCCCGTCTAAGTTTTGCGGATGAAACGATAAAAGAAACCTTCCGCAAGTCAGATGGCAGATTAGCCAATGTCTTCCCCAATTCCACAGATAGCCAACAACCTAACCTGCTAACCCAAGCTCCAATGCATGATCCAGTGCGGGCGTACAGTACAGTACCTGATAACTGAGGAGCAAATCTGACCTTCAATGTTGGAAGCTATCAACACTTGAAGCTCTACATATGATACAGGCACGGCAGTTGGCGGAAAGAGATCTAACCTACTGAGAGTATCGATCACTTGAGGCAAACTTGCTCCAAACATTTGAACATTTCAAAGCACCTAAGCCAATAGAGACCCCAGGATCATGTACCTGTTTGCAATAGTCCAGTTGGGTACTTCCACACACATCCTTGAACCAGGGGTTGAAGAAATCAAAGTTCGCCGTTGGGATCTCAGAAGTCAGTATGCAAGCCGCGATATTCCCTGGCCAATCCCAAGTCTTCAACCAGAAGTCCCCCTTCCGATCAATTTGATGTACTTCTCTCTATATTCGCCCTTCACGGAATTGGGAAGACTACAGCCTTCTTCTACACAAAAGTCTATTCTGGGCATTGGTAGCTATCAATCGCCAGGTAGGAACACCGACCTAGGAATTATACTGTAGAGAAAGGAGAAGGGATAGTTATAGGGAGGGACCCTATTTTACTCCTACAAGCAGACGCAGCAATGGACCACGTACCTACAGAAATTGCAGAGTGCTTTGTCGAGTAAACAGTTCATCAGGCCATTCACACACACACCGTTATTAGTGTATTTTCAGGAGACATTGGGTAATAGGACCCGACTGCAGTATGGGGATAGCAGCAGTCGTCATACGTCGCTGTACAGTACCAAGGACTGCACCCAAGCTCCGAAGCTCCGAGGAATCATTCAATGGGTCTGGATGGATTCCATTGCAGTTTCAGGTACCTACTTACCTACTTTATCGTGGAGATACTTATGTAAGTCAAACCTGGATAATGCAGTCACGTGAGTCGCTTATCAGCGCGAAGGTCCCAAAGCCGGCCGTTTCCAAGCAAGCAAGGAGGAAGCTTTGGCCAGGCAGGCGCAGGCAGGCCAGGAAAGCTGCTGTGTTTCGATCTAGCCGGGGTTTGGACTGTCTGTTGTGACGACGACAACGGCTAAGCTTCCATCAGCTGCAAACCGTACATCACCTTTATTCAACCAAAGCAATCGACAAGATGGATGACCATCCGACTGCTCCCAACTTTGCGCCGTTCTTCGGCATGGTACGTCTCGCTCTGCTTCCATCAAAGAAAAAACAGCCGTGGGAGGCAACGATACAGAATGCTAATAATAACGCTCAATGCAGGCTGGCATCGCCGCTGCCATGATCTTTGGCAGTATGGACACCCTTCTCCCGACCGTCGTACGAATCATCGAACCAGATCGCTAAGACATTGTAACAGGCATCGGTGCAGCATATGGCACAGCGAAATCGGGAATAGGCATCGCGGGTGTCGGAACATTCAGACCTGACCTGATCATGAAGGTGAGCACACGGCTCTCTACAAGATGCATCGAGTTCAGATAGCGCCAGGAAGCTAACAAATGCCATCTTCTCGCCACCTAGTGCTTGATTCCCGTCGTCATGTCCGGTATCATCGCCGTCTACTCGCTCGTCATCTCCGTTCTCATTGCTGAAGACATGAACCCGCCCGGACCAACCCGCTACAGCTTGTTCAACGGTTTCATGCACTTGGCATGTGGTATCTCTGTCGGCATGACTGGTCTTGCAGCTGGTTACTGCATCGGTGTGGTTGGTGACAAGGGCGTGCGCGCGTACATGGAGCAATCGAGGGTGTTTGTCGGCATGGTACTGATTCTCATTTTCGGAGAGGTCCTGGGCCTTTACGGGTAAGAATCTCCTTCCCTTTCTCCTCCTCTCGCCACAGCGTCGAGTTCTCCTAACTAACATGGGTCCTCCAACAGTCTCATCGTTGCTCTGATCCTGAACACCAAGAGCAAGGGCTAAATTTGATCACCGAAACTGCAAAGTAACGACACCAATCTCTCATATGAGGCGCGGACTTTTACTACGAAGAGCCTTATAGCCTGTCCTTGTACGGGCAAAAACTTGTGTTAATAGCAGCATATTTGACGGCGTTATGGTTGTAGAGATACGAGGTGCCACGAGAAAGCCTGGGGGTTGTAGGCCAGCAGTCGGGCCGTGTGCGAGTATGTGTTGATGGGCTTTCCTGCTTTAGTGGAATGTAACTTACCTTTAGAACAAGCCCAATCTGGATCTGAGTTCGCTGCAGCTTTGTTATCGGTCTGACATCTGTGTTGTGTTGATGGATACGTTCTATTAAGCCTAGTTTGCTACAGGAACTGTACAAATTATTGTCAAGAAAAGCCCGAATGTATCAGACTTGGAAGAATAGACTTGAGTATTTACAGGTTTCGCTCTCACCAGTCAATTTTCGTCACAGGAGAAAAACACCGAAGTTTGTTTGATGAATTAGTATTCGACTATATGGCCTTTGCCTATGTCTCGACCAATCTCAACTAAAAATCAAATGCTGCTAACAACAGAACTCCATCGTCCATTCCATCAATCGTGCGATCATGAGAATCCCGCCAGGTACGAAGGGGAGAGTACAATTTAAATGGGAAAGGCTGGTGCCAAATGCTTCCAGTCTATTAACACCTATTCCATGCCTGACCCCCCAAAACGCCGTATTCGAGGTTTAAATACCCCGAAGAGTGCCCAGGTGCTCGCTCGCATGCAAGACTAAGAGAGAGAAAAAGGACCAATGAGCCCACCCCCAAAAGGCAAATAAACAGCATGATTCGATTCGTTGTTGAAGAAGATCCAACCGCCGACGTCTTCTAGCTACTTCTCCAGGAAGTAGTTGGTAAAGCGAACATGCTTTCTCAGATCGCGGCCTGTACGAGAAGTATTGGCCCGAAAGTCGGGTTCTGTCTGACCCCTTATCAAGGCCGGCTCAAGCAAGACGTTTAGAAGCGACCGAATCTTCGACCGCCAGCCGCCCTCCTGCGCTGCCGGTTCTCGAAATCTTTCACACCTTGAGAACGCTGTTCCATTTCAGAGAGGCTGGCTGAAGAACGGGGGAGAACACGAGTCAGTAAAATCCTTGGTAGTGGTGGTGGTGGTGGTAGCTGCTTCCTCGGAAACTTTTTTTACTCTGAAACAGGGGACGAACGAACTCCTTAACAACAAACTAAATAAAAAGGGAAGGCCCCTCTTCCCAAGCTGAAGGTTGAACGCAAGGAAATAATGGAAAAAGTAAGTAAATGAAGGTATAAGTGAAACTTACCTAGGAACCAGTCCCACCGGCGATCCTCACGAATAAGAATATCGTCGCCGTTTTCGCGTGCCAACCTCGCCCGGCGCGCCCTGCCCGCCGCCTCCTCGCCCACCAGGTGCGGGTCCTCGAGGGGCCGGAGCCGCGCGGCCGCGCGCTGCTCCTCCTCCTCGTTCAGGCGGGTCATGGTGTCCCGAACGGTGCGCACCGCCTCGGCGTTGCTGTTAGTGCTGCTGCTGCTGTTGTTGTTGTTGCTGGGCGCCGACGCGACGCGCCGGTTGGCCACGGCCTGGTAGTGCCGCGCCGTCGGGTTGCTATGTAGGCTGCTCCAGGGGTTGGTGCCGATGCGCAGGTACTGGCTCAGGGTCGGGTCCTGGCCCCGGCGGAACGGAGACGGTACTCGGGGCAGGCCGATGGTGCGCGGGGCCGTATTGTCGCGGCCACGGCCGCGCTCGTTGCCGGCTGCCGACGAGGCCGAGGGCGTAGGCGTGTACGGGGGCGCAGTGGTGGGCGTATAGGCTGGGACGGTCTCGGCTGGCGGGAGGGTCGAGTATGATGGTGCATCAGAGACTAAGTAAGGGAGCGGGTGTTAGCAAGTCACATTCGCATAACTTTTTGAGTGTGTTTGGCAAGTACGGCAAGGGAAGCGGGGAGGGGATAACGAACGATAAGACGGCGCAGCGGAACGGATTGAAGCTGTCTCGAAATCGTCGACACTCAGTCGTTCCATACGGCCGGGAGCATATTGTACCTCTGCCATATCTGGCTATTGGCTGTTGTGATTGGGTGAGTCTCTGCTCGTGTGGGCAAGGTTCTTGTTGTTGTTGTTTGCTGTCGCGTGAGCTGATATAAATGCGAATAGTTGCTGAAGGTTGGAGTAGAGAGAGATATAACTGATAAATGGATCTCTCAGGGAGCAGGGAGGTTTGATAAGAACAGCTCGCACACCAACTCTAGTGAAGGCACCGTATCATGAATCATCCAGAAATAGCTTCGACTAAAAGTGACGAGAGGAGACAAGACGGCAGTGACCCGAAAGGTTGACAATATAGGAGTAAAATGAATGGATGAATTGCACTGCAGTCTGCTGCTTGCTTGCTAAACCCCCACTCCGGCTCGAGAAGGCACAGCTATCTTGAGGTATATAAGATAGGGTTCAGGGTCACACAAGCAGACAGCTATGGACAGGAGGTTGTCACTTTCACTTGCTGACAATATGTAGCTTGGACACTTTGGGACTAGATGAACCTTGAAGTGAATGCAGTGATCTTCCAGGTAGCGAGTGCACACGTGAGGTTAGCAGGACAAGTGTGGCAGACGGCGGCGGGAAGATATATAAAGTAAGTAAAGTAAACAAAAACGGAAAGATAGGCGTGCCACACTGACCAGATCGGAGCCGCCCTCCTATACCTACATCACACAGGTAATAGCCCCAAGGAATGTCCAAGGAATGCCAACTCAGCCGCTGGCTGGGACTGCCTAACCGAAAGACTGACGGGAGGCTCGAACACGGGCGGGTCGTATCTGCCTTAATCCTTGGGAGATGCAGGTCCTCAGGTCTTCAGGTCCTCAGGCCCTCTCTTTCTCTCCCTCTCATTCCTTTTCTTCTGGGAAGGTGAGAGAGAACCCTCTAGTCCTGCCGCACTCCTCCTTCGAGGTCCCTCCCTCCCCTCCTCCACTTGGACCGACGCTTACAGGGTGATTCTTGGCATGGCGTACCACAAACTACCGCTGGTTCGGACCCAGAATATGGATAAACAAACCGAAACGGTAATGGGGGGTTAACGGATTTATGGATAGTGAATACCCCAAATGCAAGCATGGGGAAACCAGGTACGAGCGAGCGAGTTGCCTTACTCGCCGGCGTGCATGGGAAATTCCCCTAGCTTGCATACGAACTTAGATACATGCATCAATGCCCGCCTATGTGCATATGTGCGCGACAGGCTACCTGCATGTAGTGGTAGTGGTAGTGGTGGTACTCGAGCCGAGTGGTGATCCATCTGCTAGTTCTTACCCATAAGACCGAGCAACCCTTTCGTGGTACTGGTTCATTCGCCTTGACTTGGATTCTTGGCGTACTATTTCCTTATGGCTGAATGATACCCAAAATGACCAAACTGCTTCAGGTGGTGGTGGCTGGTACGTTCAATACAACACAGAGTATTATCCTGTACTAAACGTAGATCAATAGACAGGTCACCTTGGACTTCGTGCAGGCTTTCACGGATTTGGTCTACTGTACCTTTGCATGTGGTAGCGGGGTTGTCGTTGTGGCTGGGTTCAGGTTGGTGATTCCAGAACGGCCGACTTATTAGTACAGCACAAAAACATACGCATACATATGCATATGCATGTATTGAGGCAGTCGCGTTACTCGTCTAACGGCGGCGGGGTAAATGGGTAACGACACCAACCAGTCCAACCAGTCCAACCGGCCGAACTACCAACATGATGACATCGGCAACAGCTTTACTCTAGCAATCCATGGTAATAAGGCGGAGTAATTATGGTCCACCGAACAATTCGAGCCGAAGGTCCGTATATTCCGAGATCCTCACTACTGCCTCAGCGCCTGCAAGCACGATATAGGTGAGCGTCCGGCCACGATCGACTTCAAGTCTTATAAGTGACGAGTTTTTCTGCAACTAGGGCCCGCTCCCAAAACCTGTTCGATACGTACGTAAGAAGAAAAGACATTACCAGCTGTGCCACTTCTCCGAGGGAGTGACTGAAAACCAGTTCGAAAATAAGCACTGCTGTGGACTCCAAAAGGCCCCCCGTTTGATGATATCAGAGACCGGGTGGCTTGTGGACCTGCCCGGACTAGCTCACTGTCTGATCGCTAAATCGTCAAGTCTGAGATATTCTCGTTCGTGTGGTGGTACTGCTAGTGACTACCGACAGAGTTCACGATGCTCGGGAGTGCAAATATACTACGTAGTGGTACGGTTACTGCTATCACTGGTTAGTTTAGACTTTGGACAGACTTGAGCCACCTCCTTTATGTCCATACCACGTACCACTACGATAGTCCGTGTAGCTGTCATAAAGACATCATCTTTCGACTCCCCGCCAACTCACTATTACGATATTTGATCGAGACCCGGCCATGTGTTCCGCTTCATGGCCCAAGGCTCTGTAAATAGCATGCATTGCTCACTTGCATTCTTGCATTCTTGGCATCGTTGACAAGAGGCCACAAATCTCCCCATCAAAATACCGCATGTAAGCAGCACGACTGGGATTGGACATGTCCATATCTTACCCCTGCGCAAGCCTGCGGGTTCGGGCTCTGGTGACATGCTGTTACGCGCCTCCTCCAATGATGCGTAGCCACAAAAGCAGCTATGAAAGCAGAAGAAAGGTTCCTCACCTATCTCAGCCCTTTTGTTTATATTGGAGCCCAACTTTTGCAGGTGCCGGCAACCGTCTACCATTGCATCATCTATATCACAAAAGGAACCCATCGTAGGAAAGTAAAAAATAAAATAGCAAGTTTTCATGTCTTGACGTACTTACCGCTCTTTTGTGCTTGCCCTCCCGGCTCCTTCGGGGTTTTGTCCTCGGTGGCACCGACCAAATGTGGGAGAGTCGAACAGCATGATCATCGCAGATATGGGCTGACGGGCGAGACAGATCTCTTCCTGGTTACATAGTTTTCCGACTCGGAAACGCATATTTGGTCTGCAAAATACTCGTGTCTACATATTCTTAAAGCCACGCTGGGAAGCATGCATGTATTGCATACGGACAATCAGCCTCCCTTAGGCGAAAGCAACCCCCAGCTGCTGGATTGGGTTCTTGGCAGTTTTCAAAGGTGGTCATATGTTTCTGCCTGGTGGTTGCTAACTCTAAGACATATTCTTCAGAAGCTCCGGGTCGCCTGACCCAACCTCCCCGTCTTATCACATCTTACCAGGGATGGAGGGAATCTCGAGTCGCAGTTCGGGTTGTCAAGGTGGCTCGTAAGCCTGATTTTATCTGCAATGACTGTATGCATACACGTAGCTATCAACACTGATTACTTAAGAGAGAGGGAGGCCAAGAGAGACCTTATCAGTTTGCAAGCAATATAACTGGGAGTTCTCGACTTCCACAATGAAGCATGATAACAGTCGATAACCGAAATTATCCCTTTAAACTAATGGTTGGTACTCCATGATGGCACATCCCGCAGATCAACAGCGAGTCGAATAGATTGCACCCCATAACTCCAACAATATCCCATCATAGCTGGAACAAAAAAAATATATATATCATCCAAATCCATACAATGCCGTGCCAAAATTCCAGTATGCGAAAAGCCCCAGCTCGTTCCCGTTCGTGTTTCCAAAGCATATCAGCCGACAAAGAGATGTCAAGCCAAGAAAACAGGTCGTTCCAATCATGTAAACGTCAACAGTGATAGCGCTGCCGTTAAAGGCAAGCCAGACTTTCTTCTGTCCCTCTCACCACAGCCGGCGCTGGTAATACACCGGGCCCTCGCCTTGGGACAAGTCGCGGATGTCCTGCTTGATCCTCCTCCTGCGCTCGGCCCGGCTCAGGGGCTTTTCGGTCCCGTCCAATTCCATATCCATCGCCTTCCTACTCTCTTCGGTCTTCCTCTTGGCTTCTTCGATCTGTTGCAGCAACTGCTGCTCCTGCAGCCGCCTCTGCGCCACCTCGTCTGGCCTCGTGGGCCGGACCTCAAGTTGCTGCCATCGGGTGCTCTGCAGCTTTTGGGGCATTCTCGGCGCTCTTATGGCGTCTGGATCTACGGCAACCTCGGCCTCTTCGGTGATAATGTTGCCATCGTCGTCGACCTCCACGACAGTGCCGTCGGGCAGTTCTGTCGTTGACCGCTTGAACCGGTCTGGCTGCTGGAAATGGATCTTGGGGCTCGGCCGGGGTTCAGGCCGGATGGCTTTCCGCAGGTCGTTGAGGGTACGCTGCTGGATCGCGTAGCCGCTGAGGAAGAGGGCGGTGGTGAAGAGGAGGACTATAGCCCATGGGGAAATCGTTGGTCAGAGGTTAGCAACTTGGCCTTCTAAGTACATACACATACACGTGGTATTCGATCGGCCCCTAACACACTATAGAAAACATTACGCGCGATCGTTGTGGGTGTCTCAAATTATATCGAAGTAATTCGCGGGAACGGGCATCGGGACCGTGAGTGAATGGGGTCGTCACTTACCTATTCCGGATGAGATGGCGATGGAGACTTGCGACGAGGTCAACAACATTGTCTAAGTTTCCAATAATAAGCAGATGAGCATGCAGATGGTGATAGTATGAGCACAGATGCGACTCAGTATACGGTAAATGATATGTTGAAGCTCTTCTTGAAATGTTTCTTCTTCGTGTCAAAGCGATCTGACCGGCTAGAAACACAGGATCCATTTTCAGCTGCATCATCATCTACTATTTCCTTGTTTGGCCCGTTGACGTGGCAACAGGGTTGAGGAGGGGCGCTGTCGGCTCAACTGCCGGAACAGCGCTTGAGTGCTCCGCAATAAGCCGCTGGGAAAGATACAGCCAAACCGTCAATTTCTGAATCACATCGAACAGACTGAGCGTCTACTACGCTCGCTGCTTAGCTCACGTCTACAAATAATGGGATTGGGGACGAATCTTCTAAGTGCTCGGATTGCAAGA
The DNA here is from genome assembly GCA_039105305.1 of Apiospora arundinis. Taxonomy (NCBI): domain Eukaryota; kingdom Fungi; phylum Ascomycota; class Sordariomycetes; order Amphisphaeriales; family Apiosporaceae; genus Apiospora; species Apiospora arundinis. The sequence goes on along the minus strand of JAPCWZ010000002.1, from coordinate 1,653,090 downwards.
TTTTCAATCAAGGTACTTAAGTTGCCTTAGAAAACGGCAATGCACATATGTGTACGAGTGGTATCAGAGTAACAGTAATCAAACAAACAAAACGCCGCCACGTGCCTCCCACCTATACATGGGTAAGTAATTAGCATCTCATGGCACCGAAATAAGACATCTCCCAGGACCACTACTTTATTTCTTCCCCTCGAGATGCCACTCGAAGATCTTCTTGAAGATCTCTTTGCCATTGCCTTCCATCGTCTCACCATGACAAGGGATGATGGTTGTGAAGTCCCATTGATCAATGCGCTGGATGGATGCGTTCCAGGACGGCCGGTTCTTGGCGCTGAAGACGTACCACATGAATCGCTTCATACCCTTGGCCTCTCCTTCCGTGCTCTGCATGCCACCAAACAGCTTGTTGGCGAAGCCATGTGAGTTCCTGGCCGCCTCGGGCACCTTGGAGTACTGTTCGATGGCGGGCAGGTTGAAGAGCAGGTCGGCCTCGATGAGCACGCGCTCGGGCTTGTAGTAGAAGATGATCTCCTTGTTGGGGTGTGACTCCATGTACTCGACCTCGAAGTCCTTGGCGAAGTCGGCGTCGATCTGGTTGAACTGCTTGTCCGCGGGCGTGTACACGTGGGCGAACTTCTCGTTGCCAATCTTTTCGTCAGTGCCCGCCGCCTTGGCGCGCTTTTCCGGCAGGCCCTCGGGTCCGATGATTTTCGCTTCGGGGTATTCTTTCGCCCACTCGGTGATGAAGATGTGGTGCTCGAAGTCCGGCGCGATGATATACCCAACCGTGCCGCCCAGCTGCGCCAGCTTCGCCTTGACTTCGGGCGTGAGCGCAACGGGCGAGAAGACGGCCCAACGACCGGAGGTGAGTCGCACTGCAATGTGGCGGACCAATGTCAGCTCATGAGACTTGCATGCATTAGGGCGCATTTCTGCCGTTTTTCTTCTTTCTCTCTCCCTTACTTACCTAATGTCGCACGACCTCCAACATGGATCATGCCGAACCGCGCAAACGGTACCGACAAAGTTACCACATTCGGAGTGATGTCGCGAATGACCATCACCTCAGAAGGGTCGGAGGGAATTAGCTTGGACGACATCTTTGCGCCGTTCTGTTGATACAGGTAATATGCGCCCAAGAAAGACACTAAAACCACACCGGTAAACGTCTGGAAGCTGTTGAAGCTCGTCACAAAGCGGGTTGCTTTGTCTTCGGTCGAGTAGTTCCTTCGCGGGTTATTTGTATAGATTGTTGATCGGGCTCGGTACAGTGAGGCAATCTGGGATGGTCTTTGATCAAGCTGTCGTTTAACGAGAGGGCTCCTGAAACTAAAAGTCGAAACGGACGAGGGCCGATATTTATTCATGCTAGGTGGAGTCGAGTCCAGCTCATCAATGTGTTTCGAAACTCGAAGTCCGGCGATACCTCTTTAGCACGATGTGACAATATTGCCAAGGGTCTGAATCGTTTACAGCCTTTGAGAAAAACCTGCAATGAAGCCGAGGCTACCGAGAGAAGCTATTAGGATCAGCCCACTTCGTAAGTCGGTGGCAGATGCCGTTGATTTGAAATATTTATATGTGAGGCCGAGGCTTCTCAACTGGGGGGCATATTTCCAGCCAGCTAACAATCATGAGTAATGGATCCGGTCTAGGTAATAGCTAAGCATTAGACTGATGGAACAAGCACCAAAGGTATCGTCGATAATGGATTGCGCGGTGCTTTAATGAATCCCGAGAGGATTTGGAAGCCGTGGGAAACCAATCATATGATGACATCATTCCAAATAGAGTAAGACTTAGATCACGACTTCCGCAGCAGCCCGCACCTAAGCACACACTGCAAAACAGCAGAGACCCGTGCGAGAAGACCCTGACATGGCAATTACCGCATGCGGACAATGAACTGTCATCCATCCATCACCCCACGCCGCTTGCTACCCGCATTCACGTGAAAGAAAGTCTCTTCAGTCTTCAGTGCAAGTCAACTACCATTAATTAGAAAGCTGTATACACCAAGCCTAGGAATTGTGCAGGTCTTCGACGACGATGCAGACCATAATGAGAAGCATTTGGCAAAAAGAGAAGTAGAATGTGGTCGGAAAGCCAATTGTCCCCACTATCCTTCAATATCTGAATCAGGCAAAAAGAGAGATTTTGTGACAAGAGTGGGATTCGAACCCACGCCAGTTTCCTGACTACGATGTTAGTTGTCAATCCGAGGACTGATTTCCTGAACGTAGCGCCTTAGACCGCTCGGCCATCTTGCCTATGCTTGCATCGCAGTGTCATGTGATGCTGTGAAAGGTTGATGATTAAGTTGCCCTATTATTGCTGGTCAGATTGAGAAAAGTGGGATTCAGTAGCCTTGACTTATTTTCTAACACCATAGACAGGTGGGTGCCAAGGGAGCTGGACATACGACCATGGTGATGCCAAAGCCCTAGTAATATCAGGTAAACTTCCATGTTGAAAGTCCCTGAGATATGAGTTGTTTATTGTTGCTTACAGGCGAATGGGATAAATGGTATACACAAAACGGCTCAAGTATAGGGAGTGCAGTAGTAGAGCAGGATGATGAGCACTAAGCAGAAATCCATATCACAGAGATACAACAACCAACATGACCTCCGCTACATGGTCTTGATTGAGTGTACCGATCAACGTGATACAGGCTTTTAAGATACTGTGGTGCTCATGTGCAATGTCTCGGTTGTTATTTCATGGTAGGAAATTCCATAGACAGTTCTGGCTTTACTTGATCAAGTGTGTCGGCTCATGTACTGTAGAGAAAGTAGGGAGCTCCCAAACACATGTTAATATCACTGTCGGGAGCTCTGGATAATAACAGTAGTTGTCCTCGTCTCTTAGTTTTTGGGGTTTCTGGGTGCCCATTGTATTTGGGAGGTGATAGCCTATCCACTTGAATTATACATTTTCACTGAAAAGGGGGTGCAGCCCATTATACAGACGATAATCCAGATGAATACCCAGCTGCTTGTGTTATTCACATGGAATTCAGGCCAAAGTGGTCTGACCAAAGCCAAGGCATGCATCTTGATGGGATCCTCGAGTGTATCAGCAGCCATGAAGTACTGTAAAACTCTAGAGTGTCATAGATACTCGAGGGATTTTCCCTTGTTGTTAAATCAATACTTGATTGACCATAGTAGATTGCTACCAGGATCTGATGCTCTCACGAATTCACTCGCACCTTTGAGGGGAGAGTAGAGAGTATAGATAAGTGCATATCTGTATTTGCAGATGTCTAGCAGCTGAACTGACTTTGTAGAAACCAGGTGTAGCGACGGCATATTGGAGTTGCGAGGTTGTCTGTTCACTTCAACTAGAGTGTAGAGTATGATGTACAGGTATCTGACCTCAAGATGCCCGGGAAGATGAGCTCAACCTGATCCAAGGAATTTTATGTTAATCAACAAGTTCCATAAGGTATTGATTGTGCTGGATATTTCGATTGATGGGACCTCGATTGTTCGAAGGCCTTGCAATGGGAACAATCGACATTGAAGGCCGGGTCCCACTTCTGCCATTAGGGGAGAGCACGCAGCTTCCTGATTGTTGAGTTGCTGCCTTGCCTATTGTTTTCTCGACCTGCTGCACCATTGTTGAACCCAAGAAAACCCCAAGAAAAATTCCCAGGAACACCAAGTTCAAGAGAACATTTATGGGTTCTCCAGTGCTGTAATTCCTCCCTTTCCCCTTCATCCTTTCGCGTCAGCCTTGAAGGCATCCATATATCCTCACAACAAGCAAAGGGTCACCAAGAACCTGATCGCGTTGCTGCTCGACCAGCAACAACCCCCGTTTTGGTACTCGTCCAGTTCTCTTTCAATATTGGCGCGAGCCAGCGGCCACGTCTGGACGTTCGTCATGTTTTATAGCCACGAAAGTATGTCCATACTTATGCTTTTGTAATACCGCTGGCCTCTACTGACCGTGGGACAGTCCTGACCGATCGCCAATATGGCGTTGCAACCATCTGGTAAGAAACAGTCCAACCGTACCCGAGTTGCTCTTGCAACGAATCCGTTGAAGCTTGGGGGGGTAATATGGTATCCTTTTCTGACATGTTCCTGCAGGATTGTGGCTACCATCGGCTCGCGCTCTCAGACGAAACGTGTGACTCGCAAGGCAATCCAGGAGGTCGAGATACAGAAAGCCGTTGGGAAGATCATTGAGCCCGGTGCTCCCATCGCGCTGCGCCTGCAAGGCAATCTCCTCTTCGGAGTGTCCGGGGTGCTCAACCAGCAGTGCCAGTACCTTCTCACCGATGCCCAGAAGGTGAACTTTCACATGAATGCCTTCTTCAAGAGCATTACAAGAAACGATATGGACGTTGGAGCTGGAAACGGAAGGTAGGGATTGCCACTTTTCCTTTTCTCCAAAACACTTCCACTGATTCGAGTTGCAGACGAGAAAACTTGATGATTCTGGATGACCCTGACTTTGCTTCTGGTTTCATTCCTCGTATGCCTGCCTTCGATGAAGATATGTTCCTAGTCAACAGCAATGGAAGGAACGGTACCCAGAAGACATCGTCCCAGATGTCACCGCCCTCCCTGGCATTGGGTTCTGGTAGTGCATCTAGTCCAGGCGGGTTCCAGTTGCAGCTCGATGTTCCACGCTCAGATCCTCCTGATCATAACCAATTGCCCCAAGGTCTTCAAGGCCTCTCATCAGGACAGAAGCCAGTACCTTTGGGAGACGTGGGTGATCCCTTCGGTGAGGAGGAATTTGGTCCCTCTGTGGATTGTGGCTTCATCATTGATGAAGACGGCAATGTTCATGAAGCTCCGGCAATCGAACCTGCCGTTTTTGACGAGGAAATACTACCCGCGATTCCGAGCATTGAAGGCAGAGATAACATTCCCCAAGTTGCTGGACCTCAGCCACAAGCGGACGAGCAGGGTGACATTATCATGATGGACGAACAGCCACTTCCAGATGTTGAAGCTTTACCTCAAGCTCAACATAAGGACCAGCCTGCATACGAACAGACACAGACCAGTCCTGAAGCAAACACACAAGGCGCAACAACGCAGCGGAAGAGAAAGCGCAAGGTATTTCAAGCTGATGAGAGACTTGAGATCTCGCGAACCGTCCTTCGAGATTGGCAAGCTCCCGAAGCTTACCGAGAAAACTGCTGCAAGCCTAAGCGACACCAGACCACGGCCACCGAGGCCAGAAAGAACGCCATTCATCTTACTTTCGGTTTAGGTCTTGCCAACATTGGACAAAACCTCGGAGTCCCTGGAATGATTCACCCACTCGCTGTTCAATATTCCGGCGACTCTCTCTTCACCGCAATGACTGGCCTTGAGGTACTCAATGACTCGGATAAGGGTGGACGGAAGCGTGCTCGTTCAGCATCGGAGGACATCGAGGATTCCGAGGGCGAAGACCGTCGGGTTCGGCCCCGCTTTGAAGAACAGAGAGCCGCCGAACAGCAGCAGGGACGTGGCGATCAGATCGGAGACGATGTCGTCGACCTAGGCGATGATGGCCTCGAGCACCTTTCCGAAGTTGGCAGAGACGTTCAGCCGGCTCTTGACGACCACCCTTCATCTGCCATGCCTTGGAACCGAAACTCATCTGTCATCCCTGGCTCCTCCGTCCGCGGACAACAGCCCCAGTTTGGCCGTGACCAGCCCTCTAGCCCTCTCAACAAACGTGCTGGCTCAGTCCAGGATATCGTACGCTACAGCGACGGTGCGGAATTCGGTGGTGCAGAGTTTGATCTCGGATTCGGCGGCGCTGGTGGCGACTCCAACGGTTCAGGATCTGACCAAGGAATAGGGTTCCTTCCCTTGACCCCTGGAGGGGACGATTACAACCTCGACACCCAGCAAGGAAACCAGTATGCCCGAGACTTCCTCGACCGCGAGGGTGCCAACTTCCTTTCCTACATGGAGCAGACCATCGTTGAGAGCGGCGAACGCCGTCATGATGAGGACTTCGAGAAGCAGCGAAAGTGGGTGGCCTTCGACGATGTCTTTGTGCCCGCTCGTACCGAGCGCGCCACTGCAGCTCAAGCTTTCTATCATGTGCTTGGCTTGGTGACCAAGGGAAGAATGGTTGTTGAACAGGTCGGCATGCCACAGGAGCCGTTCGGCGAGATTCACGTGGGCGTCAAGATCGATTCTGAGAGTTAGAGGAAAGAGCAGAGCAAGTATGCGCCTACATTCGTTCGTTCTTTCCATGGATGGCAGGTTGGGTCCCTGGGAGTACATGGAGACAGAACACAGACTCATGAGGGCGAGGGGCCAGGATGAGGTGTTATTGGCTCTAAACAAATAGACGTTGCATGGTTTCGGCGTTGTGCGTTCTAAAGAGGACGGTAGCTGGCTGGATCTGCCACCAAATGCGGGTGGTTCAACGCGACGAGTCGTGTTCTCTTGGGACACGATTAGTCTTTGAGACTGCCCTATCCATGGCTGGATGTTCTTCACTCAACCATTGTCTGGGGGCTTTATGCAGATCAGACACAACACAGAATGGCCTGGCGTTTTACGAGACGAGATTTACGACGGAGATTTGCTAAAAACGATCGGAGGATATGCTGCCTCTCATAAGGAGATTGGGCAAGCATATACAGACAGAACCATGGCTTTGATGATTATCAGTTCAGTGTGTTTTAGGGGGGGACGCGCAAACCAGGGTCGCTCACAATGCAACAAAGATAACACGATTTGCAAATTGTATCAATTGAGGTTAAAAGTGCCACAGTGGGCATCCTAGACTTTATCTTACTCGTAGATTTCATCCTCTGCATCAGCTCCTTCACGGTCTTCGAAGACTAGGTATGTTTCTTCGTCAGCCTCATCACCTAATACTAGACCCCAAGCAGACTTAACAGCCTCTAAATCAGAGTCCTCGAAGGCAAGAGTTGCCGACAGAGGTGGCAGGGAAAAGATAGGCGTGGTACCGAGTTTGTCAGTAGTCAACGTCCTATCACCGAAAACCTGTTCATAGTAGAGTTGATACAGGCATGGAGATGCTGATACATCACTTTCAACGGCAGCGCTGACAAGCATATCCAGCGCCTGTTTGAGCGCATGCTTCGAGCCAACCGTTGCAAGCGTGGTAAGATACACGACACCTATTGTACATTTGATTAGCAGACTGTTGCGACTCATGCGAAACGACATCGAAATGTATGATTTGAAGGTGGTTCAGTTTGTAAATGTTGTCGTCAAAGCATAGCTCAGACAATGTAGATAAGTTTTTTTGAAAAAATCATCCTAACACCTGGGAAGAGGGTAATGGGATATGAAGGAAAAGTTGAAGCTTACATTGACCAACTGGACACTCTCCGGTATCACTGGAGTGGATTAGAGCATATATTGGCGATGGCATATTTGATAGAGCAACCACCGCTACTGCTGGTGCGGGAGCACCTTCAACCAACACCTGAAACAACGACTTGAGCGGAGACTTGACCACTGCTACAAGTCTGCTGATGGCTTTGGTGCCGACAGTGGCTTCTTGCCCGCTTACAACCGAGTTCGCTTCCACCGCAACGTCGTTAGACAGCTCCAATGACGCCTTGTCGTTGTCACGAGAAGGCTTCATAGTCGAGGTTGTGTCCAGCATATAGATGCCACCACCCACAGCTCCAGCACGGCACGCGACTTGGGCAATCTCAGACAGACCACCCCATTTCGGATACACGGCGCAGAAGCCCGGGCCAAACATCCCGATGGACGTCAAGTGACGATTGATGGCTGCCAAACCAGACTGGACAGAGACCTTTCCATCCAGAGCCAGGGTCAACGCCACAACATACCTTTTCAGATCATCTTCCAATTTGAACTGGGTAGTGAGAAAATCGGCAAGTGGAGTGTCGGCCTGGCCCTCCCAGAGAGGTTTCTGGTCATCGGACTCAAAGTCGAGAACGAACTTGAGGAACTTCATCAACGACCGTTTCGAGCGGGCGGGAATCGACTGGCTGGAGAATACATCTTCGCGACTGCTAGGGATTCGTGAGAGCTTGGGGACCGATCCATCCTTCGCCGGTTCATAGACGAAGAAGGAGCCGACCGCCAGAAACTCGACCTGTCGGTAGGCTCGCGACGAGACCAGGCTGGATAGGAGCTTCGACTTGGTGTGGATGATTTGCGGTGCGAGGGCCAGGGAGTAGGCGCGGGGGAATTTCAAGCCTTGGGCTTCCGCATCGTCGGGTTTCCACACGGTAGCGTTGCGGAGCACACTCTGCTTCATTCCGTCGCCTTCACTCACACCCTCACTGCTGGAGCTTCCTGCATATTTAGCGGCGAAGCTCTCGGCGTCTTGCAGGGTCAAGGCAGCTTCGTGTTGACCGTAGTAGTCATTGGGATCGGTGTGGAGGACACGCTTCTTGGACCGCGAGAGAGCTCTTCATCGTTGGAACAGGAGGCTAAGTCAGTCAGACCGACTTCGCTTTGTATTGTTTCCTCAGAAAGCATCTTTTTACTCACAACGCCAGTAGTGACTGCTGCAAGCCAGTACCACAAATCACGACATCCCAAGGCTCTTCACCTAGAGACTCCATGATTCTGGACCTTCTTCTTCTTCCCTCAGAGAGAAGAGCAGCTGAAGGAGGGAAAACAAATGGGCGGGTGGGAAGATTGGCCCAAGATTTTTTTCTTGGATGGGGTTTGTTGCGACAAGATTGATCCTGGCAGAGCCCCGCTGCTGGAGTAGGGAAAAAAGATAATGCTGCCTGCTGGCAAGCTCAGCTATGTGTGCACGGACTCCCAGCATGGGTGGGATATTCAAAACTCGCGCCTGGGACAACTTGACTTTTCCTTCTCTTTTTTTAAACAATTACCGCTCATTCAAGTCTGGTTCTGCTGCCCTCAAAGCATTCATAGCATTCCCGGCGGCCGGGTGGCCTTTCATTAGGTCACTTCAAATGGGCGGCAGAGAAAATCGTCTTCCCGTATCTACTGTCCTGGATTTTTCACCTGATAGGATAGTTCGAAGGGTTTGATACAAATATCCAGAAAATCGCCCACTTTCTTTGATTGTAATGACACGCTGCTCTGCCGGTCGTAATATCATTTTAGAATTAGGTACGTTAAAAAGAACATGACGCACTGTAAAATGAACCCAATCGGTTGGATCTACGCTCCTTGAGTGTGCACATGGCATTGCTATGCAACGTACTTGACTATAATTCATTAGGGGTATCAATCTTTATTTTGTTTGCGTCCGCTTCTACTCCATAGCGGCGCGGATTTGTTCCCATCTGGACTCGGCCGCAGCTACCATTTTCTTCATGAGCTCAGGGCCGACGACTGTGCCTCCATGCTTCGAGATCCCCAAGATCTTCGTGCTTCCACTAAGTTGATCGACCACCACGGTGACCGTCTCGTCACACAGGCCTTCCTCGAGTCTGTCAGGATCGACCAGAACCCAGTAGCTACCGTTGCCCTTCTTTTGCTTCTCCTTAGCCGTAAACACAGCTGCCGTACATGCCACGGGCAAGCCCCTCAGATCAAGAGAGCTCATCTTTGCTGGGGAGCGTTTGCACAGTACCATTTCTCGGTCTGCGTCCCAGTAAGCCTGCGGGAGCTTCGTGTCCCGTAATGCCGCGAGAATGGCAGTCCAGGCTGTATCAAAAGGGTTTCCGTCGAACGAGATGAACAGGACGTCAATGTAAAGCACCCAGTAAGCCTTGACCGCCTTGTCCTCGGAGACAGCATACTCGTCCACTTTCTCTGCCTCATCCATCTTCTCGTCATCTTCCTTATTCTTCTCGCCGCCAACCTCTTCAGGGTAAATACGTAACCGATTCACGTCGACCAGCTTGGAGCTGTGAAGTAGAGAATAGACACGTGTGCTCAGAGTCTGCGCAAGCGTGGTGGGCGGCACTCCAGGCAGGAAGTTGGGCGCGCAGCCCGTGGCGAGCTCGATGTTGGGGACTAGCAGGTCATAGTCCCGCGCCTCGTCCAAGGCGGAGCTGGAGTCGTCGACAGCTGAGGACGCCCGGTAGTTGGGGATGGCTGACGTCAAGATCGTCTCGCCGCGGACGCCGCAAATGACTGTGGTGTCTCCATTCCGCACAACAGCGCTGCCGTGGGCGTGTGAGAGCGACGAGGTGTTGATATAGGGGGTGCGAGTCTGGGAGGGCTGGCGTCCGTTGGTGCGTGTGGGCGTCGTGGAAGCATCGGCGGGCTGCAGATTCGCGAGAAGGTAAGGGTGTGGTGAGAGTTTGGCAAAGGTGGTACTCGATAGAGTCAATGACTTTGGTGTCGCCATGGTTGGGAGGGAATCTTGCAATTGCAAGCTGTTGATCCTAATAATCCCAAATCCAGCTTCCTCAAATGTCTGCGGCGGCGATGTGATGATCAATGGAAATATTTTCAGCCTTGCCTTCCACAATCGATAGTGGGGCATCGGACGGCTGGACGGCGGTTCACACAGAGGCTCTAGCGCATATGGCGTATGTGGCAGGGGCCTCACAGGCCTCTTACAGGGGACTCTCAAGCTTGCTACAGGCCTAGTTGATAGCAAAACATCTCCAATTGATAAGTCTTATACAAGACTTATACAACCCGAAGGTTTCTATGTTTAATAATTCTTAACCAGTTATACAAATAAGACTATCTGGAGCTACTTAGTAGTCTCTCCGGGGTATTAAAGGTATGCTGAGCATCACTATGTCAGTAAATCAAGATCAAAGGGCATCGCGGCAGGAGATCTGGCACTGCGAGAGATACTCGCGCCGCCTCGCTGCTTGCTTAAGCACACCTAAGGTTAGATGCCCAAGTAAGTAAAGGACGTTGCGTCTAAGACCTACCAACATCCTTGAACGCGGTGGACGCTGGGTAAACCGAGTAACACACCCGTCGCGATTCACCACGTGTTGTGAAGTTCCGCGTTGATCGTGAAGGGAGGCACATAACAACATGCCATAATGGACTCGTAGGTTTCCAGCCCGTGACATCCAAGTTTTTCTACCGTGAAGCGGACTAATCGCGGTTGAAAGAAAGGGCCAACCGAATTGGCCAAATAACAGAGCGACTCGGCACTCGTTCCATTGGTTCGTGGGCCCCTGCTCGGCGCGAGCAATACTGTCGGTTCGGCTCTGCCCACAGCGGAAATGATGTCGATTCGTCGATTGCTGCCTCTGTTACTACGTCTGCGACCGCAGCTGCAACTGCAAATGCTACGACTACAATGCGATGCCCGTGGATAATATCGAGTTCCATGCATCCAACTTGGCCAACATGGTTTTGTTATTCTCAATTCCCGGCGCTCTGGAACACGGTTTGCATGAATCGCCCGAATGGGCCTATCGGCTGCGAGTATGAGGCTCCACGCTGCAGCGTAGGGTTCAACGGTCACGTCGAAAGTGGTGACAAGTCATTGGGGATGGCCTTGGTGGCTTCGGCTAGCCGAATATGTCGGGTCAAGCTCATGAATCTATTGTCCATGCAGATGCAAGTGAAGAAAAAAAAGGACTGGCTGCGTTAGTGGTTAGTAGGCACGGGGAAGACGCAGTGATTCGATAGTATCCCCAGGGGCGTCCTGGTTTATCCTTGAACCGCAGCTGTGGTGGGGCTACTTTACCCAGGCCAACCGAGAGCTTGGGCAAATGGGCGAATCAGCAGTTGCCTCTTGCCGCCCGTCCTGCCACACCGCAGACCTCAATCTGTGAACGGCCAACAAGATGCTGTCGAATCCCAATGCCTCTTCTCAGCCATGCCATGCCCTGCCATGCCATGCCCACGGATATTCTACCTCATCAGACTTTTGCTTTTCCCTCTTCCAGTAGAGTACTGCCTAGCACCTAGCACCTAGCACCTAGCATCTAGCACACCTAGCAGGGTACCTGGTGTCAATCACGGGAGCTATCGCATCTCCGCCTCTAATTCGATATCACCAACAGACCCCCAAATCCAAGCCATGATAGGGCCCCTGATAGGATGAAGCAAACAACTTTTCCTAATGAGGGGTTCCGCTCATCTGCACAAGACGAGGGCTAGTTGTCCGTCTTGGTGTTCCAGTTCGAGAATTTTTCTCCGTGGCCGTGGACTTGCTCGACAGTCGGACTTGACACTTGTCTCGACAGCAAGCTGACTTATTGCATACGTGCTATAGCACTATGTGACGAAAGTAGCGCTTCACCACCGCTGGATGCAACCCTTCTCGACTAGACACAAGAATTGGCACATCTAGGCCCTCTCGTCAGCCAGCAAAGTCCTTCATTTCCCAGTTGGAGGAGGAAATAGAACAACAGTCATACGTGCTCACCAAAGTGGTGCGATTGAATCTCTGAAGACGACATCATCATCAACCAACAAGTCTATCATATCCTTTCTAGTTGTCTCTAGTTGTCATTATATTGCCCCACCAGCAACACTGTCACCGTCGATCTACGGGGCCAAATCTGCATGCGAGGACCTCAAGGACCTAGTTCCTAGTTTGTGTACACCAGGCCCCTTGCAACCCTGCCGACGCCTCCCGCCTCTTTAGGAACATCCAGATAACGGCCCGCATCGAGAGCTTGCTTTCCCTCTGGCGCTTACGGTTACACACCTCCCATGCTCCCTGGTGCAACCTGCAGGTATGCGGGGAATAGCCCAACTTCAGACCAGCCAATATTAAAGACGGCCAGCCGCTGGACCTGGTGCCACTTTGGTGCCATTCTCCATCCGGTCCCCTTACAGCATTCATAGCACACCAAGCTGTTCTTGCCTGTGATTGACTGACCTTCATGTGAGGTCGAATTGCACACCTCCCTTCCGTTCCACCAAGCACGCTTCTGTACATGCACGTCACGAACTGAATCAGTCCAACCGTCGTGGTCTGACGTCTTACACCGTTCGACTTTGCCAGTTCCGGTCACATTTGACCGGAGAAGAGCAGCTCCCTCCCCCGAAGCAAACAACCCTTGCCAACTGTGTCGTATATACACGGCATATCCACCTCCAACGGGGCAGCACAGCAACTGGCACTGCTATCATCTTCCACCTATACACCAATACTGTGGCGCCAGGAATCTGGTATTCCTCCATCGCAAATAAAGCGCATCATCGACCCTTCTCCACGTGTCGATCCTTCTTATTCGACTTACAGGAGCGGCTTCGATTGACCAAGAGTCTGAGAGTGGGTGGTACGAACACCCTTACCACTTCTGACGTTGCCCCTACGAGCCGTTCGGATGCCCTTGATGTCGAGCTTATAGTAGTGCGATGCGATTCACCATTGGCGCATAGCACGGAGGTTTTCATCGCATCTCAGCTGGAAAAAGAGCAAGAAACTTCGATATCATGGCTGCCGAACCTCAGGGCGCGATGGCCGGCGCGACGCGGACCATGGGTCAATTAGCAAAGCGAATACACATCCCCTTGACTGCGACTAGTCCACCGGGTCTAGTCGAGGCTCTTACCGTGGACCCCTGGGATAGGGCAGGGAAGTACGCTCTCGGATGGACATACTTCTGCCTTGCGTTGATGGGGTGTGTCCTGTTTGTGAGGATATGGCATTGGTGGCAGGACAAGATCCGGCAAGCGATCTACAAGCAGGACGTGGAGCGACACTATCGAGCCATGTACAGCATAGATCCTGAACAGGCCGCGCAGGGAATGCAAACCGGTCAAACCGGGCGCCACTTTTTCCCCGAAACGCACGAAGAGAAGAAGGACTTTAAACCCAGGAGCGATTTTTCGTCCATCACGCCTATACTCGATGCCCTCGCTTTGTTTCGATGGGTCTTCTACCGACCGATACCCGATCTTGTATGGCGGAAGCACCGCTTCACGTTCTCGTCCCTTGCTGTGGTAGCAGTTGGCTTTATCGGGTTCGCTTTCACCGCGCTTTACACCTTCTTATTGCAGCCCCTTTACTGGCAGAGCATCCAGTTTGGCTCTCCTCCCGTCGCCATCCGCGCAGGCATGATTGCAGTCGCCATGACCCCATGGATCATCGCATCCAGCATGAAGACCAACGTTTTGACCTGGATCACCGGCATTGGCCCCGAGAGACTGAATGTCTTCCACCGGTGGGCGGGATATCTCTGCCTGTTCATGTCTCTTGTCCACACCGTCCCCTTCTATGTACAGCCAGTGTGGGATGATGGCGGCATGCAGACCTTTTCGCGACTCTTCCCAGAAGGTAGTGGTGTCATCTACGGGACAGGGATCTCATGTCTTGTTCCTCTCGTCTGGCTCTGTGTGGCCTCCCTTCCTTTCATCCGAAGGGTGGCGTTTGAGGCATTCGTAATGCTCCACGTACCCGTGGGGATGGTCTATGTTGGCCTTTTGTTCTGGCATACGAAAAATTTCCTCGCCTCGTGGGACTATCTATACAGCACTATCGCAATATGGGTGTTCTGCTATGTTCTGAGACTCTTCAAGCTCAACTGGACCAAACCATGGCGGCTTGCCTTTATGGTGGGAGATGAGGCAGCCATCACTCTCATGACAGAGAATGCCATTAAGGTGACAATTCCTACACAGATGAGATGGAAACCTGGTCAATATGTCTACCTGAGGATGCCTGGCATTTCATTTTTTGACAACCACCCCTTTACTATATCGTCGCTTTGTAGCGAAGATTTCCCATCGGAATACGGAGAGCAGTACCGCGATTGTGTCCTGGTGTTCAAACCTTACGGCGGCTTCACGCGGAGAGTACTAAACACGGCCATTGAGAAGGGCCCCTTTCACACGTACCGAGCCTACCTCGATGGCCCTTATGGCGGTATGCGTCGGGATCTCTCCGCTTTCGATACGTGTATCCTGATTGCGGGAGGAAGTGGCATCACTTCACTCATGTCGCAACTGCTGAACCTCATCAAGCGAATGAGGGATGGCAAGGCCATCACGAAAAAGGTTGTGGTTATCTGGGCTTTGAAGAGGCTGGAAGCCATGGACTGGTTCCGTGAGGAGCTCCGAATCTGTCGCGAGTCTGCACCACCAGAGAGTGTAACTTGCAAGTTTTTTGTCACGTCAGCCGTGCGACAGCGTGTTGGTGTCGGCATCGGGGAGCGGGCACAGCGGCCGCTGAGCACCATGTTCCACGACCGGCTGGACGGCTTCGTGGCCGGTGTCGCCTCGAAGCGAGCCTCGACCTACATCCGCGACGAAGCCCAAGGCAACGTCGATTACGAGCGCGAGCTGCGCGCCGAAGACGAAGACAGGATCACGGCCCTGCCTCAGCAAAAATACCTGCAGCCGCATTACGTACCACCGCAGGGACAGCGGGCGGCGCCGGCAAACAGGCAGTCGGCGCAAGAAGACTCGTTGCGGCGGTTGGAGGGACGTGAGGAGGAACAGGCGGAGAGCCACGAAGACGCTCCTCCACCTCCCCCGCCATCTGGCTCGGAGTACCCCGAGGATAAAAAGGGGGGAGGGTTTCAATTCCCCCCACTCCAACTGCGGCCGGATATGCAGCCTCATTTCAACTACGCGCCACCTTCGCCCCGCCGATTCGATGGCTCGAACACGCAAAGTCCCGGACAAGATCAGCAGCGTTCGGCCGAGCCCTCCCAGGATTTGCCCCGGCCGCCTGAGTTCGCCCATCTGCGGACCACAAACCTCCCAGGTCAGCCGGGCCAGCAGGGCCAGAGACCAACGTCTACGTTCGGGCCCCCCTCGGGATTCGATTTCGGGTTCCCCGAGACGCCGACCGAGTTCCAGAAGTCGCTCATGCGCTTCGCGTTCCCCGTGCCTCACCAGATCGATGGCGGCTGGAGTGTTGAGTACGGTCGCCCGGACTTGGGCTACATGCTCAAGGAGTGGGCGACGGGCGGCACCGACGGGCGCGGCATCCTGGGGAGGCGGACGGCCGTCTTCGTCTGTGGGCCCGAAAGCATGCGCGTTGGCGTCGCTAATACGGTGGCGCGACTGCAGGCCGAGATCTGGGGCGATGATAAGCTCGAGGAGATCTTTTTGCACACCGAGAACTATGCCCTATAGAAGGGCGTTATAGTTCTCGGTCGTATATATACCATACACATATACCTTATACTACGAACCAACCACCGCTCAGTCATTACTGAGGTGGGGGAATTACAGCAACAACAGGGGACGAAAAGAGAACCCTGCATGATGGACGATAACCATACCTCTTGTGGAGTTTTGTTTTGTTTGGGAGGGAACCAAGATACCAAAAACGTATTTCCTATTGTTATATCTGGCTATGTACGGCGTAATGAGGCGTACGTGTATCATGTTGATAGTCCGATCGATCGAACAGTCACTTACAGGTTTCCTCCATTAGAAGCTGGTGGCCGGACAACAGCGGAGACGACTCCTGGCGTTAATTCATACATCTTAATGAGACCGCATCTCTTCTTATACACTGACGTTGACTGCCTTGTCTTCCTCCAATGCTCTTTCACTTGAACCCTTATAGTTAACCTTAGTTGTCCGCTGCGCAGTAACTCCATCAATTCAGGGAGAGGAAGCTGAGCAAGAGCTTGGTTGCCCCGAGACACGTAAATTCGACACCAACACATGCTCTTGATATTGTATACAGCTAAGAAACCAGGTATATGCCATGTTTTCCGTCTCTCTCTTACTCACACTATGGTATATAAGTACTTTATCTGGGCAGCCCAGCGCGGAAGGCCCGTTCTAGCCTTGTCTACACGAGCTTGTGTAGGTATGCCTCAGATTACATAAGAGCGTATTCTACGTCTGCGTCTCGATCTGGCAGAGCGATGGCCTATGCAATGTGTCAGCAGTAACTTAAGAATGTCTCGTGGTCCTGGTGGTGTCTGTCTGTCTTGAAGTGGAAATATTGGTCAAACTATCTCTCGGCGTCCAAAAGCAGAATCCGTCCCGCTTACTGTTATCCCCATATGCGGAGTGATCCAAGCACCGGATATACGTGTCGATCATCTTGGGGTCGGCTGGTAGAGTTGATATTTTTTCTCGCCAACAGACAGACGGACAGGTGGACATGGTTGCGTTCATGGGAGAAACAAGACAGTACGTACTCGTATCACCCAACATCACAAGACTGAAATATCTATGATAAGAAGCTAAGTGGAAGGAAGATGTGCGATTTTCGACACCAGGGAAGTATGGCGGTAGCGTGATGATGCCCTTATATTCTCGACATTGATATGGCCAAGGTATACTACCACAAGCAGCAAAAGCGATCACAGTGATCACACAGTTGGTAAGAAAGTGGATAGTCATCCTATGATGGAGGATTGCACAGTCGATGAGCATTTCTAAAGCATTGCCCCCGGCCACATACGTATGGGAAACACTCTGCTTTCATTCTTCTTCTTTCCAGTCCCAAAAGGAGGAGAGAAAGGGGGGGGGGGGGGGGGGGGGTCATCCATTGGAAAGTGCGAGAAACGAGACGAGACAACTTACCGACCCTGTGGTAAAATTCTTGTTCGTCTTGGAAGGTATATGCATCGTACATCACACATCATATTCATGTGTCTCACTAAGCTTACTTACTCTCCCCTTATCATCTTCTTCTATTGGTTTGCCAATGAATGAACCGCTCTGGCTCATGTGTTGGTTTCCCGGAAACTGGGGGAGACAAAATAGAGTGTAAGACACACAGCAGGACGGAAATGTCTCGGTATACTGAGGAACCAGTGGGCTGGGCTAGGCTCTGCCGTTCTGACACAACCCCATGACATCCATTTCTGTTGCGAGTGCACACCTTCATTCGTTTCCTGTCATCCTTTCTTGTTGTTACTAATGTATCATCCAGCACTACACCGCAAGGGAACGACAAATTCAGTACGAGCGAGGGCTTCACGGCAGTAGTTTGTTCTCAAATATGCGCCAGGGAAACAGGTAAGCCCGCCAGGAAGAAAAGCGAGGAGATACTGATGTTTCGTATTTGTCCATGCAGTATATACTCTGACAAGTCTAACCTCCTTGATCCCATACCATGTCGGGTTTTGTGGTTTGCAGACAGCACGTGTTGCCCTGTGTGCCAAGCTCTGGGTCGTTTTGTCACGAAATCGTAGCACCGCCGGTTCAGGGTGACGTGCCGGCAGGGCATTAAATGACAGGAAACAAGGCCGAGAAGACCATAGGATTTTCGTTCAAGCCTGGGGGGTATAGTGTAACAGGGGTATTTTGCACAACTTATAAAAGAAAAGCCCTAACATCCAGAAACCAGTGTCCATCTTCATATTCAAAGCAGTCCCGATGTCATATCCAGAGAAGCGGTGCGGAGGCGGACAGCAACAGACAGACCGTGAGTCCCGCCGAAGAATCACAACTTCCCAAACGCCAAAAATGGTCAAATGAGCCGTGAGGCTACCCCTATATTGCCCGGCCGCGAGGCCTCATCAATCTTTATTTTGATAGTGACAGAAAAGAAAAGAATCAGCGTTCTAAAACGCTGCTCGCTCAGTATTATTTTGGTAGACCGCACGCAACTTTTGGTGTTCGTTCTCGAGGGCGGTGCTGTGATCCCCCTCCCGTGTCGCGAAAGCAAACAGTCTTGTTATCTTCCATTTCGTGGTCGTGTGACCATGGCCTCTACCCATCCATGCTTGTAGCCCATGCAGTCTCCAGGCCTTCGCTAGCCGCAAGCATTGCATCGCGAATTGTGTAATGTCGCTGGGGCCGTCGGGGTTATGGGGTCTTCCCATGGTGATGCGCCGTTCATATTAGGTTCAGTGTCGGTGTCGGCGCCCCGACGAGCTAGCTTCGTGACGGTGAGAGTGCCCGTGCCCGTGTCGATGGGAAGAGGAATGCCCTTCACGGTCCCGCCGTGACGAACTTGAATGCTCAAGTTCACGGTCCAGCTCTTCGACCCTTTGTCGATAGCCCCTCACGATGTCACGGATATGGCGGATGCGATCGAAGTCCAACTCGAGTTCGTCCAGCTGGCGCATGATGTCGTGGAAGCGGGCGATCTCGCTGTCGGCCGTGTCGATCAAGTTTCCAGCATGGTCATACTGCTGCATGGTTACCATGGAGCTCTGTTCACTGAGGTAATCGATGCGCTGCTGGATCTGCACCATGAGGCGGTCGAGGTGCCTCGACAGGGCGGCAAGACTCGAGCTGTCTAGCAGCAGGCGGCCCTGTGAGGAGGCGCGACTGGCGGCGCGGGACGATGAGGAATTGGCCTGGGTTTGGTGGTAACGTAGAAGCTGGATCTCATCCTCGGTCAGGCCCAATTGCGCGTCCGGGACCGTATTGGCCTCGGTCGACGGCATTGGCACGAACGTGGGCACAGCACAGCACAGCGTCTGCGTTGGCAACTCCAGGTGCCCGCTTGACTAGGATGGAGCGTTGTCCAGCGTCGGTAATACAGGGGTCGGCGGTGGCGAGCCGAGGAGGGGCAGGTCCGGATTGCAACGTCGTCTGGGTTTTGTGTATAAAGGCGGATGATGCGACACCTTGTGGTCAAGCGTTGTATCTAACAGTGCGGAGGGCCTCATTGTCTCTCACGGCAAAAGGACTATGCTCATTGCACCGCGGGTCGTAGAAGCAGTCGGGGAGAGGCGAGGACGAGAGCGAGCAGGCTGGTGAAGGTCATATACAAGCTTGATAAGGGAGCTCCAACCGGGGGTGGTGGTGGTGGTGTGAGGGCGAGGGCGGGAGATGAGACGAACAGTGTACGGCGGCACAATGCAAGCAATGCTAGCAACAAAACGGATCAGAGAATTTGAAGGGGGGACGGTCCGGCCGAAGTTGGCTTCGCTTTGGGTAGCCGCAGCGTACAGTGAATAGTAAAAGTACCGGGTGTCCTACTTTCTTTCTCTGTCGACTTGGTCTTTCTTTGGTTTCTGGGTCGGCGGTGATAGACGCAGGTCGCCGGTTCACCACAGGACTTGCATACCCACTCACACGGAAATTTTCCCCTTCTTCTCTGCTTCTTCTAGATTACGGTCGGCTTCAGTTGGACTTGAGCACCCACACCGACGGGGTACACACCACCTCGCCTTCAGCCTTTCGTCACTCGGGATCAAGTCGCAAGCGGTGGACAGAAGAGGAAGCTAGAAGGCTAGAGCCTAGGGGAAACCAGCAGGCTGGAGACCTATGGTTTCTTTTCCTCGGCCGAATCAGCATGAGCTGACAGGAGGGTAAGCCAAGACAGTCTATAGCCAGGATGTTGGCACTACGCTCCAGGTACAACCGTGGTGGTATTGGACGATCGCGGTGGGGATGTCAGATGTTTCCGTTTTGGTTTTGGCGTCCTGGTCTGTAGGGATTATCTTGGGCTGGGTAATGAGGGAATGATATCAAATTGACGGCAAAGAGGTGTGCGGGATTTTCGAATGTGACAGTAGGTAGCAACAGAAAGAGGGATAAAGGATGGAGAGAGGAGGGGGCAGAGATAGAGAAGCGCGTGCGTGTGAGTGTGAGTGTGAGCAAGAGGCGATACAGAAGGAAAGCGGCCTCGGCAATTGCTCTGCTCTGCTCTGGTCTGGTCCTGCTCAGTGCTCAGTGCTCAGTGCCCACTGCTCAAGGATAATAAATAAAGTAGTAGTAGTAGGTCTGTAGATTGATTAATAAGGACAGTCGTCAATCGAGTGAAAGTGGGCTGGCGGGAGCCGGCGCCCAGTGTGATCTACTTTTGTAGTAGCAGTTGCAGTAGCGGTAGCGGTAGTGGTAGCGGTAGCGGTAGCGGTATCAGCATCAGCATCAGCATCAGCATCAGCATCAGCAGCAGCAAGGACGGGAGCGATGCATGCGATGCGCTGCGCTGCGATGTTGATGCAATGCAATGCACGACAGATGCAAATCAGCTCAGCAGATTGCAAGCCAGTTGGTTCCTAGGTATGTTCCTAGGTTCCTAGGTTCCTAGCAGTAGCGAGCAGGAGAGGAAGGGGAGAGAGAAGGGACGGACGGGACATTGATCAAGCCCAAAACAAACGGCACACACACACACACACACACACACACATATTCACCCGATCAAGATTGATTGACAGTGACCGACTGGGGCAGGCGTGCAGGCGTGCAGGCGTGCAAGCGTGCAAGCGTGGGCGGGAGGAGCACGGGAGTTGAATTTGGTTTTTATTTTATGGTCCTTGGTCCTTAGAACAGCCAGTACCTACGACTACTTGGAATTCCCCACCGAAGCCACCTCGGCCTCTCCTCAAAGTCAAGCCAAGTTTAAGCCCAGGCCAGGCTAGATTGGAAGCAAAGCGTATCGCTGCCGCCCGATGGAACCTCTGGAACAGTGTCAATGCAGTGCCGGGGTCATCCTTGGACGCTTTCCATCTTTTTCATCATGGCATTCATTCCCTTGGAGTTGGACGGCATTCCGATCCATTGATTAAATGAGAGAGTCCTACTGTACTGTACATAGGAATCTACATAGGTAACCTAAGGTACAGCATAGACATCAGTGCGGGCAATGGCCGGGACACATTTAACCTCCAAGCATTCATGTACTGAGTAACCCTAGGTCGATGCACTTGGGATCAACTTACCATCAATCGATATATAAATTATTTATAATAAATATACACATGTGTTATAAATATTGACGCTTCTACACTTACATCATATTAGATAGATAGTAAGAGTGTTTCATGTCATCTACCAGCCTGTGTAGCAAAGACATCACCCCCAGCCTGTGATTGGTCTTGTTTGCTCACAAGGCTGAGACGGAAGTCTGGCCCGCATATCTCAAACCGCTGGCCAAGATTCAGCTTCCATCATTGCGTCCGCTTCCAAGAGGAGAGAAGAAAAAAATGCCCATCCAGGATCTGCAACTTTGCATGCGAACTGCTGTGGTCAGCGTCTGACGGATATGCAAGGAATCAATTCCCTCCCAGTCTTGTTTAGCCGCTGCCCATGACTTTCAAGTGTCTTTTGGTCACACTCCACCCAATGACACCCTCCTTCGGCGCGCTTAGAGAGACCGAGGCGTCATCACCCAGCAAGCAACTAGACCTGTGTGTGGGGTTTTGCTTGACCACCACCACCACCACCGCCGCCGTGATGCAGGTCCGAGGTCTTCAAAGGGGGTTGTCTGCCTGTCTGCCTGTCTGCCCGTCTGCCTGTCTGCCCGTCTGCCTGTCTGCCCGTCTGCAGTACCTGCCCATCCCCAGTGCAGATGCGGACCATGTTCGTCCGTCATGTTCTCCCGGTTCGGGGTCCAGAGCCTCGGCGCTTCAGTCGACCGACAAGTACTTCGAGACTGCTCTTATATCGATGGGACTTATCCTTCTATTTTCGAATCGCAATCCCAGGCCCCTTCTAGAATTCGCAAGGGCTCCGTATGGTGACGTAAAATGACCAAGCCCGGATCGCAAAGTGCGCGCAAGAAATGCTCTCTCCATATGCGGGCTTAGCTCACTTATACCGTAAGCCTAGCCTTTTGGGAATAGTTTGGCTACAGCAGGTCTTCGTGGGTTCTTGTCTTATCGTCAAACGTAATGAACGGTCTAGCATTGCCCCTCATTAGAAGCTCAGATGTTAGATATTCCCATACGGTTCTAGGACCAGAGGATCCGTGATTCAGGGGCATTCGAACGTCACACTGGAGTTCTAAAGAAGGCGGCGGTGTTGTTGTAAGAGAAGCAATAACTGGCTGTAGTAAAGCAAGGAACCAAAGGCAATATACTCAGACTCATATGTGCCAACCTTGGCGTTCCAAGTCAGGTACGCAAGAGCGGAAGAGTATATCTTGAGGTCTTCTACCATCTACGTCGCAGGCCCAGATGACTGCTGATATATGCTCTACTTGGGAGTTGACAGGCTTCGTAGGTGGTGTGGGCGCTAATACGGAAGCACCGGGAAATTTTACCATCGCACATAATCTGGAAGTAAACTCGTGGTATACCCACGGATTGACGTAAATAAATGACTCCTCATGCTGTTGACCTTCAACCCAGGAGCAACGCGTATCTGCGAAACCGGTGCTTATCATCAGATTATCCGTAGGCCATATCGAGCTCGTCTAGTCGATTCCTGGGCTTCTGTTTTCTTCAGAAGGGCCTTGCTAAGCCTCTGTACAGCGTATTATTATTATAAAATTGCCTGCCCCTAAATCCATCCCTCTATCTCGCAGTGCCCTTTTAGATGGCAGTCGTTAACTCACTCCGTCATTAGTGTCGACACCTGTACCGTTTAAAGCTGACCATTTCTGGTGAAGAGAGAACACCTGGTGAAGAGAGCACGCCGTGTCAATTATTGGGTTAGTATCATGTAGACTTCATACATTTCGACAGGAAGGCCAATGTTTGATCTAACAATAAGTGTATATCTGGGTCCCTTCGCAAGTTTAACTAGTTGAGGCAGCAACCCTTTGAATTCATCGCCACTTCAGTAATATAATATAGAGCACATATACCCAATTCGAGTGTCAACGACAGTCTGTTAATAGTGATATGCGCGGGTTTTGGTATTTACGGCCCCTACCATGACTTCTGGGTAATCCTAGCCTCCCCCAGCAGTCATCTAGCTCAGCTGCCTCAGTCGCCTATTAAATATACTCCATAGGGTCCCTTCCAGTAGACTATGTGTGTCTTCTACAATAGCAATGCTTCAATATAGTTGCTTGTGAGTCTAATACATTTTTATGGCTGTTGAGTCCATGCTAACAAGATGCTGGACAAGACACGAGCATTGGTCCGCATGTAGATCGCCATGCACTTCTTGCGTGTCGTCTTTGGCCTCTACGTCTTCTTCCATAGTCAAATAAATACACATACTTGTAGAAATGAAACACTTAGGCATTTCTATGCCAGTATCTGGGCCAGGGACTCGTTCATCCGCACACACGCTCTAAGTCTACATCACTTTCTTTTAGCGCAAACACCAAACTACTCCTTGTACAACTAAAAACAATTTATCTCGCACTCTTACCCAGCTCAGGGGCCATATACTTGTTTCTAGGAAGAGCATTGACCACCGCTTGCTCGTTGTCAGCCATACAGGCCATACTTAGTGACCCTTATGGCAGAGTCATCCCATCGGCAACCATTAGGTATGAGACCAGTTCATGGACGCTTATCTGCTGGAATCCGGGGAATACAACCACATGCACGCATTCCTCGAGATTGTGAACCGAATCAATATATAAACTTGATCAGAGAAGAGCAATTCGTCGGGAACGTTGGCAGTTACCCCTGAAAGATACGAGCTACCCCTATTTGACCTCGATAGGGGTAGCTCGTATATCTCAAGGGCTGCCAATTGGCCACTGACACACCCATAAAAACTCCCATCAGTTCGAGGCTCATAGAGGCTACTATGGTTCGATCACACAGTTTCTCCCGTACTCCGGACAATAACTGCTACTGTACTTAAGTCTTCATAAAACCAAGAGCCACAGCAGAACGTACCGAAACATGAGGATCTGTACACCTTATGGGAAACCGCCTCTGTGTATCCTCGGGGTACTGCGATGATATTCAGTGCCGCAGTTCCTATGGAAACCCAGCCGTCCTCGATCTATTTAGTTGATATATTCGTCTAAATCGTATAACCTCTCTATACTCGAACGTCCTGTGTCCACGTAGCTAGGGCCTATTTCATTCCTGGAGCGTAGTAGCCAACCAGTTCGGCTCTTCAAGCACCACTTTCCCTTTCTTCCCCCGTAAGCACGTGCCGAGGTATCAGAATATGTATTCCATGAGACGGCAGAGGCATCCGTCGTAAACCTGAGGCTTCTTACCACTTCCCAGCATTGACAATACTCCCTGTTGCTGTAGGAAGTTTGATGTGTATGTATATAGCGTCGATGTCACGCTTTTGCGGCATCATGTTCACTTATGTAAGGGACATATAGTAGCAATGCCCCGTACATATGGGAGAAGATACATGTGATCTGGCTCTCTTCCCTCCGTCGTCATGAAGAAAACCAGACAGCCCAGGTGAGCGCAGTATAAGCAGACAGAGGCGACGGCCTAAGGCCATGGGCTGATAATCAGTCACATTATGGTAACTACACCCCTTCCCACGAGTACCTTAGGTTCTAAACCCATCCATAGACCTTGATAAGTAGGACACTAGGTACTTCACGGTGAATAATGGGGATTTGGGATGATACTCCTGTGTGTACTTCTTTCCGCCTCGATCCGATATGCAAGAGACATACCCACCCTTCTCTTGGGGAGACATGTAGTCCTTCATTGGTCAAGTGCCATTATCCTCATTCTCATCACATTGGTTATCGGAGCGGCACAAAACGCTACCCTGCCCTCAGTTGGCAGGTTCTCTTCCCTCATGTGTTCGCTAGATGGACATGTCACATTGTTTCGTTTAGAAGATCCTTACAGCCTAGGAAGCAGAGAAAGCTTGTTGCAAAGGGACCACCCGTTTACACCCATCCCTTGCCAGGTCAATCATAGCGATCCCCTTTCCTCTCTTATCTCACCTACACACTACACGCAATGCTATGGCATGGATATAGAAGATTCCATCAATACCAAACTGCAGGGTGGAAGTATTGTATGCGTCTCAGTCCAGCGGGGAGAATCAGCGCTCCATCATCAACACTGACCGCTTCTCTTTACTGTCTGCTTACTGGGCTGAGAAACCCGGCCCAGTTCATGTCTTGTGGAAACTTCCGAATGCTCTCTCCAATCCTCTTTCACGCCTGATCTTGGTGCATCGGGTTGAGCCGCCGCTGGGGGACAGGTGAAGTGAATACATGAACAGATTATCGGCGAAAACCGAGCGGGGACAGAGAGAGATAGAGAGGGTAAGAGGAGGGATATTGTAGGGGGAAAGGGGTGGGCGATCGATCCCATTCCCATGGTCTCGGGTCGGTCGTTTCGCACACGATACACGGATTGTAACTCCCACAGGGCCAACCATTTTGCTGCATGTAACCTTTACAAGCCTTTCCCACCCCCAGAGAGGCAAGCAATTCGCCAGCAAGCCCCAGTCCTTGTTTCTTCTTTGATTTCCTTCCTTGCTGGGCGATTCCAGTTTGGTTGCAACTGAACGGAGCATAATCAGCGAGCCGCTGGCCTGTCCCTGAAAGGGGGAGGGGGGACGGAGCCAGTTCCGGCGCCTTCCGTGTATGCCCCCATCAATGACGGACAACAAGGCCGCCCACCTGAGGGAGGCCCATGCAGTTTCCTTCCGGGAGGTAACCGTACACGGCTACACGGCGTGCCATAGCTCCGGGTCGTTAACTTCTCGGATGCATGGCACTTTGCGTCCAAAGATGCGAGGTACAACCAAGGCTATGAAAGATACTGCCCAGCTCCTTCAGGCCCCTATCCTGGGCAACAGATTGGGGATGGATATGGGAGGATCCTGCACGAGTCATAGCAGTGTTTTTGCCCTTTCGGGCGTTATCGTCGGAAAGGCCGGCGAGCATGCATATATTGCGCAACAAGCAGCGAAGCCGTCGAAAAGAAGGTTCTGGGAGTGGGATGATCACTGTGATCATGCACAAGGACGGGGCACCTTGCGAAGCCCGGTCAAGTTCTGCGCGTCTTGGGCGTCGGAGGGGGGCTATGGGGGCTACAGCACATGGTGGCACGATGCGATGCATGGTGGGCAACGAACGCATCGTGACCCAATCCGGCACCGTCAATGTTCCTCGTGATGAACTAGCTGGAGAGCTGACTGGTATATCCCCCTTTCTTCCTCTGCTATATCACAATGAGTAATGTTACAGGCCTCCTGTTGGCTGTTGGACACATTGGCGTTGCCACCTCATCACCATCAGTGGCGATTCTGTAACCTGTTCTTTTTGGTGCGGGGAGACCTGGAGAGCATCTCAAACATGACAGCTATCTTGAAACTCGACATCTGCCCTTACGCCTCACCAGTGCATTGCCAAGTATATGTATATAGGTACTTACACACGATACTGACCAACTCAATTTTTCAGCTACTCGCCATTGCTCCATCCAAACTCTTGGTATTTCAGACGACAGCTCCAAGG
The DNA here is from genome assembly GCA_039105305.1 of Apiospora arundinis. NCBI lineage: Eukaryota > Fungi > Ascomycota > Sordariomycetes > Amphisphaeriales > Apiosporaceae > Apiospora > Apiospora arundinis. The sequence goes on along the minus strand of JAPCWZ010000002.1, from coordinate 1,626,282 downwards.
ATTGGCAACCCCCATGCATTCGAGGGAGATGCAGATCTCCCCTAGGTACTCCGTAGAATAAGACCCTGTAAGGCTCGGTAACAATGTTTCCCGGGCAAGGGGAGGAAACTCAGTGACGCACTTTTTCTCTCGTCGATCGACTGATCGTTGCCCAGGGTCCTTTTTCGAAACGACTGTACACCAGTTTGCTATTTTCAGATGATAGTGAGCAAGTTCGACGAGGCTTGAGACTGTTACATGACTATTACTGTTCTCGTGTATGTACACAATCACGCCTCCAGGGAGTTACTGGAGTTGATGGATCATATCCCACTACTAGCCGAGACAGGCACTTACAAGCGCGTATTCCACGTACTTGGTAAGTACGCCTACGGCTACCGAGGAGAAAGACTTTCCCGACCGGGAGAGAGCGATAAAGCGATGCAGAGACGAAGTTGACAGAAACCGGTTATCAAAGATAAATCATACGAGGCGACCTCCTACTACTGTACGTCCGGCTGCTGCAAACTAAGCCTAGCCAAAGTCTAAACCGACGTTTGGCGCGGCTTCGACAATGACCCAAGGCTAGATATCTTCGGTGTTAGTCGCAGTACATAGATGTAGAGCCTTATACACTAGACAAGATATAGACAAAGGACGACGGCGATCATCTTGCCAGTTGCTGCCCAAGAGCACTAGCAGATCGGCTCCGACGGGCCTCGAACAAGTGATAGTCGTAAATCGTGCGAAATGACGGGCGAAAGTAACTACGCCTTGCATCGCGGAAAGAAAGAGGGAAAGAACAGACGACCGGCTAGTTTCCGTGGCGTCCCTCTAGTCTAAGCGACACCCGATACTAACACCAATTGTTAGGATGTAGGAGCAGCGAGACCCGGGACGGGTGGTTGAAGTAAAGTAGGCTTAGCTGCACATGGGAGGGCTTCGCTTCGCTGCAATGGCTGCAACCAACAGTTAAGAAAAGGAAAAAAAAAAAGAAATGTGACAGACGCACGGCTGCTCAGTGTTTGGCTTGGTGGTTGCATGGCGTTTTGACATGGCGAATTTCCAGTCGTCGCTGACGCCTCACACCAGCGGCGCAGCGATGCAACTTCAAGGGTGTGGAATGATTTGATTTCTGCCGCCGAGTCGGAACAGACGGCCAGAAAATCCGATGGGCCAGCATACGGACGGGAAAATGCGGTGTTGTATTGTGTGGCTTGCTCGAAAGAGGTTACTGGTTACCTACCTATCCCTGATGTCACGATGAGATAGGGATGGCTTGCCTCTAGAACCTGCAAAGCAGCAGCAGCAGCAGCCAAACTAACGAATTGATAGCCTAGTGCAAAGTGACCACGCACCGCTACGCACAGAAATCACACACGGAAGGGCATGACAAGGATAGAAGGTTATGGCGATCCAGGATCGTCCGGGGCTCGGGGATGAGCACCAGGGTCAGTTCTGCAGGGACATCCAAGCTTGACGCAGGAACGGGTCGGGTAAGGGGAGGGGGTTGGTTGGGGCGGAGAAGGGAAGGAAGCTCGCTTAACCGAACCAAAACCACGATGATAGTGGACGGATGATGTTCTTTTCCCACATCAGTCCCTTTCTTGGGTCTGTCTGTCTGTCTGACTGTCTGACTGACTGTCTCCTCTGTACGGTATTGTATCTCTCCCCTTCTCGGCAGTACATATGTGTGGGTATCGTATTGCACACCGCCGCCGGCGATTTTGTGTTATTTTTACACTCTATTCTTTCCGTCTGAAAGGAGAGTCTGGCATCTGGGGCTGGGGCTGGGGCTGGAGGAGCTGGGGCATAATACCGCACCGCCGCGCGAGCGCACCAGGCGACCCCGTCTCATCTCGAAACGTTGGGGCTGACCGCCGGCCGCTGCGAGTTCCGATGTCTCGGACGAGCAGAGGAGGTCTCATCTCAATCCTTATTTTGTGGCCTTTGTGAAACTCTCCAGCCGCGCAAACGCCAGGGGAGGCGGCTAGTAGTTGGGGGAAAATGACATAACCATGAGTAATAATAAGAAAAAGTATAGACAAAGACAACAAGGGAGAAAGAAAAAAAAAAAGAAACAAGAAAACAAACCGAGACGAGGCTGCGACAAACACCCCGTGTAGAATTGAACTTGCTGACTCTCCGTCGCGTGCCAGCGTGCTTCGCCTGAGCCGAGGCCTAGAGAGAAGATTAGATGAACCCTACAAGGTCAATGCTGTCCAGCAACAGCGTTTACCCTTGGCGCCTAGTCAGGCACGCTTTTCTAGAAGGCGTCACCAGGTAACAAGTCTCATCAGCCTCACCATCACTCAATGCCACCCACACTGTCGTGGAGTCAGTCGTCTTGTCTCGTAAGGTTAGTGAAAAGTCCTTCGTACGCACCCATACGCTTTCGATACTTGCTGGGTACAAGAGTGCATCTTGTAATGAATGTCATGCGCCGATCATTATTGATACGATTTTTCTACTATCATATTCATGCCAATAAGTATCAATAAGATGCTCCCATATCAGCATTGAAGGGATAACCAGATTGATCCATTGGTCCCGGCGCCATGGTAGGGGAAATCGATAATTGATGTCATTTCGAGATTACCAGATGCAACTCCGGCCTGAGGGCTGGTCAATGGGGAGAAGAGGGGGGTGCGCCCCCCAAGCACCAAACAGGCCCAGCTAGCGGCCGCGCCCAGTAGGGACGAATTGATTACCAATTCGAGCAATTTTTACGAGCGAGTAATCCCAGGTCACCGGCTTAGACGCCCGGGCTGCTAGGTAGGTAACGTTATCGTAATGAGATGCGAAGGTCCGGGATGATCCTTTGAGCGGTTCCCTTGGCCTCGCACAGCTATAACAGCAAAATCGGGTGCCTGCCGACGAGGGTGGTTTTAGAATGAACGGGAATGGAAATATACAGTATGTTGTTGGTAAAGATTGGCTAGTACTCCGTAGTAGTGAGCAACTAAGCAGGTTCCATCGCATCGCTAATCGTCGCGTGTGTTAAAATATATTAAAATCATCTGATAATTGATGGAGTTGAAAGATGAATGGAAATAGCTAGCCAGAGCTAGTGAACCATGTGCCACGCGCGTGCGGTAAGTGCCGTCCATGGGTGTCGTCTGTCGGTCAGTTGAATTGCACATGCGAGAGTGAAGGGGTTAGGGAGTAGGGAGTAGGGGTGGGAAGCGTGGAAAGCGTGGAAAGCGTGGAAAGCGTGGAAAGCGCCGCCGCCGCAGAAGCAGGAAAGAAGAAAGCAAGTAACGGAACGGCGTCACCAACGGCGCTGTCACTACCACTACGGGTTCGCTAGTCAGTACATGTCACCAAAACAAGACGAGCCTGCCTGCCTGCCTGCGACACCTACTACTCCAGGCTACAGTACCTAGGAACTGGAGCCCGGGCCTCCCTAGTTCGTACTAACCAACAGGTCTCTCTCCTCTCCCACCCTCTCACCCCCCAAGTCTCAGAGTCTCAGAGTCTCAGAATCGGACTCCATATTCCACGCGATAATTGCCGCCGCCAGCGCCATGCACCGGCACACATGCACTCACACTCACAAAAAAGCAACATTTGCTTTCTTTTTTTCGCCGTGCCTCTTTCTCTACAGTACCTACGCTTAGCAGATAAGCTAACCTAAGCGAGAAGCGAGAGACAATAGGCTGACGACGTTTGGTTGCAGCAGCGCTTAAACCACCGCCATCAACGTTACCCCTCCTATTTCAATACAGCACTTGGCAACTCCTCAGTTGCATGGGGGAAAAAAAAGTCTGGACTGAGTGTCTAAAGCGCTTTTTCACTTTCTATTTCCCACGGATGCAGCCAGAGTCACATTCGGACGTCGATCGCAGGGGTACAAGACGGCCGCTGCCAAGAGGGGCTTTTGTCTGTCTGTCTATCCGCCTTTGTATGTATCTGCATCGTCTCAGGCGGCATACTACCAGAGAGCTAAGTCAGCAATGGTCGTTTACACGTATGTATGTGGTATGTGGTATATGGACAGCAAGTCATGGCGCATGAGGGAGGTTGCGCACGCAAACCCGCTCGCCCACAATATACAGTAGTAGTCATGGATTCCAGATTGTAACCCAAGCAGACTCCTCCTGTACGTACTCACATATGTACAAGTGTTGTACATACATGCAGTAGATTTCACCATATGTTACCTAAAGTAATGTGGACTGGTAGAAGGGCTCTCTGGTAGGTCTACTCTCTGGGCTCTCTTCGGGGTTTACGCTTCCAACCCAGACAAAACCCCACCGGGTAACGCCTAGCCAGGTCATCAACCACGAGAGAGACCGCATTGTCTAGTTGTTATTAGTAACCTGCCAGCCTGCCACGCTTGCTGCCCTTGCTCTCTCTACAATTCCGACCCCATTCTACCTAAATTAGAGGGCGATCCCTTTTGACTGCGTCGTGTCTTGACTCTTGATACCCAAGGAGGACAGCACTAGTCGACCTACATCGGAAGTGTGTACAGCGAAGCCAAGTGGACCGTCTTATCCAGTGCCGTACTCTTCTGCCATGGACAACAGCGCAGGTTTGATCCGGCTCTAACGGCGGTAGTGTAGTACCACTATAATTACTACCGTAGGTATTCAGTTCTAGGTAGTATAGTACCAGTGCTATCTCGCCTATAGCGCGCCCGTCGTGTGTACCATCGCTGCTTACTTAGTTGTAGGTGGGAAACTGTCCCTGCTTACTCACGTCGGTGGTGTCCCGCCCGCCGTGATGAGAAGCAAGGGTCATCCCTTCTACCCGCTTGTTGCAACTTGCCTTAATGGGAACCTGGCAAATTCCGAATTGGGTAGAGAGCTGCTGCTGTGTGCAAGATACGGTGTGAAAACAAAACAGAGTAGCAGTGTAGCGAGGCTTAGTTGTTGTGTTGCATCCTCGGTATACTTTACTAGTCAAAGTACTATCGATCGCCAAAGACCTTGGATGGTTGTTGTTTCTTATCAGACGTTGGCATTATTATATTTAGTTAATAGTAAACATAATATATAATAAGAGCCGTCGAATATTGCGATGGCTCGTATTCACCAATTCTGCTGTGGTTGCGATTCGCTTTCCCAATCTCCGCTGATGGGCGATCTGGAGTGACATCGGGGCATGTTTCAATTCCTGACCACCGGGCCCGGGATATGCCCCCTGAACGTAACCCAACAAGCCCCTCCTTCCTCTCGCTACGATGTACCTATTTGTTACCGCACCCGGATTCTGGTTCGCGCGCCAATAATATCATGTGTGGTATAGGGCCTATTAGTACTCCGTACTCTGGGTCTTTTTTTTATTCGGATTTGCATAGGCTTGAAACACAACGTGACAGCGTCGTAACCATGCAACGGAGAGAGAGAAAGAGGGAGATAGTAAGGACAAATAACAAAGCAGACCCCGATTCCCCATTGAACCACGAATATCCTCCAACCACCCAAAGGTCGGTGTAGTAGTTTTGCTTGGTAGCTGGGGGCTCAAAGGGGGGAAGGGGAGGGGACAGGGCAGGGAAACATCTACGCCTGGTGTTGTAACGAGTTGACTCGCAAACAAAACCTTGGATGCATAGTCGCAACGAGATAGAGACTATAGTGCGCATTTGTTGCGTAGTAAGTAAGTAGTATTGGCTATTTTACTTCCACCAACCCAAACTATCCCTGCATGCAAATGGGGGTTTCTGGGTATCGCCATGTTACGTGGATGATGTTTTACACCAGGGGCTCATGGCAGCATGGGGCCGTGTCGCTCGCCTGCCAACTTCCGTTCTCCCTCCACCCCAGGAAATCATTTAAACATTTTGACTCGTGAATAAGGTTACTTGCATGCTGGGAAGCCGCAGGTCACAGAATGTGGCAGAAACCCGGTTCAGGTGAATGGGGAGACGGGCGAATACAACGTCTTCCTTGATCCAAGCCAAGTTTTTCTTTCTTTCAGGAAAATGGCATGTATCCTTGGGGAAAGAGCGCTTGCAGTTAGCACACTACTGACTCTCGACAAATCCTGACTTGTCACTCGTACAGAGAGAGATAGGGAATGCCATAGACGGGAAGACGATGGCTGTCAAAAGGGTCTGGACTTGGTTATGTGATAATTTCTTGATATATTTGTTTTGTTTTTTTTCTCGTATTCCCTTAGCGGGTACTGTGTATGTCTTGCTTCCTAGCAATCATACAGTAGACATTGAGTGAGCTTCCCCTCATCCTCTGCCAAAGACGTGCTAACACACGCTTCTGCTCCCCCTTCTCTGCTCCCTCTTGTAATAGTCATCTTCCCATCTATACATTAGACATTTGACAGAAAAAATGCCAATAAGTGAACGATTCGACACTCTCCCCGTCCCAATGGAGTTTGGTCCATGATGCAAACGCCGTTGTAAATGCTGTACCGTCATGCGCCCTATCCCTCGTCAAATACATCCCAAGAAAATAGATGCCGCCTTTCCCATGATAAAAAAAAAATAAGAAGCAAAAAATAGTGTTTCCCCGTAGAACGTCTTGCGCCGTTGTCCTATCCCATGCCGGCCAACCGATGCCGATGCCCAGGCGCGGGTATAAAGTGAATGACTCCATGGTTTTGTCGGCCGTAAACGTCGATACCGTGAGGCATCCCTCCTTTTCCATCGCCTTTTCCCTCGTTCCAAACTCATCTTGATTCTTTTTTCTCCTTTCGAATCCGCGCAGGATTAAAGTCGTACCGTAAAAACGACATGATTGGAAGGTTATTATTATCGATCCGTGTATAAATTAGTGTAAAGATGAAGTGCTGGACTCGAAGTTGTGGCAGCCACGCTCGTGCCTCTTCATGTTGCTTCGAACACTGAAGGCCTTGCCGCATCCAGAGTGAGGACACTTGAAAGGCTTCTCGCCCGTGTGCGAGTGGCTGTGGATTCTCAGGGAGCTGGGTCGAGAGAAAGCCTTGTTGCAAGTCTGGCAGATGTATCGGTCCTGCGACTGGGGGAAGGAAGCCGCTGAAGAGGGAGAGATGTAGTGGTGGTGTTGCCATGGGTTGGAACCCGAAGGGGCCATGGGAACAGCGACAGGCAGCGGAGGGAAACCCTGTTCATGTTAGAATGGTTCTTGCGGTGCAACTGTGTGTGAAGATCATATTCTTACCTGAGGCAAAGGTCTCTGGTAGTAGAGTCCAGAGATTTGTGATTGAGCGGCAGCCGGGGGCATGGGGCTGGCATAGTAAGAAGCCATCGTGGGTTGAGCCATGTACTGAGGGGCCGCAAAGGTTTGCTGAGCGTAGCTAGAAGGATGGATGGGCACCCTGGGTACCGAGGCGGAAGCCATGTGCTGTTGGCGCTGGATATCGCTCTCGAGCGGTGGTGTGGACTCATAGTAGTAGTTGGGTGCAGATACCACCGACACTTGGCTGACGGATCTTGCTGATGGTGAATGGTATCCCTCGAAGGACTCGGAGCTCATCGGCGGTGTAGGAGGCAGAGCGGTCCGGCAAGGTCCATTGGAAGTGTAGTGAGAAGAGCTGGGACGAGTCTCAGGTTTGGAAGATTGTGCTGTTGCAAGTCAGACTACATAATTCACATTTGAAATTGGCTTTGGGTATATTTACCTTGCTGCGATGCGGGCGATGACTCGGTTGTTGGCGAACCGGCATCTGCCATCACCAGCAGGTTGGAGATGGAGGGCAGCGAACATCTTGATGTTTCGTCCATGGGAGGCGAGGGAGGGGGTTGAGGGTATCCGTAGTGAGCACCGGGCTGAGCTGTATATATCGAAGTTGCCATTGCTAAATTTGTTGGAAGGGCGGATGGTGGCAGTAGTAGTAGTAGGGAGTTGAGTGGTAGACTGAAAGCGATGTAGTCGGAGTAGTTTCGAGGGCGGGTGGTGGTAGTTGGTATTAAAAATAGTTGCTGGTAGAGTCGGGCAGATATCGATTAATGTACTAATAAGAGTTGATATAAGATAACACCAGTATCTTCTGTATATATCGAGACGATCTTGTTTCTGAGAGACAACGGAAAGTCTGGATGGTTGGGGAGTGTGGGCACTTATGTATGGGTTGCGTGAGCACGATGAACGAGGGTACCAGATGTACTACATCTACCAGATCTCCCGGAGGTTCATACAGAAGACGATCAAGCGTCAGTCTCCCAGGTATCCTTGAACAGACGGCTGTCACAAAATTGACAGTGGGTCGGACTAGAGCGCTCACAGCAGGGAGTGGGATGAAATAAACCGTTGATCGCCGGTCTCGAAAGTACTCCTGCATCCCCGGCATGTACATATAGCGCCTCCTATTAATGGTCGAGCTCAGACCGCAGATGCATCGAAGTGATCCTTGAGATGCTTGTGCTTTGCCCGCCTAGGTGGTCCCGTACAAGGGTCATACCATGGCGAGTCCCGCAGTTAGGGGTGGGTTGGGCGAGGAAGGGGTACGTACTCGCAGCAGCACGCGAATGTGGGTGAGATCGAACCTAGGAAAGGATGGGGAGCAGAGGGAGGGGGTTGCAATAGACGGGTTCAAGGATCCTGAAGGTCAAACGTTGACTTGGCAAGACAGCGTTATGCGCAGGGAAGAAAGACCTTCATGGGTCCCATGAAGCCTCTTTTTTAGTCCTCGTCTCTTCCCGCGTGGTCACTTTCGCCTCGTCCTGTTCCCCCTTGGCCAGATGCTAGTGCATATGGCCTCTGCGCGATGCTAGTCAGGCACGGATCGAAGAACCACTTCCATCCTGCCCGTCTGGGAGTCAGGCAAGTGAGGGAGAGAAAAAAAAGATAAAAAAAAATAGAGACGATCTGGCATGGAACATCCTTTTCGTCTGTTGTTCTTCTCTCTCTGCGTGAGGCGGCCAGGCGGCATGGCCATGGATGGCGTAGTCGGTCGGTCCACTATGGCCGAATCGGGGCATGAGACCGGTAGTGTAGATGGTCTGTGAACCCCCGGTTCGTGAGCAGGGATGTGGTGTTTTGGGACAAGGATCCTGGGCCTGACCTTTGGATGGACTTGAGACGAGGATCGACTCGAGCTCACTCTGTGCCTCATCATCATCATGGCTGACGTTACGAAAACTTCATCCGTTTAATGCTGCTCTTATTCTACACCTGAAATGAGGGGAGGAGGGGTCTCCTGCCCAGCTTGAGCTGCGACCGGATTGTCCAGATCATCTTATGCCGTTGCATTGATTTTCCACCCCACGACCGTCTACCTTGTCTGGTTGGCTCTTGCACCTGTCAACCCAACTTTTCGTTGCAGTCAGATATTCGGATGACCTGCGTGCGTCTGTTCTAGTCCGGGATGTTTTGAATCGAGGGCCCAGAGTCCAGCGTCCAGAGCCCAGCATCTGGATGCCTGCAGATGATGCCGTTGGACAATGGTTTTGAGCGGGAAGTTGATCCAGGAAACACATCATCACGATAGCTTGAAATGCCTTAGGGCCTGAATCATCTACTTCTCGGCATCGCCAATTGCCGTCTTGTTATTGTTGTTGTTGTCGTTGTAATTCTTGCCGGTTTTTTTTTTGACCCTGTTTGTTCTCTGAAGGGACATATCTAGCCGGCTCACTCAGGGTGAAATGTTTGAAGACGGTGCCAGCAACGACTTGGCAAAGCCTACAAAACAACCCAGCCCAAGCCTTTTTGCGCCTAACTTTAGCATATACGCAGCAGATCATGTGATGATTTGCGTTCCTGCTCGAACGGAGAACGGAGAACGCAGACCGCCTAACCGTGAGGCATGTCCTGGAGATTTGATGAGTTCATTGAATCGTGCAAGGTCGATGGCGGCAGGAATCTTGACGGGCAGCGGAATAGGGCGGGGCTCCCCATGTGCGCTGTACTGGGCACAGGGCACACAGGGCACACAGGGCGCTGCTGAGATTGATGAGCCCCGCGAGGCCGACTAGGTAGGTAGTAGGTAGGTACCTGCAGTAATAAACCCGGTCACGTAACGAAATGCAACGAGAAACCACAATGGAACCCCAAGATTGGCTCGAGTTAGGCCATCAATGCTGGCATTGGCATACGGGTTCTCCTTATTGCGGTTGTTATTATGATTGTTATTATGATTGCTTGATCGATCAAACTAAGTATGCTATACCGGCTTGACCAAGCCGAGTAGTATAGGTTTGTTTTAACCTTACAGTAACATCGTCACTCAGGTTGATGCGCCGTATCATTACCTGAGATGGCTAGCTGATGTAAGAATGTTTCGGGGAACGTTGAAGCCGATGGCAACTTGGTAGAGAAACCAACGATAAGTGAACACTTATAGTGCTATGGTAGCCAGGTGTTGTTACAGACAGGGCGATCATCCAAGAGGCTTCTTTCTATGCTTACTTTCCTTGACGGACTGCACGCGCAAAGCGTAGCTGTCGGAGGCTTGCCCGAACGCCGTCTGGCCGTTGTGGGTTGTTTTGCTAGACCCCTCGGAGTTTTCCAGAAACAAAGGCTAATCTCATATGATCGTCGAGCCGGCGCCGCTCGCTTGCGCAGGGTGGTCTAAGTGGCCGACAAGGATTTTGGCATTGCTGGGCCTGGGATTGCCCTCCATTTTAAGCCTAATTAGGGTCCGTGATCGACCATCGATACAGTACAAGTCAGGGGGGAGGGGCTTTATTCAGGCCCTGTCTGTCAGTCTGCGTCCTGGTTGGCCTGGCGGTACCTGAGGTAAGTAACTGGTAACCTGACTGCCGGTCACTGCCTTTGCTTCCCCAGGCCCTTGCCGACTCCTGACTCCGCGACGAAACACATTTTGAAGGAGGACAGAAAGGATGAACGAGATCCCGAAGACAATCTGGCCCACGCCAAGAACCAGCCTTGTCTCCATGATTTAATCTGTCGTCGTCCATTCGGTCATTGTGGCGACGAGACAGATTCAAGTGTCATCTGATTCCTGTGGAGAGGAGATTCCGGTGCAAGGTGCTTGATGGCTACAAACTGGTCGTCGAGAGGTTTGGGAGTGAAGTGGTTGGTAGCTTATTTCTATGTAAAGCTGACAGATCCAAAACGTCCACAACAAACACGAGCAACATCAGATGAGCAGTCCAGGTCCCAACGTGAGCCCGTTGCGACAGCCGGCAGCGACATCTATCATACATCAATAAACTAACCAGAACAGTCGGGACACGTGCGACGGATCGTTCTCGTGTGCGCAAAGACACTCAACGTTGACATTCGATCGGCAGAACAGTACGTACTGCCTTGCCCACAGACTTGCGACTTGCGACTTGCGACATGCCGACCGACAACTGCCAGGCAAAAGCCGACATGAATAGGTGCTAAGCGTGGGCGCCAAAGGGATGGCAGAACGGCACCATAGCGGCGCCACCACGCTCTAGACTGCGAGTCCACCGACTTCGTACATGCAACACCCCTCGCCTCGTGGGTTTGCAGTGAGTGTGAATTGCGGAAGCCACTAGCTTAGCGCCTCGAAGCGACTAGTCTTGTTGACGCCGCATGGTACAGATAGGTCTCATGTAGGATTTCCTATAGTCGTAGGGGACTATTGGTGGTGGTGGTGGTGGTATTGGTGGTGATGGTGGTGATGACCTTATTCAGTGGTGAGCAAGCAACTTACAGTAGATGTAATTTACCTTGGAATATTGGCCAATGATTTGCATGACTCTCTAATATTAGAAACGCTGCTCCGGACAGGGTGGGATGGGTGGTAGAGACGGTGCTTCTCCCGCTACCTAACTTAACTTTTAACCTTAGCAACCTTACCACACCCACGGTATCATCAAACAATATATGAGGTAAGTAATATTGTACTTTACGCATGACATGTACTGTAGCAATGTAGAGCAGAATAAATATGATATGCTCCTAATGCTCACGGCTCGTGTATGGTAACACTCACATCAGGCGATCCGACCCACCACTTTGCATCCATCCCACCCCCAACGGGAGATCGATATCAATCTTTATTGGAAATATGCATATCGCTCTATTATATGTGGTGTCTTAGTAGTATCGTTCACGTGGGAAATCACACACAACAAACACATGGCGCGAATGAGAATGCTCGCATCGCCAGCCTAGCCTGCTAGCTCCTCTTGCTCCTTCATCCCAAGTGGCAGAGCGAAATGCTATGCTGGGTGCGGTGCACAGATTAGTGTATGATATTATAGCCATGTCCATCCTCATTCATCCCATCACAAAACCACAAGCCACCCCTATACGGCTGCGGCCAACCGTTCTAGTTATGCTTGTCTCGATTGGGCACCACCAAAACAGGACCCTTTGCGGTTCATCTAATCCGAATAAGGCAAACAGCTCGCCAGGACGTTGACCGTTGAACTTGATAGACAGGCCCGATCCCTGTTTGGCAGGAAGGAAAACGTGATGAGCTGCACACTAGCCTCTTCTCGGCTGGCGCGAGCTGCGTCATACTGCGAGGGTACAGCGAGGGTGCAGCAGCCAGGCAGCGCAAGGCTCTAGGTTCAATGTTGTCTAGTAGTAGCTGTCTAGCTAACCTTAGCCCACAAGGCACTGGCAGACTGGGTTTCAAGGGCATAACAGGGGTCAGTACAGGGGACACACTCGTATTTTGGAAAGGGCTTTCTTTTCCCTTGCGCACTCTGCACTGCGCGCACACACACACACACACACACACACACTCTCTCTCTCTCTCTGGAGTTCTGGCCCCGGCTGGCTCTGTGCGTCTATCTAGTAAGGTTAGTAGTAGCAGTAAAGGATTTGTTGTGGCTTGAAGCCCCCGGCGGTACTTCGGAGACTCTCTGGTCGTGGACTTGACCAACGACACATCGTCAATTGTGACAGGCCCATTACAATGCCTCTCATTCTGGTAAGATAGCTTGGCAAGGGCTCGTCAGCTTCCACTTGTAGTAATTATAATCAACGAATCCTCCTCGCCATGCACGTCCGTGACTCGGATTCTGGTCGTCGGGTCCCCTGCCCAACAAGTCTTTCGGTTCAGTCTGCCTCGTTCAAGTTTTACCGACCGATGAGGCTTGGGAGCTTATACTATTCTAAGCGATGGGCGCTACTGTCGCGCCAGTCGGTCGTCTTGCTCGTCGGGTAGGAGTCCATGTTACCCATCCATCGGGGTGCATCTCTAGGCTACAGTACCTAAACCCAACTAATAAAGCAACCGTCTCCTGGTTCGACTGCCCTTCTTGCTTGCGCACTTGTGTCTAGGCAGGTTCCTGGCAGGTAGAGCCAGATTGATCCATTGTAGTCGATAGTCCATCCTAACTTCCAAGGCTACGGCTACACCAAGAAAGATCATACGTCTCTGTTTTTAGATGCAGCACGTTTCGGATGATCGAAATGGCCAAAGAAACCAGACGGACCAGGCTCGTGCCGGCTCTCCCATCACCATTAATCGGCCGAGACACAGTTGCTTGCAGGTGCGGGTAACAAAACACATGGGACGATGGCATGCATCACTTGTCATCCCATGTGTTTTCCTTTGTGCATGACGATCCTGAAGCACACACTCGTTACAGGACACCCTGAGCCCGACGCCATGCCGTGTTTTGTTCTGATCTTCCCGCGCTTCAAAGTACCCTCTTCCGCCGCAATGCCGTTGTGCAAGCGTCAGTGATCGACGTCTTAAAATCCTGCCTTGCGTCATGCTGAATATGCACGTATGTATGTATGTATGTATGTATGTATGTATGTATGGCGGCGGCCTGTTAACCTTCCTCTATCGACTGCGCATTTCGTAATTGGACCATTTGCCGTGCAAACAGGTATATGAGCAGTATAACTAACTAACCTGTCTACCTGCATCACCGCTTGCCACTCACCAACCCCCCAGATTGGCGTGGAACGGGGAATGGTACTCTGCAAATGCACCTAGACATGTTCGCGCTGCACATCGATCGCCATGAGAGATGCAAGTGCAAGTTGGCAGGAATACATCGTCCTCGATTCCAACCGATGAGGTCACAGAACCCCACGCAAAGAGAAAAAGACGTATGTACGATGATGATGATAATTGAAGGTGGGTGGTCCGGTCCCCTCGCCTGAAGGATTCGGAGCGTGCATATGACTGATACAATAGTACCGTACCTCATTCCAGCCGTTCGACTGCACCGGATCATCCCGCCAACTAAGGCGCGATACCACATTGCGATGCAGTAAGATCACAGGAGCTCGAGACTTGATTCGAACATGAAAGTACATACACCTACCCAGCTACCTGCACACACCGACTGGTCAGTACTAGTAGTACTACGACAGCACAGGCGACTGGCGACGAGCAGAATGCCCACATTAGGTAAGACGGATCTACAAGGCTAGGGCGATCCAGGCCAGGGTGTTCCCCAAACGAGACGGCCCATTGGCGCGGTCACATATCACCATAGCCTCCTCTAGTATTAATATTAATAACACGGACAGCTGGAAATGCCATGGCAAAGTGCAAAGCTATAATGGCAATGGGCAATGCTCAATGCTCACATGCACTTAGTGCAACGTTGATGTTCTCTATTCCATCCGCATGATGGTTCTGCGAAATTACCAGTTAAAGCACGAGAGCTTCGGCTTCTGGAGCTTCTGGCGCTTCTGGAGACTAGGAGACAGCGACCGCTACCAGCCAGTGAGATTAATCTTCTCCACGCCATCGCTAACAGAGCTTCTAGTGTCCTTCCATCGCGAGACTAACCCTTTCCATCCTCCCCTTGGAACAATTTCATCTTGGATCCTCCCTGTCGAATATATTAAGCCCAACATTGCAGTTGAGTAACGACTCCACGGCCTAGTCAACGTGTTCGCATCACGAGATTATTCAGATATGCGCCAGTTACCTGTTATTGTTATTGTTGTTATTGTTGTTGGTGGTGGTGTCGTTGCTGTTACTCCTGATACCCCCCCTCCCTCCTGCCGTTTTGGACCGAACATTCACGACGAGCTATCTACCTAAGGAACCCACTAACTACTACGAGGCCTACCAGCGAGTGCTACGACCTTCTGTACAACCATCCCTCCACATGTCATGTTACCACCGATGTACTCGGACAGTCCATCCACGTAAGCCCTTCCCGAGGAGAGCTCGCTCGTCCATCCGGTCCAGTGAACGGTGTGGTTTGGTCTTCGGAAGGCCCGACGTCTTCCATTCCGAGCCAGTAGCTGGCTTCAATGCTGTCTTGTGACAAGCCCGGCGGTATCACCGACCCCCATCTATATCGATCCTGCAGCGTTGATAAGATGCCACATATAGAATTCCTCTACCGAGTAGCTAGCGATGGCGCCTGAAATCATACATAACAAACTTTATTATATGTAGGAATGTACAGATATGCAGAGTGAATGACCGGCGGCATGGATAAAACCTCCATGTCCCTATCTGCTGCCCTGCCATTGGATGGCAGGACCCAATCTCGTTCTTGTCGCCCAGGATCTTGGGGAACCGTGGCGATCATCCAAGGTTATTTGCATGACAGGCATCGTCACACATCATCCACCGCCCGTACCGACAAGTACACGACATTTGCGCTGCTTTACACTGCAGTATAGGGCGACCTGTCAACTTTTTCGTACCTTCAGCACCTCGAAATACCCTAGCGACTGTAGCCCCGAGTCTGACGTGTCACAAACCATCTTCTCTAGGGCTTCCTATTGCTTCTGGCATCTACCTACTCTATCTTGTTATACTAATGGTAGTTGCCGTTACCAGAGAAACAAACTACTCTACTATAGGTAGGTACAAAAGGAAAACACGCCGCTCAGCGATGCTAGCAGGCCTGCCGCCTAGCGACGACGATGGGTGGACAGGGTGTCACGACCAACCCCCCAACCCAATTGATTACTGTACAACCTACCAACCGGTAAGAATTGGCTCCTAATGCCTGCCATTTTCTCCCAGGCGCGCCATGCCGCTATCTGGGTGGGTGCCTCAACCGTCATTGTGGTCTGATGAGGCTACTCCAGCCAGATCTATGACCAAGCCATCCGGCTTCTACTGGACGCATGCGCAGCCATGCCAAAGTCGATGGATTGTACATGTGATAGTCAATATATGTATTATATGTACAGCCTGCTAACTAACCGAATTACCGGGGAGTCGGGCCCGTTACTCCCTCCCAAGCCGCATTTTCTTCTTCTTTATTAGCCGGCCATGGCTTGGCATCGTACGAGGATCGGGTAAGCGTGCGATCTGTCTCCCGAAACACTGCCTCACTCTCGCATTCCCTCTCGTGCCTGTCGCCGTCTCTTTTGGCGGGGAGAAAAGACACCATCGTGAATTGAAAGAGAAAGCGAGAGAGAGAGAGAGACAGAGAAAAAAAAAACCCAGCGAGCACTGGAACGTGCCTAATCACACGAGAACCCCTGCTGTACTACAGCCTCATGACAGAAACATTGCCTGCGGGGCTGCTGTCTGGGATGAATCGGAGAAATACATCAATCCTCCCTCCATGTTGTGTATCCCAATCAGTGGTTTTGGTCACGAGCCATTCGAGGGAAAACCGCACACTGCACAATGGCACGAGATAGTGGCTCGGTCACGAATCTCGCAAAGATCTCACAGCGTACTGCGGCGCAGCGGAGAGTCCTTCACAATAACCAGAGACCCATTGTCAGGCCGTTGGCGGACTACCGTTGACGAATACCGTTGACGTAGAACAACAGTGTGGGTTTGTCGTTGGGAGCCGTGCAAAGAAAGGATCTTCCCTGATCGCCATTGCTGGTCTATAATATATGATAATATAGGCAGGCCTCTCAGCCCCTACTAGCATGCCAAACCCAATTCAGTCACCAGTACATAAGTTCCAAAATAAAAAAACCTTCCTTACCGAGGGATGAATGAATGGATCTATCTCTGGGCCTGTCCAATATCGCGCACCTACATTACCGATACGGTAGTGTCATGTCCCGTCAAAAAACTCATACTACGTCTCACAAGCATCCCTTGAATACCGAGCGCCGCGCATCCGAGAAGCAACATTTTCCTCTCTTTCCCTGCGCTAACCTGCTGCTGCTTATTTGCTATTAGAGAAAAAAAAAAGCCGGAGTCACTTGCATTAGCAGCCCCAAAGAGACATACAGGACCACGGTAGGGGTCGGTGGCACCCCATGTCGTCGGTCCACCAACGACATTTTCACGGTACCTACAGGAGGGAGGGAGGCTTGATACTGCCGCGCCCAGTCTGCGTGCGCAGCGAGTGAGTCGGTGTAGCTCCGCGAGGCCTACTACGGCGCAAAAGGGTTGAACGAGCCTGATATGGTATGTAACATCTTGTCATCTGCCATGACATGGTTTTGCATGCCGGGCTTGTCTACTGGCGGCTGTTGGGACCATACGGCATCAAGGTCAATCAACAGGTTTTCCTGATGTTGTACATCCCACTACATGTGTTCTATTCGGCCCTGAAGATGCTCCATGATCTCGGCATGGGTATGGGCATGGGGTGGAACGACGTGTCGCGGGCCCCTTGTCCGCTCTGCCCCCCTACAGTCCTACAATATGTAATGATCCTCGATGCGTCCAAAGCCCTGGATCCGAGTCCTGCAAATGAAAAAGCACTCCCCTTTTCCCCGCCTTACGAGTCAGGAGTCTCCAGCATTATTGAGCGAATGTTCGTTTGAAATTTGGTTGGCTTGCTTGTTGATGGTTAGCGGCCCCTCAAATCGGTTGCTGTTCGATCCAGAGTCGTATCCCTTTCTGCCGCGGGTCTCTGACCGACAGCGGGCTCGCTCTTGTGACATCAACGGCTCTCTCTCTCTCTCTCTATCTCTCGGTGTCTGCCTGTCTGCCTGTCTCTCTCTCTCTCGGTGTCTGTCCGTCCCTCTCTGTCCCTCTCTCCATGGGGCAATACAGTACAGTACGAACGATGCCACACTCCTTTGCTTATTTCATAGATTGCGTGTGGTTCAACCTTAACCACACAAGATTGTATGGACTCGCTTATACCTTGATCTGTCGATCCTCGGCGGTTTATAAGCGTGTGTAAGCAAGATCTTCCTGCGACGTCTCTTTGCTTCTGGCACAAGGCAACACAAAGCGTGGCCATTTATGTAGCTTCTCTCTCATGTAGCCAAGACCAGATTGATGAATGATATCCAAGCCATCTGGCCATCCATCACCTGTCTCAATATAGACATGATGCCATTCGTTGGATTCGTTGGCAGGCTTGCAAGCTGGCCACCCCCCCGTCCAAGAAGTTTGTTATCCTAGGATTCATCGGATGATAGGTCAAGGAGCATGGTCCTTTGTCTCCTCCCTGGAGCTGTCAATCCCGTGGTCTCACTTGCAGATGAAAAGCGTTCCCACCTCTGTTTCTGTTTCTCTGGCTTGCCTTGCAGCTTGCCTTCTGGCTTAAGTTGGTTATCCAGGCTGTCGATCACGATGATTGGTCCCCATCCTTCACTTTCGGAGAACCTATGCTCGTTCTGGGCGCGCCCGCCTGCCCGCTGTACATACTGTACGTATTGTACAGATGGAGCCCACAGCACGCACTCACCCACGCACGCACGCACGCACGCACGCAAACGCGCATTGCGGTCCACGGTAATGGGACTGAGAACTGGGAACAGGACGGGGAGCAGGACCCGAAGAAAAGGCACGCCCATCCAGTGTGACTCTGCAAGCTACACCTTCCTGATCTGGTCTTGATGCGCTTCAGGGAAAGGCGATGGTAATGGACAACCCACGTCTGCAGCGTCTGGCTCCTCTATGGACTTCCCGAGATTAACACGCTTCCCTGACGGCGGCTGCAGCAGTCAGCGATCCCTGAGTAGAAACCCATGACGGAGCGGACAAGATGGCGAGCTGAGCACCACACATTGCCCGGGATACTACCTTGACACGATTCACCATCCACAGGCACACGCACGCACATAATCTGGCCCCCTCAGCCCTTTAACTCTTATTTTATTTCTGTGACTGAACATGCCCTCGCTTACCTGTCTCGGTGACTTGTCGTGGGGTGCTTTCCCTGACACTCCCGGCAATTATTACATGGGGTTGGGTGCTATAAGGGCCCCTATTAGATACATATGGAAAATATGTAGGAATGTAGGGAAAAGCAATCATAGTGATAAAGCCACCACGAGCACATTGCCTAAAGCAGGCATGGACTTCGGCAACTAGCCGTTCAAGCCTTTTTTTTCTTTTTCGTCTCTCTCTCTCTCAACCAGGGGTCCTGCCGTCCTCTGGTACAGAGAGAAGTTCGTGCCGTGACCGACCACCTAACGGTCTCCAACATCCAATCTTATTCACGTGGCTTGTCAGAAACACGCTCGGGTCGAAATGCCCTCTGGATTTTGGACTAAAAGAATAAAATAAAATAAAATAAAAAGCCACGTATTAGTGGCAAAGCAAAGAGAATCTAGCCAGCTGCTGATCTCACCAGAGAGCACACTGCCGAGACAATATGTTAAGACTTATCGTATATGACAAAGACGATGCGATTGCTTCTTTTCCTGCTCTCTTCAAGATGCTCCTCCTCGTAAACTGGCTGAACCGGCGCGTTATGAGGCACCGACCGAGACATTGCCAATAACTGGCATTTGAAATAACTCACCGGCGCCATGGAATAGCATCCGCAGTCCACCTACCTACAGTATGCATGGCATGGGACCTACTAGTGACGCACCTTAAGCCCATCCTATTCTGGATTCTGGCAGATCTTTCAATTGCTCTCTACCACTCTGGATATGTAGCTTACACCTCACACCACCAATTCCTATTTGTTCGATCACGGACTGGGCCACGCTCTTCCGGGATCATCACGGAACAACCCGGGGTAGAGTCTGTTCTCTGCTTACTCTCGCACTTTGCACGCGCTCACTCCTCTTTCGTGCATCTACGATGCCGGAGGGCCAGAATCCACACCACGGAGAGGAGAGGAGGAGGAGGAAGAGGCTAGGAGGAGGCCAAAAGAAAGTAGCAAAAGCGAGATGCGCCATGCACGCAGGGGTTTCCAGATTCAGCACCCCGTCCGCTACCTGAACACTTTCGTCGAAACGCTTACCTGCTTACGTACATTTGGCTCCAATTGGAGAAACAAAAGAAAAGCCCCCGCAAGAAAGAGGGCAAAGGAACAAGAAGACTGAGAAAAGAAGAAGAAAAAGAAACTAATAGGGAATCCCAATGATCGTCGTTCTCGAAAACCCATTATTCTCAACTGCCACTAGTCGGCCGTTGTCGCTGTTATATATCATATAGGCCAGTATAACCGTACTAAGTCAGACAGCAAATTGCATTGGGCGATCCATCCGTCAAGCGACTAAAAGCTGCACCAGCTCCTGAAATGTGAGCCAGTAACAAAGGCAAACGTACGAAGGTCGCTGCATATGCAGCATGTGAGTGGTAAATATTGGCCGATGACAGGCTGGGAAGAGAGGGATCGGGTTACTTCTTGATTCCTTCTGTGAACTTGAACGGAGCATATTGCCGAATACATCCAACCTTACAGGTAGAAGAAAGCGACTCCCTTGGAACCCGAGGGCTGAGAGTGTATGTAGTAGTAGTAGTAGTAGTAGTAGTAGTAGTTCTACTACTTCCTACTTCCTACTTCCTACTGCTACTGCTACCCCATCCCGTACGTATCGTACATGTGTACGGAGCATGTATGTATGTATGTATGTATGTACAACGACGATTGCCTAGACCACACACCCTCACCCTCACCCTCACCCTCACTAAGCAAGTAACCCCCCATGCTCATGATCTGCCTGCCATCTGCACGCCGCGGCGGACGCACCGACCTACTTCCACTCCTACCTGAAATAGGACGTCCTTGATTTGCTGCGAAGTGGTGTCGAATTCCCAATTCGTACACAACTCCTATTCACCGGGTCTCACCCACGCATCCACGCACCCACGATGCGATGGATGGATGGATTTGGGAACATGAGACAAGACACGCTGTACATACATATGTAGCATATCATTCGTTTCCTTGTTATTCGGAATGGGACACCAATAGGACCGAGTGGGCTGGTTTCCGTCCCTCGTCTATTCTTGACATGGTGGTAGTCGGTTGTCTATGCCATTTCCCCCATCTCCCGGTTCCTCTTTGCTATCCAAGACGGGCATGGGAAGCGCGAGTTGCCATAGATAAAGTACGTAGCTTAGACCAGAAGACGCGAGGATACTGGCTAGCTGGCTGGTTGGTTGGTTCTGTCATGAACAGCAACACCAACGGGCCGCGATAAGGGGGGTTGATGAGATTGAGGATCTCTCTATCATCGACCCTCGAAAATGACAATTTCGACTAACACTTCTAATCAAGCTTACATGCCACGATACAAACAGGGGCCCCCTAGGCAGAGGGTTGGCAACCGTGCTGCGCTGATGATGGGGAACACGCTGCTCAAAGGAGCAATATGATCGCCTTTGCGTCCGTGGGCACGCACGCAGCTTCCCCCTGTTCGCGCGGGAGACTCGCGCAACAGCCAGTCAGCCGGCGACAAGGTCCAACGGTAGCTAGCGGAACTAGGCGTTTCACGCTGCTGCCAGCCCGATGGGCTAGATTAAGCCATCCTGCCATCCTGCCATCGTCGTAAGCCCAAAATCCTCTGCGCTTTCAATTTCTCTCCCCTGCCTGCCCGTCCTCCCCTGAACGATAGCCGAGTCAAGGCCGAAAAGGCCCTGCCTTCGCGACATTGGCATCGACAGATGTTCGTAATATGACAATTACCCGCTATGGAAACCCCAGCTTAGGCTTGAACTTATACCGGGTGAGGGAGGGAAACCAGATACGCAGGCACTGTACGCAGAAGTAGGTAGTAAGTAGGTGGCATGAACATTGCCCAGCCCGGCCACCTGGGTTGAACTCGCCGAGACCAGACCCCAAACCGACCCCCTCCCTAAGCCGATCCCGCCTTAAGATCGAACTGGGACCAATGTAACATCGAATCTCTCTCTACCTACATGTCATATGTTGATGATGAAGGTCCAGCTTCTGGAGCTAGCGATACATCCATCCATCCCATGCGATGCCGTACGGTAGATGAAGAGATGGGACGATGGCGAACAGAAGACCTCTTGAATTTGACTAAGTATGGCCGATCATATCGACATCATCTTACTCGCCCTGGACCTGACTTTTGCTCTTTACATGGGAGGAAGGGCAAGGTCTATGTACTTCCTTCTTGGGGCAATGTAAACACTGAACGTAGAACTACATGCCAGCCTCTCCCCCTCTTCAACTTCCCCGGAAGTGCTTTCATGCATCCGTAGGTGGAGAGGATGCTTTTTGGTGATCACGGATGCATCCATTCGTAGCATGATGTTCATTCATCGTCTGCTATGACTGACTCTGATGAACTTTGTCTGTCTCTTGAGAAGAGAAGGAGGGCGGATTTGGCTTAGTGTTGGAGCCAGTTGGCACCACATATCTATCTCTCTCCGTCGTAAGTCATTAACAACATCATCATCATCATCATCCTGGATGCCGGATGGGTATGCCTGCCGTTCATCTATCTCCTCCCACATGGTACATGGTATGTATCACTTGGTTAATTCCACGACTCAGGCATTGCAGATCCTGATCGTCGTTACCAAGGATCTTGTCCTCCAAGAGAAACTGGACAACGATTGGTAGTCAGCTCCGGAGAAGGAACAATAATGTCAGCCCAACAAACATACGATTGGAAGGGAAGTATTTCCGAGCGGGAGCTTCTCCCTCCTGTTACAGTGCCCTGGATGGTCATGCCTGAGCTGCAGTAACAGTGTTGTGCTGCTGCTGCTCCTGCTGCTTCCGCCTCCGCCGCTGCTGCATGCGTCAACTACCTTGGAAAATACTGATGGGTTTGCGCCAATGCATGTTTGTCTTGCTTGAAACGAGCGAAGCTGCCGGTTAAGGTCCCCGGGGGGTTGGGCGGGCTCACGTTCACATCCCTCGTCTTGCATATGTAGGTATTCAGGTAGTAAATGCACATATACATACATACTACATACATCCATCATACATGCATCTTTCCTCAGGTGAATGTAAGTAATCAGTCGATGTGTATGTAGTGCACACACCCTCCTACTCCAGCCGCACCCAGCAGACATACATACTATTATCGTCATATCAGATTGCAAAGCTTCCTCGCACTCTTAGCTCTAGCGCCCGCGGGAAGATCGACGACGAACCCGGGGTCGGTCATCCCCCCAAAGGATCAGTATCACATATCACTTCCTTCTACGGCATGCAGGCATTAGTTCACAGTAAGGGAGGGGAGGAAGAGGGCGGAGCTGCAGCCTTCCGCAGTAGTGAGGTGCCGCTAGGATGCAGCTAGGTCGGACTCGTAAAGGTGACGGACAACCCCCTGATTTGATCGGTTTGCTTCTCCTTTTCAAGATCTCCAAGCCCGGCCGGTGAACGAGTTTTCCGCATAGCCAGCAACCAAAGCAGCGACATGTGCTCAGCTTTGCCCCAGGCTAGCTAGATAATGTGACGAATAGGAAAGTCGCAAGAGGTGGTGGTAGTCGAGGAGCACCGGCAAATGCAATACAATATTGCTGATGATCGATTCTCATTGGCCATATTTACATACATCAACACGACAATCCCCCCGGATTGGTGATGCTAAGGCGACTCCTTTTTGCAAAGCAATATCAGCTACCAACTCATTTACACGTCATCGAGGTGAGCATGACAGATAGTGCTGCCAAGTTCCAAAATTCCATCTGCTCACTCACACTCTGCGCCTCGAAATCGCGATATGTACGCAGGTCTCAGCCGCCGAGAACGCGAGCATGTGATCAATCCTCGTTGATGACTTCCACCCAATTATTCTCGACCTGGCGTCTCTCGTAGCGCGACTCGGCCTCCTGTCGTAGTGAGCTTTCGGCATCGAGCTTGTCGGACGCCGCCGTAGCCGTCTCCTTAACCTGGTTCCGCACGGCGCTCATGAGTAACTTATACCATCCATTGTGCGCCTTGCACCGTTTCTTCTCGCACATACCGCGCGTGGCCACGTCGCCCACGTCGACCGCGTCTCCCTCGTCGGTGGAAATCGGCGTATCTAGCTTGCCAGCCGTAAATGTTGCCTGTCCCTCGGGCGTCTCGGCCCAGGCCGCGAAAGCGTGGCGTACAGAGACGACGTCGAGGCGGTAGTCGTATCCGCAGCTATCCTTAGTGAACTTGCCCTGCTCGATGGTGGTCTGCCGGCGCTGGTTGGCCCAGTCTATGAGCTGCATCATCTTCTTGTACTGGATGATCTCGTTACCCAGCGCAAGACGCTCGGCTGCCGAGGTCTGAAGGAAGGTCAACTCCTCGTCACTGAGGACATCAGGACGTGTAGGTAGGCCGTTTGCCCAGAACCCCTCAATATTGCCTGTGTCATACCAATTGTCAGTATGGATTAGAGTACGATTGATCAAGAGTCGCGAGTCGTGAATACCGCTGTGGGGGGATAGTAGTTCAAACGCACCAAAGGGTTTCTCTCCCAGCTTCCACTCTCCTTGGTTTGCAGTAGATGCAAGCAGACCCATGAAATCCTCCTGTGTAAGCAGCTCTGCCGCCTCGATTGTTGCATTCTTCTTGGGTAAGGTGCGGATCATGTGATTCCACCAGGCATCGCAATGCTCGTTGGAGCAGAAGACGGAGTGGTCCTTCTTGCCATACAGGCGGGCGGGGTCGGTGCAGCCATCCAAGGAGCAGGTCTTCTTGTACTTTGTGTAATTGAGCTTGCCGTCGGTGCAGTTGGGACAAACAAAGCGCTCGATGAGCTTCTCGCCCAGCTCCTTGTCGAGGTCAATACACTCGCCGTGGAACCAATCCTCACAGGCGTCGCAGCTTATCATCCATCTGTGGTCATCGGGGCCGCGGCAGATGCAATAAGGCCCGTTGTCGATCTCGTCATCCGAGCTCTCCTCGTCATCGTCTGGGAGGACGGTGCCAGACTTGGCAGCAGCCGCCTTCCTTGCGGCTTGGGCTCTTGCCTTTCTCGTCTTCTTGGGCACTTTTTTGGCGGCTGCGGTGCCCTTTTTCTTAGGTACTGTTTTGCCGCCCATCTTGGATTGGGTTGGAGATGAAGAAGGCGGTTTGACGTCGTCTTCTTCTGGATCGGGTTTCACCTCAAACCCCGAATTTGAATGGGGGAGATTGCTTGGTTGTTCAACCGATTTCAGGATAGGTGCATCGCCGTCGCCGTTGCCGTTCCCCAGGCTACCGCCACCCGCGCCAGAGTCTGCGTCTCCCATCTGCACATCCCCTTCGCTCTCCAGGCTATCGGGCCCCGCCATCTTTGTTCATGCACATGCCCGTACCGTACAGCACTCCAGAAATCCTGTCCTAGGGAGCAACTGAAGCCAATACAAGCTTCAATCAATTTGAGCTAACCCTTTTTCGCTTGCTCAACTCACACAATGATAACAACAACAAGGGGCGCGCACTGTTTATGGCGACTGCGCATATCCCAGACCTGGGGCTCCGGGGATCACAACGGCTTGGTATATAGATAGTAGCCAAGAAGAGTCTTGAGATTTGATAGCAAAACAATATAGAGAACGATTTGCCCGGAGGGTTTGTCGGGTTTGATGAGATATCAACAGTGGTCCTGAAATGAGATGCACTGGGGTTTGGTCAGCCACCCAGCGCCACAGGAATATATAACGCCACTATCGCTTATCGTTGGTGTCTATGGTCGTCGATAAGCCTACATGAATGCTTGCATGCCTACATCATTCATTAGGTACGGGTATGTGTCTATTGTACTGAATATTTAACTATTAAGATTTATATATGGTATGGTTTTATACTGTTCTAGTTTCTGTACCACCAAGCAGTGTTTATAATCCTACGATCACGAAATCCATAGTATTTGAAGCAGAGGGCGAGTTTCTGGCTGGAGACTGTAAACTGTCTAGGTTAGTTGGCCATCAATAATAATTATTACAGGTAGATTGACTAGTGGGATATACCGACTCTTCGCAATGCACTTACGCCCAAAGCTATAATTGCAGAAAAATCTTGCGGAAGATTCGAAAAGTCTAGAGAATCTGAACTTGCACCATCCAATAAATACTCTGGTCGTGGTCACTTATTATGTCGATGAGATCGTCGAGGGAAGCGACGGGGGATGCCGCAGGAGATGCCAAATCAATGACGGACCTTACAGGCTCCGATGTGAGAACGGCCCCGACTTATTATTTGGGGTGGGACTCTTCTCCTGATGAGTGTTGACCCGGTCAATTGACTTTGGGCATGATACATGTACATATCTTAACCTACCACTTACACACTCACTCGGACATTCCTTTGTAGCTGATTAAGCCCACCATCTTGGGCAAGACATGACAGCTGAAGCACCTGAATCTGCTTAAGATAGTCGCCGGTCGTTCTATCCGTTTCTGTTTCATCATGAGCGTCTCTCTTTTGCGCTCGTCCTTGTCAGCCGGGCTCCGGCCCCGCTCCCTTGCCAACTCGATCCTTCCGGGCTGCAAGACGGTTGGCATGACCCAGGCCGCTCGCAACTCGAGCGGTTTCGGCATCTCGCAATTCGCGTGTTCTCCCTCCTCTCTTCTGGGCCAATGTGGCAGTGCAAGCCGCAGCTATAGTATCGACTACAAAAAGAAAGATTCGGTCCAAGCACCTCCATTTGCTTTCGCTTTCGAGTAGGTATTCATTCTCCCTGCAAAAGAGCCAAAGCATGAACCCCGAGCTGATACCACTTCCAGTATCGATGGCGTCTTGCTCCATGTAGCAAAGCCCATACCGGGGGCAACTGAGACGCTCCGGTACTTGCAAAAACACCAGATACCATTCATCCTGCTGACGAATGGTGGTGGAAAACATGAGAAAGATCGTGTTGCAGATCTGAGTTCCAAGCTGAACGTGGAGCTCTCGACCGAGAACTTTGTTCAGTCCCATACGCCTTTCCAGGAACTCGTTCATGGCCCAGATGGCCTCAAAGACAAGAATATTCTCATCACAGGCTCGGATGCCGCTAAATCGCGCAAAATTGCTGAGACCTACGGATTCAAGAACGTTATCACGCCCGCGGATATTCTGATGGCGCACCCTACAATTTGGCCATTTGAGCCCTTGATGGGGGAGCTCTACGCGGCGACTGCGCGCCCTTTGCCCAGTCCGAAGCCCAAGATCGACGCCATGTTCGTCTTCAATGACCCTCGTGATTGGGCGCTCGACATCCAGATCATCTCGGATCTGTTGATGTCGCAAAACGGCGTGTTGGGAACTTATTCGCCCAAGAATGGCAAAGCAGATTTGCCTAATGCAGGCTGGCAAACAGACGGCCAGCCTACTCTTTACTTCTCGAATGCGGACTTGTTCTGGGCGGCACAGTACCATCATCCTCGGCTCGGCCAAGGCGCTTTCCAGGCTGCCATAGCAGGCATATGGAAACAGATTACAGGCGGCTTAGAATTGCAACGAACCGTTATCGGTAAACCATACAAGGAGACCTACGAGTATGCAGAAAGGGTATTGAGCAAACACCGGGCGCAGATGCTGGGAACCGAGTCCCATAAGCTGCAGCCCCTCCGGAGCGTCTACATGATCGGCGACAACCCCGAGAGCGATATCCGTGGGGCAAACGAATTCGAAAGCCCTGTTGGGACATCTTGGTCGTCGGTTCTGGTACGAACTGGCGTGTATACAGATGATCGCGGGGAGCCGGCGCACCCTCCAAATATGGTGGTTGACGATGTGGCAGCAGCAGTTGAATGGGCACTGAAACAGGAAGGGTACCAGTAGTTGAATAAGGTGGAACGCCGTTCGGGCGTGGGCTCGACGAGCGAACGGGTTCAAACAGGGTGAGGTTAGTATCAGGTTCCTTGTGTATATTGCCAACTAGTCAATTATAGTACCAACGGACAATACTCTTGTGGTGCTTTTCGGCCAGCTCAATGGCCCAAGACTGGGGGGGAAATAGTGCAAGCCAATGGATGTTCTTCAGGGGCTGAATGGATAGACGCGGCCTAGACCGTGACCGAAGGCCGTTTCTGGCTTGGGCTGGTTTGGCTTGATCACATAACCCCTTACGTCACTGGCAGGACCGCAGAACCGAGAGCCAGGGTTACGGGCCGCCACGGTCTCGCTTTGTTTCGCCAATGTACCTAACCTACAGCGCATACATGTAGCATATCTCCCCGAACACCGCGTCTTACTTGCATTCGAGTAGAAACTGATTATGCGTACCTAGGCATTTTATGACCCAAAGAAGAGGCCTACGTAGGGACTTGGGAGCAAGAATCGGTGAAGCCAAAGCAATTTTTGACGTTGATCACAAGTGCCTTTTTTTTTTTTTGGCAGGGGAAGAGGGACCCCGACCCGCCTTTCTTTGACCCCGTCCATGTTCAGGTCAAGCTCGGGCTGGTGGGTTGGGTACATGCATACTTCAGTAGGTTAGGTAGGGACGTACCTACCTACCTACCTAGGTAGGTTGACAAAGAAGTACACCTAACTCTATCCTTGCCCGAAATAATTATCTGCCTGGTGTCTGTCTGGTCTATCAACCCGTCTATTTGATCCTACATAGACTTCCTTATCAAGAGAACATCATCGGCCGACCGTCCTACAACCTAATAAACCATCTACCCTATCTCTCAACCACATACACTATAAGTTTGCCTGTCTTGCCTACATACTCCGTGGGCTTTGCTATTCTCTCGACTACAGACGAGACACCAATATACTTCCATCAATACCCCTCACATATAGATAGCCCACCAAAGACGCATCTCACCCCGCCATTCCAAGGCTTTTTGTTGCTTTCGTGCGTCTGCGCAAACACCTACGTTTATCTACGTCACGCCGCCTGGATCGCCAAAAGTCCTAGGTAGACTCATCAACCGCTGGCCGACCGATTGCTCATGTTGTGAGAGTTCCCAGCGTAACAATCATGTCGTCTTCCGCTCCCACCCCCACCGCGGGTGGCGGACTCCCGCTACGGTCTGCCATGAAACCAGACGATGATAGCGATAGACAGCAATCGTCTGCTGCATCACTCAAAGGTTGGTTCCCGTCCTTCCCTCTCATTATCCTTTTGCATACGTGAAACAGCCTATCGACGTGTCAGTGCATGCAGCCTGTCATGTCGCTCTTCCTTCTTATCGGCCAAACCGCCCATCTTAAGATGAGCATGTCTCGTCTCACGCGCCTTTATATGTATTGGCTTGCCCCGCTTGGCGCGCTTCAGAATCTCTGCCTTAAGCACGAAGCTGTTTGCTCTGTACCGCCTAACGATACATTCAATTCCAGTACGGCGGCGTCTTGGTTCTAGATAGTGTGGCATTGGCAAAGTTTTCGGGGCATAGCTATATTCAATACCAAGGATGGAAAAGGCACCAGGCAACCAAGGGCTCTCGAGGAAGCCTGTAGAGTTAGGAGACACGGCTGGACTTGTTTCCACATCATCTCCAGCGAGCACCTGTACTGACAAACAAGCAGCAGTCCAAATCGCCGAGCCAGAACCAGAGGCCCCAACCCCAGAGGAAACACAGCCTAAGAAGCAGTTTTCCGCCGGTGTTGGCAAACGCTTAAGTGGCCGCCCACCTATTGTGGGTGCAAACTCATCCAGGACATCGCTCTTGAGTCAGAGCAGCCTAGAGATGCTCAGTGGTCACGCGAGTAACCAGTCCCTCGTACAAGAGCCACAGGAAATCGACCAGTCTCAGTCTCAAGCTCAAGGAAACTCCCATCATCGTCACCGCCTCGATCATTACGGTGAAAAGCTTATCAGTCAGGTAGCTGAGTGGCTTGAACATGAACGGTTGAAGAAGGAGAAACGGAAGGGAAAGAAACACCACCACATCGGACACCGACGACCCTCCATGGAAAGCGCAGAACCGGAAGAGGCAAGCACCGCGGCCGAAGGTTCCAGGCATCAAAGAAAGTACTCCATTGACTCTCAATCGAGCGATGTTTCTCTGGACCGACTCCAACGAATCATAGACGACAGCATGAGTGCGTTGGGCATAAACAATATGCCTACCTACAGCCCGCGACTCTCGGCTCGGAAACACAAGAAGCGCTCCTTCCATTTGCATAGAGCGCAGTCTTCTGATACCGAATATCATGATGGAGATGTCCTAGTCCCAAGCTGTGATGCTGTACTCGACAACAGCAAGACTATGAGCTACTCGGGCGGCAAAGCCCTCTCCGCCGAAGATGAGAAAGCCCCAGTCTCTCGTAAGGAAGAAAAGGGACGCCGAGCTTGGGCAACCTTCAAGACTGACGTGATCCGTATCGCCCATACGCTCCGAATCAAGGGCTGGAGGAGAGTACCTCTAGACAGTGGCAACAGCATTGAAGTGGAACGTTTGAGCGGCGCGCTCACGAATGCTGTCTATGTCGTCAGTCCACCCAAAGACATGGCCAGCAAAATGGAGCCTGGGAAGACACCCCCTGCAAAGCTGTTGCTCCGAGTATACGGACCGCAGGTGGAGAATATCATCGACAGAGAAAACGAGCTTGGCATGCTGCGTCGTTTGGCGCGGAAGAAGATCGGCCCCCGCCTGCTGGGTACCTTTGAGAATGGCCGCTTCGAGCAGTTCTTCAATGCCATCACGCTGACGCCGGCCCATTTAAGAGAACCGGAGACCTCTAAAAAGATTGCCAAGAGAATGAGGGAACTGCACGATGGTATAGACCTGCTTGAGAATGAGAAAGATGGCGGTCCGAGTGTGCTGAAGAACTGGGACCAGTGGCTTGATCATGTAGAGAAGGTGGCTACATTCCTCGACAATGAGCTGCTGACTGGCAGTGGCGACTCAACTCCAGGCCCTGCCGATGAGTGGAAATCCCGAGGGTTTGTTTGCGGCGCCGAGTGGGCGACATTCAAGCAAGCGATTGCAAAGTACCGTGAATGGCTTTTCAACCACTACAACAAGCATAACACCCTGCGAGACCAGCTTGTATTCGCCCACAATGATGTAAGTGACTTCCTAAAGTTCCTTAAGCAATGATACTAATGAGCACAGACACAATACGGAAACATCCTTCGCCTTCGACCCGAAGACGAACAATCGCCATTGATGCAGCCTCAAAATGAACACAAGCAGCTTATCGTCATCGACTTCGAATATGCGGGACCCAACACGCGAGGCCATGAATTCGCAAACCACTTCACAGAGTGGACCTACAACTACCATGATGCAACCACCCCTCATATATGCAACACGGAGCGATACCCGACGCCCGATGAACAGCGCCGCTTCCTCAAGGCCTACGTCGAACACCAACCGCAGTATCCTAGTTCTGGCACGCCGCGTCTTCTGCCCCTGGACAGTCCTGCGGACACAGGAATTACGACGACTACGACGACTCCTGGTTCGACAAGTTCCATCGTCGAGTTTATGCTCGACGCTCGTGTACCTCCAGGCGGTTGGAGAGAGGACGAGAAGCGCCGTGAGGAACAGAACGAGCAGATCATCAAAGCACTCATGGAAGAGACCAAGGTCTGGCGTATCGCGAACAGCGCTCAGTGGGTCGCCTGGGGTCTCATGCAAGCCAAAATCCCCGGACTTGACCTAACCGGTGCGGGTGCTGCTGACCAGGCGAAGGAAGTTGAGGGAGAAGCCCCTGCTCCCGCTGCGGCGCCCGAAGAAGAGGAAGGACAAGGGGATGAATTCGACTACCTGGGGTATGCTCAGGACCGTGCCTACTTCTTCTGGGGTGATTGCGTTCAGATGGGCATTGTCAAGCTGGAGGATCTCCCTGAGAATTTGAGGGGCAAGATCAAGTCGGTTGACTATTGAGCTAGCAAGTAGCTGATCAGCGTGTTTTTCGGGAAGCAAGGCTTGCGCTATAGCTAGTCGTTAGAAGTGCATCTTGACACCGAAACCGGGGGATTAGCATGTACAATTTGTATACAAAGCGTTATGTAGAATCGTGTAACTTGACGCCTCGTTTTCTCCCACCGTTCTCATCGACTCCGTAATAGTAGTAAATAATACCTTGTCGTCCGTACTATATCTTATCGATAAGCGCATCGTCACATAGTCTCGAGCTACTTCAGGACCAGGTTGTTTGGATCAAACATTTGCACACGTCTTGACACATACTAGTTTCGACCTCATTAACAACACGGGAAGTTTTCTTCTGCCTCCTTCCCCGTATCTGGATATTTGCTGTCCCAAGTATATACCCGGTCCAATACTAGCATTGGCCATGTCACCCTGGTCCCGCCTCGCGACGCCCGTGTACAAGAACACGGGCTCGGTGGCTCGAGACCACTTGGCTTCTGAGCGGACATTCCTGGCCTGGATGCGGACGGGCCTCGGCTTCGTCGCGCTCGGCATCGCCGTCGAGCGGTTCTCCCAGCTGGACCTGGAAGATTTGGTCGTGGTGTTACGTCATGGGCCTCCAGTCGCCTCCTCTTCCGCTGCTGGAACCACTCCCCCCACCATCGCCTCTCCCCCCGCGGCAGCACGGCAACAGAAAGGAGAAGAAGACGAAGAGCAGAGGAGGAATGAGAACAAGAAGAAGCCCCAGCTTCTGGTGGGGACCCTCATGGGCATGGGCTCGGGCAGCATCGTCTACGGCACGGCGCGGTACTTTTCCAATTTGCGGGCCCTCGAGCGCGGGCTGTTCAAGCCGGCGTTTCATGGCGTCGCTGTGCTGGGGGCGGCGGTGGCTGGACTCGCGGGCGGTGTTTATGGAGATACTTTGCGGAGGCGGATGAGGAGGGAGGGGAAGGAAGAAGAGGAGCCATAATAGAGAGAGAGAGAGAATGGCGAATGATGGGGAGGAAACCGTATATGGGACTTATTTTTAGAGGGATGTGATCACAAATAGACGCGATACTCGGGCACAATCAAGTTGCCTTTCTCGCAGTTATGTATAGTACAATTTAGAGCTGTACAAAATATATTACATGCCTAGAGCAGAGTGTGTGCCCACTCCCCGTCATAATATTTACATGCCCCATGTGTTCAACAGTTTTATTTTCATTTTCTAATTTTTTCACTGCTTGATCCGTCCCCTCCAATCCTTCACGTGGTCCAGGATGACCTTGGCCGCGGCTTCGGGGCTGTGCTGCCTGCCGAGGGCCTCGACGAAGTCGCCCTCGGGGTCCATGAGGTAGAAGTAGATGCTGTGGTCGACGAGGTAGTCTTGCCCGGGCTTGACGTCGCGCGGGGTGCTAAAGTAGACGCGGTAGGCCTTGCAGATGTCCTTGATCTGCTCGTAGGTGCCCGTCAGGCCGACGAAGCGTGGGTGGAACTCGGACAGGTACGTCTTGAGCGTCGCCGGGTCGTCGCGCTGCGGGTCGCACGTCACGAAGACGGGCACCAGCGTGCCCGGGCGCTCGGCCTCGACCAGGTCGAACATCTGCGCCATCTTGTCGAGCTCCTCGGGGCAGATGTCGGGGCAGTGCGTGAAGCCGAAGTAGACCTGAACGGATTCGTTGACATTAGTACTGGTACATACATGGGATGCATTGTAGTGTTGCCTATCACCAGCCCTCTTCTACAGCTTGTAAGAGGGTCCTCTACTCGTTCCCATAGTGCGAGCAGGTATCAAGGGTTCCATAATGCACGCCGACACAACCAAGTAGGAGAGCAAAACTCACCAGAGAGTACCGGCCCTTCAGATCTACGCTCCCAAACGGCTTCCCGTTCTGGTCGACGAGGTCGAAGTCTCCGCCGACTTTGGGCCGGCCAACGCCCTTGGTAGCCTCAGCGACGCGCTTGCGCTGCATGCGCTGCTTCTCGAACTCGAAGTACCAGACAAGACCGCCGCCGGTGAGGACGAAGAGGGCACCCGCCTTCCAAGAGAACGGGCCCGTCCGGTACCTGCTCTTGGCCTCCTCGACAGTCTTATGCTTGTAGCGGCGCTGCTGCGGCTGGACGACGGCGTTGCACCTTTGCGAGATGGTTGTCGTCGTTGTCGTCGTCGGGCGGCATGGTTGAGCTCGGGCTGTGGTGGAGAGGAAGCGTCGAGAGCATTGTCGGTTAACTGCTACTGCGGCGGCTTGCTGCTGGCACTTTGGCACGATGGAGCGCAGCATCTTGGAGGTGGTCGAGGGCGCAAATGACAACGACATATCTGCTGCGGATCTAGTGTATAGCAAGGTTGTCGGGCCCAATTGCAACGACAGAGTCTCTGGTGATGGACGGCTGGTGTGGGCTGATGGATGGCTGCTTCTTCGACGAAAAAGCTCCTCGGCAAGTTCCGTCCGTAAGTGGTGAGCTGGAGCTCTCGGGTACAAGGGTACAAGT
The DNA here is from genome assembly GCA_039105305.1 of Apiospora arundinis. Taxonomy (NCBI): domain Eukaryota; kingdom Fungi; phylum Ascomycota; class Sordariomycetes; order Amphisphaeriales; family Apiosporaceae; genus Apiospora; species Apiospora arundinis. The sequence goes on along the minus strand of JAPCWZ010000002.1, from coordinate 1,592,259 downwards.
ACATTCATCGCATGCACATCATGACGCTCGCTCCGGTCTCCTCTACGGCGTAGTTGCATGCAAGCCACACACCATCAACATCAATTGGGAGAGGAGGGCTTCAGCCACGAACATACTCGTTGCGACTGCATGATACGACAATGATGAATGAAGATGAATGAATGCCCTTGGTTCAATTGGAATCAGGCCAACCAATCGCCTCTTTAAGAAGACAATGTCCTTCTGCTTTGACTTGCCTCATTCTTACTCACTCACTCACTCATCAGGTCACATTTTGTTTTCGTAGCCAAGACAAGACAGCACTGCCGGTCTCAGGAATGTAAAGGGGGCTGGTTTCCCCTTTCTTTCTTTCTCGCCTCCGCATTAGACTGTATATCTACAAGTACAACAGCGTCCCGTCATCAGAGCAAATATTGGTTGGCCGCTGTATACAAACTCCAACAATGTGTCTCCTTTCTCCATGCCAAAATAAAAGAAGAAAAAGAGGAAAAAAGACGACGAAATCTCTGCTTCTTTCGCTTTCATGAACAATAAAAAACAGCAAACCACTCCACACGCCGTGTCTCCCTTGTCAAGAGAAGAAGACCTCGCCAGAAACACATCGCCAGAAATCTATCTCCGTCTTCTTGCCATCCCTTCTCTCTTTATTCGCACCCATCAAAAAGAAATATGAACAGGTGAAGGGCAATGCCGAGAGAACGCACCATTATACGGAGGCCGAGGGAGATGAATAAATAAACGCGACGAAGTCCGAAGAAAAAGGAAAGAAAGTACCAAAATGCCGGATGCCTCGAAAATGCGACCGATGATGCCAATGACCTGACCCGAGCCCATCCATTTTTTTTCTTCGTAAACTTGCTCGTGCCAGGCAGCTTCTACTGACTAAGCACTGGCTCTCATATGCCCAGGCCCGTTTCTCGTCTTCATGCGTGGGTTGCATTCGAGGTTCTCTCTCCAATGACAAATTCGTGGCGTGGAAGAGAACATCTGGACAATTTCACAATACACCGGAAGCATCTGAGTCCGCGTATCTGATTAATGAAGACAAGACAAGTCTCGCAAGTTGCCAATGCTCCGCCACATACCAACCAAAGTCGGCCTCGCTGTTGATCACGTTACAATTCGTCGCCCATGGTGCCCCCCGTCATTCCAAAAAGGCTTAAAAGATTCGTAAAAAAGACTTGACTCGAGAGAATAGAGTAAGGAATCAAGTCAAAAGGCTGGGAAATCCAACAGACAAGCGTGTTATCCGCGGCTGACTTGGCTGTGGCTCGCACTTGTGCGGCTACGCTCGTCATCTTCCTCGATAACGTCGCTGAGGCGGGTAGGATGGTGATGCCGAGGCATCTGTTCCCAGGAAGCACCTGTGTAGTCTGGTGCTGCCGAGTATGCAGGCTGTTGCTGGCCGCTGCTGCTAGGCGGGTACGGTGCGCCCGGTTGCGTCGCGGGGGTTTCGTACTCTTCTGCACGTACGTCAGAATGGGTTCATGCGATATAGGGTTGCTAACAGGAGGAGTTCCGATAGAGCGTGTATCCTGGATTGGATTCGTCCACGTCGTACTTACCTTCACTGAATGTCCCTTCAGAGCCGTAGCTATCCTGATGATGGACGGCTGATGGCTGTTGATAGGCGGTCTCGCCGGCAGATGTTGCAACAGGTTGCACAGCCGGGGCCTGGGTATAGTCGGAACGGGATGCCTGGCCTCGCGAGTAATCGCTCGGGTCAGGCTGGCCGTACTGCTGAGGATCACGTTGGCTGTTGTGGCGGCTTACACCCTGTGTCATGGGCACAACCTGAACACCACCAACGATGGTCGGGTGACCCAGCTGAAGAGATGCAGTGCGATCGCGTTCTTCCTGTTCCCGCCGGCCGAGTTCCTCCCACGCGCGGCGTGCCTCTTCCTTGGAGATCTGTAACTCCTTACGCATCTCGCTAAGCTGTTTTTGGACTTTGGAAGATCCCTGGGCGTTCTCGAGCGCCTCGCGAACTGCATCCGCGCGGCTCCGTCGCTCTTCTTCCAGCGCTGCTTCGAGCATGGCTGTCACCTCTTGGTTGCGTTCCATCTCGGCTCTCGTCTCAAAGAACCAACGCTGGAATTTGCGCTCAGAAGAAGCTCGTAGACGCTGGAGTTCCACGACGGCATGGAATAGATTCGCACCAGCAGACGAGAGGTCCGTGACTTGGCGAGACAGTTGCTGTGAAAGCGGATCCTGGTTGATCTCTTCCGAGTTTTGCTGCAATCGTCGAATCCAGAACGATGTGAGGCCCTCCCAGTGCGCAGAAAGAGTTTCCCATCGTTCGAACGCGTGCGGGAACGAGTTTCTACCTCGCCCAATAGCCGTCAAGGAGTCAGATCCTGAGCCTTGCTGTGCTTTCGGCGCATTTCCCGCAGTTGCACTGCCAGTCGGCGCGCCCGGAGCCGGCGCCGGAGCTGTATTGGATGATGTTCGATGATGGCGTCGCGGAGTTTCTACTTCAGCACCACCGGGTACGTCGCCTGTGCGGACGCCAGAATTGGTCGGTACGCGACCACTGGCAGCCGTGGCAGCCGTCGGCCTCCGTGCCACATTCGGATCGGTAGGAATGGCACCTTGACCAGCGCCAGCGCCAGCAGCAGCTCTGCGCTCTGCATCTCTTCGCCGCGCCTCGTCCAGCAAACGAGCCTCGTTCTCGGCATGTTCTCGTTCCTGGCGCTCTCGCTCCTCTTTGCGGGCGGCTTCACGGGCTTGTCGCTCCTGCATGATCATCCGGGGACCTCTAATACCAGACGGCGAGCCAACAGGAGCACGAGCGGGTACAGGCCTCGAAGATGAGGCGACATTGCCATTTGTGGTGGCAATGCCACCTCCTCCCAGCAAATCACTCATCGAAGCGAGCTCTTCAACCCAATCGTTGCTCAATTCTTTCGGACCGCGCAATGTCTCTTCCAGAGCGTACAAGATAGCACTGTGGGTACGCTTGGATATGCGAACAGCTGGATGAGGATCAGGCAAGCTAGGACCCGGAGGGTGGGTGATATCGCGATGATACTGGGAAGGGGCGCGTGGCGAAGGCTCGTGATCTTCGTCTTCTTCGCTGCTGAGATCTTGAGATAGCTGCCTCCTGGCTGGACGCGGTCGTATACGCGTTTGCGGTTGTTGTTGATCAGCAAGAACAAACTTTCCCCGAGGTCCAAGCGTTAGGGTGACTCGCGCACTCGACGGTTGCTGAGCCGATGGGTCTTGAGGCTTGGGACTTGGTGTTGCTGTAAAGCGAGGAGTGCGGCGTAATGCGCGATGATGCGAAGAAGAAGGAGTTGTACTTTGCTCGGGCACAGTTGGGGGCGGAGTTTGAGTTTGCGGAGCGTGAGAAAGCCTCGGCTGGTGGTGCTGGCGCTGGTAGGTTTGGGTTGGTGTTGGAGTCTCGTGAAGGTCGTGACGGTCGTGAAATGAAGATGGGGGAATTGGTTCGGTCAGCTTGGCTGCTGTGCTCCCAGGCGTATGCGAGGGAGACAAGATGACGGCTTCACCACGGCAAGTGGTGATGATACGATGAGACGACTCGGATACTCCAGTCCTTTGTCTCAGAAATATATAACTAAAAACTGAGGAGGCCGGTCGATCAAGCTTAGCTGATTTGCTTGCTAAAAAAGCTTAGTGTGTCCCTGAGGAGGTGGGTGTGGGTTGCGTTCATATGAACCCGAACATCTGCGATTTAGGGAGGGTTGAGGTGCGCGCCTTGGCGGAGCACGATCAAGTGAATACAGGCAGAGTAATAGTCGGCGTATTTGCAACAAGTTGGCAGCAGCGTGGTAACTGTGAGAGGAATGTGATGTGCAAGGAAGTATCGTCGGGCGGTGCACCATCGACAGTCGAGGTACCTTGGACAGGGTCCTGTCTTGTCTCTCGTCCTGTCGGTATTGATAAAAAAAACCGGGAGGTTGGTTGCTGCCAAAAGGTTAAGCGGTAAACCCGATGGCTGGTTGACCGCACCAGAGTAGTCGAGCTGGGGTGGAGGGCGCAAAAGAGGCCAGCCAGACGCGTCTGACCATGCAATCAGACAAAACGGTCAGTCAATTGATATCAATTGGGGGACCAATCGACATCTGAGACGGTTTCTGGGTGATAGAATTCAAAGCAGATGCACTTCTGCACAGATAGCCAGGGTCGGGATGAATGGATGGATGGATGGATGAATGAATGAATGCAAGATTGAATGGAGTTGTTGCTGTCATCGCACCCAGCTTGCCAACCTGCCAACCTGCCAACCCAACTTTGCTGCTGCTGCTGCGCCTGTCACTGTTGCCCGACCCAATACCAGAGTCGACCTAACAGCAACAGCAACAGCAACAGCGCCAGCACCTCTTGTCGGCGGCCTCACAAGCTGCCAGTGGAAGTGGCAAATATCCTTTTACAGGCGACAGGCAAGAATCCGAGACCAAGCTCCTATACCAATGGCTCTCCGCAGGGGCGCAATCTTGAGTTTTGAGAGATGATGAGATGCATGGGCCCTGAAGTCGGAAGACTCGACACTACGCGACAACTTCAGCTGGCAGCTGGGCCAGCGCAGTCGCACGGTCCACTGCCTAACAACACCTGCATCTTGCCGCGGTGCTTTAACCATACCGACGACTAAGGTTAGTTGTCTTCCTATGTCATCTTATTAATCTACTCGGCCTCAGATCAACATCAGATCAACACCTAGCAACCTTAGTGTTTGATTTATATAGATCATTGATTGATACGCAATCCAATAGCCAGCTATCCGCTATATCTGATGTGATGTGATAGACGGAGCCTCAGTATACCACTATACTGGTGACAGAACTCACCACCAACCACCACACCCCTCTTCTCTGTCTTGAGTTAAATCAGCCAATCAAGATTGACAAGACACCCAAGCAAGACATTTCGATCTCAGGAGCTTACTATGAGATCTGAGACAACCCCAGACAATCCGGAGCTGAAGCGTGATTTGATGTGGCCTTTTCATTTACCTGGAAGGACTCGACACCTTCTTGCTTTAGTGACGGTCATATTCGCGAACTTGGCTGCTCTCATGCTTCTCTTCCTCTTGGCTTGGCTGAAATGGACCTCTAGATCGCATTTATTAGATCATAGCTGTTGCGTTGGCACTCTGGTGACGAAACATTTCCTGGTTAGCGTCGTATCCCCTGTCGCTCAACCCTGTCATACCGACCCAGGGGAGCGGTCCCGAGTGTCCACTCAGAGCTAGGGGGGTTCGCTTTGGGTAAGCGTTGTTATGGTTGCTGGCTGCTGTTGGACATAATGCTGCATAAGAATGGCCTTTGTGCAACTCTCCGTGGCATCGTGTCCAGAGCCCTTGAACTGACGGCCAGGAAAATGTCGGCAACAGCATGCCACTGTTGCTGGGTCCAAATGGAAAAACTCTTCTCATTCCATTTCGACCCCGAAACGAAGGACCAGGTGAGACCTATCTCAGGAGATCATTATGACAGGCAACCCACCTATTTTCGGTGTGTCGTATGCTAATACCTACTCATGCAAGTAGGTCTTAGGGTTACGAACAGGAGCGGTGCTGCGTAGATTTGGAAAATGGTGGTTTTCACGTGTGCCAAGGCTTGCATCTCCTTTTCACCCACTTGATTGGGGTTCGGCAGCAGAGCAGGGTAGAGCAGGGTGAAAGGTCTTGATTTTTGGCCAATCGCATGGGAATGGGGATTGCCATGGTTCATGTCTGATGAATCCAGCTCGCACGAGTCGGGTGAGTTTGGATGGCATCTGGCATCTTCCGGCCCCAAACCCGGGGCATTCATTGGACCTATCACAAATCTCGCACCTGTTGATGGGACCAAAAGAAAGAAAGAGAAAAAAAGGATCGACCCGTCCCTCCATGAAGATGAGCTTGAAGCTCTGGCCAATCACGACGCGACGAAGAGCCTGTCACGCGAATTAACTTTCGGGAGCTTATCTAGGATCGGCAGCCTTCATGGAAGGGAAGACGCGAGCATTGGATATCCGAGAGCCGCCAGGTCACTGTCCAGGCCTTGACATGTCAAATTGACTGTGTGACCGACCTGCCTACGCACATCCTTGGTATATGTCACCGACAAGGTTCGAGACCTGGCTTATTGGCTGCTGTCGACTACATATAAAGATGATGCTGTCTTTCAGTCTCGCATCTTGTTGGGAGACAGGAAATCTCTTCAGCATACCATGGCTGTGGTTCCAGGCCCGGCATGGCTGCGCGATCCCGTCAACTCGCATGAGCTTTCAGCTCAGCCTGATTTTATCGAACAACGGCTCAGAAGAAGGCAACCCGAAGTGTCACATCCAGTGTGATATAGAGCTTAAACCACTGACGAGACTGAGTAAACCCAGTGGTTTTTCAAGACAGAATACGCACTCATTTCTTCGGAGACTGAGCTATCAAACCCAAAACTTACTCGTAGGATGAACAGTTTTGAGTCCATAGTGTACCCAGGTTTGGTCATTATATTGCTGCTGCGCCCATAAGCATGTTTGTGGGCTTCTTCGGATTTCGCTATAGTCACAAAAAAGACGTACTCACTACCTTCTTCTACTACCTATGGCAGATGAAAGCAAAGAAACATAATAAGCAGAAATAGCAGCCCTTACTTGTATGCGTCTTGATGGCGTATCTCCAGCCTCTCTACGTATATGGATAACCTAGACCTTTCCCTTTATGAAATCTAGCCCGTTCTGAAAATATAATACCGCATGCCGGGGCCATACCTAGGTAAGGAGTGGATCCTTGCCTTTGGCGGGTAAGCCTGTCCGTCCCCCGCTCCCACGCTTCAACATGGTAGGTAAATGCGGGATATAAGACTGGTCCAAACTGCGTACGCAAATCTGCGCCTGAAGAGCTCTGCATACTCCGGGGGTGGAGGACTGGCACACGAGGCACTCTTCCCATTGGGGTTCATGTTCATGGGAGAAGCCCCACGAAGAACCAGACCAGGTAGGTTAACTGACAGCTTCTGTCCTTCCTGTTCGAGTAGGAGCTGCCGTTCTGCCGAGCCCGACAATTATCGCGATGGCCAAAGCAGCATGCAGGCGCCGAAATAGATGAATTGGCGGGCCGTATGTATGTAGTAAGGCCTATCTGCTGGCATGTAGCCCTGTTCAGGCACTGGCTACTGCCAAGAGAAGAAATATTGAATCCTACTGATAATACTGCATCCTGCATAGGCATCCTGCATTGCATATACACTAGCCCGCCCGATCAGTAGGTCTTGCCCGGGAATGGGTATCCGAAGATAACGGAGGGAACAGAGTTCTCCCGAGCGTACAGCACAACAGAACAGACAGGTCTTATGAGATATACATACTTACATAAGGGGCGGCGGCTGCTTTCCAGGTGCGCATTTGGAACAAGTTCGAATACATTAGGGTTTGTCGCATTACAAGCTCTGTGGGATTCAGATGAGATGGTGCAATGATAAGAAGTCAGGTAGATGAAGACTAGAACACGTGGATGAGAGTCTAGTTGGCCCTTCCCGGTTTCCAGAATCACAATCATGGAAGACATGAAGTTGATGAGGGTATTAAGGTTGATTGCACAACATCTTGGATGAGAATTGTGTTACTTTCAGCTAGAAGCATAACTAGAACCTTGGAAGTAACACGAGAAGCCCCCCCTGCCAGGTAGGCCTGAGGTGGAGATTTGCTACAGTGTATGCCCCCCCCCCCCCTGCCTGAGAGGGGGGTCTCGATGAGTGTTGTTGAGGTCTGCCCAGGTCTGCCCAGGTTACATCCTTACACAAGCCCTCCACTTCTAACTGTCACCCCGCAAAGTATGGACTCCAATCACTGTGGCACTCATCCATCAGGTTTGGATGCTGGATACTGGATGCCTTACTTTTTCAACTGGTTTTGCGGTGCAATGCCACGATGCCGAATGAAGAAGCTGGCTGCTGCCCGAAGTACTACCACAATATACGGGCCCAACTAAAGTAAAGGATTATGCATCGAATCGAAATCGAGGACATTCGGCGGTATGAAGTAGAAGAAGTTAGAATTCTCCAGTTCAGGTGAACTGCCGATCGTTTTTCCTTTTTCATTCAGCCATCCGGCCTCCAATGGACCACAAGTTGGGGAGAAGACTACTGAACCAGCAAGCTGGAAATTTTGGATGCCAACCAGACGTTGCCAAGATTGGTCGTGCGACAGGCCGGCTTGGAGATGGCTGCATTAGTAGATGGGAAGTCGGGTGCAGGAGAGTTACGCGTAGTCTCGTACTGTAGTGTCGTGTAATTAGGACGAAAGGAAGGAGAAAGAAAGAAAAGAGAGGATCGAGAATAGCATGCTGGCATGGTTCTAAAAGAGCCTCACTCATCTACACATGCAGCCTTAGGCCGTTGTGTTCTCCGCAAAAAGAATAGCAGTAGCTGAGAAGATACGGCACCACGACCATCATGGATGACTAGACTACTGCGACGTAACCTTAGACCTTGACCGGCCCAACTGCACTGTCCGGAGCGCCGGATCTCTTGGAGATAGATACATAGTGGTCGCTAAGTACTTTTTTTTTATACTTAGCAACCACTACTACCCACCCAGACCAACCTTATTGAGTTGTATGCAGGTGGTGGTTCTTCCCAAAAAAGAAAGTCGAAGACGGTGGTAAAACCTCCAATTGGTCCCGGAGAGAAGGGGAGAGGGGCAGATGGCTTGGAGCGGCTTCATCCTCAAACAGACGCGCTTCAAGCCCTCTCTGTTTCTTCCTCTTCTTCTTCTGCTGCTATCTTTTCTCTCTCTCAATAAGGTAGCGTACGTACTCAACTAGCCAGCTCACCCTCACCCTCACCCAGAATTCTAAATCACACCGAGAGAGAGAGGTCCGTACCTCTTACACACACACCTACCTATGCCCAACTGTAGCACCACAAGCCCGCAGACTAGTTTCAACCCTCCACATGCAAGCACAGTATATATAGACTAGGTGACGGCAATGCATACACACAAGACGTGCGAGCTTTCGTTTGTGGTGGGCTGCACCCGCGCCTCCAACGGCATCTGCCTCCCTCACCATTGCTAGCTCTACCACGTCTACTTCCCATCCGGGCCAACCAGAGTGGACAGGGGACACGATTGTACGAGCAGCGTTTGGCGACACACTGGGGCTTGTAGCTGTCAATGTCTGAATCTGGCTCAAGTCATATCTGTAGGTATGCCGCCTGTATGCCCCGGTCGACCAGATAGGCCATGTATTTTTCTCGGAAGAGACGTGTCTGCCGTAATCCCCAAGTGGTACGGCAGCCTCCCGACGCAAGCGGCCCAAGAGGTCCAAGTGGATATCCCCAAGACGGCTCTGCATGCATACAGGTCTACATATATGTACCTACCTACCGTACCGTCTTCACAGTGTGTTGAGGCCAACCACGATCGCTATCCGTCCCATCACATATCTGAAAGTGATGGCAGAAAACTAAGGTTCATGTATCCGCGAGGGAGGAGGCAGGGAGGAGACGAAAAGTCGGCGTCTGCGCTGATGCATCATGTAATGTACTGGGTGGTTCGGCATGCACTGCACTGCACTGCACTGCCTACTACTGCCTGCTTGCGGAGCAGGAAGCAGCGACACGTTCCTATTGGGCAATTGGGTCGCGCAGCAGTATGCCGATCTCAAATACTTCTTCCACACATTCGGCATTTGTGGCGATCAGCCGCGTTAGAGCCACTGTGCTCAAGTGCTCTCCAAATCAACGATGCAGGTACGGTACAATGGTTTGTTGGCTCTACCGCATACCGCATACAGCATACCGCATACCGCAATCCCCTTCTCCCTCCAAGCCCTCCTACCAGTAATCCTCCAAGCCCTCCTCCAAGCCCCCAAGGCCCCAAAAGCCCCGAAAACCCGCACGTTGAAATCGGCATATTGAGAAATCAAGGAATGCAGATGGTGACGACGATTGTCTCGGTGTTCTCGGCCTCTTGGATTTAGGTTGGTAGCCACTTGCTTCCGAGGCTAAGGGCTATTGGCCATGCTGCATACAGAATGTGACAACAAGTTTTACATATGGGGAACCATGCTGTTGTTGTTCCATGCTTTGCTGTGTGTTGCGTCGTGTCCATCCCCGTCTGTGTTTACACAATCAGATGCAAGAAGCAGGCTCACAGGCTCGGCTGTTGATGCTTCCCACTTAAAACTAGTGTCCAGAATGGGACCAGCTTGGACACCCACCCAGATACAATGCAACACTACACACACGAGGGAAACCTTATGGGGGGTGCCCTGTCTTTCATACGGTCTTGACGGTCTAGAAGTCTAGACGCTACCCAAGCATTTGGCCCAGCGACTTTGAGGCGTACCTAACTGTAAGCGCGATTTCTGACTGTCCCGAGGCGTGTGAAGGAGAAAGAGAGAGAGAGAGTATCCCTCACATTTGACTACAGCCCTTTTCTACTACCCAAGGTAGGGAGAACCGTCTAGGTCAGTCTGTTGTTGCAGACTGGCTGGAATGGGACTAGGTGAAGAGGGAAACGGTATCCGATACATTCTTCCCGCCCCTGGCCGGATTGGTTCCGGATACTGCCATCTTTGCCTAACTGTATGTATCGTCATATCTCTGTTTGTTGTTTATGGCGAAACGAAACGAAACGAACGACTGGTCTTTCGTCTCTCTCTCTCTCTCTCTTTCGGCTGCCCGTTTCTTCTCTTCTCTTCTCTTCTCTTCTCACAAGCTTCATCTGTCTGCTCATGTCATATCATATGTTCGCCGTTGGCACTAGCTAGATGCTGCTGCCGGGTCACTGCAGCTTTTGGGACGCATTGTCTCCCGAATTGCTCCTTTACTAGGGCGGGCCTCCGCCACCAGCACAGCTAGACAGAGGGCTCGAGAGCTCTGGATCGGATATTCAATGGGCAGCCATGAAATGGAGTCTGGCGTTTGTCCCTCGCAGTAGTCGCGCGTTTTTTCGCCGTACCCACTGCCCTAGCTTGCCTAGTTGCATTCCGCAGGCCGTGGCGTTAGTGCGTCCACTTGCGTCCACTTGCGAAGGGGGCCCAGGGCTCGATCGAGTAGCTTGCAAGCCTCCCTTGCTATATTATGCATCTTTGTACAAACATTTTCGCCTGCCAAGTTCGCTTGGCCCACGCAGGGTGCAGCGTGCAGGGACATTCCATGTCTATCACTTGCTTTATCTACTTTTACAGCTCGACTTGTCCCTCGTGTTTTTGTTGATCCAAACACACCCCCGCCTGTCTCGTCCCCGTCTTAGAAGATATATCTCCTGGCACTCCCGCCCTGGCGATCTTGACTCTCCCCCATAGCCTTACTTTCTTGGTACAGGTATAGGTTGTCGACTCTCCCCCTCCAAACCATACATGTCCTCTTAAGCAGTCGTGCTCCCTTGTCCAAAGCCTAGCACATCTCGTCATAGAGACTCAGATTCAAGGCTCGATCTCTTCAAAGGCTTCGACTTCATCACGATCATGGAATCCAGGAACGCCCTCGACAACATCCATCGAGATGACTTCCTCATGGGGTTGGTTCAGGGAAACACATCAGCAGACGTCATGAAGACTCAACATCAACAACAACAGCACTCACAGCAAGGCCTGACAGCGGTGGCTGAAATGCCCAGCCAGAAGGCCAACTTCTCATATCCCCGGCCAGACAGTCGGGTGATACGACACGAACCCACAGATAGTCGATCGTCGATGACCTCCAATGGATCCGTCCCAGGCATGACCGATGCTTCGGACTCGGAGGCTTCCGCTGACGACGACTTCCACTATAACGCCTCTGCAAGCGAGCTCTGGGACAGCTTCTGGCCGAACGACGCTTCCAGGATACAAGGCCTCCAGCAGCCCCAGGGCTCAGCCAGTCCCAGCCTCGACACCCCAGACTACTTCGCGGCCACTGCCGTCCCTTCCAAGTCAGAGGATGACGGCACGATCGCAATTCCGTCGGCGGAGCGTCAGTCTCAGCAACTAAAGGCTTTCCAATGGCCCCTCCCCAGTCCCAGAACATCTCGCTTAAGGCCGATTCATACCAGGGCCCCAGCAACGACTTCCGTCTGCCCCAAGGCAGTAGACGAAGAGTCGGCCTCTTCGAGCCAAACATCTATCCCGGCTCGGTCAACCTCCCTAGTGCCTGAAGCACCCCGGCAGCAGCATTTAATAAAGCGAAAGCCGCTGAGGTCTAGCAAGTCCATTGCCAACTTGAGTGTCAGCAAGTCACGGCCCCACCTCCATCCCCTGTATGAAGCACCCACAGCCTCCACGTCAAACTCGACCATCAAGCAAGATGTACAATCTCTCCCCGTCTCCCCGGCCTACCCTGAGCCACCGTCGATGTCGCTACGGCCCTCGGCTTCGGCCTTCGACATGCGCCGACAGAATGCAGAGGACGCTGCCGCCGCCCTCTACAACAAGACCCACCACAACGCCACGGCACCCCTGGCCCCCCTTCCTCCCCGAGCCTTCCAGCAGCTCGAACAACAACAACAACCGACGATGGCTCAGCGACCCGCGCGGCCGCAGATGGAGCGCAACGTGTCCGTCTTCGAGTGCGACTCGGACGACGACAGCGACTACGAGGCTGAGAGCAAATTCGTCCGCCGCCTCACGCGCGGCCTGCAGCACAAGAAAAGCACCATTGGCGGTGGCGAGCGCAACAGCAAGAGCCATGGCGCCTCGACGCTGAGTCCACCTACCCCCTCCGGCCGGGGATCCAGAGATGGATCCGAGACCCGGAAGCGAGGCGGGTCTCTTGGCCGGATCCTAGGATTGAAGGGCCGCTCATCCTCATAAAAGCCTTACCTTATGCGATGCCTTGTCTGGCTATCACCACACCCGTGGTCAGCCTGATCTGCATCGGTTTCTTCCTTTTCTTATCCCAGAGACCTGTTCTGAAATGGACTCGGCAATTTCTGGAGATGGAATTCGGATCTTGGCTAATATCGGCATTGTTATCCCACACCGCCAATCAGTGCGGCTGATTCAAAACATCCAATGACAGCTCATCAATGCTCTACCACTATACAAAACCACCCATTCGGTCCGTCAGCCCGCCGCTTCTGAATACGGCTGGCTGGTTGATTCCTTCTCTGGGCACGGACGAAACGAAGAAGAAAAACAAAAAACACACAACCTGACACGACTATGTATGACGAGATGTTTATATGATAGAGGATTGGGGAAACCAGGGAATGAACCATGAAAACGAAAACCAAATCTCTTTTACTGGGTTTCTTGCTCTCTTCCCTTTTGCGGAATATCTGAAAAACGAATTCCGCATTGGCATCTCAGCTTTCCTATCGAAATTATTTCCTTTTCTGTCGGTCTGCTTCATTTCAAAGCTGTTCTTTTTTTTATTCCATCTTGGTTCTTTTTGGGGGCGGGCGGCTCGCTTTCCCAACCAAAATTTTCATCGCATCATGGCAATGCGCTTGGCATCATTATTTGTTACATCATCATCATCATCATTATCGCATTACTGCATTGTAGATAGACGGCAGACGGAAACCAAGGGTCTTCTTTCTTTTACTGGGACGGATAGCAAGGGATCTTTGGGGCCAGCGTGTATGCTGGGCATGGGATCAACAAAGAGAAGAAGAAAAAACTTATCTGGTTGCGAAACCGACAAAATTTGTTGTTGGCTTGCTATAATGGATGATGGAACGACAACCACGACACGACAAATGATAATGACGGACGGACGGACGAACACAGAAAAAAAGGGACTATTTGGAAGGACAGACGTCGCAGAGTCAACACCAACAAGTCAGTCGAAGTATTTATATTGTGTTATTTTTTGTAGCATGGACATGAAATCACATAGAAATGATAATGGACTGTATTATTTGTCTACTTTTATATATTTATACGACCAGTCTCTCAACCTGGTGACGACAAGTGAATACCATTCCTCTCTTGCTTGATACCATGTGAACGTCGCCAACCATATTTTCCTCTCGATCACCATCGCCGACTTCGCATTTTGTGATGGCGACTTCAATTTCAGCCCCTAACATTATTACTTGCTTGTGCTGTCTTCCTTGGGCGAAGATAAGTAATCGCTATAAAAAAGCATGCATCAGCTCACTCGTACCTTCTTCGCGAGGAGGTGCAGGAGATAGACTAGACCTCACTTGCTTACCAGCGCACCGAATGGCAGATCCAGAACAGCGGCAGGGAAATCGGCTGTGCTGACCGGGTTTATCGGCAGCGTTTAGGCAACGCGCATACAAACAAGCAAGGAAACGGGGAGTAATCAATACAGAGTAGTGGCTCAAGACGAAATTGTTCATATGCATTCAATCTTGGTATCTTAGCAGTATCTGTAGGCGGGCTTGCTTTAGCTGCCACACATACACGCACACCTCTCCTTCAAACATACGTACACACTCTCCCCCCTTCTCCCTCTTTCGTTCTTGGGCATTCCCTTGAGGGGAGTAACCCCTTATTATCGTGTCGTATGCAGCTCGTATGTACGTCGTCGTGTTGTCCGTGTAAACCATTCCATATGTCCTCTCTAAAACGCCAGTGCCTTCTCGTAATCCATGAACCCCATTATCAGATAACCCCTTGTCACGTAAAATGAAAAATGAAAAAATAGCAGGCACATATATGACTTGCTGTCATCTCTTCGGGTTATTGCAACCCCTCTTCTCGATAATTATGTCCAAATTCTATGTGCGGGTGTCGAATAATGTAACGCCTGGCCGAAGACAATGTACAAGTGGAAGTGTAAATGCATTGGCAAAACTTCTCGTTATACAGGGGGTGTCGTAAATGCTTTTTATGCAAAAGAAGTCGAGTCGTGATCGAGATGGTCGTCGTCTTTGTTTTGGTGTCGTCGTGAGATCATTAAAAAAAGAAGCGCTCGCTAATCAAGCATTTGGCTGTTGCCCGTATTTACAGGTCTCGAAATGTTATGTGCCACATGGGAACCTCTCAGCACCGTGAACTTGGCCTTCTCCAGTGTGTCCGGGTCGTGCAGCTTGGGGTGCAGTCTCCGCGACGGCGGTCTGGTGAACTTGGGCAAGCGCCGAATGCCGAACTTATCATCGCTGTGTTGACCGTTGCCAATGAACCACCGGCTCTGGTCGAGGACGTCGGCGTAGGCGTCCAGTTTTCCCTTGAACGCCGTGCGGTCACGCGGCCACTGGAAAGCGTCGTCGGCCAGGAGCTCGTCGTTGGCGCCGAAGCTAATGATCTCGGCCACGCAGGTGACCGCGTGAGGAAGGCCAAACTGGGCCCTCTTGGGTATTAATGCAATCAGTGCCAGCACGTAAATAACGAGCAGGGCGAGCAGGATGGCGTAAGCAGGAACGTTGGGGTACATTCGCACGTCGCCGGCTGGGGGCGTCATCGCCATGAATAGGCCACCGGCCAGTACGGGTATCAGAATGAACAGGTTCGCCAAGAAAGAGATGCAGGCTACGCGCCAGTGGCGATTCTTGAGCGCCTTCCAGGTGGCCTCCAGGGGCAGACAAGCAGCGTAGTCAGCAAGCAAAGATGTCTTGGCCCTGGAACCTTCCTTCCGCGTAAGCTCACCCCACGGTGTCAGGATCCGCAATGTGAGGTCGAGTGACTGAAACATGAGAAACAGTACAAGGCCAATAAGCGACGGGATGAACGAGTAGAGGAAGTCTGCCGCCGAGAAGGCACCTGGAATAGGCCCGGCTTTGAGGGCGGGGAGGAAGCCACGGTGGATGTCGGTACTCGGTGTGAACGAAACGACAAAGAGTGCGATGAGGAGTACGGAGGCGGCCACCGCCCACAGTATGACCTGGCTCGTTCGGAAGCACCAAGGCAGGTAGCTGTGGAGCCTGTCGGAGCCGTCCTGGTCCGCCAGGGGTCTATGAGACATCCCACTACGCCGCGAACCTCTTTCGTGCACAGAGGCGCCCAGCTGTTCGATGTCGACCTTCTCGTCATTGGTCGAATGTCCAATGCCGTGCCATACCCAACTCGGGTCGTCTGGGGTAGTCCAATAGCCGATTCGATCCCTGTTGCCGTCAAGTCTATCTCTCATTTCGGCCCTACTCGCGGCTGTCTCGGTGCCATCATACAGCTGTGCCGAGTTGCTCTGCGCCACCAAGTGAACGACATCAGCTATGTTTCTAATCTCCCAGCCCGGTCGCATACCAGTGCGCCTCTTGTGCCAAAATACAATAAGGATGATGGTAGAAATCAACAATAGCACATATAGTGCTACCAGAACCCAAGCAACGCCCTGGACGGTTGCCCAGGACCATTTACCGTCGACAATTATGACTGTAAACAGCGTGCTTTGCAGGGGAATTGTAAGGCTGGCAATCCACGTGATGAAATTCGGGACCCAGACTTGCCATGTGCTGACAAGCTGCGGCCACAGGAATGACTTAGGGTATAGGGGTAAAAAGCCAGCACCGCGTCTGTATCGTAGATCGCCAGATGCCATGACCGAAAAAGGCAAAACGCGAAACGCTGCAGTTATAACACATTGAGCGTAAATCAACAAGACTGCCGCGATGAGCTGAGGCATGAATCGGAAAACAAAGTACTGCCCGCCGGTCATCGAGCCACCGTAGCCTGCCAACCCGTCATGGCGATCGCTATAGATAGCACAGAACATGAGGGCCGCAATCATTAATACGCAAAGCACGGCCAGGATCGACAATGACGGAGTCCGAAGGATCCACGGCTTGAACGTGAGCGGAGGATGGCTCCTGATATGCTCGGCATCGGCATCCGAGCAAGCGTGCCAATGAGGAAGGTGCCGAGGGGACCGATGTACGTGCTTTGGACGGTTTTGCGACTCTTCCAACATGGCTTTTCCGTCAGTCCCATACCATCCCGACTGATCACCCCATTCGTATCCTCCACTGCCGGTAGGACTCGATAGCTGCTCTCTAGACGGGGCGGGTGGCTGCGCGTTCGTGGCTGGCATAGCGGCGCCATCGGAAGAGAGTGCTCGTTTGAGCCGTCGGGTTGCCAGCAGTTCCTCGGGGTCTACATCTTCGTAGTAGTTGGCACTGTCAGATTGAGATAGAGACTCGTGAACAGGCAGGGGGTCGAAGAGCCCCGGGACGGTGTTGGGCATGTATCGCATCATAGGGTTTTCCTCGTCAGCGCCCGAAGAGTGTGCTCCCGAGAGACCCCGACTATTCCGTTGCCGCGTCAACGCTTCAATGGCATGTTGGATGTAAGGGGAGTCATCGATTCCTGGAGTGATGGACTCCTTGGTGCGACGGAGCATATCGTCTGTCACCACATTGGCAAGGGACTGGTACTGAGGCCCAGACATGGCGACGGGCTGTTGTTGGAAACGGATTAGTTGGCGCGGGGCTGCAGGTTCGGGCACTTGGTATGTCACCGCCCGTTGCTGGCTTGGGAGAGGGTTCGTTCCATACGCCGTGTTGAAGGGAGGCGGCGACGGGACGAATGGAGCGGGGGAAGAGGGTGTAGAGGGTGGTAGAGGCGAGATAGCCTCAACTGGCTCGTGTGGTCGTTGTCGCAGATGGCGAAACTCTGGGATGGGTAGATGTAGAACGGTGGCCTGGGATGGGCTCGTCGTCGGTGTGGCAGCAGACGAGAATGTCCTATAGGTTTGGTTGGATCCTATTGATTAGAGAGTAGGTAAGCAAGAAGTCTGGAGTAATGTTGTTATGAGTAAGAAAAATGTTCTTTTTTTTCAGAGACGTACGGTCCTGGTCGACATAGTCAGAGGGGAGGCCTTGGTAGCTGGCCATGGTTCTGGAAACGTGTACAGCCAGCAGACGCAGACAGCTCTGCGGTTTGCGGCCTAACAGCTAACACACTCCACTCGAATACCACTTGGAGATATCGAACCAATAACGAAGATGGTATAACTCTAGGTTACTCTAGGTTACAGCTGCAGGTCCACGGTATGCATGATTCATAGCTGCAGGAACGCGTTCTGGTTGGGGGGATTGCCTTTTTTGCTGGATCGTTGACGGGGGGCTGGCAAAGAAGTCTGGATAGACGAGGTTGGGAATACTTCCCCAACCACCGGCTCGAGCAAGCGAACAAGCCATTGCCACACGCTGAAACCATGGCACCGTTTGGAATTACTGACTGAAAGTTGAAATTTGATCAAGAGAATTATTATTATAAAATATAAATAATAATACACATCAACTTACCGAGTATTGTATTCTCCTTTTCTTCTGCAACGTACTTGGGGTTCTCGCGAATTGTTTTTATCTCAATCGTCTGAGACACAAACAGCTCGACTATACGGTACTGCCACGGAAGATGGTCGTTTACAGCTGTTGCTACTAACATGAGAGCTTGGGAAAGAAAAGTGGGAAGGGGGGGGAAAGCTCAAGTGGGCCAATGACGGGCGCTTGGAGAAATCGGGGCTGGCCTGGCAACACGATGTGGGGAGGTTGAGCCGCCTCTAAAAAGATCGCTTCGCACTTCAAGGATCTTGTGTCTCTTTTCTCTCTCCCTCCCTTTGGCTGTCTGGTTCACTTGCAATCATGTGTAAGCAAATACCCGTCAAATGTCAAAGGAAAGCTTATTTACTAGCTGAGTGAACCCTGCATGCAGAATGACAAGTCAACTCGACTATAAATATGAGAGACCTTAAATCGGATACACAGGCTGGTTTCGTTTGTGAGAGAGGCTGAAAGGCTGAGAGGCTGAGAGGAGCTGTTTCCCCATGACATCACGAGCCCTCATCGACCACAGCATTGACCGTAGGCCAGCACCAGCCCATGCAACCCAGCCAGCCTAGACTTTGGTCAGATAACTTGGTCACTCACTGCCATTCGATGAACGAATCCCTAGGTTTAGTAGTACAAGCAGTGGTAAGCTCGAGCTGGCCAGTCCGTTGCTCTGTCTTGATTGGCCGATGATGATTACAGCCAGCATCAACTGACACTCGGACCATATGTTGCCTCTGACGGATCTACATCTTAAAAGTGTGTGCCCACTGATCTGGACAAGGATGGCTAATGCTTTCCAACCTCAAGTCGCCGTTTGCCCTCCCTGTACTCCTTTTTCGGTGTTGGATATGTTGGAGATTTGGTCGCCGCCAGATGATGTCTGGGCCTGTGCTGTAGCCGCGTATTACGCTTGGTAATCACTGTTAGCTGGAGTTGCCGTCTCAAGAATTATAACTTATGGGTTTGCCTTGGGTAAGGCTATTGCAGGTTTGAGTGATAGCAGATCGCAGCCAGATCTCGCCATGTGGTTTGGATGTGCGAGATGGAAATTCCACCCAGTCCTGCCATGGCCTTCGGTAGGGTTTATGTCTATTAGCGAGCTGGCTCATACTGTACAGGCCACCTGCAAGGGTTGGTGATACGCTCTAGTAGACGGTCGAGACACTGACTTGACAACGTCATCCTTTTGCCCGGTTGGGGATGGGCTGGCTTGGTTGGATAGAGCACCGGTTGCAGCACCGTGACACCACCGCTCGGTCGACTCCATCGACAGGAAGGCTTCCACGCACCTTGGATATGACCGGCGACGGTATGGCATATAGGGGTTCGTGAATGGCTGCACATGACCTGGTTAGTTCGATTGTTGCTTTACGAGTCTTGGGTTGTTCTTACTTCGGTCGCCCTCTACAGCGTCGTAAAGTGTTCCCTTACGGGACATACATGACGCTGTATTTAGAAACAGAACCAGGCATAATGTCTTCTGCGTTTTGCCAATATCGGACACATTTCACCTCATCGTGGTCTACCATAGTCATTGACTCTGGCTAACCCTGGGAAGGACACATCTCGACTGCGTCCCCGAAGAGAGTAGTCTACCTAATATATTGCTATATATATTGCGTATATATTGAACGGTTCTAAAGAGGTCGCGAACTATAACAAAGGTCACGATATCGGCTCAAGCAAGATGCCACAAACTACTAGGTTGATTTTCGTCTGAATATTCGATGGTTCATGTAAGGGTTGGCAGGTATAGTATGCAGCGCTCGCTTTTCAAACGCCACCAAGTATCGTATATTTCGCGCATCACGCTCCAATGCAAGATCGTTGGCTGCAGAGATGATAATTCCAGTAGTCTTGACAGTCTTGGTCAGGCTGGTCGCGAGACGACGCGTTGGCCCGCCGTCCTCAAGCATGCAATATCCTACATACCATGCTCGTCGCCCTTACTCTCGGCGGAACTGGAGACGTGATGGAATGGATAGACATCGAGGAACAGGCAATCAAGCCGCTGATCAGGTGGCTGTCACCGGGCCGTCTGAGACACCACTGCTGTCAAACCGTAGTGCGTGTCTCACGCGGCGATAGTCACTTCCCGAATTACAATCAGTTTGGCATGTTGCTGCCCTGCCAGGTAGTCTGATCGACGATTTCGACATCGTCGCAATATAGCTGTTGGATGGGGAAGGTTGGCGTGATAGGGGCTGGATTCCACGAGTCGGGTATCTGTTCAGATGCTTTGGGTATATATACTGGAGGGGGCAACATCTCAGGAAGTGAAATGAAGAGAGCAAGTAGGCAGGCAGAGCACGAGAACGCAACAGCCATTCTATAGTCGTCAAGGTAAAAAATCTAGATCCACCTCTATTCTTCGAAAACCGAAGCATCAAGATGTTGGGCAGCTTGCTACTTGCTGCGGGTCTTGTACCCTGCATTATTGCAAAACCTATCTCGTAAGTTACCACTTTTGATTCCTACTTCGATATGTTTTTGACCGATCGATGATGGATAGCCTGGCCAAGAGCGCGACCTCGACCGACGACATTATCATATACGGAAAGGAGTTGCCCACTCACTCGGAACTCTGGGACTTCCCAACTATCACGATGCGCCGCAGCCGGACCTCAATTGTGCCGCTCCCCACGGGAACCGAGGATGACCTTGATCTGCCCTTCAAGAAGCGTGCCATGGATGTGCCAAGCCTGACGGATGACATTGTTCTCCCTACCTCCACGTACGATATTATCCCCTCTGTCACAGTGACGGATGGCTTGCCCCTGGAGACCGACGATTTGGACCTCCCCTCCCTGGACGAGCGCGCCATGGCCCTTCCTTCCGTGACCCTTGACGACTTCATCTTACCCACCGAGACCAATGATATCCTGCCTTCGCTTACGCTGGCGGATAACCTTCCGCTGGAAACGGATGACCTTGACCTCAATATTGCGGACAAGCGCGCCACCACCATCCCTTCGGTAACGCGCAAGGTCATCCTGCCCACGATGACACACAGCCTTCTACCTTCACTTACGCTGACGGATGACCTCCCCCTCGAGACTGATGATCTTGGTCTCCCTCTTGACGTTGCTAACGAGAAGCGCGGTCTGATGAATCACCGCCCCAAGCACACTGCCAGCAGCCATAGTAGCCATACTAAGCACATCATCCCTTCCTTGACCATCTCCCTCCCGCACCTACCACTCGAGACCGACGACCTCGATATCCCCCTCGACAACGACGAGAAGCGCGACTTGCTGAAGCCCCGCCCTACGCGCACAACTAGCACTCGCAGCAGTCATAGCAGCCACCACTTGCCTTCTTTGACCGTCTCTCGTCAGTATCTGCCACTGGAGACCGACGATCTTGATCTCCCTCTTCTGGATACCAACGATGAGGAGAAGCGTGACGCGGTGAACTACCGCCGTCCCACGACCTCCCGAAGCCATTCCCCCTCATCGTCCCATTCTTCCTCTTCTTCGCATGTTCTCCCCTTTCTCCCCCTCGAGACCGCCGCCGCCGCCGACCCGGACCTGGACTTCGCCATGAATGGTAAGCGTCAAGCGGCTGGTGGTGACGCAGACAAGCGCATCAAGCCTAGCAAGGCCCTCCCTTCCATCACGGCGCCGTCATCGGTGTCGAGCCGCGTCCTCCCCAAGCCGTCGGTCACAGCGCCTCCGCACGTGCATACTTCCTGCAGCGACTGCGGCACCAAGTGTACCTCGGGGAAGGACGTGGACGGGATCCTCAAGTGCGTCGAAAAGTGCGTCGCCGATTGCCTCGCCCACTTGCCGATTCACACAGGCAGTGTCGTTGCCAACTCGTTGTCGAAGGTTGTCTAGACGTCGTAGCAGTAGCATCAGCAGCAGCAGCGGTCACCGCCACTTTGCTGTCGTCATGCAACGGGAGGAGGGAAGAAAGAAAAGCGAGAAAAAAAAGGGGGGAGTTTCATTGTTGTTTCCGGGACCATTATCTTGCGGGGTTTCTTCTGGCTGGAGGTTATCAAACATGGCTCTGATGCTCCGTACAGCCAGTCATTCAGCTCCATCGCCGCCTCTCCCAAGCGGTTTCAAGGTCATATCACGGTCGTTGTCGTTCACTGAGTTCAGGGAAGAATCGGGAGTCCAATTGGATGGGTATTGGACAACGGAATAATGATTGTTATGGTTTACGCGTCCATGTGGCAAAATATGGGAGTTTGATCCGTTTCATCTAGACAATGAGACTCATGATAGATAGATCCGTCTTTTCCCTTCTGCCTCGAGCTACATACGAATCAGCTCGAATTCGCAATTGACACTCATTTTTGCTCTCGGGACCCCGTCTCTTCTTGATAATACTTGCGTGTGCTCTGAGACAACTGGTGGTGATAAGATGACCTGGGCAAGTACATGCTATGCCAATGCCTATGAGAAGGCTCCCACTCCGTTGATGGTGCGCTGGGGTGCATATATGCGGACTTGCTCAGAGTCGTGTACAAGAGAAACACATTAGTCAATAGATAGGGGCACATCGTGCAGTGGGGTGGTGTTGAACGACGAACATAAGCTTAAAAATGAGCTGTCGTTTGGAACAAAGCAAAACATGATATGGTATGCTGTAAGGCAGTTAATGTGTGGTGCCTGGCTTGGTGGTCCAGAGCGCGCGTAACATATGCATACGGGGGGCCCTGTTGTTGGTCCACGTTCCCCGTGCCCACTATCCATATCATAGAGGATGCCAGGGCCCGTTTGGAGATGCAGGAGCGCGCCTGAGCTGCAGACCATCGACAAGCCAAGACGTTTTGGGTTTACCACGGCATCACGACCCTTGCTGGTTGGCTCATAGTAAAGCCAAAAGAAAACCGTCCTGTCGGATGCAGGTCTACGGCCCCTTACAGCTGTGTACGGATGCGTTGGCATGATTGATGAAAAAGACGAGAAGAATGGCCAGAACATTGGGAGGCCCCCAGCACCTGGCTCGTTCTCACAAAGCGATTGACCTTTGAGTCTGCATGCAAGGCATGTATGTGGACAACTATCCCATCCTAATCCGTCGAGGCCGGCCGAGCTGAGGCTGGAGCTGTGGTTTGGCGATTCTGGCGGCGACAACTACTCAATTGGGGAGTGTTGCTATTTTTTGAAGCCATCATAAACTTGTCGAGTCCAGATTCATCTGGATTGCTTGAGCTGACGAGAATGGGCAAGGGTCTCGAGTCTCGCAGGCGGCTCCAGGCCCCATACTTATCATACATGTGCCAGGTGCCTGACGGACGGTGGAGTTGAGCTGAGCTGATAGAGCACAAAGAGGCTCCATCCAAACCTCGGGCGGCCAGGGGGCAGGGGGCCTAGATTGGCATCGGTGCCCTCTCGTCGCAAACCTCGGTTTGATAATAAGCATGCGGAACTTCCGATGTCCAGGTGCTCTCTCAACAGAGGAGAGGTAAATATTCCAGATAGTTTAGACTCGAGGGTTCCAAGATCTCCGAGATACTAAGGACGAAAAGCGCATACACTTAAAAAAAAATTCTGTTTTAGCTTGTTGGATCGTAGGAAACAAGGCCGTTCCCTGCCGATACGATGGGCGCGTAGATGGGAGAACCAGCAATCAGTTCCTTATTAAGGTGTTGGCTCGGTGCTGTAGATCCTTGTGGGCGGCTTTTTTTTTTCTGGACTTGCAGGGTCCTCGGCACCGCTAGGAGTCTTCAGTAGTGCACTGCCATCCGATAATCAACAATCGTCTGTCGTCTAGACATGCCCATCTCACTCTCCTATCGCGCATGGAATATGTTGATAAACACAAGCGCCAAACTTCTGTCCAGCCTATTACTTGTTCGTAACTTTGGGCCCCAGTGACCATAGCCATATAACTTCTCCATCACCCTCAATTCACTTGCAGTTGACAATATGGGGCTTGAAAAGAAGCATGATTATCAGCATACCACAAAACCCTGCACCGGAGTTAAGGCCAACTCAGAGCTCCGCCAAGGGTTCAGGTTGGTTGTTTCAGTATTCAGGTGGCATCAATGGCACACAGCCTTCGCCATGTTGCTCGTTCCATACAAAGTAGAGGCACGTCCACCGGAAGCGGGGTCCAAGATTGATTGAAGGGGGAATACCAATACCAACACAACACTAATACCAATACCAGGCTCTGATCCCCCGGTATGCTGACACTCCTTGTCTGTATCCTGCCTGCCTTCCATCTCTTGTCCCCTTTTTGTGCCGAGTGCGGAGTTGTTTTATCACATCAGAATATGCAGTGGGCTGCTGATTCCACTGGTACACAATCGTCATGGCTATTGTACAGAGTAGCGGGCATTGGGCATATCTTTGCTGTGCTAGGAAGAGAGTATGAGCTCATCGTATTAGCATATTGCCATGGCATTTCAGCCTGAAGGCTATCGGCCGGCAGCCATTGATCCATTTTGTCTGTGCTCCGCACGTCGCACGTCACACGGTGCTTGACAGGTATGGGCGCGCAGGTTCTGTCAATCAGAGACAGTCGTCATACAGTCTGCAATTCGGCCCCCAAGCACTGTAACCCTATCAACTAGGGGCGGCGGCGGGCCTTGCTGGAATACGACGAAGAAAAAGCTTGGAAGAGTCAGCTAAGCGAGGAAAACCTGCACAAACCCTCGTGTCAATGACGAGCTTCTTTCTTTTCGGCATGCGCATCAGTCGATTCATTCGCCTGCGCTGACTGTTTTGTTTCGTTTTGCGATGTTCAACAAACACATCTACTACTATCTGCATCTGAATCTGTACACTGTGATGATTAGTTGGTTGTCGCAATTGAGGATCAAAACTAGCGCCCTCTACCTACCTAGGTACCTATCATCTACCAGCGTGCCAGATGCTCGTGCTCCTCTTATTAGCGACTAACACTTATGCATGCGCCTCATCCAAGACCCATATCCACCCGATTCGTTCCCACGTTTTTTGAAGAGAGAGGAAGGGTGTCGAGTCTTTGGACTAAATACCCGATTTGGTCACGGCTCACTCAACATGATGGTAAACAGTTGCCGTTCTGGAACCGGGAGGTGACAGCTAGTTGAGCCGGGCCACCAGTGAAAGGCGATTCCAGCCCTCCAAGACGAAGAAGAAGGTGAAGAGAAAAAAAAGAGCTCAAATGGGCTTGTGTTTGGATTCGGCAAAACAACGTGCTTGCTGGGTCAGCGGCCGGCCAGGCTGGAGCCTGGTCAATCGCCTGATGGGATTGATTGATGGCTAGATGGGATGCCCAGCCTAGCGTCATATACTTGAATGCTTGGGCATTCTGTACGCGTTGTGCAGCATCCAGCGCGTAGATGGCCAGGCCAACGACAGTACGAGGAGTACTTTCAGCGGCGGTAGTGGAATAGTTTCAGTGGCGTACCCAGCATGGATGTTCATGGATGTTACCCGCTGCATCCGTGAAGAGTTGCTGATGAACGAATGACATGCCTCCTGACATGCCCATGTCATCCTAGTGTGTTCCCATCCACCAAGTCGCCCATCTTCCCAGATCCCGCCCAGGTCAAGCCCAGGCTGCCAAGACTACCACCTAGACCCGGCCTATCAAATCAGCTAGAGACGCCATTCTCCGCATGGCACATCTGCACTGCTGCAGCCCGATAACCAACTTGGAGCGCGCTGCTGCACGCTACATTCCTTCTCCCTCTTGAGTCTTGAGTCTTGAGTCTTCGTCCTGCTGCTCGGCCTCCACCCATTTTCCCGCGCTTCAGTTCACCATTCACACTTGTCGCTTTCCCCCCTCATCATCATATACCTCATTGTAATTCCCATTTCTTCACACGGTAGACCTTCGCTGGTTGACGAGCTGCCTGAGCAACCAACACACTACTAACTAACATATACCCATCCCTTTTTCTTTGCAGCGCCTGAACCATAACGCCCAAGAACCATAGACAGCACAGCAAGGGACTGTCTCACCACATCGACTGAAACCCAAAATATTAGGTTCAACTGCGCATCCAACAAAAAAAACGCCTTTTGACGACTCATGCGTGATCGGAGAAATGCATACATGAGCTCGTACTTGCATACTTTAACAAACCACCGACACTCCGACCAGCAACATTCCCTGAAACCGGAAGAAACACTTCCTCTTCAACGGCTCGCCGAATAATTGTTACCGGCGGCACAAAACGAGGATTCATACAGCATCATCAACTCAACTTTATTGGACTGTCATTTGCATGCCTGATTGGCTCGCGACGACTCGAACCACGCAGCGTTAGGGGACCTCGTGGTCCGTAAGCCAGTCCAGATGGACGGGTAAGTGCGATTCTGTGTTACTTCCCCAATTCCTGAAAGCCTGCCGTGACACATTGACACATATTTACAATTCCCCCTCTCCCATCCTGCTCCTATTTTCTCTCGATCTACCCTATTGCCTGGATAACAAATATGCTCGGCTTTGGGGCTATGTCGACGTCTTACAATTGGTTTTATTCCTGAACAAACTAACATGGGGAAATACAGCTTCATCCACATGGCGTCATGGACAGGACACCAGAACAGCTCTGGTCCTAGTACGCCGCAGCGCGGATTTGGCCATTTTCGATCTCTTTCCAGCTTCTCAGGCGTAGCACCTCGCACCAAATCGCCGGCACTTGTCAAATCTCCGTCTTCATCACAGCTATCGAGCATGACGGCGCCAGAGGAATTACCGCATTCGACGCTCGAGGTCCAAACGCCGCCGCCGAAGAGGATGCCGTCAAAGCAGTCTTTAATGGAGGACCAGGAATTTAGCACACATCTTGGTCCGAGAAGCAGAGCCATGAGCCGCGTTGATGGTTCCATCTCCGAAGCTCCAACCCACCATCCCGATCTGGACGACGAAGTCGCGACACTCAGCACCAAACTTGTCAATGCACTCAACCACCAGACCAACCTAGACGACACACTAAGCTCTACTCGCCAGGAGCTGGAATCCTCAAATGATCGGATACGTGAGCTCGAAGAGCAGTGCGCACGCCAACAGGAGATGCTGGCTGGGGACGTCTGGGTCAAGCGGAAAAGCGTCGAGATTGAAAAGAAAGAATTGCTGAACAAAATCGTCGAGGAAAAACGAGTGCGCGGCGAAATGGAGAAAGAGAAGAAGAAGATTGAGCAAGAGTTGGAGAACCTGACGCAAGCCTTGTTCGAAGAAGCCAACAAAATGGTCATTTCGGCCAAGGAGGATGCCCGCCGAGAACAAGATGCACTTCAACGCAAGAACGAGCAACTGAAGGCCCAGTTAGCCGACAGCGAAAACTTGTTCAAGTCATCACAGGAGCAGCTCGTCCAGCTCAAGCTTGTCTTGGAGCAGATGACAGCCGAACGCGACGACCATAGTGGGACCACGCCATCTTCTCCTGGATTCAGCAAGTTCGCTCCCACAGACGAAGACGGAAACACATCCGAGGCCATCTCACAGAGCGGTATCACGGAGCCCTGCTCACCTACATATCCCACCAATCTCACTCACTTGCTCCAGCCCGTGGTAAGAATGGACCTGGCTTCTTTCGACGACTTCATGGCTCTTGTCAATGTTTCAAAAAGAGCGCCTAGCCGCGCTTCCTCTGGCTCGTATAGTGGACTGAGCCTGGGACTACTCAACTCAACAAATGCTAACCCTGCTCCCTCGAATGCGTCGACAACGTCGCTGTCTGCAGCCGGCACATCTATCCACTCCTTGTCGCCCCAGACTCCCAACACCCCAGCGTCCGCCGCCAGCAACGGTTCTTCTGCGCCATTACCGCCACTGAAAGATAGCAAATTCTACAAGAGGGTTCTTGCCGAGGATATTGAACCAACGCTGCGACTAGATACGGCGCCTGGGCTGTCATGGCTTGCCCGACGAGCCGTGATCAGTGCCATGACTGAAGGCACTCTCGTCGTCGAACCTGTCCCATCGAATAGCCCGTTTGCGTCCATAAGTAAGCCGCAATTCTATCCATGTTCGCTATGTGGCGATACGCGCCGGGACGAATCTCATCTGCGCAACCACCGATTCCGAACAAGCGAGGCCGACTCTGCCCAGCGTTATCCGCTTTGCAAGTATTGCTTGGGTCGTGTACGGTCCACTTGCGACTTCCTGGGCTTCTTGCGCATTGTGAAAGACGGTTTCTGGCGAGCTGATGACGCTGATTCAGAACGGGCCGCATGGGAAGAGAGTGTAAGGCTGAGAGAACAGATGTTCTGGAGCCGCATAGGAGGTGGAGTTGTTCCTGTGTCTCATCCTTTCCACGGTCATGCGGAGAGCTCGGCGGAGAAGAGTCCGCGGATGAGCGAAGATATTCAACCTGAAAATGTCCCCCTCCCAGCGGAACCCGAGAGCAAGGACGAAAGCGAAGCTCAAAAACTACCCAGAGATGCGTCCGAGGTCACGCTGACACCTGAGTCGAACGCCACGGAATCGCCTGAAGCTTCGGACCCTGTTGAGCCCATCACGATACCCGAAGCCCCTGTCACTCCCATCAAGACCCCCAAGGCATTTCTGTCAAATGACGAGGAGCCGACGAGCTCAACGCCCGAGCCTACGAGCTCGCAGACGCTGGAAGCCCCTACTACCAAGCCAGATGATGGCGTGAAGCGGCTCTCTCTGACTATTCCTGGGGCATTCCAGGAATGAGTCAAGGGAGGAGACCTTCCAAGATAATATTTTCTTGTCAGCTCCTTGACGAGGGAGAAAGCTGGCATGTCGTTTGTTTATACGATGCTATCACTCACTTAGACCATTTTGTGTAATATTAGTCCACTAAAGTATGATGGACCTCTCTATCCAGAGGTTGGGAAGGTGCATGGAACTTCATGGCAAAGGCGTTTTGGGGCATTTTTTTATTTTTTTATCTTTTTTGTAATGGTCTAATCCACAAGGCTTGGGGACAACAGTTGTAATTTGGGACACAGCTGATCTTCAGCGTGGAGGCGTTTTGGAAGAGCAAGCATCCTTTTCAGGGCTGCAGAGACATTGCAGCCATTGTGTTGGTACATCCGTTTGGGTTGATGCATTTTGAGGATAGTCGGCCCATGAGGGGGAGGACAGGGCCAACGAACGAGGTTGGCACTCATGTTGGCTGATCGTCTAGCCTACTACGCTGTGAAAAGATCACGGTTTCGGTTCCGTATTAGTAAAGGCCTCTCTGTCTGGGGCCTTACATAACAACATATATGCTTATGTTAATTGATGATCTGTATGATCTCAAAAAACTGATCCATTCAACTTGCATAATTTCTTGACTTTTGTGACAGGCCCCTATATCGTTGATCCTGCTTCGTTATTTTATTCTGGGGATTATGGTGTAACCATACAATCACCGCAATGTCTTGGAGATGAGAAGCCCATCCACGATTGTAGCCCCTTTCTCAGATGGTTTTCTTGTTTGCGCTTTCCCACCGCCAAATGCTAATTCTAAATCAATAAAAGGCCCACATCGACGGCCGGGTCCCCGTGCTTGCGACCCTCTCCTCTGGCTACATGCCCCTTTCCACTCGAGCCATTGCGAGATTGTAGATAACCCGGCCACTTCACGATCTTGGATGGGCACCGTCGTAGTGTCTTCCATTAGGCTTCTATAGGACCCGGCCAGCTGGCAGCCTCCATCTCGAGATGCACCGTGTGTCTCCTGGTATGGAGCCGCAGTTTCGCACGGCCGGCAAACCAGTATGCGGTAAGTGAATCTGCTATGTCTGTGGCAAACCCAGCCCCACAGCTTCCGCTCCGCCGCGGGCGAGGAGAGACCCTGCTCGGTCCGATGACGAACCCGTTCGGCGACGATCCGTCATTGCGAAGCAAACGTCAGTCCCGTGCTTGCTCTCTCTCTCTCTCTCTCTCGCCCAAAGCCTTGGCGACGGCTCAGGACGGAGGTCAGGCCTGCCGCGCACCAGACAACCGCGCCGAGGAACAAGATACTAACGTTAGGAGAGTTGTGTAAGTCGAAAAGGATCTGGGAGAGTCGCCGTCCACTTTAACATGCCTTCTTGTTAGCTAGCTATTTACGGGCAGGGTTCGCAGAGCCAGAAACCTGGCTGAGTACCTACCTGGCACGTAAACTACATGTACTATGCATGTAAACTATTCGCATTGGGCACTGAACACTTGACATGATAATAAACGGGAGTTTTTGTTGACGACTACTTGTACGCGTAGGGACCAGTTACACATGCCAGAGCGGATAGCTTCGAGATACAGTGGGGTCTCAAAGGGTATTCTTGTCAACAAACATCCATCTCATCATTTTGCTAACTAACTGCAATTATGTCGAACTGGTGCATCGGCAGAAGATATATCTACTTTACTTAATTTTTCTTGAATGTAATAACCTAGTGGCAGCCAGTGTTGTGGCGAAAGAAGGCAGGAAGGTGCAGTGGCATGATTTCCCTGGATCCGCACTTGTAAAAGCACAGTCCCGTCCGTCCCTAGACCCATCAAAGCAACAAACCTTCTTCCCTTCTTCCCTTCTTCCCTTCTTCATGTTTCTTCCATCAGCAAGCTTGCTATTTCTGACGACCTGACCTTAAGGGCACACTCAAACGGCAAAGGGTGCCTTCAATCGAGGAGAGAGAACGAAAATTGTCAGCCAATCGGTTGGTTAGGCAAGTTGTTTGCTGTTAAAAATATCGACTTACCCTCCTAAACCCACAGAGACCCCAGGTTCCGGTATGATGGGTTTCCCTTCGTCATCCAGGACTTGTTCGAGCTCGAACGCGGCCAGGAAGGTTGCCAGAAACATGTAAACACTTGCAAGGGCCAGCCAATTTCCGGGACACTTCCGTCGACCAAACCCGAAATTCCCAAGCGGGTACGGTTCGCCACGGTCGTATCGGCTCGGATCGAAGATGAGAGGGTTCTTGTACGTACCGGCGTCCATCGCCATGGCCGTGGTATTTGTGAGCACCATGGTACCTGCAGGAATGAACATGCCTCTATAGACATCGTCGCGCAGACTCTTGTGCGGTATGTTCAGAGGGTTCAGTGGCAGGCATCTCATTGTCTCCATGATGAAGTCGTCGAGGCACTTCAGCTCGCTGCGATCGTCAAATCCGGGTAAGCGTGCTTGGCCCCCTGAGCAGAGTATCATGTCAAGTCTAGCTTGGATTTTCCACTGGACCTCGCGGTGCCTGGTCAGGAACAACATGCAGGAGAGTATCGTTGCCCACGTCGTGTTCCCCCCGGCAATGACGGCGGCACCCGTGGCTCCCTTGATGTCAGCCAAACTCGCTTCCTGCGGCCTGCCTGCCTTGGCATTCTCGACAAAACGGTCCCAATGTATCTTCATGAATGATGACGGCGCAATACCTGCTTCTATGGCCCTCATATTGGCATTCCAAGGCAGGTCATGGATTGCCTGAATGGCCTTGCGGCTCTTCCGGGCATGGCGCAAAGCGGATGACGGGTTGAGCCAGTCTGGTACCAACCGAATTGGCGGAAATATATCAACAAGACTTGTCCCTGCTATTCCACCAGCGGTGGTTGCCTGACTTGCTGCTTCAGTCATCTCACAATATTGGGAGCTTTTGCTGGGAACCTCCTGGCCAAAGGCTATTCGGAAAATGATGCTCGTTGTCATCAAAAGTGTAGAATCACTCCAACTATCTGGGCCCTTTATCAGAGCTCGGACAGCCTTTCTGCTTTCTTGTAGCTGCATCGGGCGAAATATCCCGACGTTGGAGCGAGAAAACGTGGTCTGGAACATTTTCCGATGAAGCTTGAACTTGTCGCCCCATTTCAAAAACGTTAAGGTACGGCCCCAGCCCATGCTGATCTGCGTTAGACCCCAACTCCAGAGAAATGATCTGTACGAGCGACTCACATCTCGAACAGGGTAAAATCTGGCCTGTCGCAATAATTGGCTCCTCGCTGGTCAAGTAACTCGGTTGCGGCTACTGCGCTATTCAGCACCACCATGTGCTGACCAAGCATGTTGACATAGATGATGTCTGAACCTGTGCGAGAATATGTTTAGCCGTACGTCAAATCGGACTAACTTCGCACGACGGTGTATCTTTACTCACCATACTCTGTGCCCCATCGTATGTAATCGCTTTCTGGGTGGTCAGCACTGACCTGACCCAGGTTTCCTATGAGGAGTCTCCTTGGTGGCCCAGGTGGTAAGGGGTACGGGTTTCTCTTTCCGAAACGGCTCTTCCACAGGATGAAGACTGCTAACGCCGCGAAGAGTACCGCGCCTATGAGGCCGTGGAGTTGAGAATCCATTTTCAGCTTATGGACAGTACCAAAGAATACCAAGGCTTCGTTCTGATAATCACAAATGATGGTCCTGAGACCCAGGGAAGCGTCCTGAGACTGGTATAAATAGGTATTTCTAGGGAAGGTATAACTTGTCTGACAAGCACAAGGTGTTTCTCACAAACACAG
This sequence comes from Apiospora arundinis, assembly GCA_039105305.1. Taxonomy (NCBI): domain Eukaryota; kingdom Fungi; phylum Ascomycota; class Sordariomycetes; order Amphisphaeriales; family Apiosporaceae; genus Apiospora; species Apiospora arundinis. The sequence goes on along the minus strand of JAPCWZ010000002.1, from coordinate 1,559,805 downwards.
GGTAGCGAGTTAAGCGAGTTGTCCAGCTTAGGGCGGAAAATGAGGCAAATAAGGTATTTCATACAGGATCAGTCGTCGATGATCCCAGCGACTCATCCTCCAGGGCACCTTGATGTTCGTCATGGCCACAGCCCCCACATGGGGTATCCTGTGCCGGTTCCCTTCCGTGATGGGGTTCCTGAAGCAAAATAGGCCAAATGGACAATTGCCAACTATCCCGCAAACACGATTGGAGGGATGAATGCTGTGGAACTTTGGCTAGATCGAGGTGGGAATACTCGGACCCTATCGCGGCATACAGTTGCGGGGGAAGAGGTGCCGACCCCTATCGTCTCCATAGTCTTGGCTGAGAAGGACCGAGGAAGGGATGAAGACGTTGACGTGGATGGCAGACGACCAAAGACATGATGAAACCGGTCAAGTGGAAATCTTCACCAATGATGCTAACAAGTAGGCGATTGGCAAAGATTGCAGGCAAGGTTACCACGGACTACAACTCCAAGGTATGTTTGTTTGGCTTGGCTTCGATTTGCATGTAGTCGGTCAGGAAGACGAGACTACCCTTCGCAACCCGAGGATGCAGTACCAGTGGGGGGAGATCGTGCCTACCCGCCTTGATGTGCAGTGCGTCGCATTATATACCATTCCACGCATGATTTTAGTCAGAATACGGTCAGTGAGCGACTGCAGTCACGGGCTGATCCGCGACGAATTGCCCATGGCAAATCTATGCATTGGACTTGAAGAGAGAAGTTGCCGTCGCGGCAATGCAATATTGACGAGGTTGCCGGGGGCTGTCAAGTTGCTTGCAAGCCACACGCAGCCAGCACCTGATCGATGCCGATTCCTGGGCTTTTCATTCACCAAGGACGGGGGAAGCCATTGGACAGAAAACTGGGGTTGATGCTGACTGCCCCCTCAACATCGACTCTCCCATTTAGACGTTTCGTTTCTCCAGAAAGCAGAGCGGCTGTTGTATGAAAGCAAGGCTCTTCTATTGTACATGGGGTAAGCACAACTAATCAGCCAGCGCAGCAGCCTATCAGCCGGGAAAACAAGCAATCATATCAGATACGTAGGGCCGCAAAACCGTCTGTCCGGGCCGACACACAACACACAACCTACCCCCCCTTGCATTTGATGGCAATCAATAACTGTGAGGGTCTTTTTATTGAACTACGCACTACGCGCGCTGAGCCCCAACGCCAAACTGCGAAGCGACTTCCTATTCCGAAACTCCTGACACTATTCTGCATTCGTTCGACTATGTAGGTAACGCTATAACTCCACCATTTTCCTGGAATCCTTCCTTGGCCTTCCTTATCTCTGCATTTTCCAGTGTGAATGTGAGGACGTCTGACGGCAGCCTGCTTGTGCCTCGAGCCTGCTGACCAAGCACCTTACATCAAGTCTTGAAGCCGCAGGTGGGCAAACAAGTGAGCTGGCGTTGTACCGTCATCCTGGGAGAAGCAAATACTGGCTGGATCGTCACCTTGGTCGCATTGCCGGGTCTGAGGAGTTTGCCGGCAGGGCAGTTTTCACTTCATCCGGCAACACCAGGTGTTTTCTTGGCAGGGCAAATGAACGAATAGGCAGGCTGAAGAACTACCGCATACTACTTTGTACGCCATGGACCAAACGTCAGACAACAACCCATCCGTTGCTTCGGTTTCCCCCACGCCTGTCTCTACGCAGATATCCACTTCGAGTGCGCCTATCAAAAGGAGAGCGCCTATAGCTTGTCGAAGGTATCGTGTAGTTCAATTCGGAGGAACCTTGACATCGGTTACTTATCATCTACCCCAGGTGTCGGCGTATGAGAAGCAAATGTATCCACGATAAAAACAACGGGCCATGCCAGGGATGTGTAGAAGCTGGAAAGCCCGACGATTGGTAGCTATGACTCTCGTCACCTGACCACGCTTCTGTTTGCTCTTGCTGAGATATAATTAGCTTCTATCCGGGTCGCGGCGAATCTACCGAGGACCGTCAGTTCCGTCATCCGCGTCAACGGGCGGACAAGAAATCCAATGGCAGACCACCAAGGATGAACAAGGAAAATGCCGTCTCCCCCAGTCTTACGACTAGCAGCAACACGCTGGAATGGGATGGTGATGAGCTGGCACTTCTCGCAGACGTGGAAACGGTGAAAGAAGGTGTCCGAGCCTTCAACCGCCATTTCTTTCAACTGGGGTTCATCGCAATTGAAGATTTCCTCGGGCAAGTAGAAAGAGACCCTGGAAAGATAGGCCCTTTTCTCCTCGTGAGTATCCTCAGCATATCCGCAAGATTCAAGAGAAATTACGACGCCGCACAGAAGATTGTGAAATCCTACCTGGACTGTGCCGAGAAGCTAGCTTTGCGGGAATTGTACCAGCCTATCACTCTGGAAAGATGCCAGGCTTTTTTCCTCCTATCCATCGCCCAGCATGGCATGGGAGAGACAAGTCGTAGCAATGTGGGTTATCACTGGTATCTACACTGAGTGGACGGCACATTGATTCCGACAGATAAACATGGGTATAGCCATATCGATGGCTACCGAGATGCGACTTCACCGCGAAGAGACGTTCCAGCTAATCACCGAAGATTCAACCCCCGAGGCAATAATCAGGGCTGAATCTGCTCGACGTACTCTGGTGAGTGCTTTCATGGTCGACTATTTGTTGCTCGACAAGCACATGTTGTTTCTGCCCCTTATTTTCTGTACACTGACCCAAAACTTTGTGTATGAAGTGGATGCTGCATAGTGAGTAATTCCTACACCAACAGGTATGTTGTATGCTCAGAGATTAGGCCAGGACAACCTCCATTCAGGCCCCTATAGGCCGGTTCTGCTTGCGGCGAGTGACATCACGACATTGCTTCCCTGCAACGAAGAGGAATTTCGCTGCGGTGAATACCAAGTGACATCTCGCGCAGCTCTGGCTGGTACGCCACCGGCTGATCTGAATCCAACCCTGACAACACTCAAGAAACGTTCGCTTTTCGCTACTCTCATCCAAACCCACCACATATGGGGCACGGTTGCTCGCCGAGCCGTAGCAAACGTGAAAAGCTCCCAGCCTAACGACATGAACAGCGAGTACGCAAAGATAAGAAAGCAATTGGCTGACTTTGAGGAACAATTGCCACAAGATCATACTTTTAATCCACTGTATCTACCAGGTTACCAAAAGGAAAACGAGGATCTTGTGAGCTTCCCTACGTTGATTGAATGATGGGGTGTGATGTCCTGACACAATACAGGCCTACCTGAGTGCTTGTGCAACCCTGAGGCTGAGCAACATTGTCCTCCGTAAGGCATATTTGGGAGAGTATGTATCATCAGTGCCCTCTTCTATGCCATGTGCTGACCGCAATACAGCATGATCCGCTTGTTGAAAAACCCCCATGGCCCTGAAGCAAGGATTCTTCGCGCAATAGCCAAAGAGCTCTTCGATAATGTCTACCAACTCTACGCGCAAATCCACGCCCAATTCAATGACATGGACAGACCCCTAGAAGAGATGGTTGGGTCTCAAATGGCCGTACGTGGAATCTCTCATATCGCTCCTCAGTCGGCTGTCTAACGAGAAACAGGCATTTTGTGTTTATAGCTGCGGGCTGCTTATATCTTACCTCGTCAAGTTTCCTAAGCGTGAGTATATTGCAAGCGTGTTGTTTCCATGACAACTATTGAGTGGCCTATAGTTTATCAATCCGATATGAAAAAGGATACGCCTACGCCAAGAGAAATGTACGCATACATCATTGACGTTCTGGAGAAAGCCCAGGCGATCTGGCCTCTGGCTTCCAGTTGGCTCGCTGGCCTGAAGAGTTGGATGGGCGACCAAAATGCGGGTGGCGTGTACGAAGGTGTCTTCATGGCAGATGGCGTAAGTTATCTCCAAAGTCTCTGAGGGAATCCCGGCGGAAAACTAATCCTGATCTCATGGATAGAATGGCCCACTTCCACATGCTTTTTTGCATCCCCCCGTTACTACGCCAGCGGACAAGATGACAGGACTTCTCTCGCCCTCCTTCGTCCATGGCAAGGCTGAACACAAACAGGTTCTTGTTCCCATCACACATAGCGAGCCCGCCATTCTGCCACCTCTGCAATCGGGTCAGCCAATTTCCGTCGACCCCCCTTCGCTCCCGCCACCACCACTTACTGGGTACGTCAGTCCTACGCAGCAGCAGCCGCCGCCGCCGACCCAGTACCATCATGCCCAGCACAGCCCTTACTCGTCGCATATGTCCGATTACGGCAAGCTCGACCACCATCACCATCACCAACAACACTACGAAGGAGGCATGTACACCCTCCACCACAGTCAACACGGCGGCGGCGGCGGCACGCCCACCACCCAAATATCGCCGCAAGTCGCCAACACGTACGACCAAAACTCGGCCTTCATACCGGAATACCACAACTACATACCCACGGCGAACGACGGTTTCAACCTCCATCTCCAGCAGCTCATGGGCACAACTTGGGATGCGGATGCGACAGTCCCGCTATATAACCAGCACCCCCTTTCGGACATGTCGACTCAACCGCCGGCATAAAAAGGATGTGTATATATGCATGCATACATGTCTCCGGCTTCTTTCCTTTCTTTTTCTCTGGTCCCTAGCGTTGTGGTAGGCGGTCGGCGCAGGTCTGATTTATTTTTATTTTCGAGGCAAAACCCCCAACCCCCAACCCCCAACCCCCGGACTGGACGTAGTTGTTGACGGATATACCCAGGGCACACAGAACTGATCTTTTTTACATAATGCGTTCTCTGCTTGGAATGTCTATATAATGTTGTTTTGGTAATATCTTAGGCTGGGTAAATGATTAATGATTAACGATAAATGCCTCCATACGTACTTGCATCTGTTGTCTCATATGATAACCAGCACAACCCCGTTGAATACTGTGTCAGCATGGAGAGGTCTACTCACTTTTTCACTTGGCCTTGTATGAAGGGCAAGCACCAACGGCATGCCTCATCCGGGGAACTCAAATGTTGGATATGAATTTGACTGAAGCACTACAAATCATCTTTGCCAGAAAGATCTTGATGCAAGTATGGGGATTAAACAACTTTATTTATTTTGCTTTCTGCACTGAATTAGCCGGGAGAAGACTAGGCAATGGCGCTTTTCGCCCACCATATATGTATCATATCCTGCCGGAAAGATGCACAAGGGGTAAGTGATGGTGTGTTTCACCGGAAACACGAGATGTGATAAGACGACAATCTAGCCATCCATCCGACATCCCAAAGAGCGCATCACATTTGGGTCTCTCCCTGGCTTCTTCATCGTGCGTTATAGAGTGCTTGCCTCGAACCCTTGTGGCTCCAAGGCTAAGGGCACCTCCCTCGTCCTTCGTTGGTTGCGTTCACTTGAACAAACCTGACGAGGCTGGTCTCCACTTTCCCTATCACGTCTCTCCGTCGTCTCTTTCTTACATGACTTCGTGGCCACGACTACCAAGAGGCAGAAGGGCGTACATGACATAATCTTCTCTAGCTGCGACACATGTCCGTAATGGATTTTTCAGCCAAAACCGAAAACTCCGCGGCAAAATACAACGGGGGTAAGGGGGTAAGGTGTATTGTGGTTTGTGCTTGTGTGTGGGTGTGGGTGTTTGTTTGTGTGTGCTGTGTTGTGGAATGGGGTGTTTGGAGGGATATAGGATCAATAGGGTAGTGTGGGAAGGGGTCTATATACACACGGGTCTTGCATCGACGTGTAGGGGGAAAGTGTAGCAGCTCATGTAGGTGGAGTGTGCCTTCAACTCGCTACACTGAACCGTGCAAGGTGCCTGGCTCGGTCTCTTGGGAAGACATGGGTGGAGGGGGGTTATGGGCCAGGCTTGGTGCTCAACGTCTCCCCTTGGCGTCTAGCACACGATGTATAGACGAAGGTAGAGAGGGGTCAAGCCCGTGCCACACCGTTTCCTGCTCAGGTTTGTTGCATGACAGACTGTTGGCCGCCGAGTTGACGCTTAACCTGCTCGCGGGCCCAGCGAGCCGTCTCGATTGTGCGTGACTGGAATTCGCGGTTGGTCTTGGTTTCCCTGATCATAGCAGTAACCCAATCTTGTCGGAACGCGTCGACAAGCTCTCCGTTGGGATACGCATCAGCAAGGTCGCTATTGACTTATGTTAGTATCGTCCGTTCACCCAAGGGTCCTAGAGTGATGCTTACCCGATAACGCCCATAGAGGATCGCATCAAAGATTCACTTCGGTTCATATCTTGCGAAATGATGTTAAGCATTTGGAAGATAGATTGCACATACGGCTGAAGGGCCTCAGCTGAACGTGAAGGTTAGCGTAGTTCCTTAGAAACAAAGACTGATAGTTTCGTAATTTGCTTACTCTTGTTGCTGTCCCGCATAGCGCTAATGATACCGCTCCAGGCGTCCATAATGCCTTCTCTCAGGGAGATGACGTAGTCGTACATCTCATAGCTGCCATCCGGACTGGCAGTAACAGTAGAGGCTTGCTGCAGCACCGAAGCAACGACAGACAGGTAGGTTTCAAAGTGGCCGGTGATGGCGCTGGCAATGTCGCCAAAGCACTGGAGGATGGCGGGCTTGAATTGGTTGCCCAGCTGGTTGCTCTGCGTGTTGGTGTTAGACGAGCTGGGATTCGGAGTATGGGTCGCTGAAATCAAAGGAGTATCACAAACCTTAAGGTTGTTGAGAAGGTAGTTCATGAAGTTGTCGCAGTAAGGCTGGCTGCGCTCGCGCATAGATCGCGTGATGTCACTAACAAGGCCGATAGCCATTGAACACAGACTGGGCTCTTCCTGGTTGGCGAGAGCATTGTACAAGAAAGGTGTGAAGGCATCCATGTACTTGGCGAAGTCTTCCTCCATAGCGTTGGCAAGGTTGCTGATGGTGGCGAAGACGGCCTCGGGGACAGCCGACTTGGCACCTGCTGTGGTAAGGATCTGGAGCGAGGCCTGCATGATGCGGTCGCCCTGGGGGGCGATCTCCTTCTCCAGGCGCTGGATGATAGCTTGCAATACAGCGTTAAGACTGGTTTGCATTTCCTCAAGAGCGATCTTATCTTCGATGCTGACAACCTGGCTTTGCATGGGGACCGTCTCCTCGAGGCGCTTCAGGATCACATCAGACAACGAAGCAATGGCCGGGAAACTCTCGGTAGCAGCGTGCTGAACGAATGCGCTGAGAACTTCGTAAGCAGTGGTGCGAACGGTGGTCTCGGCCTCCGGCTTGGCGGTGACGTTGAGAAGAGTGGAAAGACTGTCGTTGAAATGCTGAGTGAGGGGGTTGCTGGTAGCATCCAGATCGCCAGAGAAACGCTCAGCCAGGTTCATGAGAGCCCAGCAGCAAGAGCTTGCCATCTTAGCATCATGGACACCAGCAAAGAGAGAGCTGATCAAAGGAGTCATGTGTGTGGCCGGGTCAATAGCATCAGAGCAGGCTTCGGTGATACGTCCCAGAGCGTAGGCGGTAGAATCCTTGACGTGGGTCGAGCTGTCTTCCATCATGGTGATCAGGACGGGCAGAGCTTGCTTCACAATGGGCTCCAACACCTTCTCCTCGGGGCCCTCCATGATGGCACCGAAGGCAGCAACAGCCGCCTCTCTGAAGTGCCAGTCCTCGGATCGCAGATGCTGTTCGACGAACTGGATGACTGGGGGGATAATGTTAGGCCCGACAGCCTGGGCGTACAGTTGCAGACATTGGTAGGCAGCGCGAGCCAAGTTGTACTCGTCATCGGCCGCATCCTCGTCCTGCTTGGTCAGAAGCACGAGAAGGGTGGGAACGACCTCGTTTGTCGCAACTCGGGCGAAGTTGTAGAAGGGTCGCATCTGATCCGAGCTCTCAACCTGGCCATTGTCCTCCTCAATGTTGATCTCCTCCTCGCAAACTGTGCTCCAGAATTCGACAGCAAGCTTGGCGACATCCTCGTCCTCGTTCTTCATACCCAGAATGGTAAGACCAAACAGCGCCTTCTCCATGTAGAAGCGCATGTTCTCGTAGTAAAGAGCCATGATGCGGTTGAGGCATCCGAAGGCGCCCTGCTGAATGCGCGAATCGTCGGCTTGGGTGGCCTCGCAGACAACCTGCATGATGTAGTTTCGCTCACCCTCGTGCTTGAAGTTGTTGCCAACAAAGTCAAGAGAGTCGCCAAGGGCCAAGATGGCAGAGAGACGGACCTCTTGGTTGGTCTCCTCCTTCCGGGCACCTTGAACAACGGCAGTCAAGATCGCGTTAGAGTGGCTGATGAGGGCCGTCCGCAGCTCGGTATCCTGGCTCTCGCAGATATAACCAAGACATGTCAACGAGGCCTGCTTCTGGTGTGGGGCGCCGGTGCTGACGTTCTGCACCAGGGTAGCCATAAGATCGGGCCATTGGTCCCGAGGCAGTTCGATCGAGGCAATAGCGGCGATGACCTGGGCGGCGGCCTGGCCGGCCTGTGCGTTGCTGGACGAGAGGGTCTGGAAGGCCAAGGACTTGACCTGCGTCTTGGTCTCTTGCTCCGTCGCCTGCAGCCATTTTTGCTGCAATTCTTGCTGTCGTGCGAATTCGCGTGCGGAGAATGCGTTCTTCAGGGCGAGACCGGCGGCGACTCGAATCTGTGCCTCGGCGTTGTCGTCTGCTAACACCTGGACAAGCGTGGCTAGGTAAAGGGACTATATAGTTTGGGGTTTACGGTTAGCGTCCGGGCAAATCCGGTCGGGATGCATCGTAGGCTTACAAAGTTGCTTTCGGCAGCTTGAGTGAGCTGCTGCTCGGCAGCATTTCGCGTGGCCGCATCTGCAAAGCGAGGTTAGTCAGTGGTGACACCAAGAGTGAAAACGGACGAAGAAGGTGCAGGAAGTGCAGAAGGCCCGTGACGTATGGGGGAGATCACATGAGAATGCGGCGGACAGGCGGATTGTTTCTGCAGGGCAGGGGAGAGGGGAGGTGAATTGGATAAATGAATAACATACCGGGCGACAGCGAGTTGCTGAGGACAGTGTTGATACCACCGTTGTCAGCCATCTTGTCTGCTTTAACAGCCTCTCTCCTGTGATATGCGGTGTCGATCCAGCGCGATGGTGGTCGAAGGGGGGGTAAATAATGGCCAGCAGTATGGGCAAAGTGGGGATGGGAAAGGGAGAGGAAATCAGGCACTTGGTCGAAATAAAACCAGGAGTTTGTGTAGTTCCCTCTTAGAAAGTAATGATGAAGGAATGTAGGTGGCAGGCTGTGTTTTTTCTCCCGCGCTTCTCGGATTCTTGGGATGCGGCCTCGATATGCTCAAGTCGGCACACTGAACTTTCTTGGGTTTGTTGATTTTTCTTATTTTGTTTGGGGGGATGGAGAGAAATTGGTTGTAGAAAAGAGATGAATATGGCAGAATGCAATCGTCGTTGGCTGCTCGCTGCCAAAGTGGGTAGTGCTTGAGGGGTCCTTCCCTATGTTTAAGTGGATCCGGGCCTATCTTAGCACCTGCGTAGGCAGAGTAGGTAGCAAGTAAGTAGCAAGTAAGTAGGTAGGTAGGTAGGTCTGTCTGCGTCGTCGCTGGGCAGGCGGGTGCAGGTGGGCAGGCGGGCCTCAATGATCAGTGAGGTGTGTGCAGGTGCTATTAGCAGTGTTGGTTGACTTGACAATCGATTCAATAAATTCAATCCATCAATGTGCAAAAGAACAGAACGACGAAAAGACTGAGAGAGACAAAAAGAAAGAGAGGAAAGGGACAGACAGAAGCGGAATCTCGCAACTAATTTTGTCTCGTCAGGAATCTACATCGGGTCCCTTCTCTTTCTTCTGCTCTTCTGCTCCTCTGCTTCTTATCTCCCGTCCTCATGGATTTGCAAACAACCCCCTCTACACAGTTAGCTATGTACTGAAAATACCTCCTACTGTGCAATCACTCTCTTCGCTGTTCAGAACGTTATTTTGGAGAAGCAATGAGTTACATGCAAGATATAGCCCGATGAAAGGTGCCAGAGCCGTGTTCTAGAGGCACTGGAACTTCTACACCATCTACAAATTACTGGTGGTGAGAACTTAACTTTAATAATAAGCCTACGGGCCGTTTGGCAGGTCTGATGGATGGATATGTAATGAGGGCCGCCTTGAGATCAACATTGGCTACCTGATGTACCTGGGCCAGGCAGAAATAGTCTCCGCTTGATGGTGAAGGCGCTGAGTATTATTATAGAAAAGCAGCACTTTGGCTTTTGAGGGTATAACATGTCTACACCTCCTCCATGTCTTAATGCCATACATATCCCGTGACCGACATTTCAAAGCTACCTAGACATACTTTTTGGACACATGTAGGTAGGCATATAGAAAGAAGCAGATGCACAAGCGAAGCGGCTGCATCAAAGCAGTAGTAGGTAAGTACCTGCTAAGGTTAGCAGCGGCGGAAGCATCAGCAAAAAGTACAAACGCCCTTTATTATACATGTATGACCTATTGCTTCAATGTACATACCCTAATAACATTACCCAGCCCACCAAGTGTGTCAATGATTTGCCTCCCCCCCAAAGACACCAAAGACACCAAAGACACTACATGCCAATCCAATGGGTGCTAGCAGTAGATCAACGGAATCGGCCACCACCACTCATTTCAAACCCATTTGCTTGATGGGCACTTGAAATTTGCCTCCTTCCAAGTCGGTTCCAGAAGGGCGCGGAAAATCAATGGTTCAGAGTCATTCTAGGCAGGATTCCTAACCTAATCAATCTCACCGACTTGGGCGATTTGAGAGCTAGAACCAATGAGAAGCAGCCAATATGACTTACAGCGAGGGGGCTGCTCTCTCTCTTCTCTCTCTCTCTCTCTTGAGAGAGAAAATGGCTGCTTCACATGCAATGGTGGGATGCTTGGGTGCTTGGGCGCTTGGGTGCTTGGGAGGACACCCTCTCAATTCTGTCAATGTCCGTTCCCCCACACTTACTTAACTCACTTATCGATTCCCCCTCCAATCTGTCAATCTGCCCCTCTTCCCAACCGCCAAGACTGCTCCTGCACGTAGATATTGTGTTGTACGCATTTCGTCTCAGTCAGCATATTTGACTTCTCACTGTCTCACCCGAGTCCATCAATATCGGTTCAAAATACCCGATATCTACCTAGGGTCTAGAGAAGGTATAAGCTTGGTATACGTGTATTTATTATAAATACACATTTATCTTATTGTTTCCTACCTAGGTAGTTTACATGCCTCACGTTGTATAATATATAAATAAATCAAAAATCCTGTCTCATTTGACTATAGTAACCACTACCTGCAAAAGCGATGCATACGATATTAATTATGTACCTGTCGTCGGCTTCATCAGCCAGCATGAATAACTTTTCCCCACCGTTCAGTAAATGCGCTTTTACTAATCAATTTTCAACGCGACTGGAAATCTTTCTTTTATGCTTCCCCAGGTCTCACTCATCATGACCACTTCTGGCTTACCGTTTACCCCCCCTGGCGTTATTCAATTTTACATATGGTTAGCTTTGGCTTCCAAAGCATCCACCACCGATGACATGCCATTATTCGACGACGTCGCCTCGGTTGTGTTCTGTGTAGCTGGTACGCTAAGTCCGTTGGAATCGCCTTCTTGGCGTGGCGTGGCCTTGGACAGAATAGGGCTTCCAGGGCGGCTCAGAACGAACTGCACATTCATGTACGGTCAGAACAGGTTGGCAGGCAATAAAAAGGCATAGCCTGGAGGAGGGGTAGGTTCACTTACACTACTAGCCGCGCTCAGAAGAGCAACAAGCGAGCTCTGGACCACATCTTCGTGGATACCAACACCCCACACCTTCTGCGAGGTACCCGACGCTGTACACTCGATGTAAGTCGCCGCCTTCACATCGCGGCCACGCCCAATGGAATGCTCCTTGTAGTCGGCGACATCGAGGTCGATACCGACGCCCTTGAGCGCGTTGGCCAACGACGAAATGGGTCCGTTGCCACGGCCTTCGAGCTGGTATTCCTTGCCGTCGACAGCGACAATGCCTTCGAAAACACGTCCAAGGTTCTTAGTATCTTGTGACTTTCCGGGAGCCGGAGGAGCTGGCGAGTGGGAACGATCGACCGAGATTTTGTAGTCGATGATCTGGAACCGAGGATGCTCTTTCAAGAAGTAAGTCGTCTCGAAGAGCTCACTAATCTCGTCCGACAACAATTCTCTGCCGAGCTGATCTGCCTTCTTCTGGACCACCTTGCTAAAGGCAATCTGCAGCCCACGAGGCAAGTCAAGCTCAAGCTTCCGCAGAATGATCCAAGCAGCACCGCCCTTTCCACTCTGGGAGTTAACGCGGATGATGGCTTCATAGGTGCGACCGATATCTTGCGGGTCGAGAGGCAGGTAAGGTACTTGCCACTTGTCGTCGTAGGACTTGTGCTCTTGTTTCCGTACCTGGAATCCCTTCTTGATGGCATCCTGGTGAGATCCACTGAAGGCGCAGACGACAAGGGAGCCACCGTATGGGGCGCGGGGATGAACGGGGATCTTGTTACATATCTCGACCGTATCAATGACGCGCTTCAGATCGGAGAAGTCAACATTTGGGTGGATTCCCTGGGTATATAAGTTGAGAGCAAGGGTAACCAAATCAACGTTGCCAGTGCGCTCGCCGTTTCCGAACAAGCAGCCCTCAACTCGGTCGGCACCAGCCATCTGCGCCAGCTCCGCAGCGGCCACTGCGCAGCCGCGATCGTTATGTGGGTGCAGAGAGACGCAAACCTTCTCTCGCTCGGTGATGTTGGTGCAGAAGTACTCGATCTGGTCAGCGTAGACGTTCGGCGTGGCCATCTCCACCGTCGCGGGGAGGTTGAAGATAATGGGGTTCGCCTCGGTCGGTTCCCAGGCGGCCTTGACCGCCTCGCAGATCTTGATGGCGAACTCGGGGCTGGTGTCGGAAAAGGTCTCTGGGCTGAACTCAAAAGCCCACTCTGTGCCAGCTTGCGACGGGTCGTCCTTGGTGATGGAGCGCGCATACTTTGTGCATTTCACGGCCATGGCAAGACTCTCTTCCTCGGAGAAGCCGAACACAATGCGCCGGAAGCATTCGCTGGTGGCTAGGTAGATGTGTAAAAGAGCCTTCTTTGCACCCTTGAGGGAGTCCACGGTTCGGCGGATGAGGTCCTCGCGGCACGGAGAGAGAACCTGGATCCAGACATCGTCGGGTACGGCGCCGGGAGTCTCGACGATGCGTCTCGTGAAGTCGAAGTCGGTTTGTGAGGCAGAGGGGAAGGAGACTTCGATTTCCTTGTATCCAAGTTCGACGAGCATGTTGAAGAACCTCCATTTCTCATCACCGTTCATGGGGTCGACCAAACTCTGGTTGCCGTCTCTCAGATCGGTGGCAAGCCATCTGGGGGGCTTCTCGATGACCTTGGACGGCCATTGACGATTGGGAAGATCCAAGGGCTTGAAGCTCTTGTACTTCTTGGAGGGATCTTTGAGCATAGGCATGGTGTCTCAAATCCAGGGGTCGTCACTCAATATCCAGAAAAACACGTAATGGGTGCTTGTAGAGACTCAGTACTTTTTTCGCTTTTCCCAGTGCCGTCACAGCTATGCCCAATGTCTGTAAGTTATGGCGGGGTAAGTTTTTTTCTTGGAGGGGTAGTTGGTGGGAAGTTGGGGTGGACTAGGATTATGACGAAGGCCTGCTTGCTTGATCGGAAGCCAGGACTGCAATTGAGCGAGTCTGTTTTCGAAGTCTGCTGGGAAACACAGTTGGACGAGGGGCGACCAGTGCGAGAATATCTTTGTGATTTATAGCCGGATATTGCTCAATATTTCTCGAACTCGAGGGGGACCATAATCAATTGGAATTGAGTCATTGAGGGCCCTTTGGACGTCCCGGGTAGGAGGGATTGTGGAGATGGCGGGCAAGACCGATCACGGCGCTGAATGACTGCAATTGGATACCATCTCTTGTGGTGTATATCTTGGAAACTAATACTATCCGTTTTGGATATGCTATTGACGACGTGATCAATACGCCATTAGGCTTACCGGGGAAGAATCCCTATTCATTAATACTATATCACCTTGGACTCATTGGACGGCCTCTCTGCAGCATGAGGTCATGTTTCCATAGCCTACCCTTAGAGAGGTTCGCTTGCCCGCCCCGTCCTCTCGGACGCATGTTCCAGTCGTAGCTCGCCCTATAAGTGACAAGCCTTGGCAGGGCGCTCTCGCTATAGCTGACTAACAATGGATACTATCCACTTCTGTGTAAGACATATAACACGCCTATTAACCGTCAATATCCTATTCAGAGACACGAGAATATCGGCTTCCTTTGGGAGAGAGGGTGAAATATTACCAGCACCTACTACACTTGGCCAGGTAGGATGCAAAAGTGGGATGGTTCTTCAGTTTACAACTCGCTCCCCGTCGATCACAACAATGGTCTATTTTTTTTCACCTAGTGCTGTCTTCGGCAAGGAGCGGTTACACGCGGAAGGGATGGGCCGTATTCGGTGAACTAGAGGCCAAAAAATGCTCTTGCTACCTACCATACATCGATACATGCACAAGCGAGGTTTGGTGAGTCTACATACCTCTGATTATCCTTGGATTTATCTAATATCCACATGTTCTGTAGTCGGATTATAAGCGGAAGGCTACGTCTATGCCATTCCATCAAGCATACATCAGGCAGTTCAAGAGGTTCGGGAACTGGATACGTTTATGGGTGAAAAATCGAAAATTGATTCGATGAAGCTCTATAGACAAAGAACCTGGCCGAGCCACAGCCACGGATCAGATGAAGAATATGTACCAGAAGTCTGCAAAAAGAGCTTCGTAAAAGTCTGTCTTATACACAACAGGTATGTGTCAAAATCGGTTGTTATCATTACCGCTCTGGAAAAAACGCCCCTTCGCGCTCTGGGGAGAGATGACCCTTTTTCACCAATTACCAAATGAATTCCCCAAAAATATCAACTCGCTGTCTTGAAAACGCCGGTATACCTTGGCAGCTCCTGTTATGCCAATAAAAAAAATAATGTCCCAACTTAGGTCGGACGATGCAAAATCACCTGGACCCCCTTTTGCTCGATCACCACGTGAAGGATTCTTCAACAAAGTCAACCACCGATCGACCGTTTTGCACGTCCCGGACAGCTTCCCGGACGTCGTCGGCCAAGGCGCCTGGTCCACACACGGTAACACACATGGCGCCGACCTGCTGCTCGACCTCCTTTTTGAGGATGGTCATGATGTTGGGTCGACCGGAGAAGACCTTGACCGTACTGGACGGACTTTGGATCTGGTTCGGGTTCTTTGGTCGGGTGACGAATACTTGCATGGTCAGAATGTCTCTCCTATTGTCCATTCTTAAGATTTCGTTCATCCACGGGCGAATCCATTCGAGCGCTTCGAATTCACGTATGACCCAGACCAATGTGATACGCCGGGTGGCAATCGTACCATCGTTATAACCGTCGATGATAGGCTTGATGTACGAAAGCTGATGTGTTATGCCAGTAGAGCCTGCGAAAAGCACCGCGTGCCCGTACGAATCGAGCTGGTGGTGTCCGGCGTAAGGCCCTTCCATGGCAGCCTTCATAACAATCGATTGGCCTTCCGCCATACTGGCTTTGTCATATAGTGCACGAGTGAAGCCAGTGTGGGCACCGATGATGAAGGACACGGACGTGGTGCCGTTTTGGATGTCGTCTCGAGTGACGGCTTCCTTTTCAAGCTCCATTCTGTTGCCATTGACTCGAGGGTGGTGGCTGACGTAGGCAACCGAGAAGGGGTGGTTTTCCCAGAACTTAACATCGCGGAAGCGGAGGTATGCGTGCGTTCCTGGTTGGATATCGGCATGACGCGGCAAAAACAGCTCAACACGGGTAGCCTCGCATGGGAGGGCAGAGATTTTCGCCTCTGTGAAGCCATTTCTCGACCAGTTGTAGTAAACAAGTCGGAGCATACGGGCAAAACGATCCGCAAACCACAACAGCAAGATGGCCACCATCCAAGGCAGCTGAGGCAGGCCTCCGGGAATCTCTGCCGTGGCGCAATGAGCCCATGTGCAGATAAAAATGATTAGTGCCAGGATGATGTGGACGTTGAGGAATGTCTCATAAAAGGCGTGGCGGATCGGCGATAGAGACAAGATAGCCAAGATAACAAGGGCTACGGTGCCAATAGCGCCGGAGGCAATGAAGCTGTCATGGTTGATCTTGAAGCCCACACTTTCCCATCCACCGTCGGCGACCTGAACAATAGCCCAGGCGATTGTGTGGATAACCGATTCAAGGACGACGAAGCGACCCATCCATCGGTGGAGGAGATTGTACGTATCGAAGCTTACGCGGAGCATTCCGATGAGAGGGTTGTTGCGACCGGCCAGAATGATCAAAGGGACCATGTTGACAGCGGCCAGAGTGCCCGAGCGGCCACGCAATTCGGCGCAGAAAGAGTACTTGTTCGCGGCCTTCCAATCCAACACAAACATGTAGACGAAGTTGCTGACGAAATAGAGCCCCAGCAGAATGAAATGGAGTCGCGACGGCAACGTGCCGATGCTGATGGCGGATGACAGTCTGATTTCTCGGTTGTGTCGCTTGTTCCACAGGGGTGCGTATATGAGATGGTTCTTCAGGCTCGGCATCCAGCTCCATTGTGAGAACTTCCAGTATCCTTGTTTCTCGGCAGGCGATGACATGGCCGAGACTTGTCGTAGCTTAGTCCAAGCTATTTCCATGAGGCGTATTGTCAACATGAATAACGCCAATATACCCAAGGTCCACCACAGCATGTCCTTGAAGAGCATGTTTACCGGCTGATTCACACCGGTAAGTCCATTGTGGAAGGGTGAGATGGTGGGATTAGATCCCGCGTGTTCTGTGGCCGTAGCCATTGCTGTGTCACGAATAGTTAATATCGGCCCAGGTGTCTGTATGTCCGGGGCAGCGAACCGGCGCCGCATTATCGACATGGTTTCTGTGTTTCCGGGGGGTGTCGTAAAGTAAGGTGGTCCTCGGGTTCAAAGGGACAAACGCCTCCGAGGAATTCGGGGGGACAAGGAGAATCTATACTGATGAAGTATGAATCCGTACTAGTCCAGAGCCCTTTCAAATTAGGAGAAAGAGGGAAAAGTCGTCTTGTTGACCTGGGGTCATGAATGCATTGTGCGTGTAAAGGCGGAGATAACAGACAATGACTTGGGACAACTCCCTTTGTGGTCAGAAGCCAGGCTTTGTTTCCACGGGTGGCCAGGTGCTGTTTGACTGGACAAAGGATGCGGATTGCTTCGCCTTTGCCAAGCTGTTGTTGCGAAGAATTAAAACCAGCGTCGGAGTTGAGCGTCTCTCGTGTTGTAGTAAGGCGAGTGACAATGGAACGGACCCGATGCCAAAACCCAGGGTCGATCGAAGGTTGCCAAACAGGGCAATGTGGGGTGGTTGACGGATGGATGGATTGGATCAGAGTCAGACTCTCTTAATAAAAAGAAGAGGAAAGGGAATCCGACGCGCGAATCGGGTGGTCTGATCGGTATAAAAAAAAAGTACAGTTGTTTGTGTTGATGTGATATATGGGGTGGCTGCCGGCAGTGTGTTGTTTGGTGGTTGGCACTCTATTATTGGGAAATGCCCCAGTAAAAGTAGATTGGCTGGTGGAAATGCAGCGAGCTCAAGCAGGCTTTAGGAACAATCGACTGCCTTCCTTAGGTATTGGCCTTGTTGCCAACACAATCAATCAATGCCTTGGAGAGGAGGGAGAAGAAAGAGTGGACGCAAATAAGCAATATCGACTCAGAATCAAACCGAACGTTAGGGGGAAAGAGAGACAAATGACGATCTGCTCCGGGCCCAAACTTCGCTCCTAGTAGTAGGGGGAAAGCAGGTGTTTTTCTTTTCTTGCTGCTGCCAAGGAACCCGTTCAACTGATGAGATAATCACAAATCGCGAAGAGGGAGAGGGAAAGATCCAATTTCGTCCCACCCAAAAAGAATGGCCAGAGGAAGAGAGAGGAAGAGGGATAGTAGACGAAGAACAGTAAGAACGACGATTACGACGATCGATGCTGGACCGCAGCAACGGGACCAGTAGAGTTTATGATCAAAAGGCGCCGGCCACAGGCGCCCCTGGCATAATACACGGCATCCATAGCGTGGACCTGGACTTGCATGTGCGCCCCTTGACGCGGCCCCCATAAATGGCTAAAAAGACCCAACGTTGCTGTCGTCTAGGCCTGCAAGGCCTGTGGAATTGTTCGATTTCTATGTACATAAGCCTTGGTAATGGGCAATTTTCTGGTTCTGGAGGATTTGTCCAGGTTTGTCCAGGTGAACCGGGGGTCGGCCAAGGATAGCCTGCTGGCCAATCAGTCCGCAGGTGTTGTACGGACTTGCAGTTAAGTGCCTGTGGTGCCTCGGAGGCGACAGAAGATGCTTGTCAGGAGAGGCAGCCGCGATGGATTTGATAGGCTCTGAGCCCCTGTGCCGGCTCAGCTGCGGTCCACCTGGATAGACGCAGCGCCCTGAAGACGATCAGTGGTCGGACGAAGCGTTGGCGCTTTCTGCGCTACCCATGCAGGGGGACGGCGGCGGCGGCGGGCCCTGCTTTTACGGCAGTGGTTGGCCGCCGTATTTCGTCTGGTTTGTTCGAATTGCCTGGGGAGGGGGTATCCCTGTCTCGCCGTTTTTTCCACCTCCTGCTGCCAACCCGACTCACCAAGCACCAAGATCACTTCCACTCTATCACAAACAGCACCTTGTGAAGACCTTGTGAAGCAAAGTTCCACCTCTTCTCGGCCATCTGCTGCGCTCCGGGAAAACTACACGTGGTTTGGACAGGTCCTCTGCTGTCGAATCATATTTTTTCCATCAACGATGGATGCAGAGATGGATCCTTGGCTCAGAATCGTATGTGCACCGACATGGACCATGCTGACCCTTTTTTGCTCGCCCGCCGGTTCTCCCCGGGAAGTGCAATTACCTACACCTTGCAACTTTCCCTCTCATCAGTCACAGTGCAAGTGCAGGCTGGGAGAGCGAGCAGCTGCAAGACACGGCATGCCAGTTCCGCCAGGCTGGGCAGAGCGACGAATACGACAGTCGTCGTCGTCAGCATCTTGCATAAGAACTTGGAAGGCCAGTGACATTGCCTACTACCTAAAGTTCAATGCTATCTATCATCCGAAGTTTGACTGCAACGCTGGCATTGCGGTAGGTAAACTATGCTCGGGCCCTTCCCGTGTTGTCGGGTCGAATGCCACAGCAAACATTGAAACGATGTACCAAGTACGTTTTTTAACTTCTCCTTGGTTTGATTGGGGAGACGACGGAGAGACAATGGGTCAGAAACGGGGAAGCAGGCAGTGCCTCTTTTCGGACCGCCTAAGAACAGCCACACCCTAGCAGCCTAGTCAATATCCCGGACACGCATACATATGTACTATGAATATGTACTATGAATACCTCCTATGAATACTATGAAGCGGGTCGTAGCTAGATGACGTCGACCACCAATTATTCTATCTGCGGCACCCCCAATCTGCCAATCTCCATCTCGGCCGACGACGGGTGACGGCCTATGCACATGCACATGCACATCTTGGGAGCCAATTCGGATTCAACCGTCAAGCATATCTATCAGTCCACATCGTATGTTTGGGATCAAAGGATTGATCGCGGCTATTTCCCCTTGGGCTCTGGCTCATTCAAATGGACATGAACCGCTGGCCCTCCCTTTGTATGCAGGCAAGGCAGTCTGCATATCACCCAGCTACCCTGTCACGTGGCCCAATCTTTTTGTCGGATCTCGCCAATTTGGGATGCCCATGTCAGCATCTTTCTCACCCTCCCCTTAATAGGATTGTCACACGAGAAAATACGGAACTTCAGCCACCGCCCCTCTACGTGCCCGGAAATTCCCAATCATCGCCAACTCCTCCCTTATTGTTAAATGTACTCAGCAATCCTCCCGGTTATGCAGTGTCGTGATCTTATGTCTCGGCTTTGGGTCGCTGCATGTTGGTGTCGGTAGATGCTTGGCTTCAAGTCGTCAACATCAATTCGACCTCTGATTATTGATTACATGTGTCAGCCGTCGGACACACTTAAGCCCCCGATTGATTGACCGTTGCACCCAATCGCTCCCCTCGATGCGATTTCCGGGGTACTTAACATCTTTCTTATATAAATGACCGGCCCGCCAACCTGATACAAAGTGTGGCTTCCTGGGAGATACGGGAACCAATAACAGGTTGATCTCGCGCACACCACCGCAATATATTTTTTCACGATGGCACCGAGGCATCTGGACCACAATATAGTACCCTCGACTCCAGAGTGGTTGACTGATTGCAGGGACATGACAGCGGCAGTGCCAAGGTCTCGGCAGACAGGCCTGGGTGGCAGAAACGACAAGCAACGCATTCCTCGGTATTCACTGGACTTGCCGACTCTGGACATACCTGATACATATATCTATCCTCGCGCGAAGTTCCCATCATATAACCGTGCTTGGACCGAATGCGTGTGTAAAGTAGGTGGCATGCCATGTAGCCACGTTGCGGGGAGCTGCGAAAGCGAACTGAAGGAAGGTTGTCGCCATATGTCCTGCCTGACGAGTCTAGTACACCCAGAAAGGTAGGTATTTAATGGTATCAAGAGAGGAGTATCTCAGCTTAACAGAGACATGACTCCCTCGAGTTTCAAAGACGGTTGATAATTAGAGGAATACATTTACGGTAGCAACGCTCTCAATATTTACTGGATTGGATGGGGTGATCGATCTCCTTAACACTTTACCCCAAAGTTTCCCCTGTCAGTCCGGCCCAGGCCGAACAGGGCGCTGGTTCAAATACCACCACATATGACCCCTCTGGTTCACCTCCAATAGAAAACGAACTTGGCTGAAACATCGAGCTAATCAATCCCCTCCATAAATGCGGCTTGGAAGAACTGAAGCGATACGAATGCGTATCTCGCTGATGAATACGGGAATACATACACGCCTGGCCCGCTTATTCCTCTTGGTAAGAAATCTTCCTCATCTCGCCCAGTCGGTGTCGGGCAGCCGACAGCGAGTTTTCAAGCTGCAGAATTTCGACCTAGACGTGACAGAGCACTTGTTAGTAACCGTACCATCACTTAAATATCGCTTAAAATGTGTGCCAAGGAAAAGGGAAACGTACCTGTTGCTCCATTTCGCGCACCTTGAACTCGTGTGCGCCGAGCTTGGAGTAATCCACCTGGTCATCCTCCTGGCTGCGGTCCTTGATAAGGGCCTGAACCTGGCGGACAAGAGAGCGGCAGGCGGCGCCGACGGCCTTGCTGGCCTGCTCGAGGCTCTCCTGCGACTTGCTCATGAAGCCGGCCTTGACACGGCTGGCGGCGACGAGCTGGGCCGTCGAGGCCGCGACGTCGTTGGACGCCACGATGAGCTGTTCGGGGCTGTTGCGGCTGGACAGCACGCCGTCGGCCGTCTCGATGAGCGTGTTGGTCGACGTGGCCACGGCCTTGGCAGCCGAGATCAGACCCTCGGTCCACCGGTTGTTCTTCTTGTAGAAGGCCGTCGCCGTCGAGGAGCCACGGCCGGCTGTCACGATCTCCTGCTGTGTGGCGGTCGCCGCCTTGATGAGCTGGGCGATGGCGTTCGTGATCGCCAGGGCAGCGTCAAGGATAGTATCGTTGACCTTGAGCTCGTAGGTCGAGTATCCATCGCGAGGTTTGTTCCTCAGCTTCGCAAGTCGAGCAGCCGCGGCCGCGATGGCGTCGGCAGCTTTGCTAAGCTCGGAGTCCACCAAGTCAGCGATATCTCCCTTGTTGTTAGTAAGGCGGCCAGCGAGGGGCGCGAAAGTCTCGACGAGCTTGTTCAACTTCTGCAGGTTCATCTGGACATCATTGTTGCTGTTGATGACCACATCAGTCTTCTGGATGGGGTCCATGCCCTCCAGGCGGAAGCTTTGCAAGCCACGGAAGAACTTGACAGTGGAGAGAGCGGCCTGGCGAGCACCGTTCATCAGGGCATCGCCCTTCTTCTCCTCAGATGCTAGTCGGGTAAGACCCTTGGTATTGCTGCAAACATCGGCTGCTGCCCCAGAGTAAACGTTGATAGCTTTGATGAGGTCGGCGTGGGTTGCGTTGGGACCATCAGCAATGAAGTTGTTAAAGGCCGTAGCAAACTCCATAGCGCTCGCTGAGGCCTTTTCGATCTGCGACAGAACATACGATGGGGAGGCGTTCTGGTTACCAGCTTGCATGGTGGAGTCGAGCTCATACAGAGCATCGTCAACACGTGCAACACCGGCTTGCAACACGGAATCAATAATCTCATTGATCTTGTCCAGGTTGGCCATGATGAGCGCATCGATTTGTCCGTCGAGGGCATGGTCGGTGTCGCCCTGGTTGAGCTTGAGTTCGTTCAACTCGATCAAGGTCTCATCCATACCAGCCTTGTAAATCTCAAGCTCTTCCTCCTTTTCGCGGAGTAGAGCCTCGAGGTCGGAGTCGCCATCGCGGAGCTTGTTCGAGGCTTCGTCCAAAGCTCGCTGTTTGGTGCGTAATGCCTCCTCCAGATCGGACATCTCTCGGTTATACTTGGACAGCATAGTAGAAAGCTCGTTGCCCTTTTGGCGTTCGAGATTGTCTGCCCGATCATTGGCCATGCGCAGCTCTCTCTTGAGCTTTTCGAGCTCATCCTTGTTGCTTCCAGTAAGACGGTCCTTGTCATGCATGGCGCGGTCTCTTTCCCGGATCATGTCTGCCAGCTCCAAGTTTTTAGTCTTGATCTCACGCTCCAGCTTCTCTCGCTTTTCAATAGCTTCCTGCGCAGATGCGGCTTTAAGTTGGACAGACTTGAACTTCTGGAGGAGATCCAAGTGTTCTTGACGCAGCTGTGAGTACAGCTTTGCCAAGGCCTCATACTTGGTTCTCCACGTGTTGACCTGCTCTTGCAGTGCGCGGATCTGGTCGTCTTTGCTGCCAATCTGCTGTCCATAGCTGTTCTGGATCTGCGCCAGTTCGTTCTCCAAGCCCTTTACACGTTGATCGTACTGCTGTAGCATGAGCTGGTCACGCTCGTACTGCGCGCGCGCATTCAGGTTCTCCTGCTCGAGCTCGGCCAATCTGCCCTGCGTCTGCCACTGAGCCTGCTGTTGCATCAAAGCCTCCTGCTCTCGCTGTTGCTGTTCTGCCAAGCGTCGCTGTTGCTCTTCGAAATCCCGCTGGGCCTGCATCTGGGCCTGCTGCTGTGCGTAGAGTGCCTGTTGCTGTCGCTCCTGCAACACCCTCTGTTGCTCTTCGTATTCCTTATTTTGCCTATCTAGCTCGCCTTGCCAGAATTCGGCGATCTCGTCAGGCTCGTCTGTTTTAGGCTGCACAGGTGGGGTCGGCTGTCTCTCGATCTCTTGCTTCGGTCTTGCTGGCAAAGACGGTGCCGAATCGTCTTCGGCCAGCAGGTTCGGAGGATCCTGCGGCAGCTTGGGGATCGTGATGAGGCTAGTCAGGTATCGCAAGTTGGAGCATTCGTAGTAGAACTTGACCAATCGGTAATGCTGAGCGTTGTAGCGCTCGCGAAGCGGTGCCAAAGCGTCGTCGTCGCCCGTGGTGGAATGCATGGCGCGCAACATGCTTGTAATAAATTTATAAATGCCATAGCTCTCCTGCACCAATGCTACCAATGCCGAGATTCTGCACTCGTTGTTGCCCACATTGCGGAAATGGGAGAAGATGAGCTTCTGGAACTGTTCGATCTTGTCTTGCAGAGCCATGAGGTCGGTAATGGCCTCGTAACCTTCGTTTGGATCGTTGATAACCTTCAAACTGACATACTCTTCGTACTCGAACGTGCCGTTGAACTCGGGGTGCTGCTGGTGGAAAGACAGCTTTGCTAGGAGAAAATAAACATATTCACGAATCAATGGGCCGTATCCTCGGACACCTTCGCCGCCCATTCCTCGGTTCAAGCTGTCGATCCAACCTCGATTTGCCATGGCTTCTCGGAGCGATACGGGGTGTCCCTCCTGCAGGACTCTGTGGATAGTGATCAAAGCCTTGAACGTCTGGACCTCGTCGGCCATGATCGGTTGCCTATCGTTGGCGATACGCCTGTCAGCCGCGGCTACCGCCCATATGAGCAGGGGCTATTCACATACACTTTCATACCAGCCCAGAAGGACTGGGAGCTCTTGTGGTCCCATGTGTAAACAATGCAACTACGCACATGTTTTCGCTTCGGGGCCGTCTCGTCATTGTTGGTGGCTTTCTTGATGTTGATGGCCAGCTCGGCTTCGGACCTGTGCAAGTCGCCAGGGTCAGCAGGGGACACCATCATGTTGCTGCGACTAGGCGGGGACAAAGAGTCGCAAGAGACGGGCACGATGTCGTCCACGCAACAATCTGGCAGCCATCATGGGGAGGGGTTATACGCACTTGGTGTGATCCAGGCTTCGACTAGCCATGGTGGACGGGAACAGATGGTTGCACGGCAGGCGTTGCCAGGGTTTTTACGATCTCGGCTGCCCACTGTCACTTCGGAAACTGAGACAACCTGAGGAGCAAGGCGACCAAAATATGGCGAGCTATGTTCTGTAACGTGCTCGCACAGCTACAGCGTCTTCTCAGAAAAGGGCCCAATTCATCCCACCACCTTGATAACCAGTAGGAACGGGGCAAGCAACGCGACGGCGAAATAAGGGCACTGCTATCAGTTGCGCCTATATAGAAATGGAATCAAAAGAGCAGCACAGGAAATACAAATGCCAGTTTTAGGTAGACAAATAACGACGGGTTGGGATTATTTTGTTGTGATACGAGGCAACGTCAGCCTTCTTGCGAATCTGGGACAAGAGGTCGGATGGTATTGGCTAACGAAGCTACAAGTTGCGCATGCGCCGAGCAGTTTGGGAGGCAATACTGACGCAGCCTGACAAGCCCAATTGATTGAAAGACGTCGCGGCCTTGGCAGAGTTCGTCCACCCACCCTGCCACCTGCCCAAATTTACCCCTTATTGGGTTATTGGGTCCCCTGGGTTTAATTATTAGGTTAGGCCTTAGGCCCCTACAGATGTACCACGCACCACGTTGTAGGGAGCTTGGGAGCTTGGAGCGCAAAGGAGGGGGGACTGACGATTGACGCGCAGGCACTTACCTAACCCGGCTTACTGCGTGTCGTGCACTGGTCTGCTCTGCTGGTAATCCAGCGGACGGGGGGTTAAGCTTGGTGCAGTCAGCAAGCAGTCCAGGTCTTGGCGCAACCCGCTCTGGAGGGTAGACCTGAAGCTCAGCTAGCCAGTAGGTAGAAGAAATTCAATGATGGGATTGGAGCTCGACCGTGAGCATCAAATCGTAACTGAATTGAACCGCACCTACTCCATGGCATATAATTAATTGACCACGCGGATATATCTATTTCACGACGACAACTGATGTTTCATCTCGAGATCTGAGCCTCTTGGCTCCCCCGGATCGATACTGCCCTTCATCAATTTGTGTAGCTGCTCAAAGCTCTCCCACCAACCAACCGAACCAGTCGACCATCCAAGCAAACCGACAAGATGCGCGCGACACCGGGCCTCCTGCACAAAGGCTTCTTCGGCCGCAGCCTGGACGAATTTAAGCGCCTATCCAACATCGCGCTGAAGATGGAAGGGATCAAGGGTCCTTCGGGGCCCTTGCCGCTGCACACCTTCGAGGACCCTTCGGGCGTGACCGACTGCAAGCTGATGTGCGACGTAGACATTGGCGGCTACTCCAAAGCGTCGCTGGATTGGGTGCCCGCCGCCCAGCAAGATAACGACCCATCGACCAAGCCGTCCCTGCGGCACATGCCCACCCCCGCCCACGCCCGCTTCCACGGCAGTATCTCGACCGCGCTCCCGCCGCACCGCCCGGACATCCAGCGGTCCGGCTTCGCGGCGTGGCGGACACTGGACCGCCCGCCCACCGTGTTCGGCCGCGCCGTCTGGGACATCGACATGTACACGTACCTGGCGCTGCGGGTCAAGTCGGACGGCCGGGCATACTTTGTCAACGTGCAGACCGAGTCCGTGGTGCCCTCGGACCTTCACCAGCACCGCCTGTTCGCGCGGCGCGCCGGCGAGTGGGAGACGATCCTCGTCAAGTGGAACGACTTCGTCCGCACCAACCATGGTTTCGTCGTCGAGCCCCAGACCGAGATGCTGCGCCAAAAGGTGAAGAGCATCGGCATTGGCCTGACGGACCGCGTGCCGGGTCCCTTCGAGCTGTGCATCCAGAGCATGTGGGCGACCAACAATCCGAACGAAGCAGACAACCACGAAGAGGTTTCGCAAGCCGCGGACGCCGGCGAAGGACAGCTGAAGAACAAAGCTGGGAAGAATATAAAATGGAGCGAGGATTGAAGGAAATAATAATGGTCAACGAACTTCACATATCACACAGCATATCAGCAGGCCCCTTGGAGGGAGGGTTTTTGCAGTGCCTAGATTAAGCCAGAGAGAAAATGCGACTAAAGCATATCTGGTATAGGACACTATGTATTCATAACAGAGTCTGCGACATGCGCCTCGTACAATCAGTGCATCATTGGGATGGGACGCCCATGGATTTTGTACACTACCACACAGATGACAACCTAGTTCATCTGGGCTTCCTGTGTAAAAATATATACAATATCTCCCTCAATCTCTTAAGAGTGCAGCATCTCTTCTGAGTGCCAAGTATGCCGCGGCATGGTCATTCGCCAGCTGGTTCTCCCCAGATATCTTCATGATAGTCGCTCTCTTAGCCATCATCTCACACTGCTTAGTGATATCCTCCATACTGGAATAGTGGTCAAATGCCTTCTCAAGCGCCTCGGACGCTTTCGTCATGTACTCCCTCCTTTTGTAAGACTTAGCAGTGCCTGCCATCCCCATGTATGCATCGCCGAGGAACGAGTAGAGCTTAGCCGTCATAGCCGAGTTCTCGCACTCGAGACTTCGAGGCAGAACCGCCATCAGTAGCTGGATGGCTGGCTCGAAGTCGCCCAACGAATTGAGAATATTGGCGACAGCTCCGATAGCCGGCCATAAGTACGGGATAAGACGGGCACGCCACGCAACATTGGCGGCGCGGACGGCTATGGTGAAACCCTTCTGTGGGCGGCCACAGCGATCAAGTAACTCGGCTTTTATGAGTAGAAGTCGTACTCGAAGAGCAATATCCTTATTCTCGTCCCGCAATTCGGAGACTAGACCCTCGACTTTGGCAAAAGCTTCTTCAAGATTGCCACGTCGGGTAAGACACTCGATATGCAAGCTATCGATGACAAATGCTAGGTCCGGCTCCAGGTCTTCATCCTTTGACTGTAAGAGCTGTGAAAGCAAGCGCTCTGCTCCATCCAAGTTATTGCGGTGCAGGTCGCGGCGAAGCTTGATTATGCCCCTGAATTTGTGCCAGTATTGGTTGGGCTTCCAAGCCCTGAGGGAATTGGCGTTCATCTTCTCTAATTTCTCCAGAGCTTCGTCATACTTGCCTTTGAGTGCAAGCATCGAAGCTTGGCGGCAAGTGACTTTCAGCTCGTCATCGAAGATTGTATGCCTCGCATGACATCGGATGAAGATCTCGGAAGTAGTTGATGACATATAAGATATTCCAAGCCTGTCCCATAGCGCGATATTAAGGGCAAGCTGGTTTCCCATGGCGCTTTTCATGTTCCTTTCGACCAGGATTTGAGAGCTGCGGACCATATGCTCAAGCGCCGTGGCAATGCTCTCGCCATTAGACAGTGTCATTTTCGCCTCGCTGACGAGTGCCGAGCTCCAGAGCGTCCACATACCCGTTTCTTTTGCTTTGCTTCTCAGGAAGGCCAACGAGTCCTTTCCTGTACCTAGCATGCTCTTCGACTCGAGCTCTCGAGTCACCTCGGGGTGTGCTCGTCCAAAGTGGAAGAGCCAGTTCAACGCAAAGTTCAGGCAGGTGATATCTCGGTTCTCGCGGGCTGTGGAAACCGTCTCGAGCATAGCGGATACAGCCTCCTTGTAACAACCAAAGTCTGCCTGTAGGACAGCGAGATTCATCAAGGCGTACTGGTAAAATAGCCGGTCTCGATGTTGCATTGTATAGTCGAAGTATTTATGTAAATAGTCAAAGGATGTCGAATAATCCCCTGCTCGCCAAGCATCCAGATAACTAGGGAAGACGTTAGTTGATGTTGTGAGGTATTGAATATGCACGTAGACGAACCTAAGGTAATGTGATAAACTAGGCACCATGTAACTGTCGTTCAGTAAGTCATGGAATTGATGGTGTATCTCCTGAGGGATACGATTGCCATATTCTAAACACATCAGTAAACAAAACGAGTATGGCATATACTAGATGGTATCTTACTTTGCATCTGCTCAATTTGAAACTCGAGCAGTTTCTCTATGTCATCGGTACTGACAGGCAATGTAGAGCTAGGGTCGTCTCTAAGCATATCGCCATAAGCAACAGAAGCAACGGCTTCGACGCTGCCGCCCCACGTGAGTTCGCCCTCTAGCAGTACATTGTCGAAACTTAGGCGCTGGAAGCTGGGGGTTTTCTTCCGGTAAAAGGCGGCTGTGGTTTGACGGTACTTGACGAAGTCTTTCCACAGCTCGAGGGCGTCGTGGAAGCGGAGCCTTGTGAACTCCAGCTGTGCTCTCCGTATGAAAGCCCCGAACGGGGAGTTTCGAGAGAGTAGTATCACCTCCGGACCGGGTGGTGTGACGCCCAGTTCCGTATCGCGGCGCAGGTCCTCTTTGGTCTTGACCAAAAGATCCGACCGCCGCTCAAAGAACTCATGGAGGGCATCCAGCGAGTTGATCTTCCATAATTTGTCGAGGAAAACGTACCATAGGCTGCGGCCAGGCATCCCTGAGGCAGCCGTGTGTGGGCTCAGAACCTTTTCGAAATCTGCAATGGATATAACCAAGCTGACTGTCCTCTCGGCCTTTTCCCAGTGGCCTTGTCCGTTGGCGGGCCCGCCCGAGATATCCCGGTCTATCAAGTGTGAGGTGATAAAGGAGAGCACCTCAACAATAGAAGATGTGGGGACAGCCTTGTCGACGTACAGCTCGATCAAAGCCAGAAGGCCTATTTTAGCCGGAGTAAGAAAACGTGACATGCTGCTGGGTCTCTGCAGTGAATGACGAGCAGAGTTCTGTATTGGCTGGGGGATTTCTGGAATTCACCATGATATTCTCAATCCGCATGTCCACGAATAGCCACTTGCACCTACAAGGGCAGTGCAAATAATAGGAAAGCAATTGACACCTCAACTAAGTGTTGGCGTTGCTGCATCCGACTATTTCTACCCCCACGGGAGAGAGGACCATCCACCACTCCGGCGCAAAATAGAGCGTTTTGAAAACCAGTCAATCAGGGAAACAACAGTTGGTATTATGCTGTCGCCTTCGCTATTTAGTGGAAGGTAGATTGTTGTTGCTTTAAACTAATGCACAAAGCGCGTTCTTGCGTAACGCGAAAAGACAATAGACCCTCTTAAATGCATAACTCATCACGTGAATAGCCATTCCATATTCCACTTGAAGTTGATATTATCCTAACATGTCGTCCATTTAAACGTTTAAACGCATGTGCTTCTTGTTACCCTTAGATGAACCAAATGCACCCCGACTCGGCCACGATACTCCTGCTCTCCTCCTGCTCTCCTCCTGCTCTCCTCCTGCTCTCCTCCTGCTCCTCCCCTCATCGCCACTACTTACGGTGATACTGACCCATTAACAAATTGTTTCATCCGTAAACAGGTTTGGCGTCGGCGCTGTCCCAAAGACTACCACCTCCTTGACTCCTGGCAAAGGATTGGAGCGAAAGGG
Organism: Apiospora arundinis; assembly: GCA_039105305.1. NCBI lineage: Eukaryota > Fungi > Ascomycota > Sordariomycetes > Amphisphaeriales > Apiosporaceae > Apiospora > Apiospora arundinis. The sequence continues at coordinate 1,530,049 of JAPCWZ010000002.1, read as the reverse complement.
GGTATTGCCAGAACTGGCAGGCCCATCCTAATGGGATTTATTATCCTCGAAATTCTAGTGGAGTTTTTCCTTTGTCTATCATAAGAATAGCACAGCAAGAACGTCATCCTCATAGGCATTACATGTCTTCATTATTGCTGTCTACAGAAAGCTAGTGTTGTTTGGGGGGAGAGATGCTCGATCTCCGGGCGATCTACCTCGTTCAGAATCATTGCAGTCTGTATGCTCGATTCATAGTGAAATCCTCAGACAGACGCTGGCATGCAATATGGGCCCAAGAGCAGCCAAATCTGGCCCCCAGAACGATTCCCAGCACACACTCCAACTCAATTATCCATCCCGATAGGGGTCGCCAGACGATGGCGTGTTTGCTCCGGCGAGGGGATCGTCAAGACCAGTCAGATCTATGTGCCATCAACACCCTTCAACACGACACCGGCCTGGTCAGATCTGGCGTCCTTGACGTAGGCGCGAGATCGCAGGTCCTTCAATGCAGCATTAAGATAATCCATCCGAAGATTGTGGGCTGCGTCGAATCGAGGTCTTCCATTCTGTGGAATTATTAGTATTTTAGTGTCCAAATGTGGCAGAAGAGGTTCCTTCACACTTACCAGAAGGCCATCCTGGACGATCTCGTAATCAGTCTCGGTATGTCTGATCTAGTTGTTGGAACAAATATGTCAGCAATGGGCCTTTGTTCGCTGTGAGGAGGCCACGAACCTTGATGCCTCGTGTCTTCCAGTAGTCCTCACCAGTGGCCATGGCGAGTTCCTTTGAATGGATCTGCATTGGTTAGCGCCCGCCAATGGGATATCAGTTCAAGGATAACTCACATTGGACATCTTGTCGTCCTTGACAACTTGACCCTAGATGGCGGTTAGTGATGATTTGAGTACAATCATATCAGGCCCTTAAACTAAGGTTGATGGCTACTTACTTCCAGGGTTCTAGCGAGTCTCTCGGCTACTCGGTACTTGCGAAAGTACTTGTGCAAGATGGGATACAAGGACTGTGGCAAGTTGACCTCGAGAGGGCCCTCTTGCTCATCAGGCTCTTCAGCTTTCTCATCTGCGCTGCAGCGGCGGATTGTGTTCAAGTCCGGCTGCTGCTGGTTACCTAAGTAATGGCGCCAGGCACTGCCTTTATCCATGCGAATAGGGGTCTGGTGGCTAAAGAAGCTGTTCCAGCGAGTCTTGCCATCTTCCTGTGGCAGGCAAATCTCGTATGTATTGCTGCCGAGATCGACACGCGTCACCCAGCTGTAGGTCAAGCCGATCGAGTTGCCAGGAAGTTGGTACCACTCCTTTTGGGCGTGGGTGTTCTTGCCCCAAATCTTGGCTATCTTATACAGACGGGGGAGAAGCTTTTCTGTATCACGGAGAAGCTCGTCGCAGGCTTTGATGAATGGGCTGCCCTGACCAAAATACTCCTTGATCAACTGGCATCGCTTCTTCAGCTGCTCATACGAATAGCCTGTCTTCTTGTGGTGCTTGAAGAATCCGGCGCGGGCATCCGCGATACCCTCAGGGAAGTACTTGGCGCGCAGTGCCTCACATACCTTGCCAAAGTCCTCTTTGTATCGGTTGGACAAGAGATCGACCCAAGGCAACAACTTGTTGGAATTCTTTCGCACCAGATCGGGGAAACCTTTAATACGTTCCTCACTTACAACTTGGCAATGGGTTTTCCAGGCGGTACCGAAGACGACATGCCAGTACCAGAAGTAGCCGACGTCCTGTTCGAGTGTGCCATGCCAGAAACGCGCCTCGATCAGGTACATGACGATCTCTATCTGAGACTCAGAGAACGAATTGACCGCTTGTTCGGACATGCCAAGCCACTCGGGGACTTTCTTGCTGACATCCAAGATGGAGATAACGAGGTTCTCAAACTCTGGAACCTGTGAGTTAACATATAAGGTGTCCACGTGGAGATGTTCCATTTTCTTCATGAGCGCGAGGTAGAAGCTTACCTGGAGAAGGATATGTGGTTCTTCTCATGACGCCTTCGGCCACGTCGTCAGCTAACGACATGACATCAACCGGACCAAGGCCATGCTCAGCCGTGACAGCTTCGGCAAGCGCCAACAAGTGCTTCTCGTTGGTCTCCATCATCGCAGTTTGGGTTGCAACAGTTAAGCTGATTGAATTCCTGAAATCAGGGCAAATAAATAATAAAAAGGACTGAATGTTTGGAATAAGATGGTTAGCGTGTTTTGATAGTACGTATCGATACCTAGGTACGGTGATAGCAGTCGTCACTGACCCCTTACGCAGAGAGCATGAGAACAACCTAGGAACAATCGTCCTGGGCCTGCCATTGACTACCTAGGTACACATCTAGCTCTTCTATTCACCTCAAGCTGGCACTTCCTACTTACTGTTGAAGGGAGGATGATCCCCTAGTTACTTGACTTGCCCAGATTCTGAGATTACTACCGGGTAGCTCTAGGAACTGGACTTCTACTGGCATGCTTACACTTCACATTCACATTGGAGGCGCCGACCATGGCTAGGATCTAATGCGGAGGATATTGCCTCACACATGGCAGCCGGCGGCGCCCTCCTTGGAGTGTCGTCGTCGACCTAAAATCACCCCTTCACTTGGCCGTCACATCTGCATAATCTGGCTTGGTAAAATTAAAAATCCCCCCTCTAGTTGAATTGATTTGATACTGTGCTCAACCGCATAACCCCCTCCCCGTATTTATTTTCTACAAGCCACTCCAAAACTTGTGGTAATGTGCCTTCTGCAATTTTGATCTTGGTTCTTTCATCCCCAACACCAACTACGCAACACCAGCGTCAACGATGGCAGATCATTGGAACAATCAAGCTGCTGCTGCTGCTGGACAGCAGCAGAACAACCTCGGAAGACTCGAGGATATGTGGGATTCATTGGACAAACAGCTCAGCCTGTTCTGTCAGGTCCTCACTCTTGATCCTGGTGTTTATGACAGTTTGGACGTCGCCGCTCGAGAGTTCCTCAAGCAAAAGATGCGGTAAGTGGTTATGCGACTTCATCCAACCCGTCTGGTACGAAACTGACATTTTTATTTCTTGCTTTCCTTTTAGAACTAGATACAACTGCGATGCCTTGTACATTGCTGACTCCGGAATTCCTGGTCGTGTTTTCCTCGCTCCCACCTTTGTCCTCACCAATGAGAAGATTGGCATTTGCACCCCTCGCCCGTATGAGCTTCCTGTCGTTATTGATCAGGGCAGCTTGTGGGTTGGTGGCCAAGAGCCTGCTCAGCAGCAGCAGCATCTTGACCAGGTGATTCAGAAGTCTGTCCAGCAAGCTGTTCAACACGCTATGCAGCAGTCGTTCAAGCATCTATCTGTCTCCGGCCCCAAGGACTCGCCCCAGAAGCCGCTCCGTGGCTTTGAGACTCCCCCTCATCAAGATGTTTCGCCCAAGAAACGGAAGCTTGAGCCGTCGCCCCAGATTGCTGCCGCCTCCTCTATGAGCAAGACCATCCCTACGACGCCCACCAAGAAGCAAGTCCAGGGCTAGGTGCCCGAGTCTGCAGATGGCAGCGAGTACAGTGATGGCTACGTTGATTCCGCATCCAAGTATCGCAAGAGTACTTACGCATCGGGTGGTCCTCGTCCTGCCAACTCCTTCATTCTCTACCGCAAGCACGTGCAAAAGCAGGTTGTTGCCCAGAACCCGGGCAAAAGCAACAATGAGATCTGTAAGCAGTAGTTTCTCTGTTTCCTTTCTTTTTTTGTCTTTCTTCTTCTTTCTCTTTTTTTTTCATTATGCATATATATATGGATTGATTTACTGATGTAATTAATAGCCAAGATCATCGGCCAACAGTGGCACAACTTGCCCGAGGATGAGAAGGACTACTGGAAGGGTCGTCAAGACGAGGTCGCATACCAGCACAGCCTCATGTATCCCAACTACAGATACACGCCTCGACAAAAGAGCGAGAAGGGCAACAAGAACACCCCCACCAAGTCCCGCACTCCTAAGGAAGCACGTTCTGAGATGCCTCAGCCAGTAGCTGTCCATGGAACCCCTCGATCGTCTTACGAGCTACCGCCGTCTCCCCCGTGGAACAAGACTACCTTCGGAGACGACGAAACCGAGGATATCAAGCTGGATCCAAAGTTGGAGCAAGAGGCTTCGGTTGCTCTGCCCGAGTCTTTCTTTGACCAAGCCATGACCTCCCCGAGCCCCGTCGAGTAGGGTGTTTTGGCGCAAGGTAGTATCTGTAGGAAAGCGGTTGAACAACGTACTCTTGACCATAAGCGAGAATTATATTGTTTTCCATGCCTTATCGTCCCGTACTATGCAGTGTAGTGAGTGGCCTAAATTGTTATGGCAAAGGTGCTGCTTACCTTGTTATTTCAATTCTAGGTCGATATCGGCCCCAGATGTTATGCCAAAATTATCCCATTCTCTGATTATACTGTTGATCCATCGCTGTAGTAAGCTATATAATCCTAGAGTGTTATATATACATGTCGCCATCACGGGTCCTTTGGTTCTTCTCCCTCATTTTCTTTTATGGTTTTCTGTAGTTTTTTCGTGTATTCTAATTCCAATCCTAGAGTCGACCTCAATTGCCACCAAGATAGATATGGCAACGGGGATAACCAACAGTCATCAGCGTCTACGAGGTTGGTTCCAACTGGGCTTCCTGGAAGCTGCGGTTTGAGGTGTCTCCCTTCTGGGTCTCTTGGGAGGGGGGAGTGTCGACAGCCGGCTGAATTGTCTGCTTTCTCTTCTGGAGAGGAGAGTCGCTAGCGGTCAAATAAGTGTACGGCTTCCTCTTTGCACGGTACTCCTTGAACTGCCTTCCTTCCTCGCTCTTCAACACAACCAAGGAGCTGGTTGGTAATTTGAATGTGGCTCTATGACTTGCACAGTATTCGTGTACGCGAACCAGGCTTATACCATCCCCAAATATGTAGATCACCTGCCATATAGCGCCCGGTATATAAATATTCTATAGGGATATAAATCTTAGAAGTTAATCGTGTAAATAATAATAACATGTTTATAAATATAGATCTGCATATTATATATACTATAAAGCCCCCAATATGAAGCTCCGCTGAATATTGCATGTAAGTTCAAATAGTGGGGCTCGGGCGATTTAGTCGGTCGTTCATTCACATTTTCATTCTTGCAACCAGCCAACGACCACCAGTTCAGACAAAAGCTATCGATACCGTCCTATAATTAAAAAGGTGATTCTTTGGGAAGGCTGGCTCCCAACGGTCGTGGACAGTTGAAATTGGAGTCGATACACTTTTGCGCCACCAACAGGGGCGGGGGTTTTCAAGTCGAGAAGTAGAAAAATGGCGGGGGCTACTACTACTATTAGCGAGGACTTCGCAGCCCGCAAGCGCAAGATTCTGGCCCAGCTCGCGGTGCCCGACGACGAGTACACGGACGCAAGCCCCAAGGGCACCGTGGACGCGGGGATTCGGGACCTGATCGACGAGCTCAACGGGCTCGACGGGTTCGTGACCACGAGCAGCTGCGGGGGGCGGGTCAGCGTCTTTGTTGAGGGCGTCAAGAAGAAAACAACTGCCGCCACCGCTGCAAACCCCGCTCCGCGCGCAGATGAGACGCAGGACGTGGAGGTCGAAGAAGGTGGCGATGTTGACGAGGGGGCCGCTACGGCGGCGAGACCGGCTACCTTGGCGGCTGCAGGGGGTAAGGGCGGCGGCGGCAACTGGCTATTCGTATCTCATGATCCAGTGGATATCACGGGGCGAAATGGCGAGCAGAAGGATCTGAAAGAAATCCTTGGACTGAAAAATGTTCACGAGGAGGGAGAGAATAAGGAGTCACCGTCGAAGGGGGGTTCTTCTTTCTCTATGGCTTCCTCAAGGCTTGTCCACTTCAAATTTGAACCCATGGTAAGTAAGCATCCGTTACACATAGATCACTAGCGAGTAAGTCGAGAGAGCGTGCAGTTGTATTGCCTCCTGACCTGTCAAGCTACAGACAAAGCAACGTTCCCATAATGTCTCTTGTACAAGGGAATATAGATATACTGACCAGGTTTAGATCCTACACGTCCTCACCGCGTCACCAGCGCATGCCCAGCTTCTCCTACGCTGCGGTCTGCAAGCCGGGTTCCGCGAGAGCGGCGCCATCAACCTGACGGCGACAACAGGAGGAGGAGGGGTGGAAACGACGCCCACGCCGATGGTGGCGATCCGCTGCATGGGCCTGACCTTCGAGTCCCTGGTGGGAGTCAAGAAGGAAGGTGGCGGCGGCGGCGAAAAAGTCGAGTGCACTGTGCCACCAGCGTACCTGCGGACGTTGGTGGATGTCGGCAACGAGCGGTTCGCCGAGAACACGCGGCGGATCCAGCGGTTCCGGAGTGCCGTGCTGGAGGCCACTGCTCCGGCATCCACTGGCCCGAAGATGAAAGGGGATGGCTCGATCTGGGAGGACGCCGAGACTAGACGGGAGAGGAAGAAGGCCGAGGGCTTGAAGAGAAAAGCGGCGCTGCAGAACCAGCAGCAGAGCCAGGGCGACCAATCAGTGGGAAATACGGTAGCAACAGGAGACGACGATGGTGTAGATTTGAGTATGAATACACCTTTCACATGAAATCATGGTAAAATATGACTCAGCTCATCTCATGAATATAATCAACACACACATACAATGAGATATGCAACAGCCGAGAAGGGCTCCATTCTCCGGAATCCCAACTCTAACTCTCTCTATATGATAATTTACAGGAAGGCCACCAATTCTTCAAAGGGTGTTTTGCTGGTATTATAGTATCGTACCATCATCATCAGTCACCCTGCCCTGCTACCGGTCGATTCCTCTTTTCACCTGCCGGCCTCTTTCCCCTACTGCCCATAATAGAACATCCCCCCCATCACTGACTGGTTGTGCCCACCCCGTACGCTCGTCCTTTTCTTCATCGCACAACCCGGTCGACCCACTCCTTCTCCAGCCGGCGCACCTCCTCGCGGAAGTTCTCGACCTCCTGCCAGCAGTTGAGCGGGCGGCGGTCGTTGTCGCGCAGGCACTCGAGGACCCCCGTGCGCGCGCGCTCGACGCTGTCGGGCAGGACGCGCAGCTGTTTCCGCTTGTCGAGCCGCGTGCGCAGGGCCTCGACCTCCTTGGACACGGTGTGGCGGTTCTTGTCGTCCGTCTCCTTCTGGTACTTCTCGTCCTCGGCGGCGTTAGCCTTTTGGTAGGCGGCCTTGAGGGCTGCGCTCTCGGCTTGCTCCAGCTTCTTCAGCTCCTCGGCCACGCGGGCTTGCACGGCGAGCTCGAGGGTCTGGGCGCGGGAGACGTCGCTCTGTAGGGGCATTGGGTTAGTCATGTAGCTGGTATACGAATGATTTCTCTCGTGCGTGCTGCATTTTGTAGGGTCGTTTTTTTCTTTTTTTTGATTTCAATGTCTTCACTGAGTATGAATCGGCTTGTAGCAATTGGGGTTCGACAAGGTGTTGTATAGTAGTAAGATGGTCCGTACCTCGCTGTTGCCCTGGAGGCGCTCGACGACATCCTGCGATACACCTACAGGCCCGGAACTGGATGGATAGGTCATGTCAGTACATATGGGCGCACATGTTGCCAAGTTTCGGGCGATTGAGGGAAGACTAACGCTTTCCAGACATGCGCAGAAGATTGGCCATCGGCGGCCTTGGAAGAGCTCGCGCCCATGATGTGTGTATGGTTGGTCAATTGGCTTTCGTCTTGGGCCGGCCGGAGGGAGAAGACTCTACGTCTGTCGTCAATTACGGGTTTGGTGATGCTGTTTTTGGAGGCAGAGCTTCAATTGGAACGTTTCCGAGCTTGGGCGGAGCGGTTGGCGGTTATTTCCGAGGCACACCAATACCAACACCTTTTATTGTGGGGCCGCCAGCAGCCGCTTCTGACGCAATGAGCTCCTGCTAACATCAGGTACCCGTCCTGTGACATCGTCATTCCAGGAGCCTATTGATTTATTATATTTTGGTAGGTATCTCGACAATCATTTTGCTAGTATGCTATTACAGAATCCCACTGCATGATATATCCAATGAGATAATTGCAACTATAAGGTAGCTAATTGAGTGGATAAATATGTACGTTCAAGATATGGTCTCTCTTTGTAGGCATATTGCCTGCTCTACCACTCCAAGACAATACTATCCCACATGAACCCACGCCATGTCGTGTTACTCGTGACCTCGAACCGGATCTCGTTGAGCCCCTTTTTGAGGATCGTTCCCGCATCAAACGGGAACTCAAAGTAGCGCCACTCGCCCGCCGTCGTGCCCGAGCGGTAAAGGGACGGGTCATTCAGCAGCCCTGGAGCGGCGCCGCTCGTTAGGTTCCCAATGACCACGTCGTTGGCCCAGATCCGGGAGCTGGCGCCCGTCGAGTAGCCCGCCAAGGACACGATGAGGGTTGCTTCTCGAGATTTGCTTGGTTTGTCGACCCTTCTCTTCGGGCACGGGGCCGGTGACTTGTCCAAGGAGAACGATATGACCCAGCTTCCCAGTTTGGACTGTCCGAAACACCAATCCTCCGTCTGGGAAACACCCACCGTGAAATTCAGACTGGCCGGGCACTTCTCGACAAGCCCATGCTCGTATGGCGCGCCGCCGTGAGCGAAGCCATAGCTGGTGCGGTCATAGTCACCCACCTGGAAGATCTTGGTCTTGTCCGAGACCTGCCAAGTCGCCGTCTCCAGATTCAGCATCTCTCCCGCCGTGACCACAACGTCTTTATGATGATATTCCGTCGTCACGTCGGCGATCTTGCTGCCATTGGACCAGGCTTGCAAGCCGTACGTGGCGGCGCGGACATCCCGGAACTCGAACCGGCCCTCCGCGTCCGCGTAGGCCGTGTAGTAGTAGTCCGAGCCCATGTCCAGCGCCGTCTTGTTGCCGCCGTTGTCTCCCAAGAACACGGCAGCATGCGCCGCCGGTCGGCCATCCGACAGCTGCAGCTGACCTCGAACAGAGCCGCGCTGTTGGTACGCTTCGTCCTCGAGCCAGGCGTAGGGCCATGCTGCGAATTCGTCGACGGCCCTCTGCGCCGCGTCCTCGCGGGACCCGTCATTGAGATACCAGAGCCAGGGTCCCCACATCTTGCCCTCGGGGAACTCGTCAACCGCCGAGACCTGGAAGTGTGTGCCGTGGATCATGTTGAGCTGTACCGCATCGCCAGTTTTTGACTCGCGGTGAATCTTCATATGGTGGCAAATTAGCATCAGTATCTCTTTCCCCCCTTTCACTTCGAAGAAGGGCTAGGATTCCAGCCTTACCATGAGCTCCTGCTTGAGGTGGTTCCCATTGTAATAGTCTTTCCCCGCGTTGATGTACCAACTGCCGAACCGCTCACCATAGACTCCGTAATACGACTGCGTCCGGATCCAGCTCGACAGGTCGTACTTGGTGAGATATCCGCCGTTGCCGTCAGGCTTGAGCCATGTCTCGTCCTGGACCTTGTTCTCGGGTCGGTAGTCGCTGAGGGGCGGCAGCGCCTCGTCCCGGAGATCCGTCTTGCCGTGCGTGAAGGTGGCGTTGTCAAGCCGCCACAGCGTGCGGAACTCGCCCAGCACCGGCAGGTCGCGTTTGACGAAGTACTGGTAGGCGCCCGCCAGCCCGGAGAAGATGACCCAGTGCATGTCGCCCTCGCGCGCTGTGAACTTGATGTCGAGGTACGCTGCGCCGTTGTGGGTGCCCTCTTTCTCGATGGAAGCCGCGGTCCAGTTCAGGTCGCTCTGCGCGCCGTCTGTAAATGATATAAGAATTATGAAGAGCATAGATCTATCTCATAGGTACATATCTGATTTGATACACATCACAACGGGCAGAGTTGTAAGCGGGACAGACTTACTATAGCTGACGTAGTGACCCACGGCGTCACCGACGCAGTTGTGATCTCGGTAGAACAGCTGGACGCCGTACTGGCGCCCCTGAGTCATGTTCCATATCTCATTGCCAATGACCCATGTTTCGTTGCCGAGCTCCTGAAGAAAAGGGCCCGACGTTGCCCGCGGAGGCAGAGTATGAGCACGGCTGCTGCTCAATAACAAAGCCAAAGCGGTGGCAACAGACGCAATCCGCATGTTGATGATCTTTTCCCGAATATTGACCCGTTCAGTAGTTACAAAAAGTAGAGGCCTAGATATATCAGACCGTTATTTCCCCGAAAACGGGAACCTCATCCTATGTTATATAGCATTTTCCAAGCAGGGCATAGTGGCTAAGGCTACATGTACTGATGCTATATCATATCGCGTAAGGAGCATCGCAATCATTCGCCCGGAAGCAATACCCGATGTTTACATTTGGTGGTGATGTGTGCATGGCGACCCTACCTAGGCTCAGGTACAGGCTTCCCCGCATTGGCTCTAAAAGATCCAAGCTGCTGAGGCCTGTCACCTATCATGATATGTGGAAGAAATGCCCGGTTGTTCGGGACGCTACCTGAAGGATCCTGGGGTTTGTGGGGCTTCGCATGCTGCTCGGGATAATCAAGGCCGGATCGGGGTATGGTTCTGACAGTTACTGTTGCTTCAAATCTCGCTGGGATTCATTCAGGAATATCTGCACTTCGGGAATCATTTATGGTATTATTGTCATCTCAGATGCTTTTTATGTAGATGGTGATTGCACGCTTATACACTGTCCACCTCTAATCTAATTGTTGGGGGTGTTGTATCTTCTCATCGAACGCCGGTCTCTCCGAAGGATCGCCAGTAACTCTTGGTATGGTGTACACAATTGAATAAAAAAACATAAGGGGGTATAGGTTGAAAACATTACACAATAAGAACATATACACGTTTCGTGTCTAACGCGGAGGGTAGGGTCCAAACGAGGGACTAATAAATATAAACCAAACCATGTTGATCAAGATTGCTCCGCGTGGCTGCGGAGAGAGGTCGGGCCTTGAAACCCGGAAGACGACAGTGGCTTGACGTTTTGCATCTCCATATCTTGGCCGTGGGATCTGGCGTTGGCGACGTCGCGCGTCTTTCGCTCTCCGAGTCGCTGATCTCCTTCTTCAAAACGGTTCTTGAACCGATAATAGGTGGGCGGGCGAGGACGACAAAGGACGACAACCCAGTTTTTCAAAGCGCTGCCCTGGGTGAAGGCCCTGTATCGGTCTTTTTTGAGGAACTTGTGAGAGTTGAGGAACTCTCGAGTCGTTTCGCCCCGGGCCATGAGGAACATGTGGTAGCCCATGAGAGCGGCTGGGTATAAGGTCGCGATGATTCCATAAATGAACATGGCGAAGGGCACACGGAAATCATCAATGGCGGTTCCAACAGACACGTTGGCTTTGGAAGCATATACCAGAACATGGGCGAGCGAAGCCCCGATAAGGTAAATCCCAAGGAATGTAGTTGCAGTAACAAAGGTGAAAAAGTAGCGATAGTTGCGGCGGCCAACACAGTTGTTAAGCCAAACGCAGTGATGGTCTTGGGTTTCGACGCAGTTGTCGCACAAGCGGCAATGGTGGGCACGCGGCGGCCGCCAGATATTGCAAGTCTTGCAGTACTTGGTAGGCACCTCCATAGCCGCCGTGCTGGACTCGGCCGACTTAATCAAAGTCCAGTCGTTCATGGGAGGAGCCAGACGTAGTGGGTCTTCATCCTCTTCAGGGGGAGGGAACTTGTGCAGGTTGCGCGGCAGGATCTAAGGTTATGTTGTTAATTCAATCAACTCTAAAAACATAACCAGGGGTTGGTATACATACTCCTGGGTCTGAAGCCGATGCATGTATGAAGGACGACATGCTGATGTAGAAGATGTAGGCGAAGACAAGAGGGACTGCTGGTGATACGTTACTCCAAAGCCAAGGGGCTGAGAAAATGAAGAATAGTACAGCGGGAATCACGACGAGTGAGCCTGTAGCAATGTTGATAGGCCGATGATGGGTATTCTGCAGCCTGCCACCCATTGCAAATACCGTGTTTCCTTCGAAATACTCATGGTTTCGACCGAGCTTTGGGTGCTTCTCCTTTGCCGACGGCTTGGTAGCTGGCTGCGTAGGAGCAAAGGGAGTCAGCTGAGGTGACGAGGCACCAGACGAGAGCTTCTCCGCCCCCGGCATACTACGGTTTGGTGCTATGCTAGCATTGTCCCCCTTGTTAGGTAACATGAAGCCTGACCGAAACGAACGTGGCGACTTCGCTGGTGTTGGCAAGTTCGCACCGTTCTTGTAGCCAAGGCTCTTATCAACATCAAGGCTAAGAGTCTTGTTCTCGGCCTTTTTCCGCTGTAGAGGGCGTACACTCTCGCTGAGACTAGCAGCGGGATAGTGATCCTGAGTGGGACTGGTATTTGCAGTCACCCTGTCGTACGTTTCGCCCTCTGTCGCATCGGTCCCCCTTGAAGGAGGCAGTTGATGGTGCAGCTCTTCCTCGTTCGTGATTTGGTGAGCAAGTTGGCTGAGTCTCGTAGGGTTTGTCGTGGCTTCGTGATGTTGTATTACGCTTGTTCTGTTCCCAGTAGCAGCTTCTTCGTTGGTCAGAGCGGGCTGTTGATTGGTAGTCGTTGTCGAGGGTCGGGATGCGCCTCGCTGTGCCTGCAGCCTGGAAGAGCTCATAGGATGAAAGAAGGCATGCGAAGTTAAAGATGGCACATGGCTTCTGCTTGCGGAACTCATCGGCCTACCACCGGCACTAGATCCATAAATACTGTTACCGACACTTCCTCTCTGATAACCTAAGCGATGTGGCCCTGATTGCGACCAACCTCGGGAGGATTTGCCGGTTTTTGCAGTATCAGGTCGAGACTCGGACGCAATCCCGCTTCTTCGGTTTATGCTGGTACTAGTTCTCATTTGTTCGGCAGCGTTTCCATCACCATCTTCGGATGCGATGTCTGTCATGCGGGACGAGATAATGCTTGGAGGACCCGCAGGAAAGCGCGGCATGGGAGGAAGGTCGTCGCTTGCCTGAGGCCATTCCGACCGCTCGTGCGGCTCATTTGATGCCATCGTGCTTGTCGCTGCAGAATAGGATTGGAAAATATGTCCGCCGAGTAGTACAAGATATTCAACAGCTTCTGCTGCCGGCTACTGGCATGCCGTCTCGAGCGGTTTTCCTGGCGTCACACTGTTGGCCACGGTCGGTATCTCCAGGGTGTGGTGTCGCAATGTTTGTAGCGGCGCCGTTCGCAGTAACTGTTTGGTTCGACAAAAGGGAGCGAATTTCGTTTTCATCCGATTTAATCTACAGTGATGGTAGGTGACGCAGAGCGAAATAATTAAGGTGGCGTGCTGCGAACAGGTCGGGTATGTATTATGTAGTCGAGAAGTTGTTGGCTGCCGGGTTTGAAACTGGTGGTTGGGGGCGTGTTAAGCCGTAGAGAGCGTAGGTGATGATTGACCGAGAAGGCCGGTTTCTTCTGCGCAGCAGAAAAAGAGTGTCGGGATTGTCTTGTAGTAGTAGTCGAGCGGACGGGGTTGGTGGTGGATGATTAAGAACTATGAGTTTGGACGGAGTACGGGTCAGAAGGAGAGAATAGAAGAAAAAGCAACAACGTGCATGAGCGAAGCCAAGTCCACGATGGGAGGAAATCTTGGTTATTCTTCAGCTCATCTGGTGATTGATGAACACGGCACGTAGGCAATCAAGCACAGGCAGGGAATTTGGGAAATGCTTTAAGGGGGGCCAATGCGCACGCAGAATCTAAGATAGCACCTGCATCTGATGGATGTCTCCTACATACAGTTACATGCCAACCATGTACACAATATCCAGTAGGTTATGTTGGTACAGCATTTGAACTACCTACATGTATGTACGGCCAGATGATTCGAATCTACCTAATCATTTGAGATCAATACGAGTACAGATTATTCAATTTCTACCTAATCCTCTAGAAATCCCAACGAAGAATCTAGTACTTGTAGTTACTTCGCATTTGAAACTCGACACCAGAAGCAATCATTAAAGGCACTTCCTGACAGCGGTTTGCGTCTGAGAGCCAATGTCCTTTTTGATGGGCTCACCTAATCTAGAATGCAGCAAACGCGCATGGGGTTAATGCACCTCAGCACTGACCCCCCCTCCTTTGGACGCCATAATGGACGCCGGCACTGGCCGGCCAGAGGGTGGGAATTGGGATTCCATTAGGTGGCCAAGCCACAACTGGAAGCCACAATTAGCGGCCTTACGGACTGGCGGACTGGTCAGCCTCGAAGAGCGTAACGAGCTCCACACACAGCCGAGAACCCAAGCCCATTGGCCAATGGTGAATAAGCTCTTGCAAATGATCGAACCATCGTCCTTTTGTGACCATCCTCAATTACCTTCTTCGAAACCTGCCCAAACAGCTGCGACCACCCACCGAGACGACATCACCCCCGGACAACCACCGCAGCAATCTTTCATCATGGCTTCCATGATCGCCCGCCGAGCTTTCTCTACCAGCACTCGCCGTCTGGCTCAGGTTGACGCCAACCTGAAGGCTGAGACGAAGCGCAACCCCGAGCTTTACGTGCGTCATATCCCGTCAAACCCGTAGAAGCGCCGCCCGACTGGCCGATGCTTCCTCGCAAGCGCCTTCGAACTGACAAGCGAGGGCAATTGGCAAACTTTTGGTCTTGGGCATATCCGCTGACTTGGGGGAAACAGATTCTCGGAGGTGTCATGTGCGCTGCCCTCGGTGGCGCTGGTCTTTACTTCGGTACGCATCATGCGAATTCTTAAATCCCCAGCCGAATTAACGGGGACGCGTGCTAATACAACTGCTGTTAAAAAGGCCGAACCCCCACCAAGTCCACATCCGAGGCCCCCGTCAACATGTCCAAGGAGGCCATGCCTTGGGAGACTGGCTCCGAGGCTGGTAAATACCAATACCACCCTGGCGGCGACCCTTCGAACGCTCCTAAGGACGCCCCCAGCGCTGTCAATGTTGTCGTCGTTCCCGACGTCGATCTCCCCAAGGTAGGTCTCGCATCAACTTCTGCCGCAGGGCAATTCGATGCCTCTTGAACTTCTGCTGTTGTGAGAACACGCATTGCTAACTGAGATATGCAGCGACTCCACGAGAAGTACAACAAATGGGGCAAGGATGGCTACTAAACTCTCAAGTCGGAGTAGTTGAGTGAGTTGGTATCCTGGCATGCGGCACTAGACGACGCGACAGCATTGTCCCTTTGTATATACATACACATCCGAATTCAGCATTACAGCAATGGAGAGAGATCTGTTTAGAAGTCGAATCTAATTTAATGGTGCCCTGATAATTCCTGGTTTGTCCTTTGCTGAGTAGTCGCCTCTGGCTATCTTTGTAACCTCTGCATTGGACTTCAAACTCCTACGTGCATCCGGAGTTGGTCGCACTTGTTGCGGTGTCAAATTGACCTGGCACCATAGTTTAAGAGGCTTGGTGCTATGAGACCGTCATCCGAAAGACGTGAAGTGAACATTGAACAGTACTGACTTTTCGTGAAGGGTTTCCTACTACTTCATCCAAAGCGGGTGCAATGGATCGGGGTGTTGACTTCAAATAGACCATGTATATATATGTAAATATTTACCCTAGGTACAGTGCTCTTAAATAATTGCATATTAGGAATTAATTTTGTTTACCTCATACGTCAGTTGTACCAAAGTCAACTTGGGAATTCCAATCACTTAGGTATCATACTACGTCTGCTCCGTGCTATGCATATTTGCTTCGAGCATGTCGCGTATATAGAAGCCAATGCCACTTAATGCATTTACATCGCTAATACATTATGCCAGTCATTCGAATCCAGATATCTTTAGTGCTATGTTAGATAGGTCGATGTAACAGCACCTAGACCTTGAATAGAAAGAAGAGAGAGCAAAAATGATGACCAAGAAGCGACTGAGTAGATTCCTCAGATAAAGATATAGACACGTCAAGTTTCATGGCCCTTTATAGGAATACACCTGAGAATGGCGGACAGACATAGGTCTCGTTGTGGAAAGCTAGAGAGCATAATCTACGCAACGTACAACAGGCCACGCCGACACCAAACTATAGAACCGCAATAGCTAGCGTGTTCCTCAAAACATATGCTTCCCTGTGTGACAAATGAAGTATATTCTAAACTACCAAATTGCTGCTATGTCTTTGCCGAGAGGGTGGATTCAGTAAGCAGTGCACGGACCGTTTCCGCTTACATGGCCAGTCCACGGAAAGTCGCGACTTGATTGCAAGGCTATCATCCAATAGCTTAAAGTAAACTTGCGACAGACACTATCATCAACAGCGATAACATTCGAACTTCATCCAACCATACATGACTTAACAATTGGAAACAGGGTCGTGATGGCGCCGAATGTAAGCATAACTCATCGGCTCGCAGGGTATATGGATTGATCTAATTGTCTGCAGTTTCGGACCAACACTCAGACGCGACGAGGAGCTAGAGGCGCATACGTTGAACACGACGACTTTGAAGGTATGCGCGCTCAACTGTCATTCGAACCTGATGCAGTGCTAACTTTCATTTCACAGGACTACCCGTTCGGCAATGGCGTCAGGAGTGGGTAAGCGTCGCCCCTCCTCCCCAGGTCGAAACCACCCAGAAGAGCGACATTTGGGATCATGAACTGCCCCATGGCATGCCCAAGGATTCGAACCTTCTGCCACAGCACACCCAAGAGCTTCTCCGAGCTGCAAGGTCCGGAAGACTATATAAGCGACCTGCGCCGGCCGAGGAAGAGGATGCCGATGCCGATGCCGCTCCCGAAAAGGCAGAGAAGAAAGAAGAAGACCAGAGTACAAAGGGCTTCATGATCAAGGCGTGGAAACAAATCCCTCGTAATGCCGAAGGATCAACCGTATCCCACCTTGCCAAGAGGAGAAAGAATACAGTGACCTTGTCTTCGAGTCTGCCAGCTGGACTTACCTCCGGCCCGACAGTGACCAAGGCCACTGTCCGTCGCGTCGATGCTGCTGGCAACCCCTATACACAAGAGGTCACTTTGGCTGAGGGTCAATCTGTGGATGGCGAAATCATTTCAACCACAGTGGTTCCAGCGCCTAACACGAACGTGAACCCTGATGGCACCGCCGCCCCAACACCAGTCAAGCGACGACCTCCTCCCCCTAAGAGGAAACCCAAGGGTCCGGGCAGAGGACGCAAGAAGAAGTTGCCAATTCCTGCTAGTACGCGACCGGAGCCTGCAGGAGTACCTGGCGCGGCGCCTGTTGAGGGCCCCAAACCAGAGAATGCAGGAACTGATGTAAGTTTCGAAAAATGTGAGCTTCCTATCGATACAGCACAACTAACGATTACACAGACCGTGAAGAAGGAAGGAGCGAATGATGACCACAACGAACACAAGAATCAAGACACCGAAATGGGCGAGGCCGATGACGATGAAGACGGCAGCGACGACGGTGAGGAGGGTGAAGATGGCGATGATAATGAAGAAGGGGAGGCCCCGGATACTGCCAACGGCACGCCTGCAGCTCAAGACAAGGAGAGCAGTGCCGACCAAGACATGAAGAACTCGCCATCCGTTGAGCCGCCAGCTATTACCGCGCCACCTATCGACCCAGATGCCATGGATATATCTGCGCCTGAGGAGCCACTGTCGGCCACCAACCTCCCACCGCTGCAACCCCCATCACATTTGATGGCTTCCCGCCTTGAAGGCAGTCCCTTAAAGAACGTTCTTTCGATCCCCTCGCCTACCGAGGCTACCCCAGTGCAGCCATCTCATGTGAACCCACCTGAGGCAGTGTCAGCTACGAGCGAGCCTCCAGTAGCACCAACAGAGACGAAATCGGACCCAATACCGGCTCCTGTTGAATCGGTTGAGCAGCCTCCGGAGCAACCTGCCACGGTGCCAGCTGAGCAACCTGGCAGCCAACAGGATGTGGTCGCAGAACCCCAGCCATCAGCTGATGTGGATATGATGGATGTCACAACGACTGTTACGGAAGCTGCTGTTGAACCTGAACTTGCTTCAGAAGCTCCCGCAGAAGCTGTATCGGAAGCCGTGACAGAGGCCGTGGCGGAAGTGCTACCAGAACTTGCTCCAGAAGTATTGCCAGAGCTTGCGCCCGAAACTATCGCTGAGCCCACGCCAGCGCCAGTGTCAGAAGCCGCATTAGAAGCTGCATCTGAAGTCATGCCTGAAGGAGTATCCGAGACAGTTCTTGAGGCTGTAGCTGAGGCCATACCCGAAGCCGCGCCTGAGGTCTTACCTGAGGTCGCATCTGAACCTGCGCAGGCTGTTGAGCCGACATTAGGAATGGAAGGAATTGAGATTGAGACGACCGCAGAAGCATCGCATGTTGCAGCGAGTGATCCATCACCACCGAAGGAACCTTCGGAGGCCCCGGCTCCTGAGCAGGAACCTGTAGATGCACTGGAACCACCCAAACAACAAAGTCCCCGTGAGACTTCAAAAGCACCCGAGGATCCCCAGATTGACATCGAACCATTATCATCAGTATCCGAACAGACAGTTCCAACAGAGCCAGCGACAGTGGTGACTTCCTCTGAGCCAATTCCTGCTGTCGAGATTCACCAACAGCCTGCAGAACATGTTTCTCCTGGTCCCGTCTCTGCCCCACAAGCACCGGTTGAGGAGCCAGCGGCCACTTCGCTGCCGCCACTCAACCCTGTGCAGACCTCGGATCTTGCCGTAGAGCCGCCAGCAGCTGCGGTGCAAGAGGCGGCGATTGAGCCTGCAAGCCCCGACTTGTTGGGTGGTCTCGAAGCCGTTCTAGATCGTCACCATAGCGACTCCAAAGAAGCCCCAGCAGATGAGCAACTGCCTACCGCGGTCGCTGCGGAACCGGAGTCCGCAGCGTCCTCGGAGCCGGCACCAACAAGTCAGCCAGAGCCTGCGCCGCCTGTCGAGGCTCCAGTCGAGGCTCCCGTCGAAGCTCCCGTCGAGACTATAGTTGAGACTTTAATTGAGGCGCCAGGACAGGCTGCGGATGAAGTTGCACCCAGCGCCCCAGCCCCAGCTCCGGCTGCAACGGAGGCAGATCAGCTACGAGCCGAGGAAACACCGGCTGAGCAGAAGCAGCCTGATGGTGCCAACTAAGGGGCCGCTCGTGCTGCTTTCATTGATGATTTGGGAATGTGTACATAAAGCGGGGGGCTGTAGGCAAAGGGAGTTTCAAAGGTTGTCAGGTTTGTCAGTGTATTATTTTATTGTAGTCAGTCTCTAGACTTGAAGCGTCAATTGATCCATCTTCATATATTTGGTCGCAACTCGTCAATCCGTGAAAGATCTCGATCGCGTTGTTGCTATATTTTCTCTGGGAAAGGGGGATATTATTTCCCGGGGGGTTAGCAATAGACGTAGGGTCCCGGTATATTACGTCCAAGCTATTTATACGTTTTCCTTCCAGTACTTACCTATGCATTACTTTTGTGGGTTATTTACCAGATGGCACAACTCGAGCTTATAGCAGCGTGAGCTCAACTCAGGGTCTTCCTCGGTTTCTAGCGATGGAGTTTGCCAGCAACCACCTCCAAACGGGGTCCGAGGCAGGACATATATCCACTTCGGTGCATCCTTCGCCTGGAAGTTCGGCATCGACCTGGCTCCAGAGCGGCGTAATTCCTTTCTTTCTCGAAACTCAATTAATTTCAGTTTCGTTGGCTCGACGCTCTTTTCTGAAAGGGTTGTGCCGACTTGCTCTTGGGCCCGGACATTTTCACAATTATGTACAGGGCGGCACTTGTCGTCGAAGTCAGGTCAACTCGGCCGAGCTTCTCGGGATACATCTCGACGACGACGCATATGCCCTAGCTATGCATATGGCACTTGCCGCCGAGTTGTTAGGTGACTAGGTAGCTAGGTAGCCTATAAGCGCGCATTAACCAGCCTCCCCAAAGTCACTTGGCCGAAGACCATGAAACATTTCCCAAGGCCGTGTGCCCCATGTTCGCAAAGGGGTGCGTCAAATATGTTGTAAACCAGCGCATTAAAATTGCAGCGACTCTTCTAGGCCGTCAAGGGAAGTAGCTTGGAGACCATATATCTTGGGGGAGGTTCTCAACAATACGATAGAGGTCTAGAGCATACGTATTACCTCAATGACCATTCGCCTCTCTTCATTTAGAACACTATTTTAAGCCTCTCGGCCCTATGAAGACCAGTTGCCGTCCCTCTTAATCCTGATGCCAGGGGCGTCGGAGATGCAGACGTGCGGCTTCCTCATCAACGCGTCGCTGACCCAAGTGTTCGGTCACGGCTCTTTACAAAAACAACAACATAGCTTCAAAGCTATTGCGGGACTTGCCATTATTGTAGAGCGAGGGAGCGAGATCGTCTGGAGGATTGGGCAGAGAGATAGATAAGTTGAAAACCAAGACCTTGTGCTCACTGGCAAGGGAAGACCAGAGCGTCAAGATGATATGAACAGGAGTTACTATGGCAAACCAAGAGGTCTAGGTTTCACCGTCAGTCCTTCTCGACTCGAAATGTATTGCTGTGTCCCTTGCTTCTTTGGAAGGTTTAGTCAAGAAGCTGGTGATTTTGTCTTCGTAATACTTGATAACCTTGCTGTTCTGAACACAATGCTGCCCCAAGAGCTTTCCCGCAGAAAAGGGGGCATCACCACAATACCTCAATACCTCAATACCTGGCTCGTTGCTACACTGAGCGCGTCAATACACTGCTGTATTTGCATACTTTACCTGTACATCTGGATTCAATCCATGCACTACACTTGTAATGCAACTACTTGGATCCTGTGCATTTCTTGGGGTTCCAGTGCGATAAAGCAAGAAACCCTGTGCGCAATATATTCCACGAAAGGCGCCATAGGAACAGACAGCCCCATGTGTCCCATATGTTCTCCGGCCATGTCAAAACGGAGTAGATAATTCGTCGTCTCCTGGGCAAGCAACGTCGTAAGCCGTTCAATCGCCCACCGGGTATTAGGCCGAGAGGCTCGATCAAATATGCTCCAGTCTTCAGGTTTTACGTCAACAAAAGTCAGAAAGTCATGAACATCTGGCAGATCTCACATCTCTAGCAGCTTAACATTCGAGGGTATCGAACGGCCTTTATCGGCCGATACCGATCGTCAGACTTCGGCGTAGTCTCTTACCACCATGCTTGAGGCGTTGTAGGCAACCATACGTTTTGGCGTCGTTCGTGTTTCCAGGCAGAATCGTCAGTCGTGCACATCGAGGCGACCCGCTCCCCCCTCAAGGCACTGGGCCTAGATCCTTATCTACCCTTGGCCCTCTGCCTTTTCAGCGGCCCGGGCCTCGCGTGGGGCATACAACGGTATGATCTGACTCTGATGGGACTACCCTCACCTGATAAGCTGCTCACCACGATGAGGACCGACCGTGTGGTTTAGTCTTTCGAATATGCAAGAGAGTGCCAACGTAAGGGTCCATATGTCACGCAGATGCTCCGGAGCTCGATGATCTTGATAGCACGCCAAATCAGATAGAGCGAAGAGCCCGAGATCCGGGCAGCGCCATCTTGTTCGGCAGACCAACCCATCTGGCATGGCCATGGATCCAGTGTCATTTGCCACTTGCGGTGAGAGCAATCTTGATCGGAATTTCCATCTCGGCGAATCGAGAAAGCGTGCATGGGCAAGATATGCCTTCTTGCTCCGCATAGGAATTGAAGGAGCCGACCTTTCCGCTCTCGTTGATTTCCAAATGCGACTGCTGATGCAGATTTCACTCTGGGACAGACCAGACCCAAACCAAGCTCACCCCCATCCTCGGCGACTTTCCTCTGCTGTAATCACTTCAATGCGCCTGGTTAACCTAACGGCAACTGGGAGTCTCACTGGCGACGAGTACATCTCCTGGTGAAAATAGACCCTTTAACAGATGAAGGGCGAGTGTAGAACACGGGGAGTTGTACACAAAACGGAGTAGGGCCCCTGAGACGACATGTTGCTGTGTCGTCGGCCGATGTCGTACGTCTCAGAAAAGCCACAATTGTTTGGATGTTTGCAGCAAGTGCTGTCTGTGGGTTAGGGGACCGCGAAGAAGATCAAGTTGTTGCTTGGTCATCAGAATAAGGGAGGTTTGATTATATAAGCCCCAATACTACTGCAGGGACAGGCGACAGACAGCGGGCTTGTACGTAAAATTGAACCCTGGATTGGATGACGGTGTTTTTCTTTCCGGTTAGGTTGAGATGCATCATTGGAGATCTGGCTGTCTGGGGGGCCTTGGCTGCTTGGGGGCTTCAATGTACATACAGCAGGTACCTGTAGGGGCGGCAGTCGGCAGTCGGTTAGTGGGCGGTCGCTGTTGATCTGCGGCTCAAAGTTAGGCTGTCGGGGGCGGCAAAACCAGGCTATCGGTGCAGGGTCAGCCTCACAACGACGGCTTTGATCTCGAATTCAACCCAAAAAGCACGACATCAGCGGCTGCACGTCCGGCTTTGCCAGCTTGATGGTCCCCTCTTTCTTTTTAGCATCATCGGTTTTTTTTCTCGAGCGAGCACGCCATCGTCAGAAATGAAGGCGTGATTCTTCGGTCCTTCCTGCCCTGCACTTGGGCACTTGGTCCACGCCCCTGCAGCCAGCACAACAATCCATCCATCGTTGAAACCCTTGTGTGTGTGTGTGTGTGTGTGACCGACCAACCGACTACCGGTATCTATCTGCGTACGCACGTCAATGTGTTTGTTGTGTACACATAGTTACCGCTTGAATTGCTGCTTATCAAGCTTACGCATACTGCTAACATGGTACCAAGAAGCACGCCTTCGAGCACGTCAACGCACGCAATGATTGGCATGTGAGCGGCTGCGTATTAGTGACTGACCTCTGCTGAAGACTTCGCCCTCTCCACGGCGGTAACAGAAACGTTACGGGCGAGGCATGCAGACATGGTCGACTCGATTCCGCCTGTCCGGACCGGCATCTCTCAGGCAGGTAATCGCGGAGAACGAGGTGCCGGAGATGAGATGCATGAGAGAGGTATCATCGCCTGTCACACCTCCCCCTGTAGAAGAAGACAGTTCACTCGTGCATCTATTTTGTTCGACTCATGGGGTTGCATACGCCTTTTAAATCAGGTTCAAGTTCGCCAGTAACAGTCAACAAGCCTCGGGGTGTGTGATGAGCCCATGCAGAAGTGCGATGGCGTGCTTGCAAGTTTGCCCGACTGCCCCATCGCAGAGAGAGACTTACTTGTCCAGGGTTCGGCGCTCGCTGGGACTGGCCATGGATGATGGGCGCGCCTCGGCCAGCCGACCCAATATCGTGCCGCCTTCCCTTCCATATCGACAGACCAGGTCGGTCTGACGCCTTATGCGTGGTTGTGGAGGTCAAGACAAAACAACATGTACACATCCAGACATATCTTGTCTATATTGTTGATCATCAAAGTTCGATGATGGTGTCATCTGGGATCTACAAACAACAAAGCAGCTCCAGCGTTTGCTGCCTGCCGTAGCGATGGGCGTCTGTAAGTACGATATATGGTCAGCTTATGGAATCATGTCCATATGCACAGTGGGTCCCAACTGGCGAGGCAAAAGTGTGACGTTTGGAACAAGTGGGAATTCCCCTACCGTGCCTACCATGCCTACCATGCCTACTGCCGTGCCTACCTAGATTCATTAATTCCCTTATTTTTGGCCGACAGGACAAAAAATCCCATGCCATTTTTATCTGGCTAGGTCGTACCGTGTACTCGAAGCCTGGCGGTCCTGAAACTGCAAGCGGCTGTTGTGGTCCAAGAATGCAAAGTTTCAGTACTTCTTCAGCTTTTGCCTTGAAAAAAACGGTCTTTTCCAAAAGGGGCCAATCAGCAACAGCGCTTCTGACCGTAAACAGACTAGCGCGGATGTCGTGATCGATTCTCAGACTTCGAAGTCAAAGATCTGATCTCGACAGGGGCGCTACTTGGTAAGCCATCCATAGGCACTCAGGCAGAGTTCGCCCGCCCGCCAGCAATAGGAGCAATCACGCAATCACGCAATTCTCACTACCAATGCGCTGCAAGGACATAGTAGGCAATAGAAGCCGCAGATTTGCTGCTGGCAGGGTGAGAGGGATCCGCATTCTGCTCTTCTGCTCCCCCAGCACGCAATTACTAATTCCACCCACTGGGCGGTTGGTGTAAGTCCCCCTCGTACTCCGGTCGAGGTGGAATATTACAAACCAAACCACCAACCAGGAACCACAGGTAGGCAACTGGAGCACCAGTCCCGTGTAGAAACTCGAGCCCTCTTATTTCCTTTCCCCGTTCGAAGACATATCTACCCTTCTTCCCTCCTTTCCCATTACTCCTGTTTGTCCTTCCCCAGACTTATACCCCAAACAAGTAAACATACATCCATCTCTCCTCACGCGACCACTTACCTGTCTGTCGTCATACAAAGCTCTCATAACCAAATATCTCATATCCCACTCTGCCAGCACTTGTTAGCTCCCGTTATAAAGATCCCGTGTGCCCTTCACACACATTGAATACTCTCGAAGAAACCAGTAAAAGGCGATATTTCCCACACAAGTATCGCCCTCTCCATTCCACAACAACATCTACTGCATCCCACAATGGCATCCACGCAGATGTCGTCTTTCACATCCTCTCCGGCAGTCCGGCCTGTTGTAGACACCAAGTCGCCGCCCGCCACTGACCTCGAATCCGGCTATGCGTCGGGAGCTTCCTCGGCCTCTGGTTCTACCACCAACCTCCCACTCATCAGCCTGACCAAGCCGCACATCCGCCACCTCAACCAGCAGCTCGAGCGTATGTCGGTGCAAGACCGTCTTCGCTTCGTCAAGGCCCTCTTCCCCAACCTGTACCAGTCTACCGCATTTGGTCTGTCGGGCCTTGTCGCCATCGACGTGCTCTCCAAGATCCAAGCTGAAGACCCGGAGGCCCCTTCAGTCGACCTCATCTTCCTCGACACACTCTACCACTTCAACGAGACCTACGATCTGGTGGACCGCGTTCGGTCCCGCTACCCTAACGTCAACCTGCACGTGTACAAGCCCGCAGACGCCGAGACCACCGCCGAGTTCGAGGAGCGTTACGGCGAGAAGCTGTATGACCAAGCTGCCGAGCTGTACGATTGGATCGCCAAGGTGGAGCCTCAACAGCGGGCGTATGCCGAGCTGGGCGTGGCCGCCGAACTTACCGGCCGCCGCCGTTCCCAGGGTGGACAGCGCGACAAGATCCCCGTTCTCGAGGTCGACGAGGAGACTGGCATTGTCAAGATTAACCCCTTGGTTGACTGGACCTTCGCCCAGGTCCGGGGCTACATCGCCGAGCACAACGTCCCTTACAACATTCTCCTGGACCAGGGCTACAAGTCCGTCGGTGACTGGCACTCGACCAGCCCCGTCAAGGAAGGCGAGGACGAGCGTGCCGGTCGCTGGAAAGGCCAGGCCAAGACCGAGTGCGGCATTCACAACAAGAAGTCCCGCTACGCCCAATTCCTCCAGGAGCAGGCACAACTCGCCGCCGCCCTGGAGAAGGTGGAGATTGAACAGCGTGCCGAGGTCGCTGCATAAATAAGCACAACCAGAAGCATCGTCACCTCTTCTTCTCTCTCCTTCGATGAAATAAGGGGCAAATAATAAGAGGTGAATAATTATTTCACGATACATACGAATTCAGGTCCAATGAAGGATCTCTTTGGGAATTTTTTGCAGCAGCATTTTCAGGAGTTGGGATATCCATTTCCCCAGAACGGAGTTTTCGGGATAGGCAATCAGTTAAAGGCAAGCGGAGGAGTTCGTCCACTTTGTTTTCCGGTGTTTGTTAAAATAGTGGCATCGTCGAGACCCCTTTTCCTATTCGGAGGGGTTATGCCACATGGTTTGGTGGCGGGGGCGGATAGCGAGTTAGCATTCCATCTAGCACTAGAGCAGCCGAAGACTTGCTCGCTATAGACAGAACTTGATCTTGATCATAAAACAATAACATTATAACAAACTTACCCTCGTGGCTCCCTTCCTCTCATATCGGAATGTGACCGTCTATCCTGCACTTAACCCCTCTTGAGGACTTGAACTCCCGGCCACGCCGTATAGAGACTTGACAAACCCAGTAGCAGGTGTCGCCGTGGGGTTTCCCCAAGACTCGGAATATGCTCTGCTTATCGTTCATGTACGACGTCGCCGACAAGATTGGTGACGTCGGATCGAGGTTCGTGACACTCAAATTGATGTGGGTGGTTCAGAGACATCAATCTGGAAGGTGGTTTGCCCGCTCCGTACCCCATGTGACCCGCTCGCCGATCCAATCAGAACATGGCTTTTCGGGACTCGCAACATCATCACTTCAATTCCTTTATGCCAGCATCCCTTGTAGATAACTTGCCATCTGATTGCCAGTGCAGAATTCAACTTCTTTCTATTCAAAAGGTAGCCGTGTTCCACGGATTCAAGCATCGCATTGCAATGCATAGCTCCAACTGTCCCCGAGGATAGCTAGGCTCTACTACATTCATTTTAACTTACATTGCAGTTGCAGTACTTGTTCAAGTGTTTGGGGAAATAGCCTACCTGGGCTGGCACTGATAAGCTAAAGAACCAGTGATCGATTTATCAATATATACTGGACAACAAGAGATCGAGTCTTTCAGAAGTCCTTACGCATCTAGTTCACCTGTCTCTATGGAACTTTCCATGGTTTACATCGCGGGTCATGTGTTTGTGCGTGTGTGCTTAGATGGGGGAGATTGTCTTGAATGTTCTTACATGGATGGCAGCGCGACGATTTCGTCGACATACCATTGTCCTTTTCCTATAATCAATGTTGCCTCTGAATGTTGCGCGAGGGTTGCAGGCAGAGGATAGAGACTTCTTGGTGCGACTCCCGGAGCAAGTATAGGATCTGGACATGACATATGCCATCATGGGCTGATCTTGGTGCTGCGATCCGTGATAGCCTAGTCACATGTCATTTTCAGTTGATTTGGTTAAGGGGAACATGCTTTTCTGGGCATATGGGGTCTGCCAATGAGAGCTGACTTTTGGGCCCTGCTCATAACCGCTATGGCTCCGGATGGAGTGTCATAGCTTCCAGTATGGCTTCAATATACTATCTTCATATTACTGCGAGGGACTGTAAGGACGCATGCCGTCGAAGATTGAAGACATAGAGCGGTCAGGGTGTTCAGTTACTACTGTGGCGACTTGCCCCCTTTCTTCGAGGCCTTAAGGAATGGTGGCGTGTTAGTTGTCGCCCACGGAATCGATGTTGCTGAAATGTTGACTAAACAGCAAGAGTGACAGTATCAACATAAACGAGGACCTAAAGATGCCAATCAAACAGGAGCAGTATAATGTGTGTCACTTACTGTGTCTCTTAATACAGAATCCTCAATTACGTTGACGCCCTACACATCTTTACTCCCTCGCCTTATCGAGATGAACCAGTGTCCTGATTAAAGCCATAATTCCTGGGGAAATATTTGGACTATCTGGATGTTCTTCCAAATCAGCGCTAACGCAGCAGGTTGTGGTGGACAAAGGGGAAAGAAGAAAAAGGGGTTGCAGACTTAGGAAGGAAAAAGGAAAAGGAGGAAAAAGAAGCTGACCGCAGAGGGAATCGAACTCCTCTTGCCTTTAAGTATAATACTAATGATACTACCGCTAGGCCACACCAGCCCGGTCAAGGGAATTCAGCATCAAATTGGATTATGAACCCTCGTTGTGAAAGGATTGCTTTGCTTCAGAGGAAGCGAGGGAGTATATAAGCTTTGCTGATTCCATGGTAGGTCGGGTCTGAACACAAGACTGACCTCATAATCAGGCGCATCCACAATAAAATTCCCCCAATCTGGCATGATGGTGGCAGAAGAGACACACCAGATAGTGATAACACATTGAATGAGTCTATGCTCGTGGCCCAGAGGGTGAGTTGTTGCGTCTGAAACGGGCAACGGAGACTCAACTAATATTTAGACTGGCCCCAATAGGTCGTCGATGAGCCGTCGATGAGCAATGTGCTGGATCAAGTGCGCGGGTTTTCCCAGTACGTCCATCAAAGCCCTGAGGTCTATATCCCCTAAGACCAGTAGAGCAAAACTACGTTGTCAAGAGGTACGGGGGTGGAATCAAGACAGGATTTGGACTTGTGTGGTATCGGGGCGCCCTTGTACTGATGCATTGGCGGATTGCCCCAAAGCTCGCAGCGTGGGATGAATATGTGATATGTTTCAAGCCGGAAATCGATTTGGATTCTTCAACCATGGCACAGAGTAGGGGGTTTCCCCCGGCCTGATGAAAAAGTATCTGGTATAGCGACGTTGCGCTCTGTAGGCGCAAAAGATATCATGTGCGCCTCTCCCGGCTAGATGTCCAAGATACCACTTAATAAGATCTATTCTGGCAGGTTTTTGGTCCCCTCGGGGCTCTTGTCCTTAACTGTAGAGGGATACAAATCGCAATGCCTCTGCCTTGCATCGCCCGACCTGCGAACTGAACAACAAGCGATATACTGCCGGTATGTGATGAGTCCGACCGAGTGTAGCTCGAGATGAAAGACTGCATAATCGTATTGCCTAGCATTTCGGCTCTGCTCCGAGAGGCTCGGAGATGTAATGTTTAGGTAGTTTAAGGGGTGGTGCGGCAAGGGGAAGCTCGGTGTATAAGTACGTACTTTTAAACTTCAAGCACGCTTCAATGTTATCCCCGGAGTCTTGGCAATGACGAGCGGCGACCGAACTCAGATGGCCGACGCTAAGGATTTTAGCGTGCTGGGCTGGGGGGGTATCATATTGTTAGTGGTAATAGCAGCAACCACCAACGGAATTTGCCCTGCATATGTAATTGACGGCAGCTTTTTGCATCATCCCCTCCAAATCCCGAAAAGAAGCTTCATATCTCGTCCAACAAGAAGCCCCCTTTGCGCTTCTTTCTCCCCGAAACGAACCCAAGCCTACGAGTTGCGAGCGACCATGGCGACCAACGCCCCCGTCGTTTCCGCCTTGAAAGGCGACATCCCACAGCAAGCTCGGTCCTTAGTAAGTAGCAGCAGCAGTCGTGGTGCTCCCCTACCAATAACGAGCGCCCTTATCCTCCCATTCGCACAACGCAATGCCATTGAGTTGGCCGGCGCCGGCGACTGTGCCTGCTAAGCGACACTGGATATCCTCGCGAACCGACATGAGTTGCTAACCACGATCCCCCTCGGAAACAGTTCCGCTCATTATTACGACAAGGCCGCCAGTTCCAGGCCTACAACTTCCGCGAGTATGCCCACCGCCGGACCGTCGATGCTTTCCACGAGAACAAGAATGTGTCGGACGAGCGGGAGGTGCAAGAGCTGATGCAGAAGGGCCTGAAGGAGCTGCAAATGCTGAAGGTAGGTTCTCCCTCCTTCCCACCCCTTTGCCAAAGTACCGGCTCGGAATTCCCTGGTCCAAACAGATGCGTTTGCGATGTGTATAGGCCCACGAAACGGGAATTGCGCGCGAACCTGCAAAAAGTCCTGCTCTGCGACACGAGAGAGGCTTCTATCTGGAGCTCCGGTCATAGACGGACATCAAGCCGCAAGCAAGTCCTAGAAATTTGGCTAACTCGGTATTTCGCAGCGCCAAACGGTTGTCAGCCAGTTCTTCCAGTTTGATCGGTTAGTGGTCGAAGGTGGTATGGAGGTAAGTGGCGAATCCCCATATTCATGGGAAAGCCTCCGTGGGTTCTAACTTGATATTATAGGGCAAGCAACATGGCAAGTCGGGTGATATTGCCCGAACCAAGCCGCAAGGGTGCGTACCAATAACCAGACTATTACCCCAACCCAATTGAGACCCTCCCAGAATACTAATCAAGCCCGTGCAGTTTGACTTGAAAGTTCGCCATGAACCTACGGCTACGGGAAGACGCTCTTCATAGCTGCAGGGTGTACTAAAAGAGGTGTACGATAAGGCGGCCGGCAACACAGTGGTCACGTGAGAGCCAGCAGTCATGCTTCCAGAAGCGCTTCTGCGATAAGCTTCCACTGACTATTGCTGCTCAATGCAGACAGATAGAGTCTTTGCCAGGCCTGTTCCAGGTTTTGTGATGGGCCGAGGTCTATAGAGGCGTTGGTACGCTGAACAAAGTCTGGAAATGATATCCACGAATCACTGGCTAAAAGCCACCCCATCACCAAATCTTACCCATGTGCCTTGTTGCCGATTGTATAATTTTATGTTGTGTAATCCGGACCAGCCATCTGCTCACTATTCCAAAACATCCAGTGGTTGCTGTCAGAGTGAAAGGACTGCACACGCGTGGCCACAATACTAGAAATTGGATCTGGTGAGTGCACGTCCAATATTGCTCAAGGCAATGAAGAAGAACTGTGTTAGGCGTTAGGGGACGGAGTCTGGATAGAAAACTTCATTTGTGTGATGTACACCACTCGATTTCCATTAATAAAAGGGGTACATGGGCCCTTCCTGTGGTATATACCTTACACTGTATATATGTTCCAACTATTAACTATCGAGCATTCTTTTTGTTTACTAAATCTAGTAATATAACCGTTCTGGATATCTTGTAGAGGTACTGTGAATATATACAGTAGACATTGCCTAGCATACCTAGGTATTGAACCTACATACCGTCCCCAGAAAGGGGATAGGTACAGTTCGAAATGATAGGAGGTGATACACAATCAAGGATTGTCTCTTCTCATGTCACAGGAACGGGAGGCCACAGGAATTCATTCTTCACCATCTTGATTGTAGGAGCGAGAAGTGCGTGTGTTGGCGCGGGATGATTTATCTACGCCACGCCTGCAACGAAACCTACCTCCTACCACCGAGGGATCTTGCAGTTGTTCGTTCTGTTCTAAAGGGAAACCCATTCCTCCTCCTCATTCGGCCAGCGTCTCGAGGTCTTCCCGTGTGAACCCGAAGAGGTATAGCAGGTCGAGCAAGCTCTCGCCGTTGAGCCGGGCCGAGGCCTCCATCTGCACGCGCGGCTTCGCATTCCAGGCGACGCCGAGGCCGGCCGCTTCCATCATGAGGAGGTCGTTGGCACCGTCGCCGACGGCCACGACCTGGTTCAGGTTGATGCCCTCCTTGGCGGCAATCTCCAGCAGCAGCTCCCGCTTGCGCTCCTTGCCCACGATGCGGCCCTGCACCTCGCCGGTGAAGCGGCCGGCGTCGTCGATGACGACCTCGTTCGCGTGCGCGTAGTCGATACCCAGCTCCTTCGCCAGCCAGCTGGTCAAGGGGAGGAAGCCGCCGGACAGCACCGCCGTCTTGACGCCCAGGCGCTTCAGCGCCTTGATCAGGGCGGGCACACCCGTCGTCACGTCGAGCACGGGGCGCAGCTGCTCGAAGATGCTTACGGGCAGGCCCTTGAGAAGCTGCACCCGCTCGCGGAAGGCCGCGTCGAATTCCAGCTCTCCCAACATGGCGCGGTGTGTGATGTCCGCGACCCGCTGGGCCAAATCCGGCGGGTCTTTCAGAGTCGCGGCGAGCAGGTCAATGACTTCCTGGGTGATCAGGGTGCTGTCCATGTCGAAAACCACCAGTCGCGGGTGCCGCCTCCACAGGGTGCCTCTCTGCAGGGCCACGTCAATGTTCCATTCGCGCTCGAAGCGGTAGATGAGCTCGTGCTTGCGCAGGTCGGCCAGAGACAAGAAATCCTCAGCAGGGCCGGGCGACAGCGTCAGCTCCACCACCAGGGGGTGATCGGGGTCGTCGAGGCACTTGTGCGACGAGGTTATCTCGGAAGAGCCCGGGGGCAGCGGGAAGGTCGACATCAGGTGCAGGAAGGAGGTAATGCACATGGGCGAGATGTAGGAGCCGTAGAGATGGTCGAGGGGCTCCGGCTCGTTGGCGGCGCGCGGCTCGAGGGGGAAGTCGTCGAAGTTGGTGGTCGGGGCCATGTTGGCGGGGATATCCGAGTCGGACTTGGGCAGGCGCGGCGAGGGCAGGTTGTCATTGCTGGAGGTAGACTGCTGGCTGCTGACGGCCTGGGGCGTCGTCTTCTTGTTGGCCTTGTACATGAGCGTCGCAATCAGCTTGCTCGACTTGTGACCCCGAGGGGCGGCGCAATTGGGGTGAGTAAAGTCATGGCTGCCGCCGTCTACTATGCGGGGCGGCTCGTCTTTGGACGGGACGCCGTTGAAAGGACTGAAAGGTTTGGCGGGCGATATCCTGGAGGACTGCAAGTCTTCGACGACGGTGTCGATTCCGAAATGACCCTCGGGCTTGGTAGCAGGCCCACGGTATTGCTGGTGTTCTTGCAGGTAAGAACTGCTGCGCATACCGCCCAACTGCGGTCGCGCCAGAGACTGCTTGGGAGCCGTGGCGGGGTTGCCTTCAGCCATGATTGGAAATGGGACCTTGGGGGAAGTCGTAACAGAGGGACCCCTAGTTTAGGAAAGAAAGGCAAATGGGGGGTGGGGGATAGGATGTTTAAGGTTATGTAGTATATATTCAAGTTTTTCTTTTTAAAGGAGCAGAAGTATTCAGTCCTCGGCGGTGCTTTTCGAGGTTGGGCAGGTTCCTTCCAATGGTGTTGTGACAGATGCTAAAGAAGGAGTGTTTGTCCCGCTGACCGAAGCGAACCTTACAAGCCAGGATGGGCCCCAACCACGATGCTTGGATGCCCATTGCGCAACCCACGGCTAGGCCGACGGGGCGGTTGCTTGCATCAACCAACGTGGGTTGGCCCGGCCCGTTGGCTGTTTCGCGACAAGACGACCTACCTGTACCTACCTGTAGTAGAGAGACGGCTAGACGAGACGGTTTCCCTAGTCTCCAGCACCTCGTCTTCCCAAGGTGGCCAGGACAGCTCCAGCCACCCTCTCTGGAATTTCCAGGCCACGGTTGGGTTGCAAACTGGCCGAACGCGAACCCAACGAAGCCTTATATATTCTAGTACTACTATAGTATCGCCGCAGGGCTGCGCATGGCAGAATGGGAACCGTGGCTCCCATGGCTCTTGACCGTCTAGTCGTCTGCGGCTTATCCAGCTCGGCCCCATCGCGGTATATCCAACTCTCTCTTACCCCGCCAAAATGCCTTGAACTACTCGGTCCGTTCAGGAACGACAGAAAAATTGTCGTACGAGAAATATCATTCTGGCGTCACAGCTGACCGAAAAATCAGGGTGATCGGCAGGTACTCCGGCTGATTAGGCATTGCTCATTGCTTCTGCTTCTGCTTCTGCTTTTCTAGTGGTATGTACTTCTGCTATTGCCAAATCCAAATATAGCGCAGACTTGCAGAGTGCAGAGCGCACTGCGCACTGCGCACTACTTTCTTTGCACTACACCATAAACAGCTTGCCTTGTCTAACCGTGCCCTGTTTCGGGCAGGTCGGGTCCAAGATGGCCAAGGGTCCTTGGGGTCCAATGCCGCTTTTACGGGCTTTTAATCCTTAGCCCGACTATACCTGGTATACTTTAAGTTATGCAAAAGAAAACGGACTTGAAGTATTAACATAAAACGGTAGGATACGTCTAATTTCAATGTCCCTACTTACGGTGTACCTTCATCAGTAATGCATGTAGCATTCTATATGTAGTTGTCGCTTTTTACATATGTGACTATGTGACTAGCTGTTCAATATCATTGTCCCATCTATTTGCCCTTCGGGCTATTCTGCTGCGTTATGCTGGCCCGCCGACTTATACCTCAAGAAATAAATCGCAACCCCTGAGAGACTGCACATGACTCCGACTCGTCATTCTCCAAATATGGTCTGAGGTTGAGATTGCAAACGCAACGGCGCTCCGGGACAGCGCGAGGTTGTGGCGCTATACATTTATTGTTATATATACTCATTTAACCTCCGTATTTTACACAGTAAGGTTGTTCTCTAATTCAATCCTCCAAAGCAAGGGGCTGACCGAAAGGTGACTTGAAAACGCTAGGAACGCTGGTTAGCCTCGATGGGCGATCAGGTTCAGCTCCTCCAGTGAATGATAATACGTATTTGTAACACTGAAAACTGGCTTCATCCCCGGCGTGAATTACCGTGGGACCAACCCTCCCCTTTCCTTTGTAGTCCAGTCTCGTGTCACGATTCGTATCGGGCGAGC
The DNA here is from genome assembly GCA_039105305.1 of Apiospora arundinis. Taxonomy (NCBI): domain Eukaryota; kingdom Fungi; phylum Ascomycota; class Sordariomycetes; order Amphisphaeriales; family Apiosporaceae; genus Apiospora; species Apiospora arundinis. Next base: position 1,496,149 of record JAPCWZ010000002.1, on the reverse strand, counting down.
AGCCGCTCCTACGGTACTGCTGCCTTCTTATCCAGATCTGTTAGAACGTCCTGAAAGACTACGAAGTGTTTCTCGATCTTCCTGGCTCGGTATTTCGACTCATCTCCGGCCAAATATTCGAGGTCGTCGTCGTCATCCGCAATCTCGCCAATCTTGGCCCATTCCGACAGGTGCACACCCTCCCGGTGTCTTTGGAAATTGTCGCTGTAGCACTGGGGAGAACAGAATACAGACTCAACCTTAAAAGCCTCGACGCATTCGCGACACAGCACGGTGACACGTTTGTCCCCGTCCATGTCCACATCTTCCTTTTGTAGGTCTATGCAGTGATCTCCCGAAGCGCACAGATGTGCCTCGTTCCAGTGTACTTCCTGTCCGGCTTGTGAGTAATAGGGAGCTAGCTAGGGGATAAGATACGTACTGCGCCTTTCACGTTACACTCTTCGACCGGACAGAAGAATGTTGACTCTTTCCGGATTGAGTATGTTTCCGTAAGCACGTCACATAGTGGACATGAACTGTAGTCGCCAGGAATTGTTTGCGAACAGGCCTGGCATACTTCCGAGACGTCTTCGACCGCAGCAGTACTCTGTGCTTCCTGCTTAAGTTTCGCCTTCTTTGCCTTGTCCACCTCGTGAGCCGCCTTCGCCCTTCGAAGTTCCTCTAGTTTCTTCTGGAGAGCCTCTTTCTGTTCCTGGTTTCCTTTGCTGGCTTGGCGGTCGCGAAGGATCAGGTGGATAACGTCCGCGATGGGGGTTCCATTACGGATCATCTCAATATACTTCTGTGACTTGGCAGCACCCTCTCCGTCCCTTCCAGGCTGGAAGAAAATATCGACATAAGCCTCAGCTCGAGACTGAGGAGACTTGGCAGTCTTTAGTCGGTCCAGAAGATCATCGAGGGTTTTCTGGTTACCGCTCACATCCTCTCCTAGGGCAGTTCTGAACTCGGGAACAAGCTCCTCAATTGGGATGCTGCGGTCGTTCAGCTTTTGTTGCAGAGCCTTGACCTCAGCTGGTGACTTGGCAACCGATTGGAAGCCCAAGTTCTTGACTTTGTCGCGGAACCATTCTCGCTTCTCGTCAGATATCCTCTGCTCTATTGTCTTGAGATCTGTTTTGTACTCATGAGCTTGTGTGAATAGGGTGTCGAGGTCCTGGAGAAATAAGCGCCTGCCCGAGAACCATTCCTTGGTGGCCGAGTTGAGATAGCGATCGCGCATCCGGTTCAGGAGCCTCGGCCAGCACTCTGTGCATTCAGCGACATGCAACTTGCCATGTTCCGCCACACAAGCTACTTGAATGGCTGTGACATCCTCTGCGCATGACTGCCGCTCCTTTTCTTGAGTGAGAACCTCGTCCCAGGGCTCCAACATACTGATACAGAGTATGATAAACTGAATTGAATATGCAACTCAATCGTTGAAAGGTGAGGACGGCCCTTGGTCTTGCAGTAGACCTGTATGCTGATAAACAAACCTGCTAGCTTCAGACAGCGTTTAGGCCAGCCAATGTTTGAGGGGAACACCCTCCAGCGGTGTCCAATTGAGAAGAATTAAGACAAAAGTAATGAAAGCACCGAGAAAGGCTTGTGGTTTTAATAATTCACCGATTAGAGATGGATATCAGTTGAAGATGGTGGTCTTGTGACGGGATGTTTGGCCTGCTAAGAGGTCGGGATAGGGTCCAAGCTTGCGCCACATGAACTCTAGCCACACCAACTTTCTCTATTAGGAGCAGGAAATAACGAACAACAACTGTAGCCTTCGGTCAGTCGCATCCCGGACATCACAGGAACTGACATCCTGCAGAAAAGATGGTATGTGATTTCCAATTGATCCCGACAAACTATGCGATGCCCACTCCGTCATTATGTTCAGCATGCCCCTTGAAGCCCTTTACTCATTCATCCTGTCGCATCGCATCGCAAACTAACAATCGTGTCTGTCTTGCCATCTTTCTAGGCCGATAAACTTCGCACCCAGCAAGAGCTGGAGCGCCTGCAGGCCAAGTACGTCGGTACCGGCCACCCGGACACGACGTCGTGGGAGTGGCGGACCAACATCGCGCGCGACACGTACAGCTCCATCGTCGGCCACCCTTCGCAGCTCGCCTACATGAGCCTGGCGCTCAACGAGCCCGCGGCCAAGCTGCGCGCCCAGCTCCTCCGCAAGATGGTCCAGCCCTGCGGTCCGCCGCCACCCCGCGAGGACCAGGAGATGTACATGGCACCGCCGACGCCCCGCGCACAGGAATGAAGACCCCAAGGTCATATCGAAAATAAGAACCGACGACCTGGCGAGCAATCGTTACTACTACAAATAATGCGATCATCCCCGATGGGAAGTACGGCCGAGCTATCTGACAGACGCCCACAGCAAGTCCATCTATCGGCACCACTACGTCAGCTAGTAAACATTGCCCTGTAGGAATACATTAGGCAACATACGAGAATAAATTGACGCCACTGGTGATGGAAAGGGCATGGGAACGCCATCGACAATCCAAGCTTGTCTTTGCGCTTAGTATCAAGAGATCATGAACGTCACGTGTGGAAGAACACGCAAGGATATGATATTAGAAGTAATCACTGCGAGATCAGCTTTGTTCCGTAATAGCGAGCCAGGTTCTCCAGCTGGGTATAAATATAACACCAACCATTGTGTTCCTATTCCCTACAGCGCCTTCCAGTATGCCCCTTTCAACGCCAAACATGATATCACTAATCGCAAAAATTGCGACGCCACTGTAAGAACAAACACACCCTTGATGTGTACCCATATTCTTATGCGCCACCAGCATCCTCATCTGGTTGCTGTAGCCCAAGACTTCTATTAAGCTTCTTATCGAGATCGTCGGGCTGATCTTCTCCCCAAACCGTCTTGACGAACCCTTTGATGCTCTCTGGGGGGAATTCAATCCTGCCCCTGGAGCCCACGCACCACGTTACTGTATCCTCTTCAGCATGGTCCGATTTCTCCACAACCTTGTCGAGGTAGCCTTGGCGCACAAGCTTGGTAAGAACTTCGTCCGTCTTGCCCATGGGTAGGTTCTGACCGGCGTTCATGCGTGCGAGATGGCGCTTCAACTTCATGTCACTAAGCTCACCACCGCTGGCGGTAATAATAACTATTACAAATGTGTAAAAGCCAACGTATGCGGCCTCCTCGCTGGCGCTCGGTGCTCGGGTCGGTGCGATGATTTCCGGTTTCTTGTACTGAGATGGTAGGGTTGTGACCAGGACATATTGTCTCGAAGAAGCCGCGCCGGTGGCTTTCCTGGCTGTAGCTTCTGTTCAGAGCGCAGGGTAGTTAGCACCTATCCCAGGATCGAACGGGTTGGCATCAACGGGGATAATAGGACGGTACCTACTCTGTTTCTCCTTGAGCGTGCGCTTCTCTCTAACTGGTAATTCTTCCATCTCCATGCCGAAAACTTGACGCAATTGGAGCTGAGCTCCATCGAAAATGGTTTTGAAGGATCTCGAGTTGCTACCTAGGACCTTTTCTCGTATGCCATCCCTCTTGATTGGTATCCTGGCGTGTTCGCATGCCAGAGCGTATCGCACCAGCTTCTTGATAAGCTGAGCTTCGTCACCGCCGCCTCCCATGCTGACATCGCCGTCTTCATCTTGGCTCGAAGATTCCTCGGCGTCGGATTCGACTTGACGACGAGAGCGCCGTCTGGGCTCCTCGTCATCGTTGTGGCGACGTCTCTGGGTTTGTGTCGGCATTGTGGGTATAGCACCTCGCTCGCGCCTTGGGACAATAACGAGTAAAGTTGGAGAAAGCTGATCGATGATGTAGGAGTCAGTCACACTGGTAACTGAAGATACCCCTAGTAGATAATCAATCCCTTTCCCGTAGAAGGCCTGGGATTGGCTAATGACGTGTGTGTATGTACCTAAGGTCAGGTTATGCACAAGTACCGAGTGCTTTATCCATCCCAGGTTGGCGTAGAGGGGCAACCCGTCTCTATGTTAGCTAAAGGGCAGGAACCGCGTCGCGGGCGGACGCGTTCCGCCGCTGTCACTTTTCCCAGGGTTTAATCGAGAAACCCTGGTCACGGACCCACCTCCGCTCTTATCGCATAGCTTTATCGGCTCGCTTGAGTAAAAGTCCCTGCCCATCTGCACTCTTCCCAGGATCGAGGTGTTATAGGCTTCGAACTAGTCTGGAGTTGATGTTGAGTGTGTATCTGATTATTCGGATTTGTTTATTAGTCGGCCTTCATGATATCACGAAACATTTCTGGCGGTGCGATTTGTCTAGGGTGCCGCCTGCGGCTTCTCAGTCAAGCCACCCGACCTCGATATCCCCATGCCGTAACACGATATAATGCGGCTGTCGCAAGCCGAAGACAGCCTTCACGATGGTTTTCAGACGACCAACTTAGAGCCCGTCCAGACGAGCACGGCCAGAGCCATGATGGGGAGCACAAGAACCCCGACGAATCTGAAATGGATATAGGCACCCGCAGCAAATCATTCTACAAATCCGACTTCTTTGCGACGGACGATTCGGGTTTTGACTATGAACAGAACCGTGGGTCGAGACGGGCTTCGGAGAATGAAGACTTCACTTTCAAACGCATAAATTTAAACAAGCGTCACTTGTCTCGCAACAGACTGCTTACGGAAGCATCCGAGAGTCTCGGTCAGGACATGCTAGGCAAGCCGGCTTATGCCATCGTCATGAAAGACAGGGGCCTGTACAAAACAAATAGATCTCGTGCTGTGGATTTAGACACGGCTACGGTCCCGGTGAAATCGTCGCAGCTTGAGATCCAAGCCTTGCTCGAAAACCAGGACGAACCGGTTACGCCTGCGGAGGTTCGTGCTAATATTGACGGACTTTGCCCAGAGTCAGAGACCTACCTGCCCGAGAAAGAGTTCCGCGCGATACAGCAAGAGCTCGCCGAAGGATTCCTGAAGTCTCAACTCGACGACTACATTGACAGGTTTAAGGCTGCGTTGGAAGAAGCGACGGAGGCTGAGATTGAGGCCAAGGCCGAGACGGAGACGGAAGAGGGTTTAGAGAGCGAGCAAAATGAAAGCGGGCTCGAGACCCAAACCGAAGAATTTCAAGATCATGTAAGCTCGGGCGAAGCAGACCCTCAGGGAGACGCGGATTCCACTACGCGAGCTCCCACATACCCCTGGATCCGTGAAATATCACCCTGGGTGCGACTCAACTCCGAGGAGGTGGCTGCTGGTGGTCTTCCAGAGTATGCAGATCGACATCTCCACGGCTACGTTTCGGAAACTGCTCCCGCTAAAGACAAGCTCGCCGTGCGCATCATGCGCGAATGCTGGGGTCTTCACATCGAGGAACTAATGGGGGGTTTGGGCCAGGTGGAAGTCAAGCTGCGCAAGCTCGAGTTCACAATGCTCATGCGCGGCAACCGGCGTTTCCTCAAGCGCATCAACGAGAGGTTCCTCGACCGAGGCGAGAGTATGGACATCTTCGTGAGCAAGAATACGATCCGCTTTGTCGCCTCCCGACCCAAAGCCGAGACATTGATACACGAGCTTAATGTGGTTCTCCAAAACATCCAAACGCGCCACTTCCCAGTCTCTCTCATCGGTGGTGAGCACGAGATCATCGATGCTGTGCTACTAGAGGAGGTTGGTCGCATATCTAATACATACGTTAACCAGAGCCACAGTACAAAACGGGTAAGTAGGCCCAGTTCGATCTAACCTTGGGTGTAAACTAATTCAATCTTCCAGATCAGTGTAACTTGGCTCGAATCCAGGGGTCACAAAGAGAAAGATGCAGAGTACGATGTGGAGGATATGCGGCACGTCGTTTTCCGTCTCCTTCTGGCCGCCCTCAAACCAGAGCCCGCTCTGTTAAAGTTATATGCGCCAGAACAGGCCGAGGCGCTTTCCAACAGCCAGCTCATAGTTGACGAGTACAACAAAGACAAATGGAGCTGGAAGGATAAGCTGGGCCGATGGGCTCGGTATACAAACCCACCTAGGACGCAGGATGCTGAAAAGCACTTGTCTGACGAACAAAGCCCTCTGCTTGATTCACCTGTGCGCCTCTCGCTCTCTGAATCGCCGGCATCAAATACTGAAGAAGAAGGTTATGCGACGCAATCCTCGAGCGAAGTATCTGGGATAGTCAAGTTCCTGAAAGAGTCGAATATTGCGGGCTTGAAGGATGCCGAAATAGAGATACAGGAACCGTCAGAAACGTTTCCTCATCAGCCAGTTCGCTGGTCGCCCGAGCTACATACTACGACCACTGCTGTGTTCGGCCATGTTCTGCTGGATGCGATGGGCTTGCCGGCGAAGGCGCTCATCCCGGAGCTTGCGGAAACCAAATCCCTAAACGACTACTACCGCATCTTCTCACCCATTGTTCCGCACCCCATGCAACTTGCCACGCTGCATGGTCAACAACAGCAGCAGCAGCAGCAGCAGCAACCCGATGACGACAAGCAAGGAGGCGATGGTACGCCACCACCCTTTTCGGTCGAGCACACTATCGTGATCCGCTTCGCCCCTACACCGAGCTCGAAACTGCTTGAACCCTGCCTCCCCGGCCCGCTCCTCGAGCTCCGTCTCGCCTTGACCGACAGCGACGAGCCCCAGATCACAGGCATTCATTCCATGCGCGCCATTACCGAAACCCACGTCCACGACGTGATGATGCCCGCCTCGCCTGTCGATATCCGCATCCAGCAGCAGCGCGTCGCCACGCTTCAGGGGGAACCCGACGAGCTGGCCTTCTGGCAGCCCCTTGAGAGCTTCCTCGCCCGCGCTCGCCTCGACATCTCGCGCGGCAAGCTCGAGATGCCCGCCCAGCAGCGTTTCCAGATTCCGGCCCGCCTCTTCTACCGGTCCCATCCTTCCCACTACGAGTCGATGAAACCCGTGCGCGCCCAAGTCTCGGCGAGGATGAGCAGAATTTCCGACAGAGCAAACAAGCACATCCAGTCGCGCATCCCTGCCGACAAGAACGAGCCCATAAGCATCCTCTACGACTTCATGGGTCTTGAGCTGCACCGCGCTGTCCGCGTGCCGTATGAGGGCCACACCTTGACCTACACAAGTATCGAGGCCGGACAAGGTGGTGGACGTCGGGCTGAGCTTGCTCTTTTGCCCACGCCTTCCTCTGGTGAAGTTTTTACAGCTGAACCCGGAGAAATGTCGAGGAAACAGGAAGAACAGACATCTCTAAACGACTTCTTGGATCTCATTTACAAGACTGCCCGGACTGCAAAATTCTGGTCTGGGTTTGCAGGGTAATCAAGATGCATGGAAAACAGCAGGTATATGGGCAAAGAAATAAGGAGATGGGGGCCAACTGTGCCATTAAGACTTTGTATATTAGGGCATGGTGTGATGAACATGTACGAATGACTTTGTAAATACCGTGTACAATACTAGATAACCTATGCAATACCCATAAACTCGCCTCCAACCTTTCCCTGTGTGCATAACTTTTCTAACATAGACCAAAGCATAATTGGGAAACACCTACAAGATCCACCTGAAAGTCCAACCATGCATAACAATACAGTCAAACATAATCGTCAGCAGTGGCCAGCGTGGTCATGAAAGCATAGCAAGGTGCACGATGCTCAGACTACAAAAGCACGGCAGACAAAATTCACATGTCATGAGGAAAACTGTTCAGGTTCAGACCACTTGTCTATGACTCTATTTTGGTACTACAAGCACACTATTGAGAAGTTTTGTCGTGAAAAAGTCCATAACCCTTCCCTTCATATCTTTGTTCCCCATAAGTCAAATGTCCCAGTGATCATCGCAAGAGGCAAGAAGATTCGTGACGTTAGGTCGTGTCGTGAGAGCATTACAAGGCAGCTGAGCCTCAGAAGGCAAAGCCGACCACAAGGAGGAAGGAAACAAATGCGTTAATGCACTTATTTCTTGCCAGCCTTAGCAGCAGACTTGGTGACCTTGCCGGAACCGGCAGCGGCCTTCTCGACGGACTTGATGACACCGACAGCGACGGTTTGACGCATGTCACGGACGGCGAAACGACCCAGAGGAGGGTAGTCGGTGAAAGCCTCAACGCACATGGGCTTGGAGGGAATCATCTTGACGATGGCGGCATCACCAGACTTGACGAACTTGGGAGAGTTCTCAACCGACTTACCAGTACGGCGGTCGATCTTCTCAAGAAGCTCAGAGAACTTGCAAGCAATGTGGGCGGTGTGGCAATCGAGGACGGGAGCGTAACCGGCACCGATCTGGCCAGGGTGGTTGAGGACAATGACCTGGGCGTTGAAAGAAGCGGCACCCAGAGGGGGGTCGTTCTTGGAGTCACCGGCAACGTTGCCACGACGGATCTCCTTGACGGAGACGTTCTTGACGTTGAAACCAACGTTGTCACCGGGGAAACCCTCGGGAAGCTGCTGGTGGTGCATCTCGACGGACTTGACCTCAGTGGTGACGTTGGCGGGAGCGAAGGTGACGACCATACCGGGCTTCAGAGTACCGGTCTCGATACGGCCGACGGGCACAGTGCCAATACCACCGATCTTGTAAACATCCTGGAGGGGAAGACGGAGGGGCTTGTCGGTAGGACGCTGGGGAGAGTTGATGGCATCGATGGCCTGGAACAGGGTCTTGCCGGTCTTCTTGCCGCCAGCCTTGGTCTCCTTCTCCCAACCCTTGTACCAGGGCATGTTGCCGGACTCCTCCAGCATGTTGTCGCCGTGGAAGCCGGAGATGGGGACGAAAGCGACCTCCTTGGGGTTGTAGCCGACCTTCTTGATGAAAGAGGAGGTCTCCTTGATGATCTCCTTGTAACGGGCCTCAGACCACTTGGTGGTGTCCATCTTGTTGATGGCGACGATGAGCTGCTTGACACCGAGGGTGAAGGCGAGCAGAGCGTGCTCACGAGTCTGGCCATCCTTGGAGATACCAGCCTCGAACTCACCAGTACCAGCGGCAATGATGAGAATGGCGCAGTCAGCCTGCGAGGTACCAGTGATCATGTTCTTGATGAAATCACGGTGACCGGGAGCGTCAATGACGGTGACATTGTACTCCTCAGTCTCGAACTTCCACAGAGCAATATCGATGGTGATACCACGCTCACGCTCGGCCTTGAGCTTGTCAAGAACCCACGCATACTTGAAAGAACCCTTGCCGAGCTCGGCGGCTTCCTGTTATTGGTTGTCAGCAATCATGTTGCAAATTCAATTGAAAATTTCTGGGGTGTTTGGTCCGTGCGGGGCTTGTGTCAAATTGTGCAGTGAAAGTGGGGACACAGGGTTTAGTTGCCCCTCCAAAGTGAGAAAAATCTCGATGGAGGGGTAAACGCCTGAGGCGGGGTGAAGAGGGCGACAAGGCAAAAAGTGTGCCAGTCGTCGTTATTGATGATATGGGAATGTTTTTAGGACGTGGAATGGGTGATAAGAGCAGTTGAACTAACCTTCTCGAACTTCTCGATGGTACGCTTGTCAATACCTCCGCACTTGTAGATCAAGTGACCGGTGGTGGTAGACTGCAGTCAAGTTAGTATCCAAGCCGAAAGGCGTCGTGATGTGGGAAGCGAGCTTACCTTGCCGGAATCGACGTGTCCGATGACGACGATGTTGATATGAGCCTTCTCCTTACCCATGATGGCGGTGTTGGATGATTCTCGGGTGGTTGGTTATGCGTTGTCTGAAAGGCGCGACGAAGGAAGTCAAGTTAGTCGAGTTGAGCAAGAGAGGGTGCAGGTAATCTTCCTCGTTTGGGTCTTGTTGTGAAGAGGATGAGGCGTTGAGAAGGGCAGAGGATGCTTACCTTGAGGGTTGCACAGATGTGATGCTTTCTTAATCACGGTATGTGAGGACGAGGAGGAAAAGGTCGAAAAGGAAGAGAATAATTTTTGGGAGGGTTCTGTTTAAGAAGTAGAGGAGAGATCGGGTGGGGCTGATTTCACGTCTGGCTGCTGGAAAAATCTTCGAGCTGCCTGCACAACAAAACTGCTGCGGGGTGCAAAACTTGTGGTGAATGTCGAAAACTTTTACCATAGGCTGGCCCTCAGATTCCCCTCAGTGCTCTCCCTTCAGGCCTCACCTCAAGGCGCAACCCCTCCTTCCAAAATAGAGGAAGATAAAAGACCCACTTAAGTCGCTCAATCCGCAAGGATGCCTGTCTTAGCTGCTTGGTTGCTTCTCTAGCCGCCGCCCAAGGGCCAGGCCCAGTACTTCTTTTCTGGCTTAGAGTCCTACTGATCTCACGTACCGCACCGCCACCTGAGCTTGAATCTGGGCCACAAATGGAGGGGGGCCAGGTACTTTGGGCACCTTAACTTGATACACGAAAGCTCCTTGCTCTTGCTCTTGCTTAACTTTTCCATTGTATCGTACCGGCCAGGGCCAGGCGGCCTGAGTCACCGGTTTGCACTCAACTTTTTTTTTTCTTTTTCTTTTTTTGCCATTGCGGCCCAAACCCTTGCCCCAGATCACAGTTTTCCCCTCCATCATAGCCCATCCTACGTCATCTAAGGGCAGCTTCTTCCAGGCACGATGTTCCTGTAACTCATTTCTCCCGGAATCCATTCAAGTCTGTAGGCAAGTAGGTATGTGATTTTTGTACCCAGGAAGGATGTGTGTCCTATCAGATCTAGACTTTTCTACATCAATGATGTATTTGCCAACATATCTTTGCATCACGCATGTACATCATTTGTCGGCGTCCGTAACAGCCTTGCAGGAAATCCACTCCAGGCTAAACATGGGCTGTTGCCTTCCCTTGACCACCCCACTTCCAGAGGTTGGTATTGCAATTGCAGCAGGCACTTTGCATACATACTTGCACATCGACCCCGTGTCTTAACATGGATGAGCTACGTAGGTACCCTACAGGTAGTTGTGTGATGTGATTCCTCTAGTTACCTGTGTAGATACTCCATTCTCGTCGCCATTGCGGTCTTGAGCGATTGTTTGTTCATTCAATGCATGATTGGGCTACATACTTCTTAAGTAACCTTCTAGGGCAGGCTTGCGCCACAGCCAGTGATGTCCAAACATTTTGAGATGTTCGGCCTGTCCGCAAGGTTGGCGCTTGTCCTTGCCGCTGTGGACTACTGGTGGCCATAGAACCCCTCACCTTGCTGACACTGCGAGGTATCTGAAACATGCTGACATGTGTACCTGATGAAAATGTCCAGAGAGAAATAAATTGGAATCTAATCACGGATTGTTTAAGAAGGGGCCCATGAAGTACAGAGAGGGTTGTGCTCTGCTGACAGAACGTGCATGCCAGTATCGAGACCTAGAGTCCTGTGATTGACGACATGCCACCTCCCGCATTGTGCATACGTACTGCTTCCTAGCTAGGTCCCTTCGGATGGGCTATTTTCCCAGCCCAACCTTCTGTTGCGCTTGCACCTGCGCTGCTTCGGGCCGGCTTATCGTCTCCACACTCCGGGACCCAGCACGGAATCGTTGTTAAGGGCTTGAGGTGGGCATCAAGTCCGGCAGCATGGCCTGACATGAAGATGTGCAGGGAGAACTCCCGTGTCAGGGAAGGCCCACCGCCCATGTACAGTACAGCGAACGTTAACGAAGCTGCACCGAATGTGCATCACAACCCGTCACCCAGAAATATGAGATTTCCTGTCAAGTCTCTGGGGATATTTGGCTTTTCTTCTCTTTGGTGGTGTTGGTCAAGGGCCGAGCGTGGAACTCTGGACTTTCCCATCTCCCTAAAGTTTCAGGGGCAAACCGACCACGGTCTGACTCGCCAAGGGCGCCGAGGGATACCTGCGGGGATCCCATATCGATGCAAGCAGGAACATGTTGGTACTTAACATATCTTTGCTAGCCTGCACGGCTTCATGGTAACTTTATGGGCTAAATGCTGCGCATAAAAAGTCCTCTTGTGCCTGCGCCGGTGGCGCCCTTCTGATCGGCCCGCCAATGTATACAAGTTCGTCTCACTGTGCTGGATACATTTGATGAACTCAGCAAAGAATTATAATGAGGATGAATGTTTCATATCAACGAAAGCGACTCATATGACTTCAACCGCAATTACATGGCTGGACTTGCCTTCGAAACGACTTTACCATGAGAACTACAAGTGTTGAACCGCAAAGACGACGTAGTTGGCGCAGACTGGTCATCTCGTCAGATTAGAACATTTTCATGGGTTTACGGGACATCCGGGCTCAACGTGTCTACAGGAGGTTTGGTTTAATCAGTCGCCTTTCCTTTTTCTCAAACTGGAAAATCCTGAGCCGCAAAGTTGTCTGTTTCCATGTTTCTATTCTGTACAGCCTATACAGCATGGACCAGGAGATAGCTGCTCTCAGGTTGTCGTTTGAAGATGTGTAAGATCTTGGACTGGCAAATGTGGACTAAGCGCACAAACGCTGAAGGAGGATGTTGCTTAATGATGATGGAATCATTCCCTCAACAGGAATGATACTTCTGACACACGGCAGAAAGCGGCTTTACGGCGATCTGTAAGCCAGACAGACTATATATGATATGATTCAAGTCCCTGGTTACTTTGTACGGGGACATACATATCGGTCTCTATTGACTGTGGGACGAATCAGTCATTGTGTTCAAGTCAATGTCGAGTCGGGTCAAATCTCATCATTGTCATCACCCTTTGGCCCCTTGCTCATTGGTAGTCGATCCATACAACAGGCTTGTTTCGCTTCTGCTTTGAACGGGGTGTGAAAGGTCACGCATATTTCAATACATACCCTATGCTCACAAAGCCTTCATGTTGCTGTTGTCAAACCTGTATTTCGAACTGGAGGCTCCTTTGGTCACCCTAGTCGATATATCCGTTTACCATCGCTCCCAAGCAACATGTGCCAGGCCTTAGAAAAGGGGCTCCCTGAGGTTCTAGATTGACGTCTCGGATGCTGCTGAAATTATCAGGAGCTGCTTCCCACACCATACTCGATCGCGCCTGGCATGTATTGAAGTTGTCTCTCTCACATTTGTATCCTTGCCACCGCTCCTCGGGCATATCTTAACAGTGTTTTATGATAGGGCAATGGGTACCGGAAGGCTCTGGTCTATCCCTTGATAGCTATTTCATCTCAGATAAATTCATGTTCAGCAGAACATGTTAGTGTTGTCAAGTATCATCGCCGAGTCCCATTCTGGTTTGCATGGGTGGGTGGTATTTGCCCTACCTTATGTTTTCTCAAACAAAGACAACCTCCCGCATATTTCTTGGTTCTCCCATATGTAACATGTATTCCTTTTCAAACTCGGTTCAGGTTCTACCAGCAAGTCGAATGGCCATATGCCCACGCCTGGTTGACCACGATCTCCTCGGCACAACACATGGCAAAATGCTAATATCCTCACAATTTAGCTTGGTCATCTCCCCATCATCCACCAGCAAGAAACTGCATGCAAGACTCTAGGATATTATTTTCCATCTGTCTTGCTCTCTTCCAGGTTGCCATAATCGATCATAATCAATCATATTTAATAAACATGGATTTGGGCGCCACTGAGAGGGAGAGGTCTTTCAATAGTGTTTACATCAACCCAAAGCTATGTAATCCCTTCACATCTTCCGTCTGATGATTTCGACTAACTTACAGAGCTCACCAGGTCCAACAAAAGGCCTCTCACAATATATACATACATGTGCATTAGTATGGCGTCTGGTGCAACCAAATATTTCATTTCTCAACACTGCAAGTTCCAAGAACTCGAACGACAAATACCTTTGATGCCATGGAAGACCTGAAATCAAAGGCTACAAATACACGGCCACGATTCCCATGACACACAATTTACAACAATATTCACTACTCGACCGCCTGAGCATGGCCGCAAGCAAAGAAATATTCGCAGGCCCTAGCTAAGAGCACATTTCACTTCTGTTTACATGTCTGGCAAGGAGTACATTACAAATCCCCATGTATTTGGCTGTACCCTCTGGTATTGTTCCCGGATCCAGAAAGCTGCATTAGCCACTCGACAGCATCCCTAATCTTGCAAAGGACAGCAGTGCTCCTGCGGAAGGGGTTGTCAGAGGTACCGCACCAATGTTGTTGCATAAGTATTCACCTCAACCGAACGCCAAACAAGACTAACTCATATGTTTACAGCTTCCCCTTATCTCTACAGATTTGATCCCAGCCAAGCCCCAACGAGGCCCTGATAAATACCGAGAACTAAGAAAAGCTTCACTTTTCATGCCTACATCCAGGCCGGCAATCTGACCAACCATAAACAAACATCCGACAGCCTGGGTTTTTGAGTGTCACAACTGTATTCTGATGAAACAAACCAGTCCCTTCATCCCAGTTTGCGAAGACATCATCTCCTTTGCTGTTGGACATCTACATGGAATTCAGCCCAACAAACTATTATCCAAGGCGAGGAGACGGAATATCAATACACAATGGCCGTGGAACTTTTTGAAGTTCTTCTAGAATAACGACAAATCGCCAACCCAGCTTTTCAAGAGTGACAAAGGCCAAAATGCGACTACCCAATATTCTATAGCCTATAACCCTAACCCTGGGATATACTAGGCTCAACAAATAATACTGAAACCGAGTGTTTAGGTATGTAGTTCGAATAGATCTCTGGGGGGAGAATAGTAATTCTACTCTACCCTACAATTATAAGCAGCCTAGCTCGATAATCCGAATCACCCAATCCTGAAAGTTTTGCCCCTGAAAATGCTCACTTGGCTGTAATACAGCAAGACTAGATACTTGAACCAAATTTGATCTTTCTACTTCTACCACTTTCGGGGACTGTCCATGGCCATAGACTCTCCTTTAACTTAATACCACACACTGGCTCCAGCTGTGGCCCAAGATCGAAACTTAGTTGACACCTCGTTCGTGTTATGGTCCAGTCACAATATTCATTCACATCTTCTACAGGCGTTGTCTTTCCTATTCGACTTGTTTATGTGGATGGAGGGCGCCGTAGTGTGGATAATACACTGTGTTACTTGTCACCATATATGGACTAAGGTTCTTTGTTCACTTGTAAACCTGATTCGATGGTTCCTGTTATGATAAATATCTTTTCAGTTCCATATCGGCCTTCATCATCGAAGCCCCTTTTATCGCTTGCTGTCTCCATCATTACCACCATCGACATGCCTGTCTTGACGAGATTTTTATTCTTGTGAGACTCTGTGCCATGTAAATGATAATGTAATGCCTCCTATTCCGCACACACTGTTATATACTGTAGAGGACAAATTCTTTAAAGCAAGGCTTGTGTAGTAAGGACCTAGTTCTCCTGGGATGCGGTTTGTTGCTAGAACTACTCACAGATTATAGACTCCACTTGTGAATAACGCTTCTCCCTATAGCGCCGCTGGCATGTAAGTGGTATATTTCTGATCAGTGGCTAAGGTATTTCACACCCGGGAAGCTCTCGGCCCAAAAGAACCCCCAACGTCCCCAATCTTGCTACCGCATCGGCGATCTTCTGCCCCGAAGCAACCCCTATCGTCCTCGGGCCGGGCACAGCCCTCACGCATAACCTTCGCCCCTTGCCCTCCCTCAAGCTTGGCCACACGGTATACGCGCCCTGAATCAGTCCGGGGATCGATCAAAAGGTTTTCTTCGGTTTTCTGACTTCTTGAAAGTTCTTTCGAGTTTCATCATCAACAACAGTCTAGTAAGTCTACGATTCCGTTTCTTCTTCTAGCATCCCAACAACATCACCATCCTTCCAAGGTAAGACTCATACCTTCGTCACTATACCTCTGTCGTTGCATGAGTATTAGCATCCAGGTAAAGTATCTCGCCCTACACTACACCCCGCCCCAGATGGTAAGCTGGATTCGAGGCGGACTCGGCTTGGATTTGCCAGGCTATCCAGTGGATCACTGGCCTACCTAGAAGAGAGGTGGGTCACGAGGCTTACAGGCGACCATAGGCGGTATAAATTGATGCCCCCCTTTTTATTAGCGACCAGTCCCCTATTCATAGCGATCCAACTCAGTGATCACTCCCCTATCCTGTACGATTCAATGCCTGTAGCTTTATTCCTTCTCTCAAATACCTCGCTAATACCAAAGATTGGTTCAATACATGTATTTATTTGTTTTCCCTCTCTCTTCGATCCAGACTTTCAACTCACCACAACAATATTTTCAGAGACAGTTGACCAGTATCTATCTCACCGTCAACAACAACAAGAAGGTAAGTTATGATTTCTCTTCTTCTTTTACAGAGGCATTTCTCTATCCAACACTTGATCACCCCCTCCTCTACACCGTCGTTCGACGCGTGTTTCCTCTTCTCTGCAGGTGGTATTTCTTGTTTTATTTCCTACAAGTCTTCCTTGTTTCGTACATCACTCACCGATCTGTGACGTGTGGTCTTCCTTCATGAGCTGGAAAGGCCCGTCAAGGTTATACCATCTTCCAGGTTGGCTTCCACAATATCTTCCTCCTCTACCCACAATCATTTTCTTTTCCACATCCCTCATCACTCATTCACACTTCCATCTTCGTTGTGTAATACTCTTCTGCCATCACAGCCCTTCGTATGCTACATACAATCACCCATCTACAGCCCATCTGCGTCGCGTAATATTCCTTCATGAGCTGGAACGGCCCTTGACGGTTATATCACGTCCCCAGTCTGGCTCCCATAACTTTCTCTCTTTCTCTACAACCACCACACACACCCGCTTCGTTCCTCCCTCCAACAACACATCACTATTCCAGTAGTTGTGATTTATTTCCTCTGGCAGTTGGCTCTACCGTCTGATGTATATCATCCCATGGTCTCGTCGCTTCCATTGGTAATACTCATCCAACATCCCCATACGCGTCTTATCTTTGGGCTCTTCTTCAGTCCACTGACTATTCGACAGGCAGGACTCTCATTTTGCTGAGTTTTGCTGCTTGACCTGTGAGTATTATCTTCCGTTCTATTTCCCTCTCTTTTTTTTTTCGCTTCTCTATCATGTACTCGTCGCTGCCGTGGATCTATTCACCACGAGCTCCTTCGTCTCATCTCTCGTCGCTGCCGTGGATCTGTCCATCAGGGGCTCCTTCGTCTCATCTTTCTCGTCCGCCCTCTATCTTCTCCTATCCCCAGATTATGATCCTTGAATATTCCGGATTGCAGGACTACGTCTTCACTTTCTTTCTCATTTAATTTTCATTTCCCTGTCGTTTGGTTGTTAACTTACATGCCAGCATATCCATCAGACCACAAGAACCAGCTCTCGACAAGTTCCACGGGCCAGTGAGTGCTCTCCATTTCCCTTCTTTTCCTTCCAGATTCACGCCTACTTCCTTAAATGTACTGACCTGAAACCTCTCTAGCACACTACTTAGACCATGTCATCGTCAAACAATCTCGGCCGCGCTGCTTCGGCTGACATCATTGGCAATGGTTCACAACGCCTGATGCGAACTGCTAGTGCCCGCGAGACTGGCTCACCAGGCATTATGTCGAATGCTTCTAGCTCTGATGGTAGGTATTTTCAGCTTTTACTTATTCTGCTGTGGCTTTATCTCCTTCACCATGCATCTTTGAATTTTATCCTACTCTTATATCCTCCTTCCCAGCTTAAGTGTCATCTGCTATCTACGATATTGATCTCCTATGACATATCCCTCTATTACTGAAACATGTCACTGACCTACTACCTACAGGAGGCGCTTCCCTTGGTGCCAGAATGGGCCACATGACTCTGGAGCAGCCTATTGCTGCTACCCGGCCAAGCTTTGCAGAAGTCTTGGGAGTTACAGACGCTCCCCAGGCTTTGGATTTCCCCTTGGGTATGATTGACAGAGACGAAGACCCTTTCAGCGGCCATAAGCCTCACCATTATACTCGAGAGCCCAGACAGCGTGAGGCTCGCCGTCGCCGTCCCTCTTACGGCACCGTGGACGCGCAGGAATTTTACCCGGCCAGTGCATGTGTCTTCGTGGCCAAGTAAGTTTTATAGCTCACTTAATAGTACCCTCCACTAACAATGTGACTAGTCTCCCGGAGTCCATGGACAACGTTAAGCTGGAGAGAGAGCTGAACGATAGTTTCGGCGAATTCGGCGCGGTATTTATCAAGATCCGTCGCGATAAGGATAATATGCCTTTCGCATTCTGCCAGTATACCGTAAGTTATTTCGAAAAGTATCATTCCTTTAGCCAACCAGCTAACATCATAAACAAACAGAACGATAAGGATGCTGCTCTTGCGATGGCCAAGGGTGCTGGCATGGTATTCCAAAATCGTCCTTGCCGTACCGAGATGGTCCGCGCTAATCGTAAGTTCATCTGTTCACCTTTCCAATCTCATGTGGCCATCCCACTAATAAATCTCTAGGCACTTTCATCCTCCGGAACTATGTTGGAGGAGAGGTGTCCTTGGAAGAGGCTCGCAGCGTCCTTCAGCAGTTTGGCGCTATCGGCAGACTGGAGGAGGTCAGCTCAGACATTGCTGACTCTATTGGCATTCACCAAGGCATTCTCGTCGAGTTCAAGAACTATGACCCTAACCGGGATATCCAGGCTGTAAGTGTTTTCCTGTTGGTGTGAGCCATGTATCTGGATCTAACCTTTTCCTTTACAGGCCTTCCGCCATCACGCCTACTACCGTGTTGCTGCCCATGATGTGCACAGAGCTCGTCGCGCTAAACCGACGACTAACTCGGACCAAGCGTATCTCAGACGATACGACATCGACGCTCGCTCCATTTTTATTGGGAACTTGCCTGACGACTGCAGCGGGCTCGAACGGGAGGTTCGGAACTTGGCCGGAGAAGTCGGACGCGTCCTGAACGTCCAAGTGATTCGCAAGGAGGGTCGCCCTGGTAAGTAATAGTGTGCTCTATCCTGAAGAAACTGGCTAATATTCGTCGCGTCGTAGGCTACGGCCTGAACGTGTTCGCTTTCGTTGAGTTCGAAAGTGCCACTATTGCTGAGCTGGCTGCACAGGATTTAGTAAGTTTTCTTCCCCAAATGGAATCATACATATCGTGTTTCCGACTAACATCTTCAGTCGGGCCGACGAGTCGATGGTAGCAGAATTCGGGTCGAGCGTAAGGAGACCCGCGAGCCTGGTAGCGATCGTCGTGGTAGAATGATGGAGCAAGCTTTCCGCACCACCACCGCACGTATGGGGGACAGCCCTGTCCGTCATCGCTCTGCCCGTGATCTCTACACCCCAAGACGTGTAGAGACTGCCGGAAACGAAGCTTCTGGCATCACTTCTGGGGCCCCCGTCACGATGCCCGTCGCTGGCTACCCGGCATGGTTCCATTATGGTTCACCCAATTATACCACGGCCCCATACATGGCACCGCCTGGCATGGATGCGCAGATGCCCCCCAATCCTTATTATCTTCCCGCATCTATGGCTTGGGCTGCACCTTACATGCATGACCCAAGCATGGCTCAGGCAGCTTACTGGGTGGCTTTGGACAACGCCCACCGATCTCCGGCATTCGTATCTCCTGGAAACCACGCTGTTAGCGAGGAAGAGCGCCATCACATTACCAACCAGCCTCGCTCGGAGGACGCTTAAGCGTTTTCAGATCTCTCAAGGTTTGCTGAAGACGCGATTGCGAGCCACCTAGCTATTGACTATTGCTTCGGCGATTAATCTCTTGTTAGGTGATCGGATCTTGGTGTCATGCAGGAATGATATATGGTCTGGATATGTCGCGGCAAACCGTGACCCTTTGGCCATTTCTTTCGATTTCTGCAAACCAGCCATACGTCTGGATGGAAGACTTCACTTCACAACTTTTGATCATGTACAACAGGTTAGAGGAATTTCCTCGCAGGAACATGAATATCCTGCATTCGGCATGACTAGCATGCAATACAATGGAATGTGCAATACACCGATAGACGAAGTGCGCTCGTGTATACCCAATTTGTGTGTGTTTCTCGTGATGCTAAGCAGCAACCCGACCAGTGGTCGACAGGGGAAGAACTCAAGCAGTGGATGCCCAAGACAGGTAGGTTTCTCCCTCTTCACTGTGGCCCTCCCTGTGCCATTCAGAAGACGCCTACTAACAGCTCGTACGTAGTTGACAATCCTAGAAGCACTGGACATGAGGCCTTCTCTCCGGGCGTATTACATGTGCGTGTTATCTGCCTGTACTGGCAAGTCTTTCGTTCTTGATGGGCTGACTTGTGGCATTGAAATGAAGCTAGAAAGGAGCATATACTGACCGAATATTACCGTGTTTAGAAAAGGCTTGATTCTTATCAAGATGCGCATTCAGCCAGGGCTGGAGGTAATTCATATTAGGAAGTCTAGACTGTTCCTGACTGACGATCTGTCGAGGATGACCGAGGATGGCCTGTTTTTGGTTGCACCGTTCTCCACACTAGGGATAAAATGGATAGCGTCACGACGATTCCCCGCTATATCGCCGAGGCGCCAACGACATGCCACGGAGCTAAAGAATATTTTCTTGGGTTAATAACCGCAGAGTCGCCCATCATCCTTCCACCTTTGTCGAATCAGGAGCTCCAACTGTGTTTGGGAAGATTTATATTCGCGAACCGCAACACTCAGCTATCTATATCGACTTATTGCGTCTTGGGCACACAGCGTTGGACCGAGAATGGGTCAACCGTCGTTTGAGGCATCCAATGCCATCATTTATGTCACCTATGGCGCCTTCCTGTACGGACTGGATTAATACTTGATACAGAGGTCCAGCGCGCTAACTGCCTTTCTAGAGTATTGGGAACCGGGCTGGCCGTGAAGATGTGGAATCAGCCCAAGGCCGATTTCCTGGCTGGCAACAGAACTCAGACGGGTTAGAAAACAACGAAGTAGATCGCAGAGTTGAGAGTCTGCAATGAGTCTCACAGAAAAGATCTTCATCGAAAAAGTCACCCTCATGAAGAGCCCGCTCGCTAACTGTGTCTGTAGCCTTTCCTTTGGCCCTCAACTTCATCGCCGCTGGTGAGTAGAGGCGAAAGCTATGTTGGCTTGCCCCCGAGCGACCCATCTCCTTGCCGAGATCCCCCCGAGCGGTAGCACAGCTTGATGAAAAGAGTATCGACATCCCAGACCCCTGCATGCGACGAAGATGCGGCGGTGCTGGGAGCCTCCCGAATGAGCAAGATCAGTACGAGATCTAGAGTGATGATTACGTCGACGACGACGACATGCGCAAACTGACCAATAGGTTCGTACCCATGATGAAGATGGTTTCTGTCTCTTCCCTTGATCTTCCTGGATGGTCACACTATCCTCGAGATTGAGGGAGGAGGCAGATGGCCGCGGCTCACTACGGGCGCCGATTCGAAACGGCCCCTGCTTTGATCCAACCTTCCCCGGCGACGTCCATCGTCGCGAGAGGAAGGAGATCGAGAAAGGGGACTGTGAAGATGAAGCTGAGATTGTACCGTAATTACTCGATCAAGTTAATGCTTGCGTGGGAAAAGTGCTGCCGCTCTGATGAAACCCCCTCCCCTTTCTTTCCTCTGCTCCGATTTTGCTAACCGTTATATGCTTTTGTGTGAATCTTCAGCCATGGGCTCTGGAATCCTCTTTTCATATCCGCAACTGGCCATACTGGCTGGTCTTCAGGGCGTCATTGTTTATGCCCTCTCTTCGTCTCTACCGTTGCTGGTCTTTGCGGCTGTGGGTCCCGTCATCCGGAGTAAATGCCCAGAAGGGTTTGTTCTCACGGAGTGGACCAGGCAGCGATACGGCATCGTCACGATGCTTTACTTAAGCTTCCTGACGCTCGTAACTTTGTTCCTCTACATGGTGGCGGAGCTGTCGGCGATAGGCCAAGTGGTCACTGCGCTTACTGGTGTTAACGAGCTACCGGTCATCATCGTGGAATGTGTCGTGACGACAATTTACACCTGTGAGTTTTTTCTGCTAGTTAGTTTGCTGGAACCCCCCCTTTGCTGACCATCTTTGCCACCAGCGATCGGAGGGTTCCGGATTTCGTTCCTCACCGATAACGTACAAGGCGCCATGATCGTTCTTCTGATCATCATTGCTACGATAACCATCGGTGCCAAGACGGAGATCAAGCGGGAGCTGATCGAGTCTTCTGGCCTCCTCGAGCCTACCCTCTTGGGTTGGCAGCTCGTCTACATTCTTCCTGTCGCGGTCCTTACCAACGACTTCTTCCTTTCCAACTTCTGGCTCCGCACCTTCGCCTCCAAGACCGACAAGGACCTCTGGGTCGGTATCAGTATGGCCATGGTTGTAATCCTGATCGTGCTGACGCTCGTCGGCTGCACCGGCCTGATCGCAGCTTGGTCCGGTGCCTGGCCCGGCGACCCCGCGCAGGACGGTTCCGTCGCCTTCTTCCTGCTGCTCGAGCGGCTGCCCACCTGGGTCGTGGGAATCATCCTCGTCATGGCCGTCACCATGAGCACCGCCGCCTTCGACAGCCTGCAGTCGGCCATGGTATCCACGGCCTCCAACGATCTGTTCCGCAACCGGCTTAACATCTGGTGGATCCGCGGCGGCGTCCTGGCCGTGTTCGCGCCCGCCATCATCATCGCGCTCAAGGCGCCGAGCATTCTGCAGATCTTCCTCATCTCGGACTTGCTCTCGGCCGCGACCATCCCCGTCTTGATGTTGGGACTGATGGACTGCTGCTACTGGTGGCGCGGCTTCGAGGTGCTTGTGGGCGGCCTTGGTGGCATCCTCACCGTCTTCATCTTTGGCACCATCTACTACGGCGACGCCAAGCTGGGCGCTGAGCTGATCCTGCTCGAACAAGGCCTGTATACGGCCGACTGGGGCGCGTTCGGCGCGTTCGTAGCCGCTCCCTTCGGCGGACTTCTCTGGGGCTTCCTCGCCCTGGGCGCGCGCTTGTCGTTCCAGTACTTGCTGGCCAAGAAGAAGGGCCACCGCTTCGACGCCCTGGACCGACCCCTCATTGCGTCCGGCTCCCGAGTCGACGACGATGACGACACGAACTCGGTCAGCGTTCAGCGTGAGGAGGTGGGCATCTCGAAGTCCACCGGCAAGTTCTTCTAAAGCTATACACACAGCCTTGTTGAAGGCAGACATGGCAGTGGGTGAGACTGCCGAGAGTCGGAAAATACGAAGAAGTGAGCCAGATGAGTTTACAGAAAGAAAGGAGCGAAGTAGAACGAGTCGACTGTATAACTGTGAAGGGGCCAGGGAGGCGTGGTGTCAGTATTTACGAAGGATGCAAGCGTGCGAAGAATGTAGACGTATAGAGAGGGCCTCAAAGGGTGGCAGCTTTGGTAGTGGTTGAGAATCTCCATTCTAGACATATTTATTTGGATCGCATGAGCACTGAGATCAGTGCTCAGAGGCAAATTGAATCAACAGAATCCCTCTTCACTATACACATATTTCGTTATGTCCTATGATACTGTCTGTGGAATATTAAGGGTGTCTGGGCATGCCATTGGCATCGCTGGTATGCAGGTGTTGTATTGAGCAGCAAACAGTCCCGCAGTAGACTCGTCGCAGGTCAAAGGGAGACTCCCTTCGCCGACCAACGAACCACAGCGCCATGGGGTGGGCTGGAACTGATATATCTTCAAATAGCTATCAACGGCCAGATTGCTGGCTAACCCATATCCAGTGCAGTGCTAACTACACTCATGTTCGTCGTTGTTCAGCTGGGAAGCCCCCAGAAGCCCCCTGGCTGGGTCATAAAGTTGAACGATGCAAGTTAAGACCGGCCAAGAATCTGAAATAGGGTTAAGAGGAATGGTAGGTTCCGCGACGGTCGATCGGAATTAATCCATGGCGGGAAGCTTGGGTCAGAAGTCGTAGTCACCTAGACGGGCACGTTTGAGGGCTGGGTTATATCTGTGTTATAAGGTATGAGAGCAATTTCTATCGACCTGGGGATAATCAGCTACAGCAACAATATAATGTGTTTCGAATCGGCGGTCAGGTACCTTGATTTTTATGGAGAGAAAACACTGACGGGAACTGTCTCCCAACTTGTGAGGACTGACTGAGCAGACGAAGTTGGTGGCGAGATGGACATCAGAGATAAATCGACAGAAGAAGCGGCGGTAAAGAATGACTCATTTGACTGGGCCCGCAGGAAAGACTTGGGCATTTAGAGAATGACAACTACAGATGGTATTCAATGGGAGGATAGGCATTGTCTACCGAAAGGTGTGGCTGGTCAACACAACATTTACCAACTTTAGGTATGCTAATCACCAACGGCAACAAGATGCGAATGCCGCGGTACATTACCTCCAGGGACTCACAACCCGGTATTTATATGGCACACCCGGAATGGATACAGGGCTTTATGCTTCTAGTCACCAACAACTGGCCAAAGGGCTGATCTACAGGTAGAGTGATTTCAAAAAGGGGAAAACTAATCTCTCCATACTCATTGATAGGTATTCGAGATAATACAACCCTAAATTACAATACCAGCTGAAATAATACTACAGGCTATCCATACTCAAAGAGATTTTCCCGGGTGAAGAAGGAGATGGCGTCGGCGACCGGTGTAGATTAAAGGGCCACCAAAATACAACATCACGAACAGAAGCAGTCGAGCTGGCCTTCCTTATATCGATCATATCAGTCGCTCCTACGTTAGCCTCCAGGCGTGGAAGAGGAATATTTGCCATCTAGTGTTAGTTGATGGTCCCAGCCCGCGGCTTCTTCATCTTGCTTGTCGCTGCCCTCGAATTTCGTCATCCTTCACCATCACTAGCTGAGGATGATGTTGAAACCGACAAGGCGTCGAACTCTCTTCCCCATAGGCGACATATCCCCATCCCTATCCTGCTCTTACCGACTAATTCCAACTGTCAACGGTGTGCCTGATTTGCCCCTTCAAGCGAGTCACATATAGGTCGAGGGCCATGTTGTCAGTGAGTTTCATTCTCTAGATTGGCTCACCCTTACCATCTCCTTCCTTACACGAGAATTGCGGCATGTGGAGACAGGACTGACGTATAGCGTCTCTGGTTTACTTACCCGATACTGTGTACTCAACAGCAACACCCATACCGATAGAAGCACTGGCCAAGGTCCTGCTGGCCCCGAACACGATGAATACAGCAACGACGACGAGACCGACAACGACGAAGCTGGAAAACCAAACGACGGCGGTCAAATACGATGCGAAGACCGAAGAAGAGAAAGGGGGCAGCGGAATAATGCATGGGGGAAGAAGCCCGAACAGCAAAGAATATAAGTCGATACGGAGACGTTGTGTTGCTGGATTCAGGGGTTCCAGTAGCATGGCGAGACTGAATGATACCCAAAGGCTTCATTGATGCTTTGCTCGTGCTACAAGAGAGGCTTCTGGGCAATTTACTGTATGTCCCCCCAGGACCTTGGACTGTGCCAGAGATGCTATCAAGTGTCAGGGTACTGCTCGACGCCGGTGTAGCCTAGAAATAGCCCATATTGTTCTGACGTGGGCCTCGCCTCTTGGTAACAAGCTGTCGGAACTGCCGTTGTCGGTGTCTCTGTTGCTGCCTCCGTTATTGCTCTGGCCACTGCAAGATCCCCTGTCATTACTACAAGAGACAATGGCGATGGCAGCAGCAACATGTACAAGGACAAATGAAAAGTACTAATCGACATCCCTTATCAACTGACTGGCAGGCCCCAGTGTTGGTGACAACGACGAGACAAGAGAGACTTCCTAGTGACGCCGGAAGACTTGAAAGTATCGCCAAGGCAAGGACCCTGAAGCCAGTTGCTGGCTTCTAGCCAGAAGCGACTGTGAGGTCCGTCATCCACACAGTAGGAGACCACATTAGCTACACCCAACACGAGAGTCACCGACTGTCTATACACCAGTCAAGTCCCTGGATCTGCATTATACCCTGCGAAATTAAGGAGCAGTCTTTACTTTGGAAAAAGTTCCTCATTTTACTATTATGTG
The DNA here is from genome assembly GCA_039105305.1 of Apiospora arundinis. NCBI lineage: Eukaryota > Fungi > Ascomycota > Sordariomycetes > Amphisphaeriales > Apiosporaceae > Apiospora > Apiospora arundinis. Next base: position 1,470,350 of record JAPCWZ010000002.1, on the reverse strand, counting down.
TCATGGTTTGAGTGGGTAGGATTTCTGTAGTTTTTCGCCGGCACACCACCCCCACCCATACAGTTACAAGATTGTACAATAGTCGCCGTCTCCATATGGTACATCACCCTTTTCATCTATCGCTCGCTATGTCTACCTGAACATTCCTACCAGAAGAAAAGATCGCTCTCTTCTTACCACGTCCATCCACACATTTTTTTATCACTGGCCTTGTTTAGGGTTCTTGGCCATCCATTCTTCCACCTCCTTGGTCTCCAGGTAGCTCTCGAGCGTCGACTCCTGCAATGTGCCCCAGATCCTGTAGGGGGTCTGGCCATATGTGTTGGTGTGGTCGACCTGGGAGGAGAGGACGAGGTGCTCGAGCATGGGCTTCTCGGTGACGACGCGCTCAGTTGTGTTGCCCTTGGGGATGTAGCGGGTCATACGTTGAACACTGGCGATGGAGACCACGGCCTGGCGGTAGGCCTTCTGGATGCCGCTGGGGGTGGGCATGAGGCCGATCTTGTCCTCGGCGATGCGCGGGTACATGAGGGTGCTGCGGTACTTGACCAGCTCCCACTCGGCGCGGTAGCCGCGGGGGCGGGCGTCAATGATGCCCGCCATCTTCTGGTAATACTCGTTGGTGCAGATGCGGCGGAGGGTCTCCTTGTCGCCGCGCGCCAGGGCCTCGTTCATCTCCAGGTGCATGGCTTTCGCGGCGGGCACAATGACCTCGCGGCGGACCTTGAAGCGGGGCCGCGTCTTCCAGTCGGGCTTGGAGGCGATCTTGAACAGGAGGAGCGACGCATAGTTGAAGATGCGCGAGTAGTTGGCGATCCAGGCCATCTGCAGGAACTTGGCAGGTGACCGTGGGTACCGGGACAGGGGCGGCGCCACGAGGGTCTGGGGCAAGAGGAAGGTAACGTTCTCCATGCTAAGCTCCAGCGACCTCGACGACGCATCCTCATTCTTCTTGTAGCGGTTATATTTCGGGACCGCCTTGGCTTGTAGCGGCGAGGACATGGTCCTGAAGCCGCGGGCGGAGAGGCATGTTATCGTCGTCGGTGCCGCGCATATCCTACTACTCCTGCTACCGCTGCTGCTAATGCTGCTATATCTGAGGCACAAACTAGGCGTTGTGGGTATGCGGGCGGGTATGGAGGCGCGGAGTGATGGCTGCAGCAGCCGAGTAAACTGCTTGGTGGCCATGGTAAGAGGAGGGCCCTAGGGGCGTCGTCTGCGTCGTCTATGTCGTCGAGAGTTCGTATAAACGTGGAAGGGGTCGAGCGTGGTTCGAAGCTCCGAGCACGCAAGAGAGCCTAGCTGTCGGAGTGCATGGAGTGCCTCAAGGGTATCAGACTGTGCTGTGGGTTCCCCCAGGAGAGTCAGTCGAGTCCAAGACCAATTAATTGGACTCTGGAGTATCTCTTATCGACAAGCAGAAGTTGGCGATACTCAAGCAGTAGCAGTAACGGGGGCGTCTCCTCGTCTACTCGTCTACTCGTCTGCTCGTCTGCTCTGCTCGTCGTCCTCGGATCTGTCCGAATTGAAGGGCAAAAAAATAAAGATGGAGCCGTCAAAGACACAAGGCGGCCAATGAAGGGCGGGCCAATCAGGAGGAGCCCCAGTATACTTAGCTAGGTAGGTGCCCTTAAGGTTCAATGGAATTCATTGAACTTCCAACTACCCAAATCAATAAGTCCGAAAAAGCCCAGGTCCCAGGGTTGGTGGACTGGAGGGTCAAACAGAATGACCTCACAGCTTAATTAGCGCTACCCAATTGCAATTCAATTTGATTCAGTCTGGGGGACCTTGCATACTTCCTACGTAGTATCGACCCTGACAGCCTGAGTATTCCTGAGTATTTATATACGTCTTTGCTAAGTAAGGTATGTGAGTAGCAGGTATACTTACATATACAACTTACAATCCCTAAACTCTGTCTTCTATGTTCAGTTTTGGGGTTTTTATTCATTGATTCCTTCCTCTTTCTGCATCCCGTATTACTGTCCTCCTTGGCCCTTGGCGACCCGAGTGCCTACCTGCTACCTGCCCAATTGTGTGCTCACCCCTCCTGCTGTGTGTCGCCTTCGACGAGATTCCTGTACATATACAGACCATACATATATTTCCCCGGATCCCTCTGCCCGCCGAACCTCATCATTGAGTTGCATTGCATTCCGACTTTGGCTGCTACCATCAGGGAAAACCCACCCCCGACGACGAATATCCTCCCCCAGGGTTCCGGCAGTCCCCTACTTGCCCGGGCGGCCAATTGATGGCCACCCTGTTCTCGAGGTCCTGGACATCGCAGCCGAACGGTAGTAGCAACAGTGCCCATGCCCACACCACCAAGAACCACATCAACGGCAACAACAAAAACAACAACAGCAGTAGCAATAGCCACCGCCCTCCGTCCTCGTCGCGATACGAACAGCTACAGCAGGATGGCTTCGCTCCGATAACACGCACCTCGTCCCACGGAGACGGTGACCCTTACTACAATAGCAACAACAACAACAACAACAACAACAACAACAACAACAACAACAACAATGCCCAACATCTGCGCGACTCGCCCGTCGTCCGAGCTGGTTTCATGCAGCCACGCATCGCCGTCGTCCTGAACGTGCCTCGCAAATGGCACCCCTTTCTCTTCATCTGCCGACTCCTGTCCATTGCGCCCGCCCTGTGGTGGGGTCTGCGGTGCGCCCTCCGCTTTCTCATATCCGACTTCCTCCAGAGCCGAGACGTGGCCCAGTTCCTGGGGTTAGACCATGGCAGCGGCAGTAGTGGTATACTGGACTCGGCCTCCGATTCGGTGCGAAGGCAGGTCAGGACCGAGCAGAGGCTGCGGTTGACCGAGACCGCGCTGTCCATGATATGGGTATGTAGCTACATAGCTTTCCCAGTCCCGCTCCTGTCCTCCCTTGCCCATTCTCTGGGTAATATATATATATAAATATGCTAATATGTTCCTTCTCGAAACACAGTGTGGCGCCGGAGCCTACCTAGCCTTCATCTTCACCGACTGCCTCATGTCCCGCTGGCTGCTCAACTACACGCCCCAAGCGACCATCGTGCGCCTCTTCGCCCTCACGGGCATCTATTTCTACGTCTCGAGCTGGACCGTCTACCTGCTGGGCGGCGGCGACGACCCTTCGATGCTGCTGCCGGCCTGGATCCTCATCGCCACCACCTTGACGATCTGCTACCACGTCTCGCAGCGCAAGATTAACATTCGGAAGGAGACTTCTGCCAGTGTCGGCGTCTTCTCCATTGCTAGCTTCATCAGCATGGCCGCCCTGCTCGGCCACCACCACATCAACCGCCTCGAGTACCCCGACGTGCCCCTGTATGGCGTCCTGCAGAAGGCCTGCGAGCTAGGCGGCTGGATCGTGGTCAAAGTGCTGGACTTGCGCGACCGGGACGGGCTGTAGAGTCGGTCGGCCTGCTCCGGGGCATACGCATTCACCTGCTTTCATCTACGGTTTACTTTGTTTGACCTCCGAGGCGTTGTTGGTTGGTGCCAGGTTAACATTTATGGGGGCTTTCATGGACAGGAAAGGGCATGGCGTTTGTCGCATTTGGTGATTCCGTTGCAGTTTACATATATACCCCGATACTTTAGTATGCATTTTAAGTTGCAGATTACACAATTCATATCAAGATGCAAGGGCAACATCCTCCAGCTTCAATCAAGGATGGGGCGCCCATGTTTCAGAGATGCATTTCTCTATTTTCACTCGTAGCTAAATGACGTGCTTGCAGGATCAAGAAAAGAGAGGCATGCAAGGTACTTGCCAATCCACTTCCGTATGCCCCTACATATCGCCAAGCGTGTTGCCGAAGCGGCGCAAGATGAATACGATGAGCACGAAATCTCAAAAACTCCCCATGCCGTCCGTAAAAGTCCTGTCGCATCAACAGGGGGTATCATGCCGGATCCGTGCCATGTCCGCGAAAGTTAACGCCTCTCGTCAAAGATCAAAATCGTGCCCGCTGGCAGTTTCATGACTAGCCAGCCGCGCTCGCTGCCCAGTATAGGCTAGCGAGACAGCGTTGCCCAACCATGAGTTAGTTATACGGGCGTGATAGGATCGCGACGAGACAGATGACGTTTCCAGACCGGGACGCAACGGAGGGCACTGAACGTAGGCTTAGAAACCGTGGACCTTGATGGTCTTGATGTCAAGCTCTAGGCCCTCCTTCTTGTCGACGAGGAACTCCTGGACATCCTTGCGCTGGTCACCCTGAAGCTGGATTACTTCACCCATCTCGGTGTCGTTGACAATGGTGCCATTGCAAGCTGCGCGGGTAGTGCAGTGTTAGTGCATAGAACAAGCCAAACAGTTTAAACCGAAGAGCCAGTTAACTCACCAAATTTCTTCTTGATGACCTTGAGAATCTTCTTCTGATCGAATTTTTTGGGCAAGCCCTGAACCGTGGTCAGGGTCTTACGTCCATTGCGCTCTGTAATAGGGACAAGTGACATTAGCTACTGGGGTCGTTCGGATAAGAGGGTTGAGGATGCTGGATGATGCAAGTTGTAGTGGGGTGTTTTGTCAATGAGGGGCTGCTTGTCAGATTGAGAGACGCCTCGTCCCATGGCTGCACGTGAGACGTATAAATGTGAAGGTGTGTGTCGAGTTGGGAATTTGTGACGTACGCTGAATACGAATATGGATATAATTCTGCGCCTGTTTGGATTCTCCGGTATCCTCGTCGGCTTCGGCGAAGGGGTCTGTTTGAATAGAGAGGTTTGTCAGTCATCAAGTTATGGCGATAGCACGAGGCACCCGAGGCTTCGGGGGGGTGCGGGTTGGGAGGCAAGAAAGAGGAGCGAGGGTTGCGTTGCGTTGGACACGGCCCTGTTTCTGGCATCGCAGGGCGGCCTGGCTGGTGGCACAGAAAAAAAGAAGCGGGAATGAAGCATTGGAAAGTGGCACCGGACGATGGCGATGATGTGCTAGCGACTTACCGTAGGTCTTGAGGTTTTCGATGGACATATAAAGCGAGTTTTCCGGGGTAAACTGGGGAAAGGGTTTTGTATTGAGGGGTTGTCGAAGTGGTGCGACCGACGGATGAGGTCTCGCAGAAGGCTTGTTTGGATGTTGTGGTTGTGGTGATGTAGTATGTAGTAGTTTGCTGTTTGGTAGTGAAGTATGAGAGTGGGAAGAAAAGTGGAAGAAGTAGTTGATGTCGCGAAAAGTGGACAAGGAGAAGGTTGATGCTGGAATGGTTCCTTATTCAGAGCTGCTTCGTTGTTGTTGGTGGGTGGGTGGGTTGAATGAATGAAATAACTGGGGATGGCAGTTGGCAGGCAAGGCCTTCAGGTTAGGGGGGGGCAGAAGGGGGGGGAGAGATGAGCCAGCAGCAACAGACCACAGGGACAGGGCAAATGGCGGGGGAGAAAGCGAAAGCACGGAAGGTAGCAACCAAAAAGTGACGGATCACCCACCACCCTCAGTTAGCAGCAAGCCGAGAGCGACTCCTGACTGGGCAGAAAGACGAGGGCGGTGGGCCCAAGAGTACCTGGGCTTTTGGTCTTTGATTGCTTTGGGTCGGTCTGGTCCGTCAGATCAGCACCTTCTCTTACTCTGTACCCAGCTACCTAACGTACTTAATCTTCAAGACAAAGCAAAGTGCGAAAGTGCCAACAGGACTATCTGATACCTTAGGTAACAAATCGCAATACCGTCTGAGTCAAACCACTTGCATGTCCTCTATCCCTCTCTCTCTCTTTTCAAGCTAGGTACGCAGCCTGACAGAAATCATCTCATGATGCCGCTCTGGAACGGCAGGTAGATGTAGCCAACCTGGTTTGCGGTAGGTGGTATGTAGCTAGGTAGGTATGGCAAACCCAATCTCGTGTGACCAGCCTCGACCAGGGTGGGGTTAGTCAAGTCGCTTTTTGCAAAAAGCCGCATCTAGAAGGGATGGCAAAGTCTTAAAATACACACCCACACCACCGAGATGAGTATACCACTATGACTGCACGTGCGTCGACATCTATAGTGTAGACCATTCTGTATCTCATCACATACCCCGGAGAACGAAAAAGTTGGCTCAACACAATTAGGGGCCTCGAGAAGCGTGTCATATCAGATATCGGTGTGGTCCATCTAAAGTCAACCAACTGTAGAACCCATAATGGGGTTTGAACCAAAACAGTATGGGAGTGATGCCTCGCCGCTCCTTCAGGACATCTCTGGGGCGCATTGGACCCCCCTTTTCTGGCACGCCTGCACCTTCAACCCTACCGTGTTTACCGAGGTAATGATGAACCTCATCCGTAACCCAAACATCAACTCTTCCTGGTTATTCCGGGCCGATGTGTTGTACGAGAATGGAACCGTACCCGATGGGACCTCGGACTCGGAAGCGGTGTTGCCCCGGCCTGCTAGCTTCACCGGTTTCGACCTGCAACAGACCTTGGTCCGAAGGTTAATTCCGCGGAATGCCCTGAGGGACCAGCCTCTGAACCAGACGTGTCTATTCTATCACAGCTGCCCGCCAGATGGGCAGACAGATGAGAACGAGCAGTCCTTGGTCATCTACATTCCGCATGTCTCCTCGCCGTCTGAAATGCCCTACTACCACCCGGTCGTTCGGGGTGTCGCTTTCTTCCATGAGTGGAATCGCAGCGAGAGCACAGGTCGAGTCTCTACGCACTACTGTTTCTTCGACCATGTAGAGCGCTCGCCAAAGTTGGTGAGGACCGCTTTTCACCTCTTATCAACCCTACACAAGCACGGCCAAGGTACGACGGCAGGCTACGTCAAGCGCGTTCACCATGATGTCGTTGTGCCCCAGACCACTATGCAAAACACATATGCAAAGCTAAAGGAGAAGTACGCCCGCAAGCTGATCGGCACTTGGGCAGAGGTAACCGACCCTACCAAACATGTTTTTGAGGACCTAGGCATTGCCGCATTCCTGATCGAGCTTTGGAAACAAATGTATCGGGACAAGGCTTTCCCGGGCTTCGTCGACATTGGCTGTGGCAACGGACTTCTCGTCTACTTGTTAAGGCAAGAGGGCTATGAAGGATGGGGTTTTGATGCCAGAGAACGGAAATCTTGGGCAAACTACAACACCAAAGGAGAAACTACATCGGACCCGGGAAATTTGCCAAGTCTACGGGAGCAAGTCCTCTTACCATCCATCATAACAGCGAAGGAAGTGGCGACAGAGTGTATTGATCATGATACATCCGACGTTGATGTCCAGAAATTATTGCATGATGGGCGCTTTCCCGAGGGCACCTTCATCATTTCCAACCATGCTGATGAGCTGACGCCGTGGACCCCTATTCTCGCAGCCATTTCTGACTGCCCCTTTATGATGATTCCCTGCTGCAGCCACAACCTTACGGGGGCTAAATACCGAGCTCCTATTCCAAAGGGTGTCGATAAGTCAAACTCGGCATACGCTTCGCTTGTCATTTGGGTCTCGGGTATTGCAGATGACTGTGGATGGGAGGTTGAGACGGAAATGCTCCGCATACCCAGCACCAGGAATACTGCGCTGATTGGAAGAAAGAGAAAAGCGGATGTCTCTGATGTGCAACTTGATGCTGTTGTGCAAAAGTATGGAGGCACCGCAGGTTATCTCGACAATGTCATGAAGCTTGTTAAAGGCGAACCCAGACCTCATTGAGTAGAATATGGGCCGTCCATCAGTACGCAGTCTAATAGCTGGCTGGTGGATGCAATATCTAGTCTGGATACGAATCTATCCGATCTTGCTCACACTCTTAAATTATAAAATCGTATTCTGGATTGGTGAGCCTGAATGACTTGTAGGCCAGGTAGATGGATGCATTTGATGGATGTCTTGAGTAGGTACATGGCATCACTGGTGACACATCGTTGTCATTGCAGATGTTGGAATGAATAGGTAGACATCAAGCTGACATAGTGCCTGACCCTGGGCTGAGTGCTGAGTACAAGGGGGGCCGTGGAAGCTAATTGTGGATTGAATTGGGGCCTGGTGATTGGGCGCAAGGGGATGGGATGGTGGGTCCACCTGTCGGAATGGACAACTGTCGCGGCTGGCTGTCTTCAACTCTAGGGAGTCCTAATTCACCAGATAATCCTATCCAAAGCCACCGCTTCTTCAACCTTCGTCGTTCCCATTGTCCGCCGTACCCTCGCCCAACATGAGCTACGGCAAGAAAGACGAAGACGCAGACCTCGGTCTGGTCAAGGTAGACCGGACCCAGGTGTTCCAAGAAGGTGCGTACCCCAATTGAACACGGCCTCGCTTTGCTCCTTGGTCTCGACATCCCGTCGTCACCCATTCTCTCCATTCTCTCCATTCTCTCCCCCCGCTACCTACATAGCCAAGCACGCATGGCTAAACTCTTCTTCCAGCTCGACTGTTCAACAGCTCGCCCATTCAACCCCGTAGATGCCGTATCCTCCTTACCAAGATCGCACTCCTCCTTTACACCGGCGAGAAGTTCCCGACCAACGAAGCCACAACTCTCTTCTTCGGCATCTCGAAGCTCTTCCAGAACAAAGATGCCGCCCTCCGCCAGATGGTCCACCTTGTCATCAAGGAGCTGGCATCCTCGGCAGAAGATATCATCATGGTCACAAGTACCATCATGAAGGATACCGGAGGAAGCACTGACGCAATCTACCGACCGAATGCTATCCGAGCCTTGTGTCGCATTATTGATGTAGGTTGGGCTCGTTAAGAGATCGGGGATTGGTGCTGGCTTGTTGCTAACGTTGGTCAACCTGCCAGTCTACTACAGTACAATCCATTGAACGTGTCATGAAGACGGCCATTGTGGACAAGAACCCGTCCGTCTCCTCGGCCGCCCTCGTTTCCTCATACCACCTTCTGCCCATCGCCAAGGATGTCGTCCGACGCTGGCAGTCCGAGACACAAGAGGCCGCTGCCTCTACCAAGTCCTCCAGCGGCTTTTCCCTCGGATTCTCGTCGTCTTCCAGCTCTATGCCCGTCAACAACTCTACCATGACCCAGTACCACGCCATCGGCCTCTTATACCAGATGCGATCGCACGACAAGATGGCCTTGGTCAAGATGGTGCAGCAGTTCGGCACCCCGGGTGCTGTCAAGAGCCCCGCCGCAACTGTGATGCTCGTACGACTTGCCGCGCAACTCGCAGAAGACGACCCCCAACTCCGAAAGCCCATGATGTCGCTGCTCGATGGCTGGCTGCGTCACAAGAGCGAGATGGTGAACTTCGAGGCTGCCAAGGCTATTTGCGATATGAGAGATGTGACAGACGCCGAGGTCACCCAGGCGGTCCATGTTCTGCAACTCTTCCTCTCGTCCCCTCGCGCCGTCACTAAATTCGCCGCTCTCCGCATCCTTCATAACTTCGCCTCGTTCAAGCCTCAGGCTGTCCACGTCTGCAACCCCGATATCGAGCTTTTGATCTCGAACAGCAACCGATCTATTGCAACGTTCGCCATTACTACCCTCCTGAAGACGGGCAACGAAGCCAGCGTGGACCGCTTGATGAAACAGATCACTGGATTCATGTCTGAGATCACCGACGAGTTCAAGATCACCATTGTCGAGGCCATCCGGACTCTCTGCTTGAAGTTCCCCAGCAAGCAGGCGGGCATGCTCGCCTTCCTTAGTGGAATTCTGCGGGATGAGGGCGGCTACGAGTTCAAGCGGGCTGTTGTGGAAAGCATGTTCGACCTGATCAAGTTCGTGCCCGAGTCCAAGGAGGATGCCCTGGCGCATCTCTGCGAGTTCATTGAGGATTGCGAGTTCACAAAGCTTGCTGTGCGAATCTTGCACCTCTTGGGCTTGGAGGGTCCCAAGACGTCTCAACCTACCAAGTACATCCGCTATATCTACAACCGTGTGGTATTGGAGAATGCCATAGTACGAGCTGCGGCTGTCACTGCCCTGGCCAAGTTCGGCGTTGGACAGAAGGATCCCGAGGTAAAATCAAGTGTCGATGTGCTGTTGACAAGATGCTTGGATGACGTTGATGACGAGGTGCGAGACCGTGCTGCTCTCAACCTGAGACTGATGCACGAGGAAGACGAGTTGGCCGAGCGCTTCATCAAGAATGGTATGTCAGGAAGCCCCCTCGTGATATCGATAAGGTTGCTAAAAGAAATTACAGAAAACATGTTCTCGTTGCCATACTTCGAGCACCAGCTCGTGATGTATGTTACATCGGATGACAAGTCTACCTTTGACTCGGCTTTCGACATCAGCAAGATCCCCGTCGTTACTCGGGAAGAAGCCGATGCCGAGGATCGTACCAAGAAGCTTACGGCTACTACGCCATCTCTGAAGCCACCCAAGACCGGCCCTTCAAAGGCTGCACCGAGCGGCGCGGAGGCACAAGCTTCGGCTGTTGCTGCCGCTCAGAAGTATGCTCAGGAGCTTATGGCCATCCCGGAGATGAAGGAGTTCGGCAGTGTGCTGAAGTCGTCGCCTGTTAATGAGCTGACAGAGGCTGAGACTGAATACGTTGTCTCGGTTGTGAAGCACATCTTCAAGGAGCACATTGTTCTGCAATACGAGGTTAAGAACACGCTTCCTGCTACGGTACTCGAAAACGTGTCGGTGGTGGCAATTCCCAATAACGAGGAAGAGCTTGAGGAAGTCTTCATCATTCAAGCGGAGAAGCTGCCCACGGATGAGCCGGGCAAGGTGTATGTGGCGTTCAAGAAGGTCAATGGTGAAGGAGCCATGGCTACTAGCACGTTCACGAACATCCTCAAGTTCACCAGCAAGGAGATTGATCCGTCCACAAACGAGCCCGAGGACACAGGCTACGACGATGAGTACGAGGTCAGCGAATTCGACCTTGCTGGTAGCGATTACGTCGTTCCTGCCTTTGCCGGCAACTTCGCCCACATCTGGGAACAGGTGGGTGCCTCAGGGGAAGAGGCCGAGGAGACATTACAACTCTCGGGTGTCAACAGCATTGCAGGTACGTTATTACAGGAGAAATCTCACATGCCAGGGGGCAAGCTAACGAGTTTATACAGAGGCAACGGAAAAGCTGGCCAAGTCCCTTTCACTGCAAGCGCTGGAGGGAACGGATGTGCCGATCAACCAGACAACACATCAGCTCAAGCTTCTGGGCAAGACGGTGCTGGGCGGGCGCGTGGTAGCATTAGTCAGGATGGCCTACTCGTCCAAGTCTGGCGTGACGACGAAAGTCACGGTGCGCAGCGAGGAAGAGAACGTGGCGCAGATGATGGTGGATTCGATCGCTTAATGATTTGGCTTGGGGTGGCGTTTTTCATGCAGCAAAATATGATCAAGCGATGTCTAGCTGTTTTCTCACCTAAGACATACATGTTTAGATGTGGGACTCACGAGCCGTTTAACGAGGTGATCCAGTGTTGCTGGGCTCGCTGCGGCAACGCCAGCAACAGTGGCAGCAGTAGCAGCAGTAGCAGCAGACCACGTGCACGAAGTCGGGACCTTGAGAATAGACGAGGGCGACGGGCGACGAGTAGATCAATCGAAGTATATTGATACGAAATCATGACTCGGTATGGCTTAGTATGGGCTTTGGTCCTAGAGAGGTTCCTGAATAATATATATTCAGGGGTCTGTCTTGCTATCACATGGATATATATGCTGCTCAACTCTCAAGTTGAATGGTCTTGTATCACAGTCGCATTGCATTGCCTGGGCAAATGTAAATGTCGATGCAAATGCAAATGCACGTAATTAATTTGACAGGGGGGTGCTAAGCCTAAGTCAGCTAGGCGGGTTAGAGGTATTATTGTATTACTTTTAGTAGTAAAACGCGCGCACGAGGGGAACGCGCCAAGCGAAAAGACCGGTTTATGGAGAGCCTACCCAGTAGTAGAGGCTACCTACCTACCTACCTAGGGTTGGCTGGCTGGTTGGTTGATCTTATCTCCAAGGCCAAATGACGTGTTTGTTTAATTGAAAATGTTTCTTCCCAATTCATCACATCACACCTAGAGGAACAAGTTGGACAGAAACGCCTCCCTTCCGACTAATGAGACACGGCACTTCGCTTGTAATCTAATCCCCTCAAATATAGAGAGCCAACGTCGGGTTCTTCTTTTTTTCGAGATTTTTTTTCGACCTACTGCTACAAATTTAGTAACCCCGATCACTGGGTATCAAGGTTAATTTGTGCATACGTGTTTCGAATCAGGACATGAACAGAAGTGGGCTAAGAGCCTAGGACCACTTGATACTATTTGATCGATACTTGGAGTAATAGTCAGAACTATCTTTCACTCCTACACATCCATCCATCTACAGACAGACTCGGTCCCCTCATTCTCTCGAGGCTGAACAGGCGTATCGACGCCGCAACAACCGTCAACATGGTCTACGTCCGTCAGGAGCGTCTGCCAAACCTCAAGCAGTACAAGTACTCGGCAGTCGACCGCTCGCTCACCTCAAAGTACATTCTAAAGCCCTTCTACACAAATGTCGTCATCAAGTGCTTTCCCATGTGGATGGCCCCGAACCTGATCACCTTGCTTGGCTTCTGCTTCATCATCGCCAACTTCTTCACTCTGCTGTGGTACAACCCTGGGCTTGACCAGGACTGCCCCTCATGGGTCTACTACAGCTGGGCCGTTGGTCTCTTCCTCTACCAGACTTTTGATGCTGTAGACGGATCGCAGGCGTAAGTATTTTTCACTCTTCCCGAACTGCAACTCGAGTTGCGGCGCAGCTGCTGTATTTAACGCTTGTGTACTGATGTTTCTTGGATCCACCAGCCGCCGAACCCACCAGAGCGGTCCCCTTGGCGAACTCTTCGATCACGGTGTGGATGCCCTGAACACGTCGCTCGGCGCTCTCCTCTTTGCCGGCAGCCAGAACATGGGCCAGACTTGGTACACGGTCGCCACCCTCTTCGCCTCGTTGCTCACCTTCTACGTGCAGACCTGGGATGAGTACCACACCAAGACCCTGACGCTGGGCATTGTCAACGGGCCCGTCGAGGGTGTCCTGATTCTGGTCAGCGTCCATGCTCTTACCGGCTTCATGGGCGGCGCCAGCTTCTGGAAGCAGTCTATGCTGGCTACCTTTGGTGTGCCCAAGACCCTTGGCATCCCTGACCTGATCTACAACTTTAACTTCACTCAGTGGTACATGGTCCAGGGTACCGTCATGTTGATCCTGAACACCGTTGAGAGCGCCCGCAACGTCATCAAGGCGAGGCGTGCACGCGGCGATCGCAGTCGTGGGGCCCTCAAGGGTCTGATTCCCTTCTTTGGAACCTGGGTCCTGGTCGTGGCCTACCTGTATCTCCAGCCCGTCATCCGCACCCAGCATTTGGTCCCCTTCGTCATCTTTTGTGGTCTTGTCAACGCCTACAGTGTCGGTCAGATGATCACGGCCCACCTGGTCAAGCTCCGCTTCCCCTACTGGAACGTGCTCGTGGTTCCGCTGGGACTTGGCGTCATCGACTCGATCGGCCCCATCCTCCAGCAACACGTTGGCTGGGCTTCCGGCTGGCCCAGCGCCCTCGGTGACGGCGTTTACCAAGTCGCCTTCATGTTCAGCATGCTGGGCATGGCCATCGGCGTCTACGGCAGCTTCGTCGTCGATGTTATTGTGACCATCTGCGACTACCTTGACATTTGGTGCCTTACGATCAAGCATCCCTATGTCGAGAGCGAAGAGGAGAAGAAGGCCAAATAGGGTGTTTGCCCGTAGCTTGAGCCCGCCAAAGAACGGACGGGCACTATGCTATATATGAGAGGTTCTCATGATGACTAAAGGATAACCTCGAGGATATGGCGGAACACTGGCACCTGCTCGCCCACGCAAAGCAAAAGCAAAAGCGTTTGCGCGCAGGTGTTCATGAGGAAACGATGGAAACGTGACAATATACAACGGAAGTGCCGACACACGGAAGAGGGCAAAACTGAGGAGGGATGGTGGGTGGGTTTGCTTCTTGCTGTCCTAAATAATATGTTTCAATGAGTTCATGCGTTATTCTGGCAACGCGTGGGATGTACCATGGCATGGTGGGAAGGCTGGACATGAGGGACATATGTTTGAGATACCACTTATAGTCGGATAGATTCAGGAGTTAAAGCGAGACCACGAGTATTTAATTATATGTATTATCCTGATTTTTCTTCAAATTCTCGGTCACGATCTCCTGGGCTAGTACGCCTACCTAGCCTTGGTTTCATGTGCCGACCCCTTGTTTAGTAGATTGAGTAAGGCTCCCTGCTGGATAGGAAGAGTGGTCAATGCCAGTTTGACGAAGACGCTCGCTGTTTGGGGAGGTATGGTGTACTATTTCATGTTCCACCAGTTGATATCGGCATTTCGAATGCGCTCGACGGCGAGTTCAGGGGCAAATCCTTACCACGATCCTAGATCCCAACACAGCATCGAGTATAGTGCCCTTGACAAGTTCAACGAGAAAGAGCGCACGTTATAGCATGGGCGGGTTTTTCTCGTTGGATATTTATCCAATGAATGCCCATCAACAACAATCTTGTCCGCGAGGTCTCAAAATATAGGTCCCTCGGGGGTAGTGACATGCCAGCCTCTCCCAGGGTTGCAAGGTGCTCTCAACAGCCGCCATAATGTATTTCTTAGTAGCTGTGAACCCAATGCCAGACTAGCGATGTCCGATAGACAGCTGCAAGCCACCAGTATAGTGGCGTCAAAGCAATATACGCGGTTTGGACACAGTGAGAGAAAAGGGCGAGTGTAGGTCACCCCGTAACGAGACTCACAGCCCCCAAAGACACCCCGCTACCGACATCAGGGGCTAGGGTGGGACAGTATGACAATATAAGGGACAAAGCTGTAGACAGGTACAGATAGCATTCTGATATAGGTGTACAGAAATAACTTGTCTGGCGTCAAGAGATCGCTTCAGCCAGTTGACTCACTCGTGTAATTTCTATTTTCAATAGTATGAAGCACGTCCATCCGCTTCATACTCTCCCATTTCTCCATAATGCAATCCAAAAAATTGAGAACGACAAGGCAAGAAAGAAAGAAAGAACAGCCAACCAAGCCGTACAGTTTCCGGTTCCCAAAATCCTCAAGATATCCATCCCATTCCATTCCTTATCCGCATCCGCGGTCTAAGTAGGTTCCCCAAGAGTATCCCCCCCCTTCTCCAGTCGTGAGATCTGGAGTATTTCCGAGTATCAAGCAAAGAACAAACGACAACGTCGTAGAACGCCAACGCCGTGAGAATAAAAAAGAGGGCCCCTACATCCGAGATCCATGCCGGATACAGCAAGTTCAGAATAATAAACCAAAGTACACCAAAGACTAAAGTCAGACATCAAGTCGTTTCAGACTTGGCCATTCTTTGCTGCAAGACAGCATAAAATCCAAAAATTTACAAGCGTAGTTAAGCCTGAGGGGGCTTCCCCCTCCATAATGTTGTAGAGGCATGACGACTCCAGCCACAGAGATCTGGACAGCTGGACGTGTGGTGGTCAGCAACTCCGAAGGATATCATTCCGGCCGTATGCCGTAAAATTCAAAGAAGAAAAACACAAAGTAGCAAATATGCCTCGCCCCAGTAACCAACCCAAATCCCGTTTAACTCCGCGTCCCTACACCACGCCTACGGCATGGTAAAAAGCCATCAGCACTGATTCATCTCATCGTTTCATCGAACGCCGCACAAAACGGGCGACAATTGCCCTCATGGCGACCGTAAGCGATTGTGGCAAAACACAAATGTTGCTCATATCAACTCATCGCTCCCGCTGGCAACACTTTCGTTGATTGCTTTAATAATGGCACGCTCCTCGAAGACGGGACCCTGGCCATCGCACTTTGCCTGAGACTTCAGGCGCTCACTAACATCACCGACATCCACTAATCCCCGCTTGAAAAGTTCATGGCTGATGATGAAATCCCAGGTAGCGCCGGCGGCCAGCAATCGCTCGCCAGCTTCGGACTCGACCACACGGTGGCTTGGCGTCTTGTTGGTGTGGTTCGCCAGTAAGTCCGAGTAGAAGTCGGTGGGGTTGTAATGCATGGGACCCGTCGTGTTAGTAACGGCAGCGCTGGGGGACATGGAGCCATTCGGCCCCTGGACGCTCGAGGTGGCGCGCAATATTTCGTTCTCGGTGCTCATTTTCTGGAGGTCACGCTTGAGCTTCTCATTCTCCGAGGCCGTCAAGTGCTGCGTCGCCTCGAGCGAAGCCAGCTTGGCCTCCAGGTCTTTGACGTGTCGCTCTTTGCGTTCTCTGAAAGCGCGCTGACTATAAGGAAGTTAGCCAAGATTCCTCAAGGGGACAAGACAGCAGCGAAGGATATCGAGGGCGAAACATACGCCGCGCGGTTCTGTGCCTTGCGTCGGGACTGGGCAGGCGTCATGTCCTCGTCATCCGAGTTCGAACCATTGTTCCCTGGGTCCGACTTGGTCATGGGTAGGAGATCGGCTTGCTGCTGGAGACCTTTATTTGGATTGGCTACCGCCGATGAAGCCTGGCCGTGTAGCGAATGTGTGGTTGGCGGGGTCGGGGGTCCGGGAGGGAAGGTTTGCGCTTGTTGCTGATTGAACTGCGCATATTGATCGAAGTTCTGCTGGAATTGCTCGGGGTTCTGGAATCCATCGAACGTCTCCTGTTGGACCCACGGGTGAGACTCGTTAGTACTCGTTGGTTGGAAGTATAGCGATGAAGCCAAGAAGCGGTTGGCAGCGAGAGGGAAGTACGAACCGGTGGAGACTGGTTGTTGAACTCCTCTGATGCGGCCGAGTTGGAATGCGAAGGGGTCAGAGGAGGGATGCCTATAAACTGGTATGATGGCTGGTTCTGCCCGTAGAAAGGATGTGAGAAGTTCATGATGGCTTGCTTGCTTGGTCGACGGGACCGAAGATGTTTCACGTTTTGCGGCTGCTTTTTTTTTGGGAAAGACAGTGCAATTTTGGAGTGTTGCAAGCACTGACGACGGCGAGTTCGGATTTGGGTTGTAGAAACGCAGGCAGGCAGGGCAGTTTGAAGATCAGCTGGAGAACGGCGCCCCGTTTGCTTAAGTTGTCTGTCCAGTGGCAAGCCAGCACAGAGAGAGTGCTAGAGTGATGGCACTGATGGCACTGATGGATGGGTCGGGGTTTGATGGACAGACAGCAGACAGACAGGGCAGGTTGAGCATTTGAAGGATGAAGGGGGGGGGGTCGGTTGATGGACATTGATGTACTTTGTGGGTTCAGTCTTCTGCCATGTACTTTGTGGATTTCAATCCGAAGTGCCGCTTCGGGATTACGTGCATCCATTGGTTATCTGCCTGTGGAAGAACCTGGAATATTATCATCATGCCTTACTATATACACTGCTGATCAAATAAAGACTATTTCGATATATCGACTCTGTTATATATAGACTTTAAAGAACTTGGATTTCGCCGGGCATTATAGGAAATTTATGCGATATTGAATCACTCTACACAGAAACGAGTGAAGAAGGTGGCATAGAGTTGGGCGGATATACGGAATATGAAAGGTACCTACCTATATTGAACAGTTGATCTTTCTGAATGTACCCGAAGATAGCGCAGTACCTGGCCTGAACCTGAACTGTCTATCTGGGGATTAAGGTTGCCGTCCGTCCTTCTAGACCAGACAAGGGTGGGTGTCAGTCAGAAAAAAGCAGGGTCGGCTGTCGGGCCAGTAGCGAACAGCAGCCCAAGCCTCCCAAGACCCCCAACACCAGGCCTGAGCGGGGATAGCGTAACAGCCTCCGTTAGCAATTGGCAAGCCACCTGCCAGTAATGTTTCAAAATAAGACAACCACTAACGCAACAGCTCGCGATGCATTTTGATTCGGCGCTGCATGCCTAATGTTGGGAAGCCACATAGCAAAGGCCGTTATTGGCTGTGAGGCACTTTACATACTGTTGGCGTGTACTGTCTGTCCATGGCGCTATGTATGTACATGTACATGTACAATGCACATCTAGCTTGAGCTTCTCAGCCGCAACCACTTCCTTCTCGTCGTGTGCGGCTGGCTGGCTGGCTGGCCCGATGGCGGCTCATCTAGGCTTTGTCCTTCCGCTGCAGCACCTCTATCATCTCACCCTTACGCTCATATTGTTAACTCCGGGCCTGTGGGCGAGTCTTCTTCCCGTTTCAATTATACTACATACAAGCCGCCAAGTTCGGAGAGGAATCGAGGCAGTGTTGCTTACGTTCGTTGTCTATGTCAGCAGCGCATAAGACATGACACTTTGGGGGCGAGCCTCCTATTTAAATATATCCCATGAGTAATATTATATACATTCAGCTGTTGCAGATCTCTTGGTAATCCTCTATAGTTTTGGGAAGTATGGCCGCGATGGATCCGGAAAGGGGGCATGGTAAGCCAGGAGGTGCTGCATCAAGATCCCCAATTCCTTCACGCAAATGGTAGATTCTCGAGCAAGAATTCTCATTAGCCAATACTTCTCTGAACATATACTTTATATATCTAGGTGTATAATGCATTCCAGGACTCCTGCCTGCATGGCACTTCTTGTGGTATCTACGGCTGCTTCTCATCTGACAAAGATGTACTTGAGTACGCACCTCAATTTACCATGGCCAATTCAACGTGTAGTAAAACTAGAATAAATAGAGAGAGTAAATAATGAGAGACGCAGGGTGGCATGTTGAGTTCGACAAGAGTCACGTATCATCGTTGTAGCAAGTCTGCGGTCTTGTTGATTACTCGCTTGGCTATAGCGAAGCAGATGATACACTCGAAGCATGTTATAGACTTATCACTTATGGGATGCCATGGCTGGTTCTTATTAGGGAGCTTTCTAGGGGGTAAGGTCCACGTCTTCACGATGTTCCAACAGTCAGACCCCAGGCCGTAAGGACCAAAACTCATGGTTTGCGGTCAATTCGAAGCTCCACCAGCTGTGATATTTTAATACATGATTACCTAGGTATACATATGGTCAAGATTGGAAATGACAGTAGAGTATGCTGCATATTCATGTGATTCTAGTTATCAGAGACTGACTGGATTGCAACTCCTAAAAGTCTAGTTAGTAATCCCATGAAAAGGGGTTGCCGGGCAGTGCTCACAACCATTGAGGAAAGACATATTTCATAGCCACCACAATCTTGTTGTTCTCTTCAGCACAAACTTGCTCGAATATTCAAATCGTCGCTCCAATGCAATTAGGCTGCTTTTTATTAACTGGTTGATGGTGCATGACTTGCAGGATGAATCGGTGTTTGCATGGGTTTGGTCAACATGAGCAAAAGGGGGGGAGCTGTCCAATCGTGTCACACATAGTCATGCGAATAGAAACAAATCAAACCACCATTCTGGGAAAAGTTTGTGATGCAAGTTCAATCCAAGCTGATAAAGAATCGAGCCCACAGGGCGTCTCTCTCTCGTTCCTGCTCACTGTTCCCCACCGACAAACTGCGAGAACAAGAGGCATTTGTTGCTGGTAATTGAGCTAACTACATCTACACATGCATGTACCAAGAGGATAGGCAGGTGCGTGCCAAAGAATTGTATCAGGTGCTTCAGGTTGGCCTTCCTTCCTTTCAAGCACAGCAACTGAAGTTTGTTCCGCCCATCTGCTCATCCGCCCATCTGTCCAGGCATCGATTTTGTCCTTTCACCTCTCCATTGTTGGAAGCTCAACCGGCTAGCTTCTGTATCCCATCTTCATAATCGCACACACCCCTCGAGTACACTCGAGTACACTCGAGTACACTTACTATACGCTCACCTCATATTATCCTGTAGGCAAGAGCGGGTCTGTCACTACGGGCAACAAGCTCTTTCGTCGTCGTGGACCTAGAGATACCATAAATTCCCTTTGGCATCTGCCGCCTTTTTGCCCCCCAGGCTATCATTCTCTCCAACAGCTTCACTGACGTTGCTGCCAACCATACCTCCTGGTGAGTCAGTTCCGGTCCAGCTTCTTTGAGCCAATTTACTTATCACAGGTAATTTGCAAGCACAATTCGATTGGGCCCACGCACTCAACTCCGAGTCTTCGTCACCCGCCCCACCTGTTTGTTACTTGATACCAGGAAACCTCGAGGCAGTCATGGATGCGTCAAAGCAGCCGCAACAGAACCCTCAAGTATACACTACTGTTGGCTCCATTTACAACCCAAGTGCAGCACCCCTCCAGCCTCCCATCCGGAGAGGTAGGCCCGTCAAGTGGCCACCGCACAACGACCTGTCCACCACCAAGTCCTCCCTCTCTGGTCTACCCTTCACAAGCCTGGCGCGATCCCCATCCAACACTGCTACTACCGGCAACTTACTGCATTATTCTCCTCTCCAGCAGAACTCGGAGCGAGCCGTAAGCCCCATTACCACTGCTTCAGACTCCTTTGCCAAAATGTCCTTTACTGGCTCGCTGTCCACCCACGACGCCGTCGGTAGCCAAGAAGCCAGAGAGCTGGACGACGACGAAGATGACGCAGACGAGGTCGCTGAAACCTTGAAGTCCATGTCGGTCAAGACGTTGACAAACCTGGCCTCCTACCCAAACCCCCAGCAGAAGGATGCCCAGAAGGTGCTTTCCCGAGCACGCCCAACCGCCAATTCTCTGGCCACGCTACGAGGGGCTCGATCTGATCCTGTCTCGCTTTCCTCTCTTCTTCAGTCAGATGGCGCAAACGAGTACCCGACTCGACCCATCACACGACCCATGTTTGACACGATTCTTTCCAAGGGACCTGGCGCTCCACAGCCGTTGACAGCCGGGCCCCCAGGCCCTCGCAGGTTCAAGTCATCGGCCAACGAACAAACCTCGAGCCAACCTTTTACAGCACATCAACAACCACAGGCACAGCTTGGCAGTGCTCCATCTTCTCAGTTTGCGGATCAACGACACTCGAGACCTTGGAACAGTGGCAAGACTACTCCCCTTCCCCAGAATGCTGGATCAATCTCGATCAAGGCAGTTCTGAAGGAGTCGGAACGTCGTAAGATTACTGACACATTGACTGCCGAAGAGGCGGCAAAGTACTACCCTAAAGCTCTTCCATCGGATTTTGACTACTTGACCAAGGGACTTGCTTCCAACTGGCATGGAGATTACCCATTGGACCGATTTGGTCAGCCAAAGAAGGGTCCAATGGCACCTTCGCCGGAAGATCTCGAGGCACGTAGCGCCAAGATCAATGAATTATGGTACGCCGGCAGTGATATGATGAACAAAAGCATAGCCCAAGCTCGCAGGGACAAGAGTCGCAGAGACCTTGAGCGAACTATTGGAATCCAGAGCGGACCGTCCCAAAACGGCAGAACAGTCTATCCTAAGCTCATGGTCGAGGAGGCAAACCGCATTCCGGCCAGTGAGCACGCAGTGCCTCTCATCAGTATGGCTTACCAGACCTTTCTCGACCATCCCAACTTCACCGACAACTCTAAACTCCCCAAACTAAAACCATTGCCCACCTACAAGTGGTAAATGCGTGTAATTTGGGTGGGTTACCTCATGGATGGACGCCATCACTTTATACAGGCGGAGGGAAAATCAGAATATACGATTGGAGCAATGCAGAACCGAATTTTGCAATTCAATAGTTGGAGATGGAGGATTGTTTTGGCCAACGCAGTGCTGTGTTGGCTTGATGGCCCTTGGCTTAATTCTTGGAACACGCCTCTTCTCACGTCACATACCAGCGAACAACGGCTATCGCCTATCACGCGCCACGTTATCTCTCATGTCGTCTGGATCACAGTCGAGGTCGAAACAATATGGACCAACCACACGAACTAGCCGACATAGGAGTGGAATCAATCTGCAAGGGAACAGAAGATTGGCAAATGTAATGAGCCAGGACTGTCGCCTTGGTGTTTCTCATAGCGAGGGAGTTACGGTTGGTCTGGGGAGTCAATGAGCATGTATGGAACTTCGGAGAACATTTTTGCAGTATTTCCCCATCAGTCCGCTATTAATAATCGTCTGAATGAGAGAATATTTAAGACATTTTTGTCCCATTCTAATGTTGTCTATGAGTTCTGTATGTGTGTTTTCGACTGAACGAGTTTACCGAAGGTACTGTGGTGGCAGGAATATGTTCGACTTACGCTCATGTGTGAATACTACGGCGATTCATGATTGATCATAATCACGACATCGCGTTCATCGCATCCAAACGAGAATAAATATTATCCTGACCCGGGGCGGAGCAGATACAACCCCAGGATAGCTGGAGGACATACAGAAGGAACCATGGACGAAGACGCAAACAATATTAGACTTGCCAGAGTTTTGATTTTGTATCTACTGCAGGGTATGGATCTTTCCCTCCATATCTTGATCCTGACGAAATACAAATAATACAATAAAGCCAGCAAAGGACCCTTTCCCCTGTTGCTAGTTGTATTTTCCCACTTTACACCGGCATGAATCTTAACAGTGTGACACAGGCACAGAAATAACACAACTTCTTCTCCAAAGAATCGGTTCCAACAGATAAATCTTCTTCCAATGACAACAGTACCAACAACAACAACAATAACAGAGACCCCAATCATGCTCTGAGTTTTAGGAACCCAGCACCAATGACGAAAAAGGGTAAGCTCTGCTCCTTCCAACTCGCGTGGCTTTTTATGATTTTTGCTCGCCTGCCAAAAATAACATTGGGTTTCGCATGTGCCATCAAAAACAACAACGACGGAGTAAAATCCTAATGCATGGGAACTTCCATCAGAAGAACAAGTGGTGGTTGTGGAAACGAGAAACGTAGAGAAGGGAGAATAGTAGAGAAGAAAAGAGTAAAAAGGAATCCGGCCGCCGTGGGACCTCGTGATCTGCGTTCCAGCAGGTTGGTGTGACTGTCTAAGACATGGAATGGGGAGGGTGGAAAAGGAAATGGTATCGTTGCCGCCAAGAACCGCCTCCCTGAATATGTAGGTGACATTAATAAAAGGGCCTTCCCGTGTCTCTCAAAATAGTTGAGCGTAGGACATGGCTGCTTGTTGCCCAGGATGGAAATACATCCACTTATAGGGCGCAACTAAAAAGTCGGAAGAAGGACTGAAGGGGGTATGAGTTTGTAAAGGACCAGAAACGCAAATGGACGAAGGCTGTGGGAAGATCGCTAGTGCCTCCATGGCAAAGGAGAAAGCTCGCGCAGGCAACATCAGTGATTCGTAAGACCCTATCGACGACGGACGGAAGGTTGATGCTGCTTGAGCCGGCTCGTTCTCCAGCCCTCGTACCACTGCTCCCGACTCAACTCACGGAGCTCGCCACGCCAATCGCCAAAGACAGCATCCTTGAGTTTAGTAAAGTCGCAGTGCTCCTCGTTGTACGGATCGGCGAAACCCCACGGGAACCTCCGGCCAATTACACCCGGCTCGTAGATGTCAGGGCTAATGATGGACATGGGAATAATTCCAACTTCGTCGCTTTCCTCCACTGATGGCTTGCTCCGATGTCCCGAGGCGGTGGAGCGTCTCTTCGGGTTGGGCGAGGAGCCCTGAATAGGAAGACCTTCTTCGTTGTCACCATCGTCACTCTCGGCTTCGTTCGACGTCTTGTCATCGTAGGCATCCTCGTCCTCATCGCCCTCGTCAATTCTGCTAGAATCCGGCGTGTCGTCGTCAGCCTCGAGACCAAGCGCCTCCAGAGGGTCCATATTGGATTTCTTCAGGCTCGACATGACCGTCTTTTTGAGCACAGCCATGTGAGCTGTAGTGATGGTATCGGCCTTGGATATCACCGGGATGATGGTAGTCTTGCCCTGCAGAATACGCATGACCTGAAGATCCAAATCCTCGTCAAGCCCCCCAACGAGGCGCGAGGTGTCCTGGTGCTTGCCACCATGGCCGTTCATCGTCGTGGCGGATTTGGCAGCTGTGATGTTGCGGTCAAGCCTGGCAGGGTCAAGAATCAGGAATACTGCGTGGATGTGCGTATCCTGTACGCCAGGTGATCTTATCACCTTCATCTCTTCAGTGAACGTCTCCTCGAATTTGCTCTCCATGAATGCCGACATCTCTCGCAACTGCAAGTCCACGACGTTCTTCTCTAAGCCCTCGGAATCCCATAGTGTCAACCCGACTCGTTCGCCATCTATTTCACTCTCAACATAGTGAGGGACAAAATTGCCTGATGAGGCACCTTTGGCAACGAACTCCTCATCGATCTCGGTTGCTCGTTGCGAGCGCTTCTTGGGTGGGAGAGCCAAGGCAGTCTTGAGAAATTCGAGGAACGACGTCTTTCCAGAACCCCGTGTACCAACAATCAAAATACTAAGTTATAGAATTAGCTAAGTAAAACAGCTTATATATGATAGTATCTGGCTCAACGCAGACTAAACAGGTTTCGACTTACTTGAAAGGCGTGGGATCTTTCCGTCTACGGACTCTTCTGGGGCTGTTGATTGTGCTGATGGCACTGCTGGCATAGCTATACCGGCCACGATGGGTCATGCTCTCCGTTCGCGCATACGGATCGACATAGTTGGTTGTGGCGGGCACCGGCGGCACCGGAGGTGCTGCCACCGAGGACATGGAGGGACGGCCGGGGTCCATTGAGGCTCGACCGGAAGGAGGATATTGGTGGCGGAGTTGCTGCTGGTATTGGGAGGTAGGGTGATAGGAGTGAGGATGTGGGTGTTCTGCCCGGCCTGAGAC
Organism: Apiospora arundinis; assembly: GCA_039105305.1. Classification (NCBI taxonomy): domain Eukaryota; kingdom Fungi; phylum Ascomycota; class Sordariomycetes; order Amphisphaeriales; family Apiosporaceae; genus Apiospora; species Apiospora arundinis. The sequence goes on along the minus strand of JAPCWZ010000002.1, from coordinate 1,445,805 downwards.
TATGGCGAGGGAGTCTGGACGCATGTCACCTCCGAATGATTGCAATTCTGGAGGCTGTGCACCATTGTAGAGATCGGGAAGGCGAGGTGGAGACTGGGGAATGGTTTCCCTTTGCTGCTGTTCCTTCTGCTGTTTCCGTCCTCCCTTACCAAGGTCGCCGGATTTGCTACGACGAAGTAGCATTCCGAAACTGGAGCGGCGAGGCGGCTCGCTCATAGTTATATTCTGTTGAGGTGGTGTAGATTGTGGGGGCATGAACCTGTAAGTTTCAGCCCAGAAGCAACGTTCGGTCTTTGGTAGTATTCGAAAGCTGCTCGCGTAGGGCTACCAGCTTCCGGCTCTACTGCACTGTGTTGACGTAGATGCCGCTTATCTGCAAGATTGCGCGGGTTGGCGAAGGATTGATCCAGTACAATTACCGATGTTTTCAGACAATGACGAAATAACTGTGAAGGATCGTAACTTTCTTTCCTCCAGCATAAACCATGTACGAACGTGTCTTAGTTTTGTTCCTTTGTACTTTTCGTTTGCCCGAACCTCTGCGGGTGCTTTGTCAGGGCTCGTGGGTTATGCAAGATTATCCAAAGGCCAGACAGCCCAGCTGATGACTTGCAGAAAGTCTAAATCTGTTCCTCGAGAGTGTTTTGAGGGCGATTCCAAGGAAAGGCCTGGAAAGTTCAACGCCGCTTGCAACTGCAACAAAAACAGAAGCTGTTCACTGGGAGATGTTGGTCTGGCGCATTGGCAGGCACAAGTCGACTCGTTAGGTGCTTCGCAAGGCTTCGAGGGTCGAGTGGTGATGCCGACCACTGGAATCAACCTGGAAGCTTGTATGCGACTGCTTGCTTGAAGATCGGGAGCCCTGAAATCTGCGTCATGTCAGCTATTCTGTCCAAAAACGGTGGTCAACAACGGCAATCCGTGTCTCTGATGGCACACCACTAGCTTGAACGGTTGGGGAAACTAAGGTAGTTAACGATTGGTGATCTGGTAGATGTCTCTCCCCCATCCCACTACCGTTGGACCCAGTGATGAACATGCCTGTCTCTCTTCTCTTCTGCCACGCCCGCACCCATTGCACCGGTACTCATGCGCTTGCAAACAACACGAATACAGTCCGTACGCAGCTCCGGCCCGAATAGAGCGGAAGCGCGCAATGCGATCTGTTAGGCACATTGGTGCCGCGATGCGCGCCATCTAGAGAACGGTCTACGTTGCTTGTTCAACTGTGGAGGATTGAGATCATATGCATCTTTCGGTAGTGGGATGCGGAAAGGATGCGACCACTTTCGCGTGGTCTGTCGTCTCTTGGGCGCATCTGACGTTTGCCGGCATTAAACCTTGGGAGGACTTGCCATGCGCATGTCGGGATGAACTTGGCGTCCAGAGTCAAACCGGCAGGAGAAGCACGCGGCGCGGGCAGAAGAAATGCACCGTAGGGAAAGAAAAGGCGCGAAGCACCAACCTTGAGAAAACAGAGGCGCGTTTGCGCAACCTGCTGAAAGCCGAGGGGTTGTTGCTGTGTGGCAGCACCAGCGATAAGCTGAGCGAGAGACAACAACGGGCGACGGCGAAAGGTGGGTTTGTAAACCGCTAGGGTTCGTGTGGGAATACCGACAGACGGAGGTCGAATTGGTAGAAGAAAACAAACAAGGTCGACAGCGACGGCGACGACGAGGAGGGGAGAAAAGAAACGAACAAATGCAGGTTTCAGATGCAAAGCAGTGAGTTCCTGTCCTAGTAGAGGTAGGTAGTAAGAAGCAGTAGCAGTAGGTACTATGCTATGCAACTAGGTAATAGCTTTCCGTCCTAACCTTAGCACGGGACCCTAGACTGGACTGGGGGTGGTGGACGGCTTGTTTGTAGATTGCGGAGGGCCTTATGTTGAATTGGACTGCGCTGGGCAGTTGCTGGGTCTGGGTCTGCTGGTTAAAACGTGCAACTTCAAACAAGAGAGCTTCTAGATTGAGCCAACCCACTTACTGAATGGGCTGATTCACCTCCGTGCAGTCGTAGTCGCCAGCGGGAAAGAGGAGGAGGAGGAGAGGCAAGCAAGCCAACGGGCGGGCGAACAAGCAAGCAGAGATCGAGAGGTCTGTGTTGCCTGAGATTAGGTACTTTCTGGGCTTGCAATGCTACTACGTAAGCGGTATGGATGGTACCTCTTTCAGGGAATAGAAGAAAACGAATGTAAGGTAGCGAAGGCGATATTGGGATTGAAGGTTTTTGGGGGAGGGGGGGAGCAGCCAGTCTCTTTTGTTTTTCTTTCCTCCTTCGTCAATCAAGTCGTCGTAAGAAAGAAGAGATGAACGAATGGGAATCTCATCTCACCCAATTCGAGAAAAAGGAGGAAAGACTGGAGTACGTACGACTGGGAGGTATGGTGATCCCAAACAGGCCCGGCCCAGCTTTCTTTGGCGCCCACGTCCCTTCCGGTCAATTCATCGATTGGATTGGGTCAGAGAAAATAAGAAATGTTCCGAAGAACGACGTCTGGTCGGTCTGGGGTGTGTGCGTTTGTCGACTGTCCCACGGTGCGGTGCGGTACAGCACACGACCACTACCAGACACAGCTTCACGATGAAACAAAACCTCGAGCTTGGTCAAGACTGGACTGGACAGCAAAAGGACTGGACCGGAGTGGTTGGGAGTTGCGACTTGCGATGCAGTCTTGCAGCCACATTGCTCGCTAGTATCACCTATCCAGCCTACAGGACCTACAGGACCTACAGGCCGGGGACCTACGGGACCGTCTGGACTGCTGTTGTTTATTTTGGCGCATCCTAGCTGGAGGACTAGGTATTTCCAAAGTATTCCCACCACGCGGAGATCATTGCCCATCCCTGGCGTCTCTAAATCATCCGATGCTTTTCCAACTGCTAAAACTTAATCTACTAATAGTAAACATGTCTGATTAAACTCTGTGAAGGAAAACCATGTGCAATAGAGATGCCACATGATGAGTGGACGTAATCAGCACTGGTAACAAGAACGTAAGGTTATAATCTTCCATTGGACAGACGGCCGTCGTTGGGAGGCTACGGGCAGCTTGTACGAGCATGCAAGCAACCGAAGCTCTCCGCATTAGCGCTGGTATGTATGCGTGTGCGCGTCTGTATGTGTGTATCATACCTACACACTGTACAAGGCATATGATTGATTACCTACTTATACTACTACTACCGGTACTATATGTACATGCGATTTATTTGAAGGGAATCGGTCTCCGGTCGAGCCCCTTTTAAATTGCAGGCCGGCGAGATTGGAAGAATCCACCCTCTCTGGAGAGAACCCATCATCGATGAAGGGACCCTGGACCCCTGGTCAATGCCTATGGGAATGGGACCAATTAACGCATCTTATCGATATCCTTGTTTCACGTTTCAGGATTCCAAGCTTTCCCATCAACGAGGTGCGCGGCTGATGGGAGCCGACTGCCCTGGCCAATCAATACCTGATCACATGCGCCGTATATAGATAAATTTCATCTAGAAGCATTAGGTACATAGAAGTCATGTCAACAGCAACAAAAAGTAAAAAAACATGATTAACAGAAAGCATCATCGCCAACAAGCTGGGCAAAGAAGAACTAAACGAAGAAACATTCGATGGCCCCCAAGTCTGGCGAGGAAGGAAGGGTCCTTTTTCGAATTGAGTGGTCACACTTTGGGACAGCAATTTGATTCAATTCATCTTACTCAGAGAACCCACCCAATTAGGTGCTATGGATACCCTGATGGTACCTGCATTAGTTCCAATGCAGACACCGACCCAGATGTCCTTTCACGGTGGGACCCTCGCGTCTATAAACAGCAAATGGCCCGTAACCATCGCGGGCCAAGCCAATCTTGAAGATATATGAGTGGTGGGCTGGCACCCGGAAAGATATGGCCAAAAACGACATATGTACGGAGTATGTCAGAATTGTTCGTCCATGTGCTTTTCAGATGTCACTTGCTGCGGATGTATTTCGTGGGTAGATCTTGCTGACCTGCGACGTGGCAGAACTGCGACTTTCCGTTTGGACTAAATCTCTAGCCCTGATGCCTGCCTATATTACAAGTATGTGCTGCCAAAGTCGACTCGCGGTGCGTGAAGCTAAATGCGGATTTGACAACGTAATGCACTTGTAGCAATGGCACACATGCCTGCCGATTCTGAGTGGTATCATGATCTATTGTCTTCTATCTACTATTCTACAACACGCACTTGAAAAAAGATGCAGGATGGCACTTCCCGGGTCAGCCTCTTTAACCATCAAACACGTCGTGCTGTAACTCAAAACCCATGTCGTTGGCCATGTCCTTCATCTTGGACTCGAGGACATCCTCCATGCCGCCGCCGTACCCGAGCCACTGCCGGACCTTGAACGTGTAGAACGCCACATCTGTTGCCAGCAGAACCGTCCGGAACAGGAGATGCCGCCAGGCGTTGACCAAACGCTCCTGCCAAGGCAGGTTTGGGTCCTGGAATAGGCTGCGGCTGGCCCAGTCTCCCATCATCTTGATACGGTTGACGGGCGACCCCATGAACTGGTTGTTGCCCTGGACGATGCGCAGGTTGCGTCCGATGAAGATAAGCTCCTTGGGCCACTTGTCCTCGTCGGCCAGCATGTCGCGGATACCCTGCTTCATCCGCCGCTGCATCTCGAAATGCCGCTCGGCGGCCGTCTTGCCATCAAGGCTCTCGATGATGCCATTCTTGGTCTTGTTGTCGCCTCCCTCATACGGCCGAAGCAAAGTCGCGCTGGCGAAGAAGTCCGGCGCCTTGATGCCCCATTCCTTACTGACCTCGGCGATCGTCTCGTTGTCGAAAGTCATGAGCGACTTCCAGAATAGGCTGTACTGGCGTCTGAAATCCTGTGACATGTATACGTAGAGCCCATGGTCGATGAGAACCACCTCGGCGTGACCCGATGGCAGACGTCGGATGAAGATATTGCCTGGGTGAGGATCGCAGTGCACGACTCCCCATTTGAAGATTTGCGCCGAGAAAAGATCGACTATCGTGGTCATCACCTCCTTGCCGGTCAGTCCGAGTCCGCCCTTATTGTTACGTCCCCTCCAGGTCTCACGATCGGGCTTGAGATTTGTCATTCCTGGGTTTTCGTGAAGCTGTTTCCGGACAAGGTTCATATCGGGTTGGCTGAGCTTCGCGCCATGTACACCCGGAGATCCCTTGCCGTGGCCCCCTATCCAGCGGCCAGTAGTTGCCTCCTTATCCCACAGTCGCACACCCTCAATCCACTCCGTCACTAGAATTCTGCGTGTTGTAAATTCGGGATAAACTGTTGGAACATAGACTCTGCCTTTGAGACTCGGCTCTGAGTTTATTAATTCTCGCATCGTCTCAGAGTTCCGCGCCTCGCTCTCGAAATCGGTTTCGAGTTGAAGCCGCTCCGTGATGAACGGAACAACACTACCAAGGGGCAAGTCGAACCACCACGAGTAGACTCCCATCACCACCCTGCGTAAGGTCAGCATCGAACATGTATATTGCAATCGGTGTTTTTCCTTACTTGAATGCCCACAGATCCCATCCTATTTGCTTGGCGATCTCGGGCTTCTGGATTTTGATGGCGATTTCTCGTCCGTCTGGCAGCCTTGCCCAATGGACCTGAGCAACACTGGCGCTCGCGCGCGCTCTCTTCTCCATTATACCCTTTCCTTCCTCGCCAGTAAAGCTCACGCCGAACACCTCTTCCGCACTTTTGCCGCCAAACTCCTCACGAATTACTTTTTGCACACCCTCCCAAGAGCCCTGCGGGGCATCGTCGAACATGCGAGCAAACATCTTCTGGAACTCGGGCGGTAGCACAGCGCTTTGCATGGCGATCGCTTGGCCGATCTTGAGGTACAATCCGCCATTGTGCCGCAACAGCTCGAAGAGGCGCTCCGCGCTGCGCCGGTGCAGATCCTCGATGGTACCCACGAAGGGGTGCGCGCGGAAGTTGATCTTGTAGTCGAAGGCGACGAAGAGGCCGTTACCGAAGGTGAGCAGCGAGCGGCTGATGCCGGCGGCGAAGGCGACTCGGTCGACGACGTAAAATGTGCCACCCACAGCGCCCAGGATCACGAAGCGCCGGAGCCATTTCCGGCTGCGTGTGAAGTCGCGCGCGGCCTTCGGCGCCCCCAGCGACTCGGGCGAGGGCGGTCGCAACGGTTGAAACTGGCCGCCGCCACGATTGCTGCGTGCTGTCGTCGATGCTAGTCGGCGGGTATTGTTGATGTGCCGAAATAGGGATGCGGACGTGGCATTGCGCCTTCGACTGGTGATAGTGGTGGCGGCCTGAGACAGCCAATTATGTGATGACGTCTGCGAGGAACATGGCGAAAATGGGCGTCTGCCGAGGCCAGCTATGCCTGCGCGAAACATGGCTGTTGGCGGCCAAGGGGAAAAGACTGCAAAATTAATTGGTTATGTATTAATCTCGAAGAAAACACCCTACATTATCGTCAATACACCTCAGAAAATAAAAAGTTGAGCGGTTTGACTATCCATGACGATCTCTGTTTCTTGGTCTCGTGTGCTGACGGACCAGCCCCGGGGGTTTTTGGCTCGGACTTGTCTTTAGCTTAGGCCGATCGAGCTGACTAACCCCATTCATCGGAACCGAACTCCATCCCCGACTCGAACCGGAGCTCGGTCAAAGAAGCACTATCGGGCATTCTTGGATTTGAGGCCATAAAGCTTGGTTGGCGGACGCGATGACAAAGACTATTTCTGGGGTTACAGAAAGCTCTTTATCTTATCTACCAACTAACCGCACCCACCTCCCTTCCCCTATAGTAACATTGCACATGCACGCTATAGACCACATTCGAAATGAAGGCAGATTGTGATTTCATCATCCGGCTTCAGCGCCACGTGGCCTCCGTATATGTATTATGATCAATGATTCTGATTAAAGCAAGTAGCTCGCATAGTTGTGCGGCCCTGGTATTACGGATCCCGCCTCGGTTAGTATCAGGATGCGCCGAACCCTGGCGCCAATATCCTATATTATACGGAGTAATAAGCAGATCATATGTCTGACGCGCACTATTTTCTGACTTGGGGATCTTGAGCATCCGGAGATCATTTCAGGATTTTCTTTCTGCTCTTACAAATTCGTATGATACGGTGACATGTTTCGCGACCATGCCGTAGATACTGTGTGGCCCGAACGATCATCGCCATCGGGGGCCATTGCAGATTATATGTTCGTGGTGCATAATGTCCGGACAGCCACTTGTATCAGACGCTTATTTTGAGGGCACTCTCAGGTCGTACTATAAAACCCCACAATACGTTTCGCGTATGACGAGAGCGTTGCCAATAGAAGCAAGCTGGTGGACTGCCCTATATTTAACATTGCTTGATTGGCAGCTGCCGAGATGGGGCGGTGTCACCTCGGTTCCCACCTCGAAGTCTTAACTCTGCCTCAGACCGTTTCCGAATGAGCTGAAGTTCGGGGGTTTTATGTGACGCTAGAAAAGCTGGGCCCGGGCCTGGTCCGAACGGTGCCCAGTGCTTTAGTGACGCCTAGAGCGTAACGTGGAGGTAGCAAAGAAAGAGTATGGTAGGCTGCTTGAAATGTTTCCTTCAGTTGCTGATAGGAAATCTTGAAATTGAACTGGGCTTGCAGCTGAGTAGATGTCCATTCACAAGTCATTCGACAGTATCGAAGCATTCCGCAGGGCTAGAGCTGCAGGTAGCCGGATAACACGGGTTTCCAGGGCGCAGCATTTGGTTGGTTCACCTGGTAATGGGCGGGATCCTTTCCCAGACTGGCAGTTGATATTCGCATATTCTGGCCCCTCTCACGGGGTATCCCGAGAAGACTGACTCAAAGGGCCCGGGGAAAGTCACATTCACACCAAAATCGATCAATCTTGATGGCAACGGCGGAAGCAGAAGGTTATGCCAAGATGTGCCATTCCAACGGTGAATGGGAATATGATAGTGGGTGAATGTCATTGACCGCGCGACCAGTCTATCCGGCATACCTATGCTCAACTCTCTTGATTCAGGCCAGGTAGTGAATACGAGGCTCGATAGAGTGCCCACGACAGTCCGCACGAAAGGGCGCGGTTTTCGCGAGCTATAATCGTGAGTCGGCCCTCATGACACCACGTGCGGCCGGATACATACATGTATCGCGTACTTTTGGCATTTAGCCTATGGTGCTATGGGCCTATGAGGTGTCGGTAGCGTATTTGGTCGATAGGAGGTGCATCCGAGATCCTGTTTTCTGGGCTTTGGGCGCTACACTTGTAGGATAGGATGGGAGGCAGGATAACGTCAACATTGCGAACCATGATATCAAATAAAACAACTTTGAGCCCTAATGAACTTTGGAGGGAGTTGGTGTCGAAATTGACCATTGTACTCGTAACACTGGCGCAACAAGGAACGGTGGCGCCGTCGAACCTCAACTTTAAGCTAACATGAACAGGGCGCTTTGGGTTGCGTCCCGCCGTTGGCACTGCCGTTACCGCTCACCAACACACACCATCGGAACGCTTTCTTTTGATGTTGTAGTGGTATTTGAAAGGGGAGGCAGGATATTCGACCGAACGGATCGATGCGCAATGTATGAATTGCGTCTGGGGCACAATCAAACATTTTAATTTCTTAAATCTTTCGAGATAGAGTTTCTGACTGATTATTGATCGCTGGCTCCTCCCCATCCCCTGTAAATGGGCTGTGGAGGGGACATCTTCCAAGGCAGCCAGCCCTTTAGGGAGCTGACCCATCCACCCTAGTTGCGTACATAAGTAGGTAGGTAGTAAGTGGCAGAGTGTACGGTGATTTTGCCCGTCAGCATGGAAATTGATGCGAGGTTATGTATGTATTGATGTACTACATGACTTACTACTTAAGGTTACTACTGGGCTGCTTTAGATTTGAGGAGCAGAGGTCACTTGGGAGATATGACCATCAACGACGTACTGCAACCTTGATTCAAGTGCATGAAGAGGTCATGTCATCGCACACAGAGGTGAATCAAATCGGAAGCAAGGCAAGCCTATCAGCAAGCCGAAGTAACATGTGGTAGAAACGCGGTACGAAAAAGGTCAGCGATATCCAAATACATTTGGTGTCTGATGTATGCACATAGCCACACTCTGTCGCAACTTGCAGGCGACTCGGGCGATTCCATGGCCACTTGCATCGTTCTCATGCATTAGAAAAGCCCACTCTTAGCCCACCGTAATGGAAGCGATCAGGGGTGGGGACGGCGATAGACCTGCCTGGCTCGCTCCTGATGGTGAATTCGTAGGAGGGAAATCCCCACTAGGCCAGGTACCCAGTCAAACTGATACTGATTTGGGTCTGGTCTGGCATCCCCTTGGCATCCATTCCCATCCACACACACTCCAAGCACACACACAGTCAACCACTCTCGGGGTCTCTTCCCCCCCATTTCCCCCCCAATTTGGCGCTCTCTCTCCAATCTTTCCAAGACCCAAGACCCGAAGACCAAACTAAACCGGCTTGCTTGCTTCTATTCCCCTTCATTTCAGTCGCTCATTCAACCTCTTCAACCTAGACCTGACTAGACCAAAGGGCTGGCACTGCCACATTCCTAGGCGTAACCAGTCCGCCACCCTTCCAGTCTTGAGTCTTGACCAGCTCTGTTTCATCTCATACATGCACACACACGTCCACACAACAACAAACTCACTCACACTCATTCCCATTTTATTCATTGCCTAGAAGTTCTATTCGAAACCCTTCCGTCATTTGATCGATCGGCTTTCGCAAGGCTAGTACTGTGGTATCGCGCCCAAGGAGTAGAAATCGAAAAATAGGGTTGGGGAAAGTGCTGGATCACGTCGGCTATCGAAAACCTACGACTCTCGACTATCGCTGTCATTCTTGATTGAATTGACTGAAAATTAATTGTTCGGCTGAACCAACGAAACTCTGGAAGAACGATTGGGGGATTCGATTGAGAGAGGGAATTGGATTCAATTACAGAACGGCCCGCACCCTATGCCGCAACTTTTATGAGACGCAGCTCATCACCGCGACCGGCGACGACACCAGCTTCCTTTCCCGGCACCTGATCAATTCTCCGAGTGCAGGTGCACATTACACATCGCGCCATACGGCAGAACCTCTCCACTTCAGCGCGACTCTTTTGAGTCGGCGCGCTCCCTACCGTCGCCGTCATGTTGCGTCCCGCCACACCATTAACGATATTGCTGTTCGCAGCATTTGCTCTACTCGTCCTGTCTGTCCTTTCGACCCCCATCATCAAGGCCATACCGCTAGGGACATTCAAAGGCACCAGCTTTGGTGTATTCGGTTGGTGTAGAGGCGACACTTGCAGTGGGATAGAGATCGGATACGATGCCAGTGCTATTGAGGCTGCCAAGTCGGGCGATTTCGATCTCCCCAACTCGGCACGAAGTACACTCTCGGCCATCCTGATCATTCACCCTGTCGCCGCGCTTTTCACCCTGATTATGCTCATCATGGCTGGAATTGCTCATATGCACTCGCCTTCTCACTCATCCCGATACCTATTGGCATTATTCATTTTCGGTATCCTTACTTTCTTAGTATGTCTACTCGCCTTCCTGATCGACGTTCTTCTGTTCGTTCCTCATATGGCTTGGGGTTCATACATTGTCTTGGCCTCGACCATTCTGGTCGCTCTGAGTGGCCTTGTCTCTTGTGCTATGCGCCGTACGGTTGTCAGCAGAAAAGCCCGGAAGAAGCGTATCGCTGAGAACGCCGAAATGAGCGGCGAAAATTATTATAACCGCAATGCGCAGCAACCTGTCCCTATGACGACGCCGCCCTCGATGCAGCCCACAGTCCCAGTTGTAAGTGGTGGCAATGGTCCTAGTGACAAGCTACCTTCGTTTGCTACTTACGAGAAGAAGGACGATCGTAGCAGTGATGAGCGTATACCTCTGACTTCTACCTCGCCATCTCAACGGTCGCCAAACAACGCTCCCGTTGATATGCACGCTCCACCCAACGCTGTGTACGGCGGCCCACAACGCTCGGCATCGAACCAGTCTCTTCCAAGGGACCAGTACGGAAACCCGATGCAGCCACCCCAGGGAGCCTATGGTGTGAGGCGTGGACCATCCCAGGAACGCATGAACTCCAGAGGACGAGGCGGTGGCCCTCCGCCTGCGGGCGCTCGTGGTCGAGGTGGCTACGGCCGAGGAGGTTATGGGTACGGCCCGCCCCCGGGTATGGCTGCAGGTGGCAGAGGAGGCTACGGTGGACCACAGCGAGGCGGTTATGGACCAGGTCCCAACGGGCGAGGAGGCTACGGTGGACCACCGAGAGGAGGCTATGGCGCAGGAATGAGAGGAGGCCGGGGACCTCCACCACCAAACTACGGCGGCAATGGGGCCTATGATCGGCGCCCGCCGCCTGGCGATGCGTACGGTGGCTACGGGCCGGCACGCAACGGATCTCCCGCACCAGGGGCACCATACGGCGCGAACCAGTCCATGCCCAATGCACCGGCTGGAAACACGGGGACAGGAAGCTACGAAGCTTACAATCCTGACCGAGTCAGTGAATTGCCTAGAGCGGAATCTCCACCCCCTTTACCGGGTACTGATAAAGATACTTCAGGGCCGGTGGGTAGGGCAGTAGAAATGGATGCTACCACTGGCAGCCCTGCTCATGCGCCGCCAGGCTTTGGCCAGTTCAACGGCATAAGAGACAGCGACGCTGATGTGGCCGGCATGCTCGCATTGCAACAGGCCAGAGTTCAAAGGCACGATACATACATGAGCGAGGCGTCAAGATACAGCCAGGACGAGTATGTTCTCCCAATTCGTGTTTCGTAAATTGTCAGGTCATCACTAACCGTTTTGATAGATCATACACACCACCCCGGCAAGCCTGGAACCAAGGTCCCGGCAGAAACTCTCCGAGGATGCCTTCGCCGCTCAACGTTGCCCCCAAGGCGTCAGAACTCCCTACTCAGACCCCCCCACCCCCGGCACCGACTGCCAGTGACTCAAACTACTACGAGGATGTAGATCCGCGTTTTACCGAGCCACCGCCCCGTGCCCTTCAACCCGGCCCGGCCCCACTGCGTGACCCCATGCGCGAGCCAAGCTACGACGATGATATGCATGCCGCAGCTGGAGCTAGGAGTCCGGCTCCTTCGGAGCGCTCCAATTTTACGTCAGTTTCCCAAAGAGGTGTCAACCCCCGCTATCAACCTCCCGGAGGCTATGGTCAAGTACCACCACCTCGGAGACCAGTGAACCAACAAAACGAGGTCAATGTACTTAACAACAACCCGGATTTCCAATTAGGCCCTGCCAGGAAACCTGGTGGCGGTATGATGCCTGGAAGTGCCTACCCCGGTTTATAGACAAATGCGACATGGTTGGAACAACTCAGACGCCTCGAAACACTCCCTTCGTGTCAATAATCTCTGACGCCTTTACTCATTTCATTAGGGACTTGATCCCTCTTTTTTGACTGGAATTACTTACATGCACGACTCCTCTTCTCACCTACTATACCAACTTCTCCTCGCGTCAGAATCTGTTCCAGCCTGTTCTGTCGACGAACAACTTTTATACTCTTTTGGATTCAGATACCCCTGGTCTCTTCACGACCTTTTCACTCCCTGCCGAGGTCAAATCTCGGCTCTTTTACATTTTACACGATTCTCATGAGTTGGGACAGCTTCTTCCACTTGCATTACGATGTATACGTGTCTAGAGAGCGCACGCCGCCCGCGGGTGCCCCATTATCTTCATTGGCAGGTTCAAGGAGTTTTATATGTGCTCTTTCCCTGCTTTTGGCATTGGTCTGAGCTACAAAAAGGGGCGTCGAATACCGTGTCGTTCAACCTTTGGTATCTAATGGTATAGTTACCTTTGCCTTCCCCAGCAGACGAGACGAGGGGCTGAGGTTTGGATGGAAAAGTTTTGAAGCGGTGATATAATTGGCAAAGCTTCTCCAGGGCTTTGCTTTGCTTTGTTTGCACATGCATACAGCCATATATACGCTCATAGTTGTATTTGTATGCGCGTGTGTGGTAGACGAACGGTGGCGACGAAAACGTAAAGCCCATCGGCAAGCACACACAGCATCAAGCAATCTGTAATTAGTTGACATCTGCATGTAGTGGTTACAGACGTACCTATGCTGCAGACGTGCTGGTATTCTTACCGGCTCCTGCATGGCGAACGATCATCCCATTTTTCGACATAATAAAGTCACATTCTGAAGTAAACACCCGTTGCATCACTGAAGCCTTTCTCGGTTGTAGTATACCAGTGACAATTATACGAACAGCCACCAACGATTCTTCAACCACATCCGAACCCCACCCTGCGAGCCCATCTGTGTCTTGAGTTAGGGTGCTGCATATACAAGCAAATAAGTAATGTCATCGACACTGAAAAGGTCCGGCCGCCAAGGTGGTTTTGTAACATTAGCTCTGCCACCGGAACTCGGAGCGTTATATATATGCTAACCATAAGCTTGCACTCCTGGTATGACCCCGGTGCCTGTAGAGCAACGTATAGGGAAAATAGACATGCGTCATAACTCATTAGTAATCGCAGATCCTGAGGGGTTTCGGTTATCATGGCAACCCATGTTCGAGCCTTGCCGCGATATACCAGGCTTCTTGGGCTCTTCAAGCTAGTATCTCCGCCACAAAAGCTGGCTGTGATGAAGGCATGAATGTAGTTGTGTAGTTGTTGGGCTGCTGAGACGCCGTCTCACCTGTAGATGGTAGGCTCTATGACGATACTTGAGTCTCAAACCTGCAATTGCCTAAGCTCTTTACCACTCATAGCCATGATGATTGCCCAGCGCATAGTACTGCAGCGCAGAGCGCCAATATTGCCAATAATCCGGTATTCGCAAGCCTGAAACAGCAGCAGAGATATTTACGGCGTCTGAAGGGATGTGGCAAACTTCATTTGTATTAATCGGCACAGTTTTGTCCGGTGTGTATAGAGGGTTGTCGGGTTCGCGTGCTATGATGTAGGTGGCTGGCTGATGGGTAGCGAGTTGTCGATTGACAAAAGCGAATGCGAGCCAAAATGACAAATTGCTTACCTGCCGACTGGCGAGTTTGATAGGACACGACGACAGTCCGTAGTATATTGTTGTCGGTATATGTAATATCGCATTCGCATTCCCCCGGGAAACTGCGTCGTTCAGGAACTATGCCCAAGTTCAGTGGCCGTCCGAGCTGGATGATCGGATTGGCTCCGGCAGACGGCCACGAACACACACTGCCTGCCTTTCTGCGAGACATATAATAAATAGGTAGCATCACCTTGGCAGTATGTACGATCAGAGTTTAAGCATCTCTCTTCAGTCTGCTTTCTATTCTTGCACTCAAGAGTCATTGCCCATACGACTTACTATAATAACGAGCCTACGCTGCGTACACACGCACATATATCACGAGCCTTCGTCCCTCGCTTATAAAAACCTCTGCTCTAACAACGCAGCAATGTGCCCTCGCGGGAACGGTCCACGAAGATGCCCTGCAAGACACCGCCGCTGTAAAGGCGGATTGATCTCCATGATCGTGAGGGCATGCCGTGAACACAGAGCGAGGTGCGCCCAGCAGCGTGAGCAGCAGCGACAGCCGCAGCCGCAGCGCTTTTCCTACCCGCAAGACAATAACGCTGTGGCAATCAGCCCTCCGGAAGCTACGTTCTCTCATAAGGGAGATCAGGGGATGATGGGGAAGGACTTCGAGTACAACACTGAATCCCACCTTATCAAGATGAAAGACGAAGGGGAGGAAAAGGAAGAGTTGGCCTTTCCACCTCCTCCATACGACCTGGCTACATCTGAGGCAAAAGTTGGATCGGCTGATAGCATGAGCCAAAAGTGAGAGGCAACGCTACTGGATGCGAGTCGCTTCTCAGGTTACTGTATAGATTATGTCATTGAGTGATAGGGAGTGATGTTCAGGGTGGCAACATGGTGGAATTCAATGCGATACGATATGGGCGTTCATATTTCATTCATTATTGACTTCCATTTCGGATCTATTCAACGTCAGCCTTCGGGCCTTGGAGTGCTTTCTTCTGGCAAGTCTACAAGAACTGGTACTTCATGATAGACCCCTGCAGCCAGCTCGCACAAACACTGCTACGACTGCCATAACCCATCAAGCATGCACTCATCACGGCATCTTTCCAAATGTCTGCCTTTCAAATACATGTAGCCGAGACACATTAAGTGGCACAAAGATGGAATTGAGTCGTTGGGTATTGGTGACTTTTTTCTTTTGTTCATGATCCTATGGGCATTAACAATGTCCATGCCCTGCAATGCCATGCTCGTAGAAAGTCATCAGTCCAGTTTGGACCGGACCGGACGAGATCCATACTCGTAGAACCCCATGCAGATGTGAGTAAAAAGCAAACCGACCGAAGACCCAGTGAAAACGCAGCACAACACCCCCAAGCAACCGTGTTCCTCTAGATAGTCGTCTCGTAAGCCAGGGGAACGACGGTCTCGGGCTTGTTGTCCTTCATGGAGACGACGTGGGCCTCGCGGGGGGCAACGGGAAGGCGCTTGACCTGGACGGGGTTGCCGTCGGCCTTGGCCTGCTTCTTCAGCTCGGCGTTCTTCTTGACGCGCTTGATGAAGTCCTCACGCGAGCGGGACAATTGGATGTGCTCGATACGGAGGTTGATGCGCTTCTCGATGTATCGGTGCTTCACCTTCTTGTAGATGATGACACCGACGGCGCTCTTGGTGACGTTGTAGACAACGCCGGTCTTTCCGTGGTAGACCTTGTGGGGCATACCCTTCTGGACGGCACCGTTGGCCTTGATATCCACGATGTCACCGACCCTGTTTGCCAATCGTTAGAACTTCGCTCGCATTCCAAATCCGGATCGAATCGCAACGTACTTGTACTGGCGAAGGTAGGTAGACAGCTGGATCATACCCTTCTGCCGGAAGTTCCGGGAGAAGGCATACTGGAAAAGAGAAATTCAAGTCAGCGTTCATGTCCTCTGGTTCTGGCCATGTATGGCCTGTATCTTCGTCCATCTATGTCGTCGGTCGTCTGCATTGCATCGGATTTTGTCGAAATATGCAACCAAGCCCAGACGCCTTTCTTAAATTCTTCAAAACGGCCTCAAAATCGGAATTGAACGTACTCTTGTGCCAGCGCGGAGACCTGCAGCGTGACCCATCTTGACGGTGTTGTGGTGTCGTTACTGAAGGGGGTGGTGGTGATGTGGTCGGTTCGTGGGATTCTGAGATGATCGAACTTTTGCTGGACTAGGGATCTCGCAGGTAACGGGAATTTTGGCTGGTAGGGTCTCTTGGAATTTTTGTGGAAGACACGAAAGCCCGCGGTCGATGGTCTGTGCGGGGCAGGTCCTGTTCTGCCTTTCTCAAATGCCCACAGGCCCACCTTTGCACTGAAAGCCAGTGGAAGCCCCAACCAACGAATTAGACTGGACCTGGTGCTAAGTAAGCCATAGTGAGCCATTGGCCCTGCCAGCCATTGCCAGCTCCCACCCAAGCCCATTTCACTTGCCAGAGGGAAACCCTAGACCCACCTTTATCGATTAGGCGCACCGAATTCCGTCGACTTTCTCGCTCACTTTGCCTGGCCTGTTGCCCAATTGTGTGTGGGTTTGGCTGGTCACGAATTTCGGTGCTGCATACTGGCGTGTGGTCCTCTTTTTTTCCATCTAACTTCACGACAAGAAGTTCGCACCCATCCCACCTTCCCTCTTCTTCACATCGTCAACCCTCCCATCCCGAAGAAGAAGACAGCAGCAACGTCGTAAAAATGGCGCCTCTGTCTTACTCCAAGACCGCAAAGGTCCCCCGTCGCCCCTTCGAGGCCGCCCGACTGTCAGTATTCACCGGCCAATGAGCTAGAGCTTGCTCTCTGCTTAAGTCGTGTTGTTCAATAAACTGACTTCGGTATTTTCCCCCATGTAGTGACTCCGAGTTGAAGCTCGTTGGCGAGTACGGTCTGCGCAACAAGCGTGAGGTCTGGCGTGTCCAGCTCACCCTGTCCAAGATTCGTCGTGCTGCCCGGTAAGCTCTATCCCTCACTCTCCATGTCTATGTCTATGCTCCGAGTCCCAATTGGGACTTGTGACGTGGGACTTGATAACTTTTCAAGAGAAAAATTCAGCGGCTAATAATCACTTCCACCCAACAGTCAGCTGCTTACCCTCGACGAGAAGGACCCCAAGCGTCTCTTCGAAGGCAATGCCCTGATTCGCCGTCTCGTGCGTGTCGGTGTCCTCGACGAGTCCCGCATGAAGCTCGATTACGTCCTGGCCCTGAAGGTTGAGGATTTCTTGGAGCGCCGCCTCCAGACCTGTGTCTACAAGCTCGGTCTCGCCAAGTCCATCCACCACGCCCGTGTCCTGATCCGCCAGCGCCACATCCGTGTTGGCAAGCAGATCGTCAACGTCCCCTCGTTCATCGTCCGTCTCGACTCGCAGAAGCACATCGACTTCTCTCTGACCTCGCCCTTCGGTGGCGGCCGCCCCGGCCGTGTCCGAAGAAAGAAGGCCAAGGCTGCCGAGAAGGGTGATGAGGGTGAGGAGGAGGAGGAAGAGTAAATATCTCTCCCCTTACGATACTCCTAATGATTTTCATGAGGATCTTTTACTGGGCAGGAGATCCAGTCATCTCTCATACAATGAGCACGTGTGGCTTGTACCATCCATAGCTCAAGGCGTTAGGCCAGGGGATCAGGAATGCATGAAAAGTTCATCACCAACAATGATACTCTACTAGTTTTTTGTTTTGATTTTAATGTGAAGGACGGTTTCACATCCTTGACCGTACCATCGTGAACGTGAACATTAAGACTCTTGATATTTGTCGAATTAAGAGATGGCTACTGAACCAACTCGTCCTTGCCCAGAAATTTGGCCATAGGATCGTCTTTGGCTGTCCGTTTCCTCCGATATTCTTCCATTTCCTCCTCCATCATCTCTTCTGCCGTACGCTTTTTAGGCAAGGACTTGGCTAGTTCTACCTCCTCTTCCTTTTCACGAGCAGCTTCGGCATCCAGCTCTGCTTGCTCGTCCACCGTAAGATTAACTCCTGTCCTGTGTTGCTCAGCCAGCTCCCATGCCTTGATGCCGTCCTCTCCAGTGCAATAACTGTTCTTGACAAAGGAGTGGCAGCATGCGTAGCCCCATTTGAAACTTGACCACCAACTGCCCCATACCGCAGTATGGTTGTTGACGAAAACGTCCTCGGCGTATTTTGATTTGGCAGCCGCCTTTGGTGCCCCCTTGATCAAGCCGGACTCGTCGTACTCGACGAAGTGCTCCGACTCCGTGACGGCGACGTCCCGCAGCTCGGCCGGCATGCTGTGCTCCTCGCCGCCGTACTTGTCGGCCAAGGCCTTGAGGCGCTCCGCGCGCTTCTTCTCGGCCTCGTCCTTCTCCTTTTTGCGGTAGAACTCGCCGGCCGTCGGGTTAGCCTGCAGATGTTGGCGGGTGTCGCCTGTCTTCTCTTGGGCCTCCCAGGCGTAGCGCGTCGCCTGTTCGAACTCGGCGGCGTCGCCCGAGGCGCGCAGGTAGCCCTCCTCGGCGAAGAGCTGCGCCGCCTTGTCGGCCGTCGCGCCTGCGTCCACCATTTTGCGCGTCTTAGGGTCGTACTTGGCGGACTCTAGGTCCAGGTTCAGCAGGTACTTGGCCGTGTCCTCGCGCAGTCGCAACTGGCGTGTCGCCGTGCTCTGGTGCTTGCTCATGTCCGACTCCTCGGCGTACTTCTCGCCCGCGTTCTGGCCATCCTCGTCGTCTCCTTCGCCCTCCTCGCCGTTCTTGCCACCGTCCTGTATTTGCTTGCGTAGCTCGTCCATCTGGTTGTAGCGCTCCACGACGCTACGGTACTCGCGAGGGTCGTAGCCGTTCCAGCGGTCGCGCTTGGCGTCCCAGCCCAGTTGCACGTCCTGAATGACCTCGTCGGCTTGGATGTCTTTGCCCGTCCACTTGGCGCCCTTGGCCCGTGGCCGGCTCAGGCAGTCCTTTGCCTTATGTGTCATGGCGCCGCAGTTTTCACACGCGCCTTTGCGGTACTTGGTAGCCGCGGGACCGGCTTTCCGGCCGCGGTCGTACCATTTCGAGGTGTCGTCCTTGTTCTTCTGCTGTTGTAACCGCTGATGCTCGAGATAGTCGGTAGTGTCGCCTGTTTCCTCCCCGGCGTAGAAGGGACGCTTGCTGATGAAGGACGGGATGTAGACGTTCTCTTCCTTCGATGCGGCCGAGGCCTTAGTGTTGGCATCGTTCCGCCGGGACGGGGGTGGCGGCGGCGGCATGATGACTATGTTATTCTGCTTGTATCTTGGTGGACGAAAGAACAGGAGGAAATGCGCAAAGTAGCGATAGGTCACCACTAAATCGCCAACGTCCAGCTCAAAGTATCGGAGATGTTGAAAGTCGTAGAAATACAATGGGTAAAGTGAAGTTCCTAGAATGTGGCTGGTGCCTGGGAATTATTCTTAGTACGCAACCTATGGAAGAGTTTAAAAGGCTGTGGCTGGAGTCAGTGTTCCCACCTGACTAAGTTAAGTACCTACCTAGGCGATTGGCTAAGGCGCGTGTAAATTGGTGGTATCAAAGACCAGCGCGTCTCACTTTCTCGATGAAATGGCGAAGCAAAACACATATGGCTTCGATGAATGACTTTTATGATTTAGACGAACCCTTGGATTCATTTTCTTTTGTTTTGTCAATCGCATGCTCTCCAGGACGATCAACATGTCGAAGTTGCCGCCATAATGGACGTCTTCCGCGTGCGATTGAATTGCATAGACCATTATCAAGCCACCCCTACCAAATATGACCCTCAGCTTCGGAACGATGTCCGCTTCTCCCAGATCCATAAGGAACCAAAGCTTCCTGTCGTCCGGGTCTTTGGATCGACGGAAACTGGCCAAAAAGTATGTGCCCACATCCATGGAGCTCTCCCGTATCTCTATGTAGAGTATGACGGTAGCTTGTCGCCCGAAGATGGTAAAACCCCCTTGGCTTATCCGTAGCATCGTTCTTTTCTCTAATCATCAATGCAGTCGGCGCTTATGTCTATCGGTTGCACCTCTCTATTGACCATGCCTTAGCGGTGAGCTACCGGCGTAATGTGTACGCTGAAACCCCCAAGTTTGTGGGCAGGATCACTCTTGTGAAGGGCATTCCCTTTTACGGGTTTTACGTTGGCTATCGGTTCTACCTCAAAATATACATGCTCAACCCCATGGTCATGACAAGGTTGGCCGAGTTGCTGCAGCAGGGTGTCATTATGAAGCGGAAGTTCCAGCCGTACGAGGCCCACTTACAGTACCTCCTCCAATTCATGACCGATTACAACCTGTACGGTTGCGGCTATATTGAGACTCGCAGAACATTCTTCCGCGCCCCTGTACCACGCCATGATGACAGCGAGAACTCGATTCATCTGTGGCACAGCCAGTCCATTTCTGCTGCTTGCATCACGGATAGCTCAGATCTCCCTCGTGCTAGCCATTGCTCCATCGAGGTCGACATCTGTGTCCAAGATATCCTCAACCGGCTTGATATCAAAGAGAGGCAGCTGCATCATGACTTCATCGAGAGAAACCATCCCTTGTCGCCGGATATGAAGCTCGTGCACAGTATGGCGGGGCTGTGGAAGGATGAAACTAGACGTCGGAAAAGGAGGATGAGGAACCCAGCACCAGGGAGCAGTCCTTTCACTGCAGACGCTCTCATTTCCATGTCAGCAGATCCCCGTAACTCTCAAATGCCCGGATGGCTCCATGAAGAAGAATACCGTGAGCAGGTTCTTGACATGGTTCGAGAGGAGAATCGGAAAGGTGACGGAACCCAGGTCACTTTCGAGAACTTCGTGAAACCCATCCCCTTAGAAGACACTGTCAATACGCTTTTGCAGTCAGTTGAGGACCTCTATCCGCAAAACCTTCGACCGTCTATTGGCCTGCCTGTGCTAGAGGATGAAGCCGAGTTGCCGCCCGCGGGCAGTATTGTTGTAGATGACCAGCAAATCTTAGCGAGCAATATGGGTGACGATGACCTGTTCCCGGACGATTCAGACGAGGAGACTTTGCGAGCCACGAAGACTTCTACGGGTTCTGCAGTGGGACCAGGGAGCAGGACATCGGATAAAGGAAGCTTGACAGAAACGACACCCCTGGGTCCAGGGGTGCGGAGCAACACCAGCCTACTGCAACCTTCAAGCCACTCCCGTCTCTCAACATCCACCCAGAATAAGCCTAACAAAGGCCCCGAAGTACCGATTGGCTTTCCTAACGGAATCTACGTCAGCCGGTTGAAGACGGGCAATTTCTCGCCTATCCCCATGTCGGAGAAATTGCTGGCAACTGCGAAGGAACAGGGGCTTGTCAGTAAAGCCACGAAAGACGTACGCTCGGGTGGGTCTCTGGATCTGACTACAAAGCGGCCCCTTACTCCATCTCAAGGCGAACAGCAGCCCAAGCGTCGTCGCGTAGAGTTTTCTCTGGATCATGAGAGGCAAACCTCAACTATTACTAAAGAGTCCCCTCATGATCATTCTCCGACGACGATTAGCCAGCTCATTCCCCCGGCATCTTCTCAAGGAGCAAGGAGCAAACAGAGAGGCCAAGGCACGGGGAGCAGCTTTAGCCAAACCCTCAACTTTCCAGTCGTAAAAGATCCCAACGACCCGAGCACACGGTTGCGGCTTAGCCAACAGACTAGCTCTCAACAGAGCCAGGACAGTTCCTGCAAGAAACAAGTGACCGTGAGCTCGCTACCATCTGGGTCGAACGCCTCATTAGATAAGAGTCTTGAGCCGCCAGAACAATCATGGGACTTCCCGTCTCATAGTATACCAAAGGCGAACGAAGTGACTTCCAGCATTGATGTGGGCTGTGCACCCAGACAAAACGCCCACTTCTTCATCTTCGCCACGCCAACACCTTCGGCCCAGGATGTTCTATCTACTATGCAAACCAACAACCTTCCAGATGTCATCTATCAAGATGCGTATTATAGCAATGACAAGGATGTGCCTCAGCGTATGCGTGAATACGCAGGGCAGGAATTCCGCCTGGAGGGCAACACCATCCCCTATTTGCCAGACTTCGATGGGACTGGATGTTCCGCTGCAGCCTTTGGCGTCAAGTTTGAGACCTCCTCCCTCAGACCATCAGACGCAGTAAACTACAAAAGACAGCGGCGTGAATGTAGCCTGCGTAGCTGGGAGTTTGCCCAGCCACCGCCCAGTTGCGTTGAGGTTGAGAAATGGTGGGAGGGTAAGAAGGGAGACTTTAATACCAAAGAGCCTGCTTTGCGAATCCATGACGACCCAGAGCTCAAGCCTTACCTATCCCAGATTGAAGGGGCTACACCCAAGAATAAACACGGTTTTAAGTATTCCCAGAAGAAGAAGTCCACAAGTGCCCAATTCGAAGCACAGTACATGAGTACAATGAGCTTAGAAGTCCATGTCAATACAAGAGGCAGACTGGTGCCCAATCCAGAGGAGGACGAGGTCCAGTGCATCTTCTGGTGTTCCAAGTCGGACGAGCACCTTAACGCCAGCGATGGTGCCTCATCAGACCTCCGGTCTGGCATTATTGTGGCATCTGAGAACGGCCACATGGTCGAGAAGATACGGAGCCAGACGACTGCAGAAATATACGAGGAGAGCTCGGAACTGGACTTGATGGTGCGAATGGTTGAAATAGTCCGGACGCATGATCCCGATATCCTCACAGGCTACGAAGTCCATGGCAGTTCATGGGGATTTCTCATCGAAAGAGCCAGGTTCAAATACGACTACAACCTGTGTGACGAGTTCTCGCGTATGAAGGTGCAGTCCTTTGGAAGATTTGGCAAAGAAGCTGATCGCTGGGGTTTCAATACGACGTCTACCATCCGGGTCACAGGCAGGCATATGATCAATGTCTGGCGCGCCATGCGAGGCGAGCTCAACCTTTTACAATATACCATGGAAAATGTGGTGTGGCATCTGCTTCATCGTCGAATCCCTCACTACAATTGGAGAACGTTGTCAGACTGGTACATCAACCACAGACCGCGCGACCTGGCAAAGCTCCTCCGCTACTATCTCACCCGAACGAGGCTTGATATCGAGATTTTGGAGGCCAATGAACTGGTTCCGCGGACGAGTGAGCAGGCCCGGCTTTTAGGCGTGGACTTCTTCTCCGTATTCTCGCGAGGTTCGCAATTCAAGGTGGAATCCATCATGTTCCGCATTGCTAAACCAGAGAACTTCATCCTCGTCTCCCCGGATAGAAGACAAGTTGGTGCCCAGAACGCTCTCGAGTGTCTGCCCCTGGTTATGGAGCCGCGAAGTGCATTCTACAATAGTCCGCTTTTAGTATTGGACTTTCAGAGTCTGTATCCGAGTGTGATGATTGCTTATAACTACTGCTACTCCACCTTCCTCGGCCGCATCAACAACTGGCGGGGTGGTGCTTGCAAGATGGGCTTTGCAGACTATAAGAGACAGGATATGCTTCTAGAACTCCTCAAGGATCATGTCGTCATTTCTCCCAATGGCATGATGTACAGCAAGGCCGAGATCAGAAAGTCGCTGTTGGCCAAGATGTTGACGGAAATCCTCGAGACCCGAGTGATGGTCAAGAGTGGAATGAAGCAGGACAAGGCCGATAAGACACTACAACAACTCCTGAACAATCGACAGTTGGCACTGAAACTTCTCGCCAACGTCACGTATGGATACACCTCGGCTTCCTTCTCGGGCCGTATGCCCTGTTCCGAGATCGCCGATAGCATTGTGCAGACGGGGCGAGAGACTCTGGAGCGTGCTATTGCCCTGATTCACTCCGTGCAGAAATGGAACGCCGAGGTGGTATATGGTGACACAGACTCGCTCTTCATCTACCTCCCAGGTCGGACCAAGGACCAGGCTTTCGACATTGGCGAGGAGATTGCGAAAACGATCACCGACATGAACCCCCGGCCGATCAAGCTGAAGTTCGAGAAGGTGTACCATCCTTGCCTTCTGATGGCCAAGAAACGATACGTGGGCTACAAATACGAGTCGCGCGATCAGGTCAAGCCCGACTTCGATGCCAAAGGTATCGAGACGGTTCGTCGCGACGGCACCCCGGCTGAGCAGATGATTGAGGAGAAAGCCCTGAAGATCCTGTTTGAGACAGCCGACCTGAGCCAGGTGAAAGAGTACTTCCAGACTCAGTGCCGCAAGATCATGCGTGGCGCCGTCTCCATCCAGGACTTCTGCTTCGCCCGCGAGGTGAAGCTGGGCACCTACAGCGACCGCGGACCGCCGCCGCCTGGCGCCTTGATCTCAACCAAGAAGATGCTCGAGGACGCGCGCGCCGAGCCCCAGTACGGCGAGCGGGTTCCCTACGTCGTGGTGACCGGCGCCCCCGGCGCGAGGCTCATCGACCGCTGCGTTGCGCCCGAGGACCTGTTGAGCGGCAGAAACGCCCACCTCAGCCTCGACGCCGAGTACTACATCTCCAAAAACCTGATCCCCCCGCTCGAGCGCATCTTCAACCTCGTCGGCGCCAACGTCCGCGGTTGGTACGACGAGATGCCCAAGGTGCAGCGCGTGCACCGCATCGACACGCGCGCCAAGGGCGGTCTCCTCCGCAAGGCAACGCTCGAGTCGTACATGCAGGCGGCCTCGTGTCTCGTGTGCGGCGTCAAGACGACCCCTGATCAGAACCGGAACAGGAACAGGAGATACGGTAATGCGGCCAACGCCGCTGCTGCCGAAACCACCATCTCCACGCTGTGCAAGCGCTGCCAAGGGCGCCGGTATGCACCGGCCTCGATCATCAAGCTCCAGACCCAGCTCGCGGCCGAGGAGCGCAAGTTCGCCGACGTCCTCAAGCTTTGCCGTAGCTGCGCGGGATTTTCGCCGCTCGACGAGGTCCCATGTGACAGCAAAGACTGTCCCGTCTTTTATACGCGTGTGAAACAGGAGGCGCGGTTCCATACAGAAAGGGGGCTCGTGGAGCCCGTGATCGAGGAGCTTGTCGGTCAGGTGGAGAGGATGGATTTGCTGGAATGGTGAGATGAGGTTTAATGGAGATGAGAATACGCATAGAATTGATTAATAGGAAGGGCTGGTTTGAACCTACCTCCTTTATTCACATGGGCACTAATAGTTGGATACCCGGGAGCCTGCATGCAATATGTCTGGATATGGGGTTGAGCGGTTAAGGTCTTTGCCTTTGTATTCTTGTACGTGTAGGTTAGCAAGCCGTAATGAAAATCATGTGCCAGATGTAGGGCTGGTTAGGGGTAAACATGCATTCAGGAGGAGTTGAGCAAATCTGACCATTTATTACATCTATAGCGATTCCGCGAGCCTTTATCCTCGTCATCCTACTACATAGTATAACATCTCTTGATTAGCTCTAGTTAACTCTGCCAGTGTGCTGGATGGTATCTAATTATTGCACCCATGTTCGGGTTCATATCCCCGGCAAGCATAGTTCTCTCTACGCTGGTCTGCTTGCGTAACCTCTCTAGCACAGACAGTCTCCGAGGATGGCGGGCCTCGGTGCTCCTGACCAGCGCATATCCCCTCATAGCTTCGTACGTACTGCACGAGGCTGGAATCCATGACCGAAGAGGCATGATTGACGAATCGAATACGTGCATGGCATACCAGCCGCCTCCGTCGCGGCTGTGTCTCTTGTTACTTAGCTCATATGAGCAGAGCAGCCAATACTGCGCATTCGCTCGTAACGCGCATTGATCTTGTCCATTATTTTGTTCCTCTTATGTTGGGAAAGATCTTGAATGGCCAGGCCCCCTGCTATGGGCCCGATGATTCCAGATGCTCTGTATATATCGATTTTTAACAACATGCCTTTGCTCACCCAGCCGAATTTCCGTTCCAGTCGCTGCTCCAGATGAAAGTGCCACAGCGCCACTCTGTGTTCTTCTCCTTTTGACCCGAAGGGCCCAGGGGTCTAGAACAGATGTAGAAAGACCGGCCGCAGTTGACGCCAGGCTTCTTGGTCACCAGGCTAATGCAATCTTCGCCATGCTCACATTTTGGGACCACGCGCTTGCCGAGTAGCTTAGACCAGGACTCCTTGGACTCGATCGGATCGATGAATTTTGCTGGGCTCGCTGGTGGTTTTGGCTCCGCATCAGATTGCTGTGAAGCATTGGGTGTGGGTTGAACCACCTTCGTGGCTGACCCGCTGGGATTATCATCCGTGGTTCCATCCATGCCCGCAGGGTTGGCGTTGCTCTCATTCCCCGGGCTTGGTGTCTGATCAGTGCTGGTGCTTGTAGCCTTGGGCTTGAAGAATCCCATGAGACTGCTTTGGCCTTTGCCTGTAGAAGTTTCTTTGCCCGAGGCCGTTTTGGCCTTCTTTTGTGGTTTACTGCTGTTCGAAGCAGTGGATAGTGTCCGCTTTAGGCCACCTGCGGCGCGCTTAATTGGAGAGGTGCCTGGATTAGACGTGTCTAGTTGAGAAGACTGCAGTGTCTCCTTGGCCCGGATAGGTGAAAGAGAGGATTCTGCCATACTTGTGTTTTGAGTAGACGGTTCTCCGGTATTGGGGGCTGCAGAATGTTTAGGGTTGCTTGTAGGTTTTTTGAAGAACATGTCCTTGATGCTTCGTCGACGATCAAACTCAGGAATCAGTTTTGCGGACAGAGGCAGCAGGTCTTTGGCCGTCCACTCCCGTAGGCGTTGGCCGTCCTGGAACATTCCCTTGGGGTTCATGAGATCCTTCAGATGTACGTCTCTGCCATCGACCTTCACTATGTCGCTAAAAGTGGCGAAGACGGGGCAGTGATCCGAGCCCATAAGGCCCTCCTGAATATTGGAGTCATCAGCCCATGATTTCATGTTATCGCTGCAGAGAACATAGTCGATGCGGCTGCCAAAGTTGCCAGGCCTGGCGTTCTTCTTGACTTCCCAGCATGTGTACATGCCCTCTCGCGTCGGATGGAAGAGCCTTCCAAGATCCCAGAGTACTGGCTCTTCCCGGCCCTCATCTCTCGGCCCATGGACATCTCCCTCAAAGATAAGCTGGTTGAAGAGGCGGCGCGAGGGTGCCGAGAAGAAATCCTGCATCGTCATATCTTCTTTACGCAGCCGCTCGGCAAGACCGGCGGTGTCGGCACTAGCTCTAACAACGTTCAAGTCCCCCGTGAGTATTACCCTCTTACCCATAGCCACAAGATTTCGGATGCGCACATCAAGGGCTTCGAGATAACCGAGTCTGAAGTCATCTCTACTCTCGTCTCGAGTGGCCGGGCTGTATGTTCCGATGAGTACAAAAGCCGGGAATTCCAGAATGACACAGCGACCTTCGCAGTCGAGCGTGGCGTCGTCAACAATGCCGCTCAACTGACCGGGGCGAGGATATCCTCCTATCTGTTGGTCCTCGGGAAGCTCGCTGAACTTGGTGGTGGAGTTCGGCGGGCACAGAACCCCCGTGATACCTTCTTCGGCGCGGATAGGGGCGCAAACTGAATTGCGCGTGTAAATGGCAACACCCGAGTAGCCTTTCTTGTGTTTGGGCAAGCTGTAGTAAACGTCCCAGCCGGGGACGAGAACCATGTCATCTTGAAGGTCCTTCCGCTGGATTTTGGCCTCCTGCAAGACTACAATGTCGGCTTGTAGTATGTTGAACATATACTGCTCGTCTTGTTAGTGTAAGTCAAGGACGCGGAGCAAAAGGTGCATACCTCAAATGTGCGATTTTCTCTCCATGGCTGGTACGAAAAAGGGTTCCTGTCCGACAGTCAGAAACAAAAGTCTTCAATTGGAGGCGGGCGACCACATCATGTTTTCTCACCTGATGCCGTTCACTGCCATGAAAGCACATTAGCAAAGTTTCTCCTAGAATAGAGAGATTGAGCCCAGGCTTACCGTTCCATGAGGTGATACGGACCCCCATATTGGCGTATGAGTTTTCTGTGTTGAGGAATTGGTTGTGTTTCGCATGTACATAGTATCATAGGAAGGAGGGTTATGTCTTCTACGCCGAGATATCTTCTAAAGAAAGACTGGCGCCAAAAGAGGACCGACTCTCTCACATAACAAAAGAGCGGACAATCTCCCTGGTATGATACGGGATATTGACAAAATACAAAAGCGGACGTGGTTACTGATTTCATACCATGGCTGAAAATGCGTCTGTTCAATTCAGTTCCGGCGACATTCACGTTTGAAATGCGATGCGCATCTAGGGCAGCAGCAGTCAATGATGCAACTGCGTCACTGGCACGCCGGAACACCAATTGCCAATTGAAGCGCCAAAGCGACGCGGGTTCAGCTGACCAGCCCTGGAGGACTGGGGGATGGGGGTACTTTACGGATGTACCACGTTTTTGCTTTTTTGTGCCTCAGGCAGCCACGACCGTCCCCGGCTGGTCCAAGCTTTTTGCGACAACCGAGCTTTGAGGTCATTCGAGACTCCAACATCGAACCACTTCAATTGCTACCTGCAAAACCTCCCGCCTTCACCAAAACAACTTGCAGAACCTCTCCACTCCTCCAATTGATCCACGACCACGATCTAAAAATGTTCGCCCAACGTCAGATCCTCAAGGCGGCCCCCCGCCTGTCCGCCCAGCTGCGCAACACCGCCTTCCGCGGCAACGTCCAGCGCCGCCTGGCCTCGACCGAGAACGCCTTCGTCAAGGAGCGTGAGGCCGTCAAGGAGCACGCCACTGCCACTACTGGTCCGTACAATCCCTCTGCTATTCGGCCCTTTCCCCATGTCCCGTATAGTACACACCTGCTAATATACCATTGTTGCCATACAGAGCTCTGGCGGAAGATCTCCATCTAGTAAGCCACAACCTATGACTGATATGACATACTTCCGTCCCTTCCGCCGAAGCATCCTCCCAATTGATGACTCAATTGACGGGGAGGGCGACCTTGGCCGCCGGGCCAACCTCACGGCACATCACGACGACGCAAGAGAGTTTCCGGGTCGTCCACGAGCTGACAATGGTTGATTGATATAGTGGTGTCATCCCCTGCGTGATCCTGGCTGGCGTCAACGCCTACAACCTGTGGTCGGAGCATTGGGAGCACTGGAGCCACCAGCCCCCGCTGGAGGAGCGCGTCGAGTACCCTTACCAGAACATCCGCTCCAAGAACTACCCCTGGGGCGACGGCGACAAGACTCTGTTCTGGAACAAGTCCGTCAACTACCACAACAAGGACAAGACCGCCTAGATTAGACAATACGATCTAATTTTCTATTTCGATTCCTTGTGTATACTCGACTCTCTTCCCGGAGAGAGTATGGTGACGGTAGTGGCGTAGCAGACGCCAGATAGGAGGCCCAGAAGACGGACAAGGGGAAGGAAGGAGAGAGGGTGTGGGGCAATAGGGATTCGTGACTTTTTACCCGAGACAAAGACAAGCAAATCCAACAAAATAGAGCGATGGAAAACACGACGATCACGGGTGGTGTAGACCTGGTGATCCTGAACGGCCGCCCGTCAGAAATTACATGGCCAGAACTGGCACCTTGTGTGTGATACCTGTAGATATCTCTTTCCTTTTGTCACAGGCTATGAATTCAAACGAAGCCGCGAGATCTTGAACATCCCCTAAATTTCTATATTGTGCATGCGTGTAGTGCGCAATCCGAAACTGCCATAGACTGAGAGCGTGATATTGATATTGGCCATGATAAAAACGTAATATACACGTAATTGCGTCTCTGCCTCTACATCATTTTGTACGTTTTAGAGGGACCAGTACTCTGTACCGAGGTTGTTGTCCGCGAAATTTAACTAACCCCCTTTCATCCCCTATCCGAAGGCAATATTAACTGCAGTCTCATGAGCATGGGCCTCACACAACGGTGTGATCACTGAAAACAGTAGGTAGTTTATGTATTCTCTCTTGTCTCTGTTTCACTTAGAAAGCATCGTGTAATAAACATTGGCTGTTCCTAACTGTTTCTAGACGCCAGATAGGATAGGTCCTTAGCCGGGCAGCCGGCAGCATTGCTTCATTGCCTGCTTGTGTGTATGCAGCAGCAGCTTGTGGCTATATTAACCCCCCGAGGAGGAACCAGCTAACCACGTAACCACCCTTTAAGTGGCATATACCCGTGTACCCAACCTTCCCCTGTCCCTGTTGATTCATTCGACAGAGGGATTGCCAATAATAATAACATGATAACCATCCGAGCAACTACCTTAAACGCCGGAACAATGCAAGAGCTTAACTCAAAAGTCCTCCCTACCAGCAGTTAACAGCAATAAGCAGCTAGCATCTATAAAGAGGCCAATGCCACCGCTGATGTATTAATATCGGCCATCCGTCCTCCTTGGTTGGTTATATGCTATCTCCTCTGCGGGCTCGTCCTCTTCCTCTATGTCCAACTCCCTGAAGTCCGGGTTCTCCAGCCAGTTCGCCCAAGCCTCTTCCTCGTCTTCAGTGTCTGCCGAGATCCTGCGTTGAGGAAGTTCGGGTGGTGTCCGAGCTGCCCTACGATGGGGGAGCTCCGGCGGCGTCCGGGCCGGCCTTGGACGTTCCGGTTCGGCCAGATTCTGCCCTGCTGTTGACATTTTGCGAGAGGTTCCTTTCGGGGAGACGCCGCCGCCCTGGGCGCCATCCTCGTCTTCGGCATTCTCTACCCAGGCACGTTTGGGTCCAACAGCCGAGGTCGGTGCACCATGCCCATCAAAGCCCTCTTGCAGCGGCAGTAGCGGTGACGATGGCTGCGAGTCAGCTGGTACTTCGACTACCAACATATTCTCGTTAGTCTCCCCGTCGTCCAAGTAGGCCTCAGACACACGCCTGCGCCGCGGGAGCGGAGGAACGGGTACTGGACGACGACCCGACTTGGCCTGGTCCACACTTGTCGTGCTCTGCTGCCGTCCTGGGAGACTGGGCGGCTGTACGGGACTTTTCTTGGGAACCGGGATTGGTGTCACTTTGGACCTCTTATCTGGCCCGGGCAGAGGCGTACCTGGCGGTGGCAAAGGCTGGCCGCGACCCATAGGCTGGTTTAGGTCCACCACGGGCGTATCGGACAGCTTCCGACCATCGGGCCCCTGGCCGTTCTGACGTTGAAGAGCGTTCAACCCCCACCGTTTAGCCGTCGCTGCGACGTTGGACACAGCAGCCAAGGTGGTGCCTTTTCGCTCAGGCGTTCCACCATTGGTTGAGGGAGTTGGAGACGAGGCATTGTCTTTCCGGTTGAAGAAGCCTCCCCTCATTGAGCCTGTATTGCTCTTGATCGAACCTTTGACGGACGGGGCTGGCGAACTACTCCCCGCGCTATCGATAGAGGACGCAGTATTCCTACGCCCCGTAGGCGTTGGTGGCTGCCCAAAAGATCCATCAGGAGCCAGCGAATCTGAGGAGGAAGCCTCGGGCCGATCTGTCGGTGCCTTTTCTACCATCGACGGTTGCAAAAATGCTTTCACCGGCTTCTGTTCTGGCGATGATGGTGTTGAGCGTGCAGCAACGCTGGCCATGACGCGGACAGCCTCTTCGCCGTCGGGACTGGCAGGAGGCGGTTTGTATGTCTCTGCATTGATGGGCTCCGTGCTTATGGTTGGGTTTGAGGCAGAGAACGAGCCTTTGCGCATAAGACGGGGCGCATCCGCCATTGATTGGGCGTGCTTTGCATCCAATGCCGTGGTGGATGCGGATGCTTGTTGGGAAGTGGTCGGTGGCGGCTTCATTTTGTTCGTCCTCCGTGCCCAGAAGCTGTTGGAACTGGAGGAGGATGTATGGTCATTCGAAATGGTATGACTTCTATCTATTCCCAGGGTCTCCGGGGGAGTAGCCGACGGTGAAGACGCTCCATTCTCTTCCATACGAACAACTTCATCAACGTCGCCAAGAGCTGCGGCAATCTCCTCATAATCGTCCGAGTGCTCGACAGCATCGTCGCCGGCAAATATACCTCCCCGCCATTCCTTGTGTTCTGTCTTGGAAAATGGTATATCATCCCAGAAGGGGTGTACCAAAGTTTCCGCAAAGACCTCCTTGATGCGGTTTTCGATCTGGCGCAGGATAACGGTGTAAGTTATCTGTCTGGAGCTGACAATAGGCTCAATGCTCATTTCTAGCTTGGGCATAGTCTGAAATGAAAACCAGATTCGATTACTCGGGGGTGGCTTGATCTTGAACAAGATACGCCCCTCGAGTTTCTTCAGCACGGCCGCAATCTCCAGATTGACTTCGCGTGCCTTAAATCGAGGCCCAAGATCAATAGTAGCTGTAGCAGCAATGCCCAGACGTGTACATCCCGTGTACTTAACATCAGCTTCCATTACAAACTCTCCTTCGACAGTAAGGTCTCTCAGACGCGGATTCGTGATATAGGGTGCCGCATCGCCCGTGTCGATATCCTGCAGGGAAATCCTGGTCAAGAAAGACGGGCGTTTGACCCGAGATATCTTCTTTGTGATCTTTTCCCGAATTAGATTCTCCAAGTCTTTAGTCTTGTAGATGCTCAAGAAAACGCGGCCGATTAGCGCATTCAGCCATCTAGTCTGCATATGCTCCTCGGAGGCATGGAGTCGTTGCACGAGCGAGATGATGTCTTTGACCTCGAAATGCTGTGGCTGCGGCGCATTACTAGTCGCACCGAACACATGTTCCTGGTTTTTTATCATGGAGAAGTAAAAGTCCTCCTTTGCCGAGCAGTTCTCAGAAAATAGGTAGAACGGCTTGGACATTTGTGTGTCTGGGCTCAACCCGACCGTACTTTCTTTTCTCGTCAAACACAAGGCATTCCTCTTGATGAATAATTCGCCCTCGGGGGTTATATCGCCCCCAGAGTATATGCTGATATCGTGGTGGGCAAGCGAGATTACATGTCGTACCTCGAGCTGTTCCTCGTCGTCGAAAAGCATCAAGTGGCCGTGTCTAATGCCAAGAAAAGTAGAATCGATTAGCATAGAAACGGGACAGGCATTGCCGCAACACAGATGGGAAGGGAATATCTTACCTCAAAACAACATAGAATACGTTGCCGGCCTTTTTAGGGCGAAGACTGGCGCCACTGTTCATGTCCGGACCTGAGGACTGTTTCCGGTCGAATATGGTCTGGTACATGGCCTGGTACACGCTTCGACTCGGGGCAGCGACGGTGGCTGAGCCGATGGGAGTCGAACGCTCAATAGGCTTCGCGTTAATGCCCATGGGGACATATTCACGGCATACTGCAAAGTAGCCTGCTGCCGTGTCTGAGGCATCGGCCGACCGGGATTTCAGCTCGTCCTTCTGGCCCTTCAAAGCCGCCTTCAGGTCGGTCGTGTCGTCGCCGGGCTGGACGATGCTATCGTCGGCGCCGTCGGCGTGGATCTCTTGGGCATGATCGCGGACTGGGAGGGTCAAGTAGGCATGCAGCAGGATGGTAGCAAGCACGAGCGGAAGGAAGGTAACACCACCCAAAATGTAGGTTAACAGGAAGCCGGTCCAGCTGCCCATCTTGACGCAGCGGCCACAAAGCCGGTGGCAGAATCAAGGTGTCTTGAACGCAACATGAACAGCGTCACGAGGGTCATGGATGTTGTCGGCGCGATCGGTAGGCAGGTCGTTGGTTACTGTTACAGGCGGCGACAAGAAGCGAGGGGATTACATGCCTACTGAAACAGTAGGTGGCGGATCGAGTAACGGTGGCACAGGGACCGGACCAATTCAAGGGAGACAAGACACGGAAGTGGTAGGTAGGAATGGAATTAAGGCTGCATCTAGAGACCGAGTAGAGTATTAACTTGGTAGCGCACAAGCTGGAGTCTTGGAGCGAGGGCTACTGGCTACCGAATCGCTGTAGAGCTGAGCTGACGTGACAAGTTGCAGTACTGCGACCGCCGCCAATAATCAGCAGCAGCAGCAACCAGATCAGACCAACGTCAGTGGGTGAAAGAGCCACGTGTGGGGTAGCGACAGCACAGACAGCGTATCAGCGTTGCTGAAGCCCGCTAAAGTCGACAGCTGCCGGCTTGTCTCGAAAACTGGACCCCCAATCGTCCGTCCTGCGTCCCTCACTCATCAGCCCACCAGCCTACCAAGCAGCCAAGGTGAACCTTAACATCTGATTCTGATTTGCCCGGCACCCGCTGAACTGAGATTAAACCCCTAAAGTCTCACTGCAATTGCGGTAGCTTCATTTGTTGACATATATTTGTACACGTATTGATCGCGTTTTCTCCCATTGATATAGGGAACTTTAGGTATATATTGGAGGGAGAGAAAGCCACCCAAAAAGGTGGCCCGGACCAATATATAAGAGGTACTTATGTCACGTACTATTGATAGAAGCAAGCACCTAAACGCAAACCGGAGGTATCTGTGAACAGTAACAGCAGACGATCCTGATAAACTCCCTGCAAACCTCGTAAACCATGAAGCTTTCATGATACCCCTAACCTGAACGCCCGTATCAACCTTCGCTTCGCCTGCCAAGCTGGATTTCAAAGTCACAAAGCCTCCGAGCCACCTGCCACAACTAAGCCGAGTCATATTCAGCCTCAGACAAGTTGACATTCGTCGGTCTTTTGATGCCATCTACCCACTCGACGTCGTCTTCCTTGCGATATGGATTGAGGCCAAGACCCCGGACTAGTTCTTTTTCCTTGCGGCTGAGAACCACGTCGTCGAACCCAGCAGGTAGAAGCATTTTACCCCGCAAGAATTCCACCTTCTCGTTGCGTGCCCTGTCGCGAATCTGCTGCTGGTTTCGCGGGACCTCGTACCTGTGCTTACTTTCTCCTATCTTTTCAAGTGTAGTCCACGAGCAACCATATCGCGCAATGTCCTCAATAAGATGTACCCTGTCCTGGTTCGACCACGCTGTTCGGACTTGACGTTTTCTTGCAGCATGCTGTCTGATATTCGCCGTGTTGGCTTTGGCTTTCTGGGTGAGTGTGTCCAGATCATCTGGCTGCAATGGGCGGCGGGGGCTCTCGGCGCGTGGTCTAGACGAATCGTAGGCAGGATGGTTGCGCTGGATGGGGACAGCAGCAGCAGGAGGAGACGACTCCGAAATTTGGGCCCGTGGTCTAGATGAGACGGCGACGGGAGGTTTGCGCTGGATGGGGGAGGCGGCGGCGGCGGCGGGCGATCCCGAAATCCTGGCCCTTTTGCTAGGCAGCCGCTCGGTAGTAATCCTTCTGGCAGCGATTCGATCGGTGTTCTTACCCAATGAATTCGTCTCAAAAGGATCGTCGTCGGGATCTTCGTCTGCATGGTCTTCCACGGGAGGTACTGGTCTTTTCGACGCGTTGCTCCGATCTTGGTGTGCTGCCAGGGAACCGGCTGGCGGAGCTGATCCGTTCGGTCTGCTGCTGCTCAGGAATACCTCGGGATCCATACCTAGGATGTTGTTCCGGAGTTGCTGGTTTGAGATAGGCGGGGCGTGCGATGATGTTGGTCCACCAGGAGTGCCATGTAGCACCGAAGATTCGGCTTCGTCGCTTTCGTCGTTGAGATAGCTTTTACTATAAGTTGTTAGTAGGTTCTCTAGGGTTTGATAGATATCGCAGTTTGGATAACTTACGCGATCTCTACTCCTTTGCGAATAACTGGCTCTCCTACTTCAGAATCATCATCTGAGGTGTCAATACTGCTCTTACTGCTTGTGTGTTAGTAGCTTTCGTAGACTCATGTACCGAATTCTAGACTTACTCGACCGGGATATCCAATCGGCAGATAGACTGTCCTGCTTCAGAATCCGGCTCTGACTCTGGCTCGGATTCATTATTGCTTTGAGGAACCATTAAGGAAGACGAGCTGCTTCTATTTTGGTCTTGATGGCCATGCGGCGTATGCTCTGGTGACGCAGATTTCATGTTGTTTTTGTGGTGAACTTTCGGACTACGAGATGCAAAAAGCTTTTCGCATGTGCTCTCCGCCCAATCGGCAAGTTCGTTGGCAAGTTTCTCTGCTGGGTATTCAGATTCCATCCAGGCGTGCGCCCTGCCGCGGTTGCCACCCAACTTCTTCATTAACACTGCCATGCGAGCCTTGTATTCATCTGTCGGTAAACCAGGAATCTGAGGGCTACTAGTGAGAGGTTTGAAAGGTCCATTTGTCAGGTTGTCTTTCGCTGTCTGACGTGACACAACTTCATCTCCCAGAACCTCATATGTGCAAAATACCTTCATGGCAAGGACCCAAGGATCCTCTATGGTTTCGTGGAGAATCCGGCTGGCCAGGTGACAGCAGCGAAGCGAATATGCCAGTTCGACCTGCCTGGCAGCCTCATCTTTGTCCTCGGAAGGTGCAGAAAAGTCGAAAACCCAAGGGAAATGAACGGCGATCCTGTTGATAACTTCTTGTGCCTTTTCCAGATCGAGCGGCTTGTCTAGAAGATATTTCAATAACATAACCAGGTTCGATGTACATATGGCGTGGTATGCATTATTGACGAATGTTCGGTCTGCTTGATTCTCGAGAGCCTGAAAGCGCATTACGTCGATGAACAGTTCACCTTCACGGATGAATTCCGCCCGATCAGTTTTCAACGCGAGGAAAGCGGACCTCGCTTTCACCTGCAGCACTCGCTGCCGTGACGCGGACTGATCTCCATTGTTCAACAGGATCAAATTCTTGTAGAGTTCGAAGGTGTCCCTGTTGATCTCCGGAGTCAAATCCTTGAGCATCTCAACGAGCTCACTTGGGGAATTGTCATTTGTGCCTGTTGCCGACTGGACTGCATGAGACTCTTCCTCTGCCTCGTCCAGTACAGACCGGTTGCCCTTAGGTTTAGGAGGCGGGACTGATGATATTCGAGTCAGTAAAATACATCTAACCTCATTACTCAGACTTGCGACTCACGTATGGTAATTTCACCCAAGTCCTGGCTCTCTTGTGGGTCATCGTGCTCTTCAAGCCCGGTTTCCGAGCCCAGATCAATGGTACTAGCCACTGGACTGTCCTGTCGTGCAGACCGACGAGTAATCGGAAATGCATCCTCATGCACAGGATCAGCCGTGGTCTTTTGATCTGGGCGTGCACTTGGTGGCGGCGGCGATGAATGTGGTGATGAGTCCGGCTTCTGTTCCGGTACTTGACGCGCCTGTCGCGTCGGCTTAGTTGACCTGACGGATTTCCTGGCTGTCGGTGACCTGACGGATTTCCTGGATGCTGTCGGCGACGCACCGGTGGCGGCGGCAGCCTTGGACCTGGTGGACGGCGCCATGACGAATCAGAGAATTCAGGCAATTTGGATCATGCAACTTTCATCAGGTTTCCAATGTTTAAAGGTTGTGAATAACAGGTAGGTAAGTTCAATTATTCACCATTCAATGTGAGCACGGGCCATCAACAACGAAAATGAACTTTGGGTGAGGCCAGGAGGGGTGAAGCCGATGTGACGATTCTACGCAGACAATGGCACCCTAAGTGCGGCGTGATAGCGAGGTGAAGTAAACAATCTGGTCCATGTTCATAGGCTGACTGGGCAGGAGCAGGGGCGAGCGTCGGTATCATACGTTCGTTCTCTGCACCTATCCCATAGCCCAAGCAATTTGTTGCGAGTCATTAGGTAGCAGAACTCTCTTAATATGTAGGCTGCCTACCTAATCAAGCACATAGGACCTCAAGATGATTTCAATTTTAGGATGTTAGAACAGAAATCATATGTATAACCCATGGTTTCACCAGGAGTTGTGTTGCCGGTATTGGATAAATCGGAAGGTGATGTGTCTATACATGGCAATGACAAGTCCCAGACAGATGGAAAGGAAAAGGGGTTCTCTTCTAGAAATTTTATTAATAACGGCTGGCTCGCAATAGGAGGGCTTGAGGGGCCTGTATTTAAGCACAGCCTCCAGCAAGATCTCCATGTTCTACCACATCCCCCGTCCTGTTTGGGGAAAATTGGCTTTCCTAAGCCAAACGTGGCTGGCCCCTGGCCTGGCTTGCCTGCATGCCCCTGCATCAATCAAAATTCTTCTGGGGGCCATTCGTTCTAGTATCTTATGCAGAACACGTATTGTTCATACGTAACTTGGAGACAAGCAACTGTGCCGTCTGTAAAGCTAGGTATGTATAGTAGGGTCAGCAAACCGGCATTGCTAACATACATTGGAAGTCCTGGGTACTGGACAAGGAGAAAGTTGGATTGAAGGATGGCGCAGCCGTCCATGCACTTGTCTAAATCCCCTGAAACCCTACCTTACCTACATACATGTACCTAATTGGTAAAGATTTGAGGTGCAGCACCAAACCCAGCTGGACGTAGTAGTAGTCGTAGCTGCTGTCTCTCTTTCACCTAAAATACGGAGTAGGTCATACCGTAATCGTAATAGGTGTCTGTTTGCTTCGTCTCATGCGCGCGTGTGTGGTATCAGTATCAAATGGTATCATTGAAGTCAAGCATTGCCTCGAGTTCGAGTTGAGTTGGCCGCGTGTCTCATTCCTCAATCAATCAATCGCGGCTAGGTTTTAGAAGGTCTAGGCCACGAGTCCACTACGCTACGCTGCATACATACTCGCTACTTGCCTTATTAGCACTGACCCCTGTCTGTCACTCAGTAGGGGCTTCTGCTAGATTTCAGGTCCAGCTTTCATCACGACTTCCTTCAAGTCCAGACCAACGGGAAGAAATCTGGTTCCAACTTCGATTCTCTTGCTGCTGTGTTTCCATCTTTTCTTCTCCTAATCGTCTTTTGCCTGCTTGTTAAGCCTACTACCTTCCTACCCTACCTACGCGGCGATTGAGAGACATTTTGGTGTCACGACAGTCAACCTTAAAAAAAGGCTCCTAATTCAATTCCCATCAATCGCTTCTGTCCCCGGACTGGACACTTTTCGTTCCTTCCACCATCAGCCACTCGACAGCTCGACGGTCCTTGCTACGAAACTCACCTCACGACCCGTTTATCAACGCCACCATGAAGTTACGGCAGAAGCACGCGCAGCTTCTGCTTCTCCTGCTTCCCGCCCTCGCGATCGCCTCTTCAACCCCGGCCGATGCCACGTCAGAGAAGGATGTCCGGGCAGCGGTAGAGCGAGACCCCGTCACAGGTGCTACCGGTGCCTCAGCCGCCACTAAACCAAAGTACGATGTTGGTACCAAGGACGCCCCCGTGGATGGCAAAGACGGGAAGCCCCACGAGGGCCCTTTCGTCGAGCCTAAGAAAGCCGAGAAATCAGACCCCGCTGTCCCGAAAAAGGAGTTGCCTGCTCTGAAGGACGCGCCCAAGGACCGCACGGTCTACGAAGGCAAAGAGGTTCCTCAATCGAACGACGGCGTCATGGATGACCGGGATCACCTGCGACCTAAGAAGGGCACCACCGGCACCGAGGGCGGCGTCAGCGAGAAGGACAAAGTCCGCAAAGCCAAGGAAGGCAAGACTGGCGAGAAGGTCGAGAAGGTGCCCGAAACTCCGAAAGAGAAGCCTCCGCTGCCTCACAGCGAGCAGGAGAAGATCTCCAGCGACAAGAGCACCAAGAAGGAGAAGGACAGCAAGGACAGCAAAGATAAGGAAGATATACAGAAGACGCCTGAGCAGGTCGCAGGTCTGGAGAAGCCCACTGATCTTCCAGGCAAGTTCCGCGACAGCCCGAACCCCCTTCCCAACTCAGCCAACAAGGACCACCTGGATGTATCCAAGCCCAAGACGAAGCCCGCCAAGGATTGGAAAGAAACCGTCGAAGACGGTAACGAGGGCATTATTCGACCCTTCCACTCTTTTGTGCTGTCCTTTGCCATGATCCTGTTCTCTGAAGTTGGCGACAAAACCTTCCTCGTGGCTGCCCTCATGGCCATGAAGCATGATCGCATGGTGGTCTTCACCGCCGCCTTCGGCGCTTTGCTGGTCATGACTTTCCTATCCGCAATTCTCGGTCACACACTGCCAGCTCTGATCCCCAAGAAGATTACCGCCTTCCTTGCCGCCGGACTTTTCTTTGTCTTTGGCGCCAAGCTGCTCCGCGAGGGTATGGCCATGAGTCCCGATGAGGGTGTTGCTGCTGAGATGCAAGAGGTGGAGATGGAGATGGCAGAAAAGGAGCACCAGGCCATGAAGCAGGGAAGACGCCGATCTTCCGTATACGCCATGGAGATGGGGCTGGGTCGCAACCGCAAGTCCCGCTCCAAGTCTCGGTTCCCGACGCCGCCGCGCAGCCCCTCGACTTCGCCGGCTAGAAGCCCGTCCCCTCGTGGTGGCATCGTGGGTAGCGTAGGAACTGGCATGTCCAACCTGGCCTCGCTTCTGCTGAGCCCGGCGTGGGTACAGACGTTTGTCATGACTTTCCTGGGCGAATGGGGTGATCGTAGCCAGATCGCAACCATTGCGATGGCGGCCGGTCAAGACTATTGGTGGGTCACCCTGGGTGCTCTTGTTGGACACTCCATATGCACTGGTGTCGCCGTCATTGGTGGGCGAGCCATTGCTGGCAAAGTCAGCATGAAAGTTGGTAAGTTTGATTATGTCCCTTAAGTCTGCATCTTCACACGAAATAGAGCTAACGAGATACCAGTCACCGTTGGCGGAGCTCTGGCCTTTCTGGTGTTCGGCTTCATCTACCTGTTCGAAGCTTTGTATGCTTAATTCAGCCCTTTGTCTACTTCGCTAAGTGTGAAGAACGGACACGCGGCGACAAACTGAGGTTGCAGTGCATATCCTGGGGTTACGGCCTTTTTATTTCTTTACCTGTATAGTAATGCGGCACCTGGCGGGGAGGAATACCCTGATCTGCAAGTTAATGGAAAGCGAGAGCTATGGACGTTACAAGCATGGGGCGGAGTTTGGAAAATATATACAGGATCCCCGGCCGGGAGACAGGCGAGCTGGCCGGCGGTGCGACCATCTCTTTTTTATATGTTTTTATCACGCGATTTTGCAAATCTTGCAGCTTCGCGAGAAATCCACTGTACACACATTTGAAGGCGGACATGGTGAGCAGTGGCCCCCTTTTCTTAACCAGAAAGAAAGGCAGGGAGCGTTACCAGCAAGCAATTTCGTCTAGCTAAAAAAGAATCTCATGTAATTCTACCAATTTACTTATGACGCTACCCAGTACGGAGTTTGGGAGTACACTCGCCCTTGATCGATCGGACTCCGAGACTCGAGCTCTCTTCTTTCACGATCGCATCGTCTTTGTCTACTCCGACCTGGTCTAGACCGCTGGTTAGAGTTGAGATTTGGTGATCGGAGTACCGAAGCGGTGGATGCACTAATGGATTTGACTTGGACACTACTACATTACCAGATTACCTCCGCCTCGGCGGTCGGTCTTTTACACTCGACCCCACGCGCAAACGCACTTCTTATTTGCCGGGGCCACGGATATTCAGGTACGCGACGATGGGAGGTCCGGGATGTCTGCACACAAACTGCCTGCCAGAACCTCCTCACTCACGGGAAAGCAAGTACCTACCTACCTTCCTACCTACCTAATGTGAGAGTGGATTTGATCCGTGACGATGTAGGTTGGTACTTACACCTGCCTTTGTCTCTGACCGCTCGGTCGTTGCCAACCTCAGCCATCCACACACGAGCGGAAGAATAGCTCCTCCTTCCCCTAGGTGTAAGCAGGCTATGTATATCATGTCGATCGCGGGAGAAGAAAAGCAAGGGGTCAGGAAACAAGGCGAGGCAGAACAAAAAAGAAGAAAAGGAAGAAAAAGTCAAACCCCCATCTACCCGTCCCATGGGTTGCGTGCGATACCCCGCACGCGGGACCCCCAACTCATGTCGTTGCTTTCCCACCCCCAAACATTCATCCGAAGCTACCGTGACATCTGCTGACCGTAATCGTTCTATCCTCGCAT
Organism: Apiospora arundinis; assembly: GCA_039105305.1. Taxonomy (NCBI): domain Eukaryota; kingdom Fungi; phylum Ascomycota; class Sordariomycetes; order Amphisphaeriales; family Apiosporaceae; genus Apiospora; species Apiospora arundinis. Next base: position 1,404,101 of record JAPCWZ010000002.1, on the reverse strand, counting down.
ATATACCCAGTTGCCTGTTTGTGTCTTTCTTGCTTTGCTAGACATCTCTTCTCGTTATCTCACGTAAGACAGGGAAACACAAACATTCAGGAACCATATATTGCTTTTTCCTGCTTGCACATAGACATCCACGCACACACAATATCCCGGCAAACTAGTTACTCTTGGATATATATTGGAGCCAGCATCCCTGAACCCCCGAGAAAGCCTACTGTTACTATACAGACAGCACAAAGAGGCTCACACTTACAGTACCTGCGTATATAACGATAAACTACTACGACCGTCGGTTCCACAAAACGGCTTACACAACAAAGTAATCCATCAAACACAAGTAGGAAGCCACCATCATGTCGCAGCTCTGGTCCAAGCAGCCTGCGTCCCCGTCGCCCAATGGCGACACCGCATCGCCCACTACACCACCCCTCGATGCGGCCCTCGACGTCGTGGCCTCGCCCACCACCGGAGGGCGGCAGCGCAACCCGGGCCGCCGCTTCGCGCAGATCATCAAGCTGAAGCCCGAGTGCGTCGACCAGTACAAAGAGTGCCACGCCGCCGTCTGGCCCGAGGTGCAGCGCCAGATCAAGGCGTGCAACATCCAGGACTGTGAGTGTGTTCTCGGGGTCCCCGTCCCCCCACTCCCCTTAGAAGTTTTGCGTTATGGCTATCAGATGACTAATATGGACGATGTGATTTCCACATGATACAGATAGCATCTGCCATGATCCGGAGACGCGAATCCTCTTTGCGAGCTTCAAGTATGTCGGGTACGACTATGCGGGCGATATGGAACGGATGCGGGAGAACCCGAAGGTGCGCGAGTGGTGGGCAATGACGGATAGCTACCAAGAGGTAAGAGATAACCCATCCCGTCATATCACAACCCCCCTTTCCCCTCAATGTGTGGATTTGTATATCTGACTTGACGTGTGATTTCGTAGAGCATGGTTCCTGGCGCAAAGAGTAGCGAGTCCGGTGAGCCATCGTGGTGGAAGCCGGTTGAGGAGGTATTCTACCAGGCGTAACGGAGGATTGGCGTGTTGGTGAAAGCAGAAAATAAGGAAGTTTGTCGAGGCAATCATCATAAGATAGATATCCCATAAACCAGACAACAAAAATGGCATAGCGTAAATGCGACTTGATGATGATGATGTTTTAAGCAAGACGTTCAAAACTTTGATGAACCAAGCCTCCCCCCATTTCTCCTAGTTCTTCCAGCTCCCAAACAAGCCCTCGAGCAGCCCAGCGCCACCGCCTCCGCCCCGGCCGCCGTGACGCTTGGCCTCGGTCCGGATCCATTCCTCGAGCCAGGCGCGGTCGCGCAAGCGCTTGGCGTCGACGACCTTGGTCTGCGTCATGGCCTCGCCGCCGTCGAAGCTGAGCAGCGTCGGGATCGACGTGATCATGTACGTCATGCCCATGTTCTCGTTCATGACGTCGGGCGCGTCGCACTCGACCTCGACGAAGCTCACGCCGCCCTCGGCCTCGCCCACGCCCGACTCGATGAGGTCTTCCAGCAGCGGCTTCACCTTGCGACACGTCCCGCACCACGACGTCGTCCAGAACGTCAGGAGCGGGGTGCGCGACGACGACGAAAGCTGCAGATAGGTTTGGAATGCGGCGGGGTTGCGGACGCTGGTTTGTTGCCAACAGGTGTTGGTTAGTATTCGCTTTGTTATGCTGATTGTCCTCTCCTGCTCTTGTCCTGGGAAGTTGTAGAACTTACGTATCGTAGATCTGGTTCCTGCCATTGTGCCGGCGCGACGTCGAGAAGGCGGCGCGTTGTTGTTGTTGAATGGGCTTCTGCGCGAAACACTTCGCAGCCGAAGTTATCGACGGGGCGGATCGCAGTGCAATGCGCATGATTGTCGAGTTCTGCTTTCTTCTTATACTGTCGACAATGGAGGAGCTGATTGGTGGTTCTAGAGATGCTGGGTCGTGGGGAATTGCTGTGTCAATCCACAGAGTCAATTGATTGCAAGTGAGTTATTGGAAGACGTTGTTTGTAGGCCTAAAATCGGGTGAGGTTTTACAAGCTGCAATTACGTGAACAGGACTCTAAAATGACGTCGGGACTAGTTGAGCGGCAACCAAATTCTTGGCGTGGATGTCGGCCAGGGGTATGTAAGTAACTGCAGCACCCAGCCCCTGTAAGCGCAACCTCCCGTCTTCAACCGCCCACGTATACAAGTCAATCATTTGATTTTGGACAAAGCCCGATAGGGGGCACCGGACGAAGGCTTTGTTTCTGAAGGTATCAAAGTGCTTTCATGAAGTCATAATCGCTAATCGTAGGTATTCCTTCGTAACAGATTTCCTCCCAACCCGAAACGCCAGTAGTTATGTCCAAAAGCTCTATACTCTTGGATGTATGCTCATGTTCGAACCAATCTTGAATGCTCCAGTAAAATGAATGCACCGGCATGGGGGACATCATGTGGTATATCCTCCTCTATGCAGTATGCAAACAATCATGCCCTGTCCAGCCCAATGCAGAAAGATCCCAAATGCAATGTACACCCCATCTAAAACTTCTCCATCATATTCTTGCGCACCGTCCACATGCGTGCTCGTTTGCCGTAGATGTACATGGGGATCGTGCTCAAGAGACAGATGAGCTGGATGACACCGATCCAGATGAAAACTGACTTGGCGCCGTCGTGCATGAGCCACTCGGTGACGAACAGACTGAAGACGAGACCGTGGAAGACGTTCTTGCTGAAGTTGAGCGTGACGAGGGCCTCGCCCGCATACTGGCGGTAGCTGTCCACGCAGAAGGTGATGGACGTCGTTGACCCGAGACAGCACCCGAACGAGACGACGCCAAAGAAGACGGTCGGTACGATCCACGGGTCGTTCTCGCCGGCCGACCAGCCGAAGCCCATGAGACCAATAACCGTGGTGATGGCGATCGGGATTGCCATGACCAAACGGAACTCCGGCTCGTACAGACCACCGTTGCGGCGCGCCATGGCCTTCACGATGACATCGCTGACTCTACCAGCCACAGCCGTGCCCAGGACACCGCCAATGAAAGGCGATAAGTATACCAAGCCAGTGGCCAGGGCGCCAAACTTGTAGGTGCCTTCTCGGTAAATGATAGCAACGGATTCCGAAATCACAATAAGCCATCCTATGGAGCATGCGTAAACTACCGAGGACCAGAGCACCGCCGGGTACGAGAAGAGAATGAGAGGGCGGACGGCCGCCTTCCACCATTTGTCCTGGTTGAGCCGGCCGTGGTAGATGCGGAGGTGCTGAGAAAACGACTTCGGGGGCGACTTCCGGAGAGTGTGGGTGTACATCTGGCCAATTGTCGTAGGCATGTTGGAGATGGACATTCTCTCGCTCTCCGTATCTCCACCAGCTGGTGTCGCAGAGCCACTAACTATCCGAGACGCCAAAGCACTTTGTTGATTCGATTGAAGTTGAGACCCTGTATTGGAGGCAGAAGCCCCAGCTGCCCTGGGTATACCAAGCTCGTTCGGTGTCTCGTGATGATGGTGGTGATGGCCGTCTCCAACTTCTGCCGCAAACCCCACATGTTGGGTAGTTTTAGGTCGTGGATTCGGTGACACGGTCCCGTCGGCTGGCTCATGCATCTTCTCGACAGCCTTCTCGGGATCGTGGTCAACAGCAGCGGGGGTCCTGTTACTCTTGTCTTGGGAGAGGCGTGGAACCACATGTCTAGACGATCGTCTGCTGAATAAACCGGGTCTTTTGGGATGGGTGCGATCTCTTGGGATGGGCGTTCGGTCCCAGAATGTCTCAGGGACCAAGAAGTACAGCAAAATACCGCAAAAGCCAACAACTAGAGCAACAATCCTAGATGGTAAATAGTGGTTAGTTCCGAATTATCAGTCGTGGTTGCGAATAGACTATTAGTGCTTACCAGAAGACCCAGCGCCATCCAAGGCTCTGGATGATAGCGGCGCTGACCAACGGGATCAAGTTCTTGCCGCCAAGTAACAACAAGGTGTAGATTCCGATACGATAGGCTCGCTCGTGCAAGAAGAAAATCTCTGCGATCGTGGCGGACGGTAGGCATTCTACCGGGCTCACAGCAATACCCTGGAAAATTCGGGCAATAAGGAGCGATGTGAAGTTGGGCGAAAGCGCGCACCAGACTGCCGAGAGGATGAAGATGACGGCACTAAACAGGTATACTGGGCGTTTTCCGTATAAGATGGCCGTAGGGGAGAAGAGTACACTTCCGATACCAAGGCCCATCATGTACAATCCGGTAGTCAGCGAGACCCGGGCAACTGGTACGTTGTAGTCTTTCGCGGGATGTCAGCTTTGTTCATGTTCATCTACGGTGTGTTAGGTATGCTTACCTTCGGCTACATTGGTGAAGCCTGCTGCTATCAGAGGAGTGATTCCACCTCCAACCATGCAGTATAAACCGAGAGACAACAAAGCGAGATCTCGCCGCCACGAGGCCCAGTTGAGAGGATCATTGTGCGAATCATCGGGTTGCGGCTCCAAAATGATTTGCCCATCCTTGGTCATCTTCTTATCGTCCTCTGGTGGAGGCGGCGGCGGTTCATGAGGAACACCGGTAGGTATAGAAGAATGGGATGTCCTAGCCGGCGCATTACGCAGACCTAGAGGCTCATTTCGGCCTTGCGCGAGAAGTAAAACAGAGCCTGGTAGGCTGGTTAGAGAGTGTGCAGACCAAGAGGAATCTGGGTTACAGGCTTACCGGGTACCTCTATGGTTTGCCTATCATTCAACATGCCCATATTCCATGTTGGGTTCTTGGACCTGGACCTTTGCTCGTCCGACTCGGCGGATTCCTCATCTCGCCGAGTCTTCTTGGAAAAAAGCCCATTCCACGGGCGCCGCTGGCCCGCGGGTTTCTCCTCCGCCATGGTGCCTGCGGGGGATGTTTGTTGCTGTATCTGGAAAGTCGGGATGATGCCGCACTTTCCGATTGGTTCAGCTGATGCACGGAGGCAAATGCCGGATATCAAGGAATAGGTTCTTAGGGGAAAGATGTATTTCTAGGAAGAAATGCAAGGAAAGAAAAGAGGTGAAGCGGTGAAGCGGCGTTGAGTCGTTCTATATAGAATGAGGGCGATCGGAATATAATATATTGAATAGACCTCTTCGTCGTGCCAGCATTAGGTGGTGTAGCGATAAAGTAGTCAGGGGTGGCTTCCAAGGGACCTGTCGTCAACGAGTCATGTGGCGGCGATCTAGGCTGGGGAAGGAGGCAGTTGGCTGACTTCCACCCGACTCGAGTCAACCACGAACCTTCCTAAGCGAAAGGGCGATGCCAACTGAGGTCGCCCAGCTACCGGGATTGCGCCGGGGTATGGACAATGCAGGATGAGCGTGTGCGTGGTGGAGAGACTGGAATGACAGCCGTTTAATCCACTGCTGCAGGTATGATGCAAGTTTGTTGCGCGTGAGTCCGAGTATGGACGGAAAGGCCTGAAGGCAAACAGGGCAGGCCGATGCAAGCTTAAATTGATGTCGAAAGCTTGTTGGTTGGTAGTTGGGAACTTGGGACTGGGGCGACTCAAAAGCCCTATCAGCGCTATATAGAGCTAATGTCTCACAGAGATCGTCTATGAAACGACGGTAAGCAAGATAGTAGGTCAGCAGAGTCAACAAGGTTGGTTGTAGGCCATATCCCAGGTAGGCAAATAATGAGCATACATACATCCAACAACTGGTTATGTCCGATTAGGGTGGAGTATAGATGGCGTGGTCCCGACTATCTTGAATGCTCGACCGGTCCAGGTGCCCTGCGTCCTAGGCGTCCTGGGCGTCCTGGCTTGGGCCCCCCTGCGCCAACGGCTCAAGACTTAAGATAGATATTCCTGGAGAATCTGGAGAACCACCTAAGGTTAGCACGTGGGACACACACACTTCAACTTCACCGCAAGTTGATATAGCAATTCAGATAACGAGAAAAAGGAAATGGACGGGAAAGAGAAATGGTGTCTGGCTAGATATACCATTCTGCCATCACTTCTCCCAGTCGTTCCCACCACTCTGCATTTCATGTTTACCTACTAAGGTTAGGAGGTAGGTATCATTGACAAGTACGGACGGCACTTACAAAGCGGCGGGACATGCGCAAAAGAGATCGAGGTCCAATCACCAAGTCAAGAGCTGGGAATGCGTGATCTCTCCCCAGTAGTAAAACCCACCGGGAATGCGGTCAGTATGGTCAGCAGGCCATTCTCACATGCGCCGGCTGCTCTCCTTCTCTCCGTTGCACCCTCTCTAGACCCCGTATTCTCCATCAAGTCAGCCGCTAGTGTAGGAAGAGGCGCATGAGCCCATGCCATGGGTTTTGTTTTTTCGACAGAAAACAGGGTGTGGGGGCCTGTGAGTTCCTACAGATATAGCAGAGGAGGGGTGCTCGAGTACTACGTTGTGACTATTCCCAGGCTTCCAGTCATTTCGGACGTGATCTTGCATAGAGTGGTCGAGGTTAGAGGTTGACAGCCCACCCCTCCCCCCATGCAGCGAGCGCCGGGCATCAAATCCTCGCTATCTCCGTACCTATGACGGCAGTTCGGATGCACCAACCTTGACTGCTTTGCGATGCCGAACGTCCTTCCCGATGCACGTACAGCCATTCACTCTTTTGTTTTTGTTATTGTCATGCGCCTACCTATGGCGCCTTGGTATGTACTTTATATGCATGTATGTATGTATGAAGGTCAACGTGTGGCATGTATTCGGTGGTGTTGGCCAACGATCGGCCATCTCCAAGAGTTCCTTTCCTGGCTTTCCAAGGGTCCAAACTCCAAATAAACATGGGCACGCTGCTGCAGCGCCCAACCAATGCACTATGACGCCGAGCCAAGGCCCATACCCACCCTAGCCTGTCTACCTGACAGAACTGGAGGCTGAAGCAGTGAGCCTATGTAGGGATCGTATTTTTGATACTGTTTCTTGACTACAGATGACCGAAAGCGCTGGTTCGTTCAGGCCGTTTAATGGTACATCAAATGGTGTTACTTGATGCGCATCTGGGGTTCTACCACGTCAAGCCGTCAAGCAGCCAAGCAGCCAAGGAAGCAAGCAAGCAAGCCAAAGTCAATATTACTAACACAGGCAGGTAGTACCAGTCGTACGGAGTATAGACTTACATTTTCGTCGGGCTACAGGATCAAAGTCAAGACTATCTCGATCTTTTCGAAGAACCCCCCACCGCCAACTCTCTCTGCACTTATGCCCAGCCCGCCGTTCGATTTGCTTCGAAATTTCTTCGGCGCCTATCTCGTCTGGTCTTTTTATTTTTAACCCGCTTCCTTGTTCACGACGTCAAACAAGACTTCGTCCCCCAGCCCCGGGCGCCCCAGCGAAGCTCTCTATTTTTTCTGTGGTACCGCGCTTGGAACCGAGCCAGTCTGTGGGGCGCATCACGCATCTTCTTAGGGCTCTAAGCTGAGGGGACGGGACGAGACGTTTAGACGAGACGAGAACGACTGTGCGGTATACCTGCCCAAGCCAGTTTAGATATCTCCAAAGTGATCAACCTCTCTCTCCCCCGCCGAGGAAAAGGGCATTCTGGACGATCCTACCCCCAACCCCGCGAACAGGATATCACACCATCAGAGAAAAGCACTCGAGTCAAGATCAATCTGACCGCCGTGTCAGCCAAGGAAAGCCGGACATTTTCTTATTTCTTACGGCCAAGCCAGGCAAGCCCGCAAAGGCAGAAAATGGCATCTCGGACGCCACCATTATTGGAGCCCTATCTCGGCCTTCCTCCGGAGGCTTCCCTGATTGTGCTCACCGGTGTTCTGGGCGCCAGTACGAACTGGCTTGTCCAGCGCTACCTGTGCCGCTTTCTGGCACCATCCGCTGCCACTTCTACTGGTGCTGACCGCAACGCGCACCGGACCGCCGTCGGTGAGGAAGCTGACTCCTCCCCCGACGACGGTGATGCCGCCAGCGTTGTGCTGGTAAGCTTCCTTAGAGACTATGCATTCTGGAAGGAAGGCGCAGGGCGGATCGGAGTGGATCTAGATGCCTCCGCCAAAAAGGGCAAGTTTGTCTTCGTGGATGGACTGAGTAAACTATTTTCGGGAGGGCCTTCGGTGTCCGCGCCTGGCGTCTCCTCCCCTGGTGATGCTTCTGGCAAGGTCTTGTCGGATTCTACGTTGCACGAGTTGCGCAAGCAACTGACTGAGGCTGTCACGCAATTACGGCAACAGAGCCAGAGTTCCAAAATTGTGTTGATACTGGACAGTCCAGATCTGCTACTGGCGGCGGCAGGCAAGACCGTGACGGGGGCAGCACTACAGGATTTATTGCTTGACATAAGAGAGGTAAGTGCATGGAGTCTCATAGCACGTAGGAGTAGTATTAATAGATTTGTTCTGATAGGAAGTCCACTCGTCAATTGTGACTCTGGCAGCGGACGAGCCTCTGCTTTCAGCCCAGACAACCACCCTGGAGAAGGAACATGCTGCATTTGCCATATCCTTCGCCCATGCGGCTGACATGATAATCAGCCTCAGAATGCTCGACACAGGAACGGCAAAAGACGTGAGCGGAGTGCTCAGAGTAACACAAAAAGGCGCAAGCACAAGCGCAGGAGAAGATCGAGAGTTGCTTTATTTCATTGCTGGTGACGGGAGCGTTCGCGTGTTTGAACGTGGGCAATAAGTTCAACATTAGAGATTCAGTCAATAAAGGCAGCAACTTTCAGAAACTCCAGTAGATACCTCTTGACGCCGTGATACTAAAGCACATAGACATTGTCATCACATCATCCCGAAGACCGATTTGGGTATTGTCCGTCCCATCCACACCATCGAACCAGAGAGCGTGTTTCATGGAAACATCTTGACGGTCGTAGATTCTTTCGTATTGCCGTGACACTTCATGTAGTGCCTCGAAAAATGCAATTTTTGGTCGGAATTGCTAGCGTAACATGCCCTTCTCTTTCGTCAGGCAAAGACCTCGTGGGTCCCGTGAATTCAGTCCCAATGATGCAATCCTTATCACGCCATACCGCCTTTCGTAGTCCATGATGCAAACCCTCAGAAGTTACCAATTCCGTCCCTCTAAGCCTTCAGGGCAGGGCCCCGGGCGTTCTTTTGCATGCCAGTCTGGAAGCCGTTCTTGAAGCGGCGAGAGACGCCGGAGAGGTACTGCATGCGGCCGGTGCCGACGGTCTTTCTGCGCTTGGCCTTCTCGCCCCAGTTGTCTGTGTGGCGAGCTTTGTCAGTAAAACGTCCCGTCGCGTGACGACACCCGACCCGGTCCAGTCGTTCTCCCAGCGAGCTGTGATGTCCGGAGCCGGGCAGGACAGAGCAGTAAACGTACACTTTCGGGTCTTAGCAGCAGGGTAACCGCAAGAAGCACAGGTGTGCTTCTGGATGTGGAGCGATCGACGTCCGCATCGTCGGCACAGAGTGTGCGTCTTGTTGTGGCGCTTGCCGAAGCTGGAAGTTCCCTTGGCTGTTCATCGAAGTCAGTATCTCTGGTCGCACTCGAATCCAATCGGTTGTTTCGTTCGGGGTGGGCGCGGGCTACTAACTCATTTTGAGACTGCAAAATTAAAGAAAAATGGTCAGCGGGAGAGATTCTTTCGAATTGAGCATTCGGATAATATGGGCTTCGATGATGTACATACCTTCTTGCTAGATGTTACCCAACGAGATCTTGACGAGGTGGTGGGATGCTGGGGGGTTAGTAGGTTGTTCTGGCGTCTGCTCAAAATCCGAAAGTTTTTGGCATAGATCAGTCAATTTTGTTGGAGTTGGAGTAGCGTGCGTGTTGTGTGGGATCAGGTGACTGCCCCAATCCAGTTTTTGTGGCTTAGCTGGATTCGGCAAAGTGCGCCCAAGCCGAATTCTGGTCAGCCCGGCAAGTGTCGACCACCTGGCACTTTCAGAGACTCCTCTCCCAGCTGGCCATGCAGCAAACGCCAGATATGCATGTACCGAGCAAACCACCAAGATTAGATAACAGCAGCTGCCCCGCTCCAACCTGAAGTCATTGTCGCCTGGATAAGAGAGGAGACCATTACGTGCGCTACATCAATTGATGTATCATCCCTCCGAGGTTGCGAGTACCTACCTAATATTCAAGTAGAATCCTCTCCCAAGGGCAACATGCCAAAGCCGGACACGGTACAGAGTTGGCTGCGCTAATTTCAATTGCAAGTCTATTGAAGTTATATTCAATATCCTGTTCATTCTAGCATCAACTACACCGCAGCAATACAGTATTAATTAATATCCGACAAACTGGATTCAATGTTGTTCTGATGCTGAGGTCAGTCATGTACCATCAACATTGCCCCTCCATCAATCTAAGGTAAGGTAAAGTAGAAAGTAGGGGTGACTGGGGGTTATCAGCGCTCTAGCACGCCTATGTTGCGCGTGCCTGCGTGCGTGCCTCAGTATGTACCATGTGACGACAGCAGCTTAATTGCCTGCCTTGGGGCCTTCAATTTCATCATGAATCAGCCTGCCTAAGTTGCAAGAAACAAAGACTCCTACATCGTATATTATCATTGTAATCAACCTCGACATATTCCATTCTCGCGCTTTTACCCAACAACGTCGCATCTTCCTTTGCACCATATTGTAGTGCAAGCAAGTATCCTGCGCAACAACACCAACACCAGCGTTACTAGGCACCACTTACACTTACAACTACCCCTCCGACTCGACCTCTTTGTTGTACATTTGAAAGACAACCAACTCGATTAAGATTCGACAACTCGACTCGACCCGACCCGAACCGCCAGATCCGGGCAGAAACACCACCCCATTTTGTCGACACCATGAATCTGCTTTATTCGACGGTTAACACCATCCGGGACAAATATACGCCCGTGTCGAACAAGTCGACCTTTCGTAAGACGGGTCAGATCACTCCCGAGGAGTTCGTAGCCGCTGGCGACTACCTCACCTTCAAATTCCCGACATGGCAGTGGGCCGCCGCTGAGTCCGATGCCCAACGTGCCACGCACTTGCCCGCCGACAAGCAATACCTCGTCACGCGCAACGTCCCTTGCCATCGCCGGCTGGATGATAATTTCGCCGGCGATGCGGGGCATGAAGAAGCTGTCGTCGGTGATGGCGAGGATTTCAAGTCTAAAGGCCAGGGAGATGACGATGACGGCTGGCTGCGCACGGGCGGACTTAGCAGCTCTCAGCCCCTGAAGGCCAAGGAAGTCCGCACGGTGGACGATGCAGGCAACGTGGGTGATATCGAGGACGATGATGAGATCCCGGATATGGAGGATGAAGACGACGACGAAGCCATCATCCGTGACACAGATGCCCGCAAAGTAAAGGGGTGAGTTACAATCGTGACATGAAGTTACAGGCCATATCGCAAGGGTTTGTGCTAACATCACCGCTGCTAGTGCGCGTCGAACATACAACCTCTACATAATGTACTCGCCGTATTACCGTACACCCCGCATATACCTGTCAGGCTACTCCGACGGACAGCCACTTGCACCTCAGCTCATGATGGAGGACATCGTTGGCGACTACAAGGATAAGACAGTGACCTTGGAGGACTTCCCCTTCTTCGCTACCAATGTGAAGATGGCAAGTGTCCACCCTTGCAAACATGCATCCGTCATGAAGACCCTGCTTGACCGTGCCGACGCGGCTCTTAAGATACGCCGCGAAAAGATGAAAGCGGGCAAGAATGTCGGCCATGATGCCGGCATGGAGGGGCTTGTCGATGAAATCAACAAGCTCGATGTCAAGAGCGCAGAAGCTGCCGCCGAATCCAGCAACGACGACTGGGAGGAGGTGGAGGCGGAAGACCCTGAAGTCGCCATTCGGGTGGATCAGTACCTCGTGGTCTTCTTAAAGGTAAGTAATTTGCTTTGCGCCAAACTCAAGGCCTCTGATCAGTATGCTAATATATTCGATGCAGTTCATGGCCAGTGTCACCCCTGGTATAGAACATGACTTTACCATGGGCATATAGGTTGCCTAGATCACTCTCTTCTCTGGTCTGATTATGTACTGCGGTTTGCAGGCGTTTTGGTGTTTGGATGCTCGAGGATCGAGTAAACTTAGGCATAGAGCAGTCTGGTGGATGATTTCGTAGCGATGAATGAACGCACAGATTAGTCCGAAGTGGCATAACAAACCAACGAAATCAGAAAAGTGAAAGATGAATAATAAAAGAAACACAGTTGAATGCATAACAGAATCATCTCATTCGACTAATTTGATATATCATGCAGCGGCTTGGATGTACACGGCAATTGGGAGTCGTTGAAGTGTACTGTGGTTTAGAACCAAGACCATATGTCAGTCGTACAACACATTCGACTCTACTCTCTACTTCGTCGTTGAAGAGTGAGTTGAACATGGCTACTTATATATTCACAAACCTATTTCTAACAGATCTGACTGGTCTTTACTATTGTTGTAGTAAAGTGATAAGACTTTCGTTCAATAATTGTATTATCTTTATCCGCAGATCAGAGCATTATTGATGCCAACTATTGCTCCAAATATACAACTCTGAACAACGCACCGCTATATACAGAATCCTGCGGGAATATGTTTTTTTCTTTTTCTTTCTTCATCTAACACCTAAGCATCCGTTCAAATCGACTTCTCCCCCGTCGACTTCCCCGTAACCTTGGACGTCTCCTTGCCCGTCACAGCGCCATCTTCCGGCAGCGCCAGCTTCTCGCCGTCGCCGTTGTGCGAGGGCGCGTTCGAAGCCGACTCGTGGACGGGGACCTCATTCTCGCGCCAGAAGTCCTTCTTGCCCGAGGCGAGGCGGCGGGTCCAGGCCGGGAAGATGCCGCCGGGGATGCGCCAGGTCCAGGGGTCCTTGAGGTCCTTGTCGTGGGGCACGATGCGGCCGCCCGAGGCCTTCTCGATCAGCCAGACGGTCGTGTTGATGAGGATGTAGGAGCAGACGCCGCCAATCAGGCCGTTGGCGATGGAGTAGGTGAAGGGCATCAGCGCGATGGTGATGAAGGCCGGGATGGCGTCGCCCATGTACCGCCAGTTGATCTCGGTCACCGACTTGACCATCATGGAGCCCACGAGGATCAGCACGCAGCCCGTAGCCCAGGGGGGGATGGAGGCGAAGATGGGCGCGAAGAAGACCGAGATGAAGAAGCAGATGCCGGTCGTCATCGAGGTCAGACCCGTCTTGCCACCGTCACTGATGCCGGCTCCGGACTCGACGAAGGCGGTCACGGGCGGGGTGCCCAGCAGCGCGCCGATGGAGATACCGATGGCGTCGACCATATAGGCCATGGAAGAGCCCTCGAAGTCCTGGGTGACGGGGTCGATGAGGTCGGCGAAGTGGGCCATCGAGTACAGGGTACCCGTGCAGTCGAGAATGTCCACGTACAGGAACGTGATGAGAGCGAGGCCAAACTGGCCGCCGTACTGCGCAATGTCCCATTCCTGCACCACGAGCGTGTGCTTGATCTGGTGGAAGTCGACCACCTTCTTGAAGAAGTTGAAGGCGTCGTCGCCCACTGGCGTGTAGGGGAAGTAGGTGATAGCGGTGGTGCGCGGCCAGCTGATGATGGAGACGAGGGCAATGCCAGCGATGATGGCACCCTTGACGCGGTACATCATGAGCAGGACCGTCAGGATGCCGCCGCAGAAGATGCCGATCCAGAGCGACGGGTTGCGCATCTTGTTCGAGTCCGGGCACATGCCCGGCGCGGCGCCGCCGGTCCCCTTGAGACCCGGAAGGCAGCCCGCCAGCTCAAGCGGGGTGGACTGCGCGCCCACGATCAGGCCGATACCCTCGCTGTATGTCAGGCCGATAATGGTAAGGAACAGACCGATGCCGACGCCCGTGGCCAGCTTGATGGACCGCGGGATGGCGCGCGCGAGCCACTGGCGCATGCCGAAGAGCGCCAGCGCGAAGAAGATCCAGCCCTCGACGAAGATAGCGGTGACAGCGACGGAGTAGGGCACCGTGCCGGTGCCGTGGAAACCGACGACGGTGTAAGCGAAGTAGGCGTTCAGACCCATACCGGGAGCGAGAGAGACGGGGCTATTTCCCTCCTGTCAGTTTTGTTTTGCTTAAACCTGCACGCATACACAGCTGTGTATCGCAACCCAAAGAGGGGGAAACCACTTACAGGTTAGCGAAGAAGCCCATGCAGAAAGAAGTCAGCGCCGCGATGGCTGCCGTGGCAGTGACCATGTCGCGCTTAACCTCGGCCGCGCAGAGCAGGTAGTCCTGGTTCTTCTCGCAGATGGGGTCCTCGGCGCCGCCGTTGCACACACAGGTGCCACCGGTGTCGGAGACGATGGAGGCGTTCACGGCGATGATGTAGGCCATGGCGAAGAAGGCGACGACGCCGGCTCGGATCTCGGTGGAGAAGTTGGATCCCTTGCGCGACTTGGGCTATATTGCAGAAAAGAGACGACCCATTTAGCAAATCCGAGCTTTATGTCTTGCATACACACTGGGCGCCTGGGACCACCACCATATTGAGCTCATCCCACGCAGTCTCAAGAGCAGCGATGGGTATAGATAGGTATGGTGGCTCACCCTGCGACAATGACAGTAGAGAGATGAGATGAACATACATGGCCTGAGCCGTCCAACCGGAACCAGCGACCGACCGGGCCGGCCGCCACTTTGGTGTTGAGGGTATGTAGCCAACCCATTGTATCGATTGTGCTATTCGTTGTCTGATATAATCTTAAAGCTTATAATCCAAAAAGGAAAGCCAAAAAGACGAACAAGCTAGGGAGCTACAGCTTATATAAAGAAAAAGTTTATACAGCAGACCTCCAGCCAAGACTGATGAATGCGTAATTACTTGGAAGGGGTAGAGGCAAACGATGGCCACAGTCGACCAAAGTAGGGAGTGGTTGTCACGGCCTGGACAGCGGAGGGAAGGATATCATCAAACCATCTACATTTTTTCCCTTCTAGAGCTACGGGAGCGGGAAGCTCAAATATTTAAATACGTACACACATGTGAAGGAGATAACTAATAGAAAGAAAAAAAAAGTAGGTGCTTGGGTACCCGATTAAAAGCGAGGCCGGGTTCAGGGTCCAGGCCGAGGTGGTGAAAGTAAGTGTCTATCGCATAGTTACTCTATGGCGCGGGTACATGGAGGAGATATAGGTTAGAGAGGCAGGATCCGTATAAAAGAGGAGTTCCTGAGTAGCAACAGCGATTAACAGCAGTTAGCATGGCTGGGGGGCAAATCAAGCAAGGAGGGCAAGCCAGGGAACAAGCCGTTGTATGCGCTGCGCCAAGATAGACCGGGGTCGCAACGTGTGTGGACTGGGGGAAAATTCGTCTACAACTAATCGAATGAGATAATGCCGTTGGGCGGCTGTCGTCCAAGGAGGGAGAGGGCGAGAATTCTTATCTTTTGGTGCCTTGGCGATGGGGGCCGGGTCTGGGCCTAGTCTCGGGGAGGCTGAGACGATGCCTCTGATAGTGAGGGAGACCAGTTCCCAAAGGAGTATCTCGGCTGGATGTTATCTGCATTAGATGCTTCTCGTCTCGGAGCATTCTCTGGGTTACAAGGAAGAGAACGAATCCAAACACGAGGCCGTCAGCTGAAAACATGTTGTGCCACCATATCGACTCTTATACACGTGCAGCGACTAGCATGAGTCTTGGCAAATTCCGGTTTGTGGGGTTGTCATAGGGCATTCCACTTATAGGGTAGAGGGTCCTGTATTGGCAGTGCTTCAGTTACCAAATCGTTACCAACTCGACAAGACAAAGTCATACGAGAACAATTCATTGGAGATATTTACAAGTTGAGTCACAGTCCAGTGCAGTATTCTTTGCAGTGCCAAAATTGCAGCTAAACAGGCGCTTGTTTCTTTGGCCCCTTCCTACTTCCTCCGATATCGTCTCATTCCCATTAACGATTGAGCCGCCAAACTCCAGACCAGAGAATAGATGGAGACTCTAGTAACGAGGAGAGATTGCGGGTAACCCTCACTGGGTGCAACTGATACAGCGGTCCCTCCCCACTCTGCCACTCGTCCCGATCTACTGGGACTGGTTGGCAGCTTGCAGGTCTCAGCTCGCTCGCTGCTGGACAAAGTCGCCCGCGTAATAGAAACTGGAAACCACACGCGACACACCCACACACCCACACACACATTTCAGATTCTGCACTACGTACGTGCATACATTAAAGTACAGACGCGCATGGTGAGTGGATTCCATCGTCCATCAATTCAACTCCCGAATTCTTCTTATCACCTCTACTCCATATGGAACTTGATACCGAGTGCCTACCTCATCAATGCATTGTATGCGCCTGCCGCTAATCCCAGGACAGCCATCAAATGTCCGGCTATCTTGGTCTCGACCAATGAGCGTATCGGCCGGGGTCCGATGCTTATCAGTTCACCCACCGGGATCGTCACACCTACAGACACCTACCGTCGGTAACAACACCTAGGTTACATATGTCATACGTAGATCAAGAAGCATGAAGCTTTGGTTCTTGATGCTGGATTCGCTCAGGCCGCCGAACACCGTCTCGAAGGGGCATAAGCCATGAGCCGGTGTCGCCCGAATCGCAGGCAACGGCCGTTTCGTCTATCTGAGAAGCCATCTCAGCTTGACTATGCAGCAAGGCGCGCATCTTGGCTTAGACTGGCCTGGGCCCCCAAGCTATCTGCCGTCCCAGTAAGCTGGCTGCTACCCGGGACGGCTCGTCCTTTGTTTCGAATCGCACGTATCTACGTTTACGGTCGAAGCTAGCCTAGAGGCGGTGTTCGTTATACGCCGGCCCTCAGACTACACTCGAGACAATTTGGGTTTCTATAAGTACTGAGTAAATGGGAGATGCCCATTGGTCTAAGTGCGAGACGGCGAGATGCCAATATTGCTGTCGAACCCCAATCTAACCTCGTACATCTGCGTACCCAGGTGCCTAACCATGACGCTGGGCTTGTACAAGCTTCTTCCTAGCGAATCGGGCGAGGATGTGGCAGCTACCACCTCTAGGCTCAATACGTATCGAGAGGTAGGCGTCAAGGGTCTTATCTCGTCTCGGGAGTCTACCCTCACGACTTAAACTCTGCACATGGGCATCTATTGCAGACCTTTGTGTAGTGATATGCCGCACATTTGTATACAAGTTTACGAATGAAAGGCAACACGCCATCTTCGCCTCAGTTTGACTAAGCACGGCTGATCTCAACAGTTGCGTCCGTTGACAGCGGTACCTTCCACCCTCCCCTGACCTGTTGCAGCCCAGGAGTGGTCACAGTGTACTTTACAGAGCTGGATGGCGTCTCGACCCAAAGAACAGCAGCGTCGGCTTTCGGGACTCCATCCAATTGTGACAATGTGACAGAGATGCTCCCACCAGCCTCGTAGCTGAACTCCCTGATGATCCCAGCATCCACGTTCAACAAGACGCTAAGGGGGCCGATGAAGACCCGTCTCCTCGATGGATCGCCTGTGACGACAGCCACCCTATTTGTGTTTGCCGTAGTATTCAAGCTGCCACCGAACGCCACGAGTCCGATCTCGCCTCCCATATCTGCCACGTACGTCCCCGACCCGAGCGCAAGACCGACGAAGTTCGGGCCGTAATCGCCGCTGTACCCGTCCCACTTCAGCGTATCGGGCCACGAGTGGAACGACGCCGATGTAAACCCGTCAGCGTTGATGCTACTTAGGGGACCGCTCACTCCGCCGTAGCCTACGCGCAACAGGTAGGCGTCCGAGGGGTTGTTACGGAATGCCGCAAGCAGGACCAGCGAGTTTAGCCCTGAACCATAGTGATGGATCTGTCGCTCGATCCTCTGGAGCTTCCCACCGTAGCTGATAAGGTAGGGGTAGTTTTCCGTCAGTGACATCACACGCTTTTCTAAGCGAGGGGAAGAGAAGACGAGCAGATCATACATGTTATCCCAGTATCGTCTGGCATTGCCATTCCATCCCCAGTGTGGCACAGTGGGCATGAATCCTAGGACGCTGTTGACAGTTTTGAGTGCGGTATTCTTGAAGCCGAAATAGCTGCGATGTCAATTCGTTAAAATACAATTGCCATAGTGCACAATCAGCGGTGCCGGGCACCGGTTGTTCAGAAACTTACTTGGTCCAATAGTAAACACCTTCCTGGCCAGTCGAGTCCCACGCCATTTCGCTTCCGAACGGTACCTCCTCCGAGTTCCATTGCGTGGCCCGCGAGCGCATACTCTGTTCCAACGAACTTACCTTCGCCGTTTGCCCTTCTCGTTTCAAATCGGCCAGGATCTCCCCAAAGACGGTCTCGCCCATGAGGCCGACCCGGTTGTATCCCACATCCGACTTCATGCTCCGCATGATGGTTTGGTACGCTTGGTTCAAGTAGAAGTCCCATGCGTGGCTCCGCGTCAGGGCCGGGTACGCACGCGCGACCCGGTAGAGCGCCCAGTACGTCGCGGCGACGTGGACGTAGTCGTACGCTCGGTCGATCGCGTAGGCCGCCTGCTTGTTCCACGACCACCACACGCTCCAGTCGAACGACGGGTTATACGTGAAGCCGGGCGCGGGCACCTTCGCAGGGTCGTAGTAGAAGAGGCTCTTGCGCACGGAGAAGTCGGAATTTTGAAGTGTCTTCCACAGCACGCCGTCCACGAACGCCTCGAGCTTGGCCACCTCCCCGGCGCTTGGCTGCACGGCCTGCTTCATGGACGCGGCCAGGAACGAACCCGCCCCACCCTCGTCGCTGAGCCCGGCCACCCACGCGCGCGGATCCTGCGTCACGATGGCTTTGGCCTCGTTGTCGTACGTCATAACGGATGGCGCCCGGCCGAACGGGTCCGACGTGTCGTTAAACCACTGCTCCGTCGTGGAGAAGCGTCCGAGATCGCTGACAGCTTCGGTCCCCCTCTTAGTGATGTAGTAGTGCACCGTCTGTAGCTTTCCGTCGCTGTACTGGATGTCAAGCCGGGCACGGCCCCATGCCGAGCCGATAGGGGTCACCGCATACCTGCCCTCGGCCTGCCTGGTGACTGTCAGCGCCTCCGATGGGCTCGCCACGACCGACTTTACTCCCGACGTGCTCTGCAGATACAGCAGAGCAGATGAGCCCTGTGAGATGATGTATCCAGGCACCCCGACCGCGACGGGAGTCCCCGTAGACCGGACGACCGAGTCCAACTCCCGCACTCCTTCCTTGGCCACCGAGAACCGTAGTCCGAACTCGAGCGCCTCGCCAGGCTGCAGAGTCCGCGAAGAAGGCGCATTCCACGGCTTAACTCCAGCCCACTCCTTCTCGGCCCACGCCTTCGTAAGCACCTGCCACTCGTAGAGCCCCTCAAAGGTCTGGCTCCCATACGCCGTTTTGTCGTCGTAGTAGTCCTCGCGCAGGTTGCGGTAGGCCTCCATAGGCGTTGTCGTCGTGTCGCTATTGTTGTTGCCATCGCCCAATGTCAACGGCGTGACGACGAGGGCGGGCCCGTTGCCCTTGGTCGGCGCCACGCGGATGTGGCCCGCGTGCATCCCGATGTATGGGTCCGCCAGCGAACAGACCCGCGCCATCTCGGCCGCGGGCCGGCCCGTGAAGATGCTGTTGAACTCGGTGGGGAACCCCAGGCTGCCCAGCTCGATGGCGACGCGGCCCTGGTTCCGGACCGTGAAGCGCAGGCCCAAGTCGCCGCCTGCCACCTCGGTCCACTGCCTCGTCACGTTGAGCGGGCTGCCGCTGGGGAGTGTGGGTGTCAGGACCGAGGTGACCAGAGCGCTTCCTCCTCCTCCTTGGCCACCACCCCCAGCCGCGGCGCCCACAGACTTGCGCGCTGCTGCTGAGTCGCCATCGATCCAACGACCGCCGTTTCCTCCAGCCTCCCGGTAGCGGTAGGTGACGTCGCCCCAGTGGTACTGGCCATTGCGGGCGCGGTAGCGCAGGTAGTCGAAGGGCAAGAAGTCGAACGAGTTGCCGGCGGGCTTCAGCGACACCAAAACACCGGCATCCCGCACGAGCTTGAGCTCGAAGTTCTTGGTGGTCAAGTTGAGGTAGCCGTTCTTTAGCCCGAGGTTGTCGTCATTTTGAGCTATGACTGCTGAGGCGCAGAGGCTCAACAGTGAGATGACCACGTTGCTTAACATGCTGAACTTCGATTCTGCCTATGATGTATACATGTCTCGGTATCTGTTCGCCGTGGAATACTCCCTGTCCAGTTGTGGCAGCGAAAACGCCGCATCTTAAGGGTTTGTCCCATCATGGTCAAGTCACTTAGGCAGATTCCCCCTCCCTATCCGCCCCGTTTGAGGCTATATCCGGAAGGTCGTAGTGTAAGTGCCGAGATGCAAGCAGGTCAAGTGGTGTCTTATCACCTCCAATATCGGGGTCATTCCCAATAATGAAGAACCGCATCGGAGATGGGTTGCGATACCTGACTTGGGCCCTTGGACCTGATTGGGACGCTTGGGAGCGTGACGGGGCGATACCTTGGACAGAGTTGGGGTAATGCTACATACTTCACATTTGGCCCAATCAACAGACAAATGTGCGCCGTTTGAGGAAGTTCGAACCCGCACTGCACGTCCGTTTACCCAATTTCTCGTCTAAGCAAAAACAATGACTGTACCCAATGGTGCCGATACCCTCGGACATAGTTGGAACTCGTGATGAATATTTACTACGGCCAGTATATGCAGAGAACTTATGTGTACAATCTTTTGAGATGCGGTGAGCGATTTCCAGCTTCTTCTCCCCCTTTTTAAATGAACCATAAAGTCAGCGATAGAGTATGTGCAAGAATTCAAGACTGGGCAACCCCCAGCCCTTGTTTATCCCCTTTCTTTTTCCTATAACCTTCTTCCAATTCCAATCTCTTTCTCCCCCTTCAACGTTCTGAACGGACTGCGCCATCGGACCAACAGACGTGCGTCAAGAAGATCCTGACTATTTGGGCTGCTTGGGGTTGGGAGCGCATTTGGGCCCGACACAGCAGGTGATGTGGCCGCTCTGGCAGGCGCCCCAGGCATCGGCCCCGCCGTCTTCGACGTAAGTCCAGGCTGCGTGCTGGCAGGGGCGGAAGAAGGGTGCGGCCTGTGTAGCGGATTTGTCGCTGCGCAGAGGGTTGACACAGCCACCCTGCTTGTTGTCTTTCTGTTTCGCAACCAACCGTGAATATTAGCTACTTGAAACTCCAGTTTACTTACTCATGAAGCGAGAGGATGGGTAGCTAGGATCATATAGTGGGCGTAGATGAATGAGAAAAGGGGGGTGAAAAGGGGTAGTTCGGCAACTTACCGGACACTTGTTCAGGTTCCACAGGTTCTTGTTGCAGCCAGTGACTGGCTTGTCACTGCACGAGCAGACAGTAGTCACCGAGAAGCCGTTGCTGATTGTTTATCACCATTGATCAGTAGATAGCCCATAATTATGCGACGCTGTTGGTGGGTTTCCACTTGAGATACCAGGGTCGCCGGATACACTTACACGAAGCTAACGTCAACGTCGGCAACGGCGTATTTGTAACCACCTGGGACCACGTAGTTGGCCTCGATGAGTGTGATGTCGTTGGTGAGCTTGAAGCGGGACGGTGTGATGGCAACGTTGCCGATCCAGCCAGTCGGAACGGCGAACTCTGCCTTTCCGCCGGCAGGGATGACGCCAGGGTTGGCATTACCGGAGACCATCTTTGGGGCTATACCGTGATACAAGAGATGGGTCAGTACCTAGTGAGTCACTCGTATCATGGGAGTAGTCCCATATACTACTTCCTGTCAACAATGGAACAAGGGAGACTTACTATTGGGGTCGCGGGCGTGAGATGTAGAGATGGGCTCGTCCTTCTTGTTGGTGATGGTGATGGTCACATACTTGGGCCCCGGCCCCATCATGGCTCGGAACGAGTCTGGGACTTCCGGCGGAGGAGTGGGCCTGGGGCCGAGCGTGACCATCCCTTCCGGGATGACGCCCTCGACTCCGGTCACCGCGGGCAGAACTGCAGAGGCAATTGCACTGCTGGCGAAGGTGATGAATAGCGAGGTCGTGAGAATAGCAACCATCTTGCCGACTGGAAGGTTGATGGCGTTATAATATAGTATATATGGTTATATATGTAAGAGGTGCTCAGCCACTGAGTCTTGTGTATATCTTGTCTTGAGGAGTGTTGATCAGAATGATGAGCAAGAGTTTCTTCCGATAGGATATACAGCGACAGTGCTTGCTTTATATCTAAAATTGAAGTTCAAGCTGCTTGTCTTCGTCGTAGGCTCTTGCATGGTGTCTGCTGTTCTCATGGCCTCATCAAAGCTTCCAACAGCAAGACCTAAGGGGTCGAATATCGAAGGCCGGTCACCAAAGGAGGCAATGATTCCCTAGTAGGTAGCTGCATGGATACCGTGAGGGCATACGGGTCCTCCGGACATCGCACCATGGCGCGGCCATGCTCCTTCGACTTTTCAAGCCTATCTGGGAAATACAGGCTGCAGGGCTTCAGGAGCTTGTGACAGTGCCTCTTCAAGTCACCATGTTGTCAATACTGGTAATTATATGATGCCTCTTAAGCGAACTGAAACGTAACTTTCAGTCACCCCATTATCGTGAGGACTGCTTTCCTCCTGAAGGCGACCTATTCGGGCGCCAGCCATGGCTTGAGGGATCGGGGCCAAGCAGGAGCAGGGGTAGGTAAGTAAGCAGAGGTAGGCTTGTTCAAGAAGCAATATAAGGAGCATTCCATGCGAGCTCCGTATGGTGTTGCTTGAAGATGAGATGTTCAGAAACTAGAGATTAAATAAGCATAGGGGGATGCCGTGATACTTGTGTGTACACCCTCAAAGGGCAAGCACTGCGAGAATGAGTTTACCACTGGGGCCGGAAAGCCTGCTGCTACTGATCTTTAATCAGAATATAGGATATGAAATAGACTTCACAGGTATGCTTGGGCTGTAGATAAGGCTGAAGGGAGGACGATCGATCTTGGCAACGTCCTTAACGTGTGCGTCTGCGTGCCGTACGATTGGGTCTCGACTCGACCCGGCTGAATGCGACGTAGCATCAGCTGGCATGCCCTGTCGGTGATCTGACCGTTCCTGCATGCAGAGCTGACATATGATCAGGGGTCTAGATCCTACACAGGAACCACCCGAGTTGGTCATTGCATGGCTTATACAATGACGAAGGATTCCGGCAATTTCCCCATTTTCCTCCATCGAATCCTTCGCCACAAATCTCACCAGCCCAGCAGGCCGAGGCACGGGGCGCACGGAATTTGAAGGAATTTGAGCATAGAATAATTTTCTCAGCCATCCCATTGCTACACTAAAGGCGGGCGTATACACATGGTACTGGTTATTATGAAGAACCAATCGTAGCAAATACACACTATGATTCTAGCTTTCAGGGGTAAAGCCTAGACGTCAGTCAGCATGTCTGTACAAGGCACGGCGATGAGCCATTCCAAATATGCCTTTTAAACTATCATTCGCCCTAACCATTCTCGAAAAGCTCCGAGTCGTCTAGGGTTGCCAGATCAAAATCACCGGTGGCAAGCAAGGGGCGTGATTGTCAACCAGCATTAGGGACATGTTCTAGACAACATGCCCATGCGATTAGGTGAGCTACGAAAAATCGATAGTGCAATCGTAACCTGATCGGAATGGTGGTTTTTGATCCATCAAATGGTTTCTCGGCTAGGATCCCGAGAACCTCAGGCTCCTATTCCAGAACTACTCCAGAGTGGATGGGTAACACCATTTTGGTAAAAGGTTTCCCAAAGAGGAAATCGTCTTCCACACAACGACAGAAGCATACACAGTGTCGATTCTGCAGAAGGATGGAGTTCAAACTGGCGGTCCATTCCAGGTCTCGTAGAGAACACACAGAGTGACTCCATTCCCGGAGGAATCCGTGTTCTCAAGTCGAACCACAAAGCTGCGTAAGTCAATCATGAATAGATGCTTCTCGCGCCGCACGTGGCGCAGTACAAGAATGTAAGCGAGGATGCCGTCTTAGCCAGTCGAGTAAGTAGCGCAGAAAAATAAACATTATCCTTGGGGAACTACAATACTAGGACCTGGGCTTGAGAGATATCGTAAGGACCACCGGCTGATGTGGACCGAGCCGGTGCAAACTCCTTTTTCCCCTTTTCGGTCACCGTGAACGTAACCTCGACAGACTTGGACCGCCTTACAGTTCGTAGCCACGTGTGTAGATGAGTCCGACTGGGGTGACTGTGGTGGGCGGTCCCGGGAAAACACTGTAGCATGATCATCATTCCCTTGAGGGCAAGTCGACAGCTTAATCAACAATGACCCTATGCCTCGACTTCAGTACTCAGCCAGTAGAGGTTGAAGATATGCTGTTCATTCCGCTTATGTTTCATGGTGAGTAATTAGGTACATGACTGTATTATGATATCTTGCCTTGGAAAATCCGATGCAGTCGCTTATACCATATGGCAAAACCTGCCTTGGATGTGTTATATCCATCTATCTATACATACCAACACTCTACTATCAAACGAGGAAACAGCAGCTCGACCACCATACTACTCGTTTAATCTGCCAAGATGGTAGACTCCGGGCTTACCACAATACAAACATTATGGGCATCCTTGCTGGTGTGACCATCCACCCTCACCGGATGGCAATGTAGTGTTCCCAACCGAAACCTGATAAGCTACCGAGAGTACTGTGTCTTTCTAGAAGCTCTGGGGAAAGAGACCCACGATAGTACACCAACATCCCTTAAGCCATGTATCGTTTGACCGGGAAGGATCCGTTGAAGTCCATCCCTGACCACTCCGACATGGCTAGACCATCCCTATCAACATCAATTTTGTACTTTGATGAACAACGATGGCCACCCGTCTGGACTCCGTTGACATGCCATGATCTGCACGCAGCCATCTTCTTCAATATTACGAGGCCCCCATCATGATACGGTAGTTGCGTCCTCGTCGCCCGAATACGTGGCGATGTTGAGCGAGACATCTCAATAAATTAACAGTTAACACAGTCCAGTAGCCGCCACCATTGACGACAATCCGAAGCATAATACAATCGATGTGTTAATCCAGTTGTATAAATTCAAAAGTGGTATCATTTCATCCTTGATCTTGTTTGTTACCCTGCTAAACATATACCTTCAGGGCCCAACGCTCCCAACATAGAGACAACCAACGCTTATGATACAGTCTTCCCCCGCGATAGCATCAGATATCTCGTCCGCCCCTAAGCACTATTTCACAGCAAGGTCTCCTTTTTACGTCATTATGCCCCTGCCGTGCTCATATGGGGGTGTTCTATCCCTATCCCTAGGCACCCCGCTCGCTCTTGTACACAAAAGAAAAGTAGCTGTTTGTAAGTATGAGGTGTGTTCGAAAACGCTTGGAATGCGACAGTATGTCGTAAATCGAAATACTTGCTCCACACACTGAAAAGCCCAAATTAACGCCGATCCGCGTTTGGCAATGATATCAACGGGCTTATCATCAGGCAGCAGCCACTGTGGTCATCGAGAGTCGGTTCTTCTTCGCGGCCTTGGCTTTGGCGGCAGCAGCTTTCTTTGCTGCGTCGCTCTCCTCTGTCTTCTGAGAGAAGTCCTTCCACTTCCTCCATCCGTCAAAGTCGATGAGGGCTTGCATGCAACCCCATTCCATGACCTTTCTCTCTAACCACACGAAGTTGACAGGCTATAATTCGGAGGGGTAAGCAACAATCACTGAAACACCTTCTGTGCAAAAGGGAAAGGGGATAACGTACCTTGGTCAAGAAATCATTACACCCGGCTGCCAAAGCTTCGTGTCTGTCACTCTGCAACGAACTCGCCGTCAGAGCGACGATGATGACAGGGCTCTTGAACATTTCCGTATTGGAAAGCTTGTCCTCCTCGGCAGGATCTCCCTTGACCTCCTCGGGAGCGCTGCTCGCTGAGGACGAAAAGACGCCGATCGAGTTGACCTTTTCCAGCCGCCTGATCTCGCGTGTGGCCTCCAGACCGTTCATGACGGGCAGTTGGATGTCCATGAGCACTAAATGGAAACCACCATCTCTCCACTTGGTGACGGCATCGCGACCATTCATGGCCGTCTGCCACCGCACCTTTAATCTCTTGACGAAAGCCTCGAGCAGCTTCAGGTTAATAATGTTATCTTCGACAATCAACACGTTGATGGGGGGAACCCCGCCGTTTAGCATGCCCGGTGGGAGAGAAGGGTGGTCCACGTTCTTCTTGTTCTTCTTGGCTCGGGCTGACGGACGAGGGGAGGCTATCCGCGGAGGAGGGGTCTCCACGCGCTCTGCAATAGGAGGGGTAGGCATGGGCGGCGCGGTCGGGGCCTGGTGGGGATGCGGGTGATGGTTGGTGGATTGTTCTGAAGAAGCAGCTGAGTGAGTCCTTGATCTGGCTGGCCTAGAGGAAGAGTAATGCGTACCAACGTTTGCCGTACCAGGCGCCGACGTGTGTTGTACGTGGCCGTTGGTCGTCGCCGTGGATATAGGAGAAGCAGTGTGCATCCGTTGTATCTTGGGACGAGGCGCTCCAAGTCTCCTGGAGCTACCAGGTGAAGGCAGAGGGGGCAGCTGTCCGTTACCAAGGATTGCCATGGACGGAGGCAAGTGAAGTGTATGCGCCCCGTTCTGCAGAGAAGCAGCGCCTGGTGCTGGAGCCGTAGCTAAACCATGGGAATGGGCAGGCGGCGGGTAAGGGGGGAAGTAATCTGATCCTGACTCGTGAGGCCGGTCGTCAGCGTAGAATCGGGGGTTAGGCGAAGCCTTCGGCGTGCGACGGGTGGGTATATCGATAAGAAGGGCATCATCGACCGTCTGTCCTCCCGGAAAGTAGGCATCGAGCGTCCTGCCCATGGGCTCATCAGGCTGTAGAAGACGTTGGTTCTGGTCCCGGGGGCAGACTCGGAGAGTTAGGTCGGGGGCATCGAAGTTACGTCCTAGAGAGTTGGCATATTTCCGCAGGATTAGCTCGCGCACATCGTCCACCAAGTCATCTTCGTTGATCGTAATCAAGGTCGGCGAGGCGCCGGGCCGCTTGACCCAGATTTTCCTGGTCACCATGGTTCCGCTTATGGGCATCAGCTGGTCCGGATCGTCGACGTTATATCCAGCGTCCTGGGCATGTCCCGAGTTGAGCAGGGCCTTGATGAGGGTCGTCTGTCGAGTCGGGACGATGCTCTGGTGTCGGCTGATGCTGGGCCTCGTAGCGCCGGGGCTAAGAGGCAGTCGAGGCGAAAGCTGGTTCAGATATGCAGCAAGGGCTGGTGTTGCGACATCAGGACTCAGAGGAAGTTGCAAGTCTTGTCCGGGGGTGGTTTCGTCGATGGGGATGTCGAGGTTGGTGGGAGGAACGGCACGGGTGGAGGATGCAGCGCCAGGTGACACAGGATCAGGTGCAGTCGATGCAAAGGCTTGGCGTGACGGGTCGGACGGATGATCGGGATCAGCAATTGCAGCAGTTGTGACGTTGTCTCCGGTGGTGGGTGACGCGGGGTGTTCGTTGATGCTGGGGAGAAGGTGGTTATTGGTGTTGCTGGAAGTGGTGGTAGTGGTAATGGCGGCGGCCGTTAATGGATGGCTGCTAAAATCTTGCCGATCAATGCCCGACTCAGTGGCGTGGTTAGAGTTAGACCTCGCTAGCGTCTCACCACCACTTCCGTTGTCCGTAGTCTTTGGTCCGTCGGCGCCGTGAGCTTCCACCATGCCGTCGCTAATAACCTTCTCTTTCGCTTCTTCTTGTTCAATCTGGCTCCTGTGGTCGGTTTTGCTTCCAGGGGCTTTTTCGGCGTGCGGTGCGGTTGTGGATTCGGTAGACCTGGTCGTGGATGGTCTGCGCTTGGGGCTGGTCAAAGAGCCATGGTCGCCGTGGACGCGCGTAGAAGCGGTTTTATTATGGCGATGCTTTCGATCTCGACTATGGTCCCCGTTGTCTTCATCGTCGCTATGCTCGTTTACGTCGCCCGAAGTATTCGTCGAAGAGGCGGCATATCTTGTATGGAGGGAGCGTTCCCGGTTGGAATCCTGGTGTCGCAAACTATGGCCGTCGCCGCTGCTGGCTTTACTCGACGCGACTGACGGGGCAGTACTATTTCTCCTCGAAAACCTGGCTCTGATGCGCGCCCGGAGGTCGACCATTGGTAACATATAGCGAGATGCCTGCGATGCTACATGGGATTATCCCACGGCGGTGGTTGCAAATAAATAAATAAAATTGAAGCCAAACTGAGGAGGCGTGGTTGCGTGCGTGCGATGCAACGCCAGCAGTGGGACAAATAGGTCTGAGTTGTACCCAAGGCAAGCTGCTGCTGCTACTGGTACCTACAGTACTGCGAGGGTATCGGATGATTCTGGACTTCGGCCTGGACTTCAATGTTGTCGGTCGTTTACAGGACAGAACATATCAATGGGGGAAACAGTCAACATGCAATTACATCCTTGGTCGTAGATTACATACTGTACGAAGGGAGCTACGATGAAGATCAAAAAAAAGAAGCCCGAGGGCCTGAGGGCAGTCTGCTCCGGTTAAAGACCATTCGCCATTCGGCAGAGCCAATTAATTAATGGCATTGGCTCGTCCAGGGCGGCGGGCATGCTCGCTACAAGGATGTGAATAGATATGCCCGCCGCGTTGTACAGCTGGCGAGCTCTGCTTGGGCACCATTGTTGAATAATCATAACAACGATGCCTAGCAAAAGCTGGGACATATTGATATTATTTCGCACAGCGCGTTCCCATTTTCGAGCTCCGGCCCATGTCGCCCCACGCGGCCACGAGTCCACGACGAGGTACCCTTGCCAACCATCATCATCCGATACGATTGATTCTTTTCCTTTCCTTTGCTTTTACTTTTTATATATATACAGTAGACAGCTAAGCACGACAGGACAGCTCATAGCTGACATTTCTTTTTTGTTTCCAATGCCATGGAGGGATGCCCAGTCGTCTCTCCTCTGTCTCTTCCTGTCTCACAAGTTGCCAGCATGGCTCACGATGTCGGATCGATTCTAGTTACCAGCAAATGTCTGGACAACCATCGGCCGGGAGTCGGTGGTCTGTCTTACAACTAGCACCCCTGCATATTGGTTGTCAAATCTTTAGCTAACTCCACCAGCCCACCTTCCATAGTGGCTCAACTTCCGACAGGCTTAGTCGCTGCTTGGGGTTAAAGTTCGATCTCTCACAGCTGTTCCGATCACAGTGAACGAGCCAATTCCTTCTGTACTGTAGCGCTTCGCACACTTACTACAGAGGTGCAGCGATGCAGTATGAAACTATGCACCCGTAACATGAAATTGCACATATCTGCGACGAGGCTGCAGTATGTATGAAGAATATATACAGATCACATGTATGGACATGGCCTGTACTCCGTACTGTATGTAGATGGAAAGCCCCGAAAAGTGTCCAACAAACAGCCCTACGAGATTGTAGCATTTTGGCCCATGTCTCAGAAACGTACCTATCAATCATCATCTAACCCGAAGAAGTCCAATTGAGGCAGCACCTCTTCTTTTTTTTTTTACCTTAGGTCAGGAAACTCCCGTCGCATAGCGGGCCGCCGTTCGACACTTGAATTCAGGTACCTCTCTACACCTCTACAGAGGTATTTTCTCAAAAACGTTTTTCCGAGGTGGACCTCCCCGAACAATTTTCCAAGACGACTGGACACTCTCCGATTAGCTTTTTGATACAAAAGTCGGTCATTCCCTTGAAGACCACCTTAAAGAATTCTTTTTTGTCTCTTGGGCCCGGATCGGTTGGCAGTTGATCTGGTTACTACTCAGTCACTGTCATGCCGCCGAGGATTCCCACCAACCCGAGTGCCTCTTCGGCCTCGGCGCTGGTGCGCAACAGCTTCCCTTCGACATGCACATCTCAGTGCCTGCCCAGCTGTAGAGCTGGCTTCTCCACAACTCCCAGTCTCGAGCGCAGCACCAACCTGCGTCGTGCCTTTCTGCAGTGGACGAGGACCGTCGGCGCGAACTTCCGTCAGCCCAAGCCTGAGGGTGGTCCCAACTACCTCGCGAGAAACCAACCCTTTCCTTTGAACCCGCAATTCAAGAGCAGCCGTGTACTCGATGAACAAGCGCGCGAGTTGATCTGGGAGAAGGTCATGAGAAAGGGCGAAACTCTCAAGGCCGTCTCGGCTGAACTGGGCGTCGATTTGACCAGAGTGGCCGCCGTTGTACGGTTAAAGGAGGTGGAAAAGGATTGGATTTCCAAGGTTCGTTTCTCATGCTTGCATTCCCTTCCTGCCCGGCCCAACTTCGATGATGATACGCAAAAAAATTCGATTAGTCTTTAAGACAAAATACATGGTTACACAAATGTTGCGAGCCTCTCTGATCTCAACTTATGGCCTTATCTGTTCAAAACAGCCAATATGTTCTTTTTGGCCTTGATACTAACACAGAACTATCTTAACAGGGAAAAAAGCTAGCAACTCCTTATTCCAAGGCTCTGATGGGTATGCTACCCACCAAGTCTTTCAGAGAAGGGGTGCAGAATCAACCTCTTGAGCCCATCAACGAACTACATATTCACACCGCTACTCAGAAGCAACTCTTCTGGCCCACGGCCGAGTCGAGGCAATTCACCCGAGAGGATGCTGCCAAGGCTTTCCATGCGAAGATGCTGTCGGCGGATAAGCGAGTACCCCATCCAGAGTTGATCCAGATGGAGAAAGACCTGCTTCAGGGTATGTCTCCTGATCAGGCGAGGGCTCGCTTCGTCAGTGCTGCAGAACAATCCGAGCGCAAGGCTGCTGAGAAGCAAATGAAGAAGGCCATCGCTGAAAAGCAAGCCACCAAGAAGTTCAACACGCCTCGTTTTGAGTTCCGATTCAAGGAGGTTGACTCGGAGTTGGTTGGCAAGAACGGCCGCGCGCCGAATGTGGTGGGCTGGAAGTACGGTATGCCGCATTACGACCGGAAGAAGGGTCTGGTCAAGATTCCCACTAGCGTTCCTTGAAGGAATTAGGTGTCGGGCACTACATGTTGTACCATTATAGCGCAAGCTTGTACGAGCTGTATATTGGGAGTTTTGGAATATAAATACCAAGCGCGGGGATGCTCAGTGGCATGAAGGGTGCTGCTACATGTCTCTGCATCTATCGCCGAAAGGAGAGCACACAGACGATGCTTCTCGCCTTTGTACAAACACCAAGTCTGGCCACATCTACGGTTGTGGCGAAATCTAAAGAAATAAAGAATCAAATCACCCCAAACTTTCAACTATGAACTGTGTGCAGTTTTGTCCACGATCAAGTTCTTCCTGAGTTGCTCAATACCTTCGGGTGTGATAAGGCCCAAGTCGACGACACACTTTTCCACCGAGCCGTAGTTTTCCCGTATCCAATTGAGGTGAACCTGCATGTTCCGTGGGCTGCGGGCACGAGTCAGTTAGGCAAACCGCAGTTGCATAGATGGGTCCGCTCTTCGTTGCGGCTCAAATACTAGACATGGGGCACACTCACTTAGCACTGATCATGCGCCAAGCACCAGCACGGTTGTCCGCCATGGACGGGTCTTTCATCAACCAATCCATGAGCTCTTGGTGCCGCGACTTCAAGCCCGTGTCGGTGAGATGATACTCCTGGACCACGGTAGCATCGTCCACGCCGCAGAGCGAGAGAATGAGGGCGCAGAGCACGCCGGTCCGGTCCTTGCCCGCTGTGCAGTGCATCAGTATGGGCGGT
Organism: Apiospora arundinis; assembly: GCA_039105305.1. NCBI lineage: Eukaryota > Fungi > Ascomycota > Sordariomycetes > Amphisphaeriales > Apiosporaceae > Apiospora > Apiospora arundinis. The sequence continues at coordinate 1,372,508 of JAPCWZ010000002.1, read as the reverse complement.
GGGTTGTCCGTGGATGATAGGTGGGTTAGTATGACCTCATACGGCTTGTCATTACTGCTGGCGGCGAGAAGGATGTTCTTGTAGGCTTCCAGAAAGCCTCGCTTTGGAAGATACCGTCAGCCTTCTGGTCAGTGATGTGCATGGGGGGAGGCAGCTGGGAGGAAGATCCAGAGCGTTCACCTACGTCAGACTCGTCGCTGTACTGCTTGAAACGCTGAGCCAGTGCCGTGGGGGAGAAGTCTTGGTCTCTCCATACGGGAGCGAAAATCCTTTCGGCGCCTTCCCACTCCTTCACCTGCCGATGGCCGCCCTCTGCATCTTTCTACCAAATCGATAGGGGTTAGCAAACAATACGATGCGTATACGCGGGGAGCCGAGGGAGCCGAAAGAGCCGACCGACCTTGATCTCATCCAAAGACCGCAGGTCGTACACCTTCTTGATACCAAGATCCCGCAATTGCTGAACCCCATCGTCGGTCACCTTGGAGGGTTCTGACGACCTGAAGACAACGCCGCGCTTGATGGTCTTGCCGGGCTGGGATGCGATGGGAAGTGGCACACCGCCAAGGTCCCGGAAGTTCGGCAGCCCTGGGATGTTGATGAAGGGCGCCGGCAGTTCTTCCTGGGTAGTTGTCGCCATGGTGACTGATATACAAGTGTTGGTGACGCTGAAGGCAGTTTATGGTCATACGGAAAAGGGGGTTAGATCAATCGAAATGCCAAAACTGCAACGATTCAAAAAAGAGGCATATGATATGTGTGAACAGTTCAATGGAACGGAGTTTACGGGCGACATCGGGATCTGTAATCGGCCGTTGGTTCTATTTATTTTGGCAGGCCCTTTGCAAAGAACCAATGGTAGCGTACAGGTACAGTGCGTGGATCAGCCAGGCATTCGGCCCAATTGAGGTTCTCAGCGAATCCCTTCGAGGGAAAACGTCTGGACTTGTGGACAATCAACATTTATGTTCCTGCACTAAGAAAGATGTAAGGTTAGCACACATTACACCACGTCTAGGCCTCGCAGGCAGGCTCAGGTCTCACTATTGATCTGCTGTGACTTCCTTATTTCGTACTCTCGATGGCAATGCGACAATTGAATAAGCAATTGGATCACTTGTAGGGTAGGCATGGTATATTATCTTTCCCGGTATAAGCCCATAAGCCCCCCTTGTTCTCTTCCAGTCATTGATTGATCTGACCCAGAGAAAAGGGATATGTAGCCAAACCCCGCTATTTTTGCCGTCACTACATGATGTAGCTAACTGCCCCTCATCTCTCCCCAGCTGCCCAGTCTGACAACAAGCAACCGTGGCCGCCAGTCGTCAACCTGCCATTCCCGTCCCCAATACCAATTAGTCCCAATGTAAGATGTGTGGATTTTTTAAACTTGCCTGACTACAATATTACTCAGTCTTTGCTTTTTGGCACAGCCTGGGGGTGGGGTCTGTCACCGAACTCATGACGGACCGACTGACCTCGTAGTAGCAACGCCCTTCCATCTTACTGAGCCTCAGGTGCCCATTCTGCCTTCTACCTCGACATGATGGCCTTTTTTCTACTTACCACTCACCGATTATGAATTAATGACACTATTGGAACTGTCAGTTCGCCATTCCGGTTCCCCCCAACCAATACTCATCGGCCAGCCCGGCGTCTGCTACCTTGTACCAAGTGGGGGCCGTTGCCTTGCGGGTGAGAGACATCAGGGTCAAGCTCGAGGGTTTTGCAAGCCCCCTGGGCTATCTGCGAACTTTTCTCAGTCTGCCCGGGTCCCTCGGGCGGTGGCTTGGGCGCGAGAACGCTTGAGGCTTTCCCTCATGAGGCTTCGGGCCCCCCAAAACAGCCTTGCGTTTTCCATAGTGAGGTGCAAAACCGTTAGCCCGGCCAGCCTTGGGACGCGGACCAGAAGAAGGCAACCCCCTGGGACCCCGGCCTGGGCAACACCTTGCGAGCTCTTTCATGCCACAGCCTCCATTATGCCGTTCCATCGATTGCAACTATGATGGTGTTTATTGCCGTGTGTTCATTCTCGTCCTCTTTGCGAGCCTTGCCGACGGGCGTATACTGCGCACAGCCTCCATGCGGCTCTTGCCTCTGGCCACCCATATAGGCCCAAGCAGGACGGAATCTGCAATGCAAGGGCACCTCCCTCCCTTGCCGCTTCTGCAAGTATCGTACACGGCATATTTGTTTTGGGCATGGTTGGAGGTAAGGCGTAGTCTCCGGGCAATCGAGTGTGTATGGGTATGGATGATATTGGTAAAATGAAAATCTATGGTAACAATGCTCCAGAGCCTGGTTCTCTAGCTGGCGATATAAAAAGGACAAATAGCCTGCTCCGTACCTTCCAAAATGAGAGAAAAACGAGCTTTCGAAATTTCTATGCCAACGTGACCATAGTCACGCCTCGCTTGCGCCTCCCTTCTCTTCTGATCCTCTTCTGAACCTCTCCTGGTCCTATCCTATCTTCAACATCTCTTACATCGGCGGTCCAGTGACCGCACAGACTCCAATGTAGTCAGACGCCATGTCCTGGCTATGAACCCCTGGTGTGGGTGGGTCGTCGTGGTGCTTGTGAGTGGCATCCTTCTATACTTGAGTTGCTTCTCATGTTAGTGGATCTCCTTTGGAGCGATGTTCAGCCCGGTGCTTACCTTATACAGTGTAGGAGGTAGCTCCGTGACCTCGAGGCTGGTTACAGAAGGGGCAACTGGTGTCATAGGTGTATGAGAGATTTCCGGCCTTGCAATTGCCCTGCTACGGTTTAGCGACTTGACATCAGAGTTGCGAACTTTGAACACTTACGCAGATCCATCGAACGTTCTCATTGCTTTGGGGAGCAGCCTTCTTCCTGGATTGGGACTGTCCGATGTGGACGTCCTCGGTGTTTCTCGAAGCATGGTGGCGCCTGCTGCTGCCGCTGCTGCGATTACTGTTCTGTTCACGGGACATTTTGAATATCGGAGTGTTTAGTTGCGAGGGGGTTTGAGATGAAGGTCTGGTTATGGAATATTGTGATGTGACAAGTGAGCCTTCGTGGGATTAATATGTTGGCGATCTGGTTCTTGGTGGACTGCTTTGAGCTGCCTTGTGAACTTGTCACTGGCTATCCTGCGACGGTCTATACTTATACTCCGGCATCCTCACCCCCAACCTCGATTACACTCCTTGGTCACCGAGAAACGACGATATCCCGGAGAACTTACCACACACTGCCCCGTGGCTCTGCTAGTCTTGTGGTCTCGAGGTGAAGCGAATGAAAGATCCAAACCAGCGAGGCCTGATGGACGCTTGAAACGGAGTGCCTCAATATCCTGTGTGCCTCAAAAGAGGATCCTGCCACATACCAATGATATTCGACCATCGGGACTTTTTCCATATCCCTGCCACGGTGAGAGCTCGTAGAATGTCTGGCTATCTTCAGAGGCACGTGCTCAGTACTGCCATATCCTTGAAAGCTCCGGGTGGCCATTTGACGTATTCTCGGCGAATAGGGATCGTATTTTGATCCGTTTTCCTTATACTGCCCTCTCTGACTGCTGGGACTTGGTGTGATTGGGTTTATCGATTTGAAAATGTAACGAATCCCACAACACCATTGCGTTAGCCGAGATAGAAAAGGGGATTTTCCATTTTACATGTGGTGGATCACCCCAGGCATCAGTATCAATCGAGGAAAACAGATGTGTTTTGACGGGTTTGTCTGGCTCGTTCTGTTTCTCACCCCTTCCTGAGTACTGAATGGTCGGTAAGTATACAAGATGCCTAGCATGGCTTGGACTCTTTCTCCCCTCACAAAGCTCGGTATACTGCGGTCGAGCTGAGCGTGTCCTTTGGCAAAGTCCTGTCTTGTGACGGCGGCGAAGTTTTTCTATCTCGTATCCGTGGGCTCGAAGGCAGACTCGAGGCATGGCAATAGGGGGGCTAGCTTCTTGAAGTGCTGGGCAGTGTGGTATTGCCTCCATGATCCTTTCCTTCGTCTTGGTCAACCTTGTTACCTTCGCCTGAGAGCGTCGACTGAGTGGATTCCAAGGTAAGCTCTCATTGACACACATGCTGGGAGTTGAACTTGGTGGCCCCCCGGTCCAGCCTGACTGTGGATCCGGTGGTAAGATGATTGATTTTGCCCCCGACCATGACTTTGTTCTTGCTTTCTGGGAACGCCCACGGGCTTTCCTTCTGGCAAGGCGTACCAGTAGCTCATCCTATTTTCAGAGCATCCAAATGCTAGACTCGTGTGCCGGGCCAGGTCGGCTTTACCGACGATGTTGAGGTAAGCCTGATCTCTGGTCAAGCGAACCGAGTGGCCTTCCCTCGGTATCGGTCCTTTTTCTTGTTGCCATCCCGACAAAAGCCTCTCATGCCCCCATCCGAGGCGCCAAATGCTAGAATTGGCTGTCTTCGTCTTCCTAACCTTCGTTCATATTCTTTGATTCCGTGTTGTTGTTGTTGTTGTTGCTGTTGGGTCTTGGCAAGCTCCCCATGATTGGACGAAGCATTAGGCCTCACACGCCCAGGTTTTGGGTATGTCTATGCCTTAGGATCTAGGCATCGACGCTCATTTCTCACCTCTGGCCTGTAATACCATACAAGATGCTGTATTACTTTGGAGATGCAGGAACGTCAAGAAGGCGTGGACCATCTCCTGTTCTTATAAGAACTCACAGTTGCCATGCGGCTGAGAATGAGACGCCGTTTAAGAGTTGGCTACACGTAATGATTCATATCATGCGGCTCTTATTCGTGGTGTGGTTCATGCACCCCAGGCAGCCTCATGTCGCCCAATCCGTGTTGTCGAGAACATTACCAAGGAATAAGGAACGAATCAGCTTCTGTGGTTCTCCACCATCAGCGGGGTGTGGTCATGTTGCGTATAACGCCATCTGAAGTTAACAAAACTGCTGAAGAAGCTATGTTCTTCGTATTAAATCTAGGACTCCGTCGTCAGCCATGATGACAATGGTCAGCCGCATTGCGTATACCATCATGCCCCCTCATCCAACACCTTGGGTGAGCAGCTGAGGATCTAAAGCCATTGAAAAGATGTTGCTAAAATTGCGTCGGATACTGTTGTATAGATCCAACAGGCGGACCTACTTTAGGCCGCTCCCCTATACACAAGTTAACTAACAGCGGCTACTGAAAGATGATCTCGGGCGAATCTTCAAGGTAGACAACACCAATGAAGGCAGCATGAAATCCAAAGATACTGGCAAGTGTACAAACTGTATTGATGCCACGAACACGATAGGCTTGGGCGTCCCCTTTGGCTGGTAAGACGGGTAAGGTTCATCGCGATGAGGCTCCGTCTTATGAGGCTCTGGGAAAGGAAAATGGGGAGAGTAAGCCACTGATCAAATATCAACCCCTGACTTTTCATACAACTTCAATGTGGAGGGGTTGGACTGTCATAGTAAGCCTTCCTCACCGAGCTTCACCTGACCCGCGTACGAGACTTGTTATTACGTGGGCCTTTGTGCAATAACAACGGCAGTATTATGGTGATGTAGAATGTATATTTAATATGGACACCCAAACTGGGCGTTGGCCGCGACTGGGGAAACTTGATCACCAGTCGAGGACGTATACGAAACTCACTTCATCTGACAACGCCGCAATGGTCTCTTGGATCTGCACAGCTTATTTGGCCATCCCCAGCCTCACATTACTCCCAGCCTTTTTACCATTGTTTCAATTCTGGCAAATCGAGTTTGCTGAAGGCGTTTCAGTGTGTGCAATGAGGCTCGAGGTGGAAAATGACAAGGTAGCTGGTTATGCTCAAGAGATCTATTTGACAAGAAACCCGTGAAGCGTGTACTAGAGACTGGAAACAACGATCATCTTGTGACATCTATTCGGCGTTGTATGGAATTTCACTGCCTCCACTCGCGAGCGAGTTAGATGTAGATCAGTTCCTAGTCATATTTGTCCAACATACACTGAACTGCAAACGAATGACCATTTCGGAGTGTGGTGTGAGCCCAGCAGGTAACCCCAGATAGGGAAGCCAAATTTCACCTCATAGCGAGCGCCGGTGATATTTTCCATGAGAACATTGCAGACTGTCAACTTTTCTTGAGGCAAGACTATAGGCATATACCAGGCTTGGCGATAAGGTGAGAGCCTCGCTAACTCCAAATTTCAGTAGCTAATAGCTCATGTGCTGAGTGCAAGAACAAACAACTTCTGGGAATAAAGGAGGTAGTCTGGTATATAAGTTCGTAGCCAATGAACGATAGTCTGCGAGTCCTTGAAAAACTACAGGGGTACCGATGACTGTGGCTTTGTTATGAGCCAAACCATATAAAATCGTGTATAAAGACTACGGGGCAATTTTTAGGGACTTGAACTATACTCTGCGCGCCCTTTCCGCGAGGTTTCCATATCACCCGGAGAGTTATAGCAGTATGTTCTATCTTGTTCACTAGAGAACAAAGTCCTTGTGGCGAGCCGCGTTGCAATTTTGCCAGTACATTAAGGAGAACCTAGACCTACCTCACCTCGCTTGAATCGTCATATAAGCTAGATGCCTACTGGCTTAGAAAGAAAGTCCGAACAACTCTGCATTGCATACATAGACAGTTATCATCACGAGTTGATACTTAGCGAAAGAAGAACATGGCGTGGCAGATCTTCCTGGACGAGTTCGCCTGCGGACACCACGGAAATCGGCGTTGTGTCGAGGTTCCTTCGGTGGAGCTGCCCAACAGCGGCCCCAGCGTTAGATTGAACATTCGAGCGCTTTCCGTTCGCTGCAAGGACTGTCCTCCGTAAGACTGCAGGGCCATCGTCCTCTGCTATAGCTGCGGGCATCCTCTCGATGCCGGCGTCAGCATGTGGCGCTGCCCACAGAAAGAGCCGGGACAGGAGGAAGACAAGAACCACCGCCACCAGAACCCGGAATACCTGGCGGTGCCGCTTCCGGAGCCATGCGACCGAGCCTCTTGTGATAAGAAGATCCGCTTGAGAGGGATCCAAGCACTGAGCTGAGTGCGAGCACGGTCAGAGGGCTCGAGGCTAAGGAATACTCGCGATGGGCGCCGGTCATTCCTGCCCATACCCGCTAGTGAGAGAGGTAAGGGTGGTAAGGTATTGAACAAGGAACATGCAGATTGTAGATCTGTGTAAGTAAATGTCAGGGGTGTGCGTGGTTGGTGCTTGATCATGGCTTGGACTACTTCGAGATGTTGAACTCCCTAGCAGAAACCTTCTTGCAGTTCTGTGCGGACCATGCGGAGTATTTCTTGAGATAATATCTTGATGTTGTTAGCGTAAATGGTGGATTAAAGCAGACAACACATAATTTTGTGATGGAATGCAAAGTGATTAGCAGATTGGCCTGTTTTTTTCTCGCTTCCCCTAATTTAACGCCAGACAGGGTCTCGCGAACCGCGCCAGTGACGTCATGATGCCTCCAGATCATGGAAGTGAGCGCTAAACGAGGGAGAGAGAAAACACCAAGAAATGGGCAACGTCTTTACCTGTCCCCATTTCTGGCATCCTCTGCCTTCAATCAACAACCAGCGCTGCCAAACACAAATCACCAGGCGGACTATCCTACGTTCATTGCTTCGCATGCAATAGTAGAAGCGACATCCACATCCAGCCAAACAGCCAATCTCTGTAAACAACGCGCGAATACGCGAGCCTGATTCGCCAAGATGGGTTTCTTTGGAATGACCCTCGCATATATTGCATTCACTATACTGCACTTCTTCCAATTCGTCCTTGCGCTTGTCGTCTGTGGCCTCTATGGTACAGATCTCGACCGCGCCCGCAAGGCCGGCAAATACGCCGATGGCAAATGGGTACGTCGAGAGCTGGCCCAACATTCTCATTCCAAATCCAACATCACAACTGGTTGTAAACCTGCGGGAACCGAACATGGTCCAATAGCATACTTCAACCTGTATACGAGATATGGCGGAAATGATCATCAGCTAACGCACATTCTAGGTCTTCGCTGAAGTCGTGGGCGCTCTGTCCGCCCTGACGGCCATTCTCTACTCGGTTCCCTTTATCCTGCGCTTCGCCGCCGTCCCTGCCTGGAGCTTCGTCATCTTCGTTCTTTGGGTTGCGCTCTTCGGCCTGTTCGGCAACATGTACATCAAGGAGGACGCCGAGGGCAACGGCGATATCCAGCGCATGAAGAACGCCGTCTGGGTCGACCTCGCCAACATGCTGCTGTGGTTCATCGGCACCGTCGCCGGCGCCGCCTACTGGTGGGTGCACAAGGACCGCAAGAGCCGCTTCACCGGCCGCGCCGAGCTCGGTCGCGGCACCTCCACCCGGTCGTCGGGATGGAAGGCATAAACCACTCTACACGTCACCGCCTGTTAGAAGAGAGATGGGACCCTGGGGAGAGAGGGAACCCAATAAAGAGGAAGGGGGTATCCAGCAGAGACGAGGTGTGGTTGGATATAATGGCAGCGAATTGTCACTTTTGCAGCAGCGTGGCGGAACAGCACTGCTTCTTTGGCGTTTTGCACACGATACCACGTACATGACGGGCATGTTTCACGCAATCTCGAACATATACCATTTGTTTTCAGCTTCCCGCAACGATTTTGCGTTCTTTTAGGATTTCGGAGGAGGTAGAACATGGGAAGAGAACTCTGTCCCTATAATTACTTAATACCGACATGATTATCTCAATTTACACTCAAAACCACAAGTCCTGGTTTCGTGGTTCGGTATCCGCTATTGTCCGGCAAATATTGCGCTTGAATCAGGCGCATCTTACCAATCCAGAATATTCTCATTCCAGGTAGCGAGAGCGGACGATGGACATTCTGCGCCTTCTGGAAGGCGGAAGTCAACTTAAAATTTACGGAGCCTACAATGCCCAGAGACTAGATGTGTCTGTTCGTCAAAAGGGTTGGTTACAAACAGAGAGCCTGAACGTAGGGCGAGACAACGGGTTATCCGCAGCCAAGCGAATTCAGATCGGCACACAAACATGTTGCTTTCCTTATTCAGATTGATGTCAAACTACAATAATGGACCTCATTGATAGTCGAGGCCGTACGGTAGTATTACTGATGCTTATTCATGAACACGGAATGCATGTGGTTTCTGCATCGTATCGTCCAGCCATCAATGATCGCAGCGGGTAATCTGATGCTCATTTGCGCTTTGCCTTGAGCGTAATCAAGCCAAAGAGAAGCTATGAGATGGTGCTACGACGTAGTATGAGAAGCATGACTATCATAAGCTTAAGAAAAAAAAGAGACCGGCGGCAAAGGCGGAAAGCCTAGTAAAGACGTAGATGCCGGGATGATCGTTGCCCATTTCAGGGGCGTCGTGAGGGCACCACTGGCACGGCGGGCGCTCTTCTTTCCTAATGCTAAGGGTCCCCCCAGTGTGGGCTGTTCACGACGTCATGGGGGATCCGTCGCGCTGGCTAAGCACCACAGCAAGAGTTACATTGGCAGATTGACAACCTGCCTTGACTCGCGAGAGAAGGGAGCGAAAGAGGGAGGGAACAAGGGTCTGAACATGGGGAAATCTGTAATGCAAGAGGGAAGAGGGGCATCTTAACTTACCTAGCCTTTGGTCCACTTGGAAGAAACGCCGCAAGGAAAAGACACAAAAGACAAGTTGCCTGCCAAGGCATGTCGTCGCTTTTATCCAATCCTGGGGATGGGATGTACTCCGTAGTCGAGAATAAATGAACACGTCGAGAAAACCTCCACAGGAGCCATCTCCCTTCAAAACCTTGCCTTCCCTGGTTTTGTTTTGATAGAGTTGTCCCGACATCTTTGCATGTATGTATCAATCATCGTTGCGCGCATCGTTGGGCACGGAGTGATTGATGATCATTCCCACACCACCATCTCCCTCGCCCCGCTCCCTGTAAGTGTAGAGGATGGTCCCTGCCACCCCCGAACTTCTTCGGCGGACGGTTAACCTTGTAGGGATCACTAGTCCCCTTAGCGAGCGTTGATCCGCGAGATCAGCGCTGAGCCGTCAAGGAGGAAGGCTGCACTGCAAGCGCATTTCTCGCAAGAAACCCAGAAGGATTCGTAGGAGGGGGCTTAATAGCTGCAGGTTGGGTTTGACGACGAGAATCCAAACAGCCGGCTTGCCAGCCGCCGCACCGTACTGGAGAAAAAACTGTCTGCCCGTTTCGCCACTGGGGAGACGTGGCTGATGATGAGGAGTGGTTTCGGTTTCGGTATGCCGATATGTGAACATGACCGATCCAAATCACAAACAAGCCCACACAACAAGTTTGTGGGTGGTGCCTCAGAAGAAGATGGAACGACATCAGCCAGTCTGAGAGTTGCCGGCGGTAAACGACCGCTATCTTGCTCATATCACACACAGAGAGAGAGAGAGAGAGAGAGAGAAGAAAAGATCAGCGCTGCCGGTTGGTCGGTCTGCTTTTCCGACCGCTCTCTAAAGATCCTGCTTGCTCTCTTCTTCTACCTCCTACTAGGTTGCTTACGACTCAACGCCTAATACCTGCCCGTACTTGACACATGCTGCTGCTGCTCTGGGTACGTACTGATAAGCCCGAGTATGCTATTGATTGACTATCTTCAGTAATATAGATAACCGAAAAACGATTTACATGGACTAACGAACCCCGGCGGCCTCTTGTTCTTTCCTTCCCGTCCGTCCAAGATATATGCTTGTCGCGGGCCATGAACATGTTTCAGCATAGCCAGAAACATAGTCCATGTGGGGAACGCCATGAAACTCACATGGGCTCTATGCTTGAAGGGTGCATGTGGCTTGTGTATCCCCAACATGCAATTCGAGGAAGTGGTCGATCAAGAGTGCAGATCCCTTCGAAGAGGGTGACTGGTCAAGTCTTGTCATATGCACGTATTCCACTAGGAGGAGCCCAATTACAACGATTGCAAGCGTTGTACGTCTACGTATTGAGCCAGTTAGCAGTCATGAGTGGAAGTGTGTACAACACAGTGGGCTTGCTTATGGGAAGGCACTGACTGGCTAGGTAGGTAAGTTGACGTTGATAGAATCTGAATCGAACGCAAACAACGTGAGCCTTTTGGAGGCAGGTGTGATGCAGACCGGGAGTATGCCCTTTTATGAACCCACACAATCCTACATGAGTACAATACCTGGTGATGGGCTGCCGACCCCTCGAGTTATCACGCCTTTGCGCCAATCAGCAGTGAACTGTGGCACGCATATGATGACATCCAGCCAGCGAAACCTAACGCTAAAAGAGGCTCGGCGGGAGGCGACTCTTCGACTTGCAAGCGGCCGGCTCGCGGGAATCGGTCGTATGCCCAGATGGATGAAAGGGTGACTGGCAACGGGGTCCGCCCGAAGTCTGCGATTGGGCAGGATTGAACCCGGCTGGATGTGTGTGTGTGATTTTGTGTGGTTGTTGATTAGATTTGATGGATGTAAGTGTGATTGGCGATGTCTATCTATCTACCACAAGAACGTTCCACTGTTCTTCCTTCTCCTTACTTTATCCTCTTCTGACTTCTAGGGGTCCTCCCAGCCCGATGTGCTAATTTCTGCACGGCTTTCGGGGTTGGGATGCGATTTGCGTGCGGCCGATAAGATCTAGATCATATAGAGTAAATGCGCAACGTCTGAACAATATGATCGCCGCGGCGAATGAATGCTTGGCTAATTAGCCTACACCAACAGTAGTGACCTAACAGGCAGTCCATACTTTCTCACGTCGCCGCTTCAGCAATATCAAGTTGGCGTGAAACCGCGGCCGCAAGCCCTCATTAGATAGGCAGATGCATGCACGCAGATTGTGTGCTTGACTCAAGTTGGGTCTTGGTGGTGATATTTTTGGCGGCAGGTATATATGCCTGCCTGGTACATGACATTGGTAATATCCAAACAAAGTTTCACACAAGATTCCTCAATGAGCTGCGTAATAAGTGTCGAGGTTGTTTCACCAAGACAGGTTGTTATTTTTACCCATTGCGACTTCAACAACATATTACCATAAGCCAGCTGCGACTTTGATATCCTCATCTCAACTCGTTGTTGAGTCCATCTTCGCGCTGGCAGTCATTATCCCCTGAATCCCACCTGCAATCTCCCTGGTTGCATATTTCGACGCATTGTTCCTACATGATTCCATCCCAGGCGGGTTTGTAGGTAGATTATATTACAGTACAGTACAGCACAGCACGGCACGGCAGCAGCAAAAGGGCGGACCTTGCATGTGCCTTGTTGCGGGCAGCTGCAAAGGCGGCATATTGTTTGTTGCTACCTCTTTAGGTACTCAAGCTACCTACATACCATACCTATATTTCTTCCCTTGATTCTCATTCTCTCGCAGTCTCCAGTCTCTCGCGCGCAAATGCGGGCCTCTATCCACACCCAAATCCCAGATATTGGTAGTGGAGACGTACAAGCGCCCAACGACGACGATCCAGGCTGACTTCTGAATCACTCTCAAAAGAGCACGAAAGCCCCGGACGTCTTGCGGTGTGAAATCTCGGGTTTTCTTGTCTTGAATCACCTTCACCAATAACTTGCTCACAAAGAAAGAGACTGGGAAAGGGTAGAACAAACCAGCAAGCAAGCAGCACCAATCACCAACCAAAGCCCGCTGCCGCCCTAAACCCCGAACGAGACCCTTCATCAAACCACCACTGTCAACTGTCCGGTCAAATCTATTACTGCCCTCCACTTTATCCCACTCTGCCACTACCACTGTGTGCTACTACATACCATACACCACACCCACATCCTCACCCACACCACACAGTCGCAACTACATACAGCTAGGCCTAATCTGCGGCTACCCGCAAGGTTGTCGCTGTCGACGCTGCTGCTGCTGTTGTTGCCCACCTGCCCACCTGCCCACATGGTCACGCTCTAAACACAGCGACTATCCAGGCAGCATCATTTCCTATACTCGGACCTCGTATCGTATCACTGATGTTTGACTCGCCTGTTTTGGTGCAAGCCAAAGTCATCTTACTACTCGGGTCATCGGGGACGGAATTCTCTATCTCTTAGATATAGTCGGCTGCTGTCAACCACATCTGCCTATTGCAGAACTTCAACCATTAGCACCGCGTTCTTCCACCACCTACCTACCCCCTGAGAAATATTCGCCAGCTTGACGGCAGTTGTCTGTTTGCGGCGTCACCTCACAGATAGACTAGAGAGTTGCTTCGGCATCCAATTTTATTTTTGTCGAAGCCATGGCAAGCTTTGGCCGCTCCCTCAAGCCTCCGTCGTATCTTTCGACCATGGGGCGACGTCCAGGCATGCCAGGACGCTCGATGTCGAACACTTCTGAGGCGTCGTCGGCGCCCTCATCTCCAGGCGACTTGAATCCCGACGAAGTCTTCTATTCGCCCAAACCGTCCCCCAATGGGAACAACTCGAGCCTATCTCGCCGCGTCGGAGATATGCATCTCAAAGTTCCCGGTACGTGTCTATCTATCTCTCTTGTCGATATTTGATTCCCCTGACCTATGCGAAATGACTATACACTATACACTGCCCTACTCCTTACCCGCTTTCCATGGATGGTCGTGTGTTCGCTGCGATTCCTATTTTGGGTCAAGCGACCCGTTCATTCCAATCACACCCCATAGGCCATAGGCCTAACCACAGCCTACCTGCTCTTCAATCCGCCATTGGTCTCGTGTCGTCAAATAAAGGGTGACACCAGAACGGCATGGTGGCTTTTCTAACCATGCCGTTCTTGCCGAAGCCGCTACGCGGGCGGGCAAAGCTATCCAATCCCCTCCCGAGCCGGGCCCGTTATCCGACAGAGGGGAGGGCTTGAACGGTGATGGGTGGAAAGACTTGTACTTTTGGGATCTGGGATCTGGCGTAGTAGCAAGGGCCCCTAAAAAGTACAAGTCTTTTTTCTTTTACGGTACCAACTAGCAGTTGAGCCGCCCGCCCACTAGCCTAGTACACACACTCTCTGTCTCTGCCCGCGTCTGCTCGCTCTCCTCCCCCACTGCCCGCCATCATCCATCAAGCCCCCCCTGCGGCCTGCCCCCTTGCCTTGCCTTGCCTTGCTCTTGCTGCTCGCCTTACCTTGCATATGTTGGTTGCCCTTTTTACCCAGCGGTTACATTGATTGCTGTTCGCTGGCTCAGCGGGGGTTTCTCACTCATTCCCATTCTATGGCCCATGCCATGCCATGCCATGCCATCAGCACCTACATATTCTCTCCAATATCCATTACCCTCGCTTCGACGTTAGTGGAGGCATCCACATAATAAACCAGGGTCTTGGTCGGGGTTGGGTTTTTTTTGGGAGGGGACTTCTTCATCCAAAGCCAATCCCAGGGACCGCGCTTTTCTTCAAGCCCGTCCACCGCCTAGCATGGGATTCCAAGGTTTCCCCCCCTTAGTGGCCTGACCTTTTCCATGTGTTCCGCTGCACCTTAAATACTGTCAAATGTCCATCTGCGTCATGTAACGATGCTAAGGCCGTTCGAAGATACAGACGATGCACCCTTGGACACTGCAACTGACTCGCCTATATTACTAGACTCCCCCAGATCAGTTCGCAGTCGCCCAATTGCCATTGAATTACCAGTCCCGAAGAAGATTACTTCCAGCACTTCATCCGTTTACACCCCACCTGCCCCATTGTCGGCTCGAGGTGACGTTCCTGGGTAAGTCAGTCCCGTTTTCTGTCAATCATACAACCAATGCACCTTGGAACTATATGTCCAAGTTTTTGCCCGTTTCGTTGGTTTCGCGACGGCTACCTCCGCCTGATCGACGCCGATGTGGTTTCGCTTCGATGAAGCAATATTCATCTATCGAGCACTACATATTTGAACCGCATGCATTTATTAACGGATGTGTAAATATACAGTGCCTACTTTCCTTTCCACGAAGAGCAGAATCGGGTGTACCACAGCCATCCTTTTCACTTAGACGCTTCCAAGGCACGGCAACGATCAATCCAGAAGGCCTCGCACGCTAGTCCACTGGAACAGCAGCCTGAATCAGCGCCCCCTGTGACCAGTCGAGCGCCTCCACCAGCCAGTGTGCCAACGCCATTTTCGAGGTTTGATTCAACGTCGCCAGTGCCTCCTTCAGCCGCGAGCATGAGAAGTGCCAATACGCCAGTGGCTTCTTACATTCCCAGCGGGGTTCACGCAAGCCCCTTACCAATGGGAAAGTACTACCCCTCAAACTACGAGAAGCGGAAAGAGGAGAAGCGTTCGCAACAACCACGACCTATGGCTTCAGCCCCCCAATCCATGAGTGTAAAATCGGACACTCAAGTCCCAACGTACCGGCCGGACGCATCTTCGTCTATGGGCCATACGCGGAACGAGTCGGAAGCCAAACGCAGACTCCAGCAGTACCAACGCGACATGATTGCCCAAGCGACTCTTGCACTTAACGGTGGAAATGTTAATGCCGCTGCCTTGAATGCCATACAACTTCGCAACATGGGCTTCACCAGCGTCACCAAGCCAAACAAGCCCAGACTTGAACCCCTTGGAAGCCCCGGCCCAGTCACCCCCATGGAGCTAGAAAGTGCCGACGATGGCTACATTGGGGCTCGTGTCGCCTCGTCTGGAGATAGCACGCAGATTGAAGAGATCGCGCGTGCTATACGAGCCGACGAGGAGAGAAGGCGGCGCGAGGGAACGACTTCACCCATCGTCGAGTTGTCAAGCTGAGTGGCCCTTGTAGGATGCATCCTGCACTGGTTCGTTATTGGGTAGATAGATGGACGCCCAGAAGCCCATCACATAGCCGTCTGACTTGGACCGAAATGTTCCAAATTGCGCCAGAAAATTACCTTGCTAGACTTGCCTGGAAAAAAGCCGGCGAGTTCCAGGGACATGGTTACCAGACTTGTACCCGCAAGGCAATTTTGGAAGAATCGAACGGCAACAAGAAGGGTGCGTGACCGCTTCTTGTTTCGCGCGATGGCACCAACGGGCTCAACGTATGTGGAGAGGCGGGCGGCGCCGTTGGGAACCCCAGCATTTATGGGGATCTTGCTAGTACTACGATACAGTTCAGTCGATGGGATCGATCGGGTTTTCTCATCTCTGGAGAGAACTTCGATGCCTTTCCGGCTTTCTCCCAACCCCCCTCCTTGACGTCCGTTGTTATGGCGCACCCCGCGGAAGAACATGGTTCCCAGATGGACATCATGATATTGATACCCCAGCCTTATTTTCTTTACTGCTCTGCACTGTTCTACTATGGAGGAGGAATAATTGCGATGGATTCAATAGAATGGCCAGCACCATTACCGGGCTTGCCAAATAGCAAAATGATTGAGCTTTTTGATTCGATTTGTACTTGCTATAGATTTTCAACACGGACAATTCCGTGTTGCTGCTTTGCTGGGCTCTGGTGCAACACCACTTTGAGCAGGAACGCGGTCACTAAATTTAACTTTGTACATGTGTTGGAAGAGGGCGGGAAGCGCAAAGCAAGACGGACTAGTCAACATATGGTGGCGGTGGTAGTGGTAGTGGTATGAATCGATGATCAGCGGGCTACAGAATCATATGATATACTGCCATCGATACATGGCATATAGATATACATAAATCGCCCGCAATATATGAATGTCCACAACAGTATAGTAACTACTCGCAAGTGAGTCTCTCCCTACAGTAATAGCATATCAATGCATACATTAACTTGCTAATAATCGACTGTTGCGAAATACATGCTTGACGCTTTGGGAAGCGAATGGTCTTTCCGTAGGGGGAGAGACGAGCCAGCCCAACATACCATATCGTACCCCTTTGTGATGCCCGAGCCAACCAGGGGAAAGCGACTTGACAGACAGCTGTGGGATGAAAAGTGACAACAAGGCCATGAGGCTATTCGACTTTGACGGCTCAGATTATTGGATAGAATTTGGGAAGGGTATAGACGAAGTTTGCGCGTATTTGATTACAGCCCAAAAAACACAATTCCGATATTTTCAAGCTTTTTTTTGTTTGTTCCGTTCCTTTCTCAATCTTTCTCCCACCAAATCAAGATCAGATCAAACCGCTTTGCAGTAATTCGCAGGGAAACTTCCCTTGACGCCTCCGAGCTCGCCCACCCACCAGTCCTGGTCCGTCCCCGTCTTCTTGACCACCCTGATCCGGTCACCCTCCTGGAAAGAGAGGTCTCCCGCGCCCTGTCCCGCGAAGTCGTAGAGTGCCTCGACGAACACCTCGGGTTGGGTCGTGTTGATGCGCTTCGGTTTCGGTGGGGGCGGCGGGGGCTTCTTCTTAACGATAGGCGCGCCGCCGCCACTGAGGCTGATGGACGACATGTTAGAGGCGATCGTGGACGCCGTGCCGGGCCGGCCTTGGCTGCCGCCGCCGTTGCTGCTCCCACCGCCAAAGTAGTCGGAGCGCGGCTTCAGCGAGTTAGGCGAGGCGCCTGGGGAGCGGTTGCCGCTGATGCCGTAGCCCGATGCCGTCGTGAACTCGGTGGGGACGCCTAGGTTCGTGTTTGGTGGCCGCGGCCCAGGAGTCCCGTGGGAGCTCAACGATGTGGTGGAGGGTATACGGTTTGGCCGCGGCGGCATGGGGCCCGGGCCGGGCTCCTCGGGGGTGGCGCTGTTATTCGAATTCGTCAAGTTTGAAGTCGAACGTCGGATGAAGGGCATGGAGGACTTGCGCCCCTCGTTCGGCGAGACTTGCTCCTCAGGGGTGATGTGCATGGGAAGCTTAGACGCCTTGCCGTGGGCTATGCAGCTGATGGATTCGAACTCTCGCTTGACGGGGCTGTAGTCGGCGGACCAGCACGCTATCACATCCTCCATGGGCGGGGGCGGAGAGGGGAAGTTGTGTTCTTCGCAGTAACCGTGGAGGGCGGTGTAGTACAGACCCAGTAGGCGGTTGTTGATGAGGACGATTGCGGCAAGTAGGGGCGGGATGAGACTGAACGTAGCGTTCACCAGCGGCGGTAACGTCTCGCGTAGGTGGCTGTCGGCGATTTGAAACTCCTAGGTAGAATTCAGGATCAGTATATGTTTATACCTACAGTCCAATGCGCTGAGGCGTATATCGAGAATAGTGATCAAACATACCTCAGCAGCCCGGGCGACCTCGTCTTCAGCCTTGGCCAAGGCAGCCTCCTCTTTCGGGCCCTTCCCAGGTTTGCGCTGGATTTTGGCGGCCTTGTCCTGGGCCTTCTCGTAGTCGAGGCGGCGGTTTTCCCGTTTCTTGATGGTCTTGCGCAGGGGCGCGATGCAGTCGCGGGCATCGGTGGTGGGTTTGATGATGCGCTCGTCGATGGAGGCGATCTCCTCCATCAGGTCGACCTTGAGCTCGCCATAGGCCTCCTTGAGCTTGAAGGTGCGGTTCAGCTGCAGCTCGGGCGTTGGGGCCGTCGCCTTGACGTTGGTTCGATCTGAGCCGACGATGGGGTCGTAGAGGCCCTCATACTCGGTGACGATGCCCAGCTGTGTGTTGGTGAGGTTGATCCACGAGTCTCGCCATGATTTGGTGTGGTCGTTGAGCTGTTGGGAGGGTTCGAGATAGGCAATACGTTAGTTCCAATCTTCCGTCTCAAGGCTTCAAGGCCCGTCCTTCTCAGGGCGGTGGGACTATATAGTTGGACAGTCGTACCTTGGCAAGAACCTTGTCAATGTCTTCATAGTCGTTAAGCAATACGGAGACTTTGGCGTTGTCTCCCGGCGCCTTATTCAGGAGCTTCCCAAACGATCGTTGGACAGACTGCATGTTTCCTGCTTGCTTGTTCTGTGTCTTTATCTAGGGTGGGGAACCAGACAGGGCAAAAAAATGGCGGGGAATCCAAGCCCAGCGAAAGCTGACAGCAGTAGGGGGAGCAATAGTACTTGTTGGTAGCGGTATTAGGAAGGGCATTCGACATTCATCCGTCAAATCAATACACACTCCCTAGGTGCAATGAGACGAAAGAATTTCCAGGGTCGTATTCGAGGTTGTATAATATGACCAGATCTCTTATTATCTCCCCTTTCACATTGACCAAAAAGAAGCTGGCCAATGCGATGGATGCTCACGGTTTGATTTGAGGGTGAACGGAGAGGCGGTGCAGTCGGTTGGTTGATGGACGGACTGGCTAGAAGGAGCGGGATCCTGTGTCTGGTGCGTCAGGTTGAACAGACAGTGAACTTGAAAGAAAAAAGAGGCCAAGAACAGTAAGCAAGGGTATTAGTCGAGAGAGGAGTAAATAAGAATAATACCCGCAGATCAAGAACTAATAATAATTTGAGGTCAGGTAAGTATGTAGAATACAAACATCTGCAGGCAGGCGTCGAAGGTGGGAAGTAACAAGCGACTTTCTGCTTTCTGTAACTGCATATACGGTTCAAGTGGTTATACGAGCACAGGAAAATGGAAGAGAGCGAGAGACGAACAACTACAACTATCGTCTCACTGAGGGGTCGTTCCAGGGGGGTGAGAACAGGCAGCAAAAGGGCCTTGGCTAACCCATCCAATTTGGCCCAGCCACTTGCTGAACAGCTTCCACTCGGATCGCGGCAGTGGTTTGATACTTCAAAGTCTCTGTTGCTGTCGCACACATGGGCTTGCCAGGGTCGTACCCGTAATGGTCGTCGCGGTTAGCTAAGGTAGGTAGTAGGTTAGGTAGTATGTAATTAAGGTACCGGGCCCGCGGGCAGTATTGTATTGGCTTTGGATTTGACTTCTCTCACCGCAGTTACCAGGCATATTGCGACGTAGTCTTTCTTGCCACCACATCCGCATTATGCTTCTTCGTATGAAGCTATAAATGAGTATGCATGTATCTGCTTTACTGCTACTCAAATTGTGATCGAATTGCGTTGAGGACATGGGAACGGTGTACAGACTTCCCGATTTTCCATCATGGGAATGCCAACTTCTCCGTGCTGGGGGTCGGTCAAGCCAGCCAGTCCATCAATGGGTGAGTGGATCGAAACTACCTAGCCAAGAGAATGGAGCACCTGAGCCACGCTTTTACGATATTGCTCAATTTAGTAAGTGATATGGATGTGATGGGGGATCTAGTCAGAACAGAATATCTCGTACGTTGGAAACCGTTATCTTCTTATTTATAGAAACATATACATAACGAACAATGGATAATGCATAGTACTGCATGTAGTAGGTAATGCAGTATTGCTATATGTAATATTCTCCGGCACATATTCTCCCTGTTGGAACCTTGTTAAGACGTCGAAGGTTAAAGTGGCAATTAGGTATTCCCCCATTTGATTGATCAGTGTTGATAGCTAGCACGTGCTCTCGCGTATCGGTCGCGCCTACTTACTGAAGCACCGTCAAGCTTCAGTGGCCAGTGGATCTTATCGATAGGCAACTCAGCCACCAGTCGCTACGCGTCTAGATGCCTTGGATACACTCCGATTTACATCTATCTCATCTAACGTTGTCGATTCACTTGCAAACGGTTGAATCTATTGGATCATGTCATGTTTAGACGATGCGCAATAGGATAGGAACTCTTGGACGTTCCCCGATAAGGCAGCAATGGCCCAGCACGCCCCAAGTTCGGCGGCGTCCAACTCGGGTCAGGGTCAGCCAAGCGTTGCTCCAGTGCTCGAGTTTATATGCCTTTTCACTCATGATTTGAAACGGAAGCAGAAGCGCTGGCAAGATGGTCGTCTCAAATTTCACACTTTCAACAAGAGGATTATGGTCTATGATGAGCGGGGCAATTTCATCGGAGATTCGCACTGGCGTGAGGACTATGGATTTGGACCAGGTGAAGAGTTCCAGCTCGAGCGAGGTAGCGTCATGGTCGAAGTGGCCGAGTGCGTCGGCAGTACGCAGCAAGATCTATCCGAGCTCGTCGACAAACGCGTGCAAGAAAAGGTCCAACGGCAATCCGCTGCTGCCGCTCGCCATGCTGGCTCATCCCGTGCACCTTCACAGTCGGGGCCACTCCACTCACCTCCGGCCCAGGTCCAGCAACGTCACAGACCACTGCAGAACATGTTGGGGACCCCAAGTGGCCATTATGGGCGGGCGGTCGTGCCTGCTGAGTCTCCATACGAACTGAAACAGCAACGTGAACAAGCCAATGCAAATCAGGAAAGCTCTCGTCTCGCAAAACGGCGTCGAGAGGAGACCTCCCCAACGAGCAGCAAACAAGGATACGCACAGAATTTGTTCGGAGCTTCTTTGTCTCTGTCTGGGCGGCCTATGAGCAGCGCCCCTATGCGGCACAATCCTAGAAAGGTCTTACATGCGCAGCAAGACAACTCACCACCATCGTCATCAGAACCAAAAGAGACACATTTTGAAGATGAAGGATCGAAACATCCAGAGGAAGTATCAGCAACTAGGCGAGCGAGCGCTCTGCTTTCTATGGACGAGGATGCGTCGGACGCCGATATTGTTCCATTGGTAACGAAAACCAAGAAACATAAGTTGGGAGAATTAAGCAATACATCTTCTTCCAATATATCAAAGGGAAAGACCAGAAAAGACCCAATCTCCATTGATTACGATGCCCGCCGTCAAACAACCCAGGAGGCAGATACCATGGTTTCCGACGAAGAGATCAACAAGCAAAGACCGGTGACCGGCCGTACTAACCGCGATGCACTATCTTCGAAACGGCCAAGGACAAAACCAGTGGAGTGCGCGCCCACCCATGATAGAACTTCGCCAGAAGGAGTCCCAAAATTGACGAACAGTACTGCCAGTTCTCGTGTTTTGACAGATGTTCGCAACATAAAAACGCCAACGGTAACCTCCAGGGAGCCACCCACATTGGAGAAGATACCAGGGCAATCAGTTGCAGGACTAGGGAAACCCAAGGAATATGAAGAACCTCATAGTTCTTCAAAACACTTCATCGAGCTAGTCATAGAACCAAGAAAGAAAAGAGGGCTCATGATGTTGGCTGACCAGGGTGCAAGGAAGAAAGCTCGCAAAGCTACCTCGGTTGAGATGCCAGCTCCGTCCCTCGGCCGTTCCTTCTCATCTTTGGATGGGGAAGATCAGAAATCTGACCTGGAGCCTGCTCATCGCACATTGGGGAGAGGGGAAGCCGGGAAGAATGCACAAACAATGGATGAGGGCGGTCGCTCTGTTTCATCCCTCAAATCGGCACGAAAGGATGATGCAGCGGCAGCACCAGTAGCAACACGAAAGTCACCTCGTACAGAAAAGCTGACCGGTCCCTCAGGGCTGGCTGATGTTGGCTGGGGCTCTGGAGACGAGAATCTGGAGGAACGACTTCACGATAGTACTCAAGCGATAAGGGGTAAGAGCGACCCCCCCTCCGATCTCACGACACGAAGCACACGCGTTACATCGGCCTCGTCTAAAGACGAACACGTTCCAGATGAGCCAGTCCCTTGTACGAATTCGCGGGCAGACAGAGGACTCAAAAGAGTATCTAGTGAATCATCGGGGAAACCCCATCCTACTCTAGCGAAATTATCACGTAAAAGCATTCGAAGCCGGGAGATTATCGACTTCCCGTCTGATGATGAGTTCGATAGCTTGTCTGCTTTTCTAGCAAATTCCACGAGAGGGCAAGGTCTGGAACAACAGCCCACCGAAACGTCGACTTCGACCTCCGATGGGCAGAATCATGGGCCTCAGAGGGCCAAAGACAACATAGAACCGCTGCAGTATCTGGTCCAGTCCTCCGTCGACTCAGCCCTCGCTTCGGATAGAGTTCGCCAGGAGCAACAAAGACGGGTGGATGAGGCGAAGAAGATCCAGACCAAACAAGAAGCTGAGGCCAAAAAGGCCCGGGAAATGGAGGAAGCCAGACAACGCGAAGAAGCTAAGCAGCGTGAGGAGGCCAGAGAACGAGAAGAGGCTAGGCTGCGTGAGGAGGCTAGGCTGCGCGAGGAGGCTAAGCAGCGCGAAGAAACCAGGAAGCGTGAGGAGGCCAGAGAACGAGAGGAGGCCAGGCTGCGTGAAGAGGCCAAAAAGCGCGAGGCGGTTAGACAGCGCGAAGAGGCTAGGATGCGCGAAGAGGCTATGCAGCAGCGGGAGGAGGCCAAACTTCGTGAAGAAGCACTGCAGCGCGAAGTAGCTAGACTGCGCGAAGAAGCCAAGCAGCGAGAGGCGGCTCAGATCCGTGAAGAAGCACTACAGCGTGAAATAGATAGGCTGCGTGAAGAAGCTAAGCAGCGTGAAGAGGCTGAAAGATTCAGGCGGGAGGAGCAGGAGAAGGAAAAGGAAAAACGACAACAAGAGGAAGCCGAGCAGAAACTTCGTGAAGAAGAGGAAAAACGGATAGCAGAGCGGTCAGCAGTTAGTAGACTGCCTGCAAAGCCGGTGCTTCCCAGTTTTCGCCCTTTGACAGGATTGATGAACCCGGCCACGCGAGGAAGGAAAGCTGCGAGGCCATTGGATGCGGCGGGACAAGTACCGGAGAGCCTCCTGCCCTCAGAGTCACGGCCTATGCAGACTAGACCGCCTGTTACTGCTGCAGTCAGCACCATCACGGAGACGGCTAGAGAACGGCCATCTGCGCTGCCAGGCTTTTCAAAGGCCAATGGTGGGCCGTGGAGCATAGAAGCTTACGATCTCTTCCCTTTCACGAAACCTCGTTGATGAAGACAAAAATCATTGGGTAGGAGGGTATTTGCCCACTATGTGCCCGGCGACTTGTCAACATTACTAGCACGCAATTGTGTTGTCGAAATATTGAGCTGATAGGATAGGCTTGGGTATTGACTATGGATGACGCAGCACTTAAGGGAAAGTCGGGGAAATGTTATTCACGCGACAGACTATACCTCACTGCACTTTCTCTGGAGCCTGTCGCCCGGGGTGGGGAATCGCCGCATGATGCAAGGCGAAGACGCTCAGTGGATGGGTCTAGCGACTATGGGGGACGAGGTCAGCTGTGAAAAACTGCGGTACGACCTCACTCATGAGAACAATTACCATGAATGCCTAATTCCCTAGGTGCTCGTTGGGGTCAATACTCCAGCAGAAAAATAAAGCTCGGCCCGTGACATCTATCTGATATTCACACTTGCTCGCTGGGTCTCGGCACTGCCTCCCTCAAGTTTTACACCGAAATTTCTCGACGAGTGTCTCGAAGTAACCACCATGCATCAATATGCAGTACACAGTGCTGCGCCCCGTCGGGCTTCATCGCATCACATCCTCAATATAGGCTCAGATAACTGAAGTGTTCGAAGCAACAACCGAACATGAATGAATCGATTAAGACTAACCAAGTTGGTTTGCCTGATTTTCAAGGACTAGAATTGGGCGAGGGTGTTGTTGGCGGCGGGGTTGGGGTTGGGTTGACTGCAGGTTTTATCTACCTCATGTAGCCTTACGTGCAGGCGAACCATGATGGCAGTGTAAGCGCCCCAAAAGAAGGCAACTATCAGGCCACCTGAATGATGTCGACTTGTCTGCCTTGTCGAGATATGTCAGCCTTGAGCCTTGGGTCCGTCTCAGCAAGTGCTGTTTTTCCTTGGGAGGCCATCTTTATCAGGTTCGTCTTTTCTCAACTCGCCCCCACACTGCCCGACTTTCTTCCCTCCCATATTCCCTAGACACTGACTCTGGCGCAGCCTGCGATTTCTCATTCCGTGACGGTCTGCGAAGTGCCACCCGGATACAAGTTTGTTTCGCAAGAAGGCTCCCGTGTTTGCCCATAGACTACTTATCATCATCTGCGAGCATCTGTGGTCGCATAAACTGTGCTAATGGAAACGCACCTTAACGAAGAACCACAGGGAATTGCCAGGGGGCATTCTACAGGGTCTCGGGCCAGATCGCGACAGGGCCCAAGGATAGTCTTTGAACCTACAGCGCACCAACAAACTGTCTATAACAGAATCCGGGATGAGTTAGATCGACAGCAATGTCATAGCCACTCTCAATCTCTATTGAAACCACCCAATCCCAAAGCTGTACCCATACCCCGAGCACGTAGCAGCAGTCGTGCCCGGGGAAGTGTATCTCCCAGTCCTGTCGCAGAAGCCCCGAGCCAGACATTCCCAGAGTCATCTGAGCCCGGCAAACGGCCTCGAGGTCGCCGAGGTGGCCCGCTGAGCGCCGAGACAAGACTGAGGACCGCTGTCAAACGCTCGCTGGGTTTGGTATGCCCGACTTGCAAAACCCGGAAGGTGACGGTACGACTAGACTATTCGTTTTTGGTCTTATATTTGCCTTTCAAGCTAGAGTCGCTAATGTGATCCGCGTAGTGCCTTTGCTACGACCTATCCAAACTCGAAGAGGCTTACCTGGCCAGTCAAAGGTCCTCGACGCTACTGCCGCGACCAGCCCTCGAAAATAGTCATAGAGTCAGGTCACTATCGCAAAGCACCACCAATGACTACCTGCCCTGGTTGGCCCCCGAGGGGGGAGAACCAACACCGCCGCATGAGTTGGCCGATTCGGATCTTGACGAACCACTGAACTCGCCACAAGCCCCAGTTCCGAGGTTGGACGTCCATAGATTCGCAACTGAGTTCAACGTGGACTCGGTCCGGACTGGTTTCGGCACCCTTTCCACATCGAACACGAGTTACTATAACCCGGGGCTCGGGCCTATAACTCCATTCGAGAGCATTCCGCAACCCTTCGCCATAGGAACTGAGACCCAACCGTGCTACTCTGGGCGCTGGCGTTGCGAATTTCCTGTCCAACCCAACGCAACTTCTCCTACCACTCAGGCGAGTTGCTGCTGGTCGGGCCCGCTGGCCGAGCTGGAACAACACTGGAGATGTGAACACCACGCATACCGCGATTCCATCATCTCGTGCCACTGCTTGCAGTGCGGAAACATCCAGATGGTGGAGGAACCGCCGGACCGGTGTGAATCGCAAGCTTGCTCATCGCTTCCCAGGCTGTGGAAAAGGTGCATGTTCGGTCATACCCTGGTCGAGTCGACAATAGCTTCAACTCCGGCCTTGACCACTGGCGACTCCGAGTCGGTTTACTCGTTTGACCGTGTCAGTCCCTACGAGTAGAACCACAAGTTGGCCATTATGTCTCACAATCACTGTCGATCTTTCCGTCGATATCGGGTTCTGACCTGCCACCACTTCCTACTCATCCTCGAGTTCCACGACTTTTGCCTGGCGCCCCAGCTATCATCCAGCTTTCTCGCTCTTGTGTTTTTTTCTCCCTTTCTGCCATGTATTTCTTATAGAATGAAGCGCGTTTCGAATTTGCCATGTATATACCCTATACCCATATTGCAAGTTGAGGAGGTTTTCGATTAGTCGCAAAGCATTTGTGCGGGGATGGATTATAATGAGCGATTGGGCGGTAAAGTTATGCCGGTAGCCAGCCGGGCGAATCATTGTCGGTTAGAGGTGACCTGGGATCACCAAGTGTTTGTGTGTGTGTGTGTGTGTAGGATATTGTGTAATTGGTGCATTTTGTGGCTTATCCCCCTTCCGCCTTCCGCCTCCCTTGCTCCTCGTTCACCGCTTTTCTCCGTCGGCTTTCATTGCATTGTGAATCGAAAAGATACAGTAATGGTATGGATTTTCGAGCTATTTCGACTTTCTACAAACATGTTAATGTTCCTCTAAAGTGTCCGCTCCCCCACGTGTCTGTAGATGTTGTAATATACGTAAGTAAGCATCGGGAAACCGCCGTGATAAATGGTAAGACCTGTACTCCTAGTCGCTGAAGCCTCTAGTGAGCATGCAAGTCCGTCATGTACTTCTCGTATCCTCAACCGTGGTAAAATCAACCAAAATGAAAACCATCAAGGTAGGACTGCGTGTGTTCTATCGTCAGTATAGCGATTAAAGCCCCACGTTCCCCAGGATCTTGGTGAGTGCGCAACATAGCGGGGCGGCTGTAAACCATGTCTTCGTCGGTTTCGTTTTTTTTAGGTTAGGCGTGAGAGTAGGATGATGGACGCCGGATGACTCAACCCACCTGCCTGCCACCCACCCCATTTCCCTCTACTGTAGTGCTGTAGTGCTGTAGTAGTACTGTAGGACCATTCCAGTTGCATGTGCGGTTGTTTCTGCATGGTTAGATGATTAGATGATTAGACGGCAGGCCGCCCTGCCCTCGCTAAGAAAGAACAAAACCGCAACGGGGTTTCGCTCGACGAATCAGCAGTGTCGGTCGTTTCGCTGCTTATGGTGCAGCGGACCCTCGTATCCAACACGTCCAGCTCTGCATACTGTATGTCGTACAATGGATGATAGATGTCGTCGCTTCTCATCTCAGACAATTGTGGTTTATTTCGGCCGAGCTTTCTTTGAGAATTCGGCTGGCTCATGGAAAGAAGGCAATGAATGTTGAGGTTTCGGTAGAAGGGGGAGGGCCGACATTGTTTTTCTTATTCTCTCTTTTCTCGCAAATCATAGCTGCAGGAACACGAAAATGACTACCTAGCTCCTAGGTATATCGTAGGGGGATGGTCCGGGGTAAATGGCCTCAAATAAGACGATGGCTTCGGCTGCGACAGCCCATATGATATGCCCATATACCATTTCATATATCGAATACCAAGCTGATTGACAGCAGCAGGGTGGTTTGTGGGTCATGTTGGTCTGACTGAGTCACGCCGGATTGGCGAATAAAAGGATGCTTTCTCTCGCCGGGAAAGATGCTGTGCTACGCAGAGTCTAGTCGGCATGGGGGGGTAATGGAGGGTAATGGAGGGTAAGCCGTCAAGTATCGGTACCTGTCGGTTTGGCGAAAAGTATGGCGTCTCTCACTGAGTGCTTGGCCGACCAAAGTCTCTGGGAGATTGGTGCTCAGCCCTTTCCACCCCCCTCCAACGACGGGGCCAATCACGGAGGCCGAGCCAAAATCCCAGGCCTTTCCTAATCGAGCTCGCCGTGATGCGGTCTCCACGCTGCGCCATGTTTGGTGCATTTGCTGCATGAGGCTTTGGTCAGTCTAACAATCTTGAAGCCTGTCGCGAACCTGAAATACTATGACTCCCTCCCGAACTCCATCTGCTCGGTTCTTCCCTCTTCTACTTCATATTATTCAATCGATAATTCAATTGAAACCACATCGTACCTATCGTACCCATCGTACCCATCGTACCTTAGGAGTATCCCGTGAGAGTCGAGATCCGAGATTCGATCATCCCGAGACTCGAGTCTTTGCTCCAACTACTGCCTAGTCGAGGGCCACCCACCCCTGGACAACTCACTGACTAACTTGGTTGGCTTGCTGCTTCTCTCACTACGGCATCCCCAAGTATCATCACGAGAACAACTAACCCCATCCTTGTTGTTATACCACATCTCGAGGATAGCTTTGTTCAAGTTGGCGAACCTACCTACTTTCCTCGTTCGCCCCCCCCAATCCGATCCCTCCGCCTCATCTCCAAATGGCTGACATGTCGAGAAACTGCTCCACCACCTCCCTGGTGGGCTTCTCTGTTTACCAGCCGGCCCTGGGCGCTCCTTTGCAATTCGTCCCCGAGATGGGCTCCAAGGAGTTGGATGACATGATTAGCGCGTACGTCCCTGGCCCTGCCTCCATATTGGACAAGCGCACCGCCGTGTCTCTGGAGTTCTTCGACTACACCATCCACACCGGCGAGCTCTTCAAGTTCTTCTACGTATACTCCCCCGTCTCCAGCAGTGCTTCCCCTGCCAGCTCCGGCATGCACGACTCCGGCTACGGCTCCAACTTCAACACATCGCCCATCATGTCTGAGAGCCAGTGGACACAGACCATGCCTTCGGCCTCTGCATCCCCGGCCAACGTGCGAAAGTCGTCCAAGAAGACGGCCTCTTCGGTCTCCAAGCCCCAAACCACCACCGACTTCTCCCACCTGCCTGGTTTCTCCATCATGACCAAGGACGGTCAGGATGTGACCAACTCGGTTTCGCGCGGCTGCAAGACCAAGGAGCAGCGTGACCACGCGCACTTGATGCGCATCATCAAGGCCTGCGAGTCTTGCCGAAAGAAGAAGACTCGGTGCGACCCTAGCCACCGGAAGGCAGCCAAGGCGCTGGGCGCCTCGGAATCCAATGGTCGTGGTTCCAAGGCTAAGAAGGCCACCGCGACAAAGTCGGCAAATGTA
Source organism: Apiospora arundinis (assembly GCA_039105305.1). Taxonomy (NCBI): domain Eukaryota; kingdom Fungi; phylum Ascomycota; class Sordariomycetes; order Amphisphaeriales; family Apiosporaceae; genus Apiospora; species Apiospora arundinis. Next base: position 1,343,595 of record JAPCWZ010000002.1, on the reverse strand, counting down.
GCCTCGATGAAGGCAGAGCCTGTTGTGGCTCCTTCGAGCTTCGCCTCAAGCGCAACTGGCTCGTTTGCTCTTGACCAGAGCTTTGCAAGTGCGTCGGATCCCGTCACTGACGGCTGGGACCAATTCATCCAGTATGACGAGGAATACGCCGAGACAATTCCTCAGGACTACGACTTCTTCTACGACCCGGCCGGATACTTGTCCCCGTCGGTATCGAACACTTCGTCGCAAGTTCCGTCACCTCTTCAACCGACCACGCCACCCAGTGTGGCAACGCCTGGCCAGCTATTCGTACCAGCTGATGCTCCTACATTCTTACAACCAGTTTCCCGAGAACGCATGGACAGGGTCGATGTTAATGCGAATGCGACTGATTCCGGTCTACCACAAGTACAGCCGCTGGATAGCCGTGCTGTACTGGTGCATCGTGATATCGCGAGCTCTGACGCCTATGGTACCGACTTGGGCCACAAACCAATGCTGCCGTACCTCGCTGGGGACGCTGCCGATGTTGGCAACAACTATGTCGACTTCAACCTTTACTCGCCGGCTTCTTCCTTCTTGGATGAAGATCCAGGCCAGTTACAGGATATTGCAGTGTCCTCTGGGGCTAGGTATCACTCCAGTCAGCGCTTCTACTCTAGCCAGTGGCTAGATCAAAGTAGGGCCGGCACGCTCTCAGATCAACTGCTCGCCACTGACTCGGGACATCATGTGGGAGACTCAACACTGACATCCCACGAGGGCGACAGGCTTGTCGGTAATGCCACCGCAGCCAGCTCACGCCGAAGCGGCACAACGACTGCTCACAGCGGTTTCGCCACGAGCAGTTCAAGCACAGCCGATATACTGTCGTTCCAAGAAAGCGACAGGCTTACCGGGAATGCTTCTGTTACCAACAATGCTGCAATTGCCAACAATGCCGCTGCTGGCAACAATGTTGCTGCTATGAGCTCACGCATTGCCTCGGTCGATGACGATGGCGATGGCGACGCCAACAGAGTAGAGCTACGACGCCGTCCTGGCTCACTCACAAGCCAGAAACTATCTACCCTGGCTGTTCAGAACAGCCTGGGCGACCAGAAATCTTTGGTGGACTCCATGACAGGCCTCCAAGCCTGCCAGGATAGTCATGCTGAATCTGGTACCGCTTCGGATCAGTCACGAGCAAGACTCCAGTGCAGCCAAATTAGCCAAGCCAGCTCCGATACGGCGTCGGATCAGTCTCTAGCTGCTCTCGCCATATGCGCCGCCATAGTTGTGGTGTCGAGCATACTTTCCAGCTACGTGAAAACATCACTGCAATGGCTGGATGGTGGTGTCCAACAAGACGCGTGCAACAAGACTCATGTGGCATTGCCTCTTGCTCTCGCAGCGGTCGCTCTCTCAAGCATGCAAACAGTTTCCCAAAAAGCTCTTGGTAGCAAACAGGACTTGCATGCCCGGAACCATTCCAGATGGGGCACACGGCTCAGCGGAGCAGTCAGCTCTTGGAAGGGGATGGGCTCTTCCTTGCCTTCGTCTTTAGCAGGGCACTTGCAGCGGGGGATTCTTGTTTAAGCCTCTCTTCATCTTGAGAGTTACAGCGAGCGTTGGTTTTTATTTTCATTTTGAGCGGGCATCACCCTGTATCATATTATGTACCTAGTTTTCTCCTTTGGGAGCCTTGCTCATCATCCACCTAGCTTGCCAGAGCACAGAAGTTGCTTGGCATACATACAGCAGGTACAGATAGAGAGAGAGGCTTGATGATGATAGACTACATTGACCGAAAGTGCGGTCACATAATACCTATATATACAATCCATTTTTTGGGATGAATTACCTACCTGACGAGTTCCTTGTGCTTCAAGTGTCTACATGTACATACAATGAAGATACTCAGGTAACAGAAGGCACGACAGGTGGGGTGCTGATGGCTCACTTGTAGTGGTACCTACCAGTGTCTGCGGGGCTACCCTAAGGTTAAAGGCCAAGCTAGAAAGTACATGTAGAAATTTAATCCTTGGTGCCGCCTTCTAGATTGGGTTCATGTCGACTTGCTACTGGCAGAAATTTCTCGGGTCTATGGTTATAGTATCAGACGTATAGGTCTGACTATTTTCTGTAAGGGCTGTCGCTTTATGCTACTATCAGTATATACTGAACTCTTATCTTGTCTTTTTGCCGAATCGCTGCCTATTTTGTCTGCTTTCCGAGTGGCTCCCATGTCCAAGTATATTTACTCTATTACATTACTGTTTGCTGATCCAACCAAACCCAGTGGGTGTTTCTGTTTGACTTGAAACCACTGAGAGCGGGCGAAGGTGTAATAGAGCAACAGCCACAGCCTATAGTGAAGGTCAATGATGCAGTTTGGACTGGACTGGGCAGCTTAGATCCAATTGGTATCAGTAGACGACGAGTGAGTGTCCTTCGAGGCGTTGATTGCTGGTCCATCCCATATTGGATCTGACTGGATCTGCATCACCGAGGGGCACTGGCCGATTGATTGATTGATTGATTGACTGACGGACTGGCGGACTGACGGACTGATTGATTGATCGGGAGGGAAGGAGCCATTCATCCATTCAATCACTCAATTACAACCGCAACTGCAACTGCAACTGCAACTGAAAACTGCACCGGAAACCATGGCGGGTAACAACCAGGCAGGTTCAGGTGCCAGCCCAGACTCAGGTCCAAGTCCAGGTTTCGGTTCAGGTTCAGGTTCAGGTTACATCACCAACTTTTGGCAAGCACTGTTTGCATCTTTGATTCAACTGCTTTCCCGCGTCTTTCACGTCAAGTCTGGGGACACCAGCTCGAAACAATCTCCTCCTGAACCTGCTTCCGCGACTCCATCTCCTCATTCCGGCTCGTCTTCTGCCGATGCAAACCACCAACCAGCCATCGTCGTCAATGATACTGAACCTGCTGCTGCACCCGTTAACGGTATTGACACTGCCACCACCACCGCTGCACCGTCTCAACAACAAGGACATCCTCGCAGCGACTCCGATTTGGAAAAAGGTGATCCGCTTTTAGATGAAGCCATGGCGGCTAAGAAACGTGGTGGCCAGAAACGCACTGCTGCCAAGGTGGCCAACGGCTCCAACCAAGTCGCCAACAACGCCCTCGCCCTAACCCAGCAACAGCAACAGCAACAGCAACAACTGCGGGAAAAGGAAACTGTCGGCCCTGGCAAACCCACAGTGCAACCTACTGCTTCGGCGGCTCTGCCTCTTAGCAAGCCCTCTTCTACTGCTACACCCTTGAGCACCAAGGATGACAACCAAGCAAACTTCAAGCAGCAGCCGCAGCAGCAACTGCCTGTTAGTCAACCGCTGAGTGTCGTATCTACGTCTGACAAGAACCGTGAGCGCCAACTTCCCACCAAGGAACTGAGCAATGATACCGGCGACAATGTCTCTGCTGCGGTTGCCCCTACTACTACCATGACTCCCTCTGCAAATGTTCGGGGGGCACCGAAACCCACGAGTCCCCAGGCGCCACTTTCAACGGTTGTTGTACCAACCACGAACCAGTCTGAGATCCAGACTTCGGGTAGCCACAGCGCGGACGGTGCACAAAACACCGACCCTTCCAATTTGCCCGCCCTGCAACGCGTCTCGCCCATTGACGCCAATATGGACCAGGCCACGGCGACTCTCGAGGCGCTTAATGTCGACGACAAGCCAGGCGCCAAGCAGGACTTGGACAAGGATTCGGCCGCCATTGAGGCCGCCGCCGTGCCCCTCGTCGTCGCTGTCCCGGGACTCAAGCAGCCCATCATTCCCAAGCCGCTTGCTCCTTTGGTAACGCCCCCTAGTCAGGTGTTGCCTGGGCTCATCGAGCCTACTACCGAGGAAGGCAAGATCGAGCGGGCGCAGCATCTCAAGTTTATGAGAGACGCTCTTGCTATGGTAAGTGTGACATGTCCTTGTTCTACGCCTTCCTTCTTGCTTATTACCACGTGCACCCGTCGGTGACAGTCTTTATGACTACTGTCCACAGTGAAGCCATGGCCCGGGTGGCATGACATCCACAGGTTTCGGATCATGTAGCAGTCCTCATACTTCAAGATTTCTTGTACGTAAAAATGGGGAAAACAATACTAACAACTCTGAACAGGGACAACTCGCCTTGAACACGAATGAGACGCCTGTCGGCTGCGTGCTTGTCTACCGCGGTCGCACTATCGCGAAAGGAATGAACGCGACTAATGTGACACGGAACGGAACTCGCCATGCCGAGTTCATGGCCTTGTCTTCTCTGCTCTCTCATCAACCAGACGCCGACGTCAAGGACGACTCGGCTCTGGATGAGTCGAGCTGGGGTGACGTCGACCCTACTGACGGCCACATCTACCCCTATGGGCAAAAGCTGCATCCTTCACCCAAGGTCAATCGGTCCATCATATCGGAATGCATTCTCTATGTTACAGTCGAGCCCTGCGTCATGTGCGCGTCCCTCCTGCGACAACTCGGCATCAAGAAGGTCTACTTTGGTGCCGTTAACGACAAGTTTGGTGGTACAGGCGGTGTGTTCCGAGTCCATATGAACTCGAAGCCAGTATCCAGACCCGATGACCGGCCATATCAGAATGGATATGGCCCGGTTGATGCTGAGAAGATTACCCGCGGCCGCGCTCAACAAGATACCCGAGACGATGAAGATGGTGATGGAGGCAATGTTGAGCCTGGATACCCTGCGGAGGGTGGATACCTACGAGACGAAGCTGTCTCTTTGCTGAGACGGTTCTACGTTCAGGAGAATGGCCGAGGTAAGAAAGCAACCCCCATTTCCTGGTGACAGAAAGGTTCGGATAATTATACTAACCGATGGAAAAGCGCCTCAACCTCGCAAGAAAGAAGGCCGAGCTGCACGCTTGTATGCTATGGAGAACCAGGCGAATGGCACAAGCTCGTCAGAATTCTCGGAGGCGATGGCCGCCCCCGACACGCCCGTGGACACCGAACCCACGTCGGCGGACCAAGAGGATTTCCCCGCCGACGCAGCTATTCCCTCCAAGATTAATGTTGTTCTTCCCCCACCCCCTCCTCCTCCTATCCAGGAGTAGTGAAGAAGAAGAAGAAGAAATGGTATATTCGGGTTTTCTTGGGAGATAATATTCGGCCACAAAGGGGTTCTGGACCCCCAGGCTTCGTCTATGATGTATCATCAAAAACCCCTCGCCCAAAGTCAAAACATCGCATGGAAATATTAGTGTAGGCATTGATAGGCTTTTGATGGAATGAGGAGTTATCGACTTGATTCTAAAGGGAGGTGAGTCGGGGGGATACCACTACTACCATAATGGCGTAGGTTGCATCACTTGGCTTCCAGATTGGGCAACTTAGCACGAGGGAAATAAGGCTAGCAAGTTAGTTATCAGAAATTGACAAGCCTTCCTCATGTACGTGCCATGCTGTATAAAAGCGAGACTGTGACGAAGTTGGCAGGTAAGGTTGATCGGCTCTGGATTTGCCAGCACTTGAACACGGCATTCACTCACTGTAACTGGCCAGAATATGCGAACGGCAACAAGCACACCCAGACCCTATTCGTTCCCAGAGCATCTGATTGTTTTCCCAATTGGGGCTATCTACCTCATTAAACTATAGATACAATGTGAATTAAGAAGGAAAGCACATACATATACATATAGGCAATAAACATCCCGTCACATACATACATCATGATGATGAAAAGGAACTTTGCGCCAAACGTTTATGTAATGCCAGCCAATAGATTATTCCCTCCTTTAGCGACAAAAAGGTAGGAAGGAAGGAGGACAGGACTATCTCCCAACACCTCTCAATGCTTTGCTGCTGCTGCTGCTGCTGCTGCCAATATGAGCGCGCCTCTTCCCTTCTATTTCCTCTTCTCTACTTCCCTATCCCTCTCTCTTCCTTATAGTACCACAGCTCTATCGCTGGTGACGCAGCGAAGAGGGGTATAGACGCAGGCACAAGACACAGCAAGGGCAAAAAGAAGCAACGCAGGCGGCAACAGCAACAGCAGAAAAATAATAACAAAAAACCATGTCAACCATAATACGCCTGTGACGCCTTGAGTTTATGCCTCTTTCCTTCCTTCCTTCATTCATCCCTTCCACTCCTCAAATGATGACAGTCCAAAAGGATAAATAATAGAACAACCAGAGAGCTACCTCCTAAAATACAATTGATGTCTGCAAAATGGACAAATTTTGCTTCTTTCCGCTGCGGTATCTTATATACGTGGCGCGGATGACTGAGCAAAGGGCCCCCTTGGGCCATTTGCAGCTCTCGGCCTTTCCTTGTGCGCCTCTCCCTGTGTGCTTAGGATATATGGGGTATGGTGGTGGTAGTTGGGTAGAGTGTAAGTTGAAGAAACAAACTCATTTTGGTCGTTTAACCTAGCGTTGAGTGATAGGTGGACCGTAATAGGAAGAGACATGATGGCATTGATGAGAATGACTTGTCGTTTATACCAACTGGTGATGTCTTGTTCATGCCGCAATCTTGGACGGCGATTGTACCAGTCGGATCTTCGGCGAAACGCGCGGCAGTTCCAAGCCCTTCCTAGGGGTTGTGGAGGCGGCCGCCGCCGCCGTTGCGCTCTTCCTCGGGCTGCCCCGCGTCGGAGTAGGCTTCTCCTTGGCAGCGGCCAACGCCGTCTTCTTGGCGGCCGAGGCACTCTCCTGCGCGTCTTGGTTCTCCTCGTTGCCCGTGGCGGCCACAATTGTCAGACTCGACTTCCGCGACACCGACTTCTTGGGGCTGGTCGACTGGCGCTTGCTCGTCGATGCTGCTGCCGGCTTGCCTTTGCTGTACGTCTTGACTACGGTCGACTTGCGCTTAACAGTCGTGACCTTTTTCGCAGACGCAGGCGTAGCGGCTCCCTTGGCGCCACCCTTGGTGTTCACGGAAATGGTGCTCACGGTCTTCTTGACAACCTTGGACGCCACATTCTTAGCCGCCTTCATACTGGCGCTCGAGACGGATCGCTTCACCGGCTTGCCACCAGTAGGTGTCTTGATCTTTCGCTTCTTGGCGGCACCGCCGGACTTGTCCTCTTTATCCCCGATCAGCTCTTGGAGCTTGCGCTTTCCGGCCTTGACACCCTCTTTGACCGTCTTCTTGAGATCTTGCTTGGAAGGCTTGGCCTCCTTTACTTCCTTGGGTCGGGGACCCAAAACGCCACGACAGTTGGGGCTACCACAAAGACACTTTTGCACGTTCTTAGCCGAGAAGGGGTCAAAGTTGTAGTCGTATGTCAGCTCTTCGCCTGTCATGATGGGCCGATCTCCGGCAAACAGCGCCATACGCGGTTGTCCGGACACGATCCATTTGATCATGTGGCAATTGGGACTGCATGAGTGATTGACGAAACGCGCGATACTACCGGTCGTAGCGTCAATAATCATGTTCTGGTCAAAGGACATCAGGTAGTAGCACTAATATCACGATGGTTAGTCACGTGACCATAGGTAGATCGGATGGTATATTGTCCATCACTTACCTGATTGTCCTTGTACTTCTCGTTCATCCGGCGGTCACACTCCTCTTCAGTGATGATCTCACCAGTATACTCCATGATTATCTGGCCAGGCTCGAAACAGCGGTTGGCCCGGATTCCGTAACCGCGGTCGGATGTCTTGACCACCTCGACACCCACGCGGTACTTACCGCCAGTCTTGACACGGTCTGTCAGCCTAGAAAATGCCCGGTTCTGGCAATATTTGGAGCCAGAGTTGCAGTTGGTATCATCACACTCGTATAACATAATGCGGTTCTGACAGCTCTCGGCACAACCGTCTTCAGGTGTACATACACACTTGGACTGATAATCCTTGAAGTGCGGGGTTTTCTTCCAGTAGGCTCCAGCACCGCCCACGAAACGGTCTAAAAGATCAGTCAGTACCTAAGCTACCAATATCCGAGGTGTCCGGGAGAGGGGGCAGGAAAGCATACTTTTTGTCATGGTGCGCCAGCCTTCAGGCTTGGGTTGCCCCGGGGGAAGCGGGTTGCACACATCGTAAGGGAGCTTGAAGTCTTTGCCCTGGATCAAAAGACGAAGGCCATTAAACATGGGGGACGGTAAGACCGTGTTGGGCTTTTCGCCGACCTTGGGGACCAACTCAGGATATTCGGCTATGTTCTTTTTCTCGGCAGGTGTCAGGCTCTTGAATATATCCAAGGGTGCATCCTGGCCCGAGTAGAGACCCCTGTCCAGCCATTTCTTATTTTGTTTGCGCCTGAAGATAGAAGGCTCGGGAGTAAGCTCAAAATCTGCTTGGGGCGCAGGCTTGGGAGCTTCCGTCTTCGGCTCGGTCTTGACCTTCTTCTTGGGCGGCTCTGGTTCATCAGGGCCCACGAGCTTGCCCTTAGCCCAAGTACTGTACATGACAGGCTTGGTGTCAATTTTAGCAAACTCGTTCGTGTCCTGAAGTTTTCGTAGCTCTCGCGGGATGTTGGAGAAGCTCCTCTGCATGGCTTTCTTGCCCTTCTTGCCCATGGCGGTCATTTTCTGGGTGAGAGACTCCATGATAGGGCCAGCCGAGCGCGTCGAGACCCGTCTTGATACCGGCTCAGGCGAGCGTGCGCGCTTCTTGGGGTTTTTGATCTCGGGGGTGTCGAGGGTCTTCATGCTCCACTGCATGTTCAGCGCATTGATTCCATCTTGAACCATCTCCCCGGCCTTTTGGGCCACGCCGTCGATGCTGGCGTCTGCGCCATCTTGGTCGTCGGTTGGTAGAGTGCCTGAAATAGTTCTGCGCTTGTGATCGTTGATAATGTCGCCCTTGGAGCGTCGCTTGCCGTGAATGGCCGTGCCACTCAGCTTGGCAATGTTGTAAACTGGCTCGCTTCGGCGGGCGCGTCGCGACCGACCTTGTGAGGGCGTCTCTGTGGGTGTTTCGGCGGGCGCAGGAGCAGAGGGCTGGGCAGGCTCGGAAATCTGTTCTTCTGAGGCGTCCTTGTGGGATTCGTCTTGTTGGATGTCGCAGGTAGTTGTAGTCTCTTGGGTAATAAGCACCTTGTGGGTCTCTACAGCAAGGTTGAGGTGCAGAGGCTCAGGAGTGGTTTGAGCCTCGACCGACTCGTGCACGATTTCGTCAATTGGGTCGGAAGCAATGTGAAGGTCGTTCTTAGAGCCATCCGAAGCTAAGCTCATACTGTCGGCGACTGTGGTTGGGGGGGTCGAACTGAGAGACGCGACTTGGGAGAAGGTGTCGGCTGCACCACCCAAGCTCGACTCCGACGACATAGCACGCGTCGGAGGAAGAGTAGCCATGGTGTATAGAGAATGTTGCGAGGTATAGTCGCGACAATAGCTCCAATGGCAAAGGGGTGGGTGTTGTGGTGGGCGAAACTCACTTGGTTAATCAAGTAAGTTGGGGGATAGGATCGTAGGCTCGACGCGTTGAGTCGAGGAATGTATGTGTTGGTTTACCACTTGTGGTAGTTGAGTAGCAGCAGGTAGAGTGGATGCCAATGAGTGCAAAGACAAGGTTATGATAGGCTGGGGGCGGGATCCAAAGTGGTTCCGCTAAGGCCCTGCTCCTAATAAGGTATTGCTGCACCTGCAACTGCAACTGCACAAACGCGACTGGGGGGGTGTGGTTTGTCTAGGAAGTGGGTATGTGTGTGTGGGAATGCCTGAGTCTGAGTGGTGTGCTTGCGGGCTGGCTGCTGTCCCTGTCTAGTGTCTGGTGTGCGGCGTGTATGGGGGAAAACCGCCGGGCACTTATTACCTAGAACAACCGACAAAAGTAAATAGCGGGAGGAATCAGGAGACGGCCGGGATGGGGGGATCAGTCAAGTGAGTCGAGGGTGTGGAAAAGGGAATGGCGGTGTTCTGGATATTGATTGATCGACCAAACAATACCGACCGACAATAGTACATAAAGTGTCGAACAGAAGAAGATGCAGGCTGAAAGAATTAAGCAACTCCTTCTATACCTACACTCAAGATTCTGGAATGCAATTAACCGTCTCCACTCTCGCGTGTTGAAAAAAAGGGTGACGGACAATCAGTTCCAGTACTCGTAGAACATTTGGTGTCTGGCTAAGGTTGTCGATGATGATCGGAGATAAAAAAACAGATCAACTCGGGTCAGGAGAGGTCACAACGAGAACCAGAATCAGAGTCGGCTGCTACAAAGTTGCAGTTGATGATGATGACTCGAGACGAACCATGTCAGACATGCGTATTTGACTGGGGAAAAGAAGGAACCTGGCAATTGCTTGCTGGTCCAGAAGGTCGTTGGAGTGAAGACACAGAAGACCAAGACTCTCGTATAGATTACGATATTGAAGTTTGGCGGTTGGTTGGCTATGTGCCAGCAAGAATAATGGTGGTGGTGGTGGTGGTTGTGGTGGAAGAATGTAGATGGGTGCAAAACCCGAAATGTGGCTGATGAAAGGAGTGGGAGCGTGTTGTGTGTGTGTGTGTGTGTGTGTGTCGTGTCGTGTCGTGCTGCGTGTGTTGGTGTTGGACCGTGGAGATGGCCAAAGGGATGATGAGAGGAGGGTTTTTGGGTGGAGGGAGGAATTGGGACCAAGAGACGAAAAAATTGGATGGAGGATGAAAGTCGGGAGAGAGACTGTGAGAGAGGAGAGGGAGAGGGGTCTAATCACAGTTTCGGCTACGGCACAATCAACGGAAGCGTGGGAGAGGCCAAAAGACCAAAAGGCTGGGGGTTTGATGGCATTAATGCCTTCCTCTAGAAAACAAACGCATGTCGATTGTTCACCCCTTAAATCGAAGGTCCCAACTGCACTTCATCTCGACAGACCTGCCCCCGATTGTCCCTACCCAGTCAGAACCCAGTCCGGACGGTCCGCCCATGCCGCCCTCATCTTTCAACCTCTCCTCGTCCATCTTGTCCTGGTATGAATCAAGGGGACTTGGTATGATAATGATAGTAAGCCTCCGAGCTTATAATAGGCTCGCTTCAACTCAGGTGCGTCTAGTCAACTACATGATATTCTAGTCAATTGGGGAGGGTCATGGAAATCGTGCTATAGAAAGCGTCCCAGAGTCTGGCACTGCACGCCGTATTTCTCTCCTCCTCGTCATCGTCCATGTCGGGCCGCATCCAGGCTTCAGGGGCAGTATATGGGAGCTTGACCCTTGGGCCAGGAAAAGTGGCGGGTTAGAAACATCGAGCACGGATGCAACGGAATAGTGTATAGGCGTCTACTAGACATGTATGGTTCGGCTTGGCTGGGGTGCAGTCCGGGATGGAAATGGCCATGGTGATGGGTTGTGGCCATTCTCGCCTAGTTCGCCGGCATCGAAGAAGGAAGGAATCCGAGGTGAGTGTCTATCTTTTTGGTGGAGCACTTGATGTGGAGGGGGCTCGGTCGCCGCATGGAACGCCAACTAGGCCATGGTTATGCCTAAGTGACACTCGGCTAGATCGCTCGCAATCGAGGCATCGGGCCAGTACGGACTTGATCATCTATAAATCTCGGTATGAGGCTTGTCCTACAGACGGCTGATTGGATCAGACGAGGCGCCCTCGAGGTGATCACTCGCAGCCTGGATGACACCTTGAGCCGCCATGTGCACCTTGACATCGGCAACCAGGGTGTCCATGAACACTCGGCCATAAAAACCCCAATACAATCAACCAGGTCCTAGAAACAGGTCATATCAAACAGTCACCATCACAAGATACCGTATATCCGTTTTTAGAAGGCCTTGAATCCCAATATCGTCATTGGCCATCTGAGACTAGCATCTCCGGGATAGCAGGCACGACGCCCGGCATTTGCCACTGGCTAGTTCTTATGGGTATGCATTCGCCTTGTTTCTTTCTTTGCCCTGCTTTCTGGGAGCAAATGCTAAGTCATACTATCTCCTTTCAGATAAATGATGAGTGAGTGTCATTGACACATACTGAACAACAATGTCGTAATTCCACATCCTTGTTGGACATCGGACTCCCGACTACCTGACCACGTCTCGTGGGATCCGATAGACCACAGCCCGTCAATATAAAAATCAGCCCATCGTTTTTCTTCCTTTGGCTATTAGCAACTCACCAAGTTGATATTGATTGGCTGTATGTTGACTCAGGGGGTCTTGATATGGATATGTGGACAACAGCAAGCTTCGTGATATCTTTACCAGGCGTTACCATATTGCTGATTCCCTGGCTAAACTTGGACGCCGCCTTTTACAGCTTCATGGTACTTGATTCTCTTACTTGAATGTGATACCGATCAATACAGTAGAACACAAGTGTCCATTGTGTATTACATATTTTGAGACCTGGTCTTGTTGACGAGATCATGTCGGTAAGATGGAACCCTTGAGCACGATTCGTTCAATTCAATCTTACTCGGTCATCATTTCTCAGCCAGATTTACAATAACACGTTAAATAGCATATTACCCCGACGTAGTCTGGTTTGTGCTGCCTCTAGAGGTTTGTTGGTGAGAGACAGCGTAGCGTAAATATTGAGGAAGTATGCATTTTCGGACGGTGACTACCCTGCAGGCATGGAGACAAGCCCATAGTAGTTGTCGCCATAGCTGATATAACAGCGACACAACTTACCCTGTGCCATGGGGATAGTCGGGCTGTGCTTGGTCTCTTAGTTTGCTACGATACAGCTCCTGGGAAGCGGTGACTTGCTCGGAGTTCCAGGGTGGGAGGTTCATCATGCGAGGGGAAAATGAGGACTGCGATCCAAGGTGCGCAGGCTATCAACCCATGCGTATCCCAACATTTTCACATTACATAGACCCAAATTGGCCTTCGGGACTGGTATTGGACACCCAATTGCCGATGTGGTCTCCCGTTGAGTCCACAGCAGATCTGCATTGTTAGAAGCAGTTGTGATTCCATGAATGGAAACCGACCCGCCAGACCACGTGGTGTACATGCTGGCCAGCCGAGAACTCGAAGAGAGAGGGTTGTATCTACTCAATTTGCTCAAAAATGTTATGATATATAGGAGCATAGGAATCTCTCGCATATCCAACATGGTGTAGTATTAGAAGCGACTGCAAAGTGCATGTTAGTTTCTGGCGGTGACGATCTTGGGTCCTCACATGTCGGACTTACGAGGATGTTGCCCCAGTAGTTGGTGGTGGGATCTGCCCAGGGCAGTCCGAAACGACTTAACAAGCCCCTTCAACTTGTAAAAATCGCATCCAGTGCACTTCATAGCCCCCATCAATGACAACTCTTGCGATACTGGAAAACACCATTGTCATTCTGTTATCCGATGATTTTAGCCAAGTCACGTATATCCCGCACACCGAGCTGTGTATTCTACACAACACTCACTTAACCCTGCCCGAAGTGGACAGTAATGTGCTTGCCTGCGATAAGTGTGTTGGGCCAGGCTGCGAAACTCTGCCACATGCGCCTGTTGAGTACTTGAATACGTGAGTACGTTTTGTGATAATCTTGTGGTGTTCCATCACTACACCGCTGGTGACAGGCAGCGACAGCGTTTCCGACCGACCCGACTGCAGAGGGCATAGTTCGCCTTGTACATTATCTTGATAGCTTCACGCGTCTATTTGCATATCATCAATATGGGCCAGAGAAGTAAGTGATATATACTAAGCCTGCCTAGTGCGTGATGGTGATAGCAGCAGGCAAACGGCATGTTTTCAACTAGGGTTTCGATGGCATCCAAGAATCGTGAACTTTGGCAGGTCATATCACACACTTGTCCACGAGTCTCTGATAAATCAGAGATGATTGCTCTCATCGCAATACATAATCCGTCTCGCGTGCCCCAATGTCAGTACGAGGAGAACACTCTGTGCATTTTCAAGCCGCCCGGTGCTCTGCTCAACACTCACCCAACCCACGGACATACCGCTGCCTTGTTGTCAAATCTCGACTCACATCATCAGTTTGAAGTCCCGAGATCTCTGTCAATAGGCGTGCGTCCCCAAGTGGCATTAGAGCCCTGCTACGCCTTGGAGCCTGGAGGAAAAGTTTCTTGTCCCCCGAGAGAGCAGTTCTTCCATTGAAATCTACATCCGTATGCTAGTCTGAAGAAGTGTCACTCTCCGAAAGACCATGAAATATCTTTTCTTTCAGCTGGTACTTCCATGGAATCGTCAGCCACTCTTGACGGGGATAGTTACAGATCCTAGGTTGGCTAGAAACACCCAGTTACTCAAGAGTACGCAGGAGCTCTGCGGCTCAGCACAGACGCAAGTAGGGAGGAGTCAAATGCAATGTCTGCTGGGTCCATGGCTGCTATGATCGATTAAGATGGACTCTGTTCTATATGGAGAAAAGCCAAAGTGTGATCGATCCTTGGACATTGAAAGTGATGAGCTATGAGCCGGTGTCATCTTCATTTCCAACACCTGCCCTTCATACTTGGCCATAGCCACTGCTGAAACGATGAATAACTTTATCGAGAAATCATTATACTACATTGCTATCAAGTGCGAGATAGTTATAGGACACTAAGGTGTGTATGTTAGCAGACAGTTAGACACCATAGCCAACGTTGGTTTGCCAAAACCCAGAGACCTGATGTATAAACTAGCCAGGGCGACAAATCCAGTTAGGCTCACGCTGTTTGGATAATACAGATTCGAACGGGCCGGATAGGTTAGGCATTTGACGAAGTTGCATAACAACCTTATCTTTGCAATATTCCGCGATTAATCAAGAAGAATTTCCCCAGGTGCACCAGGGCGGCATACTGACATGGGCCGGCATGGGAGGTAGTTCCTTTTGGCCTACCCCGCCATGCCTTTAGCTGATGTTTCAGTGGTCTCGTCTCGGAAGCGGCACTGATGCTCCTTCTACCTACCTACCACAATATCTATCTGGGATAACCACAACCACCCAGACAGTATTGTTCGTCTCTACGGTGTTTCCCCACAGCTCCAACAATGCACGACGACATGCGACTTACAGCTTAGTCCAAGGAGCAGACTACCGAGGTCTAGCTCTGTCAGGCATGTACTTGGTCCAAACGAGTATGACAGCCTGCACACCAGTTGGCCGCTGATGGTGGAAACTACCGCTGGAATCGTCTTTCGGATATAGGCCAGGCTACTGGCAGGGTGCTGGCACAACTGGCAGTTGACATGGTGTCGTTCGATGGTTGAATCACGAGCCCCTATCCTAATTTCTAGAAACAGTTATAGCAATAGCCCGTATTATACCCAGCGAAAAGGAGCACTTGTTTCTTGATGCCATCATATGAATTCTACTGGGTTATGTTGCTGTCACTCTGTTTGCCCCTTATGCCACATGGGTCTCAATTGTATTGTCTCATACGACGAAACCCTGCTGCTGACAGACTAAGGCGCGACAGGTACTATACCTTCTTCTGAAGCCTGCGATAAATACCATCGGCTAACCTATGCCTTCCTCAGCCTCATCTGTGGTGGATTTGTGAACTTCACTCCAAGTCTGTAGCCGACCCAAAGCTGCCACGGACACGGCAATCACTGGAGGCGGGTGTCTTCTGATATCATCATCATCAGGTCTTAAGAAGGTCACTTGCATCTATGGGTTGGCTCCCTCCCACATGGCACCTTCCACAACGCCGGGCCAGCCTGACCAGATAACCGGGTAACACTGAAATCTGGCGCTCCGTATTCGAGGCTCTAAGTAGTTTCGGCTACGTTTCTGACCTCAAGCAGCACGGAAAGTTCCTAGGAAGGCAGTCTGCATGATGAATATATCGTAGCGGATAAACAATGGAGTTATCCTGCCACCGTTCTCTGAACTTGGGCTATGTGTAGCCATAGATGACCAGCCCGACTTACGGTACGTTATGGTACCACGAGGACAATTATATGCAGTTAACGACAATGGCACTGCGCAGTTGAGGCCGCCGAATGAATCTCGACGGAAGCGCGCCGCGTCTGTTGGGATGCATGGGCACGATGCCGCTGTATAGCCCCTCTTGCCCAGCTCCCGTTAGATAAGCGTCCTGCTGATAGCGTCTCCAAACCCATAGTGGTAGAACTAGGTCTGCGACTCTAGCCGCAGCTGACGTGGAGGACGACGTCGCGAAAATCACTTATGGCCTACGTATATAAAAGGGCTTAGCAGTATATCAACGATATCTCGACATCATCTCCGTGGGCGGGTGACGGGGGTTGTTGCGCGTCGTTGTGCGGCTGTGCCTCTGGGGAGCGCCTTGGCGATTACCGCATCGGGCAAGTAGAGAGTGTGTGCCGTTGAGTTTTAGTCTCACTCAAGCGTACTCCGCACATCAAAACCCCCCCAATTCTCTCTGTACCTGGGTTTTGTGCATACCTGGCAAGACGCTGACTGGGCAAAGTGAGTATGCAATGTAGCTTGAGGTAATGACAGCTGGAGCAAGTGACCTATGTGTCCTGCTCTTGTCGGTTGCCGCGGACTGGCTGATGGTTGATTGGCGGTCATCTAGGTAAGGTTCATGTAGGATTTATGAACGTGGCGCAGTAGCCTTCCCGACTAACCGTGAGGAACCAACTACATTGCATCGCAACACGATGCGAAATGAGAAGAGGCAAGATGCGTACACGTAGGAAGAGGGAAGAGGGAAGAGGGAAGGGGCGGCTCATATCAACATTGATGGGGATGGATGATGCCTGCCTAGCAAGCTAGCACTACATAATCTATCACCGGACCGGATAGGTACTAACCTTACCTAGGCAGCTTGTATAGCAATAAACTAGACATAACTCGATGCACAAGCGGCACAGCAGCACATGGAGATAGATTTCTGAGAGTGAGACCGAGACAAGCGGGAAGGCGGTTCCAGAAATGGAACTGGAACTGGGGTAGCAGGCAGTGGCAGGCAGTAGCAGGTAGAGTGGGAATGGACCCTTCACCCTTCCACCATCCACCTTCCACCTTCCACCTTCCACCTTCCACCTGCGGTCCTTGTACTATTTATGTATTTATAAGTAAACCAGTCTCACACCACCTCCCACCAAATACATAAAACACACGGTCGTTTGACGCCGCTCCTCCAGTACAACCGTACAACCATCCATCAATGCAGCAACCTTCTCGGGGGTTTCGCCAGGGGCCAATGTTATTCTGATCTCATCCCTCGTCGCGAGCACTCCAGCTGCAGCTGCAAAGAAACCCATTCTAAAACCACCCATCGTCGAATGCGCGCGCCAGCCATCAATACCCGCTACCGCTCCGACTCATTCAATCGCCCCGCCGTTCGAACAAGGGGCCTTTCTGGTGGGCGGACCTTCGCGTTACCTACTTACTTACCCATCTAGCAAACGCAGCTGCCTAGCCCTCACAACCCCCCGAATCCTCCCCATTAGCCCGACAGAGTTCGGACGCCAGCAACCTTCACGATATACACATAGGCGCGGCGCCACCATGAAGTCACTCAAGATGGGCAAGATGCTCGGCACCATCCGGCGCAAAAACACAAATGGTGCGTGCTCATCGACAGGCCTGCCCTCCCCGTAGTCCCGGACGCAAGACAAACCCACTAACACACTATGCTTTACTAGGGCCTGGCGATGATCCCCAAGGCGATGGGCCTGAAGCTGTCGCCTCAAGGGCCGTGGTATGTCCATGCACACACACACGTCTATCTAATCACAGCCCCGACAACTAACGACCCGCCCTCTCGATAGAAAGCCTTCTGCGAATCCGGCGGCCCCAACGCCTCGGGCGACGAGGTGCTTCACCTCCCCCCGATCGTCGAATCCGCCGAGTCGTCACCGGCCGCCGCCGCCGAATGCGCGCGCCTCGTCCGCAAGTATCTGAAGAAGGACTACTGGACACGCCCGTCCTACCAGTACAACGCTATCATGCTGATGCGCATTCTCGCCGACAATCCGGGCCAGACTTTCACGAGAAATATGGACCAGAAGTTTGCCGATACGATGAAGGATCTACTACGGAACGGCCGCGACCTAAGTGTTATGCAGATGCTCATGGAGAGCTTGAATACCTTCGAGACTACCAAGGCCTGGGATGAAGGCCTGAAGCCCGTTATCGACATGTGGAAGAAGGAGAAGGAGAAGGCACAGAAAGGGGTAAGTCCATTTCTGACTGGTAGTCCTACTTGATAAACTGGCCTCGATCCTGACTAACTTTTTAAGGGATGGCAACCACAAACGCCTTTTGTGCAGCAACAACCAGGCAATGCGGCGCCTTTCGCATCACCGCAGAACGCAAACCCTCATTCCCAGAATTATTTTTCGCGTCAACACCAGAGTCGCAAACTGCCGAACCCCGTCGAGTTGGCGAGCCGCCTGGAGGAAGCCCGGACCTCGGCCAAGCTTCTCCAGCAAGTCGTGACTAACACACCTCCTGGCGAGGTCCTGGACAATGACTTGATCAAGGAATTCGCAGACCGTTGCACAAGCGCCAGTCGTAGCGTACAAGGTTACATGGCGGCCGAAAACCCCACGCCAGACAACGACACAATGGAGAGCTTGATCGACACGAACGAGCAGCTGCAAACAGCGTTGAGCCTACACCAAAGAGCCATGCTGAATGCCAGGAAACATGCCGGGATAGGGGCGCCAGCGGAAACACCCAGTCCCCAGGACTCGACAGGACCGCAGCCCAATGGCCTTGGGTCGCACCAGCGTCCCACACCTCCTCTCATCAACACCGACGAGGAAGAGTACGAGCCACCGCCAATGCCCCCTCGCAAATCGAACGGGAAAGGGAAGGAACGAGAATATGACAACTCAATAGCCGGGCCATCGAGGTCACACACCCCGAGGGCGGAGGAGGACCCCTTTAAAGATCCCCAACCGGATAGTTACGCAGGTGGAGCCGCGGGTGGTTCGGGGGCCGCCGCGACCACTGCTGCTGGTGGTGCTTCATCGGGGGGTTACTTGAACGAGGACACGCGCCTGGCCTATGAGCCCTTCCACCCGGGATTCAATGCCACGCCAAGCTATCTCGGACGACAGGACAGCTCGGTTGGGAAAGAGACGATGCATGGCGCGGCCGGTGGTGAGGACCGGATGCCTCGAATTCCAGATGACGAAAACGTCAGCGATGCCGCGCAGCCTAAAGGCAAAGGGCCGACAATGTATCGATACTAACTGGGCGTTACTTCCTTCTCGTGCAGCGGACCTAGAGGGTCGTTGCTGATATATAGCGAATTTTCTGGGAGAAGGCTGTCAAGCGGCGGCGGCCAGGGACAATACATGCGAGTTTTTGCAATATTTTTGCCAGCATAGCATAGGGATACCATGTTGTTCAGCTCTGGAGTTTCCAATACCAATTAGTTTCGTTCGATTCTTGTTGGGGTTTATGATTTAGCTTACTATGAATACTAATGTTGCACTTCCCTTCAGCAGAGGTTATGACATGCATGCCATGCTGGTGCTCCTGGCCGGGACGAAACGCATGGCTGTCCACGAAGTGATCTCAAGTCAGACCCTGATAGAGTGGCGGTCCCTCGAACTGCCACAGGGTGCAGACTGTACACGGATGGATGTTCTCCACGCGGGGAGAGGACACATATGTACGACTCGATAGTCCGGCTCGAAGTGACAGGAGTGACAGACAAGCAGGTGGAGGTCGCAAGTCGGGCCCGAAGCCGGATGCTCGACCGTGACCAGGCTCTGATGGTCGGGGAGGCGATGCAGCATGAAGATCAGTCCCTCTGCAAGGCAAGATAAGCGAATCTGGCGATGCCTGGCCATAGCGAGAACCCATCACCTATAGTGCCGAAACACTTGCTTGATACAGCATGGTTGCTTCTTTGTCGATGGGGCTGGAGAGAGGGAAAAGGGAGCTAGGGAGGGTCAGACCGGAGAAGTGACCGGACATCTCCTCATCCTCATCGGCCATCTACAGCAAGGTAATAAGGCAATACGACTTTGACCGCTTCCATTCTCACTACCGTACCGATCGGTACGACGCCAGGACGCTTCTATTGTGGATACAGATATGTTCCCAAGTGCTAGTCTGTCAGCCCAACAAGGGTTTATCGACCCCATCTGCGGGCGTGGGTGACCACTCGCATCTTTATATTGTTTTGATCCATCGATCCAACGATCTCCTTGTCTTTCATTCTCTTTACAACGGCATGTGTAGTAGTAAGTAGTAGTAGGTGGTAATAGTAGCAGTACGACTGAGCACGCGCCTGCTACTTACTGTACGATGGCGCCCTGCTTGCATGAGACCCTTGTCCTAGTTCGCGCCGAAAGCAATTCTAGAAACATGCATGGAATTGGCGTCCACTGGCAGGACGAGGTGAGCAAACGTCGCGGGTTGTTCCCCATACAGACGGATATGGCACATACCCTCTGTCGAGCTAGAGTGCGCGCCTATCGCAATTACACATCCACACATGAACGGAAACAAGTTACGGGGCAAGGAAAAGAGAGCGAGGGTTGCGGGAAGAAGAGAAGAGAAAGGGAAAAAAAAAGAAGGGTAATGCGCCATGTATAGTAGTATAGTAAGTAGGAAGCTGCTTTTCACCTAGCTTTAACCAGCAATTATCCAGAAACGGGATGCTTCCTTCTGTAAAAGTCATTCTCTCGATTTAGAACATGTTGCTTTCTGACATGTCTCTGCTTTTCGGCTTCATCCATATTGAATTCGCTTCGAGATTAGTGGCTTTCAGTGGTGTTCGCGCTGCCACGTTCCGGAACCCTGTCCGGCTGGGAACGCGGAAAGCAGAGAGAGGGCGGGCAGGAAGCAAAAAAGAAAAAGAAACGGTTCGAGACGACCCTTCAAAAAAAATAAAAAAAAATAAAAAGAGATTAGGCGAGGATAAAAGGGCCCGGCTGCAGCTAGCGAAAAGAGTTGTTGCGATTGGGTAGCCACGGCATGCAAGCCAAGACAACCATGTACAGATCATGTTGGCTTTGTTCTGCCAATCGTAACCCAACGTCATTCATTCCGCTCTCGAGCTCTTCTTCGTCTCATGTCACCGCGTGGTTCTCTGGTTCTCGTTACCCAAGAATAAGGTGATGTTTTTTTTTTGATGGGAGCCAAGTTGGATCAAGCCTGCTCGCCAATGCAATAATATGGTTATTTCCAATGTAATAATGGCCCATCTGGTGTTTTGTTCGTTGCCCAGACCGAGCGGCGAAGACCAATGGAAATTATGGAATCCTTCCTGCCTGGAATCCCTCCGTACTTACCTCAGAGAGGGAGGGACCTTATTTATTGTCTGTCTATCAGTGGTTCCCCCTCGCTATCTCTCAGCCATGGTTGTAATTTGAAGTAAGTAGGTAAGTATATCAGTATACTAACTACCTACTTACCTACCCCGAGTACGTAAGCCGTGAGCTAGACATGCTAGGGTTTGCTAAGAGAAATGGATACTGAGATGAGTCCTCGACCTCAAGATGGGGAATTGCTTAGGAGCTTTAGGGTGGGGGGAGGAGGAGCCCTTGGTGTCGAAGTACCCTGTCTCTCCCGCCGTCTTGATTATTATTAACCCCCCCTCCCCCTGTCGTGCAGCAAGTGGGCGATTGGATTCCCGGGCATTTGGGGCAGCCTGGCAGCGGTTTTTTTCTAGATCCAACTCTTTTTGGGGAATACTTGCGAAACTTCGGACTGCTGCAGTGCCTGCAGTGCCCACCAAGCCAAGCCAAGCGACACGGCCGCACCCAGCCAATCAACAACCCCCCCTGTTGAAAGCTATTGGGTTTGATATTCCCACTTTGTGTGTGTGTGTGTGTGTGTGCGCGCGTGTGTGTGTTGCTCCTGCCTATTACTTACTTACCTCTTACTCAAAGATTTGTTCAATAATAATACCTACTAACCTACTACTTGCGCGTACAACACATACCTACAGCACAGCACACCACAGCACATACATTCTGTTTTCATTACACGTACGTACCAGCTTGCGAGAGGCCCGCTTCTTGTTGGATCCCCCCCTTCCTGCCCTCCGAGTCCCCGACTCCATTAAGCGAGAACGACCCATCATACGAGAGACTGTTCGTCCCAACGTCTAGTAGTCGCTATCGGTTCCCTTTTCGAGCGCTGGCTGAGTCTTGGTACTTCTTGTTGCGTTGCTTGAGTCGTCGTGACTCGTCCACCTGTAATCAGTCGGAAGGCCAGTCCTACCGGCATACCCGTGCCGCCGTTATTCATACCGTTACCAGGATCACTTGCGTCTCTCTCTAGCTCTCTCTCTCTCGCTCCCACTCTCTCCCACTCTCTCCCATATCCACCTGCCTGCATATCCTGCGATTCCCGTTTGTCTGATACTCCTTCTCCCTGGCTCATGCCATGCCTGATCGACGTCAACCTTATCCGATATCCCTCGTCCCTCCCCCGGGCTACGCTTTCGTCCCATCTAGCCATCCCCATCTGCAGACTGCAGGCTGCACACTGCACACTGCACCAGCTGCTGTCCTTCCGGATCCCTTGCCCGCCTGTCTAGCTGCAGTTGCTGCACGCCACAATTCCTTCTGCACCAGGTTACAGGTACCCTCCTCCCCTCCCCTCCCCAGGGACCCAGTAGTAAGTAAGTAGTAGGTATGTATGTAGTAGTCGTAGCAGGACCTGCCACCCGTTTTGCCCGACGAGCCTCTCGTAAATTTCTCCCAATCCGGCTTAGCCCGCTCTGTCAGGTAGACGTAACGCTGCAGATGCCAGAAGTGCTGACGCTGCCGGCCGCCTGAGTATCCTATTCGCAATAAGTATCGTGCATGCTCTCGCACATTCTCAACCACCAACCCAGCTCCTCTGCCCCAATCTCGTACAGCTGTCGCTTATCCTGCCTGCCTGTGCCTATTAGCCTGAACCAGGGTTGTCGTTGGCCAGTTCAGTCACTCAGTCAGTCACTCAGTCAGTCAGACAGACTCCCTCTCCTCAAGGGATCCTGTACCGGTGGTTACGCGGCATGGGGCCTCTGTCAAACTCCTTCATTAATATCCGTTTCCCGTCGGCTCTTTTTTGATTACATACTCCTCCCTACTTTTCTATTTATTCAACATGGCCCCAACCCAGGTCATGTGCAAGCCCTCCTCGACCATTTCCTCCCTCAAGTTAAAGGATACTACTCTTTACGGCGGAGGACATGGACGGGTGATTACAATATCAATGTTCCCCCCAGCGCGACCCAGTTGGTCTTTGGACGATCTCAGTACCGAGCTCCTGGCTCTAGTACTTACACATGTACGTCTCTCACTCTTGCCGGACAGGCCAAAACCTGCACCAAGTACTTATCTGTCACCGCCTTAGCTGAGGGACCTTGACACCCGTTCACTGGCCAATGTCCGCCTTCTGTCAAGGAGGTTTGATGCCATCGTCACGCCCATCAAGTACGAGTATCTGCGCTTGACCGAGCGCATCCTCGCTCCGGGCCCGACCTTGGCTTTGCCTTATGCATTGCAGAATGTGTATAGATACACACATCACGTCGAGGTAGCCAGCGATCTTGACCCAGCAGGAATACGGCAACTATTGGGCGGCGTGCAGCGCCTGTTATCTGTCAGGTACGCAGTTTTATCAGTATGGCTCCTTTTCTCTGGGCGCCTTACTAACGAATACTCTAGATGGAAGTATGTGAGGGGCGAATTCTGCCGCGGTGGCATGTACGTGCCCTCTGACATTCTAAGCCGTCATCATCTGGATCATAACAAGACGAAGCTGTATGTGGATGACCTGCCGCTGAGAGACTTCGGGTCCGAACCCGAAGACACGTATCTCCGGGCGATACCGACGGATATCCTTACGTCTTTGAAGATGGGCAACCCTACACCACCACTCACCACGCGGCTGGAGTCTCTGAAGCAGCTGCTTTTACATTCTAGGCGACTCGAGACTTTTCACTACGTCGATAGGGGTCAGGGGACTCGCCTCGAATTCGCCAGTGGAGAGCGGCTCCCAGCTTTCCAGGAACTGGTGCTGCAGTCGTACGACTGGAACCACACGGCGCAAGACGTGGCTGAACATTGGGACTTTTCGCGGCTGCGGCTCTTGAAGCTCGTCGATGTGCCCATATTCGAGTTTCTCCGATCTGTTCCCTTCGCCCACCTTCTGGACCTTGAGGAACTACACTGCGAGGATTTCAGCGCCCACCTCCCCGACCGCCGCCGTCAAGCCACTGAGGGGCTTTCCGTGCTGTGCCGACAAATTCGAGCGCTCCAAAGCCTAAAGATCACCTGCCACACCGAGTATTTCCCGGTCGACGCCCTCTTGCGGCACTCGAAATCGCTGGAGATCCTGTGCTTCCGCGATCACGTCGGTTTCGGCGAGGAGTACCGCGGCTGTCCAACCGTGTGGATCGAGGATCTGGTCCGGCTCTCCCGGGGCCTGGTGTACCTGCACACGCTGGAGCTCGACATGGACATCACCATGTGTGACCCGCCGCTCTTCCTCCGCGCCCTCTGCGGCTTCTCGCGACTGCACACACTTAAGCTGCACGTCCAGACGGTCATCAGCACGCTCGAGGACCTGCCGCCCGACACGGACCGCGACTACGAGGCGGCCATGAAGACGTTCAGCACCCTGATCCGGGGCAAGCAGGGCGCCCCGTGGCGCTCCATCACCATTAACGTCGGGGGCTGGCGGCGGCACCTCGTCCGCCGTCTGGACGCGGGCTGGAGGGCGCTCAACGAGCAAGGCATCTACGCGGAGAGGTGTTTCGTGCTGGAGCGGAACGTGGACGGCCAGATGATGGTCCGGGAAGAGACGGCCATCGAAGGCTGATTAAGATCAGATGGATGGATGGATATCAGAGAAACGAACGCCGGGGCGATAGAAAGAAAGAGAGGAAGAAGGGGGCACAATTATAAAGGAGGTGAGCTCTGGATACCTGGCATATATTATCTTACCGTTCTGGGCGACGATAGATACCACGCCAAAGATAGCTTACAAGGGGCAAACATGGTGGCATGTCTTGGGCACGAGTTTTATGAATCACGAATCACGAATTTGGTATCTAATATAAAGAGACTCGCTACACTCGGGCAATCAGGCGGACAAATATACAGGTAGGTAGTTTTAATGCTCATGGTATTCACTATATTAAGTACTATTGCGTGCTGTGCCCATGCCTCGTGCGTGAGCTTCACCAGTAATCAGTGCCTCAACGAAGGAGGCGATGTATGCCTACTACTATTTATGACGACCCCGACGTGCCTATATCGAGCGACGCATCAGCTCTTTCTTCTTTCAGTAGTCACTGGTTTGTTCCGCGTGGCTCAGTGCCCGAGCTCGAAGTCGACCGAGGTTAGGAATTCTTACGTAAAACCGGCCTCGTGCTCGGGCTCGGAGCTACCCACGAGTTAGATGGGATAACCCAAGGAAAGGATGGATCATGGATAGTAGGGGATCCGTTCTCCTTCGAAACTGTTCGATCACCCGGCCCGCGCCCCCGCGCTCCCGTCGTGTCGTGCTTCGGACGGGCACTAGGCTGCCAAGACAGTGATGGCAAGGAAGGAAATAGGATGAACGGGCCTCAATGCAGTTCGGTCGGTCGGTCGGTCGGTCGGTCGGTCGGTCGGTCGGTCTTGCGAGAAGAATTGGAGAGCTTGACGGCATGCGGGAGACCTGAAAGCTCCTCGCCTCGAGCAAGGGGCAATGGAAATCAAACAGGATCTCAACTTCTCACCACGCAGACACGACAACAAGAGAGCTTGGTCTATGAGCCGGCGTACAAGTACAGTACATATCAAGATTGATTGATAATCCGCAGCTCTGAGCTCGACCTCGAGACGGGACGAGATTCGTCCAAATCTGGTGGTGATCGCTCCCGGAAACAGCACCCTCATGACTTGCGCCTTGTCAAGTGACCCCATGACTCGAGGGTCAGGGACCCCGAGCTTGCATCTTTCGACTTTCGGGGTGGGTGGCAAGAGATCTGGCAACCTTCAGAGCCTCTCCGCCGTGAGAGATGGCGCTGTCATAGGCTCTCACCCGGCGACGTCGCTGAGTGACGTTCGAGAACCCGGGGTATGGACCCCAAGTCTCTAGGAGGAGAATACGCATGTACACGCATCCTTTCCGTCCCTCTCTGATATGTTTCTGCAAGGTCCCTCAGTCCCATGGACAGCTGTGTCTGACACCTCCAGAGTACGGGGCCTACTACGGATGCACACACCCTCGAGACTAAACTACGGGAGAGTATGAGTAGCTTTGGTGATCGATCGGCTCGGTCGCTCATTTTTAGTATAATCGCGAGAGGATTGACAACTAGACTAGCTTATAGCGTATCCGAATACACTACGCCTTACTGATTTTTAGGGGGGCGTGTGGTTGTGTCCGGTTCGATGCCATCGCTAGCTACCCAGCAAGGTAGGCAATCAGCGGACACCAACGAGCAGATGACAGGTACTTAACCTGGTGGAATCCACGAAATCGAACTTCTTCCAACGTGTGCGGCTCGGAATGCGCCCGAGCTATGTCACACAGCTCCAAAGTACCCGGATATGTACTGAAGATGGCTGGTCCTCCTTCCTGCCTATGATGTTCTGGCTTCTATACTGGAAAATTCCATCTATGTGCGTTTGCATGAGGCCGTGAAGTCGGCAGTGCTGTGGTCTGTGACGATTCGGAGTAGGCGACGAAGCTGCACTATATAGTCAACTGGATATAAGCATGCAACCCAAGCCAATGAAGCCCAGATAGGTGGCCCATGTTGCTGATTATCTTTGCATTGCATAGATAGCCCAAACGAAACACATTAAACGGCCATCACTTGCACGGCAGGTGTACATTGCTACATGCACTTCCATCATTAGAAAAGGCATTGCTATGCTTCAATTGTGTCTATATCCGAGTAAACAGGATACGGGACGAGGGAGACATCTCCTCGATACCATGACCGGGCTGTGCAGGCCTTGGCAACAAGTTTTCTCAAATCTTGAGTTGAACAGCGGCTTCTGTCTTGGGTTGGGTAGGTCGACACATTGTGTGAAAACACAGCCAGCATTCACTTACAAGCTCGACCGGGTCCTGGACCAGCTTCCTGCTTGTGGTGAAAAGCGATATTACCGAGGTGATGCGAACTGGAGAGGTCGAACCGCAGAAAAAAGAGGTGTACACCAGGCAATAAGCCAACGACGTGCATTATTCCGTAGTCCCTCGCACAGTCTAATTTTATGAGGCGGTGAGATGTTTGTTGCTTGCTGGCGTTGGGAAGCTCGATGTGGTGAACCCCTTGAGTATAGCATCACATGGGTCCTCATGCAAGTGACCGGGCCGAGTCGTGGGTCTCGACAGGGGTCGGAAGTGGAGCTCAACTTGTTATAGTCGCCAACATATAGTATAGGGTGCAATTCTGCCAACGAAAAGTTGCCGTGGCGGGCAGCTGCGAAAACCGCAAATGTCCTGTATTGCAAATCACTGGGTTAGCCAGGAGAGCAAGCTGCCTACCGAGTCCGTCGGGAGCGGCCACAGTTCTATGTTTGCCAGGCCAGAGTTGGGCTCTGGTGAATAAAGGAGCAGTGGTAGAACAGAGCTTGAGCCGTCGTGCCTGGTGAAGCCATTATCGTCCAGGCCCTGAAGTATATTCCCAAGTATCTGATCGCCAGGCGTTTTCTTTACGTAGTTTCCATCGAAGGCAAGAAGTAGGCGTCGAGATCGCATGCCAAACTTGTACACATACAGTTGCTGAAACGGATGAATGTGCAAGCCGGGCAACCCGTCAGAGATGGCTGGTATAAAAATGTAGCGGCTTTCGTCACTGTACAAAGGATGCTGGCAGGGGGCTGCCAGTGCTCGGAAGAGGATGTTTCGGTAACGGCGGCTTCGCATGAGTTCTATCTCGGTCAGTCCTTGGGACAGCAAGTAAGCAGATGACCGATATATTCGCCACCAGAAAAGGACTGTGTGGCAGGCACAACGGCGGCAGTCGGCACATCAAAGGAGCAGGATTGTAGAAGTTAGGAGGAATAAAAAGATGAAGATGAAGTCGAAAGGCAAAAGGCAAAAGGGCCCAAGATGATTTATGACTCGTAAAGGTTGCCATACCAAATAGACGGACCCAGCACCATGGTCTGGTCCCGGCCATCGTCGCCAGCAGCTCCAAGGGTACAACAAAGAAAGACTTGTGCCAGCCCGTCACTGGCGTCGCTTAGTATGACTAGAGTCCGCAACGCTACGCCATCATATCATGTAGACGACTCATCGACACGGGGCTCTATAGTTCGGAACGGTAGGGAAGGGAGGACGCCCTGGATCATATCAGGGGGAGAAGATAGTAGCAAGACAGAAAGAACGAGGAGCGTGATGTGTGACAGTCCCCCTAGAATTAGCACTCTGCCTGTGAACTCATACCATCCTTCTAGGCCTTCTAGGTGTTTGTTTTCAGGGACCAATGGACCATCGCAAGCGCGTCCAAGTAAAGATAACCTCTCCAATGGACCCCGACAAAGGCCGATACTGAGTGACGACAACACGACGAAAGGAAGCAACCAACGGGTGTGAAGGTTAAACTTTCGGATGCGCACGTTCTTACGACAGATTGTGGATTGGATTGTTCCGAAACGAAGACAATCAGTCAGCCTCCTGCGGGCATCCACAAAACCTTGCTTGGACGGCGCGATAGAACAGGCAGTAGCGGGGGGTTTCGGCGAGACTGCCTCGAATGTCCATCAAATGTCCATCCATTTACGCTGATTTACGGTACACATACACACAGCCAAGTACTGAGGACAACACGTGTGGTACCTACGTGCAACTTACATTAATGTTCGTGTCCCGCCGTCAGCACGTTATGCGTGTCCATCCATATGATGGATGGTGGTCAGAACTGATATTGATGTTGCTCTTCTCCTATTTCTTCTCCCTTCCCCCCCTTTCCCTTTCTCGTTCTTTTCTATCTGGAAAGATCTACAGAGTAGTAGACAGTTAGTCGATAGGCAAACACATAGAGAGTCGCGTGTTGGGATTTGGCCCAGCATAAGGGGAAATTTGGTCGCAAATTAGTTAAGACGGGTTAGCCGCTAACGCCCTATCTATCCAACGCGGCGCGCAAAGCAGGCAGAAGAGCATTGGAATACCAGTACCTACCTACAAAATCAAGGAAAACAAAGCCGGTAGTATTGCTACCTCCCTACTGGCTAGTCATACACAATAAATGCGCGCCCATGGCAGCGCCGCCGACGGAAAGCGACCACAATCCCATTCCGGCCTATTTTAATCCAACTGTATGCTGTTGGTGCAACGGCAGCAGGGAACCATGCCGGGATACCGTGGCTTGCGAGAAATTACTCGGCCGGCCCTGGGTTCCGCCGTGTGGCAAAAACAGCATAGTCCCAGAGGCCATGGGAAGCTGACCACGCACTCTCACACTGCCAAACTGCCCTGACAGGGGAATTTGCCTACCCTCATTGTCACCATCATCATCATGTGCTTATCAAACACGCCCAGTCCACCCTTTCCTCGCTCCACCCTCCAAGAAAATATGCCTCTCACCCGCACCCCAGCACTTGGTAGTTGGTAGTTGGTGATCGGTAGCTACATGTAGGTAGGTAGGTAGGTAGGTAGGTAGGTAGGTAGGTAGGTAGGTAGTAAGTAGCACTGTACTTCGGCGGTAAACACACACACACACACACACACACTCAAAAACAAGGGACTAATCAGCCAGCATGGCGAGGGGTTGACATGGACTGCCCAGTTCTCTCTATGTACAGTGGGACGAGGACGAGGTAGCTTTCCTCCCCCCATCCAAGAAAGAAACGACTTTGTTGATCGAAAAGCCGCCTTCACAACTCTCCATCCGGGAGCCGCCATGCCATCCAACCCCCGACAAGACAAGACACAGATTTGGACTATTTGCGCATTTGGCTTATGCGCAAATACCCGCTAGTAGCCTGCACCGAGCCCGATACCGACTCTACAGCGGGCAATCCGACCGTAGCATGCCACTGAACCCCCTCTATTCCTCTCTCTCTCTCTCTCTCTCTCTCTCTTCTCTTCGCCCCCTCCCATCTTTCTCTCTCTCTGCCTCTCGAATATGTTCTTGGGCAAAATCAGTAGCAGCAGAAACAACAAAGCAAATCGCAGAGTCGGTGCCGCGAGGCAGGCCCATCTTCTTCTCCTCTCAGCTTCATAGAAACAATCTCAAATCCCATAACATTTTGAACCCTTTGCGGAAAACAAAACCACATTTGATATACCCGCTAACAGTGTTTGTTGCCAAACTAGAACGTGATCTAAAAGCCACCCTGCATTTCTTTAACATGGTCCAAATAGAACCAACCAACCAAGCTAGCGCTTTCACCTCCTAATGTCGAACCATCAGAAAACAAATGCAGCAGTGACGAGGCGAAAATCCGAATCCAGCCGAATCTCCCGCGTAAAATGCTTCGAAGCCTCGCCTTCGACTGTGAGCCCCGTGTCAGTCATGTCGAATCGCGTTCAACCCCCATCTGCTGGGGGGATAGCCAGGCCGTATAAAACCTATTATTTCCCTCGTCGATTCAACCTACCCAACATGCCTTTGTCGATGTCATTGCCCGAATCCATTATATTTCCCAGGCTCATAACAGAGCTGGCCGAGGTACCGCTCACCGGCGGCCCAGATGAACTGGCCCTTGGCGGCGGAGTCCGGCTGTCATACCCCGACGGTTGTGTTCCCTGTACCGCAAGTGGCGCATAAGGAGCCAGATGGTTCGGACTGCTGCTCGATGAGGGCGAACGTCTTCTGGAATTGTCGTCGGGAAATGTCGTTGGTGGCGGCAGCCGCATGCTGTGCTCCTCCTCGGGCGGCCGCGGGCGTCGCATGCCAGCGGCGCTCGGCTCCCCCCTTTCTTCAGGATAAGAATTGAACGACCCCGTTGGCGAGGGCAAGGGTTGGTCGTATCCAGGAGGTCCCGTAGAATAAGGACCACCTCCTGGTTGGGCATTTGACGGGCCACCCAGTGGCTGGCCGTACGCCCCAAAGAGCTGGGTACCGGGCGGGATACCGTTCTGGAGCGCTGATACCGGGACAAAGGCAGTAGACGTAGACGAGGACACCGGCTGGAATATGCACTCTTGGTTCATCTTTATACAGTTTGTGCATTTTCCACCGGGGGAATTCGCATAACCGCTGCATCGAATCTAAGAGGAAATTTAGTAATTATTCAAACAACGCAAGCTCTGCTAACCACGGAGTTTGTTCGACCTACCTTACGTCGCCTACAATATCTGCACGCGATAGATGTCCTTTGCCGCGGCGCAGAGGGCTGCATCACCTGTTGCCCAACTCGGCCGTAGTCAGGTGGGTACTGTCCTGGTGGTCCTCGTTCTGGCCGGTATGCAAAGTCATAGGCCGCATTTGCACCATAAGGTGCTGGGCGCGCTGCCGAGTAGTATTGCGGCCCTCGCGGATCCGGGGGATAAGAGCCTCTGGCATCTTGAGGCGAGGGCTGAACAGGCGGAAGATATCCATGCGGCGGGGCGTAGCCGCTGCTTCCAGCAGGAGAATAGGAGCCCTGATGGCCGCTGCTCGATTCCGCCGGGTAGCCATTTGAAGAATTTGGCGAAGTGCCGTAGCTGCCAGAAGCCCTGGGATCCCACCCTTGCCCCCCTTGGGCGGGATAACCACGAGGGTCCTGAATGGACGGTAAGGTCACTGCTCCTGACGCCATTTGCGGCCTGTTATGATATGCAATGGATCTGGATCGCTCGTCTTCTTCTCCTGGAAGGGGAGGATACTGCGACTCTTCGTTGTGATCGTGTCTTGGTCCCCTGCTACGGCGGTCTTCTGCCATGCTACGATGACAGACGCTGGAGGGCGCCAGGGTGAAGGCTGTAGGTAGAAACCCACGTGGTTCGGTGCGCTCTATTCTAGTGTTTGAGATAGAGTGGTCTGACCTTGCGAGGTGGCAGTTTCTGTGTAAGTGCTCACTCGCACTGGACTTGAAGCATGTAGCTAGCTGGGTGGTCCAGACTAACAGCAGACGAGCATGCCAGTCTGTCTTGTCACCACACGCGCGCCAGAATCAAACAGGCGTCTGCGATCGGACGGGGTAGATGATTGCCTCGGTACACAATGTGAAGTCGAACAGCGCACGCGTCTCTGAGAAAAGACAGGTGGCGTGGCAGATCGGTTACTAATAAGACGTATCTGTCTCCGTCTCCGTCCTGTTTCTCTTTTCTCGCGCGCGCGGCGCTTGCACAAACCTCGACTAAGGATGAACAAGAGAGCTAAGAGGGGAAGCGAGACACAGCTCCGCCTGGGCAAATCTCCGACGGAGTGAGGGAAGAAAAGGACGTAGTGGAGAGATGCAGAGTAGGAACGGGCACGAAGTTTTTGGGTGCAGCAGTGGAGTGGTGGCGGGGCGAACCGTGGTGAGCGCAGACGGACGGGGCCGGGGGGGTATTAAATGCCGGGAAGGCCAGGTCTGCTATGTGAGTGCGGGATCTCCCTTGAGTCTGGCGAGTCAGAACCCTTTAGTATCCAACGTCAGTATCGTAAGGAATGCACCAGTGTAGAAAATAGGGACGGTGTTAAAAATAACTGGGGAACGCAGAGTGGCAGGGCATCGAGTGCTGCAAACAATAGCATCATCTGGCCGTAGACGCAGGTTTTTTTCTCTCTCGCTCTTTTCGATTTGGGTTTTGGCGGCGGCGGCTGCTGCTGCTGCTGCTGTTGTTGCTACTACCTACTCTCTGGGTACATGTACCATTAAACAGACCCGAGAATATGTAGCTCAAGTCCAAAGAGAAAATGCCCTCGACTGGACGGGAGAACAAATGAGCATTCTAGAACAGAACGAGACAGCTACGGCCCGTACAGCAGATGCGCATGCAACCCAGGGAATGGTAGTAGGAATGGGCGTGGAGAGAAAGTTGGGTGTTGGAAGCTGCTGAGTGCTTGTGTCCCCCAGACCGAATACCGATTAAAGACGGCGTTCCAATCGAGACGAAAGTCCAAGCTGACCCTGCAGATCGGAACCCATGCGACAAGATGCCCAAGTTTTGTGATGGAGAACAGTAAGAGAAAGTCGTCCACATACCTTTTTGTGTTTTCCGGGTGTCACTACTGCGTTGTGGCAGAGAAGTGGTTAATGGAGCGAGGAAAGGGCAGGCAGGCAGGAGAGGCCGTTTGTTCGTGTAATGTTGGTCAACCGCCGCGATTAATGGCAGATGATGCGGGTGTGTGGGCTTGGCTTGGCTCTGCTCTGCTCTACTTCGCTTGGGGTTGCTGCGCAAGGGCCGTCCAGTCAGTCGGTGACCATGAACTAGGCTGATGAAGGAAGGCAGACGGCGAGGTCCCGTTCCCCTGGGGGATGGATCAATGGAAGGTGGTGTCGGTCTATCTGCTGAAGTGAAAAGAGCAAATGGAACGGGCGGCGGGCAAGAGGGGATCTAGTAAGTAGGCGCCTCTAGTAGTTCCCCCCCAAGGGATGACTCGCCAACGGGGAGTTGAGGGCGACTTTCTACTGTTCGACTAGGCAAGGCCGCCAATTCGGGATCGATTGGCTTGCAGCGGAAGAAAGGATGTGTGTGGATGATGGGAAGAAGTGTCAGAAGGAATCCCAGCGTGCGTGTGTCTCCCCCAAAGCACCTGCAACCCAGGCGCGCCCCAGGACGTGCAGAGAGTGCAAGTGTGCAAGTGCAAGTGCAGGTGTAGGTGTAGGTGAGGTGTATGTGCAGGGCAGTTACAGTACCGTACCAGGAAGTATGGTACGTACCCACGACAGGGCAGGGGTGGGGGTGTTGCACAAAAGTGGGAGGGGCGTCGCTACAGTCGCTTACTTACAACACTAGGTGCTAGGTGCGGTGCTAGGTGCGAAGGTCTGGTGAGGTAGGTGGTCGCTGGGAGGTATGTAGGTAGGTACTGTACCTAGCTGCTAGTGGTGGTAAGGTAGGGCTCCTCCCAGCCATCAATGGATGTACTTGGACGCAAGTGTGGCAACGGACCAAGGTTTAAGTAGAGTAGGGTATCAGTACCGAGAAGCGGACCTGTACAAAGGGAAGAAATTTGGAAGAGAGAAGGAAAAAAGGGTTGTTTGGGAAAGCCGCGGATCCTTTACCAATCAGGTCCAAGTCTGGGGGGCGTCTAATCCCGGATCCCGCCAGTACGGACGGACCTTCCAGGCCGCAGGACGGGCCGCAGCTGATAAA
The DNA here is from genome assembly GCA_039105305.1 of Apiospora arundinis. NCBI lineage: Eukaryota > Fungi > Ascomycota > Sordariomycetes > Amphisphaeriales > Apiosporaceae > Apiospora > Apiospora arundinis. The sequence continues at coordinate 1,309,662 of JAPCWZ010000002.1, read as the reverse complement.
AGGCCCAAATTGATTCGATCGAAGCCTGGCGGGAGTGCTGGTGCTTTTCTGCGGTGGTACAGGCCATGTACTTACTGCCCGCCGCCTCGTGCCGTTTGACAACCCCGGAAAATCGATGCGGAATGGGATAATACTAACACCACCAGTATAATACACCAAATAGTAGGGAAAGTTTTAAATTATGGAATATAGAAAGGTAATAAGGTGATAGATACCAAGTATGTATGAATGTATGGATGTATGTATACCTTGTACCATAGGTAGGTCGGTAGGGGCGGGTATTGATCGGTGGGTTCTGACCTGCGTCTCGTCGCTCTCTCTCTCTCTTTCTTTCTTTCTTTCTTTCTCTTACTCGCTCTCTTCCACTCGCGAACACGCTCTCTCCATCTTTTGTTTTGTTTTGTCTCTTAATTGATCGAGCTGAATGCGATAGCGATGACTACGACAAGCTGAGGGAGGGAAAGTGTGTGTGAAGGGGGGGAATCGGTAGGATGGTTATGAATGTCTCACATAGACGCGGAATTGCGCCTTCAAACGTCCTCGAGCCGTGCCGAAGAGCAGCATCGGCTATGACGCAGAACGTGCAGGGGACCTTGGTTCAGATCTGAGATTTTGCCGCATTTGGAGGAGATGACTCGGACCTTTTGAGTCTCGCCCTTCTATCGTTACATCGACGTGTGTCTCTGAATTTGAGAGGCACCAGGGTCCGATTAATTGCAATGGGAATTAGGTACTCAAAGTATGGTAGCAGGATATTGGATGTTGCGGAAGCATCGGGTTGTCCCGTGACGGTAGTATCAAAATCCAGCTTGTTTTCTCTTAGATTTGATGCCCCGATGCGCCGTTTGCTGCTCGGGTGGCTCTTGGTTCCCTGCTCTGCCCTGCTCTGCCCTGCCAGCCAGCGCAACGAATGGAACTAACTAGCGGACATTGATGCAAAGTCACACTGACAACGGTAGGACAATTTCACGAAAGCCAAGCGGCCAAGGTCCAGTCCGTCCAGCCCGCAACGCTTTACAGTACCAAAAGTACACGTTGGACAGTCGCGATAGGTCATCTAATCAGCCAGCCGTGGATTAGTTCGCCTTGGTTCACTAAGAGGCGAGGGAGGGAGGGACAAGAGGGAGGAGTCCGAAGGTGGCAGAGTCTGCTTGCAGTCAGCCGCTCCATCGTTGGTTCGTGTTGCTTTAGCTGCCGCTGCTGTGCACTGTTTCCTCGTGGGCCGGCTGCAATCAAGAATGACAAGACGAGATCGAGCGGTCCGTTTTGGTATGTACATGCATGTACACGCAGTACAAGCTTACTTGAACGGTAGCCTCCATCAAATGGATCAATTTAATGGCTTGGGCCGATGCGTTTGTGACAGGTCCGGCTTGATCCAATTTAGGGGTTTAGATTAGGTGCATACTACCCAGGCATATTCCATATTTGACGGATTGCTCAGTCAGTCAGTCAGTCAGTCAGTCAGTCCGTCATGTGCTGCTGACCAGCTTTGACAGAGTTCCCTAGCCAAACATAGAGACGAACTGGCAGCGGTATGTTGTCGTAGACTCGTACAGTAGGAACGACACGAGGGAAGGGAAGGGCAGGGACGGATTCCTTAATGCAGCAGCCGTGTTAATTACATCGCAATCCAATCCCAACGCGATGGGTCATTGGGGTCTAGATGGATCGCACACGCTTATTACGTAGATATACACTTGGACCGACCTAAACTCCATGGACAATTGCTTTGCAGGTGCTGGCGCAAGGTGACAACATGGATAGAGCCGTATTACCTAGCATGCAGCTACAGGGCAAAGAGAGATAGATCTTGGATTCCTGTTGCTCAAGTCAAGTACGCCTATTATGTACATAACATACATGATCTGACATGATAGTAATTATAATATCCCGGTGTTCAGCACACACCCACACATGATATTTTGCAGCTACGCTACCAGCTTATTTTAGCTGCATACAAGGCACACACTGCCCGCACCATTCGACCCCAATCAACCCCTCCCCATACTGCATGCCAGCTAGTCGGGAAGAGGGTAGCTCGTCCGCCTCGGTCCCAGTGCTCTGGCTCACACTTTGCTTTTTCCCTGCAAGAGACCTTGTCAGTTCGTTTGCTCTCACACCGCTTCTTGCCATACACCCCCCAGCCTGCTTTAATAGGTACGCATGTACTTCTGCGAAACTCTGAAAACCTATCTGCCATCCTGGTCTTCTCGTATGTTATCTTCAATCTCTGGTCAAGATGGAGAGAAGTTGGTAGGTATAGTAGCTTAGGTGCCTTCCTTACTCCGTGCGGGTCTAATTGATGACATCGGGCTCCCATTTTCTCCCCTCGCGGGCCAGCCCTGCTCGAATCTTTGGTACATTAGATCTCCTGGATCGGACGTATATTTGCGAGCCTCTTGCTTCTCTCCCTCTTATCTCCCGCAACCATGCTATCAATTGATTTGGTAAGGCATCGTGTACCGAAAGCAGGTCCCGGCGACATGGCTCATCGAGGGTTTACCCGTTGTTGCAAAGATCCGAGGAGATTGCACGGAGTACCTTGTAAGGTTGGCAATTCGAATGGCAGACATCAGAGCAGTGGCCTTGTCTTCTTCCCACCGCCAAAATCTGGGTCAAATGACATGTATGTTAGGTACATACACCTGTCAGATGGAGTCCAAGGACCAGGGTCAAGACACTCCGCACAAGATTAAGGTATTTCATCGTGGTTCGTGGCTGGAGCGAACGCAGACCTCATCGGCTTGCCGCAAGGATCTTGAAGGAAGGGGGTTGGATTACTCGTCACTATCGAGGCTCGGTAGTGGCCTTCAGATACCATCATTAAAACCCAAATCCAAGAGAGGGAATTTGTCGGAATGGATGGCGATCCCTGGCCTTCATGTGCATCTACGCACGCATACGCCGTCGGGATTCACGGATGCGGCCAAAACGACCAACAGGGCGGGCATGAGTATTGCTGCAATGCTACAGCTTTCAGGTTCTGCACTGAACCGTGGTCGTGATTACATTGGGCATGGGGAGTCGAAGCTGGCCTCGTTGACGTACGCTACTCGTAGTGCAGTGCTAACTAGCAGGGCGCAGCAGGCAAATCAGAATTGTGCACACAGCGTGCCATGCCATAACTTGGTACCCGGCCAGTACCCAGATTGCCAGGGTACCTCTTTCTCATGGAGAACCACCCCTGCCGCCGCGTGCGATAGCAAGGTCACCTCCCGCTTTGTTTCGTGTGCTAACGATGGCGGCTGCCGCTGTGCTGGGTAACCTTGGAATCCTGAGCACGTCAGTGTCCGTTTCGCAAGCAGCTCTGTGGGGTACAGGTGCAAGCATAGCGCGATTATATCCGCCTTTTGTTCAGCGCTGCTAAGAATAATGGACTGAGCGGCCCTTACCCTCGTGGAGCTCTCCGAGGCAAGGCCGTTGGCACTATTTCGTTCTACTGGGGGGAGCGGGCCTCGCCATGATCCAATGATTATCGAGATCGTGGCTATTTCAACCTACATACCATCATAGTGTACCAACCATTTCCACTAGAACTCCAAAGGCAGCGGCTGGGTTGGTGGAGGAGGGCTCGGCTAAGGATCTTGCGATTGACCCTAACCATGCCTAGCTCAATTAGCACCGCCCGGCGCACAACATGCAAGGTCCCGTCGGCTAGATGATGTGCTTGGGAAGCGGCAGAGCGGTCCTCATGCTGAGAGCCATCCCTCTTCCTATGTGTTCAAGGCCTGCCTTTCGGAGCGTTTTAATATTTGCTGGTTGAGTATCATCATGTATGGGCAAGGGAACGAGAATACCACGATATTTGGTCCCTATCCGACACCTGTTGTTTAAAGCCGCGTCCCTGTCTGATCGTCGATTCGCGTTGGGGTATCACAAACTAGAGGCTAGCCAAGGTGGCCCTGCAACGATGATGCTCTGAGAACGGCGTCCAGAGCCTATACTAAGGAGCTGCTGGTGTTAAGGAGAAACAGCACATGCGAGGTACTGCTGACCCTTTGACAGAAAACCTGGCGAAGCACGGAAGGTTACATGTTTCAGCACTCCTGATGACCTGACCATCCCGGCCGATAGCAACCATTGACACCCAAAGGAACTGGAGGTTTGCTTCTATTATACCCCCTCCAGATAGCTTTATCCTGATCTGTTTGTTGTCAGAGCCAAGTGCGAGACAGGATGCAACTCGGCACATCACGGGCCAGCCCTTCCGTTCAAACAGAGTTCGGCCGGGGAGAAGACCCCATCTTGCCTTCTGGAAGCATCTCGGCGAGGGCGTATGGGCCCCTGGGGTACGCAAACATCCCTAGTGGCCACGTTGTTGCCCACAAGTAAGATGGCCGAGGTAAGGGAGGGGCCATTCAGATGAGCTGCTGCAAAGACCTGCACCGACTGTCCAGCTGAGATGATGCGAAATGGCTGGCTAGTCTGCCTACTCGGCTTGAGTCGGAGCAGCCTGGCTAAAGAGCGTCGTCAGATGGTAAACCCCCCTCCAAAGGGATTCATTCCAGTGCTTGTCGGAGCAACCCCGAGTCCACTGCAAGCGGATTGGAAACTCGGTCCCGTATCAATCAATCGATCTTTATTTCATTCCCTCACGTGCATGCCCACGTTTCTGGCGACTCACGTCCCGTCATCGTATGGTCCGCACCAGCGACCGCACATGATGGGATGGGGGTGGTGGTGCCTATCCCTTTCAAACTGCGCTGGCGGGTATGAAAATTATGATATCGGAGGTCAGCGACTTCATCGCAGTTTCTGATTGGTCCCGCCGCTGCGTTTAGCCGATCTTATTTGGCCTAGGTCGACCATCCAAGTCGAGGGTTGGTGGGTGTGGGTTTCGTTGCTTTTTTTTCCCGCTTGCTTCTTTTTTCGCAAATGCACAACACCAACACCCTTGGCCGAGTATTTATTTCACTCTCACACCGCAGGACGACATCTCAAGTGGTTCAATCCAGCAATCGCCCACCGTCGTGTTTTTTTGCCAACCCCTTGAGCAGCTTGCCCTTTTCCCCGGGGCATCGGTTCTTGGTTCTCAGACACACATGCCGATGCTTATGTTATTTTTGTCTTTCTGTCCGCATGTATGTACATGTGGTACATGACATAACATGCCATGCCAGATGTTGTCTTTGCATCCCCACAAGATGAGATGGAAGAGGGTTGCTTAATCAATCGTCGATGTAACCCCTCATGATCAGTTGAGGTGTGATGCTCTGTGGTTGGGACCAATGGACGAGATTACCATTTACTCCTTTGGGTTGCATTTGCTGTTGTCCAGCTGCGGTGTGTGTAGTGATCTTGTCAGCTTCGCATCCCAATCTGGAAAACCGCCGGCCGAGTATGTTCCGCTTTGCCAACTTCTGACCTTGGAAACCGTTTTCTGTTGGGTTTCTTGGTGTTGCAGTGCCGCCAATACGCGCGACAATCCTTCCGAGATGCATGTCAAGTCCAGTCAAGGAACCCCATGCGCCGCCAACGTATGATCCCTTGCAAGTCCAACATGCTCGCTTGGCACCAAGTAGCTACGAAACACCGCCATTTTCTCACACCTTGGTCAGGACCCTGGTTGCCTTACCGAGGGTACTGTACGGTACGGTACTACTGCGCACCTTCTGGAAACACAGCAATCCATTCAGCTATTGACGTCTAAAAGTGAAATACCCACTCCTTGCGTACCTAACGTGGCTACATAAGGGCACCCAATGTGACGCCCAATGTGACGATCGCCAAGGCGCCCTCACCAACTATCGTCGGTGTAAAACACACTTTACAAACCCAAGCAGAGCAGAGTCTTCCGTATTCAAAGATGTACGAGCCATACGATGCATCGATTGATCTTGACCCAAGACGTTTCGATGCACGTGAGGGATGGTGACTGATTGGACAGCGGACAGTTGAATCTGCATATGATATGTGCGATGGGTGGACAGCTCTCGCTCGCACTCTCTTGTCTCCCCCGCAGAACTACCTGTACAGGTGGTAGATACCGCCGTGGTACTACTATGTATGCAGTTCGCCCGCTTTTAGGCTCTTCCCGCGTCCCGTCATATCCATGCATAAATGAGATAGCGGTGGGAATCCAAAACAGCCTATGGCTTTCTCGAATGACTCCCTCCTTACAGAAGACACAGCTTTCGGTCGGACTCTTTTGGTCTTCGTGCATGGATGACACGTCGCTCGCGCAGTGGGAAACCACCTGCCACCTACCCCAACTCCCAGGGCGTCTGCATATCAAACTGAACCCCATTATGTGGTGGGGCCAGTCAATCAAGGATTCGACTCCTCCGCCGTGAAGAAAATACTAACATGCTATTACATGGATATCTACATATATAGTCTATGTACATATTGACCTTGGGCTGCTGGATGTACAACGAACTGTTCAGGGTTCCGATGTTATCATCAAGATGGCTGGCTTGTCTACATGGGAATCCCATGAGACCGCGCGACTTAGAGACCAAGCCGGAAGCTTATTGGCCCGCAGGGTTGCATGTGGTCTTTGCCAAGTGATTTCAGCCGTTATCCTGTTATGGCTTACATACTTACATAGGCAGGAGGATGGATCCGTATCACAGCTTCTATATCCCATCCTTGCTGTAAGCTTTACGCTATGAGCGGCTGTACGCGATATATCGCGCACTACACACTATGTCAGGCTGGCATGTCTCAGTCAAGTTGGGGTTTGAGCCGCCTCGGATGGAAAGGATTGATTGCCCTGCATTCGCTGACCAAGTTGCAGTACTGCAACTGTGCATATGTCCGTCTAATCGCCACCGAAAGAACCAAACTGAGATACAGTTAAGCTTAACTCTAGTATTACCCTCACAGGTCGAGATTCGAGGCCAAACACGACTAGGCAAAAGCTTCACCAGGCCCTGCCCGTACATACGACTAAATATACTCAAGGCCTCTTTGAGAGAAAGAAAAACGCACATCATCTCTTCCACGTCAACCTGCACCTGAACTTAACTTGGGATGAGACCGAACCTTAAAAGTGAGCACAACAACTAAACTCAGCCATATCCCCGGAGACCATGGTTGCTTGCACCCGCTGAGAAGCAAACATTGCGAGCCGGAATCATGGGCCCTGTCTCAATATGTCCCGTCGCGTATCCACCGTCTCGTTCAACGATCAACCTACCTACATTAACGCACATGCCGGGGCGCGCTTGGTGGTATATGCGGTGAATCTACGGGCGCCAATTTAGGCGAGCCGAAGCCATTTAGCTTGCTGGAGCACATAGCATCGGAAGGGGTATCCTGCAAGCTCCACCACCGCGGATACAGTATGAGCTGCTTGCCGCGCAGGTCATAGGCTCTTTGTAAGAATAGGTAGAGGTCTCTCGACGATATGTTCTCCGTTTGGCGGACGAGATATGTCCGCGCTAATCATGTCTGTTTTATAGTGATCCGACAGTCGACTCCGGTCCCGAGTCAAGCGGCATGAGTCAACAGATCTACCTGCAAAATTCGGAATCGAGCTGTACTTTCTGCCTATCAAGAAGAGAAGAGACACAGTCAGTGGCAGAACCGCCAGCCCTCTCACAGCCTACCACGTTTTGCTACTGACTGTTGTTAAGCCCCGCGTTCAAAGGACGTCCCAGCAGAATGGGAGAGTCCTGTGCCCCCCTTCCCCCTCCTTGCCCTAGTAGCCATCCGGCTATGCAATTAACTTAAGTGAACAGAAACGGACCACATCCGATGCACAGAAGGTAATGTAGATTCACACCCGTAGGTATGACATAGACAACGGTTGGTGCCAATCCTGTTGATACAACGATGTTATCGCAAGGCACGATAGAACTGCTGCTATAGGATAGCTTCAACGAGGGTCTCAACACTGCGTCAGCGTCCTAAAGCGTCGAGCTGCAGAAGACTAGATCCCATTGTGGAGAATAACACATAGCTATATATTTCGAATACCCAATCATTACAAACGAGATAGTGGTACCTTTTGGGTGGCCATGGTAGCGAGGCGGGCTTGGCGTAGATAGACCCCAGATCTTGTTGGGATCTAGTCCCTTGAGAAGGTCTTGGCTGGAATACGAGGCAGGACGCTATATACTTTGTATGTGTGTGGACTGGTCTCTGACGGGATCAAATAATTAGACGAAGACTGCATCTGTTGGCAACCCGAATATTTGGGCAACCAGCGAGCTATACGGCCACCAGAGAGCAGGGTCTCCACAGATTGCTGACGCGAATTCCAGCCAGGACCCTTGGCAGGTAAGGAGTTTGGATCATCTGGCATAAATATAACGGCGCAAGCAACGGGCAGTGACGCTGATTCTACCCAGAGAGGCTGTCGGCATTAACATGATAGAATTTTGAAAGGCCACACCACGGTCTATGCAGCGAGTTGACGTGTACGGCCGGGTTTGGCGTGGATGGCAGAGCCAAGAAGTCAGGTGTTATTTGAAATCAGAAGACCGGGCGCAGGCCATCAGCAATTCCCTCCATTCAGGGGACCCCTTAAGAGACTAGTGCTGACCAACGCTGACGGTGAAGTCAGCTCTTGTCGAGCGTGTTTCTTTCATGATCTGAGGCATCTTGGTATGCATGCAAGTCGGTACAAATAAGCTGTCGACAGTGGACATTTTGTAAATGGACTACTGGGACTACTGCAGCAATAGCACACCGCTCCGTGGGGCGACGACATGATGCGCCATCCGAGTCAACAGTGTCAATGTTGGGACTGGCCAGGACTCAGTGCAATGGGCTTAGCGGCATGTTGAGACTTGATTGGTTGGCTGGGGAGATCGCTCCACCCAGAACCAATCAGATGGGCCATGTGGAACTCACGTGATGAAATATGCATGCAACGAGCCGAAGCGGTTCCCGCGATGCTGATTGCCCCAGTTATATCTCCAGCGATCTTCCCTGGCCTGCCTGGCCTTGGGCGTTTTTCCCACTCGACTCCTCTGGGGCTCCTCTGGGCTCCTCTGTTCTGGGCACCAGCACCAACACCAACTGCGCGCACCACCACTCACCACTCACCACTCACCACTCACCACTCAGGCGACCCTTCGACCCTACGACCCCGACCCCTCCTTTCCAAGTTCACACTTCGAATTCCCATGGAAATCCGAAAGTACTTCTGAGGCAAAGTTGGCAAGTCGCAAGGCATGAGACTTGACAAAAATCCTTTCCTGCATTGGTCGTCGCTTAGCCTTGCATCTGGTCGGCTTTTCTCCTCATGACCAGTTCCAATTGCTACTTCGTTATTTTTTTATTTTTTTTTAGCAGCCCGACCGACGGTGGTGTACAGACAGGTACTGCTACCTATCTGAACATGCCTGGATCTATACAGGTCCGCTCGCTAGACAAGGTCGCACTCATGCATTGCTATGATGGCTATGCGACAGTCTAAGAGAGAAGTCTAGCTGCAGACCTATGTTTCTGTTTCTCGCGATATTCGTAGCAGACCAGCAGACCCGTTGAACAACAACCCGATGCCGACACTGGTGTGCGAACCATGGGGTCCCGCTCCCTACCTCTTTTTTAGGCGACCCACTGGGCCACTGGGCCACTGCACACTTCAGTATGTTGTCAGTAATAAAGAGGCAATAACACTTCAACCCCTTCGATGTGCATCAACAACATGCGCAGCTCTCGGGATTTGCGTCATCCCACAAAGTACATACATACATAGGTTACTTGCAGGGCAGCTAAAAACAGCCAAGCGATATACACATATGCACGGCCGCATGGGCGATTGGCCAAGACGGTATGCCTCATGTACAGGTTGACAGATCAGATTTCATTTCTCGCTTCGGGAACCCATTCCGCCCTTGCTCGCATTCAATAGCCCCAACACTTAGAGAAGACGCAAATGACAATCCATTGTTGGCCTACAAACCCTTCGTTCTTGCTCGTCGGTAGTAGTAGCCATCTGGTCTGGGCCCCAAATGGGCATCCTACCCTACCACTTACCCCGCCGCGACGCACACATACACACACACCACACACCACGCATAGTGTCTCTCCCCCCTCCCTGTCCCATCGTCTCATTTCTCCCTTGCAGCCCGGACCTCAGCCATGCGATCCAATCGAGCCCGGCCTACTCCCCCGTCCCGGATCTCACGCCCCCCGCTACCTCGCAGAATAGAGCATGGCAGCTCTGCAGGACCGGCGTATAGTCGGACTTCTCTCGGTACGATTACCTCGTTTCTCCTGCCAACTGACGGCCAATTCCATTCGTCGGTCGTTTTGCAGCCGTTAGCTGGCGTCGAGAGAGTTTCATCACGGGGGGTTCCGCCCTCTGTGCGGACTGATGGGCCTGGTGCGGATTGCCAGCGAAGAAGTGAAGTTACATTCATCAGGCCGCCATGACTCCTTTCCATGGATTCCCCGCTTGGGAACAACAGCAAGTCCGGCAAAGCCCAGGCCGAGCTGAACAAACTGAACCATGCATGCCGAAGTGCTGCATGGCAAGCAGGCTGGGCATTGCAGTCCGTTCGCGGGCATCGTAGTTGCTACGACGGTTAGTGCCAGCTCCCAAGCAGGCTGTATGTATGTGTGAATATGTGTATGTATGTATGTATGCATCTGATGCTCGCCGAGACAACCCAGAAACCAGGTAGGCATGTCGTATCGCATGGATTCTTCATCGCATGTCGCTGCAGCTATATAGTTCCTTTTGCCCATGGCTGGTCATGGGCGATGATCCTCATTATGTGCAGCATCATATCATGACTGACATGCTCCCAATGTTTCAGTGTGTTTTTGGGGCGGCGCGCCAATCAAGTATCGGGAGGATGCGGCCGCAAACCCGTCGCGTCTGCAGGCTCGTCCTTAGCCGCGGCCGGACCCCATCACGGCAGGCTGGCATCTCCAGTCTTATCAATGAAACCCGTCTAGAATCCTGCTGCATGTCGGTGAATAGGGGTTTCCACGTTTTTTTGTGCAAGAAAAGCATTGTGTGTGTACTCAGATCCTGACTAAACCATGTTCAACTACGCTACGTGTACGAGGGAGGTGGCAGAGGAGCGATGGCAGGGGAGCGATGGCAGGGGAGCGATGGCAGGGGAGCGATGGCTCGAGATGGTGGCGCGGCTGACTGGCTGTGATGTGTTTGTCACCAAGGTTAAACTAAGTGGTATGCCATGCCGTCCAACGGGCTCGCTCACTCACTCACTCACTCAATCAATCAAGCATGCCCTAAGGTTAACGACGAATGCAACCACCCCCCCAAGTACCACCACCACCACTACCACCACCACAACCACCACCACACGGGGTTTTCCTTATTACTGCGCAAGCGTTGTCGTATCGCATACCAACCACACTATATGTAGATTGCATCGACTCTCTACCCACCTCTCAGCATTGCGAAGCTCTTACCCTTTTCTTCGTGATGCAGCTGCCCGTCGTCATCGCAGATGCCTGACTCGCCGTTCTGGATGTTTTGGGCGCCGTGCATACATAAGTGCCCCAAGGCAGTGAGCTACTGTAGCATGGCCACAGGCTAGCTAGCGAAATGCCCCAGGTTGCCTGAAGCATGCTGCTGTTGCTGCCGTACTACCTCACCTTAGCTACATACTGCAGACCTGTTGAACTACCAAGTACCTACCCGCTAACTCCCGCATGCTTGCCGCATGCTTGCCGCGACTTGTGACTGCGGTCCGACGCACGTCTGCAGCTGGACCATCGAGTAGTATCGTAGTATCCCGCTCTCTGTGCAACTACGGAAACGTCCTTGGCTGTGCGCGCGTGCGTGCAGCGCGTCAGCGCCGCTTGCCACTTGATCGAGATACCGAAATGGGCAGAGAGGGAGGCGTGGCTTCAGAAACTTCTATCGCATTTATCGCATCTATCGCATCTATCGCATCTCCCGGCGCACCCGTGTCACACACCTTGTATTGTCATGTCCCGTCCTGTCCTGTCCTGTCCTGTCCTGTCCTGTCCTGTCCTGTCCAACTTATGCGAGGCATCGACGGGAATCGACTATTCCTTGGTGCCGTGCATTATGCACGTATAACAAACAGGTGGCTATTTCTTGGAAATACTATTTCCCTCTGCCGTCTCTCCTTCCGGGCATCTTGGCTTGCCGAGAAGTGCGAGGATGGATGATAGTATCTACCGACCTGGCGACCTGGCGACCTACCGGACTACTCCATTGCTGCTGACTGGATAAAAGCGATGGCCCATACGGAGTACAGAAGCGGTGAGGATATGCAGAGGTCGGGGGTTCCACAGCCGGTTGCCTTTCGTCGCTTAGTCACCTGGCTAAACATGGGCTTGTCACACACTTCCGGGGTTATCACGCGTTAGCTTTGCAGATACCAGGTAGTAGGCCGTGGTAGTGAATTTACTTATACTTCGGATATATATTAACCTTGGTTTGGAAACGGGGGCAAGGAACAACGCGCAATAACACTTGGATACTTGGGTAAGGTGGACAAGGGGAGTAGACAGATACTTGTCAACAGTCTTTCTGGCCGACCTGGTACGTTTTTGTGGCCGACAAAGTCGCCGGCAAAAGTGTGCGAGGGTCCACGCCCAAATGTCGCCGGTTTGGGTTCTAAAGCCCGAGAGATTCCACCAGCTGGGATGGGCTTTTGGCTCGATGGGGGAAAGCAAGCAGGCAAGCAAGCAGGCAAGCAAGCAAGCAAGCAACTAAAACCCAACGGCAACCAACGAGCGAGCGCTTGAAGCAATCCACCACTAGTATTCTCAATTGCTGTTACGCACCCCCCTGTTTATCTGGTCTTGTCCTGTCTTGTCCTGTCTTGTCTTGTATAATACAATATAGTGCTTACAAGCTCGACCGGGGAACCGCGACAACAACCCCAGCCATGGCCGAGGTCACTGAACTCAACAGGTCACATTTCAAGTACGTCGACGCATTCACTCATATACTCCAATAGTAGCAAACCTAGTCACCGTGCCCTGATTCTCATCACATTACCCCGCTAACGATATGCATGTAGCAATGAGGCGTCTAACTACGACTCCAAGTTTCAGAAGACCATCCAGCAGCTTACCGAGGCCATTCAGGAGCGGCTCGACTTCATTGGCGTCGACTGGGTCGTCGACGAGGACGACGGCAACGATCAGGGTAGCACCAGCGGCGGCACCGCTACCGCTTCCGTCCCTTCCCGTGAAGTGCGACTGCTCGACTATGCCTGCGGCACGGGTCTGATGTCAAGGGTATGTTGACTTAGTTGGTTGGCTGGTCTGCCTGGGACCAGAGAGAATATCCACCCACTATCGGCAGTGCAGCAGAGCACCAAAGACTAACGAAACGGTACTGCAGGCTCTGGCTCCCTATACAACCCAATGCGTTGGCGTGGACATCTCCGAGAACATGGTGGGTGTCTATAATGCCACTGCGCGGAATCAAGTACGTCTTTTCTTCCCCTCCCTCCTCTTCTTCTGTCTCCTTCTCCTCCTCCTCATCCCTTGATCCCAAGACCCGGACCCTGTCTACCTGTGCGTGTGCTCGTGTGCGAGTATGTGCATGCGACGGCCCACATAGGATTGATAGGCCCGGCGGACCCCCTTTCGATCCTCCTCCCTGCCCGCACCCATGCCTCGCTCGGTTGGTCCGTCCGCCCATCTCTGCGCCCACTGGAACTAACCGCTTCGGCCGCCAAAAAAAAACAGGGCCTCACAGAGGAGGAGATGCATGCTGTGGTGGGCGACGTGACGGTCCCTGAGGACCCTAGCCCGGCGGCGCTGTCCGCGCCGCACTTCTTCGACTTCGACGTGGCCGTGCTGGGCCTGGGGTTCCATCACTTTGCGGACCCGCCCCTCGCCGCCAAGCGCCTCGTCGAGCGACTTCGGCCCGGCGGCGTGCTGTTGATCCTCGACTTTGTCACCCACGAGCCCATCGTGAAGCAGCAGCAGCAGCAGGGCCAGGATCAGGACCATGATGGCCACGGCCACGGCCATCATGGTCACAGTCACGGTCACGGTCACAGCAACGACAAGGCGTTCCACAACGCGGCGCATACGGTCACGCATCACGGCTTCTCCGAGTCCCAGATGAAGGGCATCTTTGAGGCGGCGGGCGCGGGCCGCAAGTTTGCCTTCCAGGAGATGGGCAGCGGCGTCGTCTTCACTCACGGATCGGGCAAGGAGGGGTCGAAACGGCGCGTGTTCCTGGCTCGGGGGGAGAAGGAGGTGTAGATCGGGCGGATTAAGTTTGGACTCTGGGGTGATCGGTGCGTACCTATCACTTGCGGAGCCCCAGGCGGTAGATAAAAATAAATGAGGGTTAATAGGCAGAGTACTAGCCAGGTATATCTCATCTACCATGATCTCAACACATTATATACGTAGCTAATTCTGTATAACTACAAGACAATATCAGTGTCCATGCCACTCTCTTTATTCCTGTATTGGAAGAAACACGTAGTATATTGCTATCGCCTTTGCCATAAGGTATACAGTCGTTACGTATCTGTTTACTCATTGCCTGCAGTTTTGGTTGCTTTGAAGTTTATAGGAGGGCTGTTTCGCGGCAACACGGGATCCCTGGATGTGGCAAATCCAGCACCATTAGCATACACGATGAAAGGGGCATCAAAAACCTCAACTTCGCGCCTGCCTGAGATCTTCAGCTTGGGCCAATTTGAGATAGCAGGATGGGCTTGTAGACATTACCGTGGTAGTTGATACTGTAATCAAACTGCCAGCACCATCCCCGACACGATCTCTTATGCCCCAACAAGTCGGCGACTGTCGTGAATTGGTTCATAGCCACTGCAGGATAGCACAGCGGCAATGAACCAATTCATGTGTTTCTCCTTTTTACTTTCAGTAAAGGACCTGCCTTCGAATCTATTTCAAGTGGTATCTACTTAAGCTCAGCTATCATCACGGGGAACTACTATATGCAGCACCTTTACATATGGAAAAGGCATGGAATAATCGCAATGGTGCATATTAAAGCTGTATTTACGATCATTCTGAAAGGCTCGCAGAAATGAGAGTGCGCGATGCAGAATATCAACTTTTGGAGCCACGATGTAGGTCTTCAATGGGAGAAAACTCACCGGGCATGAAAACCGGCTAGGCATGGGCAGGGCTGCGGCTAAAAAACCTCGGCTACTACCCTTCTCGGATAATTGAAATTGTATAACTGATCTTGGGTAACTGAAATGGTTGAGTGCAGCAAGGTGAAGAAGACTCGAACCCCCTGAATTGTGCTCCTGTGCCGAGAAGGAGTGTCACAACGGCTGGTCTGTATACAGGGTGGGTGAATGGAACAAAGTACACAGTGACTCACGTGAACGTATAGTACGTATACCGTGGCGATTCATTATTACAATTGCATGGTAAACATGCGGATTTTGGTGTGTGCGATATATGGGTGGATGTAGAAAGGCGCCGTGGAAGAGCAACCTGCGTTCTCCTGACACATGGGAACAACATAACCCCTTCACCGACAAAGACGTACTGGGTCTTGCGTGGTTACTCTATATACAGTTTTCACACACTCGTACGCCAGAGGTTTTACTTACCCCTTAACGTGAAATGAGGTGTGGCGAATGACCCCAATTCCACCAACCACAAGAAGTATTTGACAGAGGCGCATATAGCCCTATGATGACAACGAGTAGGTTGGCATCGGACATGCCGGTAAAGCTTATGGGTATGCCAGGCCACGTGGGTAGTCCTTAGGGTGCTAGATACGGAGTCTCCCCCGTAAGAGCAACCGCTTATACCTGATCGTATCGAATACGATAAGCATCGGCATGCATCAGTGGCCCGCATCCCGTCATACCGACGAAGAGCCAGAAAGCCAGAAGCCCGGTCATATGGGTGCCCCGAAGCACATGCCCAAGGGATGTTAAAATGTGGACCAAGCGATGTCTTATAAAAGTTGTAAGATGCAAGTGGGAGATCAGACTTGAGCAGGATGTAAGCTGACTGGCAGATGGCATGATCGATCAGGTGGGAAATGGCGAAATCAGCAAAGGGAAATTGTTGGAAACCCTGGGAATACACCATAGGGTGATAACAGTAGTACAAGTCAGATATAGACTCTTGGTAGCATACCTGAAAGTAGTATTGATCGAGGACACCGCGAACCCCACCCTGGCGACTATGAATGCATAGGTGTATCAACTGGCCGTAGCTTTACTAACCACATTCCCTGGTAAGACCCGAACTTCATAGTCCCATGGAAAGTGACTGTGCTGCATTCGAGGTAGCAGAGTACGAGTGATCTGGACTATGGGGAGGCCAAATCTCGGGCCTCAGGAACGATGAAGGCACCACCAAGAAGAATTGCCGGCTCCTCCAGGTTATGATGTTCGTATCTAGAGCCTGTCATTAGTCAAGTACATGCACAGCAACTTATGAGGAGAGACCTACGCCAATGTTCCAATACCACCTGCTTCTAACAAGAAGGCAGGGCCATCCTGTAAGGTCTTGCCAGCCCAACGCATGGCAAATGCACGAAGGATATGGCCATGGGCAACGATGAGAACATCGCCGCATTGGTCTTCCGATTTGGGCTTGCCAATAACTGGCGCATGCCACTTTTCACGGATTTCCTTGATGAGCCTGTCCACTCGTGCGGTGACCTCATCCGGACCTCTGCCCATAGGTAAATGGTTAGTAAGCATGTCGTCCTATCGTCATACCCAAGAGATCACAGGTTGACTCGGAATAGGGGAGGGGACAGCATACTCTCCGCCCGGGCAGCCATCAGCCCAGATATCCCAGTTACGACCGAGTCCTTCTTCTTCCCTCCGATCTCTGATCTGGGCACTCGTCACACCCTCGTAGTCACCATCTGTATGTTGATCACATCAGTCATGAGTCGCAGAACAGGCCGCCCAGCCAGAAGGTAGCTCGTTGCCGATCACTTGGACCCGTACTCGGGCCCGAGCTGCCAAACGACTCGCTGCCGCCACCATCCACTCTAATCTAATGAGATTGGCACTTACAGTCCCACTCCCGAATATCTTGGGTGACCTCTACTCGCGCCTCGCAAGCATTGCCTTCGATCTTATCGGGTTTGACGCCATGGACTTTCCATGGAAGAGGATCCTTGATGCCGAGATTGAGCAGCTCAAAGGTGCGCTGTGCTCGCGTTCTCGGGGAAACATATCTGTATCACGCCATCAGATATCAGCGGATGCCACACGAAACTTTCTCGGCGGCAGCTGTAGCCTGGCATCAGTTCGGGTGTACGAATCGCGGCGAGTTCCACCTGGGACAGAGGATACAAAGAACATGTGAAGCCGTGCTGTTGCGCCGCCGCGCAACAATTGCGCATTAGACTCGCCGCTTCCGGGTAACCCCGACGGTACAAAAGCCGCATTGGTACACCGATTACTGCTCTAGCCAAGAGTTGAAACGGCCGTCAAGCCCGCTTTGGAGGAATGGCGCACTATTATTGGCGATATTGGGACCGGGGTTGCGTCTATCCGTAGTCCATCATAGACGTTGGTAATACCAGACAACAATTGGACTTACATGTGAGCCAGTTGCTTGGGCACAATCAGCCTATCCTCGCCGACGAGAGCCTTGCCTGTGGAACGGACTCGCCTCTCACCCGTGGCTGTGAGAGGAATGTCACTGGTGCCGGTGTGTCGGCCGTCGAGGGACCACTCAGTCTCGCCGTGGCGGACGATGAAAACGCGGGGTGTGGTCATGGCCTGGATCAATTCTCGTCTGAACAGGGTATGGGCAGTCGTCAACTCGTCGTCGGTGGTCAACAATTAGAGTTTGTATTACTCGATGAAGTGAGATGACGGGCCAAATGGAGGTGTAAGCTAGAACTTGAGACAGGAGGGGATCGAATTTATGTTGCAGCAGGGACCTGAACCGTAGCAGCGGATCGCCGGGATGTTTGAATGGATGTTTCCTGGGTGGGGGTTTGTAGGTTTGTAGGTTTGTAGGTTTGTAGGTTTGTAGGTTTGTAGGTTTGTAGGTTTGTAGGTATTTTCTTCCCTGATTGCGGGGACTGGCACTGGCACTGACTAACTACATCTAAGTAATGGACTAACAGGCGATCGATAGGCGCGTGGAAACATGATGTAATCCGAGTCTGAGAGGCCTGGGATCAAGTCGCGTGGTAAAAAGGGTAAAATGCCAAGGACATACGACTACGTGACTACGTCGTTATCAGAGCTTGGCAGCCAAAGGTTGTGCGATATCCGGCAAATAGAGGGACAGATCTACTGGACAGATAAGACTTCCAAGCCGAGGAGAAGAGAAGTGCTTAGACGTCTTCTTGATTTTATTTTTCAATTGAGTCAGTACGACAGTGGTAAAAAATGGTGTTTCAGAAGACCTGCAGATAACTGCACCCCGGTCAATCTCAAACCTGTCAGGCAATCGAGGAACCAGCAACCAGGGTAAGAAACAACGGGAGAAAACAAAAAAAGGCAGGTGGGCCCGAGGGCTCCGAGCATGAGGTTGGAATGCGATGACAGGTATAAAGAGACGAGACAAGACGCGGATACAAAGGGGGAAAAGAGCGACATGAAAACAAAACCCCATCATTTTCTTCAACGTTTATGCTATATACCTAAAATATCACCCATCATGATGGCACCAGTAGATCTGCCTGTAAGCCGCTTGTTCAGGTCCCTGTCCTTTTCGGTTCCATGGCGGGGCGGCAGCAACGGTCCAGGCACGGACACGGCCACCATAGCCACCGGCGCGGGAGCTAAGTCCGACAGCGACAATTTCCCTGCCCCTCCACTCAGCTTCGAATTACAGACTTGGCCAATCCCACAATCATCATCACCATCACCATCACCATCACCACCCTCGTCGACGACACCCACCCCGAGAACCATAACAACCTTGGTCGAGGATGCCAAGGAGTCCTCTCCCTACCATCAGCAACACCAATTGACCAATTTGCGCATGCGCTCGGCCGCCCGGCAACGCGAAAAATCCCCCCAGTTTCCCCAGATCCGCCCGAGAACCAGCCGCGGCTCCTTCGACAGCAGCCGCAGCCGCAGCAGCACCATCAGTTCCACCAGCAGCACCCTCGGCGGTGATGGTCTGACGTCCCGAAAGCAGCCCCAGGAACGGCAGCGCGCTTGCGAGGATTGTTGGAAGGAGTTCTGGGGTTGAATGCCGCCCCTGTCGCAGAACGCCCTACATCTTCATAATTCATAAAAAGCTATAGCCATGGCTGCGTCTTCCAGGCCACCACGGCCCATCCGACGGGGCCCTGCGCCGACCCCACCGCCGCCATCCACTCCCCTCAGGACCGCCACCACCCCGACGGTGAAGCGCCTGATCTGGACCGGCGCCTTCGCCGCAGTCACCATAGTCGGCGCCATATACGGCGCCGGCTTGAAAACGAAGCAAGAGTTTCAAGCTGTACGTCGATATCCATCTTAACCTAGAGGGCCCCTTAGACTAGAAAGAGCACAACTGACCCCCATTTGTTTGCAAAACAGGAGAAGCAGCAAATTATCGAGTCTACGCCTGAAGACCGAATTAAAGACCTCGAACATCGCAGAGGTGTCCTCATGTCCCAAAAGATCCCCCTCGAGAGGAAACTTGACGACTTGCGAAGTAGAATGCAGGCTAAAGAGGCAGAAGAGGCCAGCAAATTGCAAACCAATAATAACAAAGCGGGCTGAAATAGTGCCGGAGTTGATGGTATTCTCTCGGAAGAGAGACGAACAACTTGGTAGGGCGGGCATGAAGCCCCAGTATCATCTTTGTTATGCCGGTCGAGAATTGTGTATTATGCACGAAAACAGACATACATAGATATGTAACTTCAAAAAATAACGATACCACGAGCAACGGGTTTATGCAATCATCAATGTCTATTTCCGACAATGTCGTTTTGGCGGGTTGATCTTCTGATCGGCTGGTGCATCTAGTCTATCAACGTACCCCAGCTTGTTGTGCACATGTAAACGAGCTCGCCATGCCATGCCATACATTCATTATCATAGAGATACTACCAGGCTAGCGTGGTAAGTTACTCGGTGGTACCATCGGCCGCAGGTAGGGAGATGGCCTTGTACAGGAGAATCAGAGCAGAATGAGACTCGCCGCCGCCGGCCAGGGTCTCAATCTTATCCGCTGTGACTTCCGACACCTTGTCGTCGTTGAACCACCACCACTTATCCTCCTCGTCTCGCTTCAGGCCCGTCTTCGGGTCGATGGGAGGCTGCTGCTTGACGTAGGCTGTGTAATGGCCACTGTCCGCACTGGCACCTTGATGGGTCACGACGCCGCGCAGCTCATACAATCCAGACTGGTTAGCGCCCTTGTCGTTGGCCAAGTCTTGGTGGATAAGGCTGTGAAGCTCCTTCTTGGCTTCCAACAGGGCCGCCTCCTTCTCGGCTTCAAACTCGGCATCCGTCTTGTAGGTCTCTGTCATCTCAACGTCGCCGTCAGCTGAGGCTCCGGCCTTCTTGTCGTCCTTCTTGTCTTGGAGGTCCTTCTTGTCAAGCTTGGCACCCATGCCGCCGGCAATATCCTCGGCGCCGCCACTCTCGTGGATGCGCTTGCGTCGCTTGCGGGCACGCTCAATGTCCTCTTCGTCCTTTCGGACCTCGCGAACCTTGTCGCGAACCGGCACAAGCAGCTTCTTGAGCTTTTCGTCGCAGAACTCGACAATGTCAAGTTCGTGGGGGAATGTGACCTTTCGCATGATCTTGGCCTTCTTCTGCGTCTCCCGCTTCCAGAAGAAACGTACAAAGTGCACGGTGAGATACTTGGGCGCCCGCGAGATCTTGGCGGTTCGAGTGTACATAGCTTCCCGTCCCAGCGCGTCCGACTTCTTCTCGATCTTTTCCACCAATGCATTCTTGATGCCATCCGTCAAATGGTTCGTAGCACCGTCAATATGGCAGTTCAGCTTCAGGAAAGGCTCCTTGACTGACACCGGTGCTTCGCCGCCTTCACGAGCAGCCGGTTCGTCGCATTCCAATACGCTTGTGAACTCGCCAGCCATGTAGTTGTCGATAAAGGGGACCTCAGGGGCCTCGGAGGCATCCTTCACCTTGAGTTTCTGGCGTAATTGTGAAACAATTTGAGACCATGCTTCTTCGGCGTCCTGCTGGGCATAGCCATGGCCAGTTCGTGATTGTTCGGCGAATTGGGGGAATGCGGTGCGCAAGGCTTGCAGGAAACCGATGGGGGTGTAGGACTCTTGGGTCTGGGACATGTTCTTGTACAGATCTCGGAGTTGTTTCGTCAAATCCAGACCAGTCATGGCGCCAAAACCGGTACCACTACCCGACGGCTCGTATTTGACCAAGGCGTCCTGGAGTTCGGGGACGGCACGTAGGGTCTGCAGCGTCGAGTTGAGATAGCAAGTGTTTCCCAGGTTGGCCAAGCCGGCGGGTGTAGCGCCTTCCTGCTGAGCTTGCTCAGCCTCGGTCATGTCCTCGACAAACTTGATGGGATCTTTGGGTCGTGCGAGGGCAACGCCGCCCTCACCGCCGGGGGTGCCCATCATCATGATGGTCTGGCCGGGCTTGAGGCCGAACTTGCTCATGTCGGCGTCATCTTTGAGGGGGCCACCCTTCATCAAAATCTTTTGGCGATCGGGCTCGACTCCGGTTAAGCTGAACAGCTGGAACTTAAGGACCTCGCCAGTGGATCCGGTATCGACCTCGACCTCATACTTCTGGCCCTGGTGTTTGACGACAACTTTGGGCACGAGTTAGCCAAGGTTGACAATGTTGCATGGGATGTGGAATAAAGTGTAGATGACCTACTGGGTACGGCCGACATGGTGGCTAGAGGGGTCGACGTGTAGCCGCTGCTCTATATTTGCTCTGTTTGGTGAAGCCACGGGAACAGGTAGGACGTAGATCGGGGCCCGATGCTAAATCGGTATGGAAGGAAGGAGGGAAAAGAAAAGGGACCTGGCAAGGCAACGAAAAAGCGTCGTGTCGCCTCTGGAATTGATTGATGCAATGTATTACTGCAGTCACAAGCAGGGACGGCCAGCAAGCTTGGGTGGAGTGGCGGTTTAGGTACCTTGTCCGTCGAAGGTGGGGGAATCATTGAGCATTGAGCATTGAGCATTGAGGCAGCATTGAGGGACCAACCAGTACAGTACGTACTGTAAATACGTAAATACTAGCCACAATCAATTAGGGGGAGGAGGCTGAAATGAACCCCACCTCCCGCCTCCTAACGATTGATTGATGGGACTTAGGCTACTTACTACCTACTACTTGATTGAAGACAGTCGTCACCTCCTGTCCTGTCAACTTACAAGACGCCCTCAGCCTCACTCCCCCCACATGATTGAGAGGGAGAGCTGGTAGACAGCTTCGCATTCCCAACTACCTTTCTTTTGCCGTTGGTAGCGACGCCGACGACTGGTCTTCGACGACCACCACACAGCTACAATGGTACCACACCGACTCTCTGTCCCCTTTGATGCGCCCGCCGACCACGCAAGCTCAAGCTAATCAATCAACCCATCTCGCAGTCTCAATCCCTCCGCCCCTACCTCAAATGTGTCCGGAGCAGCGTGACAGCCGCCCTCTGCTTGGCCAACTTCGCTTCCCAAACCTCCGAACGACACAATGTCCCTGAGATCGAAGCCCAGACCTCCCCCGAGGTTCTGCTGAACCCCCTGGTCGTTTCCCGAAACGAGAACGAGCGAGTCCTCATCGAGCCCAGCGTCAACAGTGTGCGCATCAGCATCAAGATCAAGCAGGCCGACGAAATCGAAAACATCCTGGTCCACAAGTTTACCCGATTCTTGACCCAAAGAGCCGAGGCTTTCTTCATCCTGCGGAGGAAACCAGTCAAGGTGCGTCCCGCTGAGCGCCCCGGCGTCGCAAGCATGCATCGGGTCCCATGTCATACTAACTAACGCCTGCCCACAGGGATACGACATCTCCTTCCTTATCACCAACTTCCACACCGAGGAAATGCTGAAGCACAAGCTGGTCGACTTCATCATCCAGTTCATGGAAGAGGTGGACAAGGAAATCTCCGAGATGAAGCTATTTGTACGTCCTGCTCGGGCCCGAATACCCCTTTACCCGCCTCGAGATACTAATACCAGAGCAGTTGAACGCCAGAGCAAGATTCGTGGCCGAATCTTTCTTGACTCCAGTAAGTCGCACAGCTATCCATCCCATGACTACTGGACCATAATAGCTGACCCATACCACAGTTTGACTAAGCAGGGGCGGGAGTTGATGGGATGACCTGGCTGGCATAGGAAAAGACTAAAGACTACGATGCGGCGGCGTCTGGGTATGCTCGGGCCGTGCCATATACCAGGTTCCGAACACACCAAGTGACCAATAACGAATGCATGATCATTTAGCACTCAATTTGGGTCTCAATCTTCCGGGTCACATCCCATTTTTGGTGAACAGCTTTGAGAACACGACGCTCGACCACTTTTGCATCTCCGTAGCCATGTACCGGCCCCTGTGCCAAATCCCGTTTCCCTTAGGATCGCTCGGCACCTCATGTGGCGCTACGCCGGTCAAGGTCAGGCGAAGCTCGGCAGCACGGGGCGAGCAACGCACTGACTTCTTCCTTCGCCGAACTCCTCATCAAGAGGCCCCGGCTTCTCACCCGACATTCTATTGAACTTTATAGACGGACAATACCGCCAGAGACCCGCTTCAGTCCAGGGATCGGGTGGGCCCCTGAGGTCCACTCGAGTATACTCTCTTGAATGTGTTCTATCCCTTTGTCGATTTTTACCGGCTCGTTGCGCAGTCGGTTTAGGGTGACGACACCTCTGGCCGCTTCCTATGACTCGCTATATATGAGGCTTCTACCTTGTTCACCGTCGGCGGCGCATTTGACAACAGGGTACTCGGGGGGTCGTGATATCAACTTATTCGCCACCCACGCCTAAATACGAGCCAGTCCAAGTTGGGTTGGCAAGTCACCACCATGGATCTATAAACTCAGATATCGAGAGACATCAGGGTATACCAGTTACCTGAAGAGCCTGGTATATGGCTACCTCACTCTGGTTCAGGTTAACATCGCATGGGAAGCGAAGCCAGCTTGCTCAAACAATTGCATGAAGTTGGGATTCTTGGAATCCATCCCACCACCCTCCTTGATAGTCGTGATATCTGCCTGTTGGTGTTTGATGCCTGGCGGCTCTTGGATGATGGAGCCCGCTCCCGGTCCTGGTCCAAGACGACTTCTTTGGTAGCGGGATATTGTATCATGGCTTAGTGGGTAGTTCAACATGTTTTCCCGCCACATGGATTTATAGGGTGACTTATTGCAGCGGCTGGATGCCTCCTATCATGAGTTGACAAGGGCACATCCTATAAGCAATTCTTTCTATCTTCCTCTCCCCCCTCAGCCCGTAGAACTAAACCACAGCAATATGTTGCCATACATGAGTTAGTTTCACATGTCTTTCTGACACGGTCTCCTTTGTCAATTTCTGACGATGAGGTGAAGTCGCCTTGACAAGGAGATATGCAATTCTCCGAAACTACCATTCAGCTCGTGTCTACCTAGGGGATAATCCTTTCACGGGCTGGAGACTGGTAAAGTGCCCCAACATACCCATGGCCGCTAGGGCATGCTTGAGGTTACCAGTGATTCCCATGGTATTTGGTGATCCTTTGCGTATTTCATGTCTGTGCCGGCTATTGTATAGTATAATTGGTATAGTCAGTCATGGTTATTGCCTCCAGGGGCTACCTGAGCATCGGTTGATCTCATTCTTTTCTCTTCATTCAGCCCGACCATCTTTGTTTGTTCCTGGACAAGCGAGGATAACCGTAGCACGGTGTGTTCTTCTTCACTTCAGACACTTCCACTCCTTGAGCCTCAGGTAGGATGTATCCAATTCAGCGATGCCTTCGACATTGTTGTGTTGAAACCATAGACTAGTAGTCAACTTATCAAAGTCCCATGCCAGTGTTCGACTCGGCGATGCCTTCAATGTCATTGTATTCAATTCAGCTCTTCTTTGGTTATAAAAATCCCGAGCTCCCCAAGCCAGCCTTCACCTCGGCGATGCTCGCGACATCTCTCTGCTGGGACTCCAGGTCAAAGGAACAACAATCTCAACCATCGTCTCACACATCTCGCCAAGGTAAGACTACACGCAGTAAGCTGTCCACTGCTTGTTTCCTGCAGTTTCCCATATCCCAAGTCAACCCGATGCAGTTCATGAAGTCCTACTGAACTGAACAATCGGCTCTACAGCATAAGACCTGTTTCGACATCGGTACGTACCCCTGGCAACAGGATATTATTTTAATTCTCGGCTCACCTTCGTACACCGCGTTCACGTAGCGCCCACGGTGTTCACCTAACTCACACGCTTCATTTTTCCCTACCTCCCTTGTTCGCGCCACTTAGGCATAGACTGACCGAGTAGCAGTAAGCTTTATACCCATCTACAGTGAGCTGGTCTTCCTAGGCTGGCTGACAACTGAAAGGTAAGTTCTCATGCTTCTCCTTTGCCACTACACCTGTGCATATGAAACAAATCGCTGGCATCGGAGGGCCGTCCTCTGAGGAGTTGAGAGGCGCCATGATATGTTTTTGTGAGTTGGCCAGGTCTCGTTGTAGATCTGTCCATTCTTACAGGATAATCTTGCCCTCATAACCACAGGTCATTGTTCTCGAGCCAGCTTGAGCTTCTTGATCCTCGAAGAACCTGCCTGCATTTATGGTTCACTCCTCGAGCTGTCCTACAACTTCTCCTCCACGTATCTCTCACGCTGTGCCTGCCTTGGGGGTTCATTATCCAAGCAGTCGTATGAGCTACCTTCGACCGATCTCTCACGGTGTACTCATTCGCCTTTACTTGAAGCACGCCATTCCCTTCCCATATCTGATTGTTTTCCCTACCCATTGATCTCACTGCCTTATTTTTGGTGGTAGCTCTCTTGCCTCAGACTTGGCCTTGTCAACTTCCCTCTCGTTGACTTCTCCATCATCCACCCACTATCAAAGGTAGACTTTCACTCATACCACTACCTCATATGCCTATCCATCTCTTATCCCTCAACCTTACTACATTTTTCCTTGCGACACCTCGCCGATTTCCGATCTGATCTCGTCTTCGACCCGATCCTGTTGTTGTCGACCTGATCTTGTTGTCTTCGACCCGATCCTGTTGCTGTCGACCTGATCTTGTTTCTTCGACCTGATCTTGCTGTCTGCCTCACATACTTATTCCATCTCTTCTCTACTCACGACAGGTAAACCGTTGATCCCAATCTTACCCACACCCATCGGCTTTGTATTCACTGCCCTCACTTCGTATCTTGTATTCACTGACTCCGATCCCTTATTTATTGTCGCCGACTCTCCAACTTCGAGCCTAAGCTTTTCTTACTTCTTCCAACTAACCCCATCACTCACAGGTAACCGCCTAGTTATCTCATACAAGCACACTCATAGACAGTCTACTTCTGTGCACAACAGGGAAGATGCACAACCTCATGAACCTGAGCCGTTCGCGGTACGGGTCGAGTCTGCCCGTTACGCAGGCAATGCCCACCATCTCGGATGTATCTTCTGATAACTCTGAGGGAGGTGCTCCTCTGCATGAGAACAAGACCTTTAGCCAAATGAGAATGGGCCAGGTTGAACACAACCGGATGAAGCGCGAGGTTGCCGCTACTGGAGGTCCCAAGCTTCCTGAGAACCACGCCTCGGATCTTCATCACACTGACTCATCTGCTGATGTCGGTTCCTTCTCTGCCACAAAGCAACAGTCCAAGGCCAACAAGGGTGGTAAAGTTCACAAGCTCAATCCTGCAAGCAACATGTTCATCCCCGCCAGTGGCACAGTCAACGACTTGACCAAGATCCAGGTAAGTTCACGCAACCGCGTGTACAATATGACCCAATCTCATGGCTATGTTTTTCTTCTCTCCCACTTATGATATTACATGAGCCCAGTAACTGACATCCATACCTAAAGACTCAGAGTGCTGAGAACCGCGGCAAGTTGTTGCAGATGCTCGAGCAGAAGAAGCTCTCAGATAACGCTGCAATTGATGAACAGAAGCCCCGCCACCACCAGAACAGCTTCACCAAGGGTTCGAACGGCCTTGGCCATGGTGAACTGGCAAAGTCAGCCACCCTGTCATCTGAGCAAGACCACGGCTTTGTCATTTCTCCTGGCTTCACTCGAGCCCAGGGCCAGCATGACTTTGGTGCCAAGTACCGTCAGCCCAAGCAGGCTCATGCTCATGTCCCGAACAGACACAGCCATCGTAGCTTTGGCACTCGCAAGGAGGCAAACCACCTGACTGATCTCGACAGTCCTGACCGAGATACCGAGACCAGTGCCCATGCTCCTACACAGTATGGCCCGGCAATTCCCAAGTCTGCAAAGACGGGTTACCTTGCTGCCAACAATGGCTCACAGGCTGTTCAAGCTTATGACAAGGGCAAAGGACCTGCTCAGACGCCTAGTCCTCAGGGCTACCAGCCTCTTCCTCCCATCCCCGACTTGAGCTTGGATTCTGCCCAATGCCGTGACATTGTTACGTTCCAGCCGGTAGATGACGACACCCGGGCTGGAAGATCTGCCCTGCTGAACAGCATCGTACCCGCAGACGGACTGCCGAGTGAGGCTGTGCTCACTCACCCCGACAACTTGCCCTTCGCCGTGACTGCCGACGAGAGCTACGAGGCAGCCACCTCTGAGCGTGGCGTTGTTCATATCGACAACGTGCCCTTTGGTATCTCACGTGCCGAGGTCATTGCTTTCGTGGGCAAGAACTCACGTCTTCTCAATGACAGCGAGGAGCCTGTCCATATCATCATGGACCGGGTTCAAGGCAAGACCCAGGACGTCTATGTTGAGTTTGCTACCATGAAGGATGCCATGGCTGTCGTCGAGCGCCACGAGAGCAACACTGCCAGCGGCCGCACTTCCCGACTGGGCGACCGACCTGTCCGCGTGACCATGTCGAGCCCCGCCTCTCTGATGGGCGCCTTGTTCTCTTATGCCCGGGGTGTCGTCTGGCATGGCTATGTCCCTTACATCAAGGAACCCAGTGAGACCGAGGCTTACAACACCTTCACCACGTTCCTTTCGGACGAGGAGCTGTCGATGGTGGCCAAGCATGCCGAGGAGCCTCGGCGATCGCCCTTCTCCAAGGACGCCCGCGAGCGCCCCTACGAGTGCATGATCAGCACCGTCAAGAAGTTTCCCTGGTACCTGATGGACCGCATCACGCTGCGACACCGATACAACATCTACAACTGCTGCCTCAAGGTCTTGGTAACGCTGCAAGAGGCCATCGGCAAGGAGGAGTGCCCCACCCGTCTCAATTCGCAGCTCCTGAAGCGCTTCATTGATGCCATGATGCTTTGTCCCGGATTCACTGTTTTGCAGAAGGACAACTTTGCACATGTTTCTCGCATGAGCGAGATGGACATGGCCAAATTCAACATGCCACGCTTCCCTAACCTTTGGTGCCACCAGTATGCCCTGGGCCCCAGAGCTGGCATCCCCACTGATGTCATCGAGGTAAGTGGAAAGAGAGAAAGAAGATTGACCACCCCGCCGTCCCTATTCTTCGGCGATATTACGAGAAGCTAACAGTTTACGATCCCTATTAGTACTATATTGCCATCATCCGTGAGGAGTCGAGCCGCGATGCCATGGGTGGCCAAGATCTTGGTATCAAGGTGGCGCTCACGAACCTGCAATCCAAGACCAGTGACTACTGGGGCTATTTCTGGCGAGAGGTTGGCTATAAGAGCTCGCCCAAGTTTGAGAACCTAACGCTGCAGGCGGCTGCTGACATGGAGTGGAACGCCATTAGCCGGATCCTGCATCGCGCTCTCACCCGCAGCCAACTTCGCCAGAACGATCAGGGTGCTCTCAGCTCACTCCATGGCCATGGCCCCTCGTCCTCTGTTTCTGCCCACAACCAGCTGGCCGTGTACTAGACATCATGTCTAGCCCAAACAGCCCATCTACCACGGCGGAAGTGGTCATGATATGAAACGAGTCGACGGTCAGCACACAATCACAAGGGTCACCAGCTATGGCCTCATGCTTTGCCCGGCTAGGGATCATTCCATTCTCACTCACGCATCTGCTCTTATACCTTGCTTGTACATTACGGCCTGGCCTTGGCAGCTTCTCGATGTTTAAGGACATCACCCAGGTTTCCCCCCAGGATGATGGGGGCGGACCTATCGAGGCAACAAAAGGCATATGAACCACGGGACTCGGAAGAGGGAAGAAGAAAATAACCGGTGGTGTAAGAGATACGGGTCTCGCGGTTGATACATTTGCGGTTGTTGCACTTCTTGGGCCTCATGAGGAGGTAAAGATAACCCTGCTTGTCGCTGGGTGTGATGCTGATATCCGACTGGCTTGCCCTCTTTCACTGAGATGACACACCATTATACTGACTGCTCTCTGCTATAAGTCGGCCAGACCTGACACCTCGCATTTGTCGCCTCGCCCATCGGGTGGTTCTGCCTAATGGAGGGCTTGGGCTACGACACCTTGCTGAGTAGTCGGCTCTGAGCTGCACGAGAATGAGCAGAATTGAGATACATGAGACAGTCTAGCTACACTCATAGATTGATTGATTTTTTTTGGTAAAAAAATGGTGGACGGTGTTCTTGTTGTTGGTGTATGTATGTGTGTTCTGTATAAGCGTGCTGCCGGGCTGGTGGGGATGGGGGGCAGTTGTGGGTTTAGGCGGTAGGTACCTTGGCGGCAGAGGGAAATGAACCAAAAACACTGTGCACTGTGTAGGTACCTCGGGCCCTGAGCAGGCCTGTGTAGGCCCGGGTAGGCCTGGGTAGACCTGAGTAAGCCTAGACCAGCCCGAGGCAGCCTGAGCAAGCCTGAGCAAGCCATGGTAAGCAAAGCTGATGACCCCAGTTTAGGTGTGTTAGTTGTCAATGCTGTCACTCTCATCCCACTTTCTTCACCTTGATTTGGCCCGCCTTTTTGTTTGATAGCCGTTCTGCTAACCCCAGCAGCCAGCAGAGGGCAACCCAGATCTATCGCAACGACCCCCTCCTCAATCCCACCACCACCACCACCACCACCAGCCTCGCCCAGCACCCAAGAAGCGAAGCACGCAACCTCTCAGCGCGCCCTCTCCCTTGCCTTCTCGACGTCGCAACCTAACTACTACAAACCCCAACCCAACCCAACCCAATTGCACAGGGACCAGACACCTGATAACGAATTAAGACTCCATCCTCGAGCTCCGACCGAGCTACAATAACCACTTCCAACACGGCCTCTTCCGGCTCCGTCCCAACCAGTGGCTCGGCGCCCCGGCCGGCCGCAGCTCACAACAGCAACAGCAAAACCACCATGGCTGCCAACAACGATCAGAACCAGGGCACCTCGCCTCCCCCCAAGTCCCCGACCTCACCTCGTGGCATGGCCGGCATGGCGAGCATGTCCAGGCCCATCACCCAGTCCATGCCCGACAACCGCCAGCAGTCCTTTGAGGAGATCTACGGTCCTCCCGAGAACTTCCTCGAGATTGAGGTATGCATTGGTTCCCCCCTTCCCTCCCAATACCACCACAAAGAAACCAAGTCAACTGGAGACTGACGCTTCTTGCGCTACTTTCCTTTGCAGGTGCGCAACCCTCGAACCCACGGCATGGGCCGCGGCATGTACACCGACTACGAGATCGTCTGCCGCACAAACATCCCCGCCTTCAAGCTGCGACAGTCCACCGTGCGCCGGCGCTACAGCGACTTCGAGTATTTCCGTGACATCCTCGAGCGCGAGAGCGCGCGCGTCACCATCCCGCCCCTGCCTGGCAAGGTCTTCACCAACCGCTTCAGCGACGACGTCATCGAGGGCCGCCGCGCCGGCCTGGAAAAGTTCCTCAAGATCGTCGTCGGCCACCCCCTGCTGCAGACGGGCAGTAAAGTGCTGGCCGCCTTTGTGCAGGGTAAGTTATTTGGCCCAATTTCTGCCCGATTCCTGCCCAGTACCTCCGACGCCCACGTGATAGACCAGAAGAGTAGTAGTATAGCTGACCGTGCAACCCCAATTATAGACCCCAACTGGGATCGCGCCGCATGGTGACTGCGGTTACTCGATTCTTGGGCCAAGTCCTCGGATTCCCAACGACAGCCCCGAAAACTACAAAAGAGGTGCCCTGCGTCGCACTCACCAACCCCGCTGCTAGCCAAGCTGTCTTGGCCACAGGACGATTGATGGTAATTAGGTGGAAGGAACCCGCGCCCACAAGTCGTGAGTGGCGCCTAGTGCCCGCCGAGGTGGACGAGTCGAGCTTCCAGGGACTTGCGGACGCCAGAAAACCCGGGGAACAGCAACGGTCACCTCCTACAGGACTTCTCTACGATTGCTCGCTTTTTCCTTGCCGAGGCTCATATGAAACGGCCGGCCTTTCTCTCTTGAAATGTGGTGTTATTGCGACATCTGCGACATGATATCCTTTCTGTTATTTGAAAAATAGTTCAGCAATGCCGAGTCCTTCGCAAACGAGACGTGCTATAATGACCGAAACTTGCCAGCATGATACGGATAAGACCGGACGGAGAAAGCAGAAACGTTCATGTAAATCATCCCCTGATGGCGATTCTCTTGGCCGCTCTCGTCATGTCGTCGATATGGGTTCGTTATTCTTTATATACATAATCTACAGTATGGTTACATGCTTGAATGCCAACATGCCCCCTGAAGCGAGCACATCCCCAACGCCAGATTTTATGCTAAATGCTCGGTATATGCCGTCCCTCTCTATCCTTGGGTCTATAATTTTGTACAGTCGAAATTTGGCAACGGTCATGCCCAGGAGAGTGGATGGGTGGTTCTGGTGCCTTGTTGTGTTGCTGGCACGGCGCGGTGGTGAGTGGTGGTTTCGTCGAGTAGTGTGTTGTTATACATAGTTACTTTTATGTCATGACGGTGGCAGGCGTATATGGGTAGATGTGGTGCATGCCGACTAGCTCTTGGATCCGAAAAACTTCAGAATGACTTCGTACATGCCAAACATGACGGCAGCGGAGGGGATGGTTCGCATAAGGTGAGGGGTCAGGCCGCCGTACAGACCCAGGAAACCCTCTTCCTTCCAGACAAGCTTGAAGCAGTGGACTAGGCCGGTGTACTTGGGCTTCCCGTCGGCCATAGGGGCTTGTCGAAGGCGTGTCCTCGCAACCTATAGATATATCGTTTAGCCAATGTACACTTACTTCACTTGTCTCAAACTCCGAGAAAGACCTAATAGACAAACTTACCTCGTGAGGATATGCCAGGATGGCGGCGACCGCCTTGGAGGCACCGGCGCTGAAGAAGTTGCCGGTCCAGCTGACCGTGTTGTCCCACCAGGTGCGCTCGCGGCCGCTCCGTACGAGGCGGGCCTCGCGGTGGCGCAGGCGCTCCTTGAAGTTCTCGTAGAGGACCCAGTGCAGGGTGCTCTCGGTGACGCCCAGGTACGAGGCGCTCATACCCTTGAAGAAGCCCGTGGGCCCCTCGTTGCGCAGGACCTGGCGGATGCAGTCCCAGCTGTTGCGGTAGGCGCGCCGGCTCACGTCGCCCTTGCGCGCGGCGTCGTTCTTGTCGAGCTGCAGGCGCGTCTTGACGAGCCAGATGGGGTTCGTGGCCGTGCTCGTGGCGATGCCGGCCGTCGCGGCGGCGGCCAGGTGCACCCACGGGTTCGTCGCGTCGGTGCCCGTCCAGGTCGAGTAGGCCCGCTTGCCCGTGCCGTAGACGTAGAAGTTGATGCTGCGCGCCGGGATGACGCCGACCAGGTTCGGCCCCAGGCCCTTGAACAGCGCCCGCCACCCCTCCAGCCGGTACACGTCCCGCAGGATCTGGAACGTCTCGGCCAGGTGGTAGCGCATCGAGCGCAGGGCCGTCATGCGCACGTGGCCGCCGCCGGCGGTGGCGGTGGCGGCTTCGCGGGCGGCCCGCAGCTGGGCTTGGTAGAAGTCGGACTGTAGTCGGGTCTTGAGGACGTCAAGCGGCGCGGTGAAGACGGCAGCGGTCATGCCTCCGATACTATATATAAGAGAAAGGATTTTTTTGTTAGCCACCTCGCTCGTCCTTTTCCTGTCGTTGTGTGAACTAGTAGGCAGGGGAGTGCATACCCTCCTGCGACCATGTGTGGCCATGATTTCGCAAAGGGCGATTTTTGCTTAAACGAAGAGACATCTTTTTCAGGTAATACGTCGCCGAGTTCCCTCGATTGTGAAAGCGGAGAGGGCGCCGGGACGGGCAGCCGTTCGCGGGGCTGGTTCGTTAACGTCATAGTAATCGTAAGGTTGGAGAGTCGAAGATAATGTGCTGCTGCTGCTGCTGCTGCTGCTGTCTACTGTGGACAATGGTAACGCTCAGCCTCTATAGGCCGGCCGGCTCGGAATCGTTGAGTAGGTGGTGGCGGTCTATTGCGGGGAGGTGCTACCGGGAAGCCATCAATGATGTGGGTATAAGAATTGCGATGTGGGAGTATCTTGAGGTGTGGGTATCGCAAAGCAACTTCTTCTATGTAAACAGCCAAAATGAACAAGGTGAAAGAAAAGAGTTAGGCCATTGAATGTGTGTAGACGACAAGACAGGACTGGACTGGACTAGCTAGCATCAGCTCAGATCTGGGTTGCGGTTGCGGTTGATAGATAAAATCGGATGGGACCCTTCTGGGCCTTTTTTTTTTCTTCCCGTCTTTCGGTTTGCGCCTATCACCGCGCTGGAAAAAGTTGATGCGCGTCAGGCCTCCAATCAATTAATCCCCAATGAGGTAATGCAAAGAATGACTAACCCAACGCCCAAGTGGGGGAGGGGGCAACATTATTTTATATTCATCATCGCATCCAATCGACTTGACGTAGTCTACCCCTTATATTGATTGAGCATTCAAGGGCTATACATATACAAGTAGGTTAAACAGAAGTCTCGGAATGTAGGTAGCCAACAATGGTTCATTAGATATTGTAGGAGATGGGGGGCCGCGTCAAGCGCATGCTTGCATGGCATGTGCCTGCGTGCAAGATTACTACTTCGCAGGCACATGCATCATCCCCCAGGCACTGACTGCACTGTCTACTACCTAAAAGTCCTGTAACCCGGTTTCGCCTTGAAGCCGGCTCTTGTCCTTGGCTGCAGTGACCTCCTCGTCTTCCTCGCTGACCCAGCTGGGCTCCTCGTCGCCGAACCAAGCCTCTTCCTCGTCTTGGCGCTCCAGCTCGTCCAGTGCATCATTGCCGTCCACCGGCCCGTAGTCGAAGTCCTCGTCGTGCCCCAGAATGAACCGGTTCCGTAGAAAATCTTTCCATTTCTGCTGCCCTTCCTCCTGTGATGTTGGCTTGGTGGCCTGCACCTCGTCCTGCAGCACTTCCCCGAGATCCGGCAACGTGACCGATGCCGCTCCGGCTGGCTGAGCGGCCCGGGAGGAGGCTGCTGCTGGTTGCTGTCCTTCTTCCGGGGACGGCTCATTAAGCTGTGATAGCTTGGCCTCGCCCCGTAGCAGGTCGACCTCTAGCACTCTCGACCATCCTTTCTTCCGCCCTTCCTTCTCGCGGTCCTCTGCCGACTGAAAGCGACGGATCAGGGCATCATACAGTAGTGGATCTATAAGTCTTGGTCAGCAACCCTGCTACAGTCTGTCCGCAGTCGTCTTGTGTTTTGGTCAGTGCCGTACCCACGAGTTCATGTTCCAACGATTGGAAATAAGTCGGGTTCTTGTCGAGATAAGCGCGACGTCGGTTCTGGATCCGGATTTGCGCCGATCTGGCCGGGCTTCGCACCGGTCGCGGCTGAGGCCTGTCTGCGGGGGACACGGGTCGATCTAATGACATGGGATCCTCCATGGCAGAGGATTGATTTTATTCCAGAGTGGCTGTATCCTCCAGCTCAAACCATTCAATCGACCCAGCGTCGGAGGTTTCTTGCGAGGCTTAGGGTGTTGGGGAAGTAAGTGGTCGAGTTTCCAATCAGAGATGATGGCCGGTCAATGGGTTCAGTGCCGAGGTGGATACTGCGCGTGGTGGGTGGTGGGTGGTGGCGGGTGTGTCGGAGCCGACGTCAGCCCTCGGCCTTCAACCCAATGACAGTCAAGATTTCTATTGAGTTGCATTTCATTTCCTCCGAATTTCAATTGATGCTTGCCTAATCTTGATACTGTCACAGTCAGAATCAGCTTCCCCCGGCTATGAAGGCTTATGTAGATAGATTCGTTCGCATGATAAACAAATCCCATCAAGTGGCTGCGCACAGTACAGTATAGTATATGTTAAGTTCTATACCATATATACAACTAGCTTACCCCTCTAAATTACTGGCCCGAAGAAGCCACTCAGCTCCCAGTGCATCGACATTGATTTAGCCGTGCTGCATTTCTGACGGCACCTCGCCTTTATACAAGGTCTGAGCTCGGGTGTTGAAGCATACACGCGTCTTCGGATTCGATCCATTGTGTCTCTGGTCGATCAAGCATTGGGTACGCCTGGGGCTGCCGCTTCCAGGAGCGCTTCGAATTTCGGAGTTCCCAAACCGGTGACCGTATCCCACCCAGCCGTGGCGTTCCATCTGGCGCCACCACTGACGCCGCCCGAGCAGCCCCGGGAGAAGCCTGTCGTGATGTCGGTGAACGCGGCCGAGTTGTTGTAAAGCCACGGGTTGAGGAACCCGAGCGGCGGCTGGCCTTGCGACTTCCTCGCCGCGTTCAGCAGGGCAATGACGCCCGCGAAGGCCGGGCCGCTGGCGCTGGTGCCGCCAACGCTGATCTGGCTGCCCTTGTCGATGACGGCAAAGTTGGACGCCTGGGCCGACACGTCCGGGATGGCCCGGCCCG
Source organism: Apiospora arundinis (assembly GCA_039105305.1). Classification (NCBI taxonomy): domain Eukaryota; kingdom Fungi; phylum Ascomycota; class Sordariomycetes; order Amphisphaeriales; family Apiosporaceae; genus Apiospora; species Apiospora arundinis. The sequence goes on along the minus strand of JAPCWZ010000002.1, from coordinate 1,273,975 downwards.
TGGCATTGAAAAACTCCGAGTAGGTCTCGCCGATGCCGTCTAGGTACGTCGCCACTGTTTTCTCTTGCCATGCCGGCCGGTCCCAGAATGTGCTGAAGCCCCCGCCGGAGAAGTCAACGCCCCTCTCGGGTCCAACCCCGGTCGTGCCACCCACGGCAGTCACGTAAGGGCCTGTGGTGTTGAATTGTCAGTACGTGGGTGCGTGCCACGGGACAGCGTGTAGCAGAGATGGTTCAAGACTCACATGCAGCTGGGAATGATGCCTCGAAAAAGGTGGCGTTATCGCTGTTGCGAATGCAGTAGGCGCCTGGGCCCGAATCACCTGACGAGAACACTACACTTACACCACGGGCGCCGAGCTGCATGAACATGTTGCACACTTTCATGGCATACTCCCGTGGGATCGACTGCTCCTCCTCTCCGTAGGAAGTCGACAGGGTCTGGGGGAGATCAGCATCGTCTTGGGCTAAGATGTACGTCAAGAACTCCAAGTACGGCTCATTGTCACCCGGTTGCGTGGGCTGCGTCTTAGTAGGAACAAGTGGTCTTTCGACAAGTTAGTCATAGGTCACTGCAATGAAAGGCATGGTCATGTGTGAAACTTACCCCCTACAAGCAAGTTAGCATGGAAAACATATGCTGGTCCGCGAGATGCACTTACCGACCGCCTGTGCTGTATTCCAGTAAAGGCACTGGCTGAGCAACACCCAACACGTACTGGATATCCAGATTTGCTTCGACTGTTTGGTGTCAGTTTCCAGGGTCGAATGCGAAAGGAGAATCTGGGTATGGCTTACCGCTGCTGGCTCTGCTGTTTTGGTCGTCCAATCCCCCGTTAATAAGCTGCACAGTGAAGTTCTGCCCCTTAGCGGCTGGGGCGAATTTAGATTCGAAAGTCTGCAGGTCCGCGTATCGTGCGTACTCCTCGAGATACGAAGCGATGGCAAGCAAGTTCCCGGTGCTGGGCGCTGTGTAATTGATGTTGTACAACGACTTAAGGCACGCGGGAGTGACAGGGCTGCATGAGACGCCATCGACAGTCTGCTCAACTGCGAAGGTTGTAGGCTCATCCTCGGGGTAGTGAACCTCGAAGACGGTTGACTTTTTGGTAGAGAACCTTCCGAAGCGGGTGGTTGGTTGAACCATGTCGACGTGCATGAGCAGGTCATCGGGGAGGCTGTACGCCAATGTGCGCAGCCGCGGCTCGTCGCTGTCCTCGTACTGGTACCATGCAAAGCTTGTGTCCAATAGCGCATCGGCCTTGGCGACTGTCGTGTCTATGGTGATGAAGTCATTGTCCAGGATGGGTTCAATCCCGCTTTCCGTGACCCATTTCGTGACACTCGTCGTCGCCTGTCGGGAGGGCGCGGTGAGAGCTCTCACTTCGTCCCGCGAGAGGTGCATGCCGTAATTGGCATGCCCAGGAGTAGAGACCTCGAGGACGGCTTGCTCCAATGCGGCAGCGCGCTGCTGGCGAAGAGCGATGCGCAGGCGAATTGGGTCCGAAGGAGCGGCACCTCGCACAAGACTCCAGCCGCGAGGAACGCCATCAAGACTGTCAACTACTCGGCCTGCCACCAGCCCAGCACATAGAGCGAGCAGGGTCAGCATGATGGTAACGGCGAGCAATTAGGTAGTAGGACGAGGGCAGATGCAGAGTTAGTTTAGCTGGCAAGGTCCGGGGTAGGATGGCGGATACTTATACTCTCCAAAGTACAAATCCTCCCGCCCCATGTGCAACTAATGATACGGTGCATCCTAGCATCCTACAAAGGAAGGCCGCAGGGATCGGATTCTAGTCATGTAACATGGCAACATGAACTACCCCCATAGCGAGCTGCGGCTTATCGGGTGCATTCAATGTTACTACTCATCATTTCCCTTCTTGGCAGGTCGGTAAGCACGGGGATGCAACATAGGTAGGTAGCCACATATAGTTGGGGCCCAGCTTGGCCGTCTGTTTAAGCTGCCAAGTTAAAGCTTATCAAGGAGGGCCAAGGGAGAGCCAAGGGGAGCCAAGGGGGGGGGGCATTGACCAAGAGGATGCTGCGATGGACGTATGATACAATTTACAATTTATTAGCATGGCACGCATGGCACGCATGGCTAAACACAGCAACCGGGCCAGACGCGGATACGGCAGGTCGTCAAGTCGTATGCACCGTATGCACGAAGGAGCCGGGATTGCAGCTCCAGGGTGTCGTCTGTCTAGGTTATCTGTCCAGGGTGCCTGGCATGCAAGTTGGCAAGCAATCAACGTCGACCTCTACGCGCCAGTTAATGAACGCGGAACTGCGGGTGCGGGGTATTTCATGTCCCAATCGAGACCCCTCAAGATTCTGCAGCGATCATACTGCATATGCCCTGATTCGGATCGGATCTACCCTTCTTAATAGAATACTGCACTGCCACGGTCAAGCCATTCTCCCGCATACATCCGGAGGCCATGCAGATGATGTAAACCACCATTCGACGTCACCAAATACCACATGGAGTTTTCGCACCTCATCAACCGACAGGCCATTGTGGTGCAAATTGCGACAAAGCACCGCCGGCCAGGCATAAGCGGGATCAAGTCCAGGGTAGACTCAAGTGAAAGGCTCGAAACGATCGGAGATACATCATTTGGTGGTGATGGGGTACCAGGATCCTGGTCTGGTGCTGATTGTGCTCTTGAGGGAATCGATAACCCTACCAACTGCCCGAGTTCGTTTGGTGACATTAACACAATAGGGCAACACTCCTGTAGTGTCTTGTGGAGGCGACGATACCACACATGCACAGTGTCTGCGTAATAATACCACGTATCTAAACACCAGTAAGCTAAGCTGTGTGACGGGCAGGCACCAATGCTTGTGCTATTGCCTCGAAAGCAACACCAAAGACCACTACCGAGTGATTCCGCCGAAGCGAGCCAAACAGATGGTTGATAACTACAGGCGCCTCAAGAGAAGCTGGCAGTCTCTCTAGTTGAGGCCAAAAGGGCCAATTGCCAGACCAGAGACAACTATATGAAAGAATACAGAATGACGACTAGCCCTACTCCAAATATAGCTGAGACGGGACGAATTTGTATGGGAGTACAGGGGAGCCCGACTTTACCATTGCCGCCACCGATGAGCGAAGTAACGGGTGCAAACATGTCTCGAGGTCACCGGGTGATTGTTGAGTTGAGACTGTTTCTTGTACAAAGCAACCTATCGGTTGCGACTGACGTTTGATGTGATGACATCATGCCAGATGGGCACGACATGGAAGAAGAAGACGCAAATGCCAGAAAAGAAGCCCCAGAGACGGTTACAACGGAGAGTATAGAAGTCACCAGTCCTAGCATAACACAATAGTACTCATCTTCCTGACCGTATTCCTGTCTACCTCGAGTCAAGTATCATAGCCCAAGCTAATCATGACGCAGTATGTCGCTGTCCTCCAACAGCTCATCAGGCTCCAGGTCAGGTATATGCACAATCGAATCGCCTACAGCGGCCACGCGCATCTCGCGGGCGGCGTGATCCATCTTACCCTGAGCGTCGGCCTCTTTAAGCAGCGCTCGGTTCTCCTCGCCCTCGAGGCCATAAGCCAGCGTAGCTAGCGCGCTATCCTTCCACGCCGTAACACGGAGCTTCTTGGTCTCCCATATGGTGAAGCTCACATACATAACGCCCGCTATGTCAAGCACCAGTGGCAGTACCAGAAATGGCCACCGCACGCCGTAGTGGATGGTCCAGCGCTGTGGCCGGATATATCATCTTGTTGCCGAAGGAGTTGGCTGTGAGTCCTGCCACGCCTCCTTCCCGAGAGTGTAGGCATCCGATGCTCGCAGGCCCCGAAACAAGACGAACGTGGTGGGTGCTGACGCGTTGGCTATGCTGAATGACATAGATATATTTTTCGTGGATTCGATTGCCAGATATGTAGTTGTATTCGTAATTGAGCAGATGCTATAGCCTGCATTATTCTGGATACCGTCGTGGTTAGCTATACTGAGAGTTCCTATCCTGACAGATGTATAAGTATAGTTTGACACTGCGAAGGCCCAATTGAGACTGGAGCACATATTATCAAGTGAGGGCCCGTCTCCTCCACTTGTTTTATCTCCAGGACTTGCAATTCGCCTTTCGATGTGCATAGAAATGTCAGCGCACCTGCTGCAGACGCCTAAGGAAGTGAAGTCGGGAAAAGTGCAATTGCCGGTCAGACAGCTAACAGACGCGTTGAATCCCTGCTTCTCTGAGATGCTCTGAAAGCCGTTGTACACAGCAGCCGTCATGCCAAAGTCGGGATGAGTGAGATCTAGGGGCGTCAGATTGAATGCAATTGTGATCATCCGGGAACCCATACACCAAACCACCGCCTTCACCATCGAAGTTCACTTGCCCGGCGTCCAGCCTCAGGCATCGACCAGTAGTGGCCTGGGAACTAGTGTGGTGATCGATGTCGGGAACCCCATACTGTGTGATGATAGTTTGTAGGAACGGTTCGTAAGCGAGAAGGGTAATGATAATAAGAGCGCCCAACGCGCTCCAGTGACTGTGATCTCACCGTATCAGTGCCCTTGTACATGCTTTATGGTATTGCCAGCCGTACATACCGTATCCGAACTGCCCCAAGCAACCTGAAGCTGCCCCAAGGCCCCTTACTGGCCTGGTCGATGCGCTCGAAGATGAAAAGGTTATCAGAACCCCGACGATACCAGTTCCACTTAGCCTGGGCAACGCAGGAGCTTACAGCGAAGGCTAGCGTCGTCTTGGAGATAGCGGCTAAGATAGAAATCACAGTATTGGGTCCCAGGAAGAAGCCGCCCCAGCTTTCGAGGCTGTTCCCGTTAAGCCGGGAAAGCGTAACCACCGTAGCTAAAAGTGAGAGGATGCTCAGCAACAGGAGGAGAAGCTCCCATTTCCAGTCAGCCCAGAGGCAAGTAGCCCGCCGCTGTTGTAAAGGGGGATGCTCGGCAACATCTTCTTCATGGGTGGATGCCGGGTTATGAGTAGAGCTGGTCGGTGCGTCAACAGAGGATTCGGGCTCAGACGCCTCACTAACGATCAATGATGGCGCCGAGTCGTCGCCGCCGAATGGGGGGTCGAGGTGGATGAGATGGTGGTAGCTTGTATTTGCTTGCATCCTGGCGTCTGACGGGTAGGCGAGTAAGAAGGGAAGAAAGTTAAGGGTCACCCAGTCCAGCAATCCAAAGGGGCCACGAACTCCTTTACTTGTCCGCCGCCCGTCATCGTAATACAGTAACAGGCTTGGCTAAAATAACAATAATAGTGTATATCGTTAAAGTGAGTAGGTATAAAAGTGGATAAATAAAAAATAGAGAAAGATCCCCCTATTAGTTTAAAAAGATTAGCTTAAATAGGCTAAAATATAGGGCTTTATTATTTAATTTATTTATTTATTAATAAAGTTATATATTAATATTAACTTTAAAAGAAATTAAAGTTATCTTTAACCTTAATTTATATTTATATTTATATTTATATTTATATTTATATTTATATTTATATTTATATTTATATTTATATTTATATTTATATTTATATTTATATTTATATTTATATTTATATTTATATTATATAATATTTTAATTAATTAATTTTATTTATTCTTTTTTAATTTTAATTAATTTATTATTTTTATAAAATATAATTAATATTACCTATATTTAAAATTAATATTTATTATTTAATATAGAATCTAAGGAAGGGTTTTTATAAAGATATCTTTATAACTTTTTTTATTAAAATAATTAATTATTAATAATAAATTTACTTAATTAATTAATAATAATAAATTTTTAAATTATAATATTTTTATAAAGTTTTCTTTATAATTATTTAATTTATATAAATTCTTTAATTAAATTTAATTTTATTTTAATATTTATTTAATTTATAGTATACCTTCTTTCCTTTATTAATATTTCTTTATTAATTCCTATAATTTATTTAAATCCTTTTTATTTTATTATTAATTTAATTTATAATTCTAACCTTTTTATTTAATTAAATAATTAAAGTTATTCCGGTAATTTTATTTAAAGTTAGAAATTAAAAGGTAAAATCTATAGTTTTTAAATTATAATTATTATATTTTTTAAAATTAATTTAAAGCTTTTAAATTAAAATAATATTATAATTTAAAATTATTAAGTTATTAAAAAGAATCTTTATTACTTTTTCTTTTAATATATAAATATTATATTATAAAATATATAAAATAAATATATTATTTATTAAATATTTAATAAATCGGAAGAAATTAAAACCGATTCCTTTTTATTTTATATTTATTTCCGGCCTTTTATAAAAATAATTTAATAATATAAATATAATTTTTTAAAAAAAATTTAATAACCTTTTTTATAATATAATATTATTTAAAAAATATATTATATAAAATAATATTAAAATTAATTTTAAATTTCTTTAATATTATTAAATAAATAATATTATTTTATTTCCTTTTTTACTTTATTAAAGGGGGTATAATATTATAAATATTTACCTTAAAGGTTAAAATATTAATTAATTTATTAAATTTATTATTAAAATAATTATAATAATTTAATTTAAATTTCTTAAAAACGATTTATTTATAAAAATAAAGGATTTATTATAAAAGGGGTTAAGATATAAAGGTAAATTTTTTAAGTTTAATAAATATATAAATAATATTTATTTTTAATTTAAAGGAAAAGGATTTTAAAGGATTATAAATATTCTTTATAATACCTTTTATAATATTAAATTTAAATTTAAAAATAATAAATATTTATAAAATAGTTTCTTAAATAATTTATTTTAAAATAACCTTTTTAATATTTTATTTTATGGTAATACTTTTATTAATCTATTTTAAAATAATATCTTTATTTATTTATTTTAAAATAATTCCTTTAATTAATTATTAAATAACTTTTATAATAGCCTACTCTAAAGTAGTATCCTCGATAAATTATTAAATAATTTTTATAATTGTTTATTTTAAGGTAATTATATTAAATATTAATATAAGTAATAATAATAATAATAATAATAATAATAATAATAATAATAATAATAATAATAATAATAATAATAATAATAATAATAATAATAATAATAATAATAATAATAATAATAATAATAATAATAATAATAATAATAATAATAATAATAATAATAATAATAGTTTATAAATTTATTAAATTTATAATATTAATATTTTAAAGGTTTATTATATTAAAGGTATTAATATTTTAAAGGTTTATTATATTAATAATATTAATAATTTAAGGGTTTATTATATTAATAGCGTTAATATCTTATAAGTCGATTTAAGTATTAATATTTAGAAAATAATAATAAATAATTAAAATGAATTTCTAGAAATAATTCTTAAATATAAATCGCTACCTACTTATAATTTTAATTATTAAACCTCTAATGCCCCCGCTATATATTAAAACTTTCTAGGCCTTAATATAGCGCTAGTGCGGCCTTTAATAATTAAAAGCGTTATTTCTAAACTATTTTAATATATTATAGTTAAAGATATATCCGGATAATAGCTTTATATAAGTAATATTATTATTAGTATTTCAGTATATTATTATAACTTTAATTGAGACCTTTAATGCTTTTAAAATTATATTAAAATTAGAGAAAAGACTTTTAATAATATTCCCGGTATATTAATAACCTGTTTAAAATTATTTCTTTTATTATTCGATTTATTTTTAAAAAAGTTTTTTTATAAATTTAAGGTTTAAATTTAGGAAATTTATTTAAATGAAATTATTATTATTTAAAAGTTTTAATCCTAATAAATTGCGAATTTAATAAAGGTTATTTAAATAATTATAATATCCCTAATTACCCCGGATTTAATTCAGGGTAATTATCTCTAAGGTAATACTTCCGGGGGTTACTTTAAAGGAAATTATATATTTATAATAATAAAAGCTATAAAGCCCTTTCTTATTATTAAAACGATCTGGTTATAAATTTTAATGACGGGAATAATATATTATAAATATATTACGGAAATATATAAAAAAGAAATTATTATTAAATTATATAATTCTTTAAAAAATAACGGGAAAGCGATTAAATCCTGGCTATAGGGTAACTTAACTAATAACCCCCAGGCCCTTATTAATTATATTAACTAGGCTATCTATTAAAGCGTTACTAAACCCCTTAAAACTCTAGCTTTAAAGCTTTTAAATCCCGATATTAAAATAATTAATAATAATATTACCTTTATAAAAGAGTTTAAGCCTTTTTATAATATCTAAGTTAATAATATTATATTCCTTAAATTAAGGGATATTTAAATATATATAATTTTTATAATTTAGGTTAGGCTATTCCTAAAATATACCGATTAATAAATAAAATATATTAAATATAAGGTTAAAATAATTATACCGATATATAAAATAATAATTTATATTATTTTAATAAATTCTTTTTACTTTAAAAAATTAAAGGAAATAATAACTTAATTATAAATATTAAATATTAATATATTTTAAAATATTATAATTACCTATTTTAATTAATTAATTAATTACGGGATTATTAAATAAATATCCTTTATTATAATTAAATTTAATTAACCTAAATTAACGAATTAATTTATTATTTCTAATTACCTTTAATTAAATAAATTATATTTTATAAAAAAATATAATAAATCCTATTAAATTAAATAATATTTTTAATATTAAAAATATAAATATATTATTATTTAATATATTTTTATATATAATATTTATAATTTTTATTCCTAATCCTATAATATAAGGAAATACCTTATCTATTCTTCCTTTACCCTTAATAAAATCTTTAAATATATTAATTATAAAGAATAATATATTATTTAAAATAATACTTATAGTTACCGGAAATAGGAGGTTATTAGGGTTAATAATATTTTAAAAAATAAGCCTCGATATTAATTTATTTTAAAGCTTATTATATTAGCTACTACCTCTACCCCTATACTAACTATTAAACCGATTATTATTAACCCTACTAATCCCGCTAACCCCCCTAAAGGTCTAGCGCCTCTAACCTCTAGAACAAGCCCTAGACTAGCCCCTAAGGCGCTAATACCTAGACCGGCCCTTAAAGCGCTAGTACCTAAACCGGCCTTTAAAGTATTAATACCTAAACCGACCCCTAAGGCGTAAATACTACCAGCATAACGGGTCCCCGAACTATTAATACTTCCAATATAATAAGCCCTTAAAATACTAACGCCCCTAACATAATAAGCCCTTAAAATACTAACATTATAGGCTTAATAAACCTATAAATTATTATTATTATTACCGCCAATATTTATACCGGCACTTATTATAATTATCCTAAAATAAATAACTACAGGAATTATTTAATAATTAATTAAAAGTATTACTTTAAAATAAATTATTAAAGGAATTATAATTAAAATTAAAATAATTTAATAATTTATTAAAGGTATTACCTTAAAATAAACCGTTATAAATATTACTTAATAATCTATTAAAGGGATTACCTTAAAATAAACCAGTAAAAATATTACTTTAAAATAGACTAATAAAGGTATTACTTTAAAATAAAATACCGAGGGGGTTATCTCGAAATAAAATATCGAAAGGATTACTTTAAAATAAAATACTAAGGGGGTTACCCCGGAATAAACCGCCTAGGAAATTACCTTATAAATATTTACCATCTTTATATCTATCCTCAATATTATAAAAAATATTATAAAAAATATTTATAACCTCTCGGAATCCTCCCTTAAATTAAAAGTAAATCCTACTTATATATTACCCGGATTTAAAATAAAATATAATTTAAATTCTTAATCCTTTATATAATATTTAACCCGCCTATATTAAAGGGCCGTTATAAAGAAATTTAAATTTAATTATTATAACTAATTTAATAATAAATTCGATAAATTAATTAATATATTAACCTTTAAAACGGATATTTATAACATTATACCTCCTTTAAAAAAGTAGAAAAAAAGATAAAATAGCCCTATTTACTTAATAATATTAAAAAAGCCTAACGCCAACCTTAATACTATATTATATAATATAATCCCCAGAAAATATAATATTATAAAAAAAGTTATTAAACTTATCCTTTAGAAATTATATTTACACTCCTAAATTATTTCCATTAAGGACTAAAAATAAATATAAAATAAAGAGGAATCGGCTCGGGTTATTTCTAACTTATTAAATATTTAATAAATAATATACCTACTTTACACATTTTATAATATAATATCTATAAATTAAAGGAAAAGGTAATAAAGACCTTTTTTAATAACTTAAAGGTTTTAAATTATAATATTATTATAATTTAAAAGCCTTAAATTAATTCTAAAAAATATAATAATTATAACCCGAAAATTATAAATTTTATTTTCTAATTTCCGACCTTAAATAAAATTATTAAAATAACTTTTTATATAAATAAACGGTTAAATTAATTATATATCTCTTTTATTAATTATATAAGCTACTTAATTATATTAATTATTTTATATAATTTAATTATTATTACTATTATTACCTTTAATATATTATATATCTATAATATTTATAATAACCCTTTAAAGGACTAGCTATTTAATACCTTTTAAAAATTAATTAATACCTTCTATAATTATAAAGTAGTTAATTTAAAGGCTACCTACTTTATTATAAGTAATTTTAATATTAAAAACCTTACTTAAATTATAAAGGATTTAAAGGATAAGGATATAATATAAAATAATACTTTATACTTTAAAGACTTTTTAAATATTAAAGGCTTAAAAATAATATTACCCCCGGGTATTTATATTAAATTAGAAAATACTTTATCCTTTATACTCGATTTAATTATTTATTATAAAGTAATAATTATATTATTTTTTAAATATAAAAGGGTTAATAAAGTATATTATAACTTTAATTACCGCCTTATCTATATTATCCTTTAATTATAATTACTATAAGCCCCTTTATACCCCTTTAAGAAATTCTAAATAAATATACCAGTAAATATATATAGGATTTAATTAATTACCTAATTATCCCGGCTATAAAGTAAGCTTTTAAATAAATAGATACTTAAATCGTTTTAAGAGGTAATATAAGCCTTCTATAACACAATCGAGGAAGTTATGCCTATAGCAGACCCCATAATCTATTACAGGCCCGGCTTCTTAGTAGAGTGTAAAGCGAAGTGTCGGTAAAATTACCCTAAAGGTTCGAAAATCAATATAAGCACTTAATACCATCTCCGGTACGAAATAGGGGTATAGCACCCTTTAATTATAGTAGCTTTATTAAATAATAATAATATTATAAATTATATATTATAATACAGTATAATACTAGTCCTATATCCGGGTAATAAGGGAAAGCCGGATAAAATAATATTTAATAACGTTATAATAATTACAAATAGCTATACTATAGGTAGTTATTAAAGGATTCCCTTCCTTAATATTATTAACGATATATATTAAGATATATATATTATCGATTAAATAATAACTCCTTTAGGTTAATTATATGGCCTATTTTAAATTATAATTAAACCTTTTAATAATATATTATAATATATTAATATTCGATATAATATAAAGAGTTTATTATAAATCTCCCTTTATATACTTTATTGAATATTATTAATAATTCTATAAAATATAATTATCGCTCGAAATTATTATCCCTTTTATTATCTTATTATAATAGAAATAAATTATAATAATTATTTTAAAAGGTAAAAAGGTAAGTAAAGCCTATTATAAATATATATTAAAGGCCTTTAGATTTAAATTATTAATATTCTATATAAACAGTAATAATTATAATAACGGGGTTAAAACGACGATTTTTTAATTATAATAACCGACCTTTAAGGTTAAAAGGTCCGAAATAATATATATAAAGATTATTATTTAATTTATAATATACCTAACTAAGTTATAGAGTATTTATATATCATTAAAGGTTACCTTATAGCTACGGAACCGATAATTCTCTTAGATCGATATTTTTATAAATAATTAAGCTATTATTACTTCCTTGGCATAATTATAACGATAATCCGGATAGTAATTATTATAATGTATTTCGGTTTAACTTATTACTTTATAATAATAAAGTATCTCGGTTAATATTTATTAAATCCTAATATACACGGGAGTATTAAGTAATAAATATATTAATAAATTAGTTAAGGAAATTATTAAAGTATTTATTATAGCAGCCGCTAGAAGGGCTTAATATATTTATATTATAATTACCTTTATATTATAATTATTTATTATAATACCTGTAATAATACCTATAATACCTATAATACCTATTATAACGTTTATTATAATATTTATTATAACGTTTATTATAATATACCCTTTATTAAAATTAACGCTAATATTAGCGTTAATTACCTTAAAGGATATAATAATAGCGCTAATTACTTTAGATTTAATAAATATACCGGTGCTAATTACTTTAAAAAATATAATAATTATATTAATTACCTTAAAGGATATTATAATAACGTTAATTACTTTAGCGGATATTATAATATTAAAGGCCTTCCGGGCTATTAATATTATAATAACCGCCCCGATAGTTTAATATATTTAATATATCCCTAAAGCTTTATATATATTTAAGGGCCGTGTATAATATACCCTATAGGGGCCAATAAGGCTTATTATTAATTAAACCCCTTATATTATAATAATTATATAATATATATTAATTAAAAAAATTATTACCTAGCGCTAGGCCGATAAGTAAGATAATACACCTTATAAAAGGGTATTATACTATATCCTTCTATAGCCCGAGAGGGCTACCTTATTATAATATTAAGGTATAAAGCGGCTAATATTATCTATTATTTTCTAAATTTAAATTAATAAAATCGGCCTTTAGGATTATTTATAATCTATATAAAAGGGCGATTTATTATTATATAATTATAATAAATATTAAACGATTTAATATATATTCCTTATTTATATAAAATATAAAATATTATAAAAGGAGGTTTAAGGGATATTTAATTCCGGCTAGAAATCCCTATAACCTTTTACCTTTACCCGGGATTTATAAGAATTAAAACGAGTATAGATAGCCGTTATTTTCCTCCTTTAAACCGGTTTTTTAAAATACTTTATTTAATCGGAGATAAAGGATAAATTACCTAAAAAGCCCCTAAAGGAACCCCCGAAAAAGCCCCCGGACAATCCCTTAAGGAATAACCCCCTAATTTAACCGCGGTAAATAATAAACCTTTTAAGCTAGAAGATAACCCTTTTTAATATATAAATATATATATTACCTATTTAGCTACCCTATAAGGGCGTTATTATTTATATCGATCGATTCCCTTAGGGATTAATTAAATTTAAATATCGATAAGTTTATAAAGTAATAGGTAATTATTAATTATATATTAATAGATTTTTATATAATAATATATTTTATAAAGCCTCTTTTAATATTTTTTTTAAAAGTATTCCTTTTAATACTTTTATATTTCTTTTATATAATTAATATTAGAAAAGTACCCCTCTAGCTTATTCTAATCGCTATGACTAAACTCCTACGGCTACCGCTAGTACTTAAAGCGAGCACTAGAAAAGTACTACAGGGGCGCCAAAAAATAATAATAAATAATTAAAACGAATTTCTAGAAATAACTCTCAAATATAAACTACTACCCACCTATAATTTCGATTATTAAATCTTTAACACCCCCGCTATATACTAAAATCGTTTAAACTTCGATATAATACCGGCGCGGCTTTTAATAATCGAAAATATTATTTCTAAGTTATCTCGGTATATTATAGCTAAAGATAAATCCGGATAATAATTCTATATAAATAATATTATTATTAATATCTCGGTATATTATTATAACTTTATAAAAGACCTCTAACGCCTTTAAAATTATATTAAAATTAAAAAAAAGACCTTTAGCGGCGCTCTCGGTATACCGGTAACCTATTTAAAACCGTTTCTTTTATTATTTAACTCGTTCTTAGAAAAGTTTTTTTATAAATCTAGGGTCTAAGTTTAAAAGACCTACTTAAATAAGATTATCGTTACTTAAAAATTCTAATTCTAGTAAATCGCGGATTTAATAAAAGCTGTTTAAATGGTTATAATACTCCCAATTACCCCGGATTCAATTTAAAGTAACCATCTTTAGGGTAATACTTCCGGGGGTTACCCTGAAGGGAGTTATATATTTATAGTAATAAAAGCCGTAGAACCCTTTCCTATTATTAAAACAGTCCGATTATAAACCTCAGCAACAGGAATAATATATTATAAATATATTATAAAAATATATAAAAAAAAATTATTATTAAATTATATAACTTTTTAAAGGATAATAAGAAAGCGATTAAATCCTAATTATAGGGTAACTTAACTAATAACCCCTAGGCCTTTATTAATTATATTAATTAAGCTATTTATTAAAGCGCTACCGAACCCCTTAAAATTCCGGCTTTAAAGCTTTTAAGCCCTAACGTTAAGATAACTAATAATAATATTACCTTTATGGAGAAATTTAAGCCTTTTTATAATATTTAAGTTAATAATACCACATTTTTTAAATTAAGGGATATTTAAATATATATAACTTTTATAACCTAAATTAACCTATTCCTAAAATATATTAATTAATAAATAAAATATATTAGATATAAAATTAAAGTAATTATATTAATATATAAAATAATAATTTATATTATCCTAATAAATTTTTTTACTTTAAAAAGCTAAAAGAAATAATAATTTAATTATAAATATTAAACACTAATATACTTTAAAATATTATAATTATTTATTCCAATTAATTAATTAACTATAAAACTATTAAATAAATATCCTTTATTATAATCGAATTTAATTAACCCGGGTTAACAAATCGATTTATTATTTCTAGTTACCTTTAATCGAATAAATTATATTTTATAAAGAGATATAATAAATCTTACCGGATTAAATAATATTTCCGATATTAGAAATACGGATATATTATTATTTAATACACTTTTATATATAATATTTACAATTTCTATTCTTAATCCTATAATATAAGGAAATACCCTATCCATTTTTCCTCTACCTTTAATAAAATCCTTAAATATATTAATTATAAAGGATAATATATTACCTAAAGTAATATCTATAACTACCGGAAATAAGAAATTATTAAGGTTAGCGATACCTTAAAAAATAAGCCCTAATATTAACCTATTTTAAAACCTACCACACTAATTATTACCTCTACCCCTATATCGACTATTAAACCGATTATTATTAACCCTATTAACCCCGCTAACCCCCCTAGGGGTTTAACGCCTCTAGCCCCCGGAGCAGGCCCTAGACTAGCCCCTAAAACGCTAATACCTAAACTAGCCCTTAAAGCGCTAATACCTAAACCGGCCCTTAAAGCATTAATACCTAAACCGACCCCTAAAGCGCTAACATTACCGGCGTAACGGGCCCCCGAATTATTAATACCTCCGATATAATAAACCCTTAAAATATTAACGCCCCTAATACAATAAACCCTTAAAATATTAATATTATAAGCTTAATAAACTTATAAACTATTACTATTATTACCACCGGCGCCCATACCGGTACCTACTATAATTACCCCGGAATAAATAACTACAGGAACTACCTAATAATTAATTAAAAATACTACCTTAAAATAGGTTATTAAAAGAATTATAACTAAGGCTAAAATAACCTAATAATCTACCGAGAATATTACCCTAGAATAAGCTACTATAGATATTACCCGATAATCCACTAAAGGGATTACTTTAAAATAAACCGGTAAAAGTATTATCTTAAAATAAACCGGCAAGGATATTACTTTAAAACGAAATACCGAAAGGATTACCCCGGAATAGAATACTAAAGGGGTTACCCTAAAATAAAATACCAAGGGGGTTATCCCGGAATAAACTACTTAAAAAACTACCTTATAAATACTTACTACCCTTATATTTACCCCTAATATTATAAAAAGCATTATAAAAAATATTTATAACCTCCCGGAATCCTCCTTTAAATTAAAAACAGACCCTACCTATATATTACCCGGATTTAAAACAAAATATAATTTAAACTCTTAACCCTTTATATAATACTTAACCTATTTATACTAAAAGGCCGTTATAAAGAAATTTAAATCTAATTATTATAACTAATTTAACAATAAATTCGACAAATTAACTAATATATTAATCCCTAAAGCAGATATTCACAATATTATACCTCCCCTAAAGAAATAAAAAAGGAGATAAAATAGCCCCGCTTACCCAGTAATATTAAAGAAACTTAATACCAACCCTAATACTATATTATATAATATAACCCCCGGAAAATATAATATTATAAAGGAAATTACCAGGTTTATCCCCTAAAAATTATACTTACGCTCCCGAACTACTTCTATTAAAGGCCGGAAATAAATATAAAATAAGGAAAAACCGGCCCGGGTTATTTCTAACCTACTAAATACCTAATAAATAACACGCCTATTTTACGTATTTTATAATATAATATCTATAAATTAAAAAAGAAAGTAATAAAAACCTTTTTCAATAACCCAAAAGTCCTAAATTATAACATTATTATAATCCAAAAACTTTAAATTAATTCTAAAAAATATAATAATTATAACCTAAAAACTATAAATTTTACCCTCTAACTTTCGACCCTAAATAAAATTACTAGAATAACCTTTTATATAAATAAACAACTAGACTAATTATATATCTCTTTTATTAATTATATAAGCCATTTAATCACGCTAATTATCTTATATAACCTAATTACTATTATTACTATTACCTTTAATATATTATATATTTATAATATTTATAATAACCCTTTAAAAGATTAACCATTTAACACCTTTCAAGAATTAACTAATACCTTCTATAGTTATAAAGTAACCGATTTAAAAGTTACCCACCTTATTATAAGTAACTTTAATATCAAAAGCCCTACCTAGGCTATAAAAGATTTAAAGAATAAAGGCATAATATAGGATAATACCTTATACTTTAGGGATTTCTTAAATACCAAAGGCCTAGAAATAATATTACCCCTAGGTATCTATATTAAGTTAGAAAATACCTTATCCTTTATAATCGATCTAACTATTTATTATAAAGTAATAACTATATTATTTTTTAAATATAAAAAGGTTAATAAGGTATATTATAACTCTAACTACCACCCCATCTATACTATCCTTTAATTATAACTACTATAAGCCCCTCTATACCCCCTTAAAAAACTTTAAATAAATACGCTAGTAAATATATATAGGATTTAATTAATTACCCGATTACCCTAATTATAAAGTAAACCCTTAAATAAATAAATACTTAAATTATTTCGGGAAATAATATAAACCCTTTATAATATAATCAAGGAAATCGTGCTTATAATAAACCCCGTAATTTATTATAAGCTTAACTTCTTAATAGAATATAAAGTAAAATGCCAGGAAATAAATCGATTTAAAAGGATTTAGTAGCATACTAAGGCCCCGAGAGACTAGGAGGTATATTATAAATTTAAGAATTAGAAAAGCATAACGATAAAAAAGTTATTAATAAAGGCTTAATAGGAAAGGGTAAATAAAACTTATATTAAAAGACTAAAGGGTATATAAGGATTAATAAAGATATTTAAATCGGCCGGTTAAAATATTTAGAAATAAAACGTTATTCCTATTATTAATATCTAGATCACTTTTAAAGGAAAGATCGAGGCATTTAATAAAGCTTTCTTTCCCCTACCCCTAAATAAATTACATACCCCTCTACTAAAACCTAAATACAAGGATTTTATCCCTTACCCGCCCTTTACCTAAAATAAAATTATATAAGCTATTTTTAAGCCTAGGCTATATAAAGCCCCGGGACCCTCCGGGATCCTTAATTACATCCTCCGTATTTTAATAAACCTCCTTATACCTCTATTACACCCGCTATTTAACCATTATTTCTTTAAAGGCTTTTACTCCTTTAAAGATTCTATTATAATAATTTTAAAAAAGTTTAAAAAGGTTAATTATAATACTATTAAGGCTTTTAAACCGATCGCTCTTTTAAAAATAATTAACAAAATCTTAAAATCGGCCTTTACTAAATAAATTAACTACTATATCGAATATTATTCCTTTTTATTATAGGACTATATTAAAGTATATAAAATAAGGTTTATAAAATATATTATATATATTTTACTAGAATGTATTTATAAGGCATATAATGTAACCGATAAAGGGGAATTTTAAATAACTACCCTATTAATATTAAACGCTTCCGGGACATTCGATAATATTAATTATAATAAATTAATAAATTACTTAGCCTAGAGAGGCCTCCCTAAGCCTATCGTCCAGTAGATTAATAATTAGCTTAAGGACCGCCGCACGAAATTTAAGCTCTTTAAAGGAGAATTAAACTAGATCCTCCAGAATTATAATATCCCCCAGGGGTCCTTACTATCACTATTATTATAATTATTCTATAATATAAACTTTCTCAATAAGATTTTAAAAGAAAGTAATATTATAATTAATACTAATATAATAACGACAGGGGTCACTCCAGGTGTAAACAACCCTTAGGATAACAATAGCATTAATAACGATAAAACCCCTTTACCGGGTAATACTTAGAGCTACCCCCTACAGGGTAGCTCCAGGTTATCTACCACAATATAAGTAAATAATACCGGTATTCTAATAATCAAAACGTCCGTAGAAATTAATTATCGAATACTAAAGAAGATATATAAAAGAGTTATAATATAAATAACGAAATACGGATACATTTTTACGCTATAAAAATACAAATTAATATATTTCTATATAAAGAAGGCCCTAGCTCCCTATATACCCACTAAAAAGGTAATAACTACGGGGGCACTTACAAGGGTAAGTATACCTAATTAGGTTATAGTAATACCGATAAAGGTAGGTATACCTACTACTAGCCCTAACGGCATGCCATTAAAGGAGTATATCTATATACTTAACGTTATATTAATTGAACCGATCTAGAAACTTCGGTACTTAAGGGTATAGTTTAATCTAAACTTTCTCTAAAATTACTATATTTATAAAATTACCCTAAAAGTTCGAAAATTAATATAAGCATTTAACACCATTTCCAGTATAAAATAAGGATATAATACCCTCTAACTACAGTAATTCTATTAAGCGATAATAGTACCGTAAATTATATATTATAGCACAGTATAATATTAACCCTATATTCAGGTAATAAAAGAAAGCCGGATAAAGTAATACTTAACGACGTTATAATAACTATAAATAATTATATTACAGGTAATTATTAAAAAACTCCCCTCCTTAACGTTATTAATAATATATATTAAGATATATATATTACCGATTAAATAATAACTCCTTTAAATTAATTATATAACCTACCTTAGGTTATAATCGAACCCCTTAATAATATATTACAGTATATTAACATTCGATATAATACGAAAAGCTTATTATAAATCTCCCTTTATACACTTTATTAAATATTATTAACAATTCTATAAAATATAACTATCACTTGAAATTATTATCCTTTTTATTATCTTATTATAATAAAAATAGGTTATAATAATTATCTTAAAAGGCGAAAAAGCGGGTAAAGTTTATCATAAATATATATTAAAAGCTTTCGGGTCTAAATTATTAATATTTTATATAAATAGTAATAATTATAATAATAGGGTCGAAACAACAACCTTCTAATTACAATAACTAACCTCTAAAGTCAAAAGGTTTGAAACGATATATATAAAAACCCTTATTTAATCTATAATATACCTAACTAAACTATAAGATATTTATATATTATTAAAGGTTACCCTATAACTATAGAATTAATAATTCTCCTAAATTAATATTTTTATAAATAACTAGGCTATTATTACCTCTTCGATATAGCTATAATAATAATCCGGATAATAGCTATTACAATATATCTCGGTTTAATTTATTACCTTATAATAATAGGGTATCTCGGTTAATATTTACTAAATCCCGGCATATACAGGAGTACCGGGTAACGAGCGCGCCGACGAGCTAGCTAAAGAAGCCGCTAAAATACCCGCTATAGCAGCTACTAGAAAGGCCCAATATATTTATATTATAATTACCTTTATATTATAATTACCTATTATAACACCTATAATAGTACCTATAATACCTATAACACCTATTATAACACTTATTATAATATTTATTATAACGCTTATTATAATATACCCTTTATTAAGGTTAACATTAACGCTAACGCTAGCTATTTTAAAGGATATAATAATAATACTAATTACCTTAAATTTAATAAATATACTAGCGCTAATTACCCTAAAGGATATAATAATTACGCTAATTACCTTAGAAAATATTATAATAATACTAGCTACCTTAATAAATACTATAATATTAAAAACCTTCCGGGCCGCCGATATTATAATAACCACCTTAGTAATTTAATACGTTTAATATATCCTTAAAGCCTTATATATACCTAGGGGCTATATATAATATACCTTATAAAGGCCGATAAAGCTTATTATTAATTAAACCCCCTATATTATAATAACTATATAATATATATTAATTAAAAAAACTACCGCTTAACGTTAAGCCGATAAATAGGATAATATATCCTATAGAAGGGTATTATATTATATCCTCCTATAGCTCAAGAGGGTTATTTTATTATAATATTAGGATATAAAGCAGCTAATATCGTCTATTATTTTTTAAATCTAGACCGGTAAAATTAACCTTTGAGATTATTTATAATTTATATAAAAAGACGATTTATTATTATATAATTACGGTAAATATTAAACGGTCCGATATATGCTCCTCGCTTATATGAAATATAGGGTATTATAAGAGGAGATCTAGGGGACGCCTAGCTCCAGCTAAAAATCCCTATAACCTCCTACCTTTACCCGGGATTTATAAGAGTCGAAATAAGTATAGATAACCATTATCTTCCTCCTTTAGACCGGTCTTCTAAGATACTTTATTTAATCGGAAATAAAGAATAAACCGCTTAGGAAGCCCTTAAAGGAACCCTCGAAAAAGCCCTTAAATAATCCTTTAAGGGATAACCCCCTAACTTAATTATAATAAATAATAAACCCTTTAAACTAGAAAATAACCCCTTTTAATATATAAATATATATATTACCCACCCGGTTACCTTATAAGGGTATTATTATTTATATCGATTAATTCTTTTAAAGATTAGTTAAGTTTAGGCGTTAATAAATTTATAAAATAACGGGTAATTATTAATTATATACCAGTAAATTTTTATATAATAATGCACTTTATAAAGCCTCCCTTAATACTTTTTTTAAAAATACCCCTTTTAATATCCTTATATTTTTTTTATATAATTAATATTAGAAAAGTATCCCTCTAACTTATTCCGATCGTTATAACTAAATTCTTACAACTATCGCTAGTATTTAAAATAACCACCCTTAAATATAAAGGTATTACCTTTATAAGTAATTATTATATTATAATATTTACTTTAAAACTATTTAAATAACTACCCTATAATATTATTATTAAATCTAATATTTTACCTTCCCCTCCCCTTTTCTTTTTATTATTTTATATATAAGAGTATATTCTATAACATATATAATTAGGTAATTAATAAATAATAGGTAATAAAGGACGCGGTAACGTGTTTAAGGCTTATATAATATAATTTTAAAGTAATAGATAATAATAAATAGATAACGCTTATAGGATAATAGCCCGAGCGCCTAAAAGTAAATACCACTACAAGCATTAGAAAGGTATTACGGGGGCGCCGCTATAGTATACTATAGAAGCTAATATAACTATAATATCTACATAAGGCCAGGCCTTCGATCGGACACTAAATTAACTTACATCATTATCATCATCATCATCATCATCACGAGGGCACCGCCATAATATACTATAGAAGCTAATATAGCTATAATATCTACATAAGGCTAGGCCTTCGGTTGAACGCTAAATTAATTTATATCATTATCATTATCATCATTAAATATTAACGTTTTAAGGGCTAGTTTAAGTATTAACGCTTTAAGGGTTAATTTAAAGCTTATTCCGGGGACTAGAGGTATTAAACCTTTAAGCGGTTTAATAAGGTTAAAAAGATTAATAATAATTAATTTAATAATCGATTTAATAATTAATATAAAAATAATAGTAATAATTAATATAATAAATTTTAAAATAAATTAATATTAGGGTTTATTTTTTAAAATATTATTAACTTTAAGAACTTTTTACTTTTAATAATTATATATATTATTTTTTATAATTAATATATTTAAGAATTTTATTAAAAATAAAAGAAAGATAAATAAAGTATTTCCTTTTATTATAAAATTAAAATTAAAAATTATAAATATTATATATAAAAATATATTAAATAATAATATATTTATATTTCTAATATTTCTAATATTATTTAATTTAATAAAATGTATTTAATTAAAACTAATTAAAAATAATAAATTAATTTTTCGATTTAAATTAATTAAATTTAATTATAATAAAGAATATTTATTTAATAACTTTATAATTAATTAATTAAAATAATTATAATATCTTAAAATATATTAATATTTAATATTTATAATTAAATTATTATACTTTTTAATTTTTTAAAATAAAAAGGGTTTATTAAAATAAAATAAATTATTATTTTATATATTAATATAATTACTTTAATTCTATACGTAATATATTTTATTTAGTAATTAATATATTTTAAAAATAATGTAATTTAAATTATAAAAATTATATATATTTAAATATTCTTTAATTTAAAAAAAATAATATTATTAATTTAAATATTATAAAAAAATTTAAGCTCTTTTATAAAGGTAATATTATTATTAGTTATCTCGATATTAATATTTAAAGGCTTTAAAATTAAATCTTTAAAGGGTTTAATAATATTTTAATAAATAATTTAATTAATAGAATTAATAAAGGTTTAAGAATTATTAATTAAATTACTTTATAATTAGGATTTAATTATTTTCTTATTATTTTTTAAAGAATTATATAATTTAATATTAATTTCTTTTTTATATATTTTAAAATATATTTATAATATAATATTTCCATTATTAAAATTTATAATTAAATTATTTTAATAATAAAAAAAGGTTTTCTAATTTTTATTATTATAATTATATAATTCTTTTTAAAATAATCCCTAAAGGTATTATTTTAAAAATAATTATAATTATTTTAAATCGAATTCGGGATAATTAAAGATATTATAATTATTTAAATAACCTTTATTAAATCCGTAATTTAATAAAACTAAAAATTTTAAATAATATTAATTTTATTTAAATAAATCTTTTAAATTTAAATCTTAAATTTAAAAGAAAACTTTGTTAAAAATAAATCGAATAATAAAAGAAACGGCTTTAAATAGGTTATCGATATATTAAGAATATTACTAAAGGTTTCCTTTTTAATTTTAATATAATTTTAAAAATATTAAAAATCTTTTATAAAATTATAATAATATATCGAAATATTAATAATAATATTATTTATATAAGGTTATTATTTAATTTTATCTTTAATTATAATATATTATAATAATTTAAAAATAATATTTTTTATTATTAAAAATTATATTAATATTATACCGAAATTTAAAAGGTTTTAATATATAATAAGGATATCGGAAATTTAATAATTAAAATTATAAACGGGTAATGATTTATATCTAAAAATTATTTATTATTATTTTAATATCTTATATAAAATTTCTTAAAATTAATAAATATCTTTTTTTTAATAAAAAATTTAAAAACCTTTTTAATATATCTAAAATAAAGTTCCTTATTATTGAAAAAATAATATTATTATTAATAAATATATAATAAAAATCTTTAAATTTTTTAAAGACTTTATTTATAAACCGTTAAATATATATTAAGGAATTCCGAAATTTTATTAAAGTAATTTTAAACTTTTTTAAATTTTAATAATTTATTAAAATAAATAAAACATTAATAAAAGAATTAAATAATATTAATAATAATAAAATATATATTTTAAATTATATTAATAATATTATAAAATAATAATAAAGGATAATAATTTAAAATTATTATTTTATTAAAGAGTTTTAAATTTATAATTATTTTCCCTTTTTTAATATTATAAATAATCTTTTAAATTATAAATATTATATATAGAAGTAATAAAACGTTTATAAAATAATTAAACTTTTTTTAATTATAAAGTTTATTATTATAATTATTTAAAAAGGTTTTATTTATATAATTAAAAAGGTATTTTTATAGTATAAACTTATATTTTTCTTTTTATTTATTAATAAAATCTTTATTATTTTATTTTTTAAAATATTAATTAATTTAATATCTTTAAATATTATTATATATTTTTTAATTAATTAATTAATATTTTTTAAAAAAATGAACTTTTAATATAAATATATATAATATTATAAATAATATATTTAAATAAATTATTTAATTATTTAATATTAAATATTATATATATTAAGGTAATTTATAATTATATTAATTTTATTATAATTTTATTTTTTATTTCTAAATTAAAATTAATTTTAATCTCTTTATTTCTTTAAATAATATTAAAGATAAAATTCATTATTAATATATTTATATTTATAATATATTTAAAGGTAATTATATTTATTATTATATTAAACGGTATTAAATATATTTTTAAATTTTTTATTATTTATTAAATTTTATTTATTAATTAAAATATAATATTTATATTAAGAATTGGATTAATCCTTTCGATTTTTAAAAAATTAAATAATTATAATATAAAGTTAATAATTAAAGTTATAAATATTAATAAATAAATTAAAACCTTTATAATTTCTTTAAAGGTTATAATAAAGTAATTATTATTATTTACCTTTTTAATTTAATTTAATTTCTCTTTTATAATAATAATAATAAATTTATTTATATTATTAATTATAAACATTTTAAAAATTATATTTTTATTTATAATTAAATTTATAACTATTAAATTATATAAATACAAAGTAAAATATTTATTAATTAAAAAAAGCTTCTATAAAATAATTAAATATATTTTCTTTTTTAATTATAAAATAATTTTTTTATAATTTTAAATTTTATAAATAATTAAAATACTTTAATATTTAATATTAAAACTTATAATTAAGTTATTTAAATTTTGGAATAAAATAATATTATTTTAATAATTGATATTTATTTTATATAGGTATATTAAATTATTATTTAATAAAGGGTTTAATTAAACTTTATTATTTATTCTAAAGATATTCTTAATAATTTTTATAATAATAAGGTTCCTTTATTTAATAATATTAAAAAGAAATATTTTAATTTATATCTTTTATATATAAGAAATAAATTTATTAATTAAATTATTAATTATTATATTATATTTTTTAAATTTATTTATTAATTTTTTAAAAAAACTTTTATTATTATAATTTCTTTTAATATTATTATTTATATATATCTTAACCTTAAATAATTTTTAATTAATTTAAGTTTTAACTTATAAATATATATATTTTAATTATTTTAATTTATTAAAGCTTTAATTTATAAAAAGCTTTAAATAATATAATTCTTTAATTAAGGTTTTTATATTTTTAATAATATAAATTTAAATAATTAAAGGTTTAAAAAGCTTTATAAACTTTTATTATACTTTATTTTTATTAAATTTATTATTAATCGCCTTTTAATAAATAAAAAAATAAATATATAAAGATTATTAAAATAATAAAAGAATATAATAATATTTATAAATATATTTATTTTTTAATATTAAGGAAGGTATTTAAATCTATTTTTATTAAATAAAGGGAATAACTTTATATTTATCTTTATACTTCTTTAATTATTTATTTAAATAAAAATATTAATAATATTATATATAAATTTATAAATTAAAAATAAAATAAACTTCTTTTCTTTTTAAATTATAATATTTAAAATTATCTTTTTTATTAGGAATAAAATAAATAAATTCTTATTTAAAACTTTTATTAAAGAATAAATTATAAAATCTTTAATTATTATAAGTATAATTTTATAAATAGTTTTAATTATAATCTTTATTATTATAATTAAAATAATATAAATTATATATACGAAATTAAATTTTATTATTATTTTAAAGATTTTATTTTAAAGTACCGTAATTATTATAATTATTATTATATCGATTATTATAATATTTTAAAAATAAGGATGTATTTTAATAATTATATAATTTATTATTATTATTTAATTTTATATTATTATATCTTTTTAATTTATAATTTAATAAAATAGAGAATTTATATTTAAGGCGAAAGTTATATAAAATTATTTTATTTATATTTATTTTTATAATATATTTATTTATTATTATTATATATAAATAATATTTAAAGGTTTTTAAAAATAAAATAACTTTAATTTCCTTAATTATACTTAGATAATCTTTAAATAAAATATTTTTAAATAAATATAATATTTTTAAAGTTCTTTTAATATTAATTAATATTTGAAATTATATAATATAAAGGATTAATATATACTTAATATTAATAAAAGTAAATAATTTTATTATATATATATATATTTAATTTAATATTAAATAAATATAGTTAAAATATTATTATTATAAATAATATTTTTAAAAATTAAATTTTTTATTATAAAATATTTTATAATAATAATAAAGTATATATTAAATTATTTAATTAAAATAATAAATATATTATTTTAAATAATTAATTATTAAAATTATATTATTATTATTAATAAAACCTTTTTCTTTTAAATAAAAGCGATTAAATTAAAAATAATCTATTAAATTCTTCTTAAATTTAAACCGGTTCGAATATTAATCTAAGATTTAATCTTTAATCAATAAATATAATTATATTAAATTAAATTATATTTAGAATTAATTTAAATTCTATATAATATTTTAATTTAATAATAAATTTAAAGCTAATTATTATATTAATATTTAAATATTTTAAATTTATATTAATAAATTTCATTATTTATTATTATTAAAAATATCTTTAAATATATTAAATTTAATTATAATAAAGAATATATTAATAAATTATATAAAATCAAGGTTATTAATTTATTAAAGCTTTAATGTTATAGGTTATTTAAAAGAATATAAGATTAAACTTTAATTATTATTTTAATTAAATATAAATTTATTTCTTAAAATTAATTAAATATCTAAAGATTAAATATTTTAATTATTTAAAATAATAAAAAGGTTTATTAATACTATTTTTAAAAATTAATAATAATTAATTAAAATAAACTTTTAAAAATAATTCTTAAATATAAATTATTACCTATTTATAATTTTAATTATTAAATCTTTAATATCCTTATTATATATTAAAATCTTTTAAACTTTAATATAATATTAATATAACTTATAATAATTAAAAATAAAATTTTTAAATTATTATTATATATTATATTTAAAAATAAACTTAAATAATAACTTTATATAAAAAATATTATTATTAATATTTTAATATATTAATATAATTTTATAAAAGATTTCTAATAACTTTAAAATTATATTAAATTTAAGGAAAAAACCTTTAATAATATATCCGATATATTAATATTTTATTTAAAGTTAATTTTTTAATTATTTAATTAATTTTTAAAACTTTCTTTTATATATTTAAAATTTAAATTTTAATAAATTATAAATTTAATAAATATTATTTAAATAATTATTTTTAAAATAATATTTCCGGGAATTATTTTAAAAAGAATTATATATTTATAATATTAAAAATTATAAAAGCTTTCCTTATTAATATATATATAAATAAATATAATAAACTTAATTAATAATAAATTAAGATAAGGAGGAAAAGAGAAAAAGATCCTAATTATAATAAGCCGAATTTAAATTAAATATAAGATTTAAATAAATATTATCACTTTTAACCGCCTTCCTTTTTAGGAAAGTAATTAATAATTTCTTTAATAGGGTAGATTAAATTATTAGGTTAGAAAAGTTTACTTAATATTTTTAATAAATCTTTAATTATTCATTTATTTATTAATTAATATATATTATATATATATATTTATTATTTAATTAAATATATTTAAACTTTTAAATTATTTTTATTATTAAAAGTTTTATTTTTAAATCTTTTAATAAATTAAATTAATTAATTAATTTATTAAATTACTATATTAATTAACTAAGTAGCTTTATTAATTTAAAATTCTTTATATAAACAATGTAATCCTTTTTTAAAATTATTTATAAATATAACTTTTTATATTATAAAATATTAAAGTTATTTATTTTACTTTTATTAATATTTTATAATTAATTCTTTTAAATTATTAAAAAAATCTTTTCTTCTTTAAATATTAATAATAATAATATAATAATAATAAGAATTAATTTATTATCCGATTTAAAGCCTAGGTTTTATATAAATATTAAGGTTATATTAATTATTATAATATATTATTATAATATATTAATAGGCTTTTCTAATATTTTTAATATATTCCCTTATTAAAGCTTAAGCTTTTATTCTTTTATAATTCTAGCTTTTTACCCCTTTTTATTACTTTAGAATTATATTATATAAGCCTTAAATATATTAATATATTTTTAATATTTAATATTTTTATTTATTATTTATTATTTATAGTTATTTATATTATAAAATATATTTATTAATATAAGAATAAAAGGAAAAGGGGAAGGGAAGGTAAATTAATTAATAATAAAGAGTTATAATAATTTAAGATTATATAGATAATTTTAGGTAATAAAGGTAATAAGGTAATATTTATAAAGGATAGAATCTTTTATTTTAATAATATAATATATTTTAAATAATATAAAAATTACCGTTATTTAATATTAATAATAAAAATATAATTAAATAAATAATATTTAAATATTAAATATATTAAAGAAGATATATAAATACCGGGAAAAGTATTTTAAAAAAGGTATTATAATTAATTTAAAATAATATATTAATATATAAAAAATTATTAATATATTATTAATAAAATTAATAATTAAAGGGCGTTATTTTATAGGTATATAATCGAGTTAATTAACCTTTAAAGGGATTAATTAAATCGATTAATATATCTATAATTATAAAGTAATTACTTTAAATATACCTCCCTTTTAAAAGAGGTAATTTAAAATAATTATTTATAAAATAATTTTTAATTAATAATTATAATATATTTTTAATAATGTTTTAAATTTAAAAGATTTATTATTTGTTATATTTTAATAAAGTTAATTATTATTAAAGATCCTTTAAATATTTTAGGGAAATTTATTAAAGCTTTAAAGAGGGGTTTTTAAATATTTTAAAAGGATCTTTTAAAGATTTCTTTAAAGGGTTTTATAAAAGGTTATCCTTTATCTTTATATAAATAAAATATTTTAAAAGACCCGTTTATAATAAGAATAAAATAATAATTTTAATATATTTAAATTTTTATATAATTTTAAAAGTAATAAAAGGTTTTAAAGCTTTTTAATTAAATTTAATTAATAATTAAATATTTTATTAAAACTTTATATAAATATAATAATTAAAAAATATATAATAAATTATTTAATAATTATTATAATTATAAGATAATAAATTTATATTTTAAATAAATTAAAAAATAATAATTATAATAATATATTTTATATTTTAATATTATATTAATATAAATTTTTTAAATTATTAAAAAGAATAATATAATACTTTTTTATATAGTAAATATTTTTATTTAATAATTTAATAGTATATTATAAATTTTTTAATTAATATACATTATATAATTATTATAATAAAAGGGGTTTAATTAATAATAAACTTTATTAAATTTCTTAAGGTATATTAAATATAATCCCTAAAGGTATATTAAACTTTAGGGCTATTCTAAGCTTTAATATATTAAATTATTAAGGTAATTATTATACTATTAATTACCTAAAAAGCTTTTAATATTAATACTATTCCTAATTTTAAAATAATTTAATCTAAGGTAATAAATATTAAAATAAATATTATAATATATATTATAATAAATAATTATAATATAAATATAAATATAATATAAATATATTGAGTTTTAATAATAATTATTATAATAGATATTTTTATAATTTATTTAATTGATTTATTAATATATTTATTATTTAATATTCTTATATATATTAAAATTTAGAAAATATTAATTTAAATATTTTATTATTATAAAGTAATTAATTAAAATATTATTTATTATAATAATTATTATTTAAATTATTATTAAAATTAAATAAAAAAGGCGATAATTAATTAATTATTAATAAAGATATTAATTTAAATAAATTATTAATTTTATAATTATAAAATAATTTTAAATAATATATAAATCCTTTTTAATTTAATTAAATATATTATAAATTAAATAAAAGATTTTAAATATATTATTTTAAATTATTTTATTTTAAATATTAATTATTATAATTACTAAATTATTATTTTAATCCTATTATTATATTTATTATTATTTATATAAAAGATAAATAATTTTAATTTAAAAGAATTTAAAATATATTTATAATAAATTTTATTAATTTTCTTATTTTTTAATATAATAATATTAATTTTTCTTTATTAAAAGGAAATAATAAAAATAATAATTATTTTAAATAATAATTATAGTTTATAATAAAGATTATAATATTTAATTAAATATATAAGGGGTAATATTTAATAAAGTTTTTATATTATATTTAATTATTAAAGAATTTATTTATAATTAAAAATAAATTATATAATTAATTTAAAATAAGTATTATTTAATTAATAAAATAATTATTTTTATATATAATATAAAGAATATTATAATTTTTTAATTATTAATAATTATTATTAATAGTTTTTATTATAATCCTTTTAATATTTTTAAATATTATTTTATTAAACTTTTCTTTATAATTTTAATATAAAGTCAATATTATATTATATTATAATATATAATTTATAATATTATTATAGTTTAATATAGTTACTTTAATTATAAAATATTATATTTATATTTTATTTTTAAAATAATTTTAAAGGTTTAAATTAATTTCCGAATATTAATAAATATTTATTATATATAATAATAATATAATAGCCTTAAATTAAATTAAATATTTAAATATTAAAATTTTTAAATTAATTCGATTAATTTAAGCTTTAATAATTAAATATATTCTATTAATAGGGTATTATTAACATTTTTAATAATTTAATTAAATATATTTACCTTTATAAATATTATTATATTTTTAATAAAAGTTTATTTTTTAATATAAAAATATATTAATATATATTTATTTATTATAAATATATAATTATATTTTATTATTTATATTATTATTTTATTATATATATTTTTGAAAATTTTATAATTAATTTTTATTAAAGGTTGAAAAATTAAAATATTTATATTATTTATTTTATCCTAAGGATAATGTAAAACTACCTATTTATATTATTAAGGTAACCCTTTATTTTTAATTATTTTAATTTTAATAAATTATAATAAATTTATAATCTAATATTAATTAATTTATAACCTTTTAATGACTATTATATCTATTAAAGGGATTCTTTAATATTATTTCTTTTATTAATTATTATTAATATTTTATAAATTTCGATATCTTTTTTTTAATTATAATATATTCGATAATTTTGTTTTCTATAATAGTATAATTCTTTAATAAATATTTTAGGATAGATCTAACTTTATTTATAATATTTTTCCCTTTAAATATAGTTTTATTATTAATTAAAGTTATAAAGATATAATTAGTTATATTTATTTTATTATTAAACCGGAGTTTATTATTTTTCTTTAATATTTTCTTATTTTTAATAATTTAGAGATAATAAATATATTAAGTAATAATTTCTTTTATTTTAAGGGGTATATTATTTATAATTGTTTTAATAACTTTAGGATATAAATATTATTAATTAAATATTAAAAATTTTTATATTAAAATAATTCTATTCGGTTATATTTAAGATATATATATTATAAATTTATAAATATATTATTTATTTATATAATTATATTTAATTATTAATTTATAAAGAGGTTATCTTAAAATAATTATTAGGATTAATATTAATAGCGTTTTATATTAAGGGGTTATTTATATTTAAAGTAACTTTTAAAATAAGTATTATATTAATACTTTTAATATATATAACCTTTATAATTATTATTATATTAATATTATTAAGGTTTATAATTAATATAAATATACTAATACCTTTTTTTAAAATTTTATTAAAAAGGTCGATATTATAAAAAAGTTAAAGAATAAATAATAATAAAGAGTTTTAAAAAATATTATAATTTTAAAAGATTTAATTTAGTTTATTTTTAAAAAATTTTAATTTTATATAATAATTTTAAAATTAATTATTAATTTATTAAATAATAGGTTATAATAAGCCCTTTTTAATTAAATAATTAATAAATGTATTATAATTAATATTATTAAAAAATTTTAAAATATTTAATATTAATAGTATTATTATTAAATAATCCTGTTTATTAATTTTATAATATATTTTATAAATGTATTTAAAAAGAATATAAATTTAAAAATTTAAATTATAATATAATTATCTTTTCCCGGCTTTTTTAAAATAATAATAATAAAGTCTTTTAAGGAATAAAGGCCTTAAAAATAATAAATAAATAAAGGGTATAATAAAGATATTAAAAGGTTTATAAAAATATAAAGTATATAATTAAGGATTTTTAAAAGTTTAGGAACTTTATATAATTAAAGTTAGAAAATAATTTATATTATTTTTTTTTAAATAAAGAATAAATAAAGGGTAAAATTATAATAATTTAATTTTAATATAACCTTTATTAATATATTAATATTTAAAAAGGAGGGGGAAAATATTTCATTTAATACCTTAATTTTTCTTTTAAACGTAATTTAATTATTAATAATAAATATAATATTTTATTTTATAATATTTTAATTAATAATTTTAATTTATTTTATTAAATTTTATTTATTTTTAAAGTTTTTAATATAAATTCTATTTATTTTATTTTATTAAATTTTAATAATAATTTATAAATTATATTATTTTTTTAATTTTTTAACTTAATATATATTACTTAATTTTTTAGATCCTAGATATATTATTAAACCTTTTAAAGTTTATATATTATTATATATATTATTTTATATTTTATTAAAAAATTTAATTTATAATAAATATATAAATTTAATATTAAAACGGTATTTTTAATAATATTATTATATATTATAATAATATTATTAAATATTAATTAAATTTATATATTAATTAATTTATTTAAAATTATAATAATCGCGTTTATAATTTAAATTTAAATAAATTTATTAATATATTTTTTTAAAGCTTTTAAAGGAATTAAAAAGTAATTTATAATAATTATAATTAAAATATTATATAAATAAGGAAATAATTAAAATTATAATAAACCTTATTAACTTTATAATATTTTATAAATATATATATAATTATTTTATAATAATTAAATAAATTAATAATTAAGGATAAAGTGTTCTATATTTTAATATATATTTTAAAAAGGAATATTATTTTTAAATTATTAATATCTAATAAGTCCTTAAGAAAGAGGGCTATATTTTAATTTAAGTTTTTATTACCGAGGTTTTAAATAATTTAAATTAAATTTTTAATATTAAAATCCTTAATAATAAAATATATTATATTTAGGGTAATTATTTTATAATTATAAAAAATATTTATTAAATCCTTTAATATATTAAAAGATTAATTATTAGGGGGGTTTTTCTAAATATTATAAATATAGATAATATTAATAATAAAAATATTAATAAAAGGGTAATTATTAATAATAATAAAAAGGTTAATAAAGTTAATAATATTAAGGGTAATAATTAAAATAATTAATAAATAATATTTAAAATTAATTAAAATATTTATTTATAAAGAAATAAATTATAATAATATTACTTTTATATTTTTATAATAATTATTATAATATTAAAGGTTAATTTAAAATTTTTAAATTATAATAATATTATAATTTAATATTATTAAATTATAAAAAAAGGATATTATTATAAAGTCTTTAGATTTATTTATATTATATTATAAAATATATAAAAAGGGTATTTTTATTATTATATATTAAAGAGGTTAAAAATTATTTAAGGAATTTCTTTTTATAAAAGGGTTTATAATTATATATATAAATAAGGTTTCTTTAATAATAATTTAATATTAACTTTTATTATATTAAATTTATAAAGGGTTACTTTATAATATTATATATTATCCGGGTTTTTAATAGTTTTAAAAGGTTTAAATAATATTATTTATAATTAAATAAAGGTATTATTTAATTTATATTTATTATATTATTTTAATTTATATTAAAGGTTTATTTTATTATTATTGTTAATTAAAAGGTTATTAATTAATTTATTATTTATTTTATTATTTATTTTAAATTTTAATATTTAAAAAGTTTTCCTTAAAGGTTTTAAGAAAGTTTATAATTAATAATAATTAAAGTTTAAAAAGTTAAGGTTTAAAGGGGGGATATTAAAATTTAAAGAAATAATAATAATCGGGGTAACCTTTATAAATTTATATTTAGGAATATTAAATTAATTAAATTTTATATTAATTTCTATATTAAAAATTATTAAGTTAATTAATATAATTAATAGTTTAATTAATTAATAAAATAATAATTATATTAAAATTTATATAAAATAATTTAAAATAATTGAATTTTAAATAATTATATTAATTATTATTATATTTAATATTAATATAATTATTAATAATATTAGAAATAATATTAAAGGTAATATTATAAATAATAATAAAGGTATTTTAAGGGTTTATTATATTATTAATATTAAGGTTATAAAGTAGTTAATAATAAATAATCTATAGGGTTTAAAGGTTAATATTTTAATAGGTACTTTTATAAATATTATAATTTTTAATATAGGGGTTTTAATTATAAATTAATAAATTACTTTTTTAAAAAGGTATTATTAATATATTTATTATTATATTTATATTATTTATATTTAAAGTTTTAAAAAAGGTATTAATTTTAATAATTAATATATTTCAAGTTATAATTATAAAAAAAACGTATAAAGTATTTTCTTATATTATAAAGTTTTATATAATAATTATATATATTATACTTAATAATAATAAATAATATTAATTTAGTTACCCCCTTTTTAATAAATTAATTTATATAGATAATTTTATTATATTAAATTATATTAAAATTTAATATTTATAATTAAAGGATTATATCCTTAAGCTTATTATAATAAAAAAAAAAATAGGAATAATATAAATAATTATTTTATATAATAAAATTATTATAATTATTTTATTTTTAATATATTTTATTTATTAATTAATATATTTAATTAATAATTTAATTTATATAATAAAAGTAATATATATTTAAGTATTTTATAATTTAAAAAATATAATATTATAAATTTAAATATTATTAAATAATTTAAAAGGTAACTTTTCTAAAGGTATAATATTAATATTTATTATTTTTAAATTATATATTAAGAGCTTTAAAGAAGGTTTAATAATATTTTAATAAATACTTTAATTAATATAATTAATAAAGGCCTTTAAATTATTTTTTAAATTATTTTATAATTAAAATTTAATTTCTTTTTTATTATCCTTTAAAAATTATAAAATTAATAATAATTTTTATTTTCTTATTTTATAAAGTATTTTTAATAAATTATTCCTATAATTAAAGTTTAAATTTATATTATTTCTATAATAAAAAAAGTTTTATAATTTTTATTATAATAAATATATAATTATTTTAAAGTTAGTTATTTTATAATAAATTAATTATTTAATTATTTAAATAATTTTTATAAAGTTTGTAATTTATTTTAATTAATATTTTTAATTAATAGAAATCTCGTTTAAATAAATCTTTTAAGCTTATATCTTTATATTATAAGAAAATCTTTTTAAGAATAATTAAATAAAGAAAATAAAAGATATAAAATAATTTAATAAAATAATTATTATATTATTTTTATTATTTTTTGATATATTTTAAAAATATTATTAACTTTTTAAATATTTTATATAAATTTATAAATATATATTAATATATTATTTAATATCCTTTTATATAATAATTATAAATTAGGTTAATTTTTTATTATAATATTATTAAGGTTACCTTATAATTAAATATTTTAATTATTAAAGTCCGTGTTAGTAATATATTAAATCTAAAATAGGTTTAGAATATAGCGGTTAATTTAATAATCTAATAACTAGCTTTATAAATTAATAAAGGTTATTATTATTAAATTATTTTTAAAAATTTAATTTAATTATTTATTATTGCTTTCTTTTTAAATATTATATTCATTATTATAACCTTTTTATTTAATAAAATATTTATAATTATCTTTAATTTAACTTAATTTATAATTTATAAAAGTTTTACTTTTTATTATTTTATATTATTATTAATATTAAATTTAAAAGTTAATATTATTTAAAGTTAAAATAAAATATTTAATAAAAATAATTAAATAGATATTTAATTTATTATAATATATATAATATTTAATTAAAAAAACCTTTAATTAAATATTACTATTTAATTTATTATTAGTAATTAAACTATTATTTAAATATTTATTATAAATACTTAATAAAATTTATTTTAAATATCTTATAATTATTAGTAAATAATATTAAATTAGCCTTTAAATATAATAATATCTTATTAATAAATATTAATTTATTATCGCATTTTTATATTTATTTTAATTTCTAATCTTGCGATTTTAATAATAATAAATATAGTCTTAATTAATTTATAATTAATTATTTTACTATTTATATAATTAATTAATTATTAAAGTTTTATAAAGTTAAAAATAATTTTTTAAATTAATTAAATAATATAATAAAGTTATTTACTTTTGATTAATTAGTTAATTAATAAAATTAGCTAATATTTAATAATATATATTTATTAATAAATTTCTAAATTTATATTTATTTATATTTCTTTAATAATTAATTTATTTAAATTTCTTTTTTAAATTATATTTATAATTATTTATATTTAATAAAGAAATAATATTATAAATAGTTTTATTTTTAAATTTATTATATAAAATAAATATTAAATAATATATTATAATAAAGGAAAGGTTTTAATTTTAAGGTTATAAATTTTTTAATTAAGATTTATAATACTTAATAAATTATAAATTATAATTATTTAAATATTAAAATCTTTATTATTAATATTAAAATAAATAATTTCTATATTATAAAGGTATAAGAACCGGAATTACTTTAATTAAGTAAGGTATTAAAAGTCTTTATAATTTAAAATTATATTAATTTAAAAAAAGGTTATATATATAAATTAATAATTATTAATATTAATTAATTAATTATATAATTTTATTTAAAAAATTAATTATCTTTAATTAAATTTTATTTATTAATTAAAATAATAATATTGATTTTTTAATAATTTCTATTTCTATTAATATATTTATAATTATTTTATATAATAAATATTAATATATAAATATAATTAAATATATAAAGAAGAATATTTTATTTATTTATTATTTTATATTATTATAGAAGATTAAAAAATTATAATTATTAATATTTATTTTATTATTTATATTAAATATTTTAAATTTTATATTTATTTAATTAATAATGTCTAATATATATTCTATAAAATTTATAATTATTAATCTTAATTAAAGGAATTATATATTTTAAATTATTATAATATTAAATTATTAACTTTATTAAATAATTTATATTATAATTATATATAATTAAATATTAATATAAACCTTATATTTATAATTATTAATTATTTTATTAAATAATAAAAGTTTTATAAAGAGAGGATATATATTTTTTAAAATCCCTATTAAATATAATATTTTAAATAAATTTTTAATCTATTATTATCTTTATTATTAAAAATAATTATAATAAAATAATATTTTATAAATTTTAAAATATAATAAATTAAATAATAAATATATAAAAATAGTTTTATATATAAATATTTTTATTAATTAAATTCTTATTTAATTTTAATTATATATTATATTAAAATATCTAATATAAAAATATAATTATTTAAAATATTTTAAGGATTATTATATACTTTTTTAATATTAACGGGTTTTATTTTAATATTAAAATTAAATATAGCTTTATTAAATCCGGGAATTAATTTAAATTAAATTATCTTATTATTAAATAATAATTTACTAAAGAAATATAATTACCTTATTATTATATAAGTAGTTTAAAATGTTTATACCTTTATATAAGTTATATTCATTATTAATACTAATTAATTAATAATACTTTATTTAATATTTTATAGAATCGATATATTTATTAATCTTTTAACTTATTTAATTATTAATTCTTTTTTAATTATTTTATATTAATAATTCCTTTAAATATTATTTATTAAATCCTTTATAATAACTATTTTAATATATAAAATATTTAATTTATTAATTTTTTAATTTTACAAAAGACCTATTTATTATTATTATTATTAAGTATTATATTTCCCGGTTATAACTTTATATATTTAAATAAATCTTAACCATTTAAGGTTAAAAATAATTAAATAATTAAAATAACTTAATAAACCTTTTAATATTTTAAGAAATTTAATATATATATTAATAATTTAACCTTTTTTATAATTATAAAGGGATTAATATATTAATATAATTATTTATATAATTAATTATTTAATACTTTATAACCTTTATATAATTATAAATAAACTTTATTTTTAATATTATATTTTTATTTCTTATTAATAAATTACTTTAATAATATTAAAATCTAATTATTTATTAAATATATTTAATATTAATATAAAATCTTAAGGTTAAAATCTTAATATAATTTTATTAATTAATTAATTATAAATAATTAAATATATATTATTTAAATTATATTAAAAAATAATAATTATTTTAAATTAAAGGATATTCTAGTTATTATATAAAAATTATAAAGTAATCTTTACCTTTTAATTTATATATTTATTTTATTTATTTATTTAAATATAATAGTTTATTAAAAGGGTTAGCTTTATATTTTATTATATTTTAAAGGTTTAATAAAATAAAGTAATAAATATAAAATTCTAATTATAAATTATTTTATAAAGAATTCCTTAATTTATAATTAATATAGTAATTATAATAATATCATATTATATTTTAACTTTATATATTATATAACTTATGATAAGGAATTTCTTTTTAAATAACGGATTTATAATTATAAATAGATTATTAAACTTATAGTAAAGAATATTTATTATATTCTTTATTAATAATTTTATAATAAAATCTTAGATAATTATATTAAATAAAATTTATAAAGTTTTATTAAATTATAATAACCTCGATTTCTTTAAATAATTTTATTTAATATAGAGGTAAGTTAGGTAATTATAAATATATAATTTAATAAATTTATTTAATTAAGGTATTATTATTAATTAAAAATTATAAATTATCTTTTTTAATTTAAAATAATATATTCTATTATCAATTTATTTTAATAAGTATATTATTATTTTAAATAATATATATAAATGGCTTTTATTAAAAATATCATGTTAAAAGAATTAATCCCGTTTATATATTTAATATTAGAAATTAAATAATATAAAACCGCTTTATTATTTATATTTATTATATTAAATAATTAATTCTTTATTTATTTGATTTTACTTTTTTATTTATTAAGTTATTATTATTTAAAAGCTTTTTATAATCTTTCTTTATTTAAGATTATTATTATATATCTTTATTATTTCTTATATTTTAATAGGATTTAAATAGGATTTTAAATATATAAAGTTTTTAAATTCTTTAATAATATTATTTAATATTAAACTTTATTTATTATTAATTACTTTTTTATTTATTTTATTTAATTTAATAGGTAATAAAGAAAGGGTATTTAAAATAATATTTATTTATTTAAGGATATATTATAGGTATTTATATAAAAAATAATAATAAATAGTTAAAATAAATTTTTAGAATTAATTTAATAATAATAACCTTTACTAACCTATAAAGCTAATTATTAAATTATTAAATCGATTATTATATTCTAAGCTTATTTTAAATTTAATATATTATTAATATAAATTTTAATAATTAAATTATTTATTTATAAAATAATTTTAATAATATTATAATTAAAAAATAACCCTATTTATAACTAATATATAGAAAAATATTAAATAATATATTAATATATACCTATAAATTTATAAAAAATATTTAAAAAATTAATAATATTTTTATAATATATTAAAAAAAATAATAAAAATAATATAACGGCTATCCTATTAAATTATTTTTTATCTTTTATTCTTTTTATTTAATTATTTTTAAAAAAGTTCTTTTATAATATAAAGGTATAAATTTAAGAAATTTATTTAAATAAATTTTTATTAATTAAAGATATTAATTAAAATAAAGTATAAACTTTATAAAGGCTATTTAAATAATTAAATAAATAATTCTAAATCGATTCTTTAAAAATATTAATTTATTAAAAAATAATTAATTTTAAGGTAATTATATATTTATTATAATAAGAATTATAAAGCCTTTTCTTATTATAAAAATAATATATATCTAAATTTTAATTATAAAAATAACCTATTAGGAATACTTTATAAAAATAAATAAAAAGGAAATTATTATTAAATTTTATAACTTTTTAAAGGATAATAAAAAATTTATTAAATCCTAATTATAAAGTAATTTAAAGAATAATTTTTAAACCTTTATTAATTATATTAATTAAACTATTTATTAAAGAATTATTAAACCTTTTTTAAAGCTTTTAATATATAATTTAAAAATAATAAATATTAATATTATTTCCCTAAAAGAATTATCCTTTAAACTATTTAATAATATTTAAATTTATAATATTATATTTCTTAAATCGGGAAATATTTAAATATATATTATATTTATTATATAAATTAAATTATTAATTAAATATATTAATTAATAAATAAAGTATATTAAAAATAATATAATTATAATAATTCTATTATATAAAATAATTATTTATATTATTTTTATTTATTCTTTTTATTATAATAAATTTAAGAATATAACCCTTTAATTATAAATATTAAATATTAATATAATTTAATATAATAAAATTATTTATATAAATTAATTTATTAAAAAGGGGGTAATTAAATTAATATTATCTATTATTATTAAATTTAATTAATTAGAATTAATAAATTATTTAATTTATTTTAATTATTTATAATTTAATAAAAATTATATTATAAAGAAATATAAAAAAGTTTATTAAATTAAATAATATCTTTATTATTAAAAATATAATTATATTATTATTTAATATATTATTAAATATTATATATATAATTATTATATAAAACTTTATAATATAAAAAAATACCTTATTTATTTTTTTATAATTATAACCTTAAATATATTAATTATTAAAATTAATATCCTTTTTAAAATTTTAAATATAAATATTATAAATATAATAAAATATATATTAAAAATATTTTTTAAAATAAAATAATTTATTAATCTATAATAAAAGCCCTTATATTAAAAATTATAATATTTAAAGAAATACCCGTTAATATATTAACCTTTAAACTTTATAAATTATCCCTTATTAATCCCCCTATAATTTTAATATTAATGATATAATAAATTTTTAAAATATTTTTATTATTATTTATATTATTATTTCCAATATTATTTCTAATATTATTAATAATTATATTAATATTAAATATAATAATAATTAATATACTTATTTAAAATTAAATTATTTTAAAATACTTTATATAATTTTTAATATAATTATTAATTAATTAATTAATTAAATTACTAATTATATTAAATAATGTAATAACCCTTAATATAAAAACTAATATAAAATTTAATTAATTTAATATTCTTAAATATAAATTTATAAAGGTTACCCTAACCGCTATCCTTTCTTTAAATTTTAATATCTTTCCTTTAAATTTTAATATCCTTCCTTTAAATTTTAATTTTCCAGACTTTAATAATTACTAATTATATACTTTCTTAAAGTTTTTAAAAAAAGTCCTCTAAATATTAAAGCTTAAAATAAATAATAAAATAAATAATAAATTAATTAACCTCCCTTTAATTAATAATAATAATAAAATAAATTTTTAATATAAATAAAAATAATATAATAAATATAAATTAAATAATATCTTTATTTAATTATTAATAATATTATTTAAATCTCTTAAAATTATTAAAGATCCGAATAATATATAATATTATAAAATAACCCTTTATAAATTTAATATAATAAAAGTTAATATTAAATTATTATTAAAGAAACTTTATTTATATATATAAATATAAACCTTTTTATAAAAGGAGATTTTTTAAATAACTTTCGATTTCTTTAATATATAATAATAAAGGTACTTTTTTTATATATTTTATAATATAATATAAATAAATTTAAAGATTTCGTAATAATACCTTTTTTTTATAATTTAATAATATTGAATTATAATATTATTATAATTTAAAAGCTTTAAATTAACCCCTAATATTATAATAATTATAATTTATAAATAATAATATTTATATTATAATTATTATTATAAAAATATAAAAATAATATTATTAAAATTTATTTTATTATAAATATATATTTTAATTAATCCTAGATATTATTTATTAATTATTTTAAATATTTAATTACCTTAATTATTATCTTTAATATTATTAACTTTATTAATCCCTCCTTTATTATTAATAATTACCCTTTTATTAATACCTTTATTATTAATATTATTTATATTTATAATATTTATAATAATCCCTTAAATAATTAACTTTTTAATATATTAAAAAATTTAATAAATATTTTCTATAATTATAAAATAATTACCTTAAATATAATATATTTTATTATTAAGGATTTTAATATTAAAAACCCGATTTAAATTATTTAAAACCTTAATAATAAAGGTTTAAATTATAATATAACCCTATATTTTAAAAATTTTCTAAATATTAATAACCTAAAAATAATACTTTTTCCTAAAATATATATTAAAATATAGGATACCTTATCTTTAATTATCGATTTATTTATTTATTATAAAATAATTATATATATATTTATAAAATATTATAAAATTAATAAAATTTATTATAATTTAAATTATTTCCTTATTTATATAATATTCTAATTAAAATTATTATAAATCCCTTCCTAATCCCTTTAAAAATTTTAAAAAAATATATTAATAAATTTATTTAAATCTAAATTATAAATATAATTATTATAATTTTAAAATAAATTAATTAATATATAAATATAATTAACGTTTAATAATATTATTATTATATATAATAATATTATTAAAAATATTATACCGATATCGGATTTATATATTTATTATAAATTAAATTTTTTAATAAAATATAAAATAATATATATAATAATATATAAATTTC
Source organism: Apiospora arundinis (assembly GCA_039105305.1). Taxonomy (NCBI): domain Eukaryota; kingdom Fungi; phylum Ascomycota; class Sordariomycetes; order Amphisphaeriales; family Apiosporaceae; genus Apiospora; species Apiospora arundinis. Next base: position 1,230,077 of record JAPCWZ010000002.1, on the reverse strand, counting down.
GGAAAACTTAATAATATACCTAAAATTTAAAAAATTAAATAATATATATTAAATTAAAGAATTAAAAAGGTATTATAATTTATAAATTATTTATTAAAACCTAATAAAATAAAATAAATAAAGTTTATATTAAAAATCTTAAAAATATATAAAACTTAATAAAAATAATTAAATTTAATAATTAAAATATTATAAAATAAAATATTACCCTTATTATTAATAATTAAATTACTTTTAAAAAAAATTAAACTATTAAATAAAATATTTTTCCCTTCCCCTTTAATTATTAATATATTAATAAAAATTATATTAAAATTAACCTATTATAATTTTATTCTTTATCTATCCCTTACCTAAAATAAAATAATATAAATTATCTTTAAACCCTAATTATATATAACCCTTAAACCTTTAAAAATCCTTAATTATATCCTCTATATCTTTATAAACTTTCTAATATCTTTATTATACCCCCTATTTAATTATTACCTTTTTTAAAACCTTTACCCCTTTAAAGACTTTATTATTATTATTTTAAAGAAATTAAGAAAGGATAATTATATTATAATTAAAGCCTTTAAATTAATAACTTTATTAAAAATAATTAATAAAATTTTAAAATTAATTATTATTAAAAAGATTAATTATTATATAAAAACCTTTTTATTATTATTATAAAATTATATTAATATTTATAAAATAAAATTTATAAAATATATAATTTATATTCTTCTTAAATATATTTATAAAATATATTATAATATTAATAAAAAGGAATATTTAATTATAATATTATTAATATTAAATACCTTAAAAACCTTTAATAATATTAATTATAATAAATTTATTAATTACTTAATTAAAAAAGGCTTATTATAACCTATTATTTAATAAATTAATAATTAATTTTAAAATTATTATATAAAATTAAAACTTTTTAAAAATAAATTAAATTAAATCCTTTAGAATTATAATATCCCTTAAAATTTTTTATTATTATTTATTCTTTAATTTTTTTATAATATCGATTTTTTTAATAAAATCTTAAAGGAAAGTATTATTATAATTATATCGGCTATAAACTTTAATAATATTAATATAATAATAATTATAAAGGCTATATATATTAAAAGTATTAATATAATAATTACTTTAAAGGCTACTTTAAATATAAATAATCCCTTAATATAAAATATTATTAATATTAATTATAATAATTATTTTAAAATAATCCTTTTATAAAGTAATTAATTAAATATAATTATATAAATTAATAATATAAATATTTTAATTATTAAACCTTTAATAAAGGTTAATTATAAAGTTTAAAAAAAATATATAATAAAATAATAATATAAATAATAAAATATAATTATATATTTATATCGATTAAATATAAATTAATACATTTCTATATTAAAAAATAAACCTTTATTAAAAATATAATAATATTTATAAAAATAAATATATTTAATTAAATTATTAAAAACCTTAATAATACCCCGCTAATAGAATATATTTAATTACCGGGGGTTAAATTAATCGAATTAATTTAAAAAGTTTAATACTTAAATATTTAATTTAATCTAAAACTATTATAATATTATTATATATAAAAGGTATTTATTAAAATCCGGAAATTAATTTAAACCCTTAAAGCTATTTTAGAAATAAAATAAAAATATAATACCCTATAATTTAAATAATTATATTAAATTATAATAATACTATAAATTATATATTATAATATAATATAATATTAACCCTATATTAAAGTTATAAAAGAAAGCTTAATAAAATAATATTTAAAAATATTAAAAGGATTATAATAAAAAGTATTAATAATAATTATTAATAACCGGAAAATTATAATACTCCTTATAATATATATAAAAATATTTATTTTATTAATTAAATAATAATTATTTTAAATTAATTATATAATTTATTTTTAATTATAAATAAATCCCCTAATAATTAAATATAATATATTAACCTTTAATATAATATAAAAATCCTATTAAAAATCGCCCTTTATATATTTAATCGAATATTATAAATTTTATTATAAAATATAATTATTATTTAAAATAATTATTCCCTTTATTATTCCCCTTTAATAAAGGAAAATTAATATTATTATATTAAAAAATAAAAAAATTAATAAAATTTATTATAAATATATCCTAAAATCTTTTAAATTAAAATTATTTATCTTTTATATAAATAATAATAAATATAATAACGGGATTAAAATAATAATTTATTAATTATAATAATTAATATTTAAAATCGAATAATTCGAAATAATGTATTTAAAACCCTTTATTTAATTTATAATATATTTAATTAAATTAAAAGGGATTTATATATTATTTAAAATTACTTTATAAATATAAAATTAATAATTGATTTAAATTAATATCTTTATTAATAATTAAATAATTATTACCTTTTCTATTTAATTTTAATAATAATTTAATTAATAACTATTATGATAAATAATAGCTTAATTAATTATTTTATAATAATAAAATATCCGGATTAATATTTATTAAATCTCAATATATATAGGAATATCGGATAATAAATATATTAATAAATTAATTAAAAAAATTATAAAAATACCCGCTATAATAACTATTAGGACCCGATATACCTATATTATAATTATATTTATATTATAGCTACCTATTATAATATATACTATAATACTTATTACCCGGGACTAGGTTATTTTAGAACTAGGAACCGTATTAATATTAAAGGCCCTTAAGGCAGCCGGCGCTATAATAGCCACGCTAGTAATCTAGTATACCCCTAGGGGCTGTATCTAGCATATCCCAAAAGGCTTAATAAGGCCTATTACTAACCAAGCCCCCTTTATTATAATAATTATATAATATATATTAGTTAAAACGTCTATTATATATTATTAAACCGCGGAATAAAAATATTTACTTTATAAAAAAGTATTATATTATAATCTTTTATAACCTAAAAAGGTTATATTAATATAATATTAAAATATAAAATACGTTATTATAATTATTATATTTTAACTTTAAATAAAGAAAATAAAATTACGGGATTATTTATAAATTATCCAGGATATTAATTCACTATTCTATAACTATAATAATTATTAAATAATTTATTATATATTATTTAATTATTATATCTATATTAAATTTTAATAAAAGGTCTAATTATTAATTAAATCTAATTAAAAAACTTTAAAATTTCCTACCTCCTTTAAAGCTATATAGGAATTTAAATACATTAAAATCGTTATTATATTCTTATTCTAAATAAATCTTTTAAAATACTTTATTTATATAAAAATAAAGGATAATCCCCTATAAAACCCCCTAAAGAAACCCTTAAAAAATCCTCCTAAAGTACTTAAAAACCCCTCCCTAAAGCTTTAATAAATTCCCCTAAAATATTTAAAAAACCCCCGGTAATAACTAACTTTATTAAAATATAATAAATAATAAATCCTTTAAATTTAAAAAGTTATTAATAATATATTATAATTATTAATTAAAAAATTACCCTATAAATAATTACTTTAAATTACCTCTTTTAAAAGGGAGATATATCTAAAATAATTACTTTATAATTAATATTATAAATATATTACTTAAATTAATTAATCCTTTTAAAGATCGATTAATTTAATTATATATTTATAAAATAACGCCCCTTAATTATTAACTTTATTAATAATATATTAATAATTTTTTATATATTAATATATTATTTTAAATTAATTATAATATTTTTTCTAAAATACCTTTCCTAATACCTATATATCTTTTTTAATATATTTAATATTAGGATATTATTTATTTAATTAAATTCTAATTATTATTATTAAATAATAATAGCCCCCTATTACTTAAAATATATTATATTATTAAAATAAAAAACTCCTTCCTTTATAATACCTTATTATTTTTATTATTAAGAAATACTTATATAAATACTTTAAATTATTATAACTTTTTATTATTAACCAATTTACCTCCCCTTTCCCTTTTCCTTTTATTCTTATATATAATAATATAATCTATAATATAAATAATTATAATAATAAATAATAAATTAAGATATTAAATAATAAAGACGCGTTAATATATATAAAGCTTATATAATTGATTTCAAAATAATAAAGGAGGGTAAAAGGTTAATAAAAGGATAGAGGCCCGAGCTTCAATAGAAGGATACGCTAAAGGCGCTAGAGGGGCCTATTAATATACTATAATAGTATATTATAATAACTAATATAGCCCTAATATCTATATAAGGCCTAGCCTTAAATTAGACGATAAATTAATTCTTATTATTATTATTATTATTATATTAAAAAGTAAAAAAATTAATAAAATTTATTATAAATATATTTTAAAATCTTTTAAATTAAAATTATTTATTTTCTATATAAATAATAATAAATATAATAATAAAGTTAAAATAATAACCTATTAATTATAATAATTAATATTTAAAATTAAATAATTTAAAATAATATATTTAAAACCCTTTACTTAATTTATAATATATTTAATTAAATTAAAAGGGATTTATATATTATTTATAATTATTTTATAATTATAGAATTAATAATTTATCTAAATTAATATCTTTATTAATAATTAAATAATTATTACCTTTTTTATTTAATTTTAATAATAATTTAATTAATAATTATTATAATAAATAATAACTTAATTAATTACCTTATAATAATAAAATATCCGGATTAATATTTATTAAATTCCGATATATATAAAAATATTAAGTAATAAATATATTAATATATTAATTAAAAAGATTACGGAAATATTTATTATAATAATTATTAAAGCTTAATATATCTATATTATAATTATATTTATATTATAGCTATTTATTATAATATATATTATAATACCTATTACCTAAAATTAAATTACTTTAAAATTAAAAATTATATTAATATTAAAAGTCCTTTAAATAATTAATATTATAATAACCGTATTAATAATTTAATATACCCCTAAGGCCTAATATACCCCTAAAGCTTAATATACCTTTAAAAATAATATTTAATATATCCTAAAAAGCTTAATAAAGCTTATTATTAACTAAACCCCCTTTATTATGATAATTATATAATATATATTAATTAAAAAATTTATTATATATTATTAAATTATAAAATAGGAATATTTACCTTATAAAAGGATATTATATTATTATTTTCTATAATTTAAAAAGGTTATATTAATATAATATTAAAATATAAAGTACACTATTATAATTACTATCTTCTAATTTTAAATAAAAAAAATAGGATTATAAAATTACTTTTAAATAATTTAAAATATTAACTTATTACTTTATAAATATAATAATTATTAAATAATTTATTATATATTCTTTAATTATTATATCTATATTAAATTCTAACGGAAAATCTAATTATTACCTAAATCTAATTAAAAAATTCTAGGATTTCCTATTACCTTTAGGATTATATAGAAATTTAAATATATTAAAATCGCTATTATATTCTTACTCTAAATAAATTTTTTATATATTAATATATTATTTTAAACTAATTATAATACCTTTTCTAAAATACCTTTCTTAATACCTATATATCCTTTTTAATATATTTAATATTAAGATATTATTTATTTAATTAAATTCTAGCTATTACTATTAAATAATAATAATCTTTATATTATTTAAAATATATTATATTATTAAAATAAAAAACTCCTTCCTTTATAAATAATACTTTATTACTTTTATTACTTAAAATTATCTATATAACCTTAAATTATTATAACTTTTTATTATTAATTAATTTACCTTCCCCTCCCCTTTTCCTTCTATTCTTATATTAATAAATATATTCTATAATATAAATAATTATAAATAATAAATAATAAATTAAAATATTAAATAATAAAAATATATTAATATATTTAAAGCCTATATAATATAATTTTAAAATAATAAATAAAGGTAAAAAGCTAGAATTATAAAGGTATAGAAACCCGAGCTTTAATAAAGGATATATTAAAAGTACTAAAAAAGCCTATTAACGCACTATAATAATATATTATAATAACTAATATAACCCCAATATCTACATAAAAGCTTAACCTTAAATTAAATAATAAATTAACTCTTATTATTATTATTATTAAGGATATATTATATATTTAATTAATATTATAAAAAATAAATAAAAGTTATTATTAATTTTAGGTTATTTTTTATTAAATTAATTAGATATAAATTTCTTAAATTTATAATATTAAATAAAATTTTATAATATATAAAGATTATAATTATAATTATAATTTTTTAATTTCTTAAATTAAATTAAATATTTTTAATTTAATAATTTAATATTATAATTCTATCTTTATAAAGATTTTATTAGAATAAAGAATTAATTAAAGATCTTTTAAGAAAATATTTTAATTATTTTATTAATATTTTAAATAAAATATCATAATATCGAATTTATAATTTAAATTATATTTAATATAAGAAAGTATAATTCTATTAAATTATTAATAAATTAAATAGAAAATTTATATAAATTAATTTTATAAAATCTTAAATATTTACTATTTAATATTTATTAGGTTAAATTATATAAATTTAATTTATTTTTTATACCCGGTTATTATTTTATAAATATACCTTTTTTTATATCTTTTTCGTATTAAATGTATTTTATATTATTATAGTAATTCTAATCTTTAATTATATTAAGGTATAAATTCATTAAATTAATAAAGTATTTTAATATATTATTTTAATTAAATAAATATTATTAGGTATAATAGTTTTATAAATACCTTTATCCTTTTATTAATTATAATTAAATTAAAGCTAATTATTAAAAATTTAAATAATTTTATATTTAAATATTCTAGAAAACATTTCTTAATAATTAATAAGATTTTAATATTTTAAAATTATTTAAATATAATTTTTAAATATTTAAAGTATTTTTATTAAATATTAATATAAATAATAATATTATTTATATATATATTTATAAAATTTAAATTATATAATTATTATTTTAAGAATTAATAAATAAAAGAAGGGTTATTTGAAAAGTTTATTAAAATTATATTAAAAATTTATAACCTTTTTAAAAAAATAATTATTATTTAATTTTTATATTTTATAATAATTAAAATTAAATAAAAATATATTAATTTATTAATAATAATAATAAAATTTTCACTTTAATTTAATTATAATTATTTATTAAATTAATAATAAGTATATATATAATATAATAATATTATTAAATACTTAAAAATTAAATATAATATATCCCTTTTAATATTTATTTATTATTTTTTAAATAATAAAGATTAAATATTTAAAAGGTATTAATTCTTTTATTTAGTTTAAATAACCTATTCTATATATTAAATTAAATATTTTATTAAGGGAATTTTTATCCTTTATATTTAAAGGGTATATTTTAATATTTAACTTTTAGTTTTATTAATTCTTAATAAAGTTAAATATTATTTAATATATAACTTTATTAATAGGTAGAAAAATTAGATAATAGAACCCTATATCCTAGCCTACTTAAATTAAATTTTTTAAATTAATAGGGGGATCCCCCTTTATCTTTTATTTATCTATTTTTATACCTATATATTTTAATAATATATATTAATAATAATATCTCCTTTTCCAATTAAAGAAATAATAAATTAAATTATTTATTATAATTAATAGGATTTAATTTAAATCCGAAAAATTATATTTTATTATATTTTTTATTAATTATTTAAAATTAAATTTAAATTAAAAATAATTAATATAATGTATAAATTACCGGTTATCAAGTAATCGTTCCTTATTTAAATTTAAATTAAAAAATAAAAGTATAATTAATTATTATATTAATTAATCCGTTATTTTTTAATTTTAGATTTAAATTTTAAATAAAAGTATTTATTTCTATAATAATAAGAAAGGTTTTAAAGAGTAAATTATTTTAAATTTAAATTTATTTATATTATATTTAATATTAATTTTATCCTTATTCTATAAAATACTATAAATATCTTTTAATTTATTAATTAAATTTAAGTTTATAAAAATATAGTTTTCTTTCCTTACTATATTATAATTAAGTTATTATTATATTATTTCGTTTTATTTATTTAATTATAAATATAATAAATTAATATAATTTATATAAAAGAATTAAAATTAATAATATAAATATATTATAATTACCTTTTTTAATTTCGATATTTAATAAATTCTTTAAAGATTTATTACTAATATTTATTAATTAAAATAAAAGTATATAAAGAAATAATATCGAATTAAATTAAAATAATAATTATAATTTATATATAATTAAATAGAATTTAAGAATTATTATAGAATATAAATATTTTAATAAATTAATTAATAAAGAATTCCGTAATTATATTTATTATAAAATTATTAAATATTATTATTTTATTTAATAGCTTTAAAATAATATATTTAAATTATATAATAAATTTAATAATATAATAAATATATATTTTATAAATTATTAAATATTAATATAAATATTAATTAAATTAATAATTATATTTTAATTATTTTAAATTTTAATTATATAATAAATTATATAAATCCTTTAAAGATAATTAATTAATATTATTTAAAATTCTTATCTTATTATAAATAAATTTAATAATATTATATAAAGAAATAGGTAAAATATAGAAAGTTTAAATAATTTTATTTTTAATACCTTAATAATTAATAATAATTTAAAGGTTACTTTAATAAAGATAAATAATTTAAAATATAAAATTAGTTTTTAAACAACCTTAATATATTAAAGGTTATAAATAATTTTTATTAAAGAGTAATATTAATAAACCTATTTATTTTTTAAATAATGAAAATATTTAACCTTTAAATATTTAATTAATTTTTAAAATTAAATTTATAATTAACTAAATTAATTTTAATTTATAATTTATTTAAAATAATAATTTAGGTTTAATATAATATTCCTTTAAATAATTTATACCTTTAAAGTTTTAATAATTAAATAATTTTAATTTAATATAACTTATTAATATACCTTTTATAATAATAAGATTTAATATATTTAAAAGTAATTTTTATAATATTATATAATTAAATTTATTAAAATAAATTTAAAATATAAATATCTTTAATAAACATTTTTAAAATATTTAAATATTAATATATTAATTAGCTTTAAATTTATTATTAAATTAAAATATAATATAAAATTTTAATTAATTTTAAATATAATTTAATTTAATATAATTATATTTATTACTTAAAGATTAAATATTAAGTTAATATTTAAACCAGTTTTAATTTAAATGAAATTTAATAAATTATTTTTAATTTAAATATTTTAATTTAAAAGGAAAAGATTTTATTAATAATAATATTAAAGTATATTTTATAAATATTTATTAAATAGTAAGATTTAATATAATTATAATTAATAATTTATAAAAATATTTTATACTTTATTTAATAATAATATATTATATTAATAAATATATAAATTATTTTAATATAAATAGTTATAATTTAAATAATAAAATATTTAAAATAATATATTTATTACTTTAATTAAATAATTTAAAATATATTTTAATATTATATTAGAATATTTTATAATAAGGAATTTAATTTTTAAAGATATTTTTTATAATAATAATATTTTAACTGTATTTATTTAATATAAGATCCGGTATATAAATATAATAAAATCTTTTATTTTAAGCTATATTAATTAGGTATTAACTTATTATATTATATAATTTTAAATATTAATTAATATTAAAAATATTTTTAAAATATTATATTTTTTAAAATATTATATTCAAAAATTATATAAATATAATTAAAAAAAATAAGGTTATTTTATTTTTAAAAACCTTTAAATATTATTTATATATAATAATAACGAAAAGATATATTATAAAGGTAAATATAAATAAAGTAATTTTATATAATTTTTACTTTAAATTTAAATTCTTTATTTTATTAAATTATAAATTAAAGAGATATAATAATATAGAATTAGATAATAATAATAAATTATATACTTATCGTTAAAATAAATCTTTATTTTAAAAAAATTATAATAATTAATATAATATTAATTATAATCGTTATAATAAGAACTTTGATTAAAATAATAATTATAATAATTACGGTACTTTAAAATAAAATCTTTAAAATAATAATAAAGTTTAATTTCGTATATATAATATATATTATTTTAATTATAATAATAAAGAGTATAATTAAAATTATTTATAAAATTATAATTATAATAATTAAAACTATTATAATTTATCTTTAAATAAGTCTTTTAAATAAAAAGATTTTATTTTTATTTTTAATAAAAATAATAATTTTAAATATTATAATTTAGAAAAAGAGGAAATTTACTTTATCTTTAATTTATAAATATGTAAATAATATTATTTATATTTTTATTTAAATAAATAATTAAAGAATTATAAATATAAATATAAAATTATTCCTTTTATTTAATAAGAATATATTTAAATACCTTTATTAATATTAGAAAATAAATATATTTATAAATATTATTATATTTTTTTCTTTTAAAATTCTTTATTTTTATATTTATTTATTTATTAGAAAGTAATTGATAATAAAATTAATAAAAATAAACCTTAATAAAAATTTATAAAATCTTTAAAGCCCCTAATTATTAAGGTATATATTATTAAAAATATAAAGATTTTAATTAAAAAGCTTTAATATTTAAAGCCTTTTATTAATTAAAGTAATTTAAATATATATATTTATAAATTAATTAAAAATTAATTAAAAATTATTTAAAAATGAAATATATATAAATAATAATATTAAAGGAAATTATATAAATAAATATTTTCTTAAGAAATTAATATATATATTTAAAATATATAATATAATAATTAATAATTTAAATAATAAATTTATTTATTATATTTAAAAGGTATAAATTAAGAAACCTTATTATAATAAAACTTATTTAGGATATATTTATAGTAAATATTAAAATTTAATTAAACCTTTTATTAAATAACGATTTTATATATCTATATAGAATAAATATTAATTATAAAGTTTATATTATTTTATTTAAAATTTTAAATTATTTAATATTAAATTTTAATATTAACTATCGAAATATTTTAATTATTTATAAAAGTTAAAATTATAAAATAGTTATTTTATAATTAAAAAAGAAGGTATATTTAATTATTTAATAAAAGCCTTTTTTAATTAATAAATATTTTATTCTTTTATTTATATAATTTAATAAAGAAAAAATAATAATAAATAATTAGAACGAATTTTTAAACATAACTTTTAAATATAAATCGCTACCCGTTTATAATTTTAATTATTAAATTTCTAATACCCTTATTATATATTAAAACCTTTTAAGCTTTAATATAATATTAACGTAATTTTTAATAATTAAAAATATTATTTTTAAATTATTATAATATATTATAATTAAAAATAAAATTAAAGAATAACCCTATATAAATAATATTATTATAAATATTTTAATATATTAGAATAATTTTATAAAAAACTTTTAATGCCTTTAAAATTATATTAAAATTAAAAAGGAAACCTTTAACGGCGCTTTTAATATATTAATAATATATTTAAAATTATTTTTTTTATTATTTGATTTATTTTTAAAAAAGTTTTTTTATAAATTTAGGGTTTAAATTTAAAAGATTTATTTAAATAAAATTATTATTATTTAAAAGTTTTAATTTTAATAAATCGCGAATTTAATAAAGGCTATTTAGACGGTTATAATACCTTTAATTACCCCGAATTTAGTTTAAAATAACCGTCTTTAAGGTAATATTTCCGGGGGTTATTTTAGAAAGAATTATATATTTATAATAATGAAAACTATAAAGCCCTTTTTTATTATTAAAATAATTTAATTATTAATTTTGATAATAAGAATAATATATTATAAATATATTATAAAAATATATAAAAGAATAATTATTATTATATTATATAAGTTTTTAAAAGATAATAGAAAAATAATTAAATCTTAATTTTAAAGTAATTTAATTAATAATTCCTAAATCCTTATTAATTATATTAATTAAGCTATTTATTAAAATATTATTAAACCCTTTAAATTTTTAATTTTAAAGCTTTTAAACTTTAATATTAAAATAGTTAATAATAATATTATCTTTATAAAGGAGTTTAAACTTTTTTATAATATTTAAATCAATAATATTATATTCCTTAAATTAAAGGTTATTTAAGTATATATAATTATTATAATTTAAATTAAATTATTTTTAAAATATATTAAATAATAATTTATATTATTTTAATAAATTTTTTTATTTTAAAAAGTTAAAGGAAATAATAATATAATTATAAATATTAAATATTAATATATTTTAGGATATTATACTTATTTATTTTAATTAATTATAAATTTATAAAATAGTTAAATAAATATCCTTTATTATAATTAAATTTAATTAATTTAAATTAATAAATTAATTTATTATTTTTAATTATTTTTAATTAAATAAATTATATTTTATAAAAACATATAATAAATTTTATTAAATTAAATAATATTTCTAATATTAAAAATATAAATATATTAATATTTAATATATTTTTATATGTAATATTTATAATTTTTAATTTTAATTTTATAATATAAAGAAATATTTTATTTATTTTTACTTTATTTTTAATAAAGTTTTTAAATATATTAATTATAAAGGATAATATATTATTTAAAATAATATTTATAATTATTAAAAATAAAAGGCCGTTAAGGTTAATAATATTTTAAAAAATAAGTTTTAATATTAATTTATTTTAAAATTTATTATATTAATTATTATTATTATTTTTATATTAATTATTAAACCGATTATAAATAATCCTATTAACCTTATTAACCCCTTTAGGGATTTAATATTTATAATATTCCTAATCCTTAAAGTAAGCTTTAAATTAACCTTAAAGGCGTTAATATTTAAACCGGCCTTTAAAGTATTAATATTATTAATATAATAAACCTTTAAATTATTAATACCTTTAATATAATAAACCTTTAATATAAGGCTATAATTATAATATAGCTATAATTAAGCTTATATATAATAATTAATAGGCTAATTAAACCTTTAACCTATTAAGTTATAATTTATACTTCTTTTATTTTATAATTAAATACTATATTTAAGGTATTAATACCTTTAATATAATAAACCCTTAAAATATTAATATTATAAATTTAATAAATTTATAAATTATTATTATTATTATTATTATTATTATTATTATTAATATTTATACCGGTATTAATTATAATTATTTCGGAATAAATAATTATAAAACTTATTTAATAATTAATTAAAAGTATTATTTTAAAGTAAATTATTAAAGGAATTATAATTAAGGTTAAAATAATTTAATAATTTATTAAAGATATTATTTTAAAATAAATTATTATAAATATTATCTAATAATTTATTAAAAGGTTTAGTTTAAAATAAATCGGTAAAGGTATTATTTAAAAATAAAATATTAAAAGTATTACTTTAAAATAAAATATTAAAGGGGTTACTTTAAAATAAAATATTAAAGGGATTACCCTAAAATAAATTTTTTAAGAAATTATTGAATAAATATTTATTACCTTTAAATTTAAATCTAATATTATAAAAAGTATTATAAAGAATATTTATAATCCTCCGGAATCTTCCTCTTTTAAATTAAAAATAAATACTTTATATATATTTTTTTAAATTAAAATATTTATTTTTATATTTTAATCTTTTTTATAAAGAATTTTATACCTTTATAAATAAATTAATTTTAAAAAATTTAAATTTAATTATTATAATTATTTTAATAATAAATTTAAAAAATTTATTAATATTTAAATCTTTAAAATAAATATTTATAATATTATATTTCTTTTAAAAAAATAAAAAAGGAAATAAAATAATATTATGTATTTAATAATATTAAAAAAATTTAAAATTAATTTTAATACCGTTTTATATTATATAACCCTTAGAAAATATAATATTATAAAGGAGGTTATTAAATTTATTTTTTAAAAATTATATTTATATTTTTAACTTATTTTTATTAAATATTAAAAATAAATATAAAATAAAAAGAAATTAATTTTAATTATTTTCGATTTATAAAATATTTAATAAATAATATATTTATAAATTAAAAAAAAAGATAATAAAGATTTTTTTCAATAACTTAAAAATTTTAAATTATAATATTATTATAATTTAAAAATCTTAAATTAATTTTAAAAAATATAATAATTTTAATTTAAAAATTATAAATTTTATTTTTTAAGTTTTTATATAAATAAATAATTAAATTAATTATATACTTTTTTATTAATTATATAAATTATTTAATTATATTAATTATTTTATATAATTTAATTATTATTATCATAATTATCTTTAATATAGTATATATTTATAATATTTATAATAACCTTTTAAAAGATTAATTATTTAATATCTTTTAAAAATTAATTAATATTTCTTATAATTATAAAATAATTAATTTAAAAATTATTTATTTTATTTTAAATAATTTTAATATTAAAAATCTTATTTAAATTATAAAGTATTTAAAGGATAGGGATATAATATAAAATAATATCTTATATTTTAAATATTCTTTAAATATTAAAAGTTTAAAGGTAATATTAATATAAAGATTTTATCCCCTACCTACCCTTTATCTAAAATAAAATTATATAAACTATTTTTAAGCTTAGGTTATATAAAGCCCCGGGACTTTCTAAGATCCTTAATTATATTCTTTATATTTTAATAAACCTCTTTATACTTTTATTATATTTATTATTTAATTATTATTTTTTTAAAAGCTTTTATCCTTTTAAGGATTTTATTATAATAGTTTTAAAAAAGTTTAAAAAAATTAATTATAATATTATTAAAACCTTTAAACCGATTACTTTTTTAAAAATAATTAATAAAGTTTTAAAATCGGCCCTTATTAAATAAATTAATTATTATATTAAATATTATTCCCTTTTATTATAAAATTATATTAAAGTTTATAAAATAAGGTTTATAAAATATATTATATATATTTTATTAAAATATATTTATAAAATATATTATATATATTTTATTAAAATATATTTATAAAATATATAATATAATTAATAAAGGGGAATTTTAAATAATTACCCTATTAATATTAAATACCTTTAAGGTATTTAATAATATTAATTATAATAAATTAATAAATTATTTAACCCGGAAAGGCCTCCTTAAACCTATTATTTAATAAATTAATAATTAATTTAAAAATTATTATAGAAAGTTCAAATTCCTTAAAGGAGAATCGGATTAAATCCTTTAAAATTATAATTTCTTTTAAAGGTCTTTATTATTATTATTATTATAATTATTTTATAATATAAACTTTTTTAATAAAATTTTAAACGAAAATATTATTATAATTAATATTAATATAATAATAATAAGGGTTATTCTAAATATAAATAATTTTTAAGATAATATTAATAATAATAATATAATCTCCCTATTAAATAATACCCGGATTTATCCTTTATAAAATAGCTTTAAGTTATTTATTATAATATAAATAAATAATATTAATATTTTAATAATTAAAATATTTATAAAAATTAATTATTAAATATTAAAAAAGGTATATAGGAAAGTTATAATATAAATAATAAAATATAAATATATCTTTATATTATAAAAATATAAATTAATATATTTTTATATAAAAAAGGCTTTAACTCTTTATATATTTATTAAAAAGGTAATAATTATAAAGGTATTTATAAAAATAAATATATTTAATTAAATTATAATAATATTTATAAAAATAAATATACCTATTATTAACTTTAATAATATATTATTAAAAAAGTATATTTATATACCTAATATTATATTAATTAAATTAATTTAAAAACTTTAATATTTAAAGGTATAATTTAATTTAAATTTTCTTTAAAATTATTATATTTATAAAATTATTTTAAAGGTTTAAAAATTGATATAAATATTTAATATTATTTTTAATATAAAATAAAGATATAATAATCTTTAATTATAATAATTTTATTAAATAATAATAATATTATAAATTATATATTATAATATAATATAATATTAACTTTATATCTAAATAATAAAGAAAGGTTAAATAAAATAATTTTATAATAATATTATAATAATTATAAATAATTATATTATAAATAATTATTAATAAACTCCCCTCCTTTATATTATTAATAATATATATTAAAATATATATATTATTAATTAAATAATAATTCTTTTAAATTAATTATATAATTTACCTTAAATTATATTTAAACCCTTTAATAATATATTATAATATATTAATATTTAATATAATAAAGAAAGTTTATTATAAATCTCCTTTTATATATTTTATTAAATATTATTAATAATTTTATAAAATATAATTATTATTTAAAATTATTATCCCTTTTATTATCCTATTATAATAAAAATAGGTTATAATAATTATTCTAAAAGGTAAAAAGGTAAATAAAATTTATTATAAATATATATTAAAGGTTTTTAGATCTAAATTATTAATATTCTATATAAATAATAATAATTATAATAATAAAATTAAAATAATAACTTTCTAATTATAATAATTAACCTTTAAAATTAAAAAATTTAAAATAATATGTATAAAAACTTTTATTTAATTTATAATTTATTTAATAAAATTATAAAATATTTATATATTATTAAAAATTATTTTATTATTATAGAATTAATAATTCTTTTAAATCGATATTTTTATAAATAATTAAATTATTATTACCTCCTTATTATACTTATAATAATAATTTAAATAATAATTATTATAATATATTTTAATTTAATTTATTACTTTATAATAATAAAGTATTTTAATTAATATTTATTAAATCCTAATATATATAAAAATATTAAATAATAAATAAATTAATAAATTAATTAAAATAATTATTAAAATATATATTATAATAATTATTAAAAAAGCTCGATATATTTATATTATAATTATTTTTATATTATAATTATTTATTATAATATTTATTATAATACCTATAATATTTATTATAATATTTATTATAATACCTATTATAATATTTATTATAATATATCCTTTATTAAAATTAATATTAATATTAATTACTTTAAAAAATATTATAATAATACCCGTTACCTTAAAAAATATAAAAATAATACTAATTACTTTAAAAAATATTATAATAATATTAATTACCCTAAATTTATTAAATATATTAACGTTAATTACCTTAATATATATTATAATATTAAAAGCTTTATAAATTATCGGTATTATAATAATTACTTTAATAATTTAATATATCCCTAAAGCTTTATATATATTTAAAAGCTATATATAATATACTTTATAAAGATTAATAAAGTTTATTATTAATTAAACCCTTTATATTATAATAATTATATAATATATATTAATTAAAAAGATTAATATATAATATTAAATTAATAAATAAAATAATATATTTTATAAAAAGGTATTATATTATATCTTTTTATAATTTTAAAAAGTTATCTTTTTATAATATTAAAATATAAAGCGGTTAATATTATTTAATATTTTTTAAATTTAAATTAATAAAATTAATTTATAAAATTATTTATAATTTATATAAAAAAGTAACTTATTATTATATAATTATAATAAATATTAAATAATCTAATATATATTCTTTATTTATATAAAATATAAAATATTATAAAAAGAGATTTAAAAAATATTTAATTCCAACTAAATATCCCTTTAATTTTTTACTTTTATTTAAAATTTATAAACATTAAAATAAATATAAATAATTATTATTTTCCTTCTTTAAACCGATTTTTTAAAATACTTTATTTAATTAAAAATAAAAAATAAATTATTTAAAAAGCCTTTAAAAAAACCCTTAAAAAAACTTTTAAAAAAGTCCTTAAATAATCCTTTAAAGGATAATCTTTAATTTAATTATAATAAATAATAAACCCTTTAAATTAAAAAATAACCCCTTTTAATATATAAATATATATATTACCCGCCTTATTACTTTATAAAAATATTATTATTTATATTAATTAATTCCTTTAAAAATTAATTAAATTTAAATATTAATAAATTTATAAAATAATAAATAATTATTAATTATATATTAATAAATTTTTATATAATAATATATTTTATAAAACTTCCTTTAATATTTTTTTTAAAAATATCCTTTTTAATATCTTTATATTTTTTTTATATAATTAATATTAAAAAAATATCTTTTTAATTTATTTTAATTATGATAATTAAATTCTTATAATTACCTATTAATATTTAAAATAATTTACTTTTAAATAGAAAAGTATTATCCTTATAAATAATTATTATATTATAATATTTATTTAAAGCTATTTAAATAATTACCTTAAATTATTATTAAATCTAATATTTTACCTTCCCTTTTCCTTTTTTATTTTATTCTTTCATATATAATAATATATTCTATAATATATATAATTAAATAATTAATAAATAATAAATAATAAAGTATATAATAATATATTTAAGGTTTATATAATATAATTTTAAAATAATAAATAATAATAATTAAATAATATTTATAAAATAATAGCTTAAATATTTAAAGGTAAATATCGCTATAAATATTAAAAAGGTACTATAAAGGTATTATTATAATATTTATATAAAGCTAAGCTTTCGGTTAAATATTAAATTAATTTATATTATTATTATTATTATTATAATATATTTAAATTCCTATATAATCCTAAAGGAAATAAAAGGTTTTAAAACCTTTTAATTAAATTTAATTAATAATTAAACCTTTTATTAAAATTTAATATAAATATAATAATTAAAGAATATATAATAAATTATTTAATAATTATTATATTTATAAAATAATAAATTAATACCTTAAATTATTTAAAGGTAATTTTATAATTTTATCTTTTTTATTTAAAATTAAAAAACGATAATTATAATAATATACTTTATATTTTAATATTATATTAATATAACCTTTTTAAATTATAAAAAATAATAATATAATACCTTTTTATAAAATAAATATTTTTATTTAATAACTTAATAATATATAATAAATTTTTTAATTAATATATATTATATAACTATTATAATAAAAGGGGTTTAATTAATAATAAATTTTATCGAACCTCTTAGAATATATTAAATATAGCCCCTAAAGATACGCTAAGCTTTAAAAGTACGCTAGGCCTTAATATATTAAATTATTAAAGTAATTATTATAATACCGGCTACCCGGAAAGCCTTTAACGTTAATATAGTTCTTAACTTTAAAGTAACTTAATCCCGGGTAATAAACGTTATAATATATATTATAATAAATAATTATAATATAAATATAATTATAATATAAATATATTAAGCTTTAATAATTATTATAATAAATATTTCTATAATGTTTTTAATTAATTTATTAATATATTTATTATTTAATATTTCTATATATTATAAAATTTAATAAATATTAATTTAAATATTTTATTATTATAAAGTAATTAATTAAATTATTATTTATTATAATAATTATTAATTAAATTATTATTAAAATTAAATAAAAAAGGTAATAAGTATTTAATTATTAATAAAGATATTAATTTAAATAGATTATCGATTTTATAATTATAAAGTCATTTTAAATAATATATAAATCCTTTTTAATTTAATTAAATATATTATAAGTTAAATAAAGGGTTTTAAATATATTATTTTAAATCGTTTAACTTTAAATATTAATTACCGTAATTAATAGGTTATTATTCTAACTCTATTATTATATTTATTATTATTTATATAAAAAATAAATAATTTTGATTTAAAAGAATTTAAAATATATTTATAATAAATTTTATTAATTTTCTTACTTTTTAATATAATAATATTAATTTTCCTTTATTAAAGGGGAATAATAAAAGGGATAATTATTTTAAATAATAATTATATTTTATAATAAAGTTTATAATATTTAATTAAATATATAAAGGATAATTTTTAATAGAATTTTCTTATTATATTAAAGGCCGATATATTATATTTAATTATTAAAGGATTTATTTATAACTAAAAATAAATTA
The DNA here is from genome assembly GCA_039105305.1 of Apiospora arundinis. Classification (NCBI taxonomy): domain Eukaryota; kingdom Fungi; phylum Ascomycota; class Sordariomycetes; order Amphisphaeriales; family Apiosporaceae; genus Apiospora; species Apiospora arundinis. The sequence goes on along the minus strand of JAPCWZ010000002.1, from coordinate 1,209,729 downwards.
TATAATTAATTTAAAATAATTATTATTTAATAAATAAAATATATATTTTTATATATATTATAAAAAGTATTATAATTTTCTAATTATTAATAATTATTATTAATACTTTTTATTATAATCCCTTTAACGTTTTTAAATATTATTTTATTAAACTTTCCTTTATAACCTTAATATAAGGTTAATATTATATTATATTTTAATATCTAATTTACGGTATTATTATAATTTAATATAATTATTTAAATTATAAAGTATTATATCCTTATTTTATTTTTAAAATAGCTTTAAAGGTTTAAATCAATTTCCGGATTTTAATAAATATTTTATATATATAATAATATTATAATAGCTTTAGATTAAATTAAATATTTAAATATTAAAGTTTTTAAATTAATTCAATTAATTTAACCCCTAATAATTAAATATATTTTATTAACGGGGTATTATTAAAATTTTTAATAATTTAATTAAATATACCTACCTTTATAGGTATCATTATATTTTTAATAAAAATTATATTTTTTAATATAAAAATATATTAATTTATATTTAATCGGTATAAATATATAATTATATTTTATTATTTATATTATTATTTTATTATATATTTTTTTTAAAATTTTATATTTAACCTTTATTAAAGGCTTAATAATTAAGATATTTATATTATTAATTTATATAATTATATTTAACTAATTACTTTATAAATAAATTATTTAAAAATAATTATTAGGATTAATATTAATAATACTTTATATTAAGGGATTATTTATATTTAAAATAGTTTTTAAAGCGGTTATTATATTAACGTTTTTAATATATATAATCTTTATAATTATTATTATATTAATATTATCGGGATTTATAATTAATATAAATATAATAATACCTTTTTTAAAATTTTATTAAAAAGGTTAATATTATAGAAAAATTAAAGAATAAATAATAATAAAAATTTTTAAAGGATATTATAATTTTAAAAAATTTAATTTAATTCGCCTTTAGGAAATTTTAATTTTATATAATAGTTTTAAAATTAATTATTAATTTATTAAATAATAAGTTATAATAGGTTTTTTTAATTAAGTAATTAATAAATTTATTATAATCAATATTATTAAAAGCCTTTAAAATATTTAATATTAATAATATTATTATTAAATATTCCCTTTTATTAATATTATAATATATTTTATAAATATATTTAAAAAGAATATAAATTATATATTATATAAATCTTATTTTATAAATATTAATATAATTTTATAATAATAATAAAAAGGTTTTTATATAATAATTAATCTTTTTAATAATAATTAACTTTAAAGCTTTATTAATTATTTTTAATAAGGTTATAAATTTAAAGGTTTTAATTATAATATAATTATCTTTCCCTAATTTCTTTAAAATAATAATAATAAAATCCTTAAAAAGATAAAAATCCCGAAAAAGGTAATAATTAAATAAAAGGTATAGTAAAAATATTAAAAGGTTTATAAAGATATAGAGAATATAATTAGGAATTTTTAAAAATTTAAAGGCTTTATATAATTAAAGCTTAAAAATAATTTATATTATTTTATTTTAAATAAGGGATAGATAAAGAATAAAATTATAATAAATCGGTTTTAATATAACCTTTATTAATATATTAATAATTAAAGGGAAAAGGAAAAATATTTTATTTAATACTTTAACCTTTCCTTTAAAAATAATTTAATTATTAGTAATAAAAGTAATATTTTATTTTATAATGCTTTAATTATTAAATTTAATTATTTTTATTAAATTTTATATATTTTTAAAACTTTTTATATAAACTTTATTTATTTTATTTTATTAAATTTTAATAAATAATTTATAAATTATAATATCTTTTTAATTCTTTAATTTAATATATATTATCTAGTTTTTTAAATCCCGGGTATATTATTAAATTTTTTAAAATTTATATATTATTATATATATTACTTTATATTTTATTAAAAAGCCTAATTTATAATAAATATATAAATTTAATATTAATATAATATTTTTAATAATATTATTATATATAACGATAATATTATTAAAAATTAATTATATTTATATATTAATTAATTTATTTTAAAATTATAATAATTATATTTATAATTTAAATTTAAATAAGGTTATTAATATATCTTTTTAAAACTTTTAAAGGGGTTAAAAGGGGGTTTATAATAATTATAATTAAAGTATTATATAAATAAAGAAATAATTTAAATTATAATAAACTTTATTAACTTTATAATATTTTATAAATATATATATAATTATTTTATAATAAATAAATAAATTAATGATTAAGGATAAGGTATCCTATATTTTAATATATATTTTAAAAGGGAATATTATTTTTAAGTAATTAATATTTAAGAAGTCTTTAAAATATAAAGTAATATTATAATTCGAGCCCTTATTATTAAAGTTTTAAATAATTTAAGCTAAGCTTTTAATATTAAAATCCTTAATAATAAAATATATTATATTTAAAATAATTATTTTATAATTATAAAAAGTATTTATTAAATTCTTTAATATATTAAAGGATTAATTATTTAAACGGTTATTATAAATATTATAAATATAAATAATATTAATAATAAAGATATTAATAAAATGGCGGTTATTAATAATAAAAAAGGGGTTAATAAAATTAATAATATTAAAAATAATAATTAAAGTAATTAAATATTTAAAATAATTAATAAATAATACCCGGGATTAATTAAAATATTTATTTATAAAAGAATAAATCTTAATAATATTATTTTTATATTCCTATAATAATAATTATAATATAAATATTATTATTTATAAGTTATAATTATTATAATATTAGGGATTAATTTAAAGCTTTTAAATTATAATAATATTATAATTTAATATTATTAAATTATAAAAAAAGGGTATTATTATAAAATCTTTAAATTTATTTATATTATATTATAAAATATATAAAAAAGATATTTTTATTATTATATATTAAAGAGGTTAAAGGTTTATAATTATATATATAAATAAGGTTTCTTTAATAATAATTTAATATTAACCTTTATTATATTAAATTTATAAAATATTATTTTATAATATTATATATTATCCGGGCTTTTAATAATTTTAAAAGGTTTAAATAATATTATTAATAATTAAATAAAAATATTATTTAATTTATATTTATTATATTATTTCCATTTATATTAAATATTTATTTTATTATTATTATTAATTAAAGGGGGATTAATTAATTTATTATTTATTTTATTATTTATTTTCAATTTTAATATTTAAAGGACTTTTTTTAAAGGCTTTAAAAAGGTATATAATTAGCGGTTATTAAAGTCCGGGAAATTAGAATTTAAAGGAGGGATATTAGAATTTAAAGGAGGGATAATAGCTAGGGTAACTTTTATAAATTTATATCCGGGAATATTAAATTAATTAGGTTCTATATTAATTTTTATATTAAGGAGTATTAAATTATTTAATATATTTAATAATTTAATTAATTAATTAATTAATAATTATATTAAGGATTATATAGAATAATTTAAAATAATTTAATTTTAAATAATTATATTAATTATTATTATATCTAGTACTAATATAATTATTAATAATATTAAAGGCGGTATTAAAGGTAATAAAATAAATAATAATAAAGGTATTTTAAGGGTTTATTATATTATTAATATTAAAGTTATAAAGGGATTAATAGGGGATAATTTATAAGGTTTAAAGGTTAATACATTAATAAATATTCCTTTAAATATTATAATTTCCGATATAAAAGTTTTTATTATAAATTAATAAATTCCTTTATTTTAAAGGGCGCTTTTAATATATATTTTATTATATTTATAATATTTATATTTAAGGTTTTAAAAAGGATATTAATTCTAATAATTAATATATTTAAATTTATAATTATAAGAAAAATAAATAATATATTTTCTTATATTATAAAGTTTTATATAATAATTATATATATTATATTTAATAATATATTAAATAATAATATAATTATATTTTTAATAATAGAAATATTATTTAATTTAATAAATTTTTTTATATCTTTTTATAATATAGTTTTTATTAAATTATAAAAAATTAGAATAAATTAAATAATTTATTAGTTTTAATTAATTAAATTTAATAATAATAAATAATATTAATTTAATTATCCCTTTTTTAATAAATTAATTTATATAAATAATATTATTATATTAAATTATATTAATATTTAATATTTATAATTAAAGGGTTATATCTTTAAGTTTATTATAATATAAAGAATAAATAGGAATAATATAAATAATTATTTTATATAATAAGATTATTATAATTATATTATTCGTAATATATTTTATTTATTAATTAATATATTTAATTAATAATTTAATTTATATAATAAATATAATATATATTTAAAGATATTTTAATTTAAGAAATATAATATTATAGATTTAAATATTATTAAACGATTTAAAGGGTAATTTTTTTAAAGGAATAATATTAATATTTATTATTTTTAGGTTATATATTAAAGGTTTTAAAGGAGGTTTAATAATTTTTTAATAAATAACTTAATTAATATAATTAATAAGGGCTTAAGAATTATTCTTTAAATTATTTTATAATTAAGATTTAATAGGTTTTTTATTATCTTTTAAAGAATTATAAAATTTAATAATAATTTCTTTTTTATTTATTTTTATAAAGTATTCCCGGTAAATTATTTTTATAATTAAAATTTAAATATATATTATTTTTATAATAAGAAAAGGCTTTATAATTTTAATTATAATAGATATATAATTACTTTAAAGCCGGTTATCCTTTAATAGGTTAATATTTTTAAAGGATTAATTTAGAATTATTTATTTAATTCTTTAAATAATTTTTATAAAAATTATAATTTATTTTAATTAATATTTTTAATTAATAAAAGTTTTATTTAAATAAATCTCTTAAGGTTATACCTTTATATTATAAAAGAACTTTTTTAAAAATAATTAAATAAAAAGAATAAAAAATAAGAAATAATTTAATAAAATAATTATTATATTATTTTTATTATTATTTTAATATATTATAATACTATTATTCATTTTTTAAATATTTTTTATAAATTTATAAATATATATCGATATATTATTTAATATCTTTTTATATAATAATTATAAATAAAGTTATTTCCCGGTTATAATATTATTAAGGTTATTTTATAAATAGATAATTCGATTATTAAAATCTATATTAATAATATATTAAATCCTAAATAAGTTTATAATATAGCGATTAATTTAATAATTTAATAATCGACTTTATAAGCTAATAAAGGCTATTATTATTAACTTATTTTTAAAAATTTATTTTAATTATTTATTATTTTCTTTATATAAATATAAATTATAAATATAATTATTATAATCTTAGAGTAAATTAATTAATATATAAATTTAATCGATATTTTATAATATTATTAAAAATATTAAAAGCTTTAAAAGTATATAAAATTTAATAAAAATAATTAAATTTAATAATTAATATATAATAAAATATAACATTACCTTTAATATTAATAATTAAAGTATTCTTAAAAGGAAGGTTAAAATATTAAATAAAAGATTTATCCTTTTTTTTAATTATTAATATATTAATAAAATAATATAAATTTTCTTTAAACTTTAATTATATAAAACTTTTTAATCCTTTAAAATCTTTAATTATATCTTTTATATTTTAGAAACCTTTAAATATCCTTATTATATCCTTAATTTAATTAATTTTATCTTAAAACCTTTACCTTTTTAAAAGTTTTAATATTATTATTTTAAAAGAATCAAGAAAAAATAATTATATTTTAATTAAAGCTTTTAAATTTATAATTTTAATAGAAATAATTAATAATATTTTAAAACTAACTATTATTAAAAAGATTAATAATTATATAAAAACCGTATTATTATTAATAAAAACTTATATTAATATTTATAAATATATTATAATATTAATAAAAGGGAATAATTAAATATAATATTATTAATATTAAATATTTTAAAGGCTTTTAATAATATTTATTATAATAAATTTATTAATTATTTAATTAAAAAAGGCTTATTATGATTTATTTTTTAATAAATTAAATTAAATATTTTAGAATTATAATATTCTTTAAAACTTTTTATTATTATTTATTCTTTTATTCTTTTAAAATATTAATATTTTTTATAAAGTTTTAAAGGAAGGTATTATAATATTTATATTAATTTTACTTTTTAATAATATTAATATTATAATAATTATAAGGATTATATATATTAAAAACGTTAATATAATAATAATTTTAAAGATTATTCTAAATATAAATAACCCTATAATAAAGGTTATTAGTAATATTAATTATAATAATTATTTTAAAATATACACTTTATAAAGTAATTAATTAAATATAATTATATAAACTAATAATATAAATATTTTAATTATTAGACCTTTAATAAAAATTAATTATATAATAAAAAAAATTATATAAATAACGAGATATAATTATATAATTATATTAATTAAATATAAATTAATTTAATTTTATATTAAAAAATAAATCTTTATTTAAAATTTTAATAATATTTATAAAAATAAATATATTTAATTAAACTATTAAAAGGTTAATTATACTTTATAATTAAAATATATTTAATTATTAAAGGTTAAATCAGTTAATTTAATTTAAAAGCTTTAATATTTAAATATTTAATTCGATTTTAAATTATTATAATATTATTATATATATAAGATATTTATTAAAATCCGGAAATTAATTTAAATCTTTAAAATAATTTTAAAAATAAAATAAAGATATAATACCCTATAATTAAAATATTTATATTAAATTATAATAATATTATAAATTATATTTTAAAATTATAAAAAAAGTTTAATAAAATAATTATAATAATAATTATTAATAATAATTATTAATAATTAAGACATTATATTATTCTTTATAATATATATAAAATTAATTATTTTATTAATTAAATAATAATTATTTTTAATTACTTATATAATTTATTTTAAATCTTAAATAAATCTTTTAATAATTAAATATAATATATCGGTATTTAATATAATATAAAAGTTTTATTAAAAATTATCTTTTATATATTTAATTAAATAGTATAAATTTTCTTATAAAATATAATTATTATTTAAAATAATTATTCCCTTTAATATCCCCCTTTAATAAAAGAAAATTAATATTATTATATTAAAAAGTAAAAATATTAATAAAATTTATTATAAATCTATTTTAAAAAAGTTTAAATTAAAATTATTTACTTTTTATATAAATAATAATAAATATAATAATAAAGTTAAAGTAATAACCTTTTAATTATAATAATTAATATTAAAAATTAAATAATTTAAAATAATATATTTAAAATCTTTTATTTAATTTATAATATATTTAATTAAAATAAAAGGGATTTATTTATTATTTAAAATTATTTTATAATTATAAAATTAATAATTTATTTAAATTAATATTTTTATTAATAATTAAATAATAATTTCTTTTTTTATTTAATTATAATAATAATTTAATTAATAATTATTATAATAAATAACGATTTCATTAATTACTTTATAATAATAAAATATCCGGATTAATATTTATTAAATCTTAATATATATAATAATATTATATAATAAATATATTACTAAATTAATTAAAAAGATTATAAAAATATCTATTATATTAATTATTATTAAAGTTTAATATATTTATATTATGATATATATTATAATATTTATTTTATTACCTATTACCTTGAATTAAATTACCTTAAAGTTAGGAATAATATTAAAGTTAAAAGCCCTTTAAGTAATTAATATTATAATAATCCCTTTAATAATTTAATACATTAAAGTTTAATATACTTTTAAAATTTAATATATTTTTAAAATTTTAATAAAGTTTATTATTAATTAAGAGATTTATAATATATTATTAAATTATTAAATAAAGATATTTATTATATAAAAGGGTTATATATTATTATTTTTAATAATTTCAAAAAGTTATATTAATTTAATATTAAGATATAAAATATATTATTTTAATTATTATTTTTTAATTTTAAATAAATAAAACAAGATTATAAAACTATTTTTAAATAATCCGGGATATTGATTTATTATTTTATAAATATAATAATTATTAAATTATTCGTTATATATTCTTTAATTATTATATTTATATTAAACTTTAATAAAAGGTTTAATTAGTATTTAAATTTAATTAAAAAGCTTTAAAACCTTTTATTATTTTTAAAATTATATAAGGATTTAAATTCATTAAAATCGTTATTATATTCTTATTTTAAATAAAGTTTTTAAAATACTTTATTTATATAAAAATAAAAGATAATCCTTTATAAAACCCTTTAAAAAACCCTTTTTAAAATTATAATAAATTTCTTTAAAGTATTTAAAGAGTCTTTAATAATAATTAACTTTATTAAAATATAATAAAGAATAAATCCCTTTAATTTAAAAAATTATTAATAATATATTATAATTATTAATTAATAAATTTTTTTAAATTCTTTTTTTAAAAAGGAGGTATATTTAAAATAATTACTTTATAATTATAAATATATTATTTAAATTAATTAATCCTTTTAAAAGTTAATCGATTTAATTATATATTTATAAAATAATAGCCTTTAATTATTAACTTTATAATATATTATATTAAACTAGCTTTAATACCTCTTTTATAATACCTTTTTTAATATTTATATATCCTCTTTAATATGTTTAATATTTGTATATTATTCATTTAATTAAGCTTTAATTATAATTATTAAATAATAATAATCTTTATATTATTTAAGAATATATTATATTATTAAAATAAAAGATTCCTTCCTTTAAACATAATACCTTATTACTTTTATTATTTAAAATTATTTATATAAATATTTTAAACTATTATTAATTATTAATTATTAATTCTAACTTTAATATTTTATTTATTCCTCCCTTCCCATTTCCTTTTTTTATATTCTATAATAAAAATAATCGTCCTAGGAATAACGTAAAACTACTTATTTATATTATCGAGTTAACCCTTTATTTTTATTTAATTTTAATAAATTATAATAAGTTTAAACACTTATTATTACCTATCGAATTTTATTTATATTCTCTTTTATTTAAAATTATTTTTTCGATATCGATATAGGGATATTATTAATTATAGATTAAAACTTTAATAATATAATTTTATTTAATTATACTTAAGATATATAAATTATACATTAATAAATATATAATAAAAATAAAAATAAAATAAATAATTAAATAATTAATAAATAATAAATTAAATTAAATAATAAAATAAATAATTAATATAAATAATATAATAATATATTTAAAGCTTATATAATATAATATTAAAGTGATAAATAAGGGTAGAAGATTAAAATTATAAAGGGTTAAAGACTTAAGCTTTAATAAAGGAATATATTAAAAGCATTAAAAAGGCTTATTAATATATTATAAAATATAGCTTTAATATTTATATAAAGCTCAAACCTTAAATTAAATAATATATTAATTTTTATTATTAATATTAAACGCTTTTTTATTAAATATAACTATTATTAAAAAATTATAAGTTAATTAATATTAAATTATAAATTTATTATAATTTATTAAATTTAAAAAATAAAATTAAAATATAGGGTTACTTTAATAATATTAATAAATAAATCGTTTTATTAATATTAAAAGAAAATAAAGTATTCTTTAATAATATTATTATAATATAACTTTTTAATATATTATTATATTAATTTTATATTATTAATTATTAAAATTATTATATAAAGAATAAAAAAATATTTATTTAAAATAAAATTATAAAATAAATTTATATAAACCTAGTTAATTAATTAAATTAATTTATTAAATAATTTCTATTAAAATATATTTAACGAGTTTAATTTATACTTCCTATAACTTATTTATTTAATTATTCGTTTTAGCCTTATATAGGGGCCGGGCTTTCGCTTACGCGAGCCCGGCGTCTTAGGTGTAGGCTCGTCTACGCTTCTTGTAAGGGCAGTTTTGTTCGGCGTGGTCGTCTGGTCGCGCCGGGCCTATGGGGGTTATCCCTAGCCCCGGCGGCTTGCTGGGGATTGGGAGTCGAGCGGCGTTTGCGTTTGGTGCGAATACCTGGACTAGGGTTCCGCAACACATGCTGAATATATCCCAGGCGCCATCCTAGCAGTGTCACTGTTGCCAACAGGTTCGGTCGACTGATTGGAGTCTACGTATGGGCTGTTTGGCCTAGTTACATGTGATGCGCCCCTAGCTACGTACCCTAGATCTTGACGTAAAGTCCAATATCCAAACCTGAGGAGCAGCAGGTTCTCTTCGATATTTCCGCCGGATCCTGCGTTGAGTCATGAAATATTTATCAGGCAGGTTTTTCACCTGCACGCCCGACACCTCGGCCCCATTATTTATTTGCATATGTATCATTGGACGTTGCCCCCCGCTAGCACTAATATAGATACCCGTTAGATATGAAAATTTCATCCAGTAGCTTGACTGGAACAGTTGCAACCAAAATTCAACCAAGCCCGCGTGGCCTAATGGCTAAGGCGTGTGACTTCTACTTCATCTGTACATCACAAGATTGCGGGTTCGACTCCCGCCGTGGGTTTTCTTTTTTGGTCTCAATTCAGTCTCTATATTATCCCACTGGGGACTTTTCTTTCTGCTTCTTAGAATTCCAATTGATCCATCCCTTTTTTGGTCTATACCGTCTGGCCCAGCAGAAATAGCAGACGCATGGATCTATCGACTAAGCTCTGCTAAACTTTACTTATTATAAATATGCTTCCAGACCACGAAGCAGATGCCCTGCTGGACGTCGATCTCCCCGCTCCTCCTCCTTTTTCTGGACGGCTAACACACCTGGCACATGAATATCATACATGCCTTACATTTCAATTCTAGCGAATGGCCTCCGAGCTCTGAGTCTTTGGTGTCAAGGAGCTGGGATAGCTCGCTGAGAGCTGCAGCACCATTGGTAACGCCAACTCGCTAACTTCGCCGATCTAAGAGTGGCTTAACTAAAGTTAATTCCCCAAATGGCAGATGCATTAGGGTCTCTTCTGAGTATATATCTATTGCTTGTCTCATTCGATTGATCAAGGCCCAGCAGAGGTCCTACATCGAGACAAGGTCGAGATCCTTCTGATGCGGGCCACTTACATCCCACCCTGCTGCTAGGAATGCTAGGGAATCTCCCGGGCATATCTTCTGAGAAAAGCCCGGCATTTATTTCCCTGTCACGCAGCCCCTTCACCACCTGTGCAGGCCCATGTTGTTCATTAGTCGTTGTGAGAAGGGACTCTCGGTACCATGTACCAGCAAAAAGCGCTGGCAACGACGAGAGCCAATACAATGGGCTGTAGAACCGCTACGCCGGCGCTTGTCGCTACCAACCCGGTCAATGACGGAAAGATGGCGCCGCCAGCTTGAGCCAGAGCAAAGATGAAACCTGGAAAACCTACCGTCCCTTACCAGTCATTTTTGGTCGCATTGCAGCCGTTGACATGGGAATAGGGACGCGTGGATGAGAAACACTCACCGAGAGCCGCTGGTTGTGATTTCCTCGGGAAAAGCTTGGAAGTAACTGACATGCCCTGTAACGTGAACTTAGCAGTCAGCACCAGTATTGGCCCCGTCGCCCAAGAGGACGAGCGAACGCGCCATAAGGCTTGCGTCTGTCCTGGACCGTGTCGGTACATATGGACCTACCGAGGCGAAGAATGGCCCAGAGAAGAACCCCATGAGACTGAGTGCGACCGCGCTGGCGATGGTGTTGGGCTGCAGCCAGAAGACGAGCTGCAATCCAACGCAAACGGCGCTGTACACGAGGAGCATCCGGCGCTCGCCAAGGCGGAAACTGGGCTCGGCAAGCAGCAACCGTCCTGCGAGAAGAAACCGTCCTGCGAGAAGACCGCCGCAGAAGCCCGTGGGGACGTAGCCCATCTCCGACAGCGAGCCGCCGCGCACCGTCGTCAGAAACTCAACAACCTAACCACTCGCCGTTAGCAGAGCCCCTAGATTGCAAAAGTAGAAGAGGCTTAGTAGCCAAATGGCTTTATTCCGGAAGAGAGTGGCCATCTCTTGAAAGGCCGCTATGGTCACTCTTTTGCTCCGTCTCTGCACGGGTTGCTGCTGTTCGCTGTTCGTGGTCGTAGTCGTCGGCGCCGTCGTGGGGCCAAGCCGGTTGCTTCCCCAGAGGCTGTCTTTGAAAGCAATCGCCACGCCAGCCATATTCACGATCACCGATGCCGATCAAGACGAAATACACCATCCTCCAGCCCTCGACCACTGCCGTCGTGGCAGGTATGTTGGCCGGGTCCCGTCGCGATCAGCGGCCCCACGAAGCAGCCGAGCGCGTAGCACCCGTGGATGAAGCCGAGCCAGCGGTGCGGGACGTTGGGAATGCCGCTCACAAACGTGTTGACATGTGTGTCTTGGTAGGCCATGCCCAGGGACTGCACGAAGGTGATGCAAAACAGCGCGAGTCCCGCGCCGCCGCTACCGCCCTAGGGACGCAGACATTGCGCCAGCAGTTGCAGTGCCGCGCCGACGGCGAGGAGTTGGCCCAGCGTCAGGTGCACGGTGAGCACGGGGTTGGTGGCGGCGGCGACGAACCAGCCAGTGAATTTCGTTCCATATCTTTATACGAGCCAAGCGAGTGGGGGGTAATGATCAGTTTCGTTGGCTGTAATTTTGCTTGAGGTGGATATGTATTACTTCCTACGATGTCTTGAGGGCAATGGTTCATTCACGTACATGATAGCCACCTCGCCCGTGCCGATGTGGAACGTGTTGATGATGTAAGGGATCAAGGGCCCAAGGGTGCCGTCATTCGCACCAGCGCAGAAGAGGGAGAAGCCAGCCACCAACAGCTTGAAGCGAGGGACTGCGGCTGCCTGCAGGTGGCTTACAACAGTGTGGTGTACTTTCGTTGAGGCAGCGGCAACCGGTTCTTCAGGATCCCTAAGGTCACCTCCACGATGCTGTAGTTCGAGATCAGCTATTGAGATGGACTCAGTCTTGGTGGCCATTGCTGTCAACGTATCTGTGGCAGTGTGTAAGTGCACGAACACCTAGGTGTGTATAATGCGGTACTTTGATGCTGTACATATGGTTGTTTTTAGCTGATAGCCCTTGCTGATCGACGCCTACACAACCTACGGGCTTGGCAGATATGCGACCCCTCCCATGGCAGTGATCCCTCTTTCGTCTTTCGCTTTCGTCTTTCGCTCATCTAACAGGGAAACTCCAACGGTGGTGCTACACGAATGTTTTACAGAGCGGACTTTCTACGCTAACATGTCACTTTTTCTTTTTCTTTTGGCATGTGGCAAGTCAACGATGCCCGACCATCGTTAGTCCGTCTCTGTTGCTCAGCTGTTCGACTGGTCTTGCATAAGTGGTTGTTGGTACTGCAGCGACGCTATGAGCTTTTATTTTATTTTGAACCCCGCGACGAGAGCAATCTCTACGAATGGCAGGCGTATTCGAGGTCTACTACAATCAACCGAAGAACATTAGCTGATGGAATGGACACCAGCCCTGTCCAGCTACACGAGCCACCCCATTACGGGCGACGCTACGATGGATAGATCTCAATTTAGTTATCTGATCCGAGTATCGTGCGTGCCAAGGCCGGTGACGGCAACGCCACGCTCTGGTTTCGGCTAAGAGGCCCGACCCTATTACCTAGTTGCCAAGCCATGCAGCTCCCTCGGAGCAACTCTGACATCTGGATTTGCGTCGTACCCGCGCTCTGCAAGTCTGTGACTATGCGGACACTGCAGCCAAACCTGGCCAACCTGGGAGTCTAGCGTGTGACCCGGGGGGGCGAGAGACGAGAACTGGCAAGCTGGCCTGCCGGTCGGTCCCGTGTTATGGATCCCCAAATCAAACCCTTTGGTCGCGAACCGCACCATTCATGCCCACCCCTGCCCAAGCTAACAGGGCTAGTCCATGCAGCGTCCCCGCTGCCATCTTATCTGATCATCTGATAAAATCAGCTCATTCGATGGCCATCTCCAACCAGCAGGAATCCAACGGGACTGGGTGCTCTTGGCGGGTCCTGGCCTCGGTGTATTGGATTTTTTCCCTCATCGCGAGCTTGCCTGGACTGGGTTAACCGACTGGGGGTCCTACCCAACCTTCCCATCAGTTGCGGCAAAAAAGACCAGTTAGGTAAGTAGGTAGGTAAGGAAGAATTTGCACGACCAGGCGGGCCAGATGCATGATGGATGGGCTGGCTATGGCTCCAGCTTCCAGACCCGAATCTCTGGGATCTCCCACTTTCCTCCCCTTTGGGGTCTTGGCCGACCTCGGTGGATGAGCTTGGCTCCCTGCTGTGTGAAAAAAGGGTATATAGATCGAGCGCTGCGCATCCACGATTGCCTGTTCCTGTCCTCCTTTGTCGATCCTTACCATCTCCTCTGTCATCCATCCAAACATTACTTCCCCTCAGTAATTTGGACTTCACCACAATGGCTTCCCCTGCTGGAGTGGTCTCCTCTGAGCCGTACGATATGGAAAAGCGAGCCGCCGAGAACAAAACCCCGGCCCACGAGGTGCACGAGGGCGCAGATGGCACCTCAGAATCAGATGGCAACTCAACCCATGCCCAGGGTGTAAAGCGTGTCGAAGCTATCACATCTGTCTGGTCCAAGAAGGCCTTGTGGTCTACCTTTGTCCTGTGAGTAAACACTATCGAGGTTTCAAAGTCAGCCGAGTTGTGAACATGTTCTAACCGATTCTTCCCCTTTTCTCCCATAGGTTATGGCTTGTCAGCTTCGTCGCCGCCATGCTCGGCTCCGTCGAAGGAGCGCTGAGCCCCTATATCACGAGTTCGTTCGACCAACATGGCCTCGTCGCTGTCATCAGCATCGCCGCTAGAAACATTGGTGGTGTCGTACCCCTTAGCCTCGGCAAGCTCATCGACATTCGGGGTCGCATGGAAGGCTTCATCGGCTCGCTCCTTCTCATCATCGTGGGAATGATCATGAAGGCGTTGTGCCAGAATGTCGCGACCTATGCTGCCGCCCAGGTCTTCTACTGGGTAGGTAACGTGGCTCTTGGGTTCATCATCCAGGTCTTCGTCGCCGACATCACCTCCCTGCGGAACCGGATGATCATCTTCACCATCAACTCCACGCCCAGCATCTGTACTACCTTCGCTGGTCCCGTCATCGCCGAACTCTTCTATTACAAGGCCAACTTCCGTTGGGCATTCGTCGCGTTCCTGATCATCCTGCTCGTCTTTTCTGCGCCCGTCATCGGCGTCTTGTGGTACCATGAGCGCAAGGCGAAGAAGCTTGGCGTAATCCGTCCCAAATCCGGCCGTTCGCGCCTACAATCGGTGAAACACTACATTATTGAATTCGACGGTAAGTAAACCCCTACTGGGTGCCTTCGTATCAGCGTGGCCCCCCACGAAATTCCCGTAGGGTGTCAGCAGGCTAATAGGACCCCAGTGCTTGGTGCGATCCTCATCACGGCGGGTTTCACCCTCATCACGCTCCCGTTCAGTCTCGTATCGTCTGCTAGCCATTCCTGGGAAAGCGCCAGTATCATCGTCATGATCGTCATGGGAGTGGTATCACTTGTTGCGTTCGCGGTATGGGAGAAGTACTTCGCGCCGGTCCAGTTCTTTCCTTATG
Source organism: Apiospora arundinis (assembly GCA_039105305.1). Taxonomy (NCBI): domain Eukaryota; kingdom Fungi; phylum Ascomycota; class Sordariomycetes; order Amphisphaeriales; family Apiosporaceae; genus Apiospora; species Apiospora arundinis. Next base: position 1,193,920 of record JAPCWZ010000002.1, on the reverse strand, counting down.
AGCTTCTCATGGACCGAACCGTGCTAGGTGCATCCATGAGCTACTTCATCATATTCCTGTCAACCTTGTAAGTCCCCATTGTCACATGACGTTGCTTTGGAATGTGTGTGTACTGACGTGTCATGCTCTGCAGTGTCTGGGATGCCTATTACGGCTCCTACCTCCAGGTTGTCAGTGGTCTGGACATCAAAGTAGCAAATTACGTGCTCAACGCGTACTCGCTCACGTCGTACTTCACGGGTCCTTTCATTGCTCTGTAAGTTGAGCCTTACCTGACGTCTGGATAGCATCATTGGGCAAAACTAATCTGCCTGTGTAGTTTCATCCGGTATAACGGCCATGTGAAGTGGCCGGCTATGGTAGGAGTTCCCATCTACATCCTTGGAACCGCTCTTATCGCCCACTTCCGAGTGCCCGGGGCCGATGTTGGCTACCTCACCATGTGCCAGATCTTGGTGGGCTTTTCGACAGGCATCATTACCAACATGTCGCAGCTCGCGCTGATGGCATCGGTGAATCACGAGAACGTGGCTGTGGCCCTGGCCATTTATGGCCTTTTTGGGGCTGTTGGATCCAGCATCGGCTACGCCATTGCGGGTGGCATCTGGACTAACATCTTACCCTTCAAACTGGCCGAGTTCCTGCCCGATTCTGCCAAGGACCAGGCGGCGTCCATTTACGGCAGCATCGAGCTCCAGATGGCGGAACCCATCGGAACGCCGATTCGCGATGCTGTCATTGAGGCTTATGGATATGTGATGCGACTCATGGTGATTGTGGGCGCATCTCTTATCCCTCTTCTGATCATTGCCGTGCTTATCTGGAAGAGCATAAACGTGAAGACGCTCGAGCCTGACGAGAAGAGAAAGAAGGGCAACGTCTTTTAAGGGGTGATATCATTGGGGGAAATACTTACGTCTGCATCTGCATGACGAACGGAGCATCATCTCTTGGTTGACATCAGAGAGTGAGGCTGAATCTGGAGACGAGTGAGACATATAATATACCAGAAATAAGTAATCTAAAACACAAATAACGAGATCAAATATTCGATTTTCAACCCCTGATTGCTGTAGCCGTTGACATGCTGTGCTGGCAATGTATCTTTGTAGGCGTAGTTTATGGCTGTGATGCAAAGCGCAGGCAGCCAATAGAGTAGGCAGTACAACACTGGGCAGGCCCCACTGACTGACTGACTGCTTACTGATTGCGGATGCACTTCCCACGTGATGGTCGATTCTGGTTTCTTAGGTACCGACATGACCACGACCTCAAAATCGATTCCTACCCAACATTGACAATAATAAATAACAATAGTAGAGTTTGTTTGATACTCGAGCTCCTGCAGCAGTTCTTTTATTCATACTATTCACACTGGTGGCGAGCTGGGAAGAGAGCATACAGAATTAGAAGGAACAAAAGAGTAGAAAGAATATGGCATCAGGTTCGTCAAACGCCGCCCAGACCGGCGAGGGCAGCGACCAGTCCGAGTCGCGCTCCGCCTACAACGATCTGCGCCGCCTGATCCCCAGCCTGGCCTCCGAGCTGGACCAGCTGCGCGCCGCTCTGCGCGAGCACAACCTCTGGCTGCAGCGCTACGGCCACATGAGCCAAACGCCCGCCGATCCCTACGGCCCTCCGCCGCCTGCAGATCAGCCACAACAACCACCAGCCGCCGCGGACCCCGAGCTGCCCGCCTACTCGGCCTCGGACGTGCCACCGTACACGGGCGGGCCCAACTCGGTCACGGCGGGCTCGACGTCGACGCGCGAGGAGGTGCAGCAGCGCCGGGACCAGCTGACCGAGTGGCTCGCCGAGGGCGAGGACGTCCTGCGCGAGTACTCGGCCCGCTTCGCCCAGCTGACCGAGGAGCTGCGCATGCCGCCCGAGGACCTTCTGGGCACCTGGAACGAGGCCAGCCCGGACAACGCCCTGCCGGACTACGCCCAGGTCGAGACGCGCGAGGAGCTGATGGTCGGCGGCGTTGGCGAGGTCCCGCCGCCCTATGTCCGGGGCCAGGTCATGTCCAAGATCGATGGCCGGTAGACTAAGTAAAGGAGGGGAATGGGGGAACTCTCGTCTTAAGACATCATCAGCCGGCCAATCTTCCCGCGCCTTGACAAACATCAAATAATACCGGGAGTAATACAAGCCAGCCAAGCAGTCGACTACAACGGTACGAAACCTGGCTCATAGCCCAATGGGAGCTGTGATTACCCTCATCAGAAACATGGGACTTGCGTAGGTTCGAGGTTATCACTGTGTGTTCGTAATCCATCCAGCGTGGATGATGTGCAAGACCCTACCAAGGAAGTGTACTGTGTCGTCCAAGACGTTGAGCATGCGAATGGGGACAACTAAGTCAGTTGCATCACCAAAAGTCAAGTAACCACCCGTGCATATGATATAGTATTGGGGGACCGCGATGGCATTACGCGACCAAAGTTAGCACCAGTATTACTACAAGTTCTACCATCCCTTCTTGCCCACAAACAAGGACTGCGCGCAGGCATGGGGAGTTCTACTTGGGTTCAATATAAGCTCACTAATTACCCCAGATAGTCTCAGCATGTACTGTGTGCGGCAGGCCTTGGCAGGCCCTGCCAGGGTCCCTTATATAAGCACGCAGGCATTACAAACAGTCGCACAGGTCAAAGGACATAATTTTAGATTAAGAAAAATTAGGAGCAACTCCTTCTCCCAACCTGTCCCGTATTGCTCATTAAGATGTATTGATCAAAGGTGACCATACCTAATACTCATACATATGGAAGCTAAACTCCCTTCGCCCACATTTTTTTGTCGATATGACAAGTCACATACTGCTTAAGAACTAGCGGCAGTGGCCTCGTTGCCCTCGCTGGCTGGCTTGGGCTTCTCCTTTTCGGCCTCCTTCTCACCATCCTTGCTCTTGACGACTTCTTCGGCGGGGATGGGCTCATCCTTCTTAAGCTGCTTGGTGCTGCTCTCGGCGCCTTCGACATCGGGGTGCGGCGGGGCAACGCCCTGGCCAGCCAACTCAGGAGGGGATTCAAGCTCGTGGCCTGCGGCGTCGACGACGCGCGTCCGCGTTTCGTATCTGGTCTTGAACTCGACCTTCCCTTCGAGGGCCTTCACCTGCTCTTCGTCCAGCAAATTTCCATCTTGATCCCTGTACTCGATCTGTTCCTCGCGGCCGACTACCTTCTGGCCTTGGGGCTCGAACTTGGGCGCCCCGGAGATTCCCGGCGCGCCCTCTCCCCCGTTTGGGGGGTTCAGTGGCTGCTGAGCTTGTTGCTGCTGTTGGACCGGGGGCGGGGGCGGGGGTGCTGCTTCATCCTGCACAACAGGCTGCGACGTTTGCGCCGTGTTGACACTACTCTGAGGAAGATGGTTGTAGGCATCGTACTATTAGAAAACCGCCATTAGTTTACATGATCCCAACATGGTTGCTCCTTCACAACGAAGCCATCTCCACCGAGACATATTCACTCGTCTTAGGTTTGACCTTCAACCTCTTCCCCTCACGGGAAGGCCATGGGTAGGAACACTTACGCTATCAAGGAAAGTATTGCAGTCCCAATCCCAGGTGCCGAACAGCTTTACACGGTTGCACTCGCTCTTGGTCCAGGCATTACCGTACGCAAGGGGCGACAACAGGGCGAAAACGGTTGCACTAATAGCCAACAAGGCAACAGCACCGGCCTTGTTGATGATAGGGTTCTCGCGAACACCTGGGATGGCAAAGCGGGCAGTGGCGAAGTCATAGATCTGGCAGAAAGCCATGACAGCAAAGTACAGCGCGGGGAAATAATGATGCAAGAAAAGCTGGCGCTGCATCAGGTAGAAGGGGAAGTAATGGAAAGCCCAGCCAAGCACCGCAGTGCCGATTTCGTAGTCAAATCGCTTGAAGGCCGTGTTGCTGTAATCGTTGCAGCTACGCTGCCATCTGAGCACCGCAACACCCTTGAAGAGAATGTAGATGACGACGGCAAGGGTACTGGTATACCAGACCACAGGGTTACCAACCAGGTAGATTTGACGGTGGTCCTTGCCCCAGAAGTTGATACCGCGGCGAAGAATGGGCCATGAAGAGGGTCGAGAATCCCATGCGTGCGATTCGACGAGTCCAGCATTCGTCTTCCACATAACTCTCTGAAGCTCCCAGAACTTGCCGAAGAAACCAGGGTGTTCGTAGTTGACCTTTTCGGCATCGGCACCGAGTTGAGGATGCTCGTTATACTCGACATACCAGACGCTGTTGGGCAGAGTACCACCCTTGGCGCATGTGACTTCCTGTTGCTCCGATGCCCACTCAGGAAGCTTGACCTTGTGCGAAAACAGGACACAGCCGGTCATGACGTGAACAAGTCTGAACTTGGACTGGATGGTTCGAAGTCTCTCCTTGGCGATGGCACCAGACGACTGCTTCTTGACAATTTCGACTCGGAACAAGTCGTTAGCATCACCAGCAAAGCCTTCGTAACCATAGGCGGAAACCTCATTCTGCCACTCAGCCTCAGAAACCGGGGGTCGAACATCGTGCGAGTGGAGGCGTCTGTGGGTCTGCAGATGGTAAAGTCGGAGCACATCACCGTCTTTGATGTATGGCATCTCCGGCAGGTTGTCCCAGGCACCCGTGCCGTTGATAGCCTCGCCCTTGCTGTCCAAAGGTTGGGTTTGGTTCTCCATAAGCCAGACGTTGTTTTCATCCTTGTGGGGGTACAGAGTGATCTGCTGTTGCTGACTGCCAGTAGGGTACATGAGAGGATGAGAATGAAGATATCCGCCCTGAGTATTGGCATGGCGGATCGACAACCGACTGCCATAGGCGACGTCAACGGGGACGTCTTGCATGCCCTTGTTGTTCAGTGTTGCTTGGAATTCGGAGCTCATGAAGCCGTCTCCTTCGCCAGGGTTGGTCAAGCACAGGAAGTGGATGGCAAACATGGCCATGTAGAAGGTGACCGGGATGATGACAAGGCAGAAAGTGCGGGCCATGAAATGCTTGGCAAAGATTCTCATCGTCACGGTCTTGGTGTCGCCCAGGAGCACCCAGAGCTGAACCAGGGTCAAAGATCCAACCCAAGCGATCGTGAACAGACCCACCCACTTGATGCTGACGGTAACGCCCAGACCCAGACCAGTCATGACGAGCCAGAACCACCAAGCTGCGCTGAAGGCCTTGGAAGGGCCCTGCTCATGCTGGTTCGTGAAGGATGTGAATGCCAGGGCGGTGAAAGCAGTGGCAATGACGAGGGGCGAATCGAGAAGAATCAGTCGAGCCTGGGTAAGGAGACCGTTCTCGAATATGATCAAGGAGGAGCCCAACGCAGCAGTAGCCGTGCGGCAACCCACCGCCTTGAGTGTCAGGAACATGGTAGGGATCAGCAGGATACCGCAGATAGCAGGGAACATTCTCATGGCTACGTAGGGGACACCGGGCTCGAGGTAATCCTTGCCAATGTCCTTGAAATCGAAGTCTCCGTTGAAACCAGCGAGCCACCCGAAGAGGGCGATGAGCATCTTGGCCAGCGGCGGGTGTACGTCCATGAAGAATCGGCCCTTGATGTACTTGGAAGCGAAACCACCAAAACTAATAGGAGAAAGGCACGGTTAGTCTCTTATACTATAGAGCCAGGACAAGATGGGAAGCCGTGTGGAAGAAACTTACTGCACCTCATCGAAGACGACGCTGGTAGGCTGGTAGATGCGGAAGAGGCGCACAATGGCACCGAGAATGGTTACCACAGTCATGACCTGGTAGTCGGAGATGGGCAGGAGAAAGACGTCATTGTCGTCGACACCTTCGGAGGTGTAGTCGTCGTGTTTCTTCACAGCCTGGAGCTTGCCCTTGGGGGCGGCCGGGTTAGAGGCGCCCTTGGGCTTTGCTGTGGTGGCTTTCGCCATGTTGAGGATCGATTTGGGATGCTATTCTGACAGTCCCAGTGTGTCGAAGTCGCAATGTGAAAGAAGTCGAAGAGGGATCGAAAAGGGATGCGTGGCTTCTTTTTCTGGGGCTACACGCTGTGTTGGTCGAGCTGGCCGGATCCGCTAAAATAGGAGCTGTGCCCGTACAGCAACCTCGTATCGCATGTGTCGGACAGAAATTGATAAGTGAATACTCGGAGAAAAGAAAAGGACGGGTCAAGAGAATGAACGAAGGTCAAGAAGCAAAGCTGCTCATTACAAGGACAACATAGAGAAACAATCCTGTGAGAATGAAGAGGAAGGGATTTCTCGACAGGGGAGAAAAAGTTCAAGTGCAATTCAATTCATCAGCCCTTGGTGCTTCGGGGGGGAATTCTGGGAGGAATTGGTCGACATGAAGCCAGGTTAAGGCCAGATGGATTTTTAGACTAGCGGGCTGGGCCAATTCGGATGACAAGTCTAGGAGGATTTCAGAAAGGGGGGTGGGATGGTTCGAATTGGATTCACGGGCCAAAGTTCCCAATTGGCGATCAGCTCTCCTCAACCTTAGCGCGTGCTATCTTGGGACTCTCTTGGGACTCTCCCACCCAAGATGTACAACATGTACCCCCAAGCAACAAGTGGCCTCAGTGCTCGGGGGGCAGAAGCAGCCTGCAGGGGTAGCCAAGTTATCCCACCCAGCTGCCACGTACCGCAGGTAGCGCGTCGCGTTGCAGCAAGTACCTCCTCGCCAGGCGTCGCTTAAGCTGTGGCTGTGGCTGAAGCTGCTGGAGCTGGCTCGTGTCTCTTAAGCGCGGTCCCCCATCTGTTCTCTTCAACTCCACTATTCCAAGGTTCTTTCAGCTCTGTCGGATCAACCTTCCACCGACTTGACCGACCCAGCATGGCAGCAGCATCCCCCCGGGCCATTGCAGGTGCCATCTAGCCATCCATCATATGCAGCCGGCAAAATTTCACGCTAGCAATACCTTACGGATCTAGCCTGGTTGGCTGATTGGGTTGATGCAACAACTGGAGCTTCAAGGCTACTTGCTTGCTTGCCTCTTTTAACTCGCATCTCTACAAATTTACTTACGCGACGGCCATTGCAACGTCGAGTTGGCAGCAATAAACCACGAGACAACACCCACGAACCCACCAGACATTCGGACTCTGCGCTTTCAAGATTGACGCGATTAACCATTTGGCACTGAAAGGGTCTCGATCACTTTGCCTACATCACGATGGCCGCGACGGCTAACGGAGATGCAGCTGCTGTCCTGGATGATATCAAGCCGCCTCAGGGCATCGTCCTTCCCCCCAAGGAATTCAGAACCATCCTTGAAAAGACTGCTGGCTTCGTTGCCCGAAATGGCCTGCCATTCGAGGAGCGCATTCGCGAGAAGGAGAAGACCAACCCCAAGTTCAGTTTCTTGAACCCTACCGATCCTTACAACCCTTATTACCTATGGCGCCTGAGTGAGATTAAAGAAGGAAGAGGCACCGCTGTTGCCGCAGGACGTGCTGCCGAAGCCGCCGCCCCCGTCGAACAGAAACCCGTCGGCCCTCCAAAACCCCCGGATTTCCAGTTCTCAGCCCGTATGCCCAACATCAGCGCCCAGGATCTCGAAGTCGTCAAGCTCACAGCCCTGTTTGTGGCCAAGAATGGGAGGCAATTCATGACGGCTCTGTCACAGCGCGAGGCTGGCAACTACCAGTTTGATTTCTTACGGCCAAACCACAGTCTGCACAATTTCTTCCAGCACTTGATTGATCAGTACTCCATGCTGCTACGCGCTGGTGGCATCGACGGCGAAGGCGGCAGAGTCCAGCAAGAGCGCGTGGCCGAGCTGCAGCGCAATATCGACGACAAATATCACATTCTGGCGCGGGCAAGGCAACGAGCAGAATGGCTCTCGTACCAAGAAGAGGAGAAGCAGAAGAAGGAGGAGGATGCCGAAAAGGAGCGCATGTCCTACGCCTCCATCGACTGGCATAACTTTGTCGTGGTCGAGACCATCGTCTTCACCGAGGCAGACGACCAGGCCGAGCTCCCGCCTCCCACCTCACTTAACGATCTGCAATTTGCTTCGCTTGAGCAGAAGGCTCGCGTATCTGTGAACGCCAACCTGCGCATCGAAGAAGGGTTCCCCTCCGAAGAAGACAGTGCCAGCTTCAATGGCTACGCATCTGGGCCCCAACAGACCTACAATCTTCCCCAACATCCCGCGTATCCCGCGCAGCAGCAGGGACAATACCCAGCACAGCAAGTGGCACCTCCGGCGCAGGCTGCTTACGGAATGGCGCCACCCACAAGGCCGAACGGGATGCAAGAAGATGACGAGGCGCGACGGATTCGGGAGAGAGAAGAGGCCCGCCAGAGGATGCATCAAGCTCAAGTGGAGGCTAAGGGTGGTGCGCCAATGAAGATCAAAGAGAACTACGTCCCCAGGGCCGCAGTTCGCGCAGCCAACAAGCAAGGCACGCATATGGCGCTTTGCCAGATTTGCAAGCAGCAGATCCCCGCCAACGAGCTCGAGGAACACATGCGCATCGAGCTCCTGGATCCTCGGTGGAAGGAGCAGAAGGCCAAAGCGGAATCTCGTTATTCTGGTGCAAACCTCGCCTCAGCCGATGCGGCTAACCATCTCAAGCGTTTTGTCAGTCAAAGAACCGATCTGTTTGACCCCGTGACGGGTCAACCAACGACAGAGGAGGAGTTGGCCCGCAGGAAGAGAACGGCCTTGAACAGCTATGACGGAAACCCAGATGGCGTACGGAACCAGGCGCATCAGGCAGCGCATCTGACGCACATGCAGAGTGTGAACGTGGACGAACAGATTGCAAGGATACACCAAAAGTTTGCCAACAAAGATGGCCAGTAAATTTGGAGACGCTGACGAGGGGAACTCATCTTTGTACGATTGGAATATGGATGGATGGTCAAGACCAGAAAGCCTCGGGGCCCCTACTATGCCCGATAGGCCAGGGGGGCCTGTTTATCAGAAAGGCGAAAGGGTCATAATGATACCGATGAGCAAGGTTGGGATGATACGGAGCAGCAGAAGGTAAAGAAACAGCCCTAAGACACTTGCTTTACGATATCAAAATGCTCATACTCCAATGCAGTTCCATTCATGCGCGCCGCCTACCAGTCTCGTGGCAGAGCGTCTGGCGCATTTCGTGATACCCCTTTGCTTAATAGTTGCGCTTCAGTGTGCTCCGCGTCATATACGTGAAGGTTTCCTGGCAGGTAAGTGCAAACGACTAGACAATGTATCCGGAGCCTGTAGACCAACAACACCAACGATCCAGCATAGGGGCTGGACGATTAAATCAGGCACTGTAGTACTATATAGTGTAATTAGTCTGATTTTGTTATAGTCGTTTGTAGTTCTTGTTCTATTACCTTTTGTAGGTGGGACAATACCACATTATAACACATTTCCAGCGTTTCGACTTTCACGCATGACCGTGATACCGATCACGAAGATACAATATCCGTGGGATATATAGCTTTTTTTTAACGCTGCGTAGTCTATAAATTTAATCTAGCCATTCTCTTAGTTAGCATCATCATCCTCGTCCACCTCAGGGGCCAGATCTTCTACAATCAGATTGCCGCCACGACCCATGCGCTCCCCAAGGGTTGATGTGTCATTCGGTTCGTAAACAATGCGAGGCATTAGACCGGCAATACGGAAGGCGTACTCGTGTTCGTACTCCTCGCTGCTGGGCCTTTCGCCTGTTCCCTTCTCATTGAGCGAAACCTCCTCTTGTTGCTCCGGGGTCAGTAGATCATAGCATTCCACAAAAGCATATAGCTCCTCCACCGTCGTTGCCGCAGCGAATCGTCTCACCACTCTTCCCTTACCCGAAGTCATGGGCATTTTGAGAGCCAATCTGACGGCGTCCTTGACGGTGGTGTCGGGTTCCGGAGCTATCGTCGTCGCTCGCCATTTGCGCCATTGCTCTCTCATGGCCGCTTTCCGCTCCTCAGCTGCTGCCTGCTCCGCGGCTCGCTTCTCAGCATCCCGTGCAGCAGCCTCGGCCTCCTTCTTCTGCCTGGCACGCTCACGATCGCGGGCTAAGCTGCGCTCGTAGGCGCTGTCCTGCTCGGCGCGCATGTTCCGCTCCGCCTCTTGAGATGCTCGCTCAGCTCTGGCAGATGCGAGATCGGGGCTGTATTTGTTAATGGCGGTCTGGATTTCGGCGATATAGGTCGAGGAAGACACAGGGCCGACAAGGCGCTTTACGATGCTCATCCGTGTGCTGCTGCCTTCCTTGGGTGTCAGGCATACAACACACGAGAACGGGAATTTGGTCGCATTGTACTCGGCGGCCACTTGGTACGTCTCCGAGTCCAGCACGTTTCCGCCCCAGAGGATGATGTTGTTAGAAGGCTCGTTGATGAAGTCCTTGACCTCGGGCGCCAAGAGAGTGTCGCGGGTGAAGGTCTCGGTGTCGTCGTGCTCGGGCGACATAAGGACGATCAGGAGGAATTTGAGGTCCTTCTTGGCCGCATCCAGCGCCTGGGCGAATCCTGATTCGACAAAGGGGAGGCCGGTACCCACCTCCGGCGTACCGTATTCCTCTTCGAACTCCCTCTTGAAGCGCGCGGCCGTATCGCGGGGCAGCAGCATGCGGCGGCCCATGGTGCCTTTCCACCCGCTCGTCATGCTCGCGGTGATAGCGCGAGGCCTGATCTGGGCGGGGAGGAAAGCCAGGATGTAAGCGAAGGTGCGGAAGAAGGTTGAGAATGCGCGCATGCCGAGGGTGAACGGGGCCAGCAGCCAAGAGATCAGAAACGGCGGTCGGTGAGTGGATTCGGGCTGCGGGACGATCCTCGGGGCGGGATCAGGGCGGTTGGTTCGCACTGGTTGGAACGGAGAAGAGGCAGCCAGAAGCGATTCTTGGAGGTTCTCATGACGGGCGGCGGCAGGCGGTGGTATAGAGTCCTGGGCGGCCATGGCCTCGGCCAGGGGATCGGGGCCTTCGCCATCGAAGAACTTGGCTATTGCTATCTGGAAAGCCGACTGTCAGCCCACGTGTAGCTTTGCATGCGACTTGTCCGGAAAGGAGGCCTACGTACCTGTACGTTCCATTGCGATCTCTCCAAAAGCGGAAGAGCATCTTCAACGTTTTGTGCCGTGAATGCCGTGTACTGCTCGAGGGCCGCTTGCTGGTCCGGGGTCAGCTGGGCTATGTCGATGGTGTCGTCGGCGGCCATTTTGGTGGCTGTTGTTGGGGTGTGGTCCGCTGCTGGTGGGAAATAGTGGCGGGACTTCCCATGAGCGAGCCAAAGTCGAGGACGGCGGCAGTTGCCCGAATGGCGATTGTTGCAGCAGATGGGCCGGGGATGGAATGCTGTGTCGAAGCCGTTGGGTCTAAGGAAGTTGGCATGAAGCAAAAACAAAGTGTAGAAGCAAGGTGGCCTCGTACTTTATTTTACATAACGATACTAGCTCCGGAGGACAAGAGCAGATTTGAGGCTTGCCCTGCATCCAACCGCCTTGGGGTCGTTCCTGGGGGGAGTGGAAGTGAAGATGACGTCCGTGGGGCTCTGGAAGGAGCCATGGGCAATGTTAAATTTAGGTGCACACATGTACCTGGCCTTGCTGACCCTACCTAGGTAAAGCCGGACTGTATCATCAATACTGTATGGTGAATGCTAGATGATGAATTGAATATCACTGCTGCTCATGACGAGACGCTTTTATTCAGTATCACACTATTCTTTCCATAGATAGATCTACATATCATTCGCCAGATGCCACCTGGCTTTTGTCAAGGTCGCAGCCCATCATCGACGTGATGTTGGTCTGATAGAAGAGGAACGTTTACCCAATGAAGATAAACCTTGGGCTGCCCAAGGATCTAGTCTAAGGTTAGTACATTGATGTACTGGGACTGGGCGGGCTGGTAGTACTAAATTGAAAGTAACATGCAAGCGCTAAACCAATGGCCCCCCACAGGGCCACAGCCAGCAGTAGCCACAGCCAGCAGGGCAGTCAGGCAGTAGGCAGTAGGCAGTTCCAACATGGTCAAGGCTGGCCGGATTCCAGCATAATGTTCACTCCATGTACTCCAACTCGACTCAATGCTCCTTGGCAAGGCGGGCGGTGGTCGCATTGATACCTCCCATCCATCCCACTAACGACAAGACACCGACTAAGCTTGCTTGCTTGCTACTTGCTACTTGCTACTTCTTGCTACACGTCTGGTCTGTCTCCCATGATCTTATCGTCAACCTCGCCCGCCCACCGAACTCCCACCGCGCCTGTCTCCGTCTCCCTTCTGACCCCAAGCACCGCAGGCGCCACCAACCGCTATACGCCCTACAAATCGCATACTCTGTAAGAATCCCATGGGCGAGGGTTCGCCCTTTGCTAGAAGAGAATGGGAGCCCTTTGAGAGGTTGGTTGAGTAAGTCGAAAGTCCCTCTTCCCCCCTCCGCCCTTCTTTTCGGTTGTTTTGTTGCACTCCGTTCGGGAAGGAAGCCCCTCCATCTTCCAAGACTCGCGCGTTCAGTCATGCCTATACTAGGCCCTTCTCTGGCTTCCATTCAAGACAAACTCCACTGCATAGTGGGAGTTGCGCATCGGCTTTTGCCCGGCCTCTGCGCCCTCCTGCCTGGCCTTCCTCTCTTCTATGACTTCTCCCCCAAGTCCACGATCGGTCTGAAGCATTTGAACGCTCAGCTGCTAATTGGGAACGATACAAGCAGGGGCTGCAAATTTGATTGGGCAATCTAGAAATCCCCGTCTCTGTCACGACTTCCACCTGACGACTGCACCGTCGCGCGAAGCATGCCACTACAGACCCCATCTCGAATTTAAAACAACAAATGGCGACATCGCGCTTCACCCCCGCCGAACAGCGAGGGAGACAAATGGCTTCCCCACGTCCAAAGACCCGCGGTTAGTCCGGAGCAGTAACCGGGAAGGTACCGTCCATGCCATTCAAGAGCTGCTGAGTTGATCTCGCCGTGGACTAGTCTGGCATTGGTCCTGTCCTTCTTTCCCTAGCCAACCCGAAGCTTGCTTGCTGACTTGCCTTTGTTTGCTCTTGCCCAGACAGCAAAGACACCCTGTGTCGAAATATCCTTATATATGGCCACTGCCGATATGAAGACCAAGGCTGTGCTTTCAACCACGACCAGAATAAGGGCACCTTGAATTCCGCAGATAGGTAAGCAACTGATGTTCCGCTTTTTATCGCCTGCCATTGTTCCAGTTCGTGCAAAAGGTCCGCGACGATGCCCCGATGTTGCGATCTTTGCTACTTTGCATCGTCGCCCACTTCCAAACTGTAATATTGAACATACATTGCATTGTCTTCCCCCGCCTGCTTTCTTTCTATGCCGGAGAAATACGTCACGGTATCAAAATGTCCGAAGGAGAGACCAGTGATGCGAGTCGCGAGGACCCGGCCATACCAGTGACACTGGACTCCCCTCCTCAGCCTTTGCAGCTGGACGATAAGAACGAATTTCCCTCACTGGGCCAAGCTGCCAACGTCCGAGGGAAAAGGCGCGGCTTGCAACCGATAGAGCAGAACGCCTCCAAACGTGATGTCTCATCCTTGGAGAATCCTGGCGATCCGCACCCATCCCCAGTACTCCCGCTAGAGCAGAATGTCTCCAAACATGATGCATCACCATGGAAGAAACCTGGAGATCCGCAACCGGCCGCAGCTCTCCCCGTGGTGCCTCCAGTCCCTCATCCTCGCAGGCTCTCACAGGATGTTTCTGCACAATCCAAGTCGCGTATTGAGCCGCTAGATAGCCAACCCATCCCGAAACTGCAAACAGCCGATATCCCACCTACAGTCGATCGTGGACCTGCACTGGAACAATCACTCCTACAGGGATTTGCTGATGTTACTCTTCGACCGATTACTAACAAGACCAATAGCGCTAAGAAGTCGCTCAATGTCGACTCCCCCTCTTTCACGCCCACTCAACTGCAACCTGGAGCCAAAAAATTCACATTTTCCTCACAGGCCGCCAATGCAGCCCCTTTCACGCCCAAGGCGGCGGGCAACAGCTGTATGTTTTCTCCTGAATCGCCAAATGCAGAGCTGGATTACTAACATATCGAAAAGCCACTCCCTCAACCCTCACGCAAGAAGCGGAGGGCCCTATGTTCAACCCTGCTACTATCAGGGAATTTACGCCGCAGTCCCAGAATTATGATCTCAACACTGCTACGACCACCAATGGAACCGCTAATGACTCTTCCAATGTTTATGATCCTTTCTCCATGTCGGGAATGAATCAGACCATCCCTACGCCGCAATACAACCCTTATGCCGAAGACCCTACCGGGATGGCTGGGAGCAGCACCTCATTCTACCCAGCACAAGGAGCGTATGCGGCTCCTATCCAACCCCTTCAATATCACTTATATGCCCCGGTTGGGCCATATAGATCGGACCTGAGTAACTATCAACGCCAAGCGCACGATTTCTTTTTGCCCGAAGACATCCGCGAGGAAATGCAGAAGAAATCTGAGGCGACCCGACAGGTGTTACCCGGCTCGCAGCTGCCCAGCGTTGCCCATTACCATTCCCTAGTGCCTCTTGAGAGCGGCACAAGGGCCAGCAAGGGCATTTTCGGAGACTATTTGACATGGCTGTACAAGGCCGATTCGAAGAAGAACGGGAAAATATACTGCCTTAGACGGTTACAGGGCGTACGCTCGATTACCAAAGAGTCCGTCAGCGTCATTTCCCGGTGGAAGCGAGTCAGCTGCGGCAATGTCGTGTCGGTCATCGAATGCTTTACATCGAGAGACTTCAATGACATGTCGTTGATTTTCATCCACAACTATCACCCGCTGTCTAAAACATTGGCAGATCATCATTTCAGCACAAGCAGCCAGGTTCGTTTTGGGCGACCAATGCCAGTCCCTGAAAGCGTTCTTTGGAGTTACATCTGTCAGATGTGCAATGCCCTGAAAGCAATCCATTCTGAGAACCTTGCAGCGCGGTGCATCGATCTGAGCAAGGTGATCCTGACGGACAGGAGCCGCATCCGACTGGGCGCGTGCGCAATTCAAGATGTGTTAGAACACGAGACAGCAAAGCCCATATTGGAGCTTCAACTGGATGATTTTGTGCAACTCGGACGAATGATCCTCAGCATCGGCACCAACACAGCAACACTGGTTAACCTGCAGCAGTCTATGGTTCAGTTTGCCCAAACATACAGCCAGGAGCTGCGTGACCGGGTCGTCTGGCTCCTTACAACCCCCCAGACGACTGAACAGGCGACGCAGAAGACAGTTCATGAGCTGGCTCGTGGTATTTCGGACCATATCATGGACAGTTTCAACTCGTCTTTGCATGCTATGGATGAGGTCAACTCCAACCTGTCCCGCGAGCTGGAAAATGGCAGGTGCGCCAGGCTGATGATGAAACTGGGTGCTATCAACGAGCGTCCTGAATTCGAAAACGACCCCTCCTGGTCGGAAAATGGTGAAAGGTACCAACTCAAGTTGTTCCGTGACTACGTCTTTCACCAGGTCGACGCAAATGGCAACCCTGTCGTTGACATGGCCCACATGCTCAGCTGTCTCAACAAGCTAGATGCCGGCAGCGAGGAGCGGGTATACTTGACCAGCCGCGACCACCAGACGGCATTTGTTGTCACGTATAGAGAACTGAAGAAGCAGGTGGCCAGCGCTTTCAATGAACTGCTTAAACCGAACCACAGTAAGCCGCCGCCGCCCCGCGGATACTAGGACCCTCCACGGCAACCCGCAAAGATCAGAAGTCTCGGCATCGGAAGTCTCGGCATCGGAAGCCTCGGCATCGAGCCTCGGGTGCTCCAAGAAAAGCCCGGGGCAATAAATAGACCGTCTGTACATTAGGGCTTGCCCCGTTGAGCCGGTTTCATCTACTCCTCGACCTTTTGAGTGCTATTTCTGGAGACGGGAGAGGGTAGGAGAGACCTGCTTTTTGTATAGTATGTCAAGAGACCGACTATACATACCCATGGGAGGTCAAGACCGAGAAGGAATGCGATATGATCTCGGCACAGCGTGTGATTTGACGAAAGCGGGTCGCCTGGGGGTCAGATAGGCATACATACGAAACCTCAGCATCCATGAGAAGCGGGGAGAAACAAGACGCGCACGGGTGTAGAGCTACTTTTTGGACAGCTTGAATTTGGTTGGCACCCGGAGAAGTCCTCCCCGCATACTGCGAAGGCGATCAGAGAAACCGTGGCAGGATCAGAGCGTCTAGGATTAACATAAGAAAGCAAAAGGAACTAGGAGGGCCTATGGGTAACATGGTGAGGGTCGGTCTCTTCCGCTCAAATTGTGTTATGCCATCGGGTCTGAGAGACAGACAGGATTGAGCGAACGAGCCATGGCTTTTGATATATGAAAGCCATGAGCTGCACGACAAGAATATAGACTACACAGCTTAAGTAAACATTACTACGAATGGACCAGCTACCGAATATGCTTCGTCTGTGAATGTTGGTCCTTTTTTTTAGCATCGTGCCATACGCACCCCGGGCTTATCGTACTACGATAAACGATAATGCTCTGCCCAGCTGAGTTGCGTACTGCTTCAGAAACCCAGTCTTGCCGATCAATCATTCTAGCATGTCCAGTCTGCCGGATACCAGACGCTTGGTAACTAGATAAACCTTTTGGAATGGGGATAGACTTCATCGTGCTATGGCATGGCAGTGATGCCCATCATGATTACGGCGTAGGTATATGTATATACCTCTAACGGTGCAATTATGTGTGATTTGATCTTCTTCCGTGGTGGTATCTTGTATTGCTCTAAGCTACGAACGGATGAAAGCAGCTCGCTTCATCCATTTCAGGCCTCCTCGGGCTGAGCGAAAGGGTTCTCAATCTCTTCACTTCCATCAACCGGGCTGATCACAACCAGTAGTGTGCCACGAGCTACGACAAGACCCAGGGGGCGACTGCTCTCATTACCCTCATCATCTGTTTAAAAAAAAACAAGTCAGCATGTTAGCCTGCAGGCGACGACTGCCGTCGCCGGGTTAGGTAGGGTGAGAAAGGGAGAGGAAAGCAAGGTGATGAGAGAGACGGGGGAGAGAGAAAAGGTTCACCCACCTCGGACGACCTCTTGTACTTCATCCAGCACCAGGTTCATCAGCGCATCGTATCCTTTGAGGGTTCCTGTGCATTCGCGGCCGCCGTTGAACTTGACGGTGATGCGCTTGTCCATGTACTTGCTCAGGTCGAGGATGTTCTCCTTCTTGGGGCGCTCGCGCTCCTGGCCTCCTTCAGCACCGCCGCCGTGGCCCCCGCGTCCGCCCGCCCCATGTCCGCCTCGGCCACCGCCCCCTCCACGGCCGCGATAGCCTCCGCCGCCACGACCGCCTCGCTGGTGGGGTCTATCGGCCATGTTTGTTTCTTGTGTGTATGCGTGTGCGGGTGGGTAAAAACCCAGATCGAGAAAGAGAGAGGATGCGTGTCACGGGTAGAATCAAAGCTGCCCGGGCAGAAAAAAGGAGGGGCCTCGGGTGCCTGGTTGTGGTTGGCGCGCCGTCGCAAATGCGGTGTGTGTGTATCTGTCTCTCTCTCTCTAGACTCCCTAAGCTGACAGTGGGATCTCGCGAACAGGGATGATTTTTCCGGGTGGCGGCCAAGCGGTTGGGTTCTGTCCGATATTGGGGGTTCCTTCGTTTGGAAGCGAGCGGAAAGGCAAACGTGATGGTAATGATGACGAAAGACCGTCGCTGCAAGGCGGTTTTGTGGTTGGTGGCAGTTTGCAGGGCGGGAAAACGAATTGGACGCCGTGCCGGAAGGCTAGAGACGAATTGCGAATGGGATGGTGGGGGGAAAGGCGGCCTCGTCGGAACAAAGTTGTCGCTGCGTTAGGTGTAAGTACCGGGATGGAATCCAAATCGATTGAATAATCTATTGGTATGCGGATTCGAAGCTTAGTATTGCTCGAATGACCGTGGCCTTGGGTTTTCTTTTGCTGCGCAAAATCACTTTTTGGCAGTCGGCATATATTGGCGGTTGTGGTTGCCCAGTTCAGCTCAACATGCCGTCTCGTCGCTTACCTAGCTAGGCGGGGAAGTTGGACCCGTCCTCCGCCCGCTGCAGTTCTGCAGTTCTGCAGTTCCCACGCGAGGCTGAGAACCCAAAGACTTAGCCCGCCGAATTAAATTCCGCGCAATTCACAGCTGCGGTTTCCATGTCTGTACATGTATACCCAAGATAGGTAGGTAGGTAATGTATAAGCAAAACACGTAATATCTAGGTGCAGAATGGATGGACTACGGGTCACCAACCATAATCCAAGCTGGGCTTGGTCCCTTGGTCCCCAATGCCATTCTGGACAGGCCAACTGCAGCAGCTCCGACCTCCATATACGGCGGAGCCACACTCCCTTTTGGTGATGGCATGTCACGGTTTCATTCCGTAAGATGATGCGGATGCAATCTGTATGTAACTGTCTCGTTTGGTGCAGGTGCAGTTGGCCATGATGTGGTGGCAGGCAAGAGCCATGGGAGCGAGCAGCGAGTTGGCAGGGAGGCGCAAGCAGAATGCAGATTGGTATCTACATGGCGATTCTAGCTTTTGGAGGATGCAGCGAGCCAACCACGATGCAGGCACGCCGGTCCGGACCGCTGTCCGGTCTCCAATCAGAAGCCGCCAAACCCCTCCGAAATTGGCATGTATCTGAACCTCGATCACATCGGCTTGCTGCCACACCAACCGTACAGCCGCCCCCCTCTCCCTCTCCCTGCTCCCTAACCATGTCACTTCCAGTACAGGCAGAGACACGAATAATTTGGCCGGTTTCCCTCAATTGAACCGATCTGCCTTCCGGGGATTGTTGGCGCCATCCAATTCGTCCTTGCAGTGACCAACCCATCAGGGATCCAGCAGCACGGCACGTCCTCCCCACCACCCACTACACCACGGCCAAGAAAACGATGGGATCAGCAAGACAATGACGGGCAGCAACTCGGAAGCCTGAAACTCGAAGACACCGAGACCCGGTTCTTGGGAGGAAACATCCCTCCTGTGAGCTTGCCCAGCCCGAGGGGTAAGACGAGGGCCTGCCCTGACAGCTATGTAAGCGAGGAGCGGAGCAACAAGAGGAAATAGAGATAATGCGTAGGAACGACCTTCCGCTGCCTCCAGGTGGGGGGTTTGGTCGCTGTGTTCCGCTGCATGCGATGATATCAGATTGGAGGAATACAGCTAGCTGCCTTTCTATCATATGATATTTCCGTAGCTAGGTACATGGCATATACATACATACCGGTCCAGGTAGATTTCGACGAGGGATCGCGATATCTACCAGACCTGTCGCTATCTAAGTCACCGGCCCCCAAAGAAGCGCGGTGAAAGTGGCCAGCAGCCTCTAGCCAGCCATTGACTTGGTTATATTTTCTTCTTATGCTGTACGACAAGACGCGGAGATGCGGACGGGATCGGACGTGACTCCTTGGGCTGGCATAGGCAGCCAGCTAGCTACCCTTCCATGTTCCTTTCTTTGTTCTTCTCTCTTTTTTTTTTGCTTCGTACCCTAGCCCTGGCACCCACCCAACCCCTGCTCGGTACTTGGGGTGGCTCTGAGAATGTCCGAGTGACCAATCTGACTCAGAGGGTGCCGGTAGTAAGGGCAAGTGCAAGTAGGCAAGAGGTGAGATGGCCAATTCAGAACAGAACGCTGAACACATTGACATGTCATGCCATGGTATTATGTTCATGTTGGTTGATAGGAGAGAAGCTTGGGTGGGAGCTTGGGCCGTCTACCTTCGTCGTACATGTAGTAATACTTGAGTGTGTGGTGGGATGGCGGGGATGGGCAGCATCAGTGGTCTTGGCGGAAACCCGCCGGATTGTGATGCCAACAACAGAGTGAATGAATGCCGTAGGAAAGAAATCCCCGAAACTATCCAGGTAGGTATCCAGGTAGGTACTACTGTCAGGTTAGGTAGTTTGAAGCGGTGGGATAAGCGGATAACAGGCCAACAGGCCAACAGACCAAGGGGAAGATTAATTGGTGGTGGCTGCGGAGGGTAGTTTAGGTACTGTAGGTAGTTTAGGTAGGTTATGTACATAGTTAGTACGAATGAATTATTTTGACATGCGGGACTGACTGACAGATCAAGTAACCGGCAAATCCTCCATCTCCATCTCCATGGGTTCCTCCATCCTCCATAGGTCCCTCATCCCTCCATCTCCATAGGTTCCTCCAGGCCAGAGGAGGTCCCTCCTTAAGTCCCTCCATAGGCTCCTCAATTTATTTAGATGCAGCAGCACCGCAAGGTACCGCGACATTTCTACTGCTACTGCTACATACTTTCCAGTCTCTCTGTATTGTCAACCTACTTGCGTACCTACCTCGCCTACCCACCCTCTAATACTTTTAGTGTGGCAAGCCTGAGAAGGCAGGAGCGCCGACCTTCGTTTAACTTGCCCCCAGTCTCTCCTTGTCGCTTTCCGTTTCCAACTGAAGTTTCCAATGCTACTGCTACTGCCACTGCTACTGCCACTGCCACTACTACTCGACTAATAACATTCCCACTCTCCTCCCAGTTTCCGTCTTCCGTTTTCCGTCTTCCTTTCCCCGGATGCATCCATCCATCCCTGGCAGCTAATCTACACGACTGTCCAATATCCCACCTTGCCTTGCCCTGTGCTGTTCCTCGCTCTACCGGTATATCCCAACCCAGCTTGAGCTGGAGTTAAGCCAGCCAGCCAGCCAGCCGTTACACTCGCTGCTGCCCAGGTCGATCGGCGCTCCGTCGGCTGCTCTCCACTCGGCTCGTCAACCGTCCATCCGGCTTCATCTGCCATTGCTCGGTCCAGCTAATCGGCTTTCTGCATTCCCGCCCTACTTGACGCTCAGCTGCGACAAAATTCCCTCCTCCCTTGGCCGCCGCAAACCTACTGCATTTCCACTTTGCGCCCTTCAATGGCTCCCAATTCCGATTCCGAGCCGCACAAGAGGAAACGAAACGACGATGACGCTGGCCCGGGTGCCCACTCCGACCGCATCCCTCAACCTCCGCCGCCTCAGCTAGGTACGTCCGTGTGTGTGCGCGCCTGTCCGCCATGAGTCTGTTCTGCCGAGCCTGTGTACCCGCTTGATTCAATTGGCCTGCCCGACCAGCCACGGCGTGTCACTAACCCGCCGGCACCTGCACTCACTCACTCCTAGCTTACTGACCTGTTCGTTTGGTTTTAAAGGCAATGCCGCGCAAATCACCTACATCTCCAGGGCCAATGCTACCCGCCTCAAGCTGATCCATGGTGACGGAGATACCTTTTCCGATGTTTTGACCCTCATAAGCGAATACGAAGGTTCGTGAAGCTCCATCTCGCTCGCTATTGTAGCATAAATTGACCCCCTCCTCAGGTGTACTCAATCGACATGAAAGCCTTGCCTCCAATCTCGGCGCCAAGCTCACAGGGCCACGCTTGCTCAAGGCCATGGAAGGTGTTTTTGAAGGAACCATCACGACCAGTCCCCCCCAGACCTCATTCACCCCAGACCCTGTCACGTGGCTGGACATAGTCGAGTTCGCCAAATCCAGCCCGTCTGAATTCGTATTAACCCCGTCGCCCGCTGGGTCTCGGTTCTGCCAATTTCGCCTCAAGGGCGTTTCCGTCGAAATTTCCGAGGACGACTGGCGTCTGATTGTATCAGGTGCTTTAGATAGATTCAGGCTGGTGCCGGCCCAGCCTTTGGAAGAGGATGAGAATGTCGAGTTTGCCACCCTCGAGATCCTCGAGCAGCGCTTGCAGACTTTGACCAGAAAGGCCGACGAGGTGGCCCGCAGGGCCCGTCAACTCAACTACCAACTGAGCGGACGTAAAGCTGCCATTAACGGAAGACGCTCTCCCCAGGCCTCGGGCTCAGGTTTCCAGGCGGTTAACATAGCTCGCGCCTCTGCAGCTCCACCCGGTTACGATCTCAGCGCAGACCTTTTGCAGCAGTTTCTTGCCATGACCCCCAACCAGCCCAATGCTGCCGCCCACCGGGTGTCATCTGTTGGATCTATACCGCCTACGCCGGGAACTTTGGCCACTGCGTCGTCCACGCCCAGGATCTCGGCACCCCAGCCTCCTCCGTCTATGAGTAACCGGCCGTCTCCTGGCTACCACTCGGAGCCTATGGCACCGAATCGCGACGTTGATGATGAGCACCGAGCCCTTGTTACGGCTAGGATAGACAAACTAGGACGAGGGGATCCCATCAATCCTCCATGTGACCGATGCCGACGTCTGAAGACGCCGTGTCTCAAGAACCAGACAGCGTGCCAGGGCTGCACCAAGAAGCATGCGCGGTGCGTGTGGAAAGGCATAACCGACGACGAGGTGGCCCGTCTCAAGGGCGATTATAGCAATGGTGTTGAGGACAGCGGCAGCGGCGGCGACGAGTGTCGGGATTTCGCTTCCAGTGGAATGTCCAACCACAATCAAGCAGCACAGGAGACTCCTCGGCCTTCCACGGAAAGGGGTGAGGAGGCTGGTCTAGTGGGCAGCAAATCTGCGAACCGCATTGCGATAGGTCGCACGGTTGATGATATATGGCGGAAAGGCTCTCGGGACCCACGTTTCCAGCCGATGGATATGGATATCGATCCCCGAGACACGACAACGCCGAGGCCGACGGTAGAGATGGAGACCTCGCAAGCGCCGAGGCCTGAGCACGTGATGCTGAGCCACATGGCGTCTGCGGCTTCAGCGGCCGTGGATTCCGTTGCTGCCGCATCTCGTGGCAGCGTCCCGCATGCCTCCTAGTCAGAGCCGTGGTCGGGGTTGGGGTCGGAGCCAGGGCCAGGGCCGCGCGACTTCCTGCAGTTTCGACATGCGTAGAAGCATGATCGTATGTGAAAGCATGGTTACTTCGTACTTGTGGCAAGTTATACAAATATATAGGACTATCGTTGAGTGGCTCGGGGAGGTAATACTGTAACTAAGCTGTAAAGCATCCCGACGGCGGGTCAATGGAATAATTTCGCATGTTAAACATGATCTTCTTATTGTCCCATCACCAACTTTATCATATGCATAGTATCGTTGCGGCGACCTTTCCTTAAATTCCCACCAGGTGCAAGTGTCGGATGAACCTGAAGACATAATGTCAGTAACCTTGCCACAAAGGCTTGAGATATCGAATGCGACCGTGATGGGGACCCAAAACTCCCCGTTATTCTGTCAGCGATTACTATATCAAACATGAGCAGTGGTATCGTCGCATGCGTTCCACATCGGGTGATCCTCTGTTCAGCATGATTCCTTCACTGTGGGATCAGAGCGGAAGAGGAAACAAGCTGCCCGACCTTACATCTTGCAGGCTCTTCACCGGAAGTGAGCTTGCTCCGAGTTGGCTGAGCCAGCTCCATCCAGTTGACAGTTTGAGCCAGACCTCCTCGTCAGCTCTCGCCAGGTTGATTACCGCCTGGATCAGTGCCTGCGACTTACATATCATGCTGGGGTGGTGGGCAGCCTTCGCGGGACGGCCACTCGATGATAAGCACCTGCAGTACTTCTTATTCCCGTATCACATAGGCTTTCCAGGAACCTTGAGCTCAACGGAACCGCTGATATCAAGGTCTTCATAAATATGTGTCTTTACTTATCCGGCTTGTCAGTAGAACGACTAGGCTGCCCTCCGACTATACCAGGCCCATCAACGATGAAGACGAATGGCAACCTTCCAACCCTTCGCCTCTTGAGGTTCTTTCCAGCCTTTCCTAACTCAGTGATTTTGTTCGCCGCCCATGCTGGGCCCGTAGACATTACAGTTCTGAGCGCTTGTTCGACGAGCCGCGATCCATGGTTCGTTCATGCCCGGTCGTCGCCTACACAGACTCTATATGTCTGGCAACATCTCTTTATTCCAATGAAGGATCCTACCAGGATACCGTGCCACTCTCAGACGTCGATCGTGGCGTGGGTTGCCTCCACCGTGTTGGACATCAGCATTGTGCATGGAGTATTCAATATATATCATCATCACAATGTATGTCTACTTGGTTGATATAAATCGAATCTCGCTCCTGCGATCTTTAATACAACCTCATTCTGAGATTCTATACTTTACGTGTATCACGAATACCTACTGCGTGTCAGGTGGACAATATTAATATATATCCATTTGCCCTTCCATTGCCCCCTCGATGTCTCTCCATCCTCCAAAACCTGGGAAAGAGCCTTAAGGGCATAGGCATCTTCGTACTCACGGCTCGTCGTCCACGGTGTTACAAATGGCCTCGTTGAGGTGTAGAGACTGCAAAACAGTGCTCGATAACCACATGAACAGAAAGATAAGAATAATTTGCAACAAAAGTGTCCGCCGCTTTCCGCGAACGCGACTTGTGTGCTGGAGAGGATGAGCCCGGAGCGGGCTTCGATGACCTTGGTGCTGCAGCCTTAACAGGGACTCTCCGGAAAGGGGGAGGAGGGGGGGGGCATCAAAGGGGCCATTGTGGTCGTGTTGGCCCTTGGGGCTGCTGTGGAATATGTAGTTGACCGGATGGCCTGGGGAGGGGGCGCTCTCACCCTCAACAACGCCATCATCACCCTCCCACTGTCACTTCACGATGTGACTTGGAAGTTCGCCACAAGTCCTTCCCTCCCTGTCAACCCAACATGCATACTCCTCATCGACCCTCATCTAGTCAGGCTAGGTTTCGCGGCATGTTTTTGACAACGTGTCCCAGTCCTGGCAAGTAGCGGGATCTCTAGCCCCGGGGAAAATGGGAAGGAGGGGAGCGGGAATTATCACCGTGTTTGAACATAAGCTGACTGCTTCTGTTAGTACCGGACGCGCCGCAAGGGGGAGTGAGTATAGAGTATTCCCATTGGCGAGAGTCAGCCGCACTCTCCGGCCCATCCCATCTGCCGACAAATTTGATTTAGCAGCCGAGCTGACAGTGCACATAGTAAAATGATACGCAGCCAAATATCACCAAGACAGCGTTCCAATAGCCTCCTCGTTTGTAGTTAGCACATGCAGTGCGAGGGAGGGAAGGAGTAAATCACATAGATGAGGCTGGGCCATTGTTGCTATTAGCCGTCGACCTCCAGACGTGGATCAGTTAGTTACAAACCGGAATCATTAACGTGTTCCATGGTTCACCGGTGGTATAAACAAATGCACAAGGGATGGAGCATGCGCGTGATAGCGTATTTAGTAAGTAGCTTTGTTGATATCACTGGGGGTTATGTGTATGGAAGACCATCGATCTCTGTAATGTTCATCCACGCACCAAGAACCCAAACGCCCCCAGGGGTTCTCCCCACAAACCGACAGAATGAATCGCTTTGGCTTCATCGCTCAACGGTTCGAGATCGGACTCTTCCATCCCCCCCCCCCCCCCCATTCTAGGCAATCTGATAGGCCTCTCGGTTCCCATATTCAACCCGCACCGGCTTTCATCGCCTGTCAATAATAACAAGAACATGTGTGTTCAATACCCGTGGGTATGTGCGTTTTTAAACAGAAACAAAAAAGAAAAAAAAGTGTAGCCGCCAATGCTAATAATAGTCATCGCTTTCTCTGTGAGAGGGGGAATGTGTCTTGTTTATCTAATCTTGTGCGCCGCGCCATACCATGCCATGCTCGTCAACCCGAAATCCAAACACCATAATAGGCCATCGAGAGGCCAAAAAGGGGCAAAAGGTATCAAAAGGGGGGTATTCAACTGAACTCGTGTGAAGCAATCCCATTCACCGCCTGGTAAAAATCAAGTCAAAACTCGCAACCCAACACCCAGATTCGATGGGGCTCAGGGGGTGATACAAAGGAAATGAAGGCTCTGGCAAAGTATGTCAGAGCCGCCGGTTTGTGCGAGAAGTTGTATGTACAATAAGAAGAAGATTGAGTGTGTCGAAACTTGTGAATGAGGAAATGGTTCCTCATGGCCTGTTGGAAGCCCAATCAGTCGAAAGGCTGGAATAGTCTTCACCTGCCGTGTGCGAAGCGATGCAAGCTACAGCTCAGAAACCGGAGTTGCCAATCGAGCCGAGCGGTGCGCCAAAGTTGCGAGTGTTTTTCAGCTTCAGGGGTATATCCGAGGGTTCATCATCCCCCAAAGAATTGGAGTCATGGCCCCCTTCAGCCGGTGCGTTTTCGGGTAGATCAGACTTCGTCTGCTCCCCAGCAGCCTCCATTGCGTTGTTTTTCAAGACAGTGGGTGTCGCGTCGTTAGAGTCAATCGAGTTTGTCAACTTGTCCGTGACACGCTGGAGGAAAATTTCATCCTTAGCCGGCATGTTGCGGAGCATCAAAGGCTCGGCCAGCGGACGGTCATCCTCACTGGGCTCAAAGAGCTGCCTGTCTTCCTCGTCGTCGGAGCCCTCCCCATCCCCCCGGATATTGGCTTCGGATACATGAGGAGCCCTAAGGCCTTCGGCAAACGTGGCATCTGTAGGACCCTGTACCGGGGTAGCAGCACCGGAGCTATCGGCAGTGTTGGGGACTATAGTTGACGCAGCTGTTGACAAGAGCGAAATGGAGTGGTTCGGAGTGTGCCCGGCGTGCATGGTAAGGCGTGCCTGCTCCGGTGCCCGCAGCGTCTTATGCGTGATCTCGGCTGTGGATGCTTTAGACTTGCTGCCGGCGGGAGAATCCGAGCTGGAACCCGTCGGTGATACCTTTTTGGAACTGCTCCCGTCGGTAAAGGTGGCTTTTTGGACGGCTGTGGACTTGAGGGGAATGCCTTCCAGGTGTGGGAGGATCTCCTGGACGTCGATGGAGGGGGCATGTTCCTGGCTAGGGGTTCCCGAGCCCCCAGATCCGTTTTGAGGTGACATGCTTTGCAAGCGAGGGTCGAGGGGCACGAAAGGATCGGATGCAGGCATTGTACGACCTGGAGGTACGGAGCCCGGCGAACCCGCCGCCGAAAATAGCTGGAATTTAACGGCCGGAATTCCGCCCCTTGAAGGGCTACCCAATCTCGCCGAAGCCTCGGAATACCCGCCCCTCGTGTCCGATGAGGTCTCACTCCGGCCAGTGCCGTGCTGCTCCAGCCGATTTCGAAGCTCTTGGTTCTCTTGCTCAAGTTGCCTGATTTTGTTTTGGTACTGCGCCTCCATCTCAGCCCAGACCAACCTCTCCTCGTCCATGATGGCTCGCTCTTCTTTGTAGATTTCTTCGGCTCGGCCTCGGTTGGCCTCAAGGTGTGCACGCTCGGCCTCCCAGTTTTCTAGCAACCTCCGGTTCTGTAGGGTCACGCGACGCAGCTGTAAATTCGTTTGTTCTGGAGACGATAGATCACCGAAGGGAGCGAGAGATGGCGATACGAGCCCCGAGCCAGCTTCGAGGATCTGGCTGCGGCTTGGGCTCATAGAACTCCTCTCTCTGGCACCGGAGGAACTCCGATGGGGAGAAAGATAACGTTCTTGATGGCGGTGTTCGTAGTTTTGGCGTGAGTGTTGTTCTAATGGCCGCGACTGACGCTGCTGAGGGCAGGATGTAGGTGGGTGCGAGGGAACGCCACCGGCGCCGTTAGTCGCCGCTAGGAACGAACGATGGTGGTTTTGGGATGCTAACGAAGCAAGCTGGGAGTCGTCGAAATACGATGCCTGGCTGACAGAACGCGGCAATGCCAGAGGCGAGATAACCGAGTATGGCGAGGCGCCGTTGACCAGTTTCGCATATGAGAGGGGATGCTCATTAGGGTCGGGTATGGCGCCTGATGGCAGGAAGGAATCGAGTGGTAATCTCGACATGGTGAGCGACATTTGTGCAGCTGCGACGAGGATCGCCGCACAACACTGAACAAGGCAGCTGGACCGTTGGGTTTTGGATTAGACGACGAGGTGTGGTTGCTGTTTTCGTGTTCCTAATAATCCCGGGATGCGGGAAGGATAATCGAGGCAGGAGGGACTGTGAGGTTCGAAGCTCCTAGTATATAGCAAGGCCGTGTCCAAGTTGGGGAGACTAAATTTCTGGGAAGGCAGGAGCGCCTTGACAGGTGATTTTGTTGGCACGGGTGACGAGGGCGGATGGTGGGTGGTGGTGCGGGTGCGTTGCGTCAAGCTCGCCGTGCGCTTTCATATGCCAGGGCCGGAATCGAGGGTTACAACGGGAATAGCCGTCGCTTCTGCCGGGAACCAGGGAGAGAAAAAGAACCGCTTTTGGGGGGGGGGGGAATCCGGTTATTTCGTTATGTATATCGTAAGTGCCGCGAGGTCTGACCCAAGGCAGCTGCGTTTCAAGGAAGGATACAGCAGCTGCTGTGAAGGCCAATATGGTTGGTGTGGGTTGTTGTTGATCAAGGTCGGGTAGGGTGCTGTCAAGCTGTGACATGCGACCAGGTCAGGTATATAAGACGAGGAGAGACGGGGAAAGGGAATTGGCGTTTCTCGGCTAATGATGTATTGGAAGGTTGATTGTGATTGGTATGAATCAGTTCTCCGTGATTCAAATGTAGCAGGTAGTCTCACCCGCTTGGATATAGCGTGGCTATAGAAACCCGACTGTTGGCGAATTTGGTAGCGGGAGAGAAAGAAAAAAAAAGAGATGAATCTTAAGGCTTTCTTGTTAGTAGCGGGACGTGGGAGTTGGGTCCTAGATCAATGGACCAAATCAATACACGTACCCACGACCTCTACTCTAGCTTTGCTTTGATCAATCTGATGATGTGAGTGAGGAGTGAGTGAGCGAGTGAGATCAGGTACTAGCGGTAGGCGGTAGGCGGTAGGCGTGGTAGGGTAGCAGTAGGCAGCTTGAATATTGATCTGCTGTCCGTACATGATGTATGTACGTATGTACGTACCTCTCTAGATGTATATCAATCAATTGTGGGTTCTGGCATCTGGGACCTTTTTTTAGGGAGAGCTCAAAGTTGGAGTCCTGGCGGGAAAAAGGGTCCTTCCCTGGTGAGAACCACAGAACACTACGCAGGGAACCCTCCTCCGGGCCCCCCTCCCCAGTCAGCCAGTACTTTTCCCCTTCCTCACCACATTGGGAACAATGCACAACACCCTTACTTTCACATCCGCTTTTGTATTCCCAAGGTATTCCCTTCCCCTGCCCCCGCGCCCGGCGATACCTGACTGTTACTTCAGGCAACCGACCATCCGCCACGTTGCTTAATTGCCCTACCCCGAGTTTCTTGTGTAATCTGCCAATGTACCAATCGAGCACTCACTGGAGCCGGCAGAGTTTGAGATCAACAACATATTGCAACCTACCCGTGCCTACCTTCCCCATGGCCATGGCAGTTCAGAATTCACCCAGTCAGTCACCCCCTCAGCGCTGGAC
The DNA here is from genome assembly GCA_039105305.1 of Apiospora arundinis. Lineage (NCBI taxonomy): Eukaryota > Fungi > Ascomycota > Sordariomycetes > Amphisphaeriales > Apiosporaceae > Apiospora > Apiospora arundinis. Next base: position 1,164,784 of record JAPCWZ010000002.1, on the reverse strand, counting down.
CCTTGATCATGGACTGTGTTGCACCGGCCTTTTTTATGGCCGGTTGGTTGGTCAGATAAACAAGTTGGCTGACAAGCTGAAAGGCTATTATCGTAGACAGGCAGGCGCCCTAGGCGTTTCGACATGTCTCAACGTTGTGTGGGCAAGGCTATAGTGGTGGCAGTATGTAGTAGGTATGCGTAATGTTAGGCATGCAAAGTAAGGTAAGCAGTAAGTATGCGTGTACCTGAAATGGCGGTGCTGCCATAGTCCATAGTCCATAGTTTGCTCGTCGCCTTCTTGACTTCCCGATGCACAACGTTAAGCAGGCGGTATATCCCTCCTCTATCCAGCCAGCCAGCCAGCCACTTGCAAGTCGCCCGCTTGCTAGCGACATGGACGTATGAGCCATGGCGTCTCTCCTCTGCCGCTGCGCTGACGCCCAACTTATCTTTAGATCTAACCTTTCCAGTCCAATCCATGATTTATTGCATGCGTGGCCGGCTGCCCACCACTGATATTTGTTCGCATTATGCGTGCCTGTGTCTACATATTGGTATATCATACAGTACATATCTTTTATCTTATTTCATGCAACGCAGTCCAGTATGGGTAGGCCATACCAGGCAAACGACTAAACAAAAGCAAGCAGCCAGCAGGGCTGTTTCACACGGGGACGGCCCGCGGGTTCTGACCAGCGACACCCCCCTGGTCATGGTGACGCGAGATTGGTTTGAAGGCCGGCCCAAGACCCCCCAATCAGACACACATCCCATTTAGGTCAATCAGTCAACTGCCCATTCCCCTTTTTGCTTGACATGAGGGACAGGAGGGACAGGAGGGACAAGAGGGGACAGGAGGAAGTGTGTGCCCCGGGCCTCAAACCCGATGACTTGGCTGCCATACTGATTGATCATGTTTGGCCTTCCTAATCCGTCGCGGGTTTAGTCATCGCATCGCCGCGGATCACGGGCGACAAGATGCGAGGGTGCGTTTCTGGTCCATCCTTACCTTATTAGCGGACAGATATGTCAGGGTCCTATGCGGCCCAAGGACCCTGAACGCATGTCCCTGGGCAGCTTACACAGCTGGACTCTTGGATCCTCCACTGGTTGATTGCATCTTCTACCTAAACAGGCTGCGCATATCACGGGTAAATAGGATCGGGTGAAGTCGTGGGTCCATTGGGGAATCTTGGCCCCCAATCCTACCACGAAGTTGTCGATTTCTCAATTTCGGTTGTCAGATTTTCCATAGTCACATGAGGCTCTTTGATTTCCCCTCGATGGATCTTGCTCGTTTTCCCATGGTAGCGGAGTCGGCTCCAGACAGAGGCTGGCCGAATCCCTGGTATGGAAGTCGGAGTCGGGTGCGAGCGCGCAGGACTTTCTTTGGGGGGTACCATGGGAGAGGGGACTGCTCCTTCGGCACTACCTCGCTGGCTACGTGGATCGCGGAGTCGAACGAATTAACCCACGCCAGCACTTCATGGACTCGCCATTTGCCACGTGCAGCAGCACATTCTGAAGGCGAAAGATGAAGAGGCGGAGTTGGAGTTGGAGAATTGGAGAATCTCCAGTCAACTAAATACTCCGTAGTCCTCATGGTACAACGACACCAAAGGTAAAGTATATATTATGAACGAGATGCCTGTCGCCTTTCCCATGCTGCCACATCCAGTAACCTTAGGTTGTTCCGTTTGTTTCTGGCGCTTTTCGCTGGGCGGAATCGTCGGCCGAAACATGGGATTTTCATCTTTGCAATACCGACGTATCCATCAATCCATCAATCCATCAAACTCGAAAACTAGACCAACCCCGACCCCGCATGTTGCAATGGTGGAGAGTCCTTCCTTGGCCTTTAACCGTTGCGCCATCTCACTTCTTCGAAATCTCACGATGGTTTCCCAATGCACCAGAATTGCTACTCCAAGAATGAGGTGGCTGGCTTCCCCTCGCTTCGGTGTGCCAGGTACTGGGGGACAGGGAAATTTCGGTAAACAAGAAATAAAAAATTCTTGCGCAGGTGATGCGCTGGCATACTCTGAATGTATCCACCTGGTCTGCCAGCCCAGCCCAAGCTAAGGTGGTTTGCAAGCTCACCGCAACGCTTTCCTTCGGTCAGGCCCTTTCGCGTCCAATACCCACCTCCACTTTGCAGGAGGAGTCACTCCAGAAGCAAACATTGTGAGAGAGAGAAGGGGAAAGAAGGCAAAGTATTCGTCCATCCTTTGTTGGGTTTCACCGTATTAAGCCCGGAGGGAAAAGGATCGGTGAGCCCACTACTCCGTACCAGACATAGTGTCGAGACAGCTTGTAGACTTAGCTGCGCGGGATTGGGCCTGGTCGCAATCGCCAAACTTCTCACTGGCGCCCGCCCGTCGTGGTTCCATCGTCGAGAAGGACCGAGCTGCGAGTTGTCGGTGCTATCGCGGGGCCCCGCATCTGCATCTTCTAGCTCGCTTCTAGAAGTCACTTATCGTGACTGCAGGGGGTCTTGAGCCAGTCTCGTCCGCCGTGAACAAACGCGTCGCAGCTTGTAGAAAAAGTTGCACGAAGGGAGGTCCAAGACCTCCGTGAAATCAGAGGAGAGGGTATTGGATATTGATCTGCGCGAGGCGCCAGACGAACACCTATGCCGATTCCCTTTTATCCCCGACCATGCCCAGTCCAGGGACACAGTTTCCATCTCAATTCGCGGCTCCCTAGTACGGCGAGAAGATCACCCTGCTAGAAGTCCCAGTAGCGCAGTGAGAGATTACCGCATCGGAGCTACCCCGTCTATTCCATATGTTGTTCGGGGTTCAGGGTAGCCCATACACTTCAGCTTGAGCTTGTGTAGCCCAGTCTACTACAATAGGAAGTAAGTAGTAGTATACCACTCCCGGGCAGCAACCTCCGCGGTAGCCCTAGGGGGCATTACACCACCACCGATGGATTCTAGGCGCCGTTCTCGCATGCATGTTAGATGCCTGCCTGTGCTTACCACGAGATACTGTAAATTGTCCGGCGATAATTTAGCAGCCAACCGACCCTGCTACTTTTGGGAACTTGCTTGGCCTCTCTCCCAGCGGAGTAGCGTGATGCCCATGCCTCCCTTGCTTGGCACGAACGATGTTGCATCTTATGACTTGCAACAGGGCAATACCAACGGATGGCAAGCGATGTTACCTTGGTGGTCGGTAGTCTTTTGTAGATCAAGTGTTGATTCACATGTCACGATCGCAAGGGTGGTTCCACCTCAACTCATCCAACTGTTCGTGTACAGTACAAGTACGGTTGATAAGCATATCACCGTAGTTTACTTGTTCCCCTTCTCAGAACTTAGATTCTAGCCCTTCCTATCAGACTTTGTGTTTCATATTGCAGATGAATGCTATTATCAGGCGGCGTGCTGTATGTATCACCCACTGAAGGTTTATTCCATAGCCCCTGGTGAGGTTAAAGGGGAAGCGGGCCGAAAGAGCTTGTACTTACACCTCGTTAGTTTTGATATGTTTGATATACTATAGTCCGCGATACATCGCGATGCATTGCACTAGCTTATGTTTTGTTGCGACAATCTGGGAATCTACCAACAACATCAGTATCCGTTCTTGGTGCACGAAGCGAGCAAATAAGGGGAACGTGGCCATGTGGGCGAGTTATCCCCATGTCTTGACCCTGGAAAATGTAGAGGTATACACGATAACTCCCTTATCGAGATATATACAACACCACCTGGCGGGCGCCAGTGTTGTCGTCGTAGCTATCATACCTGGGTGGGAGACATTTAGTCCCAGCCCAGTTACAGAGTGATAACCGTGAGATACAGTCTCGTGTGCTAACAGGATTCTATCTCTACGGTTAGGCGGCTACAGCTTTCCAATACGAATCTTCTATCATCCAAGATAGGCATCTGCTGATACCCATAGGTCCACCTGTTCACTAAACCGCGCTTGGGCAATTACGGTATCTTTCATATCTGATCTACTTTGCAGCGTACGAGGTGATGGGACATGGAACCCCACTAGCCTGAAGTTGAGCACTATATACTTCAGGGCGTTCGCGATGTCTATACAAGGGACATATAGGCCCCCCTACGTAACGAGATAGGACATGGAACAATTGTCGAAGACCCAGTGCTTGGCCGTCAACCAAGAGTCGGGCAAAAGGTGATGCATTAGGAAACGAAGGCCAATGGGCTTACGGGCCGGAGATAAAGCCAGCGCCCAAGGTCTGAATATCGTCCATATCCTACATCACGAAGCTAACAGTTCATAATCATAGCCTAAACAAACCGGCCAGCCCATGATCAGACAGAAAATTCATATGGGGCGGATGAGCGAGCGAACGACTTTGATCATTGGATTTTTGCGAAAGTGCCGCCGCGATGGGTCTTTTCCTACACATCGGCCATCTTCCGCAGACCCTAGAAGAAGGCCTCTCTCTAGCAATGGTTCGATGAGAAGTCATACGGCTTCCTCTCGCCGTGAGTGACCAGGTCTAGACTGAACGTACCGACCTCCACGGCACCTCGGCGGTATATCTCTGCAAGCAATGCGCATAAGTCAGACATACCACGGATTTTACTTACAAGCAACAGGTCGCCCTTTCCCCTAATACTGAAGGCTGCAAACCCACCTTCCCGATGGCTTCATTATAATGTGTGTTGTGTGGAAATCCAACATCTAGCTGATCAGCTGTGTCTGGTAGTTGACGCGACGTACATTGTGTCCCGCTCGCTCATCAGGCACACTGTCTTGGAGCCGCCGCATCTAGGGTATTGGGGCCACAACAGAGCCCAAGAGCCCAACGCCTCCTGAGCTTAAACTGAGCAAATTCACCGTATGCCTGACGTAGTATAATTAGACAAGCTTGTTTGGTCGTGCATAGAGAGTGAAGGATGACCGAAGATCATGGTTCAGACAATGGGGTGAAGACACAATGAGTTCTTACATGAGTGCTGTTGGTTTCCAAAAGTGGACGAGGCCAGAAATCCGACAAAACAACCACGTGCGTTGACTGGAGCATGGTTACAACGTGCAAGGGGTATGCCGCCTGTTGTATGATGACGCTGACCTGGGCATTACCACTGAAGTTTTCGGAAGCGCTGCCTTTAGGATCTCGTTAATCGACGTATAAGCAGGAGGGAGGGCAATGAACGCCATGAAGTCCGCGCGCTGAACTCTTCACATTCATTGAGCCCGTGGTTCTAGTCTCGTGGCATGTTCTTGTCTTTATCTAACGCGCTCACCATCTTGAACAACATCCTAGAGAATGACTGCCCGATATGCAGATGACATGGAGGCGATCTATTCTCCAGGACCAATTTCGTTGAAATTCGCGGAGACATGGCGAAGAATACGATCGAAACGGATACATATGGGGCAGCCATGCAAGAAGTCCCCGGCGAAGGTCAAGAAAGGAGGTGCTAGCCGCTCCAGCAGAAGCAGTAAACGCAATGCTGGAAACCTCGCTCCCACTGTGGCGCCAGTATCGATCAAACACACATCTGCCAGGGGGCATCCGACTGTAGGAGATGATGTGCTAATAACACTACACATGGACCGAGAACATAGCAGTGCCGCCCAAACGCGATATGTTTGTCTTGAGGCTGGTTGTGGTTGTGAAAATGAGAGAAGGGAGTGTCCGCAGTGAGGCGACACGAGGCACGACAAACTAACCCATACCATAATAATGACATCCCAGTAGATAAACATGCGATAACTAACTACCCTGGCGGCAAGGAAATAGCGATGATGCTTCTTTGCAGCGAGATGCCAGAGCATCGCTTTACCCCCGTAGAGCTTCCCCTAAAGGTTGGGTAGAAGATCAGGGGCCATCAACGTTGACTTACCCCTGATACATGAACTACAACACGTCAACCCAGTCTGTAAATGATACCATTTACCCTTTGGACAGTCTGCATATTGCAATGTATGCCACCTACGGAGTCATTGCCTGCTGGGCCTACAACGACTAGGTCCGCTGGTGAGCGAGGCCCGACTATGGCCGTTTGGAGTAATGATAGCACGGTCAAGTGGCGACGCCCAGCATACGGCAAGTGATGCGACATGCTGAAGACAAAAGATGCACTTCGGGTGGTGGATGTTATTCGTCGACTCGCTCTATGCAGTAAAATCAAGTGTGAAGCCTACCAACACGGCCAAGACTTGTCTATCTCCGTAGAGAGTTTCTCGTAACTTGCCATTAGAAGATGAAGGCTAATTGTGTCAGATCCAGATCCCGACCCCCAATAATTGCCGGTTGACCTATCTCCAAGCTGAAATCTCTCGCTGTTGACTCGAGCGTGCATTTACGGCGATATCTCAAAAGCAAAGAAATATCACGCGGGAAGCCTCTAGCAATAGGCTATCGTTTACCCAGCTCAGCGGTTGGGAGACTACATCCAGTTTTTGCACGTTATACGGACGCCCTGATATATCAAATATTACCGCCGCAACGCTGACCATGCAGAAGTAAGACACTCCCGAACGACCCGGGCTTAGCCATCGCACCTTTCGCTTGCACCCCTTGTCTGGTATGCAGTAGCCGACGAAGGATCGACAGTCCAGTATGCTCCTACCAGTCCCAGAGCTCTTGTGCCAGAGTGAACAAGTACTTCCTCGTAGACAAGACAAGAAGGTATCGTATACTCAATACCTGTGCTTTTACTAAACTGCCTAAGATGCGTAGGATTTGGCGCGCAGCGCGACGGCTGCAGTTCTTTCAAAGGCCTGTCAGAAATGATAGGACATTGATGGAAATGCCTAGAACCTAGTAACCGCATATTTGTTTGACTGATTGCGACCCATTATATACATTTGATAGGATATAACTGAGTTTTACCCCTTTTGTTGGCGACGGCGACATGGGCGATAATGTTGTCTAACCGCACAGTGCATCATGCCAGTATTTGGTTTCACTTGTTCATAAGTTCCAGTGACCGCCCGTCTCGTATAGCTGATGTATAAAACTCGACATGTAACGGCAGTATGTGGCTTAGTGAGCCGGCAAGGTAGATACGATCTTTAGGCCCCCAAGGCTCAGCTCCTTGGCATCCCAAAGTAACCCCTATCTCGGCCCCGAACTTGCTCCGAGTTGCTTATTGCGCAGTTGACTACCCAAAGCGTAGGCCTAATGGAATAGGAAGCAACTGTCACCGATCAACGTACCGCGCAAAGCACGTCTCATAAGTTGAATACTGAGCAGAGGGACCACCTACATCGGCGTTGACCACAGCGGGCTGTGAGACTGGGACGTTAGGGGCAATAGAGTTGGCCAGATTCCTATCCCTGCCGTGTCTATGCAATAATCATGGCCACCTGCTGGTTTATGAAATTGCTTGGTAACCATCATCTCCTTGCTGGGTTGGACATGCACCAACCAAAGTAGAAGAATATGCCGATATGTCTGGGCACGGAAGCATTCCGAGAACGGAAGTCTTTCCTAGTTTATGGGGTGTACATCACCCGTCTGATGGCCGGCTAGGTGACAGAATACACTCATTATCTTGCATATGAAAATGCGCCCATGACCGGAGTTTCTTTGGCACCACTGTGATCGGTAGTTAGTATCCATAATGGCCGGCTTTGCCGCGTGCCGCCGGTATCACACAGTAAAACACCGAGGCAACGGATACGGCGCTATATGACCATGGCGATTGACCCAGCTGATGGATTGGCGCCCTTGTCGATCAGGTAATGCAGATAATCTCACCCGTGAGGGAAGACCCCCAAGATAGAAGTCCACGGGTATGCAACAGTAACACTCGACTTGCCGGATTGGCTTGTATCGGGCTGTGAACTGCCTAGTAGTGGTGGTTTCATACCGATCTGGAAGGAGGACAGGCTGCGCAATCTGTATGGAGCGGCCGGCTGCTTGTCCAGATAGATAGATCTCTGGGCAACGACGCAGAATGCGCGCTGCGTAACAAACACGGTGTATACGCCAAGAAAAGGACACGTCGTCCGCGGTGCGGAAAGTGTAATGAATGAACCGCAAATGGGCTATCGTGTGCTCGTATCGAAAAATGGTAATTGACGACACGCCCGTCCCTCGGCTTGCTGGTCTCTCCCTCCGGTCCAAACAAAATAGATGCGCATTTGATTCACCGATCGCTGCGCACAAGGGAGGGCAGAGAGATGTAAGGATTCGTCATGCGCTCCTTCACGGTTTGCCTAAGCATTCCTTGGCGAGGCAGGCGAGGTTCCTTGCCGTGAAGCCAAGGCGCACATCATTGCTTCTGTGCGAGCTTGGCAGATGTGTTTCGAGTTCCGGACAGCCAGTTGGATGTAGAAGGGCGCGAGCGGCAGTATAGGGATGCCAAGACGGTGGGAAGAAACAGGCACGCTCATACACAGACACACGCCTCAAGCGCATCAGAAGGCGCGCTCTTGTCCCCCCTGGTGGTGTTTCCGTCGAGGTAACTTGAATGGCGAAATCCAAGACTGCCAAGGCGGCTCTACATTATGTTTGTCTCGAAGCTTGAGGAACGCAGGAGGGCCGGAATCCTGGTGTTCCGTCGATCACTTGCATTCATCAATCACCGAAAGACTCGTAGTCGGAGGCTTGGCAGGGACGGCAAAGAGACTCATGCGCCACTCATTGCTACGTACGCGAATGCCGATGAAGAACAGCATTGCTCTATGTACGGAGTACGTCTTCCTCTAACTGGATCGAGGGGGGGATGAAGTCCAGCGTATGACATATATTCTAGAAACGGCCAACTTTCTAATAGTAACTCCCCGATTCATGTCCTTGCGTGGGAGGGAGCCTCCAGACGACCTGGTAGGCGGAAGGCTCTCGGCCAAGCACACGTTTGGTGCCACATGACATGTCAACGGAGGCGTGACGGGAGAGGCTTCGGTCAGGGTTGGTATCGGCGGCGGCCTTGAAGCTTAGTACATACTGAATTGCGGACACCATGACTCAAGGTGATGCGCTTCTCAGTCAGCCTTTCGACGCATGCAAATGCACCTGCACTGCTTAATTTCACCGCTGCTAGTTAATAAGATAGGGTTAGTGTTGTCTGCAGCGCGTGAGCAGAGAGGGCGAGATATTGAGCATGTATGTATATTCACCGCTGTTCGATATCGATTGTTTTGATTCGTTTTGCTGGGCGCTGCTGCTGAATCTGAATGAATAGACCAGTTGAGGCAGGTAGGTAACCTTAGTTGCCTACATGTAGATAGGTAAGTATTCGATACATGCAAGAAGGCCGCGACCAATTGCGCCAGACGGCTGTCCAAACCCTGCGCTGTTTCATAGGCCCGAGGCGGCGATGAGATGAGAGCAACGGATAAATTTGGGCAACACTGCTGAACACAAATTACAATGCTGCCGCTCCGCTCATGCTTCTGATCTGGCGAATCGTCGGGCTTGGGGTCTGGGCCTTTTTCGACGTGGGAAACCTGGAATGAGACGAGACACACCCGCCGATCTCTGTCCTCAGCCAAGAGCCTCCAATTAGGCTCGCTGCCTCGCCAAGACGACTTGGTCAACCTTGATTGATCCTGCCATATCATGGCCATTGCAATAAATGATGGCGAAATTATCGTGCAACGTGCGTGTTTGGCAGTCGGGGAGCAAGCACACACATTCCCACACATTCCCTGCCAACGCGGGTTTTGCCAAGACGGCCAGCGACATCGTCCGTTCCCCAGCTTCCCCCAGGAAACGCGAATGCGATCGCAGCAGCCACTTCCCGCGAAACCCCAACCCCCCCCGGTCTAATGCCAGAGCAAGCAAGCGCAGCTCCAGGTTGCAGATCACGAGACCAGTTGCTGAACCACGAGGAATGTGATCTGAACTGGATGATTTGGGGCAGCTGCATGAGCCACTGCTTTTTTTGCTCTTGGGTTGGGAGTGCGTGGGGGTCATCTGTAGGTACTCGAAGAACTGTACTGCGTACTCACTGCAAACAAACAAAAAGAGGCGTCAAGTGACTGGCTGACTGACGACGACCAACCATCCTCAAGAGTCAAGACCACGGCTTACCCTTTTCGTTCAAACCGACTCGCGCCGGGCGAATGGCATCTTTTCCAAGACTTGGCCTTTTCTTCGCTTTCAGGGGTCGTACGAGAGACACCTGTGTTGTGTGCACCAATTCAACTGGCGAAGAATGCGGCAGCAATTCGGCAAGACAGTCGCAACGATAGTAGGTAGTTAACCTACGTGTAGAGCCAGAAAGAAGCAAGCCTGACGAGAGTAAATTGGATCGCTGCCAAATTGTGGTTTCTATTCTGGGTCAGCTCGACCACGGGAGCCAATGAGAAAGTGCCATTACTGATGGTTGCAACCAAAAAGCTAATGCTGCCATGTCATGCAGAACCAGCTATACTGCTGTATACTGTATGTATACTGAAGCCATGCCGTAAGGCAGAGTAGCATATGGCATGGAGTTAATTGTCGGTGTGAATACTTTCTCGCATTGTGCTCCAACGAAATCCATCCGAGTAAATTAACAGACTCAGGTATGAATACCTCACCCACTGACTGGGCTGGCCATGGCAAGACACACCCATGAATGAGCATGAGATGTCCAAAGGTAGCCGAGGTTGCCTTTTCTTGCTCGGGTGCCATGCGCCAAACTCGGGCTATTGGTTTGCGCGAACGGGCATCCAGACGTTATCTCCAATGTGGACTACAATACTAGGTTGCTGGTAGTACAGCTAGACTCCCCTCGACTCCCTACCCTAGAGGCTAGGTAGAGCCATCAGACAGGCAGCGTGGTATGGTTACATATGTGGTGGTATCATAGCCGGTCCACAAGATCGCGAAGGGAGCTAGCCTTAGTCCCCTGATGTTGCGCCCTCAATATCTGGCGTTTGATTGGTATGGCTATGGAGGTCGAAATTACGCTTTTTTCCCAGACTTACGAGATCCAGCGCGCTCCAAAAGAGAGAGAGCCAAGGCGCCCTAGCTGCTGCCCCCCTAGCCCCCCTAGCCCCCCCCCAGTGGACAAATGATGCAATCGCGATTGCCCTCGATTATCAGCGTGAGTGTCTGCAGCGAGCTCGGAAGCGCGTCCAGACGTTGTGCCAACCAAGAACTTACGAGCAGATGCCATCTCAGGTGCCATCTCAGGGTCGTGAGGTTGTATTTGCCTGATAGAGGCCGAAGGACCGGCTCTAACCCCCCACCTAACCCTTCCGAATGACGCAGGACCAGACCATCCTATCCATGCCATCTTAAGTTGACTCCGACAGGGGGGGTACTGGCAGCATCCACAGTATCGTCAGACGGCACCCCGTTTTTATCCTCTCTGTCCAGTATCCGTTAAGGAAACATTCGGCAGGGACTCTGGGCGAAACGGCCCTGATATCAAGTATTAATAACGAGGTTTAGCAAGTCCGCGGTATCGCGTCCACTCAACACGGCGAACCAAGGAGAAGCAAGATAGGATCAAGTAAATTGTACGTTCGATATATGAACTAATAATAACCTAACCTTGTTCATTCCTGTACACACAGAGTACGATCGACGGATTTCCATCGGTCTACGAAGCTAGGTAGTAGGTAGGCAGGCAGGCATTGGGCTCTGGCGTCTGGGCATTGTACGTTTGGTAAGTAAGTAAGTAAGTAAGTAGGTGTGCTACGGTATGCCTGGGAGGTATCCATCCATCCATCATGCTTTTGTCAGTGTGCGACAGAATCCTCTGCCGGACTTTGACAAGACACACTCAACACAAACGCACACACACAAGAGCAACAAACAGGTTCAAACATTTCATACAGCAAGCCAAGCCCGACGCACAGATGGAAGGAAAGACAATTTCTCTCATCTCTCACAATATATGCAGCTTCTAAGGCTAAGTGCGGACATGCGTGCTTGCCAAGCCGTATAAGTGCCCGCCAAGCGCCAGTGGTTGTCAATGAAACGGTCTTGGTATCGTCAATACATAGTATGGGCGCTCTTGGACTGTTGATTGCAATTAACATTTCCCACTCAGCAGTTCGAGCTACCTCCGACCACCAAGGCCGGCAATTGCCAGGATCGCCATACCGGGGTTCTTGGCGCTCTGGACGAGAAAAGAAAAGAAGTGGAAGAATGTTTGCCAAGGCTGCCATGCAGGAACTGAAATGCATTGTCGAATCCAACAGTGTCTGATGATTGTCATATTGATTATCGTATTCTCCTTCTCCTTCTCCTCCTTCTTGGTCCAGCGAGCGAGCGCGGTCGGTCTCTCGGACATGAGTCTCCAAAATGCTGCTCCGTCCTCCTTGGTAAGGTAGGAAGGGCAGGACCGAATACTCGGCATGATTAACCGGGACAGGGGGCCTGTATATTACCATTCCCAGCCCTTTTTCCTCCAGGGCTAGAGGGACCATAGTCGCCAACCGTTTTTGATACGCCGAGGGCCTGCAACGCCCATCCCGCCATTCAGACCGCAGGTCCATCGTGAAAACGGAAAGACTATTATTATGCTTGCATACTTATCATGGACTGAAAATCGCTCACCGAATGCAAAATCCACCCCGAGTGTGGCTCGCACTGTTATCCACTGGGAGATAGATCCATTTAAGATAGGCATTATATTAAAGCATTGGAAGTAATTTACACCCTCCCCCCCGATTGTTGGGTACGGAGCACGAATGAATATGCTCGTGGAGGCTGCATAAGCATCGGTCTCACTTCTTCTCTGTAAGTAGGCACGGTAGGGTAGTGCAGGCTGCGTGCTCCGTACTCTGCTCCGAGTGAGTTAGATTCCTGAGTGAAGGTGAGTTGGAACTTGGGTGTGTTGAGAGGTGGCCCAGAAAGTCTTGGCTTGACTCTGACTTTTTGCCAAGCAAGTTCCCTCTGGCGGGCCTATCTCGAGCCGGAATCGTGTGCATGCAGAGACCATACTACTAGTATGAAGGACTCGGAGGAGGAGGTAGAAACATTTGGTAGGGTGGTAGGCTCTGGCTCCTGGCACTTGGCAATGTGGTACCCAGCTCTTGCGGCTATGGGATGGACGGTCGATGGGGCCCTCTCCTGTTGTCAAAAAAAATAATACCGCCGAAACTTGGGCCCTCGCGAGAAACAAAGACAGGCAAGCCTACAAGCCTACTACTGTACAAGCCTCCCCCTGCCCTCGCATCGTCGAAAACAATCTCTTTTCCCGTTGCGGCAAGTCAATCCTCGAAGCGCCCACCACCATCCGGCCTCTGCACTTGGGGCCCCAAACTTGGCATCGCGCGCCATTCGCTCCCGTGGCTGTCCAATCTGCACCCACCAAGAAGCACACACAGCGCACACACACAGTATGTAGGTAGGTATGTACCTACATCCATATCCATATTCATAACCTTTTTGTGTAACCTCCACATTGGCATGGCATTGTCATTGCCAATTGGCCGTGAACCCTTATTGATACAGTGTATGTAAGGTAAGATCTGAGTATGTATCGAATACTTGTCGACCATGTCCATGTCCATGTCCGTGTCCATCATGTCTCTCTCTCTCTCTCTCTCTTTCTCTCTCGCGTCTCAATCTTCCAGCCTGTTGACACATGCAGTTTGGCTACGCTTCGTCTTGCCCTTCCATGACATCCGGACAGGCTGTGTGCCACGTACGTACAATGTATCTGATCTCACATCACATCCTACGGTAGATTATTACCTACAGCCATTACATTACATATTACATATTCGCGTGCCTCGAGATGTTTGCCCTCTGGGAGGTCTAGGGTTTAACACACTAGACCCTCCTTCGATGGACTGCATCTGCAATGCCCATGTCGTATTATCCTGGGCACTATGCTCCAGCACTCACTCACTCCATCCCACTTACACGCATATGTAACGCTAGTTGACATCGTCCCCGCTTCATCGAAGAAGGACCCCCAGACGAACAAGTTTAGCGCAGGTTGTCCTGCAGCTCATATTGGCATTGCTCCGAGTAATACCAACTTGCTTACCGAGTATGTACTCGAGGGACATACCTACACACTTGAAGCTTAGTTCGACGGGGTGTGGGTTGAAAGGACAAGAGTAGCAGTGGCAGTGGCCGTAGCCGTAGTACTGTATGTAGGTAGATGTAGAGCCGAGTAGAGTAGAGTAGAGTAGAATAGGTAGGGAGTGTGTGTTTAGTGTGACCGTGAAGAAGTGTGTCCGTCCCTATGCTATCTACTACTCTAACTGTACCTACTCTATTTTTTCTTTTCCCTTCTCTACTTGTCTCAAGTTTATAACAGCACTGCTCCCCTCCCTCAAGACATACCGTCCTTGAATTGCCTCTTATCTTGTTTTCCGGATTTTGATTATCGATTCTGCCCGTCCTGCTGTCGCCTTGGCGCGAAGATCTTGGCTCTGGGCATTATACCAAAGCAGGGCTACACAGCAGTATATGCCCCTCCTCCCCTCTCTACTTGCTCCTTGGTATCCGGCCCCCCCAGGACACGACTGGACTTACACAACTTTACCTAAGATTTAGTACTGGCGCAGACCAACCTGCTGCTGCTTGACGCTGCACCGAACATTCGAAAGAAAAAGCCAAGAAAAGGGGCTTTGCCAACATTGCCGGAGTGGTGTATAATCCTCCAGTTGTCGAACCAGTCTACCAGTCTACCAGTCTGCCCAGGCACCGTCTTAATCATAATTACACGAGTCGTCACTGCTCATCCCCATTCGACTTGGGCCGCTTGGCATCACTATTGCTCGACTTTTTTCTTTCTCACCCAAAAGGGTCCCTTCCCCTCGACCGGCCTGATTCTACATACAAAAGAGGGTGGTGGTCTGTCCCCTCACACTCTCTTACCCGACATCTTCGGCAGCCCCGAACCGAACGTTTGGAACGAACTCGACGGACAACTGCGGATTATTCATTATTCTCGATCTATCTCTCCTGTCGAAAGTCTCGCTACCACCACGCACTACGACCCTGTTACTTTTTGCCCGCCCATCACCTCAGTTGGCTCCGGGCGATCCATGGTTCAAGCATAAGGTTCCACGGTCTCGATCCCTTCCCACCCTTGGTTTGGGCCTTGCAGGGATTCCCAATTGCAACTTTTGGTGTTCGTCCGCAACCATCTACCATAGCGACCATCAACTTTGTTACTGTCTCCAGACGGTATTCGGAAATCTGGACCTGAACCTGAACCTGTACCTGTTCTGAGTAAGAAAGAGGACCTTGGGGGGATTTTGTTCCTTCCATTGGAGTACGAACGACTTTTTCTTTCTAGTCGCCTTCCATCTTCTTTCTCGACCTTTTTTTTCTTCTCTTCCCAACCTTGCAGCAGCTGCAGCCGGTCCAATCGGGCCTGTTAGACGGATTTCACGATGGCCACCCCTCGAACCATGGTGGCTGTTCCTCCCGTGCAGCACCCCTCCCACACACTTCCAGCAACGGCAAGCAGCGCTGTCACTGGTGCTGGTGCTGGTACTGGTACCAATGGAAACAGGGCCGCCCCTCCTCCGACGCCGAGAAGCCGAATCTCGTCATCATCAGCTGCTACCACAATAGGTATGTATTTTCCCGGTCCTCTTTTCCTTGTCCTGGCAATCGCATGTTTGATCTCTTGTTTCTGGGGCCCCCTTGTGCCCTTGGTTTTGCTTATCTAGCTAGTTACGTAGCATGTCATGTTTGAACGATTCAAGTTCGGTTATTAATAATGCATCGGGAACCACAGACAATGACGGCCTTTTGACCCCGTCGCCCTCTCAGTCTCATTTTACCTGCGATCCTATTCCCATCCTGCAACCACCGCAAAGCCACGCGGCAGCACCAGGTTCTTCCAATAATAGCAGCCCTGCACTTTCTTCGTCGCCACGCCGTTACCCTACAGATCTGACCGGTCCTATCCCCGAAGAGGACGATGAAACCGAGAGCGAGTCGGCAAACGAGCCAATCACCCCTGTAAGCGGCCGACAGTCGCGAGAATTCCAGACCCTGTTGGATCTGCCAAACAGCGACCAACCGCAAATTGTCGAATCTGAGCTCACCACTTCCCCGGATCTGGCTGAGGACTCTACCACTACTCCCACTACTGCTACTGCCGCTGGCGATAGCACCACTGCTGCCATCTCCCCCAGCGCTACCACTGGCTTTGCGCACAAGGAAAAGTCCATTTTCCCGGCAGCACCAGGCTACAGAAAACCGCCGCCTTTAGTGGTGGAAACCGCAGCGACCCCACCACAGACGCCCCAGCAGCACGACTTAAACAGCAGCAGTGCAACCAGTGCAACCGCCGCTGGGTCTGGGCAGCTGATTGAATCCCAATCCCCTAAAACCACTAAATCCCTCACCCTTACAGCAGCCAATAATTCCACCTGCAGCGCTACCAGCCCCGATCCCACCTCAAAGTTCAGCCAAGACACGCCCACCTCGACGTCACCCCCGTCGGATTATTCGCCCACCACCTCCAATCGCACATCTTCTGTTTCCCAGTACCTGTACCAGCAACCCTCCAACACACAACAACAACAACAATACCAAAACGAACACCCTTCAGAGGCCTCGCCGCCTCCGAGAAGACCCTCGCTCGGCAACCTCTCTCTTAGAGCCTCTCAGTCATTCCTTGGTATCGGCAACAAGATGACTTCCTTATTCCGGCGTTCCGCCTCCAACGTCACCGAGGGTAACACTATGGAGTTCCGCGAGCCCGTCTACCAGAATGGCACTGCCGTGCAGGAGAGCAATGCCTCCAATGCGTCAACCAAGGCTACTCCCAGCAGTCGTCGCTTCTCGTTCCACCCTTCCCGGCCCGAAACACGCTCCAATAGCCCTCCCTCGCCGCCCGAGTCAGAATCAAAGGGCAAGGTTGCCCAGCCCCTTGTTCCCTCGTCTAGTGATTTCCTGGAGAACAACAAGAAGAAGTCCCACACTGGTTTCTCTTTGCGCTCCAAAGTGAACTTTGTCGGCGGTCCTCGGAAAGAACCCCGTCGCACGCGCAGCGTCGAGCGCATGAAGAAGACCCAAGAACACCTCGACCTCACACGGCAACCATGGGCTCTGATTCCCGATGCCGGGACAGGCATGAAGGCACGTCGGTTGAGTCTGAGTCTTCCCGATGACTTTACCGTCGACGTGGCCGAACTGCTCAAAGAGTTCGAGTACCAGCACAAGCTGCTTGGCCGCCACGGCAAGCACCTTGGCAAGGGTGCCACGTCCAAGGTCACGTTGATGGCGCGCAAAGGCACGCCTGGTGAGCTTTATGCCGTCAAGGAATTCCGCAGCAAGCGCAATGCGGAATCCGAGAAGGACTATGAGAAGAAGATCAAGTCCGAGTTCAGCATTGCCAAGAGTCTTCACCACCCCAACATTGTCGAGACTGTTCGACTGTGCACCGACCACGGCCGATGGAATCACGTTATGGAGTACTGTTCCGAGGGCGACTTGTTCAGCCTTGTCTCTAAGAAGTACCTGCAGGAAGAAGGACGCGAGGTGGATCGTCATTGCTTATTCAAGCAGCTCTGCCAGGGTGTCTTTTACTTGCACTCGAACGGCATTGCCCACCGTGATATTAAGCTCGAGAACTTGTTAATTAGCAAGGATAGCAAGCTGAAGATCACCGACTTTGGTGTCTCGGAGGTATTTTCAGGCATCCATCCCGGTTTGAGGGAAGCTGGTGGCCAGTGTGGTCAAGGCATGAACGGCGATATTCGACTCTGCAAGCCTGGCATCTGCGGAAGTCTGCCCTATATTGCACCCGAAGTCCTCAGCAAGCAACGAGATTACGACCCCCGCCCGTTGGATGTTTGGAGCTCTGCTATTGTCATGATCTACCTGATTTTCGGCGCCAACATCTGGGAGAAGGCCGAGTGGCAGAACGACTCGAAGACAGCAGGCCAATACAACAAGCTCGTTCAAGCATACGAGAGGTACAACGCCCGAATTGCGAAAGATCCCGAGGGTGAGAAGACCAAGGATGCGCTGCCTCACCTCGACGCTTTTGACTACTGCGTCAAGCCTTTGGCTCTTCGGCGCCTGTTGCTGAGGATGCTCAACCCGGACCCGGAGAAGCGCTGGAGCATGGCCGAGGTAGTGACGTCGCGGTGGTTTAAGACGATCGAGTGTTGCCAGCTGGATAGCTACGACGATCCGGTCAAGTTCATCGACGCGTCCAAGAAGAACGCGACCATCAGCACGGCAGGCAAGATCTACTGCCACAACCACCTGCCTCCGCAAAACCACGGACACGGGCTGCCTCCGATGCCAGGTAAAGCAGGGTACTAGAAGAAACTGCTTCAGGCTAATCACGACATTTTGCATTTTCTCTCTCTTCCCCCTTTTCGCCATGAAGGCATACGATAAGTTGGTGTGGGCTTTTGAGTCATGTCTATTTAGTCTTGAGACAATCGGCATAGATTGGCGTTACGGTATTCATTTGCATGACACGGAAGGGTTATTTGCGATTTGGGGGGTATTTTCTTTGGTTTTCATTCATTATAGAACTGGCGAGTTCATGTCTTCTTCTCCTATACCCCATCGACTTTCTAGTGTTGAAGACTGCGAAGGGTCGAGCAAAGATGTTTTCCCCCATCCACTACACCGCGTACATAATCATTCACCCCCTTTTCCCCCCTCGAGAGTTGCCATCTGCACTGCTATTCTGGAGCGAACACCAGAGGCGTAGGGGTTGCGATGCATGCCTTATTTGTCCTACTTGTTGAGACGATGGCGTGGAGTAGAAACGCACCGGTACAGACGCCAAAAAGGTGCGCGGTCAAAAAAGAGTTGATGGGCAGACGGCTTACAGAAGTTTGTTGGCAGCTGTTCCTCCGACACGGCGCGGAGGATACTCGGGCTTGATACCCAGCTACAATTGCATGGTAGAGGCCAAGCCATGAGACGATGTGCTGATGGGGTGTGTGGCTCTAGATTAGCAGATAGAGACCGACTCGATTGGCACTCACGCCACTAATAATACAAAGAAAGAACGTTTTCAAAATCAAGATATCAATCATATCATGCGTCATCCACGGTCCGCGGTAGACCGTAGACCATGGCTCAAACGATTGTGTCCAGCCTCTTCGGCACGGTTTTCCATATTGGTCTGTCTCCTCTCCCAGGGATTTGGAGCGACCAACGCCGATGGGCTGGGATCTGGGTCACTAGCGCGCCTGCAGCTCATCGAAATGGGATGCATCTGATATTTTGATTAGAAGGGGGTCGAATACTGACTGTACGTGGTATGTAGTAGTAGTCAGGTAGTGAGTGGTAGCTGTCGGAAATAATCCTACTACTACACACCAACTACGCGGTCCATACTGTAAGTGTGCATCGATAGTGGTTTGGGGCACACCACATCGAGTCAGCTAAAAGTCTCGATGCTCTGTTGGTTGCCTCTTACCGTCGGTTTAGTGGCTACCAGTGTGAACCATCTGGGTCGCCGGGCTGGCTGGATGGCACTTTTCGGCTACTGCGTTGATGACCACCCAGCTCGTTCCTCTTCCTTCTCCTTGATCTGATCCTTCGTTTCGTCTATTTCGTCTAGGTTGGGTCATATGTGTCGTATGCTATTGGCATCTATATACATATACAGCCAGACCGGTACTTTCTCACGGGTTGTCAGATATCACAAAAGCCCCCATCCCAATTTCTCTTTCTGCTCTCCAAGTGTTTTTTCTTGAACGGATGAAAATGGTGATGATCTCAACCCTCCCCTCCCTCTTCTAGTATCTCCATGCCTCCCATGCCTCCCATCCCTCCTTCGCTCTTTTGGACGTATCAAAGCGCGAGGGGGCGGAAGAACAAGCCTTTTAGGGGCATGCATCATGCGTGCCCTATAAAATAGTTCGGTACGCCGCGTGCCCGCACGTACTGGTGCCGTTCATCGTTCAGCCCAGTCAGTCTCAGCGGTGCAGACCGACCGACGAAACGGAGACCGACATACATAAGGCTTCTACAATTTGGGTATACCGTATCACAAGTTACAAATAGTCTGATTGTGGCCAACTACTTCACGCGCGGAAATGCATATCTTTGTTGATAAGCCAGTCATAGTCATCCAAGGTCACCAGCATGGCAGCATCCACTGCTGGCCCCATCCATATCCGGCCCTCGCACCTCGCTCGCCCCTGCTAATTCCCGTAGAACATATCCGGAATATTCGATGCTTGCTTACAGCTTACCCCCCCCCCTGACATAACACACACACACACACACACCTCTCTGCACATCTTATGCTTGCAGCTTCCCTATCCTTAGTATGCTACCCTCCCTCCCCTTCTCCTGCATAATGCGCCATTAAAGCGGGGAAGGAGGAGACTTGGCACTCACCGTCTTTTGTTGCTTGGCTCTGCACTCCATGTTTCCCTTCCTCCTCGGTAAGCCGATTGGAAGAAAGAACATGACGACGCCGTGCTTGGGGAGATCCTGTGGCGTCGTGTGCCTTCTTTCGGGTTTGCTGTCGTGCTACCGCAACCAAACCAAACCAAACCAAACCAGATAGATGAATGGAAGGATTATCACTTTGCTGGCACATGGAAAAAAAGAAGCTTTTTTTTGTGTCGGGTTCGCTCACCACCACATCATCGTCTTCCGTCACCACCACCCACCCCTCCCCTCCCCTCCCCAAATGCCCGCCTGGCCCCCCTTCTCGGTACATGTTGAGTGGTTGCCAGAACTGCGGGATGGGGTAGTATATTCAATATGAGGGATTTCGGACAGCCATTCATTCCTGTTCCATCAACATCAACCAAGCAAGCATGACAGGCAAGCAACAACACCTGGGGGTTCATCCATGAAAAGAGGAAGGTTGGTCGGTCGTCTCTTTCGGACAAGTTCGTCGCTGTTGTTCAAGGCTAGCGCCAAGCCTGCGGGCTGTTGATTCGTGCCCGCAGCTGAAGCCCCGGCAAAGGAACCAGCCGGTGAGAGAAAGCACACTGCTTGGTGGCTGCTGCATCGGTCTTTTCATCGCTGTTCTGTTCTTTCTTGTCTTACCCCTACTACGGAGGCGGCGGAGAAAGGGGTCGATCAGCAGCACCTCTTACTACAACTGCAGTACTACTTACTACAGATGCAATAGTGGCGGTCGTCGTGGTGGTCGTCTAGGTGGGGGATCAATCAGCCAGCCCATGCCGTCAGCTCCTGACCATTCTGCAATGGGAAAGCCAGAGAAGCTTGTTGAAGCTTGTTTTTGCACCCACGGCGTGCTAGGCATGCAAGCATTACTTACTACCTGGTCTATGTTCCTGGTACCTCGCTGACCTGTTGCTGGTATTGTTGTTGTTATTGT
Source organism: Apiospora arundinis (assembly GCA_039105305.1). Taxonomy (NCBI): domain Eukaryota; kingdom Fungi; phylum Ascomycota; class Sordariomycetes; order Amphisphaeriales; family Apiosporaceae; genus Apiospora; species Apiospora arundinis. The sequence goes on along the minus strand of JAPCWZ010000002.1, from coordinate 1,143,661 downwards.
TGCTGGAAGAAGAGAAGGGTAGGGAGCCTCGTCGTCGTTACGACGCCAGCCAGCCAGTGTGTGAATGTGTCGTGTGCTCCATTTGGGGTCTGATGTATGCACCTAACGTATAATGTCCACTCCTTGACATACATGCATACGTACATACAGACATACGTGCATACTTATCGTTGTTACACGTGTATGCAGAGAGGGAAGGGAGCGGCAGAGCTGTGCTTCTTCTTCTTCTTCTTCTTTACCTATACCCTGGTTGGAAAGTGCGCATTGCTCAATGCCTGCATAAGGTGTGCCACGTTCCCCACGGGTTATGCCGCACAGTATATCCGATCTTGGAGAGACCGGGCACATGCGCCCCCGTGTTGGTCGAGACGGTGGCCAGCCAGACGACGACGATAACACAAGAGAGGACAGAAATAGCCGCCGTAAGCATTCCCGGCTGCCGGCACAGCCGAGTTTTCCCATGGCACCAGAAAGGAGGTATTAGAAAAATAGTGCTGATGCTGATCTAAGAGAGATATACCCACTTCCCCATCTGCATGTGTCAGTTGTCAGCCTCATTTTCCCAATGTGAGTCAAAATGAACGCTCGTCCGCCCGTCATCTGCGGTAAACCGACGTTGGGAAGTTGTCTCTCTCGAGTGACCCCCAAATTTGGGTATTTGGGTATTGCCGCCCACCGATGGCGGGCATGGCGTTTTTATGGCTTGGCTGCAGTTGCAGAGGTCACGCGACTCGATAAAAAATTTACCCTCTGAAATCGCTTCGCTACGCCCTGCCGCCCCCCAAGGCCAGCTTACGTCCAAGCTAGCAGCAGCAGCTCTCTCTGTGTGTATGCGCCGCATGCAGCAAGCACCAAGACTTCTTTAGGCACGCCCGCAGATTGTCTGGGCAGGAACTCGCAGCTTGCGCTGGTGGCCAGTCGTTTCACCATGTGCTCTGGCTCGTCTCCATGACTGGACCGGGGCGCCCTCGTCCGTGGGTTCTTGGAAGTTCACGATGGCTTCATCTGCCCCCTCCTCCATTGCTCGCTCGATCTGAACCCTAAAGGGCATCACCGGGCATAAGATGACATGGCGAATACGACGAAGGCGCACGCTCCAAAGACGAGCCTAGGCCACGATCACGATGCATGTTGGCTTTCTTGGCTTACTTGAGGTGTCCGTCTGAGTGTTGCAACATGACGAGAGGGGGGAATGCCATCGGTCAGTAGGCATTTGCGCACTCGCTCCCTCGCGTAAGCCTTACTCGGGGTTTGAAGAGGAGGCGTGTGGGGGAGCTCACCAGGATAGCATTCTTTCCATGACTCTACTTCTTTCGTAATACTGCCCATCATGGTGATAGCTACTCCACGTAGGGCGGCCGGGCGTCTTGGGGGTCATCGATGGCTAACGACACAGCTCGTATCGTGTACTTCGGATGCCCGTTGCCGTTTACAGACACCCAAGTCGTGAGGTATTGGGCTCCAGTCAACAGTCATCCACCACCTACGATGCTCTAGCTCCATCTGTGTTAGCAACAACGTGTCCGCACACATTCCGTTTGTACATCGCCAAGTGACTGCTTTGGGTTTGAACATCTTCTCGGTCGTCTAAAATGGCGATTCCAAGGCGACCAAAACTTCGTCTTGGGGAGCACAGAGCCAGCTTCCCTTGGTAGATGACGATTGCCCCTTTCCAGTCAACAGTTGACTGATAACAATGTGGCCTTACAATAATTTATACGATTTACCTTTGATGGAAGTATCACAATAAGAAATAATATGACAATACGTTACAACTACAGACTATTATGGACATCAGTATAATACATAGATATGAATATGTAGCGCTGAGAGCATTCTACAGGCAGCTATGTCACTCGAGTACGATAGGCGAAGGAAGTCTTGATAGTTTCGCCGGTTCAGTATCTCCCAGAGCCCAGTTTACTATGAACATCGGCTCATGTCTGACACTACTTCTTCCCCAAGAATGTCAAGGCGGCAGCCGCATACCCATCTATTCCCATTTGCAATGTCGGCATGATGGCCGGCGCAAAGAGCGCCGAGTGGTTGGACGGAATACTCTCCGCCAGCGTTCCCCGGCTCTCCGCCTCGTCCCAGGCCGCCCCGTCCACCCCGCCGTACATGAAGAAGCAATACGGCTTCCCCACGGCGGTAGCCAGGATGCTGAAGTCCTCGCTAGCGGCGAATCTCGGGATATCCCTATCGTACCAGCAGCAGTTCGAATGATGCGTATCGTCTGCTTCCCCTTTCCCTTCCCCCTCTCCCTTCTCCTTCCTCACCATTACCTGCTTCTTCCCATTCCCCTCTCCAAAGTGCGCCGCAAACGTCTCCTCCACCCTCGCCGTGACCTCGTCGTCATTGATCGTCAACGGGAACGCCCTCGTCGTCTGAAAGGCCGGCTCACGCGTCGCCTGCGCGCCCAAACACTCGGCGTGGATAATGTCGCGGATCCGCTTGAGCGTGCGGTCACGCGTCCGCTGCGTGACGGCGCGGCACTCGACTGACAAGCGGGCCTCGTCGGCGATGATGTTCTCGGCGTCTCCCGCGTGCACGCTGGCCACGGTGACGACGGCGCTGTCGGCCGGGTCCGTCTCGCGCGCGACGATGGTCTGCAATTTCAGAATCGTGCTCGCCGCCATGACCACGGGGTCCACGGCCGCGTGCGGCATCGACGCGTGGGCGCCCCGGCCGTAGAGGGTCACGCGCATGCTGTCGGCCGACGTGGCCATGAGCCCGCGCCGGGTGCCGACGACGCCGGTGCGCGCCGCCCCCGTGACGTGGGCGCCGAGGACCACGTCCGGGACGGGCACGGCGTGCCTGTCGGGGTCGTACAGCCCGTCGTCCACCATGGCCTGCGCGCCCGTGCCGCGCTCCTCGGCGGGCTGGAACGCGAGCACCAGCGTCCCCGTCCAGGCGTCGGCGTTTTCGCCGAGGGCCGAGACGAGGGTCCGCGCCGCGCCCAGCAGGCAGGTGACGTGCATGTCGTGGCCGCAGGCGTGCATGACGGGCTTCTCGACGCCGTCGAGGACGTCGGTCATGCGCCTCGTGCTGGCGTAGGGCAAGCCAGTCCGCTCGAGCACGGGCAGGGCGTCCATGTCGGCGCGGAGCAGCACCGTGGGTCCTTGGCCTTTGCCACCATCGTCGCCGTTGCGCAGGATGGCGGCGAGGCCGTGACCGCCGATGCCTGTTTTGATGACGAAGTCGGGCGAGATGGTACGCAGCTCCGACGCGATGGTCGCCGCCGTCTCCTTCTCTTGGTTCGAGAGCTCCGGGTGCTGGTGGAAGTGTTTGTAGAGGTCCTGGAGGGGTTCCAGGTCGGGCCGGTGCTGGGCCACGATGGAGGATATGGAGGCCATGGCGGGCACTCTCTGGGTGTGACGGCAATAACAAGGTAAGAGACAGGATTCGCGATTTCAGACAGTATGTGGTAAGTTTATGTCACGATGACGGACTTTGTGACTTGTGACTTGTGCGTAGGTGTATAACTAACCCCCTGTTTGAAGTGATGTAACGCAATGCCGACCTCGAGTGAGCCCAGATTCGCAAGCAAAGTGACTCTTCCCAGTATAGCACACTGGACTCAGCAACAAAACGTGTAGGTCTGTTACCAATGAATTGGTTGGTGGAGATGTGTTGAAACCAGAGAGTATACGCCGCAAAAGGTGGAGTAGGCGAATGACTGTTCATAAATAGTTCGGGGTTATACCCAAGCCGGCTTGACTGGACCCCGCCCGCATCCGGCTTCGGGAGCGGAGATATGTGTTGGTTGGTAATGACCTGGACTCACGGGCTAACGAAACTGTATCCTCGACGTGCTTGCCGAGTGAGTCCCTCGATCTCGCGGGTAGTTACGCAGATCTTACGGAGCTACCCCTTCTTTGGCTTCACTACTTAGGTAGCTAATTAGATGAGTATAGTGTTCCTGACCCTGGTGAAATGGTATGTCATAGACCGCAGTCTTGCCACACCATTTGAAGTTCCGGTTTGTTTTGCAGGAAGGCACGCTGGCGAGATGGGACTTGGAAAGCTGGTGTATAAGAGGGAGGAGGCCGGGCCATCTATAGATCTAGTTTCAAGTAATAATGACTTCTTTGAATGGGCTGTCACTGGCGGTCCTGAAACTAGCATGCTATCCTAGGCATCAAGTCGAGGCATATCGTATTGACTATTTTCTTCGTTTTGAGTATGGCAGAGTAATTGGTGATGGTTTGACCGGATGGAATCACTCACTACTACACATGGCTGATCACCTTTCGTCACTAAAGCCTCAACTGTAGTCTGTGAACGGGAACTCACCTGGTCTATAAAACGGCCCATGTTCCCCTTATGAGAGCAATATCTTGAACTTCAAGACAGAAACAAAACAAAACCCCAAGACACAGCGTACTTCTCCATCAACATAGAGAACAACAACGACACACCGACAACAACACCAAGAACACCATAAATAATCATGTGCAAGCCTTACCTGTTCCTAACCCACTGCGTCTGCAGATCATGCGGCCGTGAAACCGCGTCCAGCGAACTCCAAATCTTCCCCCACGACCGCTGCGCCAACCGGCCGCGGGGGACCCAGCCCAAGGATTGCCCCTTTCTCGCAGAGCCAACCGTCCACACGACGTTCGCGGGCCTCTATTCCTCGTCGTCGTCCACATGCCGGCGCACCGTGCTGACGCAGCTGCGGAACTCTACCGGCGCTCTCTTCGACGCGCTGCAGACCGTCAGCAGCGACCTGATCCAGTCCGAAGCGCGAGCCGAGTTCGACGAGGTGGACAGGGCCCGCGGTCGCCTGCGGGTTTCGCTCCGGAACCTCAAGGAAGCCCTGGGGAACGGCAACGACGGGGACCTGCCGCGGGCTAGGCTACTCCTGGAGGAGGTGTCAAGGGATGCGGTCATGATCCGAGACCGGTCGGAGCGGTTAGAGAACGTGCGTGAAAGAGTCTCCCACCTATTACAAGGCATGGTAGACGATACACTCATTATGAGGGATAGAGCTGCTGCACTTTTAGAGGAGCGGCCGTCACCCATACACAATGAGGAAGAGATATCGGATGGATATCATTCCGCCGAGTAGTTTGCTCAAATACTCTGCCTCACTCATTTCTCCTAAGAGCACCTACCTTGGTTAGTCGACTCTAGATAGAACGTAATATGATCTAGAAGAAAGCCTTCGCGCTTGAAACAGTTCACAAATGACCATTCCTATGGCCAGTTGAATTATAAGAATAACATCAAAATGACCCGAGTTTGCTGGAAAGCCTGGAGACCCGGAATCATACACATCCCATCGGCAACGTCCAGGAAGGTTCTTGTGATGAAATAAAAAGATATAGATATTAAATAGACAATATGTGCTTAGCTAAGTTTCTTGCCCATCAGGTCGGCCAGCTCGTCCAGCAGCTCGACCGTCTCAGCGGGGCTGGCGATCCAGGCCGTGGTGCCGACGCTGCGGGCCTTGAAGTCGTTGGACCCGGCGCTGAGGAACTGGTCGCCCACGTGCAGCGTGTTCTCCCCCTTGATCATCTGCCCATCGCCGCCGCCGAACCACTTCTGGCAGACGTTGACGCCCCAGCTCTTGTCGCCAATGTCGACAAAGACGTCGCGCCCGCCGTTGAAGGCGCAGAAGGGCACCACGTTGTTGCGCCCGCCCACGCTCATCTCCACGATCTTCTGGACCACCAGCACCGTCTCCTCGAGCGACTCGCGCGGGATCCGGTTCGTCGGCGACGTCGGGATGATGCCCACGGCGCGGTCCTTGCGCATCAGTGTCGCGGGCAGGTTCATCGTCTTGATGCAGTCGCGCAGCGCCGCCTCGGCGACGTCCAAGAGCGCCTCGATGCTGGAATCGGACCAGGTTGCCATCTCGGGCGTGAGCCATTGGTCCCTAGGGATGGGCGCGAGGAGGTGTGGGGAGCTGGCGCTGAACTCGAACAGGTAGTTGGCCTCACCGCCCATGATAAGAATGTTCTGCCTCTGCTGAGGCGTCAATTCGTGAGTCTGAGCAATGGTGTCGAGCAACCCGTGTAAACGGGCGTAATACTTATCGGCCGTCGTGTAGCCGGCCGCGGTGACTATACCGATCTTGACGTTCTTCCGCATGAGATCGATCATGCGGGAGATGACGGGGCTGTCCGGGAGCAGCGACTCGCCGTCGTCATAGAGGGTCACATCACCATCGAAGGTGGCTAGTTGCAAGGTACCATATGTCGTCACGGCCATAATCTGGGCCGAGTTGAGTATCAAGCGGACATCGTTGAATGAAGGCGACACGAAGCGCCTCGAAGAAATGAAGCGTTTTCTGTCCTGGTACTTGAAGGCCGCCTCAAGCGGCAGCCTTGTGAAGAACTGACCAATAGTCGGCACCAGTAACTTGAGTTTGGATTGGAGGGCTCTTGGGTCGGCTTGATGCGCGACTTGATTGGTTGGCATCCCTGTCAGCAACAGCAACAGCAACAGCAACGCGCGATGGAAAGGTCTCCTATGGCAACATTATCATGCCACGAGCAGTCACTTACTGTGGTCGTCCAGCATAAATTCGACGTCCCTCATGATTTCGGCATATCGACGGTGTGCCTCCTCGGACATGTGGGTAAAGCTGGTACCAGCGGTTTCAAAGACGCCGGTTGGCTGGGAATAGAGCACAAACGGCACGGCAAGGAGGCCTTTGATCCATTCTGCGATTGGTTAGTACATGACTAGCGAGAGTTTGTTTGGTCCGCTCTGGGTGCTTTCCGATGATTTATGGTCGATCTGGCAGGTGACATGTTGGCAGCATCACTTGTCTCGGCTCTGAGAATCCCCAACCAAGCCTGCCACGGAGATGAGGGGTTGTCCCAGGAAGAAAGGCCCGGGATTTGGAGCTGTAATACCTATGAATTGGTCTCTCCTGTGCGTCTTCAGGGCATCTGGCGATTGTTGTTAGAGCCCATCTAGACATTGACATTGGAATAGGATGGAAGGTTCTTACACTCGACTCTGTATCTGGTGGTCATGGTTGTGGTTGAGAAGGGGTCCTCTCGCGGCTAAACGCGGAATGAATACAATGAATGGATAAGTCCAAGAGGGAAGGGGTATTAAATATATTGAAAGTGAGAAGGAGAGCAGAGCAGGGATCAGGCGGTAAAATGAATACAGATAGTCTTGTGGCGACGGTGGGTATCACGATATCAGTGTCGGTGTGTGTTTGTATGGGTGTAGGTAGGTCAAGGTATGTATGTATGTATACGTGTGCTTGTGTTGTTTTTGGGGGGGAAACGAGGAGGAGTAGTGCAGCCCGTCAGCCAGTCACCAGTCACCAGCCAGTCAGCTAGCCAACGGCGGCGGTGGCGGAGGTCGCCGGTTACCATTCCTGGCGCCCGCCCAGTCATAGCGCTGTCAAAGGGTCCGGTGACATAGCTGAAACAGTGGTCACTTATCATAGCAACAGCATTTCAAGGAGAGCCTGGAAACTGTATGTGTAAACAGCTGTATAAATCAGAATCAGAACCAGATTGATCCGAGTGACGGGAAAGCCCTGGAATTTAGAAGTATGCATGTTTGCATACATGCACACAGATAAAGCTAGGTAGGTAAGTACGTAGATAAGCGCCTCATCCAGGCACCAGGGCAGCCAACGAAAAGGGAAGGTGGGTTCAATATTGGGAGAACATGCGACTGCCGTCCACCCCCACCCCCACATCCTACACACATGTATCCTATCATTGCAGCATCCTACACGTATCATCCTCCATCGTCTTCAAGTAAGACGACAGTGACTCAACCTCTGTCACGGAGTCTTTGAATCAAACACCATCATCATTATCATCATGCCGACGTCCCACAGAGCTCGCTGGCTGTGGTCGTGCGAGTAATGCACCCGCCCGGGCACGTGCTCTGGCACCCCTGCACCGCAATGATGGTCTTGGGCCCGTCGCAGCCGCACGGCACCACGAGGCTGGTGTGTTCGGTGCACCCGGGGATCGGGCAGCGGATCGGCGTGCAGTCGGCGGGCTGCGTCGTGCGGATGACGGTCGGGCACGGCAGCGACGTCTTGGTCGGCCGCGGCGGCAAGATGATGATGCTGGTGGTGACCACGGGCGACGACGTCGGGGATGCCGTGCTTGTCTTGCGCGTCGTCGACGTGCGCGTGGGGCGGGGCGGTCCGCAGGCTTCGTTTCTGGTCCGGTAGATGATGTCGCACCCGGCGTACGGGCACTCGCCGCCGCAGGGGGCCACCAGCGTCGCCGTGGGGACGGACGCCGGGCACCCGCACCCGTTGGTTACGGTCGTCACGAGCTGGCAGTCGTTGTTGCAGTTTTGAGCACAGCCTGGGTCCACGATGGACTTGGTGATGGTGGGGCAGGCAGCAACCGGCTCGAGAGCACCAGCACCGTCGAGAATAGCGGCGGCCGTAACAGCGGCGGCCTCTTGCGCAATGGCAATGCTGAAGTTTTGTCGTTAGTATCGTGCGCCAACATGACGGAGGAATGGATAACCTACCCAGCCAATACTGTCAGCACACCGACAAGAACAGCCTTCATCTTGCAGGAAGAGTATATTAGAGTCTTCGATATGTCTCTATAGATAAGGTCGAGGATGTATATTCCGAACTGGGTTGATCGGCACTACTCGATACGTCAGAGTATAAAGCACACCGGGGAAGAGATCTGCGATCTTTATATAGATGCCCGGGTGCATCGTCGGACGTCGTAAAGTAATGATCAGGCCGAGTATAGGACCAGCCCCCGATATAGCCATATTTTCTCGGCTCGCTTCGGCAAACTTAGCGAGCGAGACGTTGCATCCAGGTCTTCCCGTCTCCTGCAACCTTACCCAGGTACAACAATAAGGGTTAAGCTTATCAGGCCTCTTCTCTGGGCACGGGATGCCGTCCCCAGTTTCCGGTTTTCTTTATCACGGGTTAATATATATCACCCAGCAAGCCAGCTTTACACATCCAGAACCGAGTCCTAAATTTAGACCATGGTCTGGAACCTGGTTTCCTCTGCTACATTCGCTACCCGTTCGTCCAGATGGACAATGATTCTCCGGCGAGATGCGGGCAGCACGGAGACCCGGGAGAAATAATTGTCCACTTGGCTGAACTTGGAGGGTGTTGGTTCGACGGGCTCTCTGTTCTTCGAACTATCTTATGGACATTCCATATCTAGTTCTTCACTAGACTCTTATGAAGAAAGTCTTGCAGAGCTCTGGCCAGCCTGAGTAGGTAACTTTCATTCCACTCCTTCTAGCCCGTACCGGAGGCCTGCTGATAATAACAGTATAACATGTGGTGGTGTGGCTACGATGCTCACCGGCCGGCTGCTCCGAAAGCAAGTGCCTGTCCGGTTGGTGTCCTTCTCTACACATAGGATTCGCCATGAAGCGAGCGGGTGCAAACACGAGTTGCAGTCGCTCTTCTAGGTTACAGGGGTGATCTATCTGATCCAATCAGATTGTGTCTTGTTGACCGGATTGGACAATTCTCGGTCAGGCTCATGTTTTCTCCACAATACTGGCAAGTTCCCCTTTAGCCTGAGGCTTGGGGACGAAACCTTTCATATAACTTCATTTGGCCTTCTGCTGGGCAATTTACCGCCAGAGTATCATCGGCTCTACCTCGAACATAAGCGATATATTAATGAGGACGAACCAGATCACACTGTACCATCACGTCTCTACACTACGATAAGCCGATACGACACGTACACGCGAGTCTAGCCTGAGAGAAGCGGGATTATGCTGCTACTACGCATCACATGGTTCGGATACCAAACAGACATTGTGCTGTTGTTTCTGGCTCAAGCAGACCATACGGAACAACGGCGCGGGAAATGGCGTGGGCAGCAGTGGTAGAGCCTTTCAGAGTGCCGTGACAGCATTTGTCAAAAGCCTGACAACAATGATCTCCGGAAAGAATTTCCAGAGAGCCTGGACTCCCACAAGCTTCTTTGGCATATGGGAAGGGGATTCCAGACCCAGGCCTCACCTATCTGAGCCGGAAGTCGCCGCTTTATCTTCAGACGGACAAAGACAAGCAACCGGTCACTCTCTGGGATAGACATCGAGGGATCCAGCCACTAAGTAACATTATCTTCCATAGACGAGCATGCTGACGTCGGGCGGTTTTCTTGCATGTATAAAATTTAATCGAACTGCTGTGGAACATTGCCGTGTACACGTGGAATAATGTGATTGACAATCAATACGGCTCTCTGGAAGCAACCTAGAGATCGTTGGAATAGACTGGACAATCCTCTGGCCGCCCAAAACTTCCAATGGGGTATTATTATCCACGAATAATTTGGATAATGGAATAATACCAGTAATAAACAGTTCTAGGTAACTAGGTATACTAGAATGACTATTCTCTTAAAATTATTCAATTATTCGAGCTGCCGTTTATGCTAATCTTTTGATATAGAATAGCTGGTTACGGCCATTGAGGTGGTGGACTAGTCCATTTGTCTGACTTGGAGACAACGCAACGTAAACCCGTCCTCTTTCCTTCACGTGCACAAAGGCATCGAAAAGACCGACATGGATTTTTGCCAAAGACTGAATTTTACTACTTAAAAAAGGGGCTGGGGTAGGTAGGTAGGGGAGGGGGATATTGTTTGCACGATCTAAAATCTTTCCGACCACTGAACACACCGCTTAACCCGTGAAACACCTAAGCCGCCATATCGACAAACATACTCGATTCCTCGAACGTCTTCGTTGTTTGCGCTCTCCATGGGGTATAAGGTATAAGAATGGCCCAACACACGAGCCCCCCGACTGCACTGCACCTCGCCATTGCTAGGTAACGGACTGACTTCAGAGACGGAGTTTGCTCTGGATCATATAATAAGCAGCTGCTGCTCGGAGGGAGGGGTCTTCTTTGCCCGTCTCTTGATAATGTTGTGTAAGCCGATCTCGGAGGGAGTTTAATAGAGCTTCATCCAGAACCTAGCTAGTGTTTGGTACTCCTGATGCCTGTGCAGCCAATTGAGCTGCATTGGCCTCGGCCATCTGCAACGACATCTGGTAATGGTTTTCGGCCTGGTCGAGAGCAGTTTTGATAACCGCCTGCTCTTCCGCAGACAGTGGCGCCGTTACTGTATTATACAGCTGTGGCTGTTCTTGTTGCAGTTCTATCGGGAGGTTTATTAGTGAAAAGTCCTCTTCAGAACAACATGGGTTATGAATGCACTTACTCATGAATGCCACACGGAACAGCTGATATGGGTCGATCTTGTCCAGCGGCGACTCCAGCAGGACGCTGTCCTCACCAAGCTCGTCTTCGCTGTCGTCTGCTTCCTTGTACTGGTTTTCGAGGCGGCTGAACTTGGCTGCCTCCTCGTTCAGGAATTCCAGGTATGCTGTACTCTCGTCTTTGCCCTCATTGTTTTCTTCAGGCTCCTCAGCCTGCCAGTTTGTGTCATCTTCGGCCCACTCGTCCTCGTCCTCGTAGTCGTAGCTCCCCGCGTCGAACGTGAAGTCATCTTTCAGAGCCTGCTCACGGTTCTGCTGGGCATTTGGCAAAGTCCTAAAGAGAATGGTGATGCCCTGGAGGAGTCTCGGCCAACCAACCCAGACACTCTGAGGAACTTGATCGGCCGGCAAGCTGAGTAATTGCACGATAGCTACAATGCATAGCTTCTTGTCGTGAACGCGCGAGAACGAGTCCATGTTACCAAACCACAAGCTGAAGAACTTGTTGGTCCATCCCTTCTGTTCCAACACTGCTATTGTCAGCAGAGGGTTGTAGTAGATGGCGTTGATGACCATCTCCATCAGATGAATTTTATAGCTCTTGACTTTGACGTCGTGGCCGCTAAGCACCGTCATGGCCATCGAGATGAAGCCCGTAACACATGGGTCAATATGTCCACGCAGGCTCAACATCATGGCTTCCGCGAGCTTGCAAGCGCAGATTCTATCCACTCCACCAACTTTTTGATCAGCGAACATATCATTGACCATGCCGTAAAGTGCCTGGACGTATTCGGGCTTCTGCGTAAGCTGCCCGGCGCCATACTGAACAAAGTTGTCGAGAGCCGGCAACATGTCTTCGAGATAGAGTTCTGCTCCGGACTTGAACGTGTTATGGATAAGTTCAAAGGCTTGCCACATAGTAGGTGAGATACTCTTAGCGGCAAACGTGCAGCTATCGATAATCTCAAAGACTTCGTTGTAAAGATCTGTTTCTTACAATTGTTAGATTTGCAGAGGAACTCATCGTCCACGACTTTCATGACGTACCGTAAAGTTTGTTCTCGAGAGTAACTTGGATAACTGGCATTAATACGGCTTCAATGTGGAGTAGCACATCGGGCGTGCTCTCTAGAGTCAGGATGAGCGTTCCGATGGTCTGCAGGACACCAAGAGCTGTAATACTCTTGTCGTCCAAGTAATCACCGTACTCGCCGTCATCATCGCGTGTGTTTTGTTTATCCAGCAACTCCTGAACAATGCGCAGGTAAGTATCCCGTAGCTGCTCGCTGAGTGCAACAGCGAAAGGCGTCAACTCGGTTGCGAAAACTTCGACAAAGTCCTCCATGACGTTGGCGAGGGCGTCGATATCACACTCGTTTGCCAACTTGAGCAATTGCTGCATGATTGTCGGGATGCTCTGCTGCATGCTAACACGAATAGCGTCGTGTCGGATGAGGGGTTGCAGGGCCAGCGCCGCAGTAACACGGACCGGCAGATCAGTGTCAGCCATACAATCCAGAATATGTCGGTAGATGACGATGAGGTTGTTCTGGTCCTTGAAGTTGAGCTGCTCGAACTTCTCAATCGTGTCGCAAGCTCGCGCACGCAAGTAACCCATGGGACTCTTGAAGTCGGGGAATACGTAGCGAACCAAGAAGTACTCTATCTGGTCGGCGATAGGGCTCTTCTTTCCCAAAAGGACCGGGGCCAGTGTGCCGATCATGCGCAAGGCACCCTCCTTGCCAATATGGTCTTTCTTGTCATCAGGAGCCGATTCGTAAGTGCTGACGACGCTGTTGATGAATGACAACAGGTCGAATGTTTGCTTTCTCCGGACCTTGGTAAGGGTTACCAAGAAATTCGTGGCCGCCACATCGGGTGACGACACCTCCTCGTAGAAGCTAAGTTTTCGGTGAAGGTACTCCTCGGGCTCGTCTTCGAACTTCTCGACATCCTCGGGACTCAAGCATAGCACGGGGAATACCAAGTGGGTGACGAGGTTGGTCAGGTGGGCGCTCAGATGCGGCCACATCTCCTTGGGCCGACAGCACTCATCCAAGAAGACTAGTGTATAGGACAGACACGGCTTGCTGAGCCAGGCCGTCTTCGCGACCCATTTCTCGATTTCCTGAAGGTAGTGCTTCAGGATCTCGGGGGCGACGGTGACGATGAAGTCCTTGGCAAACGCTTTGACGTCGTCGCCACTGGTAGTGACGGCCGAGGGGTTGCCGTGTCGGATGAATAATCTGTTCAGGTTGAAATAAGCCCACTTCTTCGCCTTCCACCAATGATGGCGCTCCCTATCTTCGAGATCTTCGGGCATGGCCGCGGCGGGAATCGTCTTGGAAACGGTGTGGAGGAAAACGGTGCACCAGGCAATGTTGACGGGCTGCTGCTTGAGGAAGCTGGATAGTTCGAGCTGGATCCGCATGTTAGCACCATATCGGGTGTCACGGAGTAGCTGCTTACCCATGTGGCGTGCTTGTATGCCTTGAGGGCAATGTGAAGCATCTCACCAGCCTCGTTGCTCTCTTGGTTTATCAACTCGTTGCAGATCTCGAGCAGGCGGGGGAAGCTCGCCTCGATGATTTTGTCGAACTCGGCCCGGCTACCCTCCAGGCTGCCCTTGAAACGGTAGGCACGGCAGGTTACGAGGAGACATTGCAATCCAGCGAGGACGGACAAAGCATCGTTAGCATGCAGCAAGCGCAGTGTGACATCCATGAAATTGGGCCATTTCCCGGGGAAGTCGAAGTGGAGGATGCGCTGGATGGTCTGGAGCAGCTGTTGTCGGATGGGACCCTGGCTGGAGGCCAGAATGGGCAGTATGCGGTCCCTGAACCTGGCCTTCTCATCCTCGTTCAAGACGACCTCATCGGGATAGTGGTCAGACTTGGACCAGCCGCGATTCGTTCGGTTCTTGAGGTAAATGACGGTGGATAGGCGAATGGATTCATCGGGTTCGTTGGTCAGAATGTCGAGAAGGACATCGGTAAATCCAGCGTGGGACTCGGCGGACTTCAGCTCGAGTTCTCCAGCCCTTCGGACATTGATATCGGCGGACAGAGTCGCAACGACGCGACTCCTGATGGCCTCGACATTCATGGTGGCGGCCTAACCCTAAGGAGGGGGCTTTTGTCGATGGGATGAACGAATGCAAGGCGGTGTCTGGGGGATATACGAGACGAAGGAAATTGACCGAGAAATATTTGGTAATTGAAACCAAAAAACAGCAATGTCAAATAGAATAGGCCGCCAGCGTCAACAACGATAACGTAGTGCGAGCGTCGCCGTTGACAGCAAGCAGTTGGGAATGGGAATTGTTTTTTTTTCTGCCACTCGCACAACAGGTCGTAAGTAGTAGAATGGCGGGGCAGCAAGCAAGCGGCGTAGTTGCAGAGAGGCACGCACACACAGACAGTAGAGGTGTGTGAGGTGTGAGGTGTGTCGGTAGGCCAGGCCAGCCAGTGGTCCAGTGGATAGGCCAGAGGTTGAGCGGACTGGGATGACGGGGGACTGGGTTTACTGGGTTTACTGGGTTCAGAATGAATGCGCACGTTCAATTGAAGCAGCCCGTGCAAGTCTACTAGTATACCTAGGAAGTACCTACCTACTTCCTACCTACCTACCTACCTACTAACATCTATCAATTTGAACCTAGGTCAGTATTTATTAGGTAGGTAGGTAGGTATGTAGGTAGGTAGAGAGGGTGACAGATCGCACTTACTCACCCACTCACTGCTCAAATCAATCCAGTTTTCAAATGTTGATTACTCTTCTACTGCCTGCCTCTAGCGGACACAGCCAGACGACCTTTCCTGCTTCTCTGACCAAACCGGGTCTGGCGTGCTGAAGTTCGCAATTACACTAACAGATCTAGGGGAGGGCGATATGGGCAACTTGAAATGCTGATGGCTTAGGTATACACTAGGCAGCTAGGCCTCTGAACCAGGGCTTGTCCATATTAAAAACACTGATGTTAGGTAGGTGTTATCAAGTGCTAAGGTTAGGTGCAGTCTAGGCATAATCAATGCATTTTCAGCGAAACAGAACCAACCGGATGTAGCAGAGTCGTGCTGAAATCGAGAAGGGCCAGCAGTAGGTACTGGCTGGCCAGTGGCGGCTCAAACAAGATGGGTAAAATGTTTCCAATGGAACACCACACCGGGGTAATTTCTATTTCGGTCGTGCGCTGCAATTCTTGTCTTGTCATCACTGAATAGATCGAGCATCTTACCCTCTTTTCCACCACATATATAAGATGGTGACCTACTTTCTATAGAAGGAGATGCTATGCCGACTTGTCGCTTCCCATGAAAGCAGCAACAAAGGACATTCTGACATGCCTCTTGCCTTCCCGTTCGAATTCCGGCTGACTCTTAAATGTGTGCGTGTGCGCATGTGTGTGGGTGTGGGTGTGGGCAGGCAAAATGTGTTTATATTTCCCAAGTCGGATACTTGGGCAAAATAATCAGGGACGTCCTGGCCCTTTGCAAAGATGCGCGGCCTAGGATTTGACGATAAGGCAGGAAAAGATGGGGCCTGGACAGTCGAAGTGGAACCCCTAGGAGCCCTTGCCTGTGTACACATTTCAGGACAGAGCAACTTATTGGACGGCAGCAGGGCAAGCAACGCGAACATGATTTTGACTTTCTTCTTTGGATGACGGCTGACGAGTATTGCATTCTTTCAAGATGTGATCTATCCGATATCTCTGAGATGAGTGGACTTGTTTCTGTGTTTCTTTTTTTTCTTCATGCTCTTTCTTTCGCTGGCAGACTTAACAGGTTGCCAGTGGAAGCAGTGAATTAGGTACTGCGCAGGTACTTGAGGGATACTTTCGCGGCCAGTGCCTTCCCCCTGCTCCCGGCTGGGAACCCTTACGCTTGGGCATTAGCCGTCCGTCATCGAGGGGTCGGTTTATTCATTTTTTCTTGGTTGGCGTCGTGGGATGACACTGCTAGATCCAAATTAGAGCGCAATATTTCTCACAGCTTTTATGCAACTTGCACTTGTCGTACTAGAAGATGAGGTCTGCATTGACGGGCCTCAGCTGCACTGAGGGTTCCTTCCGAAAGCAGTAAATAAAATCCGAAGTCAGGGAGGCAGGTGGCAGGTCTATGGAATGCCATCGATTGCTTTATGTACTCAATAACATAGATTTGGATGGGTCGATGATGGATTACCCCTCCAGGTCCAAAAATCCATGGCATGGCAGCATTGAAGGCGGTGACGGGGGCACGGGCAGAGGCACGGGGAACGGACGAGACGGGTGCGGCGTCTGATCTTCTTCTGCCCCCCATAAATCTACACGATAAACTTGTGCCTCGCAGTCTTGCCGAAACTATTAATTGCTAGATAGGCGGATGGCAGCCCAAGACCAAGAGATGGGAATTGTCCATTTAAATACGGCCCTTGCTTGAAGTACTATTTGTTACCGAAACACGAGTTCTTGTTTGTGTACCCCCTTAGCTCAGCCAATGCAGCGTGAACTTTTCGGCAAGGGGCATTATGACCGACATAGGCCCTATCCCAGAACCAGGACCTGCCCAGGGGTTGTTGTATGAATAAACCGGTCAACCGTCCGACACAGTCGCGGTATGATAGTGGCCAATGGTGATATTGTACGATTGTAAACAGTATGAACGAATGCATTCGATTATCATATCTATCTACCCATCTCTCCGAATTATTCGCTACATAGGTAGGGAGGGTACCTATTAGCCTCCCCAAGGTCCATCCAGGCACGGCACGTCACGTCTGTCGTCTGTCTCAATATTTGAGTTGGTCCTAACCTCGCTGTCAACGTTAACCTTCAAGCCTTATATGCACGCGAAGGTTTCGCCAGTGCGAGCCATTATGAGTTTGCTTTCCTTTCTCAAAAGCTGATGGGTGGTGTGTGTGCCGATTACCAATCCCTTGGACCGCCCGAAGCGCCCCCTACTGCTTCTGCTGCTGCTGCATCAGAGCAGTTGGAGAGCATCGGATCTGCAGGTTCGAAGAATTCACTGCAACCTCCTGACTGATCTTCAGGTACTCCAGGCACAACCGGTCTTTCGTGTTACCCAACGCAATATAACCAGATTGCCATTCACATGTCCCAAGTTGGTTCTTGCAGAATGATCGGATGTCAAAGTGGGTGTGCGACCCTACGTAATACTGGCAGCACTCTGAGTTGATTGATAATAGTGACAGCGTCCATAGAATGTCTTACAAGCTATTACAATTGCACTGCATTCTTAAGGTGAGCCACATTAGAAAAGATCATTTTGTTCTGGTCCTTTCTGCTGCTGAGGGTTGGAACGACGATGTCGGGGGCCAGTGACATGACGCTCAGAAGGTTGACTGTTCTCTTCAAGGGGTGCATGCCAGTGATTGTATTCCGCGAGTATCTGCCTGTATCATCCACGTGCTCAACATCCAACCCAGGTAACCACCCATGTGAAATACATATGTTACATAAGTTCACAAGTCCCAAAACCCAAAGTGCGACACAATACAAAAGCACCCCGTTCCATAAGCGGCAGCGATGGTAACATCGCCATGGCTCTCGCGGCCCAACAGACACCAGTTATCATTCGCCATAGCACCACATTTGCGACCAGATGCTGCTTATCCAAAATATTAAGAGAAGAAGAATCCCCCGGCCTGTTCCGAGTCAGCTGACATCACCTTACTGGGCGTAGGTTGTCCTTGATCGAGTCCTTGGGAACAAAACAGAGAAGAAGGAAAACATGAGCAAGACAGCTACTAACAATAGCAACGAAGTTGAGTCCGGCTGAAGTGATGTCCTGGAGAAAATCAAGATGGTCCGTGGGAAGTCCAAAGAAGAAGTCCAACAGTGGTGAAAGCAGTAACACGGCAAACTCGCTATCCAGTATGTGGCGGCCAGTACAAGTGTGAGAGATGCAGGTATTGATGTCCAAGGAAACCTTCCCATTCGTGTGATCTCATACTGAGAGTGGCATGGTTGGTTGTTGATTCGTGATTCGGCCAATGGGTCATGGTGTGAGATGGCAACTTTCCACGAGCTTTTCCACAATGGTAGTCCAGGGAGCCAGTTGGGCCAAACTATTGAGCCACTGAATCGAATGTTCAGCCTTTCTGAGTGAGTGTCCGAAAACAATGATGCCGAGTGTCCTTGAGAATATGGCCAACTTGTTGGTTCCTATGGGAATTGCCTGGATATTGTAGAGTAGGATACTGACGTCCAATGGAGATGGCACGAAATTGAAAGAAACGGTCTCCGGGATTTGTGGGCTGTGAGATGGCGAGCCGGTGTCGCTGGTCTCGTCTTTACATAGATGTGCAATGATAGGAAGGGTGGACTCTTACCGACACTCGAAATCGAGTAGATTGTTTTCTCATTCTTGTTCTGACCTTGTAGGATTCAAGGAAAGATCCGAAACCAGGCGGTGGCATTCCGCAATGATCCGCACTGAATGTGCTTTCAGGTCCATGGAGGTGCGCTTTGAGCAGTTCCAATGGCATGTCTTCCGGTGGCTCCTGTTTTCCCGAGATTGGATGTTCCTGGTGTCCTGGGCAAAGATCCTCTGGTATCCGGTCAAGGGAATCCTCAAATGTTATCCAGTAATGGGGGTCCATGGAAAAGGCAGCAAGCTGTTGTTGAGTTGAGTTGTGTCCCTGAAGATTAGTAACATCCTGAAACAAGTCAAATGATCCAGGGTTTGCCAGGATAGAAGAGCGGCGTTCTTGGGAAATCCTTCACGAAGAGGTTGTCATATATATACACTGTGCCCAGTGCTCACCTTGCTGTCCAGATGCCGATGCCCTATCTATTAGTCAACCAAAAAAAGAGTTCTGTGTCTCACCATTCGCCTAGTGCGCCATTGACAGTGGAATCGAATCCATGAACCGGAAGATACAGAAAACAACGCAAAAAGCCTCCCGCGATTTGGCAGGATCCGGACAGCAAGTTGGCAAGGGATGGTTCTTCTGATGAAAAAGTAAGTCATTGCTCCGTCATGAGGTTCTCTTTTCGCCTCCCGATTCCCAGGTCTGGTATAACGTAAAAATGGCCAGTTTTGTAAAACGAGCAAAAAGAAACAGGAAATTGTCATCCACTGGTCTGATTCGTCCATATGCAATCGTAAAGACCCCGTAGTGCGCCATTGCCATAGCAGGTAGTCGTGCATGCGAGCGCGCAACATAAATGTGAAAAGTCCATATCCGGGAGAAACGTGGATGATCTGGGTAAAAAAAGGTGTGAACCTCTGGGTATCAAAGAGCGCAAACTTGCGACCCTTGGAAGCAATGCGAACCTCGCAAAGATGCTAAATCCTGAAGGCAATGCTGATAGGGGCAGCTGGGCTCCAAAAATCCTCTGGCAGTGGAAGGAACAGTCATTAAAGTGTAATGTGCAAGATGTCACTCTTGCCAATCCAGGAAAGTTGGGATGGGGGTATCCAGGTTGGGTGCCGCTCATCGACCGCTGCGATGGCCGCGATGCCTAGAATCCGTGTGTCGGTCAACGCTGTCACGGTTGTCCCGGTTGTGGCGCGAAGACGATCCGCTGCTGGCCGTCTGGGTACTGGGGGGTTGCGCCGAGTTACGAGAGGGAGGGGCGGTCTCATACTGTGAGTCGTGTGTTGATGATGTAAACGTTTGTGCGCCTGCTGGCGATGCTATAAGAATCAGAAATCACTGTGAACCAATCTTTGAGCGTCTCGTGTACGTACCGCGCCCGTAAAACGAGTCAACCGGCTGGGCCGCAGAGAATCCTGCCGGGGTCGGCGCCGCATTTTGTGAGTAGTAAGCACCAGAACTAGTAGTGAAACCAGGCTGGCCAGGTGGCCCTGAAGTAACATAAACTGGTCTGCCCTGTACCATGGATGTGGTAGGGACGGGTTCTCCTCTGGGACCGGTGGTATAAGCAACATTTGCACCATAGTCGCCACTGCCTGTGACGGTTCGGTGTGCACCAACTACCTCGTATGGCCTTCCTCCGCCCGAGGGGGCTTGAGGGAATCCTGATCCGGACATGGGAGCACCACCCGGGTACGAATCTTGCGGTGACTGGGCAAACTGCGCCTGGCCTGTGGAATAAGCCGGTTGGTTACCATACGCACCACCTTGACCACCGTAGGGAGAGGAGCCTGGGTAGGCAGGTTGTGATGAAGCCCCATTGTAGCCTGCGGAACCAGTCCCTGGGTATCTCGGAGCGCCAGCATCATAGTTATCACGAGAAGCATCCTGATATTGGTTGGCACCTTCAGTAGGTCCATAGTACTGACGGGACTGGTGCGTGTCCGAATTGCGGTATTGGACTACTGGGGAGTTAGATTTCTGCACGTAGACGCCAGCTGAGGCGATAGTACCTCCGACAGGGTTGCGCGCAGTTTGCTGCCGCCTCTCTTGGTCCCATCGCGCAGAATCTGCTTTCAGATCTTCTATCATTGCCTGCAAAAACCCATCGAGTTAGCAGGTGGACTTTATCACGCGGTGCTTGTGGGTGAGTGAGCCTTACTGTTGTTAAGTTTCTGTAGGCTGTGATGAAGTAGCCTTGGACGACTTGGCCAGTTTGCGGGCTCTGTACAGCATACAATATCAGCAATTGTAACGAGTTGTCGCGAGGCTGGTGGTATGTACCTCGTAGACGCCAGGCCGGACGAGTGCATCGTTTCCAAGGTAGCGGCAAACGTCGGCCGTTATTACTTCGCGATCTATGCCATCTCTGGGTACGAAATACTCGTTTTGTCGATTCGACGACGGCGGCGGGGGTTGGGCTGAGCGTCCGGGTCTGGAAGACATCTTGATTACAGTGTCGGTAAGGCGATAAGAGAAGATGCCGGGCGACGATGAGGGTTGGGAAGGACGTCGACGAAGAGATAAAGAAGAGATGGGAGGGAGAAAAACAAGGGGGAGAATGGGGCGAGATAAACCAAGAAATGGATGGTGAGGGGAGCACCAGGTCCAAGTGGTGGAGAGGAGAGAAGAGAGCGGCTAGGCGTTCTTGTTTGGTGGGGTCTTTTTGGGAAAAGAGAACAAGTACGGCAGCAGCAGGAGGAGCCTGGCTGAAAAGGTGGCCCTCTCTCTGGGATTCTTCCACTCAGGGTTTCTTAGGGGAACCCGACCAAGCCTTGGCCCTCTACCGCGTCACGTCGTTGGCTGACAGGGGTACCTGGGAGGTGGGTGGCTGGCTTTGCTTGTCTAAGCCCAATGTTGAGTCGGTGGCAAGAGACTCACTGGACCAGAACGTCTTCTGGAGCCGAGCGACGAGAGAAGAAAAGAAGAAGGGTGGTTGTACCGAATGATTATGTCTGACACACCAAAAGCTGGCAGTGGACGAATGCCAATCTGGGACAATGCAGCTCTAGACCAGTCAGGGTAGCTGTGGGCGTCAGGTGAGAGGCCTAGAAAGTCCGTTGCAGGCGAGGGAGGCCAATAAGCAGATCGGCTTCCAATACGGTGGAGCAGTGTTACTGTGTGATCAGAAGCGTGCGTGGGAGCTTCTGGTTGGCTGTCTATGTCTCTTATGCGAGGACACACATTCAGGAAAAAAGGATGACGGGCCAGGCAGGGCAGGGCAGGCTTTCAGAAGATAATTCGTGCTGATGGCTAGACCCGGCAGCATACAACGTATATGTATTTATTCAGAGGGAATCAAGTCGGCGCCTGTGAAAAGACTGGCTGACTCGTGTTTGGCCTGGTATTATGCAGGAATGGATGCAATATGATGCACGCGATGGGAACAACTGTGGTTGGCGTTGGAGGAAATCAAACGATATTGTAAGCCCCGAACTGCGAGGGATCGTCGGTCGGGAGGCGAAAAAAAAGGCGACGGACGAGCCGGGGCACTCACTTCACATGAAGCAGATGCGGTGTCGTCTTGGGGTGGTAGTCTGGTATTGGTGGTGTGGCTAGTAGTGGATTGATTGATTGAATGTGGGAGCGTGAAAACCGGCTGGACGGTACATCAAATGGGACGACGGCCAACGTATTGTATTGTGGTACTGTAGGTATTGCAGGTATTGCCTGGCAATAAAGTAACGGTATTGTGCTTGTTGATCTGGGCCCGTAAATATGCCGCAAGTACTTGTAGAATTGTTGCACGGAAGCTGGTGCCGGGGAATACAGGGACAGGATGAACAGGAGATCTCTGGCGATAGGTAGGACAGGCTGCTGACCATCCTTCGCTGGGCTCACAATGTAAAATGGGAAAAAAGGTTTGTTGAGGCCTAAGGACGACCTGGTTTCCCTGTTACAGTACCTAACAGCGAGACGGGTGCTAAGGATGAGCTCCAGTCGGGTACCAGAACGTTTGCGCCGCCTGGTGGGACCTAATGTTCTGTTTGCCGTTTTGGCTGACCGCAAGAAAGCGCAAAAGAAAGCCGTTGTCGGTGGCCAGATTAGGCTGGCCTGTCACAAACACGGCGGAAACGTGCGGGATCCTAATGCAGCTACGCGGGAAAAGCTGATGGACGAGACCAATAAGTAAAACAGAGCATGCGCAAAAAAAGACGTGCGAGATCTTCTCTTCCTGGATGCTGGATGCTGGATGCTGGATGCTGGAAGATGCAGGGAACAAGGCGCTTTCTATATCATACACGATTCGGGGCCCTTGCAACCTCAGGACGACATGCCATGTTGCCCAACAGCAAAACCTTATTGTTGTTGTTTCGCGTCCCCCAGGTCAGGTCGGGCCAGAGGTTAACGTAACACAGCAAATATTACCGCTGATGCCCTATCAAATAGAAGGCCCCCCCAGGGTATAGCATCCCCGATTGGCAGCATCTAAATCGACAGCAACTATAAGATTCGAAACAACATATTACTTCTTCGTCATTGTCCTGGAGTCGGCCAAACGTGAGAGAGGCCGTTCGCCTTCGTGCCCCGTGGTGCTTCCTAAAGCCCACGGGCTACATGGCAAGAAAGCACACGTTGCCAAGAAGTGGATTGGGTCAGGACACGGAAGCCCTCATGAAGCCATCCAACTTTGTCAACGTGTCTGTGTCTGATGCACTGAGACTGCAGGCTGGGAGGTGCCTGCTTCGAGTTGGGTATCAATGCGTAGGGTCCAGATAAATGCAGTAGTCATCGGTGCCTAAGCTACACGACCAATCATGGCCTCGTGGATCCAGTTCTAAGGCGCCTCCTGGAAACCTCCCTAGCTGCCTAGGCTCGACGTCAGTGCTTGGACGAACTCGAAGATTCAAGGAAGCAAGCCAAGTTGGGCTGCCTTGTGACGCAAATAGATCCTCCCTCATGGCTGTTCAAGTGACATCTGTCCATCAACGGACCCGTGGTTCTTCCTGTCAAACCCATCCACATCATCACATACATAGTACCGCGATTATTATTGAGAAGTGCCGGGCCGCCTCGTCACAGTCGCATAGCTATGCCTTCCTCGCCGTCATACTCTCAATTCGGATATCATGCCATTGTCATGCTTTCGCCGAGGGCATTGCCTACTTCCATCGCCGCCTTCTCCCGGAGGTGATTTTGCGATATAATATGTCGTATGTGGACGCCGGAATGGCTGCCGTGATGCCCGGAGGCCAACTAGTTCTTGTGGGTTTTAGAACAACGCTTCTTTAGGCCGACTAAGCAAGCTCAAATGCCTTTGTGCCTGAGTATATCGACCTCCCATCTGCGAATATGTGCCCTTTCCCGCTCAGGCAGGAGGCTGCACAAGAACGGCACTAGCGGTTCAGCCTACAGATATCCAGCCAGTCCTTCACTTCTCTCCTTCCATCTCGCCCGGGATACATGCACGTCCAACACGACGTGAGATTATGCTTCCTGGCCCTTACCAGATCTGTGATGGTCCCGGTTGGCTGGCGTAAGGGGAAGATCCACCCCATATGAATTCGGTATATTACTCACTTCCAATGGCATCAAACCTCAGGTCATCCAAAGTTCAGTTTGCTTTGCTTCTTACCGCTACCTCGTGTTGCTTGTTTGGAGGAAGATGCAGAAGGTTTCTGACGGCGTGGATCCGCGGGTCGATTGGCTAATGTAGAGCTGCCACGTTCTTCCTCCTGGAGGTCCTTAGCGAAATGCCAGTCAAGATGGCTTTGATGTGCTTCGGTGTTTTCGAGCCTTGCATTGCAACGGGAACATGTAAAATTCGTGATTGGCAGCTGTCGTGTTTGATCCCCTGCCGTAAATGCATCCTGTTCTACTTCAAGACTCGCGCCATGCTCAGGGGACGGCTGAGTTGCGAGCGTTCGACGAGTTCGATGCTCTCCTGCTTCCTCGGCACCATCGTTGTTAGTATCGCTGGATGACGCTGCCCGCGCAAGAAATCGTTGTATGCCTGGGGCTTCGATCTTTCTTCTTTTCTCAGCTCTTTGTTCCGGAGAGGGGTCATTACTGGCCTCGTGAGATGATTTGAGAGATCTTGCTTCTTCGCCTTTCAGCAGGAACCCTCCGATGCCCATATTGCCTGTTACGCCATCTTCGAACCCTGCGACGCTTAGGCTCAGATTGGCGCATGGCCATACTCTTCCTTCTAGAGCTATTTGGTTCATCAGACTCTTGGCAAGTTCAAACAAGGCTGTCTCGTCCAGTATTTTTCCTTGTGGTATGGCATTTTGCCGCGAACGTGTCTGCCCCCCATGCCGGTGATGGAGGTTGATTGTCTTGGGCCGCCGCTTGTTCTCTAGTACCCCTTCTTCCACCAATCGCGAGAAAATGTCGGCGGCAAAGATTCTGAGCCATCGTACAGCCTGATCCATGCTATTGATGCTTGGCCGGAACGACTTGGCCGAGAGCATTGACTTGATCTGTGTGCGTGAATTTACTTCACTGGTGTCAGTGCCGCGAATTGTGTTATAGAGCCAGATGCCCGTGTCCTCGCCCAATTTAGCCTTCATCTGTTCAACCGGAATGGCAAGTAGCTCTTTGATGTCATCCGTGTCAAATACAGATGTGACCTGCTCACCAAGCTTTCCTCCAAGGTTCCGGATCTTGGTGACCTTCATGTCCGACAAAAAGTGTTGGACGGCTCGGTTGCGTATGACGGTCTGTGAGTTGGGCTTCTTGTGGCCGGAGCCCAACTTACTGAGCATCTTGTTCGATGCAATGCCAGCAGAGCATGTGTACCCAATCTTCCGATGGATTTCTGCACGAATGTCTCGTACAATTTCCGATCCAATTAGGATGGCCACATCGTCCCAGTCTGGGTCGTCTGCCTCTGCCTCTGCGTCATCTAGGTCCACGAGCGCGTCGGCTTGCCAGTCCAGCGCACTGATTGGCGGTAGCGGCAGCTTTTCGGTGGGATCGTCATAAGGGGGAGGATTGGACAACTCAGGGAATCTTTGCAGCAGAATCGAATGGATTTGGGCAGATAAATCGACAAAGACCTCGTCGATGGAAGCCTTCTCTACCTTCTGCAAGTTGGTAGGAAGAAACTCCTTGATGAGAGCAAGGATCCGCCTCGACTGCAATCGGTACGGATCCAAGGAAACCTTGTGAGTTCCAATATGCGCAGCGGCATCTTCATGGTAAGCCCACTTCTCATCTCCTTCCTTCCAAGTAGCAACATGCTGAGATATGAGCTGGGGACACATTTTCTTGGCGTCCGTGACTGTGCAGTGTCGCCCAATCCCGAACTTGCGGGCAGGATAATTGACGGCGATTAGGCCTTGCCTGCGCGTGCTGTTAGATTTTGTAAAAGACACCTATTTCTGCAAGCAAAAGCAAAACATACCATTGCTGAACAGCTAGAGGTTGGTCCTCCGGTGTTCCTAGTCGAACCATCTCGCATTGTGCATAAAAGGCATCAAGATCTATGTGAGAAATGACTCTCAGCGGCGATGAAGTTGAGTATGACGTCAAGAGTCCGAGCTGCCTGTACGTAAATTGTGACTTTCGCCGACCTGTGCCATAACTTGGGGAAGACCCCTGGAATCTGGGCGAGGAAGACATGATGACGATGGAGGGATAGATACAAGATAGAGGAGAGATGTGACAGTGGCTGTTCAAATCAACTGCTCATAGATGGCAGGAGCCAGACCAAGCAATGGTCACCAATTGGTATTGTGACAACCGTCCATCCCTATATTGATTCAGGGTACAGCAAGTTGTTCGACCTTTCGAATGAGCTATTTGGAGGCAATCGCAGAGACTCCTGAGGCAGTAAAGGTGATGTTGTAATCACGGAGATCCCTCCGTCCGGACCGAAGAATTGGAAGGACGCGGGCGCGATTAGGTTCAGATGTACTAAGAAGCCGCCGCGTCGCTAATTCTGGAAAAGTGGAGAAACCACTCTCACTCAGCTCCTCAGGCATCAAACTCGACCTTCGCCCATGACAAATCTAAAAGCGCACACGATGCCGCATACAAGACCGTAGGTTAGTCCATATCCACGGGATTGGGTAATCTTCACCGAGTGGTGTTTTATCTGCGATGGTCTCGGGACCGGTAGCTTGTTCAAGGCTCAGGGTTCGCGGCTCTTCTGATTTCACAAGTTCCTTATTGCCTACATACTTCTCAGGGGTAATCGACACAGTTGTTGCTAATTCCCTCTTGCCGCCTTTTATACTCTTTCCCTTTCTGAGGCTATCTTGGAGTAACTTAGATACCATTTGTAGCTGATTCTAGCTGCCATATTCTCATGCTTCATTTGTGAGGCGCTGCAGGCTATATACCCTTCACAATCCCACGCATCCTTGCCAAGGACAGCAGCCTCAGTACACCCAATCTCAATACAAAGCCGCTCGTCAAAATCTCGGTACAGGAAAGCTAGGTCCTAGAGCGAAGAGTTTTTGGTTCATTATGGATGGTTTCCGTGGGGGTCTCACTTCTTGCCCAAGTGACGATCGAACATGGGGGCTGAGGCCGATGGGGATGGGGGGAGAGGAAGAAGAGCGTGGTCGGTTGATTGCATTTTTGAACTAAGCATCGCTTTGAATCTCTGACGCGTCGATTAAACAAGGAACCGCCAGACATACAAGGTTACCCACCACTACTCAACCAATCTACGATGGTCTCTCTACGAAGAACGGCCGTCTGCGGACATGAGGCATCAAGGAGGAGGTTCCATACCATTCCCTCCCATTTCCGTCTCGCGGAGCAAATTTCTGGCCCCCTATTCTTGTGGTGCTAAGGTAACGCAGCACATCCATGTTAAGTTCTGCCTATTGCCTTACAGAATCGTCGTAATATCATGCCACATGTGCATTTTGATCTGGTTCGGATGCCTGCAGTGCTACGAGCAAGATAAACTATTGCCTAGACAATATGCAATCTGCATTCTTCATGGTGCATGTACTGCCGGCAATGCTATAGTAGTTGCGTCTGGCCACACAGGATTGGGGTGGGTGACATATAAGGCTGAAAGCGAACGAGTGATTACTGGCGTTGACGTTGCATGTCTCACTCATTAGTCAGACTAAAAATAGTAGTACCACGGTCCTAGAAACACTGCATTGACTCGAAGGCACCCAGTAAGAAAATGTGTGGTGCGAGGCTCTTTCATCAATGGTTCCTTACGAGGTGGCCCTACTTGCTTTTCCACCCCTTGCATAAGAGAGGCGTTCAAGATGGCTGTAGCAGTAGTATCACAAAGGTGGAGATAGGCAAGTTTCCTTGATACATTCTTCTGTGTATACATACAACAGCAGTCAAGAGTACCAGCAACCGGTTGCCAAAGAGAATGACGTAGATGTCGTCCCTTACTCCAATTCTCAGTGATACATAGAACGTTGCACGCGTTCGTGGCGGGGCCGCGAGGAGCACCTCCTCTGCTGACTTGATTGTGTGACCTGCCTCAAAAGACTGGCGACATACCGACGTCTGAATTGGGATATTGGATCCTTTCAAGGGGTAGCAAAATGTAGGTTCACGCATCGGCGAACTCAGGGGTAAAGGATATCGAGTCTGGTCGAGGCCCCCGACTGTTGGCAACGTCTCAAATTGGGCCTTCTTTGGGAAGGTGGAAAGCTCCCATCACGGTATTTACCGGCCTCTATGCTTTCAAAGTAACATGAATGGAAACAACCCAGCCAAAGCCGCAGGCCTAAGCCGGCGATGAACAGCTAGTTCCTTCGGGGTATGATGGTGTTTTGGCATTGTTGTTTATCTAAGCAGCAACTGCGAAAGTGCAGCACGAGCTGAGTGTCTCAAGAGTCACCCGGATGCTTAAAGCCCTGAGACAGCCTCGGGTTCAGGTCGTTCTCAGCTGGCGCCTTGCCAAGGCTGAAGGCAGGCTATGGTTCCAAGCAAGTGTTTGATGAGCTGCGGTTTGGATGTATGCGCATACGATCGCGAACTCAAACCCCAGCCACGTTACGAGAGAAGCTTAGTCTGGAGTCGATGCCAGAAATAGGCATCAGGTGCGTAGAAACTTCTTTTGTTCTGCAGATCGCGGACCATGGTCGCCTCTCGGATCTCGGACTGAGTGATGATATAGGGCTGAAGGCAAACCCCCACACCCCCCTTGCCTGGGCCGGTACTATTCTCAACATCAGGCTGGCGGCTACAGTCTCTTTTGTGGGTATACATAAGCATCCAGTGAAAACGTACGAAAGGGTATCTCTTCGACCCATCCTGCCGTTGATTTGCTCCGCCTTTTCTCTGAAGCCCTGCAAGTGGAAGCAGAATAAGCGTCGGTGGCTCTCGCCGAAACATCGAGGCAGGAGACAACTCGAGCATACGGACTCGACGACGACTGTTCCTAAAATGGCTCGCAGGGTGGGTATGCCAAATGCAACACTGCAGGAGTCTTACGTAGGATGCTACTTTGTGGGCTTTGTATCTGAGCCGGTCTAGACTGCTTTCATGTCCAAAACAGGCTGGTGTCGCTTCTTCGCGAGTTGTGCCTTGAGATCCTAGTGCAGGAACCTGGAAGCAACTATATCGTAGGGCTGGACCCTAGGTATCCTAACAGGGGAGGTATGCTTCGCCATTCAAATAAGATTTGCCAGAAAGCTCCTCATAATGTGCAATACTATTTTGGAGCTGGCGCCGCGTCTTATGACCCCCCTCGACCCGACGAACTAGCTTCTGATCATGATTTCGAAGGCGGTTTGGCGATGTAAACCGGTACGTTCCTGTTGAAACTGTTGGACTGTATCTGTATTCGACGTAGCTCTCACCGGTATGCTCTGACATAAACATTATGTGGTATCCGTTGACCTGCTTGCGCACATACCGGGTGTTCGTCTCTCCCCAAAGCCCCCTGCATGCTTATCTGACTGAAAGTTCATTATAGAGAACCACGGACACAAACTCAGGCCTGTGTAAGTAGTTAGCCTGATGTATCCAAAGAGCCTGAGCTTGGATCCTTTCGGCAGTGGTCTCTTTTTATCTGATGGTGGGGAGAGTAGTGCATGTTGACCAGACTAGCTGCTCTTTCTGGCAATGCCACTTCCTACTTTTACCATCGAGCGTAGGACATAGTGACATCGAAGGAATCAACGCCGCCGCCGGGGATCACCATTATATGTCAGCTTTAGGCGTCTTCTTCGTCAGCCAAGAAGCTAGGATGGTCCGAATGAGGCTCTTCGTGGTGTACTGGGAGATTGGCTGTAACCTCAGTCGAGCAAGGACTCTATCCGCCTGTCTGTCTGTCTGTCTGTGAAGTGCCTAATGTTTCCATGCAGTGATGGTGATGCTCACTGGCGTAATGATATAAAGGGGGTAGCTTTTCCTGGGCACTTCTGTTTCCCCAGTTCTGCAATTCGATAGACCAAGAGCAGGAGAAGAACATACAATTGTATATCGCTCCTAACACACATCGCACTTCGAACTCCCTAAAAACTCCAATATCAATCCCCTTGGTACTCTGTGCCAAAACCCCCCAAAGACAGGCCATCGAGCACTGAATCATGTGCGCAAGTCTCCCCATGCATCTAAAACGTGCTACTAACATCGCGAGCGATAGGGCTTCACGCAGCGACCCGCCTATGCGCCCGCCGCCTCGGAGATACAACAGATGCTGCGACTGCCGTGCTACCCAGGCGTTCAACCAGAATCGTTATGGGCAGTGGGTCTGTGAAGGCTGTGGCCATCAGCAAGAGGGTAGCTGCTGCACATGAAGGATAATGTGCTAGCTAGCCACCCTCATATCTAGTGGCTCGTTTCCACTTTTTGCTTTTCGGTGATGGGTAGACTTTGGTTGGTGTTAGTCATTCGTTGATCTTTTTTCCAACACTCATTTATGGGGTTGTTTGTTGTTGTCCTTCCCCCCTTTTAGCATTGAGTAGGCCTGCTCCATGCTAGTCATTCATTGGGGTTTCTCCTTTTCGGTTAGGGTTGATAAACAGAATAGAATAGAAAAGAAAGTCGACTTTCAATATGCCTTCAAATGAACAGAAGATGCATGTGTATCGCCCGTTATCTTCGAGTTTGTAGACCTCATCCGAGCCCGTATTGGTGAATTTCGATAGTTTGATTAAAACATCTATAAACTTGTAAGTTTTGGTAACCGCATTTCCACCAACGCCTTTGATGCTGCTCGCTGGGTATCATTAATGTGCCTGGCTAAAATTTGCCCCTCTCCCCAACCAAATAATTATCTCATTTCGAAACCATCTTGCCCGTCAGTCGGAACCGGGGTAAGGCCATGCCGTTCGCGAACCACGTTGACGATATTGCCCATACGATAGAAGCTCTCGTTCAACTCGTGTTTCACGCAGGGTGACCTCCGTATCGGGAAAAGCCAGTCAATAATGTTGGTTCCCATAACTTCTTTCCAATTCTCCCAATATCCCAAGTCCCATGGGTTCTCGCTAGCCTCCGTCCTAAGGATGGCGAAAGTTCGATGAGCAAGTTCGTCCCTGGCCTCACGTCCTAGGCTCGGGGAATTCACCCGGTTCGTGATACCGGTGCCGTTGGCCTGTTGGGTTGCGGAATAGGAGGTGTCTGGCCTTGGTAGCGGGTAGTTGATCACATGGTAGCTATCCGTGCCAGGGCTTCCGCGAGGTATCCGTACTGCCAACTGATATACCTTGGTTCGATTTCCCAGCAGGTCCACGTTTGTCATGTTGAGCAGTACATATCGCAGAGATGTGATCGTCATCATGAAGGTAAATAAACCAAAGAAGCCTCCGAGTCCCAGGGCGCCAACCAAGAAGCCATCCACCCCGTCACCACTGCTGATCTTTTTCTTGAGAGTCGAACCAGCGGCACCGAGGACAATACCGCAATAGCAAGCTGTGTATGTAGTGAACTGAACGAAGAACTTGAACGCTGAAGATTACATTAGCTAAGAGTTTTTGTAAAACCCTGCGTGGCAACCTACAATTTTCGCCCACCATACCCCCGGCCCAAGGGCAGTAATGATCCATTCGCAACACACAGCGATTGAGTTCACTGCTGTGATGCGCGCGATCCGGCTTCCAATTACAGCACTCGGAGCACCACTTGGGACGACCATCGGTTTCGCAAATGAAAACATCTTTCGTGTAGAACTGCTCCAGGCCGGGGCTATCGGGGTTATCATCTGGCGCCATACCACCGTACGGCTGGCCCTCGAGGTCGTCTGCGCGGCGCGCTTTGTCGCTTGCCTCCCTGCTGTTCCTTCGCGACACGGCTAGTGAGCCGAGAGGTACCAGTCCGGGGTCGGTATTGATCGTGATAATCGTGCGCAAGTAGGTCGCAACCATGAGGAGCATGAACAGGAAGTATAAAACGAGTACGGCGACGGCGCTGCCATTTTGGCTTCGGTCGTGAATCAGGAAGTCTACTAGAGAAAGAGACGCAGTCAGAGAAGGGCAATTGCGGGCACGAGTAGGGAATTGACAGGACTTACCACAGACACGGGCGACAGTAACGTAGGTCGCATAACCTACAGCGGCAGCAAGAAACAATGGTATTATGCGCGTAACCCACCGCGAACCGGCCTTTGTGCTTTCAAAAGTCATGGCCAGCTCATCGTATCCGCGCGGGGGACGTCGCGAACTGGTGCAAGGCTACAGGTAAGCTGCAAGTTCGTTTGAGACGTGAAGCGAGGAAGTGCATCTGGGCGGTAGAAGTATATACCTAGATCATATTATTACATGGTTGGAGCGGCGCATGATAGCAAATTACGATTGCTACTCTGTTTGGATGACCGGGTTCTGGTTAGCTGCAGGCCAGCACCTCGACCTCCCCTGCTAGGACTTTCTTCTTGGGCTATGACGCCTGGACGCCCCGATTTACCCGACGCCCAGGCCAGACACCCCCCACTGCTAATATCCCCTACCGCCTACGGCATGCTACGGCTCCTTTCTTTTCCCTTTCTCACTTGAATCCTTCATCCCTTGTCCTTGTCAGAAACTCCACTGTCGCGGCAGTTTACCTACTCTAGCAATTTCACGCTATTTTACATTTCGAAGTCGGGTTAGGACATCATCTGCCGAGATGGACTGTTCAACTCTGATGTGTATTTTGGTAACTGGTAGAGACCATATGCAGGAGCCCGGTAGCAGTATTACCTGGGGAGCTTCTCTGCATGCAAACGCTCTCAATCATGTTCCTGCAGGTCGCCGTATAGCTGAATTGCTGGGTCGCTGGATCGCTGTATCGGAGGGGGCCGTCGTTCGTTTTCCTGCCAGATGCTGCAAGCGATCCCTTAGGATGCCAACTTCCACTCATTGGCTGGACCCTCAATCTCCTTGAGCGAACCAAGATCCCGTATGGAGGGCGAGACCTAGGTTTTGCTTATCCCCACGTCCCAGGCCCAATGAGCTGTTGCGCTACTTCTGAGGTTTCACATAGATGATGGCTAAGGACCTGAAAGAGCCGCATGTTATGTGAACGTCTTGCCCATCCGGATGCTTGCGTATGGGGCCCCATCACCCGTGGTATTGGCTTAATGCGTATGAATCTCCAGGATCAGCATACAGCTTCTGTATTATATGAATACAGTTATCAGAATACGGAAGATACAGGTAATGTGCTCGCCCGTGCGGCTGATATGTGCCTTGCTAGAATGGCCATGATGCCCTTCTCAGCTTGTGGCGTTCCAGGATTTCATGACTTCAAATCCGGCCAAGCCGAATTCGTCCACTCAGGGCAAATTCTTCACTTACAGACAAAAGTTCCAGGACCCTGCCCATGGGGATATATCTGCTCACTATGGCATGTTACTCCAGGGAAATAAAGTCACTGGCTAGCAGAATGAAGCACCCGTGCCAGGGTTATCGAAGATGAGGGTTGGTCTGGTGAGCTTCCTTCGATCTCTGGCAGCCGTGTTGACCTCTACCCAGTCTGGTAGTATTTTACGAAGACCAGGCTCTCTGTACGCATGTTTGCGGCTTAAAATCTTCATTCAAGTCCTTGAGGCTCTGCGATCAAGCGAACTGATTGTATAAAAGCTCACAACTGTCCCCATGAGTTAGTTCTCTGGAGCCTCCATGCTCAGCTCTGTATAGGTACGAATCGAGATCTATCAGTATATACACGATACACCCCCTTTTGCACTTGGACAGTTCACATATAGATGCAAATCGCTCCGAATTTTCGCTGTTCCACCCAGTATTCGGTATATAATCCCGCCTAAACACACTTCTCATTGGGCAGTACCGTCCAGTGACGCGCCTCCGCTTCGTTGAGTGCATCACGCTACATTTCATAGTGCGATTTGTTGATCGTTTCTACAGCATTCGCGCAACTTTTCCTTCAAGTTGCTTAGTCTAGGGATTGGCAATGCCAAGAATGGAAAACGCCTGTCAGATCTTTACTGAGCGGTGTCCCATTGTTTGGAACTGTGGTGCTTCCTTATCCAGCCGCACACCGAGTCACGTGTACACAGCCCATGCGATTTCGACTTGTACAATAGCATGATGCTCTCCAACAACAGACATGCTCTTTTTGGCTCGGCTCGTATGGACCGTCACTGCATATCTTAGGTATGTAGCCTGACGACGTTGCCCAATGCAGCTTATGGGCATCGGCGCTTTTGTTACGCCCTATACTTCGGTGAAGAGAGCAAGGCGCAGCCGGTCGCCCCAATATTAAGGCTGCCATAGGCCACTCGTCACATACAACAACTCCATTGCGATGTATTGCGGCTCTGCGAAACCCCCTGCAACCACGTTGTCTCCACTGGGTTCGGTAACTCTCACTTTGATGAGCCGGCCCATCTCTACCACGAGGCCAATTGCACAAGAAACCAGGTCTCTGGGATATATACATACTCTTTCATTGATTGCTTGGCCCCGTACTCCACATTCTAGAGCTGGTTCCACTTCTGAGCCTCAATGCAGTCGACCGCTTCTCTACTCTGCGCTCTCATGATGACTCAAGTTACGATCCCGAGACAGGCTATAAGCCAAATATATTGAGCAACCGAAGCGGTGAGCGGGATGATGGCTGTGTTTGGATGCTCCAGACACCTACGGCCAACGGGATGGTAGTGCTGTACGGCCATGCCGTCTGTACTTGATATGACGGAACCAGCCGACCATTGATGGGGATTTCTTTACTTACCGAACAATAGCTGTTCTTGGCGTCTGGTTTTACTCTTTGGGCACGATGCTGAGGTCGATCCCATTCTAGCTAGCGAGCAGTCAAGGGAGTCTAGGCCTTCGTGGTAGAGTCTTATGTCACTCTCAGTCGCCTTTGGCTAACGATAGGTGATAGCTACTGCTCTATACCGAAGCCTGCACGGTACCCATATCTTTTCTGCATTTCCTTGATTTGAGTGCCGCACGTGGTCGAGTCCCGCCTGTCATCTACGTTTTTAATATGTCGATCCTGCTCCAACCACTGCTTGGATGATCTCACCTCAGTTCCGGTATGATTGCTACAAAGGCATCGTGGCAGTGTCATGGCAGCTGGGAGACCCATGGCCAACAGAACGATGCCGCTTCATCACCATTTCGTCTGTATATGATAGACCATCCGTCCTTGATGGGCTTTGTTCTTTCTCACCGAAGCACATTGGGCGGTTCTTGCGTCAGTTCTTTCTTTACGGGCACCACGATGAAGTTGCTTTGGGTCTGGCTTGAGAGTCTAAGCCATTGCGATGGATGTTCATTCGACCCTTTACGAGAGTGTCCTGTCCTCTCGGAGAATCTAGGGCTACACGGGAACGACGATGCTCCACCGCCATTTCGAGTATACCAGAGCTATCGCCCTTTGAACGACTGACCGAAAAGGTCAACCATGCTGTCTGCCTTTCGGTACTATCCACCGGGCACGATGCTGGAGTCGTTTCTTGACTGATTGGCGAGTGGTCATTGACGTCTAAGCCCTCGACTGGGATGAGAGGTGATAGCTCACTGCGCATACCGACGGAGGCATATTCGAGATGACGAATATGACATACCCTATCTTTTCGACCGTTCAATGAACTTCATGTTGAAATCTTATGAGGAATATATATAAGACGACGATGGTATTGTTCAAAGTAAGAAGTCCTCTCTGCAAGCATCAGCAATCTTATCAAACACCAATATCCTACCCAAATCCTATCTCAGCTATTATACTATACACACTTATTCAGTTCACTCTCAACAATCAGAAGCTATGGCAAAGGTTGCATGCTGGTACTGCGTAAGTACATCTCCATGAATATACTAACAATTGTCTCTCTAACTATTTGACGGTTACAGTGCCAGTGCGGTGGAGGCCCAATGACCGTGGCCATGAACACCCATTGCACCTGTGATAACCAGCATCAGCGCTGCGCGTACTGCCGCGTTGAGTATATAAAGTCGAGATCGTGAGGGCATGTTGCACTTCGGTACTGTCCCTGCGGCTTCGCTCGCGTACCTTCACTCGAGTCCTTGGCATCACTGCAAGCAGCATCTCACATGTGCGTTGCAAAACGCTTGGCCGTTATGTCGAGACGCAAACGCGTTGGCAACCTCGTTGGACCACGCGAACCACCTTCTCTCATTTCAATTTCTACCTTGTCGTTTTTTTTACCCTTGACTTTTCACATACCTTTTGGCCCCGGCCCGGTCCATTCAGGTCCAACATCGACAGAATCCAATCAGGGATCACAGCACCAACCACACACTCTTCGCATGGGAATAGAGGATATAGAAAGGATCGGGTTAGACATAGGCTTACATTGGACTGTTGTGGTCAAACACTGCTGCTTCTTGTACGGATAGTCTCTTTGTCTGATGGGTAGATTTCTTTGGTTGTCTTTCGATTTTCTCTACATATTTTGGATTTACGATAAGACACGCTGGTTATGTCTGTTGGGAATTCATTTTGGTAGAATCCAGTCGCTATCGCTATAGTTCTTGTTCGTTTACTTCATCCTCTATATTCAAGTTGTCACCCCCTATTAGGATGCTTGCCGTCTAGTGCAATGATGTTGTCATGTGCCGCAAAGCCACAGATTGTGCTACGTGACAAAGAAGACCCTTGGTATCCAATCAAGTCTATCACATGAAGCTTCTCTCAGTTGCATGGTGGTACAGGCCTAGCTGCATGTTGTGCATCCTTCAGCCGCTTCTGTTCATCTGTATCGAGCTCTTTCAGTCGCCTGAGGCCACTTGAAGTACTCCGAGTATAACAAGTACCCAGCAAGCTGCCCAAGATCCTGGCTGCCATCCCAATAAACAAACCAGCAGGCAGATGCTACCTCGTTACCAATTATACCCCGTAGCAAATTTGATTCGTAGACTTGAGAAACTTGCGAGAAGCATACCCAGTCACAAGATGCGCGATCCGTATGAGGCCCAAGTCATGACGTAGCTTGGCCCAATCCAGCCAGGCAACTCACGCATCAGCCGCACCTCGAGTCTCGACCCGGGCGAACACCACCACATGGCCGCCCTGGAGCCACTATTCCTCTTTAATGTTTATTGCCGGGCGCGCTAGCGTTTTGAGTGATCGAGGCTTTTGGTATGCGAAGTCGCGGAGGGAATATTCAGCCGCTTTTTAGACTCATAGCTGCCCAGGCTCGCATTCGCAGCTCCTGCATGCCCCACTATGCGCTTACAAGACTCGGTTCCTTATGCAAACTTCGCGATCTCGAGATGAACTGATTACCAGCCTTGATCGATGGGAATTTATGGTAACGTCTAGAAAAGTCATATTGCCGCTATGGGAGAGTATATAAGTCAAGCCACGTTGCTGTTGACGGGTTGGAATATGCAGCAATATGATACCAAAGCATACCACACAGAGAAATATCGAGCCGACATTTTGAAAGCCGTTCTTACTTCTTATATCGCATTTGACTAGTTATCACCTCAATATGCCAGAAAACAGAGCCGCCTACCTCATGGGCGAAAAGGTCCGCCCCCTAGCCGTTAAGCCGGCCCCTTACACCTCCCCGGGCCCCAACCAGATCCTCGTCCGCGTCGCGGCCGTCGCCGTGAACCCCATCGAGTACATCAAGCAGGACCTCGGCGGCCTCCTGTACGGCTGGGTCAAGTGCCCGCACGTCCTGGGCTCCGACGTCGCCGGCACCGTCGTCGAGGTCGGCGGGTCCGACGAGACGACAAGGCGGTTCCGGCCTGGCGACCGTGTCGTTGGCCAAGCCCTCGGCTCCGAGAAGAAGTTCAACGACCCAGCCATGGGCGCGTTCCAGCACTATGTGCTCCTGCAGGCCAACATGGTCTCGCCGATCCCGGACTCCTTGTCATTCGAGAAGGCCGCGGTCCTGCCCCTCGCCCTCTCGACCGCGAGCTGCGGCCTCTTCCAGAAGGACCAGCTGGCGCTGAGGCACCCACTCGCCACCACCGGTACTGGCGATGAGGAAGTTGGAGAGGAGAAGGAGAAAACCGAGAAGGAGACGCTGCTCATCTGGGGAGGCTCGACCAGTGTCGGCTGCAACGCGATCCAGCTCGCGCGCGCCGCAGGCTACGAGGTCGTGACCACGTGCTCGCCGCGCAACTTCGGCCTCGTGAAGTCGCTCGGTGCGGCGGCCGCATTCGACTACCGTGATCCCGACACGGCCGTCTCTGAGATCGTGCGATTCTGCCAAAACGAAAAAGTGGTCGGCGCCCTATCCATGGGCGGCGACGCGGGCCGCGGCTGCGTCGAGGTCTTGCGGCGTCTTCCAAAGAGCGGCGGTAGCCGCCGGTTCCTGTCGCGGGTCTCGTATGCGACTCCCGAGAACAAGGACGCCGGGCTCCCCGCGCGGATATGGTGTATGCTGTCATTCTCGGTCTGGCTGTGGGTCAAGAGCATGCGTCATGGTATCCATTCCAACGTCGTCTTCGGCACCACCCTCGAGGTGAACGAGGTCAGTAAAGCCATTTACGAGGATTTCTTGCCGCGGGCCCTGGAGTCGGGGCAGTTTGTGGCGGCGCCGGAGCCGGATGTTGTTGGAAAAGGGTTGGAGTTTGTACAGACTGCTTTGGATACGTTAAGAAAGGGGGTTTCGGCGAAAAAGCTTGTTGTAGAGATACAACCTGTTTAGTTCGATTTCGAAACTTGTTTGCAATGATGTCCTTACCACTCCAATGTGTAATATGACGACCAATAGTATGATCCACAAAGATCATATCGCAACCCATGGTAGAGCTATAAACATATTTCTTCAAATGCGTACCCAGAACTCTATTCAGATTACGCTCCAAGATACGATAGTTAGGTCTATGGTGGTGCAGAGAAGTGGTGGCTACTTTAAATAGCATGCCGGCAGTTATGTATCTGAAAAGTCGTGCTTCTTTATTCCTAACTAAACAGTCGACCTAGTGCCGAATAAGAAGCCTTGAGGATGATTTCTTGACTGGTTTATCCATACTTTACTTTGTCTTACGGGTCCGAACTGGGCTTTTACCCCTTTCTATTCGAAAAGGCCCGGTGGCAGAACACAGTCAGCCACCATATCCTCCAGCTGCTCCATAACCCATGCAGGATCACCATTGCTTAATTTGATGACTGTCATGATATCGGCAGACTGGCCCTCTTTCAGGGTAGAGATATACTCTGCAACCACTGCCCGCAGCCCAGCTACTTGCGCTACATCAGCTGAGAGTGCCTTAGCATTGCGGTAGAACACCATCGAATTCTTGAGGAATTGGGCAGCGTTGGCAGCGGCTGACTGGTGCGACCATGGCGCGAATTGCAGGTTGTGGAGTTGCAGCGAGCAGTCGCCTCGCATCATGTGGCTCGTGGCTTTCTCGTCGTTGTCGATGCCTTGTACCTCGGAAGCCATCTTCAGGCTCTTGATGCTCTCTGTCAATGAATTCCAGCGCAATACTGCGAGGCTCTGGGCGTCTGTGAACTGTATCTCGGCCAGTGCCGAGCTGAATGCAGTCAGAGAGCGGGCATTCTCAATGAGAGCTTCGTGAGAGGTCTCGAGCTTGAGCTCCGGTATCGCGAATGCGGTATCTCGTTCGGCCTTGTATGTAACCGCATCGAGGTTGCCAGATCTGTAACCAACTTCGAGTAATGCAGAAGAGAAGACTGCCTTTGTGAGAGCAATTTCGGGCAGTTTCTCGAGTTGGTCTTTCGACAGGACTTGCAGTTTGGACAGAATCTCCTTCGATCGTTCCTCGGCCCCCTGAAGCCATTCTGGGCTCAAGCTCTCCGAAGAAGAGCTACGGACATTGCAGAACGTAGTGAGTGTCCTAAGCTGCACTAGCAGGGTATCGATGACAGTCTCGTGGGTGACAGGCTCAATGACGGTAACATTCTGGTACTCCTCACCAGAGGCTTCCTGTTCCGTCGAAGCCTCGGCACTTGCACTCGCTGCGCTTATTTCTTGTGGCTGTTCCGCCGCCATTTGCTGTTGCGTGAGAGTCTCCTGAAGTCTCTGCTCCTGGATGCTTAAGCACTTTTGCTGCAATTCCATTGCTTCTTGGAGGGCCTTGAAGGCTTCTTCATCAGAAATATCGTCGTCATTGGCGATCTCCTCTGCAATGCTGGTCAGGATCTGAGAAGTGTTGAAGAGTGTATCGGCGTTGTTTGCATCAACATTCAAGGCATAGCGGTGCGCCTCTAAGCCCTTTTGGAGCCACTCGAGGGGCGTATCACGAAGCTCGTTGAGCAGTGCAGGGTGTTCGGCAACCTCGAGGAAAATGCGAGCCTTATTGTAGGCTAGATCCAGGTCTTGGGTGAAGGTTTTGAGGCCTTGATCATATGTATCAATGGCGCGTTGGAAGAACCTCATCGACTTGGCAGCGTCACCAGCACGCCACTTTCCAGCGGCTTCTTCGTGTTCGCTGGCAGCATCCTCAAAATCACTGGCGGTCACAAGCTTCTTCTGCTCCTTCTTCGGCTTTGGCTTGGATTCCTTGAGATGGTCCTTGTGGTTGCGTCGAGCCATGATGTAAAAATGGCTGTGGCAAAAGGATGTGTTAAATTTGTTTTAACGTTGTTGAAGTTCAACAGTAACAGGGCTAGGCCAGACGAAATCAGCTTCAACACATTTCAGGCATCTGGAAAGAGTTCCATACCAAGTTTACGAGTGGGGGAAGCAACACTTCACTATTTTCCTGGGGTTATGACCTTCCTTGGATGTATTGATAAACGTAACTCCTCCCTATACATGTAAATAGCAACTGTGCGTGCATCAAAATATTCCACTTGGTTGGGTCCTGAAGAGTTTGAAGGTTTCTTTGGTGGTTAACGACCCGATTGGTCCGTGCGCCTCCCTATTGCCAGTCTGACCAGTTATCAGCTATTCCTTTGCCATCATCAGCCAGTCCCAAGACCTGTTTAACTGACCAAATATGCGAATAAAAATTGCAGATATGAGTCTTTCATAAAGTATCTCAGTCGGTTTCTATCCTCAAAAAGTTCGTGTCAGTCAGTTTGGTCGCAGATGCAAGATCGCTCGCTATCAATCATCCTGAGAAGAGAATAGTGATCACCGAAGAACATCAATTCAGAGGGGCCAATCGATTTTGGAAGATACATCGATATTCTTCAAGGAGGCCCGCTGGCCCCTAGGCAAGGGTTTCTGCAACTGGTCTAGATTTTGTCTACTCATTCGCTTCTGTCGCCTTGATTAGATTCCGGTCGAAATGCCCTTTGCCATTGGGAGACTCTGCTTTGGAGGGACATCGAGGGGCATTCAGCAGCCAATCACTATCCAACTAATGAGCAGTGACGTTACTCGCTCAGGGCGGCCATGCTACCCCGCATTCGAGGTTTGATCCCGATAAGTCAAGT
The DNA here is from genome assembly GCA_039105305.1 of Apiospora arundinis. NCBI lineage: Eukaryota > Fungi > Ascomycota > Sordariomycetes > Amphisphaeriales > Apiosporaceae > Apiospora > Apiospora arundinis. The sequence goes on along the minus strand of JAPCWZ010000002.1, from coordinate 1,102,501 downwards.
AGCGTGAATAGCTCCAGAATAGCCCCTCACTTTCGACATGGAATCCCCACGCAAATGCCACCCAGGATGCGCATCCAAAGCCCAAACTGACTTGTGTGAGCGGGTGGTGAGCTGACGGGTTGTCAGATATGGCAATTCGCGAACCTCTGTACCGGTTGGAACCAGAAGGTTTCGGGGCTTTATTGACCCCTAGCGTGTTCTGTTGCCATTTGTCGCCATGCGTCTATCCGTCCCAGCATGCCTTGGGCGATGGATACGATGTGGACTCTCGCTTGTCTCGTGCTGATGCTATGCGGGTGACACAGCATTACTGAGAATTACATAAGGGTCTGTTCGTTTCGGGTCCTACTCTAGGACCGCAACCTTAAGTATTGAAGATGGGTTGATTCGCAAACGTCTTTTTGGTCTTGTGTTGGCCAGCCTGCTTTACGTTACACTTGATATCCTCTCTCTTCACTCTTGATTCGATTTGGTTCCTTTATATTTTGTTGGATCCAGCTTACCCTGACACCAAAGACTAAAAATGGCATCCCAGAGCAATGTGCCCCCCTTGCTGGATCTGACTATCGACAATATCACCCCGAATACCAATCGCATTAACTCACAATGCAAAGATCAGAGGCTCACCTATCTGATGTCTCGTCTCGTGACGCATCTCCATGACTTTGCTCGCGAGACGAGACTTAGTAGCGATGAATGGATGGCAGCATTGAACTTCCTTGTTGGCTGCGGGCAGATCAGCAACGACGTTCGCCATGTAAGTTTGTTGAGTTTGGACCTCATGGAGACAATCTATCGTCTGGGCTCTTCTGCGCCATGTCCCTGGAAGCCATCAAATCTAACCAAGCATCTTGTCAATTAGGAGTTCATCCTTCTCTCTGATATTCTCGGCCTCTCCCTCCTCGTCGACAGCATCAACCACCCCAAGCCGCCCTCGTCGACCGAGGGCTCGGTTCTGGGCCCCTTCCACACGCACGACGCGCCGACCCTGCCCAACGGCTGCGAGATGTCGTCGGACCCAGAGGGCGAGCCACTGCTCTGTATTTGTACCGTGAAAGACATTACGGGCAAGCCTGTGAAAGACGTCAAGATCGACATCTGGGAGACAGACAGCAGCGGCCATTATGACGTGCAGCACGCGGGCCGAGACGAGAAGGGGCCCAGCGAGCGCTGCGTCATGCTCAGCGACGACGAGGGCGTCTTCTGGTTCAAGGGCATCAAGCCTGTCAGCTACCCCATCCCCCATGACGGGCCCGTGGGCAAGCTGCTCGAGAAGCTGGGGCGCCACTGCTGGAGACCAGCCCATCTGCATTTCATGTTTGAGAAAGACGGTTGGGATCACTTGATCACGTAAGTTTTGTCGTCACTCCTGTTCCCAATGAATAAAGAGAAATCAGGGAGTATATGAGACTAATACAAGGGGGATGGGGAATTAGCGCGCTCTACATGCGAGGCGACCCGTACGAGAGCTCCGATGCCGTCTTCGGCGTGAAGCAGAGCTTAATTGTTGACCTCGATAAGGCCGATAAGGCTACAGCGGAAAAATACGGCGTCAAGGAGGGTAGCTGGCTGTTGAAGCACGACTTTGTGCTGGTGACAAAGCAAGAAACGGACGACCTGAAAGACAAGAATGCCATGGAGGCACTGGAGAAGCTGGGGCTCCGGATGAAGCTGGTTGACCACTTGCCTATTCCTGAGCTGGACTAGGGTCTCCAATTTTTGAAGTTGGTAGAGGGAGTGAGGACTATTCGTACATTCGCTGGTGTGTATACGTTCTGATATTGTCTTTTATGCGATAGCTGAGCACGAACGTATCGAGCACGAATGCACATTGGACTATTAAACAATTGGTGGTATAGTCTTTCAAAGGAGGAGTATGAACGAGTTTATGGCACGGGTTGTGTCCACAACAGGACTAAAGCATGGAGTATACTATACACTCCAATAACAAAGAAGAAGACTGAAAGATCCAAAAGTCCTGCCTGATCGAATTTCAACTACTCTTCTATATATTTGTTACACAGATCAGAGCTCAGTTTTTAACACAACTTGAATTATGTAATGATTGTATAAGCTGGAGGGTAGTGCTATATTGCACGATGAATCGTCTTCGAATCGTATCAGCAGTCCCGTGCAGGCCGGAATAGCGCCGGTCCTCCAATGCATGTTGCTCGTAGGTGGCGCTGATAACGCAGACGCAGCAATAGATCGTCCGAGGGGTAGTTGAACACATATCTTGGCAGTTTGCTTCTTACAAGTCTGACAGGTCGAAACAGGGTCGAGATCCCATATTACAGATATCCAAGACATGGAGCGGCTGGGCGTTGGCAGGCAAGGCGGGGGATTCTCATATGAATGGTTGTTAGTAATGCATGGAGGTATAGCGTAGCATGCAACCTAAATATCGTGTCACACTGTTTTGTCGTTCGTTATCTGCAGCAAAAGTCGAGATTGAAACTGCCAACTTGACACTGGAAGATGGAAACTATCAATTAATGTAACCTTTTGGTTTCTTTGGCTTCCCAAGGCGGCAGTCGGAGCGGCTCGGTCTCGATGGGACGGCTAAAAGGTTCCGGCTAAGCGGATATCGCAGATCAATCTGCAAGGCTATCTCCGCTAGTCGGCTTTACTAATGGATGTCAACCTGCACCAACTTACGTGATGTTGGCTGTTGGTGGTGGTGGATGGCATAGATCAGATTCATTCTCCTCCGTGCCTCCCACTTCTCCCACTCTGGAATCTCCATACCAGAGTGGTTCCACCCCATACATTGTCCGGGCAATGGAGCGCAATGGAGCGCAATGGAGGAAGTAGGCAAGGTACAGTAGGTACCTGGTTGAGGGAACGATACATGTCGCCTCGCCTATTTTGGGCCTGGAGGGGCGGTACCACCGAGGGTAGATCCAAAATAAAACTGGCCAGAAACTGACTTCACACAGCAGCATCGCGTCATCAACGCCAAGCTAGTTCCTGAGCACGCCATCATGGCTCAAGCATGGCCAATTGATTCCCCTTTCCCCAATTGCCCATGGTGGCATTATGGGGTACGAAGAAAAAAAACTGTCAGTTTGCGTAAGAGTCCGATTCATGAGAGAAGAAAAAAAGCCGCTGCCGGATGGATACATTTGTAATATAGGATCAGGTAAAGGCCCCCCCTCCGTAGCCGGGACTTGCGCCTACCAGCTTGAGTGAATGGAAGAAACCGTTCCGAACTCATCTTTGTGAACTTCTCATCCTTCCCGCCTTCTCTTCTCTTCGACATTTTCCATCCGCCTAATAGTCGAGTGTGTTGCTTTCTTGTTCTCGTTGCGACTGCATATATACCAAATCACACTTCTTCAAGATGGCCAACCCTCCCCATGGCGGTATCCTTAAGGATTTGCTGGCGCGCGATGCTCCCCGGCAAAGTGAGCTGGCTGAGGAAGCCGAGAAGCTTCCCGCCATCACCCTGAGCGAGAGACAGCTTTGCGATCTTGAGTTGATCCTCAACGGTGGTTTCTCTCCCCTGGAAGGTAAGTTCGAACATTTTGGCGCCGGCGGCATCCCACCTTCAATTCGATGGCGGGGTAATAATCATTGCCCCGCCATCTCGACAAAGAAGATCGTCAGCCATTGCCATGGCGATATACTTGGAACACGGGCTGATCTGGTATAACTTGCAGGTTTCATGAACGAGGCTGACTACAATGGGTATGTGACACCACGAGTTTCCCGCATGTGCGCCTCTCGCTAACAAGAAACCCCTCCAGAGTTGTAAAGGAGAACCGCCTCGCCAGTGGCCTTCTCTTCTCTATGCCCATCACTCTCGACGTGTCGCAAGCGACTATCGACGAAACTGGCCTCAAGGCTGGTGCGCGCATTACCCTGCGCGATCTCCGCGACGACCGTAACTTGGCTATCCTCACCGTAGAGGATGTCTACAAGCCTGACAAGTGAGCATAACCGACCCGCCAAGTGTCGCAATCACATGTACTAATGCCAAATAACAGGGCTCTGGAGGCCAAGGAGGTTTTCGGTGGCGACGAGGAGCACCCTGCTGTTTCCTACCTTTACAAGACCGCCCAAGAGTTCTACGTTGGTGGAAAGCTTGAGGCTATCAACCGTCTCCAGCACTACGATTTCGTCGATCTCCGATGTAAGACCAATAATTCCCTCCCCACCACTCGGTATTTGCCGACGATGTAGTACGCGATTCAGGGCTGACAAGAATCTCCCCACAGACACACCCGCAGAGCTGAGGTTACACTTCGACAAGCTCGGCTGGACCCGAGTCGTCGCTTTCCAGACCAGAAACCCCATGCACCGCGCTCACCGTGAACTGACTGTTCGCGCTGCCCGGTCGCATGGCGCCAACGTCCTGATCCACCCCGTCGTGGGCTTGACCAAGCCCGGTGATATCGACCACTTCACCCGTGTCCGTGTCTACAAGGCTCTTCTGCCTCGATACCCCAACGGCATGGGTGTCCTGGGTCTTCTGCCCCTGGCCATGCGTATGGGTGGTCCCCGTGAGGCCATCTGGCACGCCATTATCCGCAAGAACCATGGCGCTACCCACTTCATTGTCGGCCGTGACCACGCCGGACCCGGCAAGAACAGCAAGGGTGTTGACTTCTACGGTCCTTACGACGCGCAGTACGCTGTCGAGAAGTACCGTGAGGAGCTCGGCATCGAGGTCGTCCCCTTCCAGATGATGACCTACCTGCCCGACAGCGACGAGTACGCCCCCATCGACACCATCCCCAAGGATACCCGCACACTCAACATCTCCGGTACCGAGCTGCGCTCGCGTCTCCGAAGTGGCCGTGACATCCCCGAGTGGTTCTCCTACCCTGAGGTTGTCAAGGTGCTGCGCGAGTCGCACCCGCCGCGGTCGCAACAGGGTTTCACCGTCTTCCTGACGGGCTACCAGAACAGCGGCAAGGACGCCATCGGCCGTGCCCTGCAGGTCACCCTCAACCAGCAGGGAGGCCGCTCCGTCTCTCTGTTGTTGGGTGAGACCGTCCGCCACGAGCTCTCTTCCGAGCTCGGCTTCAGCCGTGAGGACCGCAGCAAGAACATTCAGCGCATCGCATTCGTTGCTGGTGAGCTGACCCGTTCCGGCTCTGCCGTCATCGCCGCCCCCATCGCTCCCTACGAGGACGACCGCAAGAGCGCGCGCGAACTCGTTGAGAAGTACGGTGACTTCTACCTCGTGCACGTCGCTACCCCGCTCGAGTACTGCGAGAAGACGGACAAGCGCGGCATCTACAAGAAGGCCCGCGCCGGTGAGGTTAAGGGCTTCACCGGTGTCGACGACCCGTACGAGGCCCCCGCCAAGCCCGACCTGGTGGTCGACTTCGAGAAGCAGACCGTCCGTGCCGCCGTGCATGAGATCGTGCTGATGCTCGAGAGCCGTGGTCTTTTGGACCGTTTGTAAATTTAGAGCGATAGAGAGAGATTACAGCGTCATATTTGTTCCCATAAAGAGAGATCTAGAACGCCATCCGTCACACATCTTTTATCTACCTAATGTAGTGGGTGTGGGAGGACTGCGCGGGAAGAACCAAGGAATGGTTTCGGGTTTCGATTACCGGCATGCGACATCTATAAATGAATTGCTTTGGTGTTATTTACCTACACTACTTAGATTACGCGATACGATGATCGCTCTCAACGAGGTCTTTGCAGCAACGTTTAGTAGACTATTGAGGCTTCGTTGTTGAAACTCGGATATAGAGGAAGAGAAAAAAGAAGAACAAAACCTCCCAAAAAGCAATGCATGCACCAATAATGAGTGTTACGGTGTATCCCTTGATATTATCATGTTTCGGGTTTTGAGGAACTAATCAATGATGTCTTGACACGCGGTCGCCCGGCTGCCCTTCCAGGCCAACACATCCTTCTTTATTCCTTTTCCGTGTAATACGAACCGAGGAGACGGGCCCCTTTACTATCTTAATACCTACCCTGCACGCCAAATACGAGTCGGCAGCAGTATTACTTGGTTGTCGTTATTGCGCAGAAGGGAAGTCGCATGCAGAAAGCAGGTATCCATTTCTTTGTATCGCTTCCCTCGTCGCTGATGACAGTTTTCGAGCTCTCCTTATCATGACGTCGAAACCTAGAGTGTACCTTGACGACAACCAGTTTGATCATGGCGTTCGTGGTAAAATCATATCATATGGTCGCCCACGCCAGATGCGCCGAGCTGATGGCAGAGGTTCCCATGAGCAAACAGAGACTAGCTAGACTACTGTATCCAATGGTCCGGCTCCCACAAATAAATAACGGTTGGTTGGGCTTCCCTACTTTATTTTTGGCATGGTAGCAAGCAAAGCAAGCGATTCGCTCATGGGTCATGCTACCGTTCAGCCTTGGGCCTTTGGGCAGGCCTTAGGGGAAGGCGTGCCGGAAAGCAAAGACCATGAGAGCATCACAAGCGGGTATCGAGGAACTTTGATGCCTGCTGCAGTTGCGGTGAGGGGGGCGGGTACTGGATACCGCAGAAAGACCTTGCTATTCTGGGAAGCTCGGGGCGGTCATTGGGTGGGCCACGAGCCGGTGAGCGAAAGGGAGTGACTGGGAGTGACATGCGCTTGGGCTGTGGTTGGGAGATCTCTGGTGGAAGAGGGGAGTCACTATATGCAGTCCTGGCACTGTGGATGATCTGCTTTTAACCTTAGGTATGGAAGGAATAGAAACACGATGGATGCTTTGCTTGAGCTGAAATCTCCCATCAAAAAGATCCATCAGGCTGCCAGGGGCTATTCTGAGAATGACCTTTGCGCAATGCAACGAGTCTAGTCTACTTCCCTATCTAGTATTGCGGTGTTGGCGATGGGCGGTCAGCATTTTCGATCCAGGCACCTAACCAAAGAAAAAAGCTACATACTGCCCAAGTTGGCGGGGATAGGCATGTTACAAAAGTTGAGCAAAACCATGAGCTGAAGCCAGATGAAAGTCAATCTTGGGTCCATGAGGAATTCCTGTGCCCCAGAGAAGTGTGACATAGACACTGGACAGTAGTAGGTATGTATTGAATAGAATCAGTGAGACGAGATCTACCTATACACCTAGGCATACTGAAGAAAGGAGATCAATTTGATTGAATCATGCCATGCGCTTCTGATGCTAGCTTGATGCCCCGCGGGTTTGAGTGAACTCATGCCCTGCCCATGGTCACGGTCATGGACATGGTCATTCATTCATGGTGCATGTATGTGGTGCTTGTGGTGCTAGGTTAGCACAGTGCATCACTGATTGCCAAATGCTCCAGGTGCCAGGCTTCCCCGCCAACAGAAAGAAGCTCCTCTGAAAGTCGTCTCTGTGCTCTCTCCCACCCTCTCCCACCGACAAAGGAGTTGCAAAAAAAAAAGGCTACGGGTAGCATGGCGCCCCCCCTTCTTCTACCAGGTTAGGCCCAGTAAAACAGACCGACCCTTGTTCTTCGCTGGGTTTCTGTGATGCTCGCTGGGATCCATCGAATCATATTCAATTGTGTTGGCCGTCCAGCTCGCTTGCAGCCGCCGAACAGCTCACACACGCTCACTCCCGGGTTGGCGACAGACAGACTTGACTTGACTCCTCGTCTCTTTTTGGTTGGAGGTGCATTGCATTCCATTGACTCCTCATTTTCTCGCTTTTCCAATTCTTCGTAGCAATCAACAACCCTTTCCCGAGATACCAAACTCCCAGACGTACATACTTACCTAGAGAGAGAGAGAGAGAGCCAGAGAGAGCGAACAATCGAGTCACCCTCACAAGCGGCACAATCGACGTAATTTATCCACTTACTTCTCAACGGGCGGGCACCGAATCGCACGCACGCACGCACACACTCTCTCTCACGCTCGCACCCATACAAACCAACCCCAACTTTTCGTTACGGCAAGAAACTCTACATACCAGCAACTCCTTCTGTCCCATCGGGCCCAGCTGGGCTCTTATGGTTTTACTTTCTAAACCTAACTCGCCTGCTCAGCTCGCGATATAGATAAAGCCCCCACGATTTAATCCATCATGGGTGCAACCTCTGGAGACGACATGGTGTCGGGCAGCTCCTTGACTGCCAGCGCACTGACGGCCAGCGACGACAAGTCCCGAACCGAACACCGCCGCTCTCGCAGCAAGATGGACCGGCCAAGAGGCGAGAAAGAGCGAGAAAAGGATCGAGACCGAGATAAGGACGGCCACCGCTCTTCGCTGCACAAATCCAAGTCCTCGCGAAGTTCCAAACTCATGGACGGCGAGTCACAGGTCACCTCCACATCCCACCGCCGCCACCGCAGCTCGCGAGAGAAGGAGGGTCGGGACCGGGACCGGGATCGGGACGACAAAGACCGGGACCGCGAAAAGGACAAAGATAAAGAACGAGAGCGAAGAGAGAGGCATCGGGACCTGGCAAAGAAGAACGCATCTATGAGCGATCTAGTCCCAGAATTCAGGACAGGAAGCAGAGTCTCCGTGCCCTACCCGACCTTCAGCAAAGTACATAGCAGGGAGTGCGTCAGCCGTGAAGACGTCTCCGCCACGGCTAAGAGGGCCGATGACCCCTATACGCCTGAGCCAACGGATCTAGGATCTGGTGAGAGACAGAGATCCAAGTCGGTAGAGAACCTGCATCGAAGGCCGAGCACCAGGAAAGATGGCAGGCCGCCCAGCCCGCCCGAGACAGACATGAGCGAAAAGAGAAGAAGCTATAATTCCACACCTCGGTCCACCGACGCGCCCGACAGGCCGACATCGAGGACTTCTGGCGGCGTATCTCGGTCAGGCTCCAAAAGAGATGACAAGTCGAAGCTGTCCAGGACGTCTAGCCAGGCTACTTACAAATCACCGCCCACCAGGTTGCAACCCGGGTTTGAGGCCGATGACGAGTATTCGGTATTAAGCGATGACAAAACAGCGGGGGGCAGATCTGCCGCCACCTCTGTTCCTCCAAAGCGAACTGCCTCGAAGCGTGATAGGAAACTAGAGGCCCTGGATGCTGAAGACTCGCCCGCATCCGTCCAAGACTCTTCGCCGAGAACCCCAACAGCAACACCGCAATTCCCGCCTCCCAATTACCTGCCAAGCGAGAAGCGATCTTATACCCCAAGGTATCCCGATGAGGAACGCCCGACACCGTCAGCAACTCCGATGACGGACTTTGGGCCACCGCCGCCTCCACCCCCTCCTCCGCCGCCTTTGGACATCCAAGAGGTGCCCAGGATTGACTACTTACTCCAGAACGGTGGCCTTCAACAACCAATATCAAAACACTTCCTCTCAGTTCTGCCTCGACAGTATGGTATGAGAGTGTCGAACCCTCCTCTGGTTGGACCTGATGTGCTATTCACTCCCTTCTTCAATCTACTGGATCAATACCAGAATGTCATCCACAAGCAGGGCTCGGTGGCAGTGGCCACGGGCCACAAGTCTGTGGCAAGGCGTCTCCTCGACCGTTTGGAGGATGTCTTCTCGCGAGACTTGCCTGAAGAAGGCTGCAGCTGCGTCATGTGCGAAAGGACGCCAAATGAGCACCGTGGATTGGGCTGGGGCGAGGTGTTGGAGCGGGTCGGAGGACGTGTTGAGTTGCCCCAATGGCCACCCTTTGATTTTGCCATGCTGGGTGCGAACGGTGTAGAGAAATTGGGCGATTTGCCCCCTCGATCGTCGTCGCCTGTGCAGCTCGATCCCGATATCGCCGAAGAATTTAGGGAACACTACTTGCGCCAGTCCAAGAAGGTCAGGTCAGCGGTCGACAAATGGATGGACTCGAACGCTGAAGAGCCCGCACCCCCGCCTCAAGAAATGGACGATGAAACACTTGAGTTTGCAATCCTGACCAGCCTCAATGAGGAGGAACGACCGTATTTCAATGCTTTGCTGCTAGGCTCCCGGGAATTAGCGCCAACAGTCCGGGCACCCACCCCTAATGTTCGCAAACCGCGAGTTGACTTCATCGTGAAGTGCGGCTTGTCCCTCCAGCGATTGTATCGCCTGCCGCAGGTGCCCCGCGATGCGGAGACTGCCATGTACCTGGTCAAGAACCCTTTCCACCACGACCTTCTTGTCACCATCGTCGATATTAACCCTCAAGAATGGGAGATCCTCACGTCTGGACGCTTTGATGGATTCCTCTGGTCTGGTGTGGACAACGACGACGGCACTACCCCTACAGCAGAGAACCCAGGCTCCCGCGGTGGAACCCCTGCCAATGGCATGTTCTCGCCTCCGCCTTCGCGCGGCAACATGGGATCTGGCATGGGATACAGACCCACGTCCGGAATGAGCAACTCACGCAATACCACGCCTTTCTCGGGCGTGTACAGCCGTGGCGCCACCCCTGCGTCCTTCATTTCTCTTTCTTCCTCTGCCGCTCCTGGGTACAGCCGACAAGCTGTTTCCCACGACGAGGAAGTTGAGATGGCCGTGCTCGCCGAGGTGGAACGCGAGATATACCAAGGCATGGAGCAGCTGGAGGACGCCTTCGAGAAGCTGCACCGCCGTGCCGAGATGGTGCGCAACGCCCTCCGGCAGCGCAGTGCCGGCCTTACGATGAGCATGCAGAACAGGAAGGGCGCGAACGGGATCGACGTATTGCCACAGTTGAGCGGCGACAGCACGCAGGACGGCTACGCGCGACCCAACTGGGCCAACGGCGACGAGGAGTCGGAGAGCGATTGGAACGACGACTCGGAGAGCTTGGCGCCTGACGACAGTGCCTCCAACATAAGCAGTTCAAGACACCGCAGGCCCAAGAGGAGGACGGAGCGCCGGACGCCAGCACCTATCGACGAGGAGGATGAGGAGTAGGTTTTGTTCTCGTTGATGAGGGGTGCTTATTTCTTTTTCGACCTCGAGTTTCGGGTTGACAAGATGGGTAGCACTGAGACCCAAAACAGCGGGCAACTTGTTTGACCCAAAAGGAGGAAAATGCAGGACCTAAACGGAGGTAGTTGAGGTCTGGGTCAGAGAGAAATGAACGGGGAAAGAAGCTATGATGGATCGGCATTGAGCGCGACTGGTCATGCGGACTGACTGGAAAAGTTGGCTAATACCCTCATCAGTTCTGGTTCCGTCTTTGATTGATGCATTTGCATACTCATGGAGTTCTTTTTTCATTCCACATTCGGTTATTGCTCTTTGGTGTTATCTTTTTATTATCTTACTTACCACTCTTGTTGTCGCGTTTTTCTCCCTTTCTCATGCGTTTGCTGTAGGCAGCTAGCTGATGATGACGATGATGACAAGTTCAAGAGCAGGCAGGCGAGCTTTCTTATGGTTTTTGAGGGAAGCAAGCAACTGGTCGCTTCTCGAGTAGCTGGCTGGCTGACGGTAGTGCTATGGTGGTATGATGAATGAATGACTTCAAAATGCATGAGCAAATACCCACAACCACCCCCGATATGACTTCTCTTTTTTCCTCCAGACGTGATGTGATGACTTCTGAGTAGTTACTATGCCTTGCTTGCTGCGCGTAGATAAAGAATATTAGCAGATAACAATTGCATTGTTCAAATTAAGGGTCAGGTCAATCTACCGTTGTTACCTCCCGGTAGGCTTCTCCCCAGCCTTGGTGGTATAAGCTGGACCAATGAGTTGACATGGGAGATGCGTATTGTAGATTTACTCTATCATGGTCAGCGACTTCTTGTAGGCATATGGTCCATATCTTTACTGGCATCATCTTGGGTTCTTCTAATCTCAGTACAAGTATTGTGATCATAGACAGCCTCACTTAACTAATGCCAGTCAGTTAGTACATGTACTGCTAACTGGCAAGTAGGAAAACCAAGTAGATAGTGAGTGTTGAAAGAGAATAAATGAGATGATCTATGTGAGATAGCATGACTGAGAAAATGATCTAAGAAGATACAAGGGGGATGGAGAAGGGTGGAAGGAAAACAAGTAACAAAGAGAAAGAGAAAGAAAGGATGATATTTTGGTGATAGTTTATTAGCTTATAGTCTAGATGATTTCCCGAATCTTCTACGCAGACAAGGTAAATCTTTCTGGCTTCAGCCTGGGAAGCCAAAGAGGCTTATGTATCATTCACTGGATCACACTTGTGTCCTCAATAATGAGCATCTGTGTCATCATTGGCGCTGGGGAGAGGGCGAAAGGAAATGTAGACTGGATTTACTTGCTTGTCGGTGTCCGTCCAATTTGTTTCTGCGTTTCTGGCTCGGCCGCCGGCCGGCGCATCGACCGCTGGGCCATGCGGTTTGTTGTTCTTGCTGTCGATGGGATATTCATCTTAAGTTTAGATATCTAAGGCGCATGGAGGGAGGGAGCTATGGGCGCGAGCGCCAGCTAGGTGGGGGGTCGGCGACATGGTTGAGGTGCAGCACTGGCAGGAGCCGGCAAGCGCCATTAGGGACGGTATGCCTATATCACAGGCTGGTGAATGTTTCCCGTCGATGACATCTACGCTAGTTTTAGGTGCTCTACGCTGATGATATCTCCAAGATCGCTGCCTACTTGCCCAAAAACCAGGAAGAATATGGGATCCTAACTTGCGATGCGATGTCAGAATTATCGATGGGCTGGCAGGCAAATTCACTGTTAGGATGGTGGTCTTTACCAATCGAGCATATTAGAGCCTTCCAAGACGAACCTTATGACAGGGAGTTTGGTAATACCTATCACATATCTTGTGTGAAAGAAGTAGACAGATATTGACTTCCATCTATTCACGTTTATAACAATGTCTAGACTGGGTCTTGTTTGACGTAAGCCGAACAGGCCCATTACCTCTGCCAGACCACTAGAAGACATGAGATACAGTGTAGCTTTAGAAGGATTCAAGATGGAGTAATTCATGTCGAGGTCAGTGTATATGGTGCAATGTTAGCAGACAGATATCAACGAGGCGACCAGGATGCTATTGCACTGCAGAAGCGCAACCGTTTGTTTTCCGACGTGCCATAAGGGATTAGATTTTCCTTGGTCTCAACAGTGCCAGATGCGGCTCGGTAGACCCAAGGCCATTGTGGATTTCGACGTTTCAACACCAGCAGCAAGAGGTCTGGTTCAGATAACAGCCTGCTGAGCGGTATTACGGGTGCTCACATGTTTCCCAGGCCAAGATCATGAGCACACCTTAAACCGGCCCTGAGCGATGACAGCATTGCCATGCCCTACATACAGGGCTACAGGGTGTCCTCTTGCTCTAGGTGGGCAATCACAGTAAGCAACTTGCAGTTGGTGTTGGGAGCCCCTGAAATTTACGAGCTACCCCTATTTGATGGGCTGGCAGCATGTGGAATAGGGGTAGCTCGTAAATTCCAGGGGCTCCGAAAACGCTGTAGGCGAGAGAGAGAGAGACCCTGATGCCACCTCTTGGTTTCCAACAATTGGTGTCCGACCTGTCATTAGGCAAAAGCCTCGTCCATGCAGGATTAAGCCACTTTCATCAGCGGCCATCTCGGGTATCTAGATCGTATTCTGCCATGCATCTTACTGCATGGCATGGGCCGGAGTCCGCTCCTGGGGGAACAGGGACCCCGCATAATTCCTCGTGTAATGCAGCAGTCGTATATCCAGCAGTCTAATGAATAGTAAACATCAAGGAAACAAGGAAACAAGGAAACAGCTGCCAAGCACAACAGGCACCAGCGACATATTATTGACTGTCATGATAGACCTGGTCACTGATGGGGGGCCATCTGATAGTGGTCCGATTGCTGGTATGTTTCGACACGTTTTCCAATGAGGGGGGGGGGGCCAGCAGCGTTGGTTGCCAACGGTGTGTGGATGCGGGGAAGCCAGTTTGTCACCCGCGTCGCTAATGTTCAAGGTTAGCTATTAGTGATTGCGCTGTTGATAGAAGCGCCTTCCTCCATGCTCTCTCCATGCTCTCTCCATGCTCCCCCAGCGGTTTCTCCCGCTGTCTCGTCTTGGTTCGCGCTCAGCCTACCTAAGACAAACGGGAAGAAACGTTCCGCGATTGAGATATGAATCAATCGATATGATGTATATCATCAATACACTGCCGGAAGGGGTTTAAAGTTATTGCCATGTAGTAGTGTAGGTTGGCAGCTCAGACAGCGACGAGGGGCCCGGGATTGATGGGAATTGCGATAACGATTGATAGTGGGTGCCAAGGTGTCCAAGGTGTCCAAGGTGCTTTCCGACTGGGATTTCCAACTGGCGACTGGGTTCCCCATCCAGATCACCATCTGTGCTTACCGCTCCCGTTGTCACCCAATGCAACCTTCTCGTGTTGGACCGACGAACAATTCCCATGTTATGTCTCACGCCCGATACCCACCCAGACGTCCAAGTTGTCTAAGTCCCTTAAGGCACAACATCATGAACCTCTTTCAATATGGCCGGCCACATTTTCTCTTTTCGTTTTCTCATCTTGCAGGCCGCAAGCTTATAACGTCGACCACGATCCTTCGTTTACACGGCAAGGAGTGTCCCTCTGTCTTTCTCTCTTTCGCTTAAGCCGTCCAACCCACCACCACCATCGCCGTCGTATCATTGCCGACCCATATTTACTAAGTAGCCCGCGGAATCCCAGCCGGCAACCTCCAATCGCATTTTCCCGATATATCCGGAAGTCTCCTCTCTTCTGTCGCTAGGCACTCCAACGTTGCTATTTTCATAGAGGCGCCTTCATGAGGCATCCCATCTTTTGCACGGCTGATCTCATCGCTATATCTGCGGTGACTTCTTAATTGGCGGTTCGTCCCGCCAACAGCTTTCCTTCTAGTGCCCGCGACTAGAGGCTGCTAGGCGTACGCCATTTCAACGACCGGCCCGCCGCAACGGGACCATCCCGAAGTCAATCCAGCTGGATCGGCACCGCTAGGCCCTACCACGGTGGAGACACGACGATCTGCCTTCAACTCAACCCAGATATATACCCAGCTATCTGGGCATCTTAGTACGACAGGCATCGAGGGCGATAAGTGGGCGACAGTGTCTTGCGCCTCGCAGTGCTGTGCAACCTACGCAGAAAACCAAAGTTGTCAATTCATCGGCAGGGCTACTTTCCCGGACGATCGGGGATCATTGGTGCACTTCAGCGTTCGACCAGTTCTGCGTTTTCAGTAAAGAGTCTCAAGAGATTGGAAGATATATCTCGCCAAGATGGTGACGTTGGGACGAATAAGAACATGGCTCCCGATCCTTGGAAGCGCAGTGTTCCTTTCAACATCATGGGCTAGGGAAACTGCCTTCATCAACGGCGTCAGTCTCGACGGCGTGCGGAACGAACTGGCCGTGGATAGAACACCTGCGTTGTACTCCGGCGACTTTGGGGACTGCTTGGGCGGACAGAGTCTGCTAAACGTCACCAAGCTTGACGCAGCGTTCTATTTTGACAACTCGACCATCTCATGGCATTTAAGTGGAAACACAAATCTGCGGAGCGAGAGTCTAATGAGTGAGTAGACTTCGAGAGTTGGCTAACGTTGGAATGCGAAAGCTGACTTAGACGCAGTGTACATAACTGTAGACGCTTACGGGGAAAACAGGTTTAACATGACAATTGACCCCTGTAAGATGAATATTTACAGGTACGTTCAAAAAGCAAACTTGGCTTTACGCGACAATCAAGCAAAGCTAATGTCAATGGTAGTATGTGCCCCATGAACGCCACAGTCCCGATCAGTGCCTGGGCTGTTTTCCCGGTAGGAAAGCAGCAAGTTTCAGGGATTCCGCAGATCGCCTACGAGATCCCGGATTTCGAAGGGTCTGTCAGGGTTCAGCTCTTCGCCAACTCCAGCCAATCCGAGATCGCTTGTTTCCAAGCTGTCATGAAAAATGGCGCCTCCTTTTCTCAGCCCGCGGCTGTGAGTTCGGTATTGGGCATACTCACTGTGGTCGCCATCACAGCTTCGTTCGCGGCTGCAGCGTACGGCGTCAGCATCCCCCATATGCGCACCCACTACGCGCATTCCTTCTCGGTCCTCATCGTCTTCGAGACCTTCCAGACCGTCTTCTTCTCCGGCGCATTGTCGTTGCAGTGGCCTAGTGTGCTGCCAGCCTGGTGGAGCAACTTCGCCTGGTCGGCTGGCCTGATCCCTGTTTCGCATGTAGTTGATTCAGTGAACAAGTTTGCTGGGATCAGCGGCAATGGCAGCCAAGTCGGAGGCGCAGGTTCTACCATCATCAACAACAATGGAGGTCTCATTCAGCAGATATATGGACGCTCTCTCGAAAGCGCGGGTGAGTTCGCCACCGAGATAGCACCTTTGATGAAGCGGCAGCCATACAATCCGGACGATCCATACGACTACAACTGGAGCGGAGATCCGGTGACCCCTGGTATGCCAACGCCCGGGGACTGGTCTGGTTTTGGCGGTACGCTGTCTGAGCTCAATATACCAGCACCCGATGCCTTCATGCTAGCCTTCATCTGGATGATCATTGTGCTCTGTATCGTCGCTTTCCTCATTACTGCTTTCAAGTTCTCCCTCGAGGGGCTCGCTAAGCTCAAACGGATCCAACAGGATCGACTCGAGTTCTTCCGAAACCACTGGATCCGGTATCTCCGCTCTGCTTTCTTGCGAACCTTGTTCATCGCCTTCTTTTCCATGATGGTCCTGTCGATGTACCAATTCAACCAGCGAGACCGAGCAGGCCCAATCGCGATAGCGGCTATCGTTTTTCTCTTGTTTCTTTTCGGGGTTGGCGGTGTTGCCGTCTACGCGCTCCGATGCCGGCTTCGTTCCGCCACGTTCTCCTCGAAACCTGACCGGATCATATTCGTCTCGACACAAATCTTGGGATGCGTACCGGGGGTTTCCATTGTTCGGCTTAGCCAGCTAAAGGAGAAGGAAATTACCGAGATGCCCCCTGCCGCCTCCTTTCCCTTCGTTCATTGGCATTTTGTGCATCATAGCGACTCTTCTATGCAGCCCACCAAAGTGCACGAGGACGAGACTTACGTCAAAAGGTTTGGGTGGCTATCAGCCCGGTACCGCTCGTCGCGCTGGTGGTACTTCGTATTCTGGCTGTCGTACCAGTTCGTGCGCGCGCTCTTCATCGGCGCGGCCGCCCGGAGCCCCATGGCCCAGGTCTTTGGGCTCTTCATCGTGGACATAGCGGCCATGGTCGTGATCGCGGCTATTAACCCGTACGAGGGCCAGAGGAACACCGTGGTCGCCGTATGGCTACTCGGCCTCGCCAAGATCGCGACGACGGGCTTCTCGATCGCGTTCCTGCCCGACTTCGCCATCAACCGCATGGTGGCCACCGTCATCGGCGTCCTTATCATCGTGATCCAGGCGCTTCTGGTCATTGCCGTCTTGATCCTTGTCATTCTCGGCGCCATCTCGTCTTGGATGTCGCTTTATCGCAACCGGGAGTACTTCGCATCGCAGCGGCTAGAGGGCACCCGGATAAAGTACTACGGGCATATTGCGAGAAAGGCCTTGGACGAGCGTGCGCCTCTTCCCATCAAGAAGAAGAAGACGGGGTCAAAACTCACCAAAAAGAGCTCATCAAAAGGAAAAGCGACAGAAGATGACGTGGAGAAGGGGGAGGGTATCCCAAAAGTACCGCAGGCATCATCCTTCTCCGTCAGGTCTGTGAGACGCATCGCCAAAATCGAAGACGAGGACGAGGACAGCATCCTAGAAACCGACCCCGTCCCTAGTAATGCTAATATCATACCTAATCCCATGGGCGGCGCCGATGTTGTCGGTACCGCGGGGACGATCCCGCGCCCGCCGCCCCGACGCGCAAGCCGCGCCGGCAGCCTCAGCTCGCGCCACTCGACCAGCAGCCTCCCGCGCGCCGCGCGCGTCCACCGCGCCTCGTGGAGCTCGCGCGACTTCTCGACCCTCGCCAGCGCCACCGACCTCGAGCGGCCCGACACGGCGCGGGCCAACCGCCACAGCCGCTCCTTTTCGGCCAGCAGCAAGCTCACCTTGGCCGGAGGGGCGCCGCTGAGGGACCAGGGGTCTCTGAGCAGTCTCCGAGCTGCTGGTGGCGGTGGCGGTGGCGGTGCCGTCGCCGCCGCTTTGAACAGTAGGCCGGTGACGCCCGTCAAGGAAGATAGGGGGGAGGACCCGGAGCTGCACGCGGGCGGCCATCTGGACGAGCACGTGTTCCGGAAGAACCTCGACCACTGGGTCGCAGGCGAAGAAGACCGCGCGTCACAGAATACCGAAGATGAGTCCTTAGATGTCAAGATGGAAGAGAAATCCGGCTAGACTGGACATAATGGCCCTCTGATGTTGGCTTCAACACTGATTATGAACTTACGAAGCGACGAGATTATTCTACACTATAACTACCACCACAAGATATCATGTACATGATAATTGCCTGCATATTCCAGATTGCATTGCATAATAAATAATATCGTAATTGTCAAGAGTCAAAAGGGTTGCTAGCAATTGATGGATGTATTATGTGATGCCTATTTCAAGGTCTTCATATCTATCAGTCCGGCCGTGTATGCAAACTAGCAACAAGATCAAGCGATCAATACAGTGAATTATCATCATAAATGATCCTGCAGAGTTCTGTGACGGGAAAAAACGCCGTACAACGTATCCATAACCCTTACTCTGCACAAGGGGAAACCTCCCAAAAGCCGTCGTCGAATTCTGCGTTTCCTGGCTCGTTTCAATATTGTTCCAGCGTCTATACAAGCCGCTGGAGGTACTTCAACCAACTGGATATTAGCCCTCTACGGGTTTTCTCTTTCCCAAAAATTATGTACGATGGTTGGTCACGCCAGTTAAAGTTTATAGGACCCGTAGGATTTGCATTATGTGGATGGGCCCCAGGAAGATGAGGGATGATGCTCAGACTAGCAGGGGCCGAGATGGGAGAGCTGCCGTAACTAGAGCTTGACGGCTCAGCCGGTGATGGTATATCAGATGTTGTAGTTGAGGTCTGGAACGTGGTCCAATTGCCTAGAAAAGCTGGGTCAGCGCAGGTTCACCGAGGGTACGACTAGAAAGACCTACTCCAGATAGATTCTGTATATGATGAAGACAGACTTGTCGGTGATGTGGCGGTCTCATTGCATGAGCTGGTTGCATTCCACGGCGTGCTAGTGGTAACTATTGTGGAAGGGGTTGAGACTGAGGGATAGGTCCACGACTCCGTGCAAGTAGTATCTACAGCCCAGGGTAGAGAAGAGTTGGAAAGTGGGTATGGAGTGACCTCTATGCTCGTCAAAGATGCAGTTTCGCTTCCCGAGCAGCTCGTTGAACTCTGCTGAACTGTTTTAGATGGCGTTTCGTCAGTGCAGGTCGTATCCACATAGGTCGCCGTCGTTGTCGACACAACTTCTGTGGTTGTTAGTCCGGGCTGTGGGCCGACTGTCTGTCCTCCTGGGCCGTTCGGCGCAGCCGACTCAGTGCTCGTCGAAGGAGGGGGATTTGGGTTGGCAGTCGGGCCCATCGTTCCTGTGGTATTTGATAACGAATAAGGGGCTGTGTTAGACGACCCCAGTGAAGGCAAGCCAGTACTACTTAACTCAACTGACGAGGACGTCAACCCTGTGGCCAATGAAGTACCGCCTGTTCCACCAGCAGTCATGGTTGTACCATTGCTCTGTGGGTAAGGTGCAGAACTTGTGGTGCTTTCTAGGATTGAGCCACTGGTTTCTGTGGTGGTGATAGATGAAGGTTCTGGACCTAGGCTCGATGTTGGGTTGGCCACTGTCCCCGAGGGCCACGGCGTAGTGGTGCCATTTGACAAGGGGAACGGAACAGAAGTGGAGCTCACGCTACTGATAGTTTCGGATACCCCAGTGGGGAATGGGGAATCTGATCCCAACGGCGTGCCGGTAGTATTGGCTGTCAGGAATGGCGGTTGGCTTAAACTCATAGCCGGAGGTTCAGATGCCTGTGTTCCTGTGCCAAGACTGGCACTGCTTCCAGGCGGAATGCCCTGCCCGGAAGGTATTCCGGGTGAGGCGGTTTGCCCTATACTTCCTGTTGTATTCGAGATAGGGAAGGGGGCTGAGACCGTATGTGGACTTGCCGGACCACCAGCTTCACTATTGCTACCGGTTGAGACTACAGTTGATGAAAGTCCAGTCACAGGAGAACCTGTAACAGCTGGACTAGTCGGGTTAGAGCTGCCTGTAGAGTTCGAGAATGGGAATGGCGCAGGTGAGGCGCTGCTTTGCAATGGTTGCGTAGGATTTGGTACCGTGGTGGAGTTCAGGACGGTAACAAGGGAAGACTCAGTTGAGGTCCAAGTATTAAGATTTGACGTATTGGCGGTGCCAGGTAGCCCACTTGTTGAAGTTTCAGGTCCTGTGGTTCCCGTTGCATTTGATAGAGGATAAGGTGGTGTCGTGGATGGGGTTTGGTTGGGTGAAGAGACGACTCCGGTACCAGTCGTAGTGCCGGAAGACCAAACGCTTGGTCCTCCGGA
This sequence comes from Apiospora arundinis, assembly GCA_039105305.1. NCBI lineage: Eukaryota > Fungi > Ascomycota > Sordariomycetes > Amphisphaeriales > Apiosporaceae > Apiospora > Apiospora arundinis. The sequence continues at coordinate 1,082,179 of JAPCWZ010000002.1, read as the reverse complement.
CAAGGACACGGTCTGGCTCGCGCCATTATTTGGGTTGACACTGGTTCCAGGGAGAGACGTGGAATTCGACAATGGATAAGGCGCGTTTGGCCGTGTAGAGGGTACTGATTGAGTAGGCGCTGTGCCAGAAGGCGTTCCAGTCGGAACGAATGTAGATACAGCTGAGTTTGTACTGACCACACTGTTGCTGACGGTCTGCCCAGCCGGACCACTTCCTCCAGGGGACGACGAGTTTGGCTGAGAACCAGGTATACCGGTGCCGGATATTGTGCCAGACTGTGTGCCGATGCTTCCAGAGATACCTGTAGGGCCACTAGGAAGTGCCGTGGAGTTCGGATATGGAAATGGGGCGGTGACTGGCTCCAGCGATGATGATGAGGTGTTTGAAGTCCCCAACCCTGTAGATGTGATGCCTGTAGGGCCAGCACTTGGTCCCGTTGTCGACCCAATAGAGTTTGACATAGTAAAAGGTGGGACAGCGGTTGGACTGATTGTACCCGGTACAGTGTTTCCTGTCCCAGTTGAGCCAGGAGGCAATGCACTGGAGTTTGAAGTAGGGAACGGTGGTAGTGAAGGGCCACCACTTGAGATGGGCACAGTTTGCCCAGCAGGGTTACTCTCAAGAGCACTACTTCCTGGTACAAGGGATATGGTAAGACTTGGCGCAGGTTGCGCGGTAGTAAATCCGGAACTACCCGTAGGCCCTGGAATAGGGGAAGTGATGTTCGACAGAGGGAATGGTGGCTTGGATTCCGAGGACGTAATCTCAGATGTGAGTGGTATAGAAGCGCCAGTGCTCAAAGGTGCAGTACCAGACATACCACCCGTTGGAGCAATTGTTTGGCCGCCTGGACCAGCTGTGGTATTGGTCAGAGGGTACGGTGCCGTTGAAAATGTATTCACCTCCGATGTCCCTGAAGGTGGGACGGCAAGGCCAGTGGAATTTGAGGCCATTGGAGATGAAGCGGACTTTGGTGGTGTGTTAGTGAGTGACTGAGCTGTCGGTGAGGCCGTAATGGATACCTGTCCAGTCTCTGTAATAGATGCCGAGACCCCAGTTGAGAGAAAAGATAACGTACTAGTGCCATTGGATATAGGGAATGGCGCCAAAGAACTTGTTATGTTGGGGTTAGGACTGCCAGAACTGATCGACATAGTTGTGGCCGATGGTCCACCTGGAATGCCTGAGAGTGGTGTGGTGGAAGTAACATTGCTGCTTGTAGCTTGACCACTAGGAGAGCTGATGGCTGTTCCTGTCGAGCTACTAAAGGTTGCCGTAAGATTTCCGGTTGGAAAAGGTGGAATGGTTGATGACGCCCCTGTACCTGGAATAGGATTGCTAAAGCCGGTGCCGGGGACAGTAAGGCTAGGGGAAGTAGAAGAGTTGAAAAAGCCAGATGTTTCTGTACCAATAGGTGATATTGTGAAAGGCTCAGAAGTTGCCGCAGTGGTGTCACTTGACGACGAAAGTAGTGGGGCCGTTCCGGTAGGCATCGCCGAAATGGTGGTGTTGGGTAATGGAAACGGTGGAGGCACCGTAGAAGTGGCAAGCTCACTTCCGCTTTCACTTCCACTAGCACCAGGTAATTCAGAGCTGGCAGTCTCCGATCCAGTAATGGTGTTTGATGCTGAGGCCGTTCCACGCATACTGCTTGTCGTGTTATTACCCAAAGGATACGGGGTAGAACTCGAGGATACTCCCGTAGTATTCAAGCCACCAGAGCTGGTATACGGCCCAGCTGGTGGAGTCATACCCGGTGTCGGTATACCCTGCCCCGCAGGGCCAGGCGATGGCATGGCTGAGCTGGGGTTGGTTGTCAGACTGATCATCACACTTGTTGATGAAGCAGACGACACAGAACCAGTTGGGCCCACTGTTGCTGTTGAATTAGAGATCGGAAACGGTGCGGACGTCATTGACGACTCAGTAGCTGGTTGCGGGGAGTAGGAAAGAGATCCGGAACCGAGAGGAGTCCCGGTTAGTGAGGCACTGGTGGAACCAGTATAAGAAAATGGATGTGATATTCCCGACTCGGTCTTTGAATTGGTGATTGGCAGGGGCGAGACTGAGCCTGTGTAAGTACCCGCAGTTGCGGTGACAGAGAATGTTGTGTAAGTCTGAGACCAAAAAGGGGAAATGGTATTAACTGCAGATGAAGATGTACCATTAGGGAATGATGAGATCGACCCAGTGCTGCTAGTTATCGTGAGACTTCCTGTAGCAGGAAGACTTGTGTCGGTGACATTGAAGACTGATGAGTTTGGCAGTGCTGTTGAGGAAGACGAAGAGTAGCTCAATGTAGGGCTACTGGTGGTACCGCTCTCATATCCTCCCGATGATGAACTAGCTGTGCCAGCCGTCTCAGGGGAACTTATTGTCAAGGAAGTTTGGGTACTCATGGACGTCTGAGTAACAGAATTCGGCGGTATTGGTGATTGTCCGTATGATATTGTACTGCTCTCCGGTTGACTGGCACTCGGTATTGTAGACGTGTAACCCTGTCCAGATGGAATCGTACCAGCAAAGCTGGATGTGGCATTGCCAGCTGGATAAGGTGCACTGCTGGCTGTAGAAGAGGATGATCCACCGGAGCTTGAAGTTGAACCCTCGTTGGACGTCGCGTTGGGGGAGTTTGGAGGCACAGTCTGCCCGTATGAAGTGCTTGTCACAGACGAAAGAGACGAATAGGATGCCGGGCTTGTCATTGAGTTGTACCCACTAGGTTGAGAAGTAGGCGAGCTTGGCGTATAGCCTCCCGTAGAGTTACTGCTTGGGAACGGCGATACACTATCGGTTCCCGATGCCGACAAGCTTGAAGGTCCAGCAGAAATCGCAGGTGTCGTGCCGGAAAGACTTTCCGGGATTGGTGTGGAGCTTGATGTTGCAAGGGTTGTGCCATTTTCTGGAACTGTAGAGGCCAGGGATTGTGTGGGAGAAGTGGCGGCAGTAGTAACGCTCTCGGATGCGGCACTTGAGGCGCTTGGCGGAAGTGCTGTGCCCGATGTTGGTTGTCCCGGAGGTGGGATGGTCTGTCCAAAAGGTCCTCCGCCAGCTGATGAACCATTCTGGGATAACGACTGAGAGACGCTAGTGGCAGCACCAGTCGTGAGGGTAGAACTTCCGTAGCCACTCGTCCCGGATGCTGAAGACACTGATGTTCCTGTTACTCCACCCAAGTAAGTACTTTCGGTTGAAGTGGTAATAGGCACAGATCCGGAATATGTCGCCGAAATAGACGTGGTGCCCATAGACGATGGTTCGGCGCTGGTAGTTGCACTCCCGCCCGCCGAGCCCGTAAAAGGTACACCTAAGAGTTAATGAGCCATATACCTCAGTCAAATCCTTGAGCTTACACATACCTGCGGAAGACAATGAGCCGCTGCCAGCGGTAGATTGAGCTGTACCGGAGAGTGAAGCAGTGGCCGTCGACGATGAGTTTGACACTTGGGTTTCCGTGGAACTCGGCGGGGGAGGAGGATATCCGTAGGGCGGTCCATATGGACCATAGAGATAATTGTACCCAGCATGTTCAGGGGACGGTCCACCATAGACACCGTAGTTGGGAGTTTCTGCGGCATATTCTGAACGCGGTTCATGACCGACGTCGATGAACTCACCCAAATCGGACAAAGCCAGGACGCTGGCAAACCAACCGAGAAGCAGCACCACCGACGCCACATCGGCAGGGAGAGTATGTACTCTCATATTGCTCAGATGGACAGTACCAAGATTGGCTCGGCTTAAACAGGCCAGCAAGTAATGGCACTGTGGCGTCGATCCTGGATGGCCAAAAAGGGAAACTTGTGAATTGGGCCGATCAGAATGGGAAGGAATGAACGAATGAACGACTTAAATTTATAGAGGAAACCAAAAAGGTATAGTTGATACTGGGGTGTTAACGAGTGAATAGGGGAGGCAATAAGATGATGAACGAGTGATGAGTGACGAGGTGGTTGTGGACTAGGTTGGTGAGAACATGCAACTGCGCAAGAACTGAGGTTCCCAGGGCCACTTCCTGATTGGGGGGGTTGAGAGAAAGGAGTGATTTCATACTTGCCTCGAATGTGGACAAGTATAAAGTGGAGGCAGGAACTGCGCGTGGTAGGAAAGGAAGTCACGGTTCTAGGTAGTCCAAGATACCAAGCGGCCGCCAGCGAATTCCCGAATGGATCTGAGGAGTTGGATGTTGCAGGCGTAAACCACTTAAGCAGCACAGGACTTACAATGTCGGTTTCCCATATATGGTCTGTCTGATCTGATATATCCGTATCTTGCAGCCAGACAGGCCGTGCATGCTTGAATAGTTACACCATTAATCCCCTAGATGTCACCTCCTCGAGGCAAATTACGGCCAGACAGCATCACCAATCGACCGAAAGGGGAAGTAGAAGCGGCCCACTCTTCGCGTCTCGACGTCGCTCAACTACAGTTTCCTTCTCGCGGTAGAAGATGGCTGCATCTAGACGTAGGGCACGTCGGGGCCACTATCGATTTTGGTAATCCATTAAATGCATTCCAGGATATGGGTGTGCCGTCATGCAGATGAGGTACATGCATTGCTGAGATGCGGCAGTCGGCAGGTGATGCATGCAAGATCTTCGACATCGGAGAGTTCCACGGTGTAGCTGCACTTGCATCCATGGAAGTGCTCGTAAATTTCAGTCTGACTTTGCCTAGCAACATTCGATACGACATCTACATGACGTACACTTGCTGGGCCGATGGACGAGCTTCCATGTGTGAATGGGTGCCAGCATGCTTGACACCCGCGACGACCTCGTCTGCTCCAGCTCTATAGTGCTAATACACACATGAGTATATACTCTAGTATCTCGCGGACACTGTAATGATTATCAAATGGTAAGTTATGATGCGATACGTAATTAGCTAGATCAAGACTCATTTCAGCCGTGTCGAGGCTATTCGCATCGTACGAGGAGTGATGCATATGCAGAAGCTCGTCATGGTAGGCAGGAGGGCCAGTCGCCAGCATCAACAGAATCATCTTGCTTATTGTCTCAGGCGCTCAAAAGACTTGTAGATGGCCTACACGAAACGCAAATTATTGAACATCTATTAGGTTACGAGTTTACCACTTTCCAGATACCTCTCTGCCTACTGCTTACCACCTATCACCAACGTGAGCTCTTAGGATTCCTGGGTCTGGATATGAACTGATGTTGGGCCGATTTTCAATACGGCCATGCCATCGTCAATCGAAAAGAGTTGTCCTATCGGGGCAGAACTTAGGACTGGAAGGGATTGAAGATGTAGGATTGATACTCTGGTTGTGTTACAAAACCAGGAGCAGAAGTTTTCAAGCGTGTATCCCGTCATGCAGGTTGCCTATCAGAGTGACAGACGCCATATGTGGGTGTCTCTCTCAGCTGGTACATGCTCTCTTGGCAACTTGAGCACATGCGCAACATGTACACCAGGCACAAAGCTGGGAAGAGCTCAGGGATCCTGATTGATCTCAACCGTTGACCCGTGGCAGACACCTGAGCCTCCGTTACCAATGAACGAGTTCGGTAGAGATAAAAGGTTCGGCAGTGCGGGAAGGCGTGTAGCGGACAACCCACGCACGTTTGAATGGCTACCCAAATGCCGCTTGAGGTTGCAGCTGGGTGTCGCCATACGTGCATTCGCATCACCATGGATTTGACCTCACACCGTCAGCTCAATTGAAGATGAGGACCAGGGCGCGACTCCCTGTATCGGGAAATTATGTGTCTTCTGTTAGCCCCTGCTTAGAAGACCAAGGTCTAGAACAAAGCTTCATATGAGACTGGACTTGACGGACTGTCGGCTATGTCTCTCGAATGGAATACTGCTTATCTCTATCACCACAAGAGGAGGCGTATTACGTAACGACGAGTTTGCAAGGGCCTCAACATGTTGCTGCCTTGATATATAAAAGGATTAAGGTGATAGTGGCATATCCCTTTTACAGTTCTGGGTTCCAACTACGCGGGGTACAGCTAATTCGGAACGACATACCATAAGTCACCTTGGTTCGAAATAGCTGTTGCACGTTATTTGGACTCACGTAACTGTCCAAGAGCCTGTTGAAGAGAATAGCGTTCCTGATTAATTGATTAAGAGGGTATCGTGTATCAAACTACCTACCATGAGGGACCATGAGAGTTGTATCTGTATCTTCGCCTAATCCCCTAACCTCATTGTTTCATTGTGTCTCCTTCGATGCATGGTCTCGAAGAACAGGCAATTTCGGAAAAGTCGGGTCCATGCATATTCGTGCGACTTTACTCGGCCTTCTTTGCTGCCTCTCTGAGACTGGGTGCCGTGGTGTCGTCCATCTGGCTCTCATGGGCTTCGATATCAGCAGCCCAGAGGGCCGCACCAACTATGAGAAATGGTCAGCTTGCCGGCAGTAGCTAGGGTAAATACCAACTTACCTGTGTTGGTAAAAGCAAAGAACATGGATGCGAAAGGAATCATCTCTAGAAGAGTAGCAATCGTCCCGAACCTGCATATTCCCTATCAGTACAAGTAACCTCTAGAACCAATCGCAGTTACGGAATTGAACGCTTTAGTCCGTCTGCTTGGATGAGCCGAGGCTTGGGGTCGCTTACGCTGAGTATGCGCCGTTGTGAGTCTCGAGCCACTCCGATTGGCGAGACTTGGACCACTTCTTGAGTTGGAAATACTTGACACACAAAGTTAGATTATGTGTTGACACAGTTGCGTGGCTGTACTCACTCGACCATGGACGGACTGTCCGCGGCTGCGACCTAGATCTGGGATTAGACTTGCACGTTTCTGTTTCATGGACAGAACCCTTTACCTTGTAGAACGATGAAGATGGCAGTACCGGCGACTGCACGAGGAACGAAGAAGTCAGGGGTTAGTTTGATTCATCAAGGCATATAGGGGCGCACATTGGCTTACCGGGGATGAAGTTGAGCGGCAAGTACATGACGTAGCGGATGAGGGCCTTGGGGCTGTATTTCTCAAAGGGGCTCTTCAAGATCTTGCCAAGTCTTTCCATGGGGTCGCGACCCGACTTGAGCTGCCGGCCTTCGCTCACCACGCCAGTCTCATTACGGGAGACGAGCGTGCCATCAAAGGTGTCAAGTAAAGCATCCTGAAGAAGGAAGTTTCGTGAGACGAGGTTGACGATGACTGAGCTCTCATTGAGTATCAAGACAGCAGTCGTCAGGGCAGCCAAAGGACCATTCACAAAGACAAGAACAGCGAGTTGAGGCAGGTAGGTGAAGAAGAACATGCCACATATGACCACGGCTGAAAGGGACAGCGTGGGCACGATCTTGGAGTATAACGGCTTCCATAATGCGCGATGAGTCAGGAAGTAGTAGATGCCCCTAGAGAGCCCATCAGTATTTGTTCATTTGCATCATCCCAGCTACATGTTCAACAGATGGACAGGTAGTTGGGATGCAAGGCGCCATTACTCACTTGAAGGGGTACAGGTAGGCTCGGCTCTTTGCAGCATCGGCCACAAGAGCTCTGGCCTTATCGAGATCTTCTTTTCTAGAAACGAAAGAGTAAGCAGCTATAATGAGTCTCGGTGTTTCACGGAATCCTTACGCGACCTCTTGGGCCTTGTGCTGGACGTTGCCAACGAATCCACTCGACATGGTGATTCAAAGGTCTCGTGCGACCCGGTTCTTGAGTGGGGATTCGGTATCGGTAGTACTTGAGAAGCAATAACGCCAGGGCTGACGGTATACAGTAGCGATAGTACTGGATGCTATAGTTATTGGGGAATAGAAATCAAGGGGAAACACAGGATCCTAGAGCTTTTGGCATGAATGGGTTCTTTCATGGGAGATTGATTTTGTTGTTTGTGTTGATTCACATGTCGTCATGTCGTCATTCAGCCCACCTGTCGAGCTCACTTACCGGATTCGTCAATCTGACGTACGGGGGAGGCAGCCACCTGGTGCTGTGGCTTAGGCGGAGGGCACTCTCCGGTTAGCGGCCGGGGCATTGTTTTTTGCCATCCGCCGCCCGCCTCAACGCCTTGACGCCTTGACGCCTTGACGCCTTCACAACTCAACACCTAAGGTTAGGTGCCACTTTGGATATCAACCTAGATGAGCTCGAGTCTTCACCTTCGCCTCATTATAGCGGTTGCCTCTGAACATGGTTTAATGATTTCGATCATGCGATGGAGTAAACATGAGCAAATAGGCAAGCGTAGACGAATCCTTCCGAGGACCAAATCGTGCCCAGATCACATCACGCCTGGCCAGTTTCACATCATGCAGGACGGTTCCTCTGACCATACGACTTGCTTCGAATGTTGAGAGCTCTGAGCACCTGCAGACATAACGAGAACTTCGTGCATGCGCGGTCCCAGTGAGCGGCCTACTGGCTAAATGCAAGACCACTGCAAGTTCCAAACAGTCCAGAGTCTATTGCTTTTGACAACGGCGAATGCGACGCAAGACGGCGACGGGATGCAAGAAAGACAGATCCCAAGCCAGGTTGTAGTTCCATTCTGGGACCCTCTAACACCAATATCTCCGACAATGAGCTTGTCTGTTTGCTTCTCCAGCATGCCTATATGCGACCGTGGGGATCATCATACGACCTATTATGGTCGCACCAATGACGGTTGAAAGTGGTGAGTTGATAACTGACGTGATGGGATATAAAAGCGCCATTAAGACCAATGACAAGTGATGGATGTTTTGGAACATGTCGACAACGGTCTTCCATGTTTCGACTTAATAGGCAAAGGCAGTTAGTGTTGGCGGCCCCGCAGCCTCATCCGAACTTGCAAGCTTTCAATGTTCCAGGCTTCCCTTTCGTCCAACCTAAAAAAACACCCTGGACAGTAGCCCTGGACAGGTACGTGGCTTGGCGACCAGGTAGCTAACCTAGAGAGGTAGGCAGGACAGAATACTGGACAGAACGGCAGGAGGCGGCATGCAGCCACCTGATGTTCAAACTTCACTACCATTAATGTTCTCCATCAGGACGGCGAGACAGCAGATGAAGGCACAACAGACGATGAAGACCTTCCTGAAACTACCTAGGTAGATGCAATCAACGGATACGCGTCAATGAACTTCAAACCTCTATCTCGAAAGAGGCAGTCGTCCCTCGGCACATCGTCGGTGCCTTACTTAATCAGCCAAGCTTGTGGCGCTTAGCTTTGAGCCGCAACTCGGCCATAATTGGCGTCATGAACATTGTCTAGAGCCCCTAATTAATTTCCCGCCTGCTGATAAGATCCGACTTCGACTGGGAAGGAAGGTAGCGAGAGCCCAGCACTCTCAGGAGGAACCGATTCTCCACAGATGATCGACACTGTATCTTCGGCCCTGGTCGACTCTGCCGTTGATTGTCTTTGCCAAACGGGCCAACCAGCGGCTAAGCCTCCAGTGCCGAGCCAGAGCGACCACTCCCGAGAGGAGCCAACATTTCCGTGGGCCAGCGAATCAGCGCCTCGCCACCCATTCAGGCTACAATCGAAGCCATGGATCAGAAACCCGACCATCGCTCGTTCTGGTTCATGCTTAGTCTACTGCCCTCTACGATTGGCCCATATCATGCTACTAAAGCATTGTCTTGAAATGACCAAGTTTGGGAAACATATTGTATCTGCATTATGATATTGCTAGTTTGCCGACGTTGCGCCAATCGATAGCCATAATGACGGGGCCCATATCGGTTGACCTTCCATCATAGGCAGGTTCTCTGGCCCGAGATGCGGAGACTTGGCTTCGCCAGCATCGCATGCTCCAAGGCTCCTGGAATGTTGTTGTAGACTGGGGGGCACGGAGTGCTCGGGGTGCTGGCTGTGAGCTTCGATGAGTATATGTAGTCGTGTTGGCTCCCCCGAGTTGACATTTCGATAACCACAACCGGCATCACTCGTTGACATTCACACAGCTTCGCCCATTCCAGTCCATTCCCTCTTCAGCATTTTTATCTTCATTCGCTACGTCCAGGAGACCGTATCTCTCATTCATTCACTTCACCACCTTCATCATGCGCACCACTACTTTGTTCGCCCTGCTGCCCCTGGCTCTGGCCGCCCCCTCCAACAAGAGGGCCCAGCCCGCCCCTGTCCTCAAGCCGAGAGGAGCTACCCTGATCGAGGGCAAATACATCGTCAAGATGAAGGGCGACGCCAAGCCTGATGTAATTTCATCGGCCATGAGCACATTCGCTGCCAACGCCGACCATGTGTTCAACACTGGCATGTTCAACGGCTTCGCTTCTACCCTGAGCGCAGAGGACTTGGAGACCCTCCGAAATGACGAAAGCGTAAGCACCTTGCCCCTCTCGTACATACCTCGACGTCGAGAGACTATTCTAACATGATATCCAGGTCGAATACATCGAGCAAGATGCCATCATGACCATCAAGGCCACCCAGAGGAACGCCGACTGGGGTCTTGCCAGACTCTCGAGCAAGAAGGCCGGCAGCACCACTTACACCTACGACGACAGCGCTGGTGAGGGCACCTGTGCCTACATCGTCGACACCGGTATCGACATCAAGCACCCCGAGTTCGAGGGCCGTGCTGAGTGGCTGGCCAACTATGCCGACAAGAAGGATGAGGACGGACAGGGTCACGGTACCCACGTCGCCGGCACCATCGGCTCCAAGACGTACGGTGTGGCCAAGAAGACGAAGCTGTTCGCCGTCAAGGTTCTCGACTCCGATGGCTCCGGCACCAACTCCCAGGTCATCGCCGGTATGGACTTCGTCGTCAGCGACTCCAAGGGACAGAAGTGCCCCAAGGGTGTCGTCGTCAACATGTCCCTGGGCGGCACCAAGTCGCAGGCTGTGAACGCCGCCGCCGCCGATATCGTCAACGCCGGCATCTTCTTGGCCGTGGCTGCCGGCAACGAGGCCGCCGACGCCTCCACCTCTTCCCCCGCCTCCGAGGAGTCCGCCTGCACCGTCGGCGCCACCACCAAGGACGACGAGCTCGCCGAGTACTCCAACTTCGGCAAGCTGGTTGACATCCTCGCTCCCGGTACCGACATCAAGAGCACCTGGCCCAACGGCAAGACCAACACCATCTCCGGTACTTCCATGGCCTCTCCCCACATCGCCGGTCTCGCCGCCTACCTCCTCGGCCTCGGCACCGCCCCCACTAACCCCGTCGAGCTGTGCGCCTACATTGGCAAGACCGCCCTGTCCGGTGTCGTCTCCCAGGTCCCCGAGAGCACCGTCAACCTGCTCGCCAACAACGGCGCTGAAGACGGCAACGGCACTTCTCGCTCCCCCCTTGCGCGCCGCCACCACAACGCCCGCATGGCCCGCGCCCCCGTTCCCGTGAAGATCCAAACTGTCTAAACTGGATTGGCATATTCGCTTACCACTTTGGAAACCGCTCGGTGGCTTTTCCTTATAAAGTTACCTACCTCTTAGATTTGTAGTAGACCGTGTGTGGGGGATGGGAAACTAACTGGTTTGGGCCTGTTATCCCTTTTTGTTCTCGTGTGTTGTTGCTCTACGATATAGTAGCTAGTTTATAACTTTTCTTCTTGTATACATAGTTTGAATAACGATTTTCTATCGGACCTTGATGACCATCGTGCTTTTGCTTCGTATTGCATGTGAGGATCACAGGTTACGGGATGCCGATGAATTCTTCATGATGCTTGACTAGCCCATGATACATTACAAGAGTAGCATGCATCAATTTACATACTTGGCTGTCGTGAATTACTTATGGCATTGCCACCTTGATAATCAATGGAAATGGTCATCCGGTCTCAGTACTATTATTGTGAGGCTTCCATTCATTGCTTGCTATTATTATATAACTGAGCCATCCGTTCCTTTTAGTCGACTACATGTCCCTCATAAAATAATTGTTACCCTCGCTAAGCGAGAGTAAATCTCAGATAGTAGCTGGGTTGTTTGCGTACACGCACCATCATGGGTCTGTCACATAAAATATTCTGGGCCTTTTGGTAGGGGCAGTGAATAAGGACAAGAAAGCCCAGCAGAGGTCTCCTGGGCGGAAACGGGAATCTTTTGAGACGGAAAACCCGTCCCATCCCCAGGGTGTCTCAGATGGCTGCGAACGGCGTTTGATAAGGTAAATGACTTCGAGCATCCGGTGTCGCCTGAGCGTGTCTATATCAAACTCTCCCAACTCTATACCAAGTTCTTCCGACATACCGAGCATGCTCCCGTCGCAGTCTTGAAACGCAAGTTTGCGGGTCTTGAAGAACCAGTGGTCATCCTCCAGGGGCTTGGGCGACTCCCCTGCCGCGCAAGGCGACAAGAAACCTAGAAAATTTTCACATGGACCGGACGTGGTGAAGTAGAAGACGTCGAGGTCCAGCCGCGCTCGGAAGTGCGCTGGTCCCGGGGGTCGTCCATCGCCGCGGCCATCTACGCGGACGCGGCGATGGAGGGGGAGGTAGACGCCGGCTAGGGGCGATAGGGCGGTCGACTGGTTCTTCTTCTTGTGTCTAACGTCGGTAGCGCTCCCGTCGCCGGGGCGGCGCACGCGGTAGCTCTGGACACCCTCGAGGCCGTCGGACTTGGCGTTGGTGGTGGAGGCGCGGAGAGGGCGATGGGAGTAGAAGAACTCGTGCCAGATGACCGGGTCCACCTCGTTGTCGTATTTCTCCCATATCATATGCTGTATCTCGGGGGGAAGTCGGGGAAAGAGATGAAACCGGGTCGGCTGAGACATGGTAGTGATCTCTCTTTGGTGAATCAAGCATTGGTTGGCAATGGTGACAACCATGCGCATCTGATCAAGGTAAGACGTCAGAAGCAGTACAGATGAGAAAATGGTGCCGACGGGTTTTGCACAACAGACGGTGTCAAGGCGATGATGGAAGAAACATCTGGAAGACCATGCACCCTCTTTGGTCGCAATTGTTGTGCCAAAGGCTAAGAAGACGACTGGTAAAGGCAGGAAATAGCCGCCTCTACTGCCTTTAGGTTACCTGGAAAAGCTGTGCAACGGCGCCAGTTGTTCAATCTGTTTGGCGAATGTGCTAGAAGACCGAGTAAGGGGTCAAACGCACGGCAGCAGTTCAAATCTTACCCCCTTACTACCACACTTTGACTGACCAGAGGTGATACGTCGAGTATATTCTGATCGGTGTGGGATCCCTATAGATTGATTGAGTAACTACTTGAGTGGCGATGCTATGAAATAGCTTTTGCTACAGATGATCATACTATGTTGTCAGGTCGTACTGACCCCAACCACGAAACGCTTGCGAGCAAGCCTTGGGGGGACCGGTTCCCTGATCAGTACTTGTAGCCCCCAACCCTCTTCGCAAACACCCCCATGGGATCGATACTCTCCTGCAGCTTCTTGAACTTCGCATGATCCCGGTATGAGCCCGTCACGTTCTGGTCGCCCGCCGCATCGTTCATGAACAACGGCATGTACGCGCCGCTGTCCAAGCCGGCCTGCGCGAGCCAATCGGGCAAGCGGCCCTGCAGCCAGTCGGTCATGTCGCGCGCCAGGGCGTACACGATGGCGTCGTCCGGCTTCAGCAGCCAGCCGCATTGGAACTCGAGCACGATCCGGTGCGGATCCGACCCCGTCAGCCCCATGGCGTTGCCGCCGCGCGCCTTGGTGCGGCTGCCCACCACCCGCGGCAGCGGCTGGAAGTCGACCGAACATTGCGACGTCGGGTGTGTAATCAGGTATGCCGAGGTGATATCGTGCCACTTCTTCGAGATCTCGTCATAGAGGCCTGGGTTGTTGGGGACATGGGGTATCGTGAAGGTCTATGGTAAAGGGTACCTAGTCAGCTCCGCATTCCAGCAAAATATTTGGGAGATAGTTCTATATTTCCAACCATGGTGGGACATCAAACTCACCCTGAAGGAGTCCCGGGCTTGAACAGCCGAACTAAAGTCGCCGTTTCCTTTGAGGAGCTGGGCGTAGCTCTGCGTCTTAGTCACACTAGATATGCCTCCCAGGGTCGGGATATCAAGGAATGGCCTGATCGGCCCACTTGTCGGCTCTTCCGGTCCCTCATGGAAGTAGAACATGAGGACCGCCGGGATGTTGGCCGCGGTGACCAGGTCCGAGAAAATGACGGCGGTTTTGGGATCGTCAGCATTATTGGGAATGAATTGGTGCAGTGCGGCGAAGAGCGCGTCCTTCTGGGATGCGTCGTAGAGCCGGTAGCCGCCCCAGACCTGGCCGATGGGGTGCGCTTCGATGGTAAATTGCGTCACGATGCCTTTCGGGGTAGTCGCAGTAAGTAATTAAAACATAATATCACTCGTCGGTGGCACATGGACGGCTATCTCTTACCGAATTGGCTTCCGCTGCCTTTCATCGCCACGGCAAGATCAGGCTGGGCTTTGGCATCAACGTTGACGATGGTGCCATTGGGCATGACTGTCTCCCAACCGACTATGCTCTTTAGTGGGTGTTAGTCCCCAGGACGCTGTTAAGGGGGCGTTCAAGAATAATCAAGAAGAACTTGCATCGGCAGCCAAACCATATTGTGCACTCAAAAAAGATAGCCCACCCTGCAACAAGAGCCCTCCGACACCCACGATACCGAGACGGCCACCGACAACCGTAACACCATGCGGCTCCAGGGCCCCGATCACATCGTTCCACTCGCCCGCGGGCTTGACCAGGGCGTGACCCGTCTTGGCGTCGTACGTGGCGCCGACCATCTCGTGCATGGCGATGAGCACGCCGTCGTCGATGCTGCTGTGGCCCGGGTTGGGGTCGTGGCCCCCGCTCTTGACGGTGAAGGGCACGTCGGCGTGGCCGCTCAGGACCTGGACGGCCGCCGCGACGTGCTCCGCGCACTGCGGCGAGACGATGCACGCCGGGCGGAGCTCGCGCAGCGCCACGGACCAGTACCGCTGCGTTTCAGCAATGTACGGCAGCTCCAGCGGGTAGGCGACGCGGCCTTGCGGGAGCCGGTCGGCGATTTCGCGGCACGCTTGCTTGGTGGAGTCGCTGGGGGCCGCGGACGCCAACGGTAGCATCATAAGAGGCCATAATATAGTAATTACTACCCGGGAGAGGAGGGCCGCCCCGCGGGCGTTGGGAAAAAGAACCATACTGGAGTAGCAGGGTGATTAGATGCTATCTCAGTTCGCGCGAAACTACGGACACACGGGATGTCCCTATTACTAAGGACATATAATTTTACTGAATTCACAATGGCAGAAGCATGGTGATGTTGACGGGTTCTTATTTTTGTTTCTTTCTTCTCTGTTGCTTCCGTGCCAGTCACCCCCTTGTTCATAGTTCATAGGCATCACACGACGGTTACGCACGTTAAGCCACTGGGGGCCTAAAATTACGCAATCTGGTTGGCCACCTCTGTTTGCAAATCAGCACTAAAACCCTCTATAGTGCAGCATAGGAAAAAGAAGCAAGATCTACGGTATGCGAATACTATGCGAATACGATGCAAGGGGATTCGGAAGGAATATTTGGTTGGCACATAGATGGCCCAAATCCGTACATGGTTTCCGAGGCGGTTGGCTATAACGAACTGCCTAGTAATAGATCTGTCATACCCAAGATCGACTCCAGGACTGGCCAGTTCCGAGGTTCCATGTGAAGGCGCTCCGGTGCTCCATCCGTGGCTATCATTCCAGTCGGGGCGGTTTCCGCTCGAAAGGGATTCGTCGTGCTCCACCTTGGACGGATGGGAAAAGAGAAGGTGGTGGTGTGGGTGTCGGGAAACATGGAGGGATATGGAGGCATATGGAGGCATACTAGGCATATGGAGGATGCGACTGGGTGCGACTGGGTGCGACTCCATTGTTTCCTGGTTTTTCACCCCCCGTGATGTAACCCAGTTATCATATCAGAATGACGATAAGTCACATTCTAAGACACGACATTGGGCAAACTATATTGGACGTGGTTGCTTTTTTGTTAATGCAGAAAGGAAAGGGAAAAAGAGCCCCATCTGCCATCCATCTTCCCATCTTCCGCTCACGACGAGCAGCAGACGAGCTCCTCTCCCAGTTTGTGTGTTTCCGCTTCTGTTTCCTGTTGCCAGGCCCACTGCCCGCCCGCTGCAGGCCGGCCAAACCTTAAGACAAGAGATGAGAATCAGACGCTGCATGCGGTTCCAATATGGGCAAACGCTCCATTCTTCATGCCACCCCAACCTTCAAGTAACATTACGACGTGCATTACAGACAGACTTGAAGATGCCAAGGATGTGCACGGATTGGGGCGCGCGCACAGATGATTGTTTCTTTGCTGGTACTATACCTAAGATCAGATAAAGTCAAAAAAGAAGTCAACCGCCGCCCTGGGACCAGCGACCAGCGCAAACGCCTGCGCGCTGTCGGCAAGGTTTGCGGACAGGAGAGGGCCGGAAATTAGATGGACAGACACTTTGGCCGTCGACGCAAACTTGCGACGCTGTCTGTCATGTCATGATGATGCATGCTTACCTAAGTAACTTCTATTGACATGGACATTGACAGACCTCGGGATTTCATGTAGGTTCAGAGAGAAGAACCCTTGAAATGCAATTGTGTCTGGATTGGGCCGGCGCGGGCGCTTTGATTCCAGTCTGACCCATGTGACTGACTTTGATCATCTGTCTCTTGTGACTTGGGGGAAATCGTCGGAAGCTTCAAGATGCGCGGACAAATGTATGTTTGTCTTGGGTCGTGGGAAACCTCGGGATTCAGCATCTCGGTTGGCCGCGTGGGCGGGCATTCCTGCTGCTACTGCTGCTGCTGCTCCTCCTCCTCCTCCTCCTCCTCTCTACTCCAATCCAACCCAACCCAACCAACTGCACGTCGGCCGGAGATGCGACATCACGCAAAGAGGAGCTGACAGGGATGAAATGCAGGAACATCATGTTTCCTTGCTTAGCTGCACGATTTCACCTGCATCAATACAAGTTTCCTTCTCCCCCTTTACACCGCGTTCGCCCTCACTTGCAAATTAATTGATTGTGCACACGACTGCACACGACTGCACACAATCCGTATGCAGTTGCCAGTATGTATATGCATGGGGGCTGGGCTAGCTACGCTGGGGGCTGGTAAATATAGATGAGCGGTCCAATCCAACCGATGTCCTCAACCCCTCGGAGCTTTTGATAGGTTGGTTACTTATTAGGCTCATGAACCGTCCATACACTTTCATGCCGGCCTTGTCTATCTGTGTATGTCTATCGAGAAATTTCCGACGGGAGGGCGCGGCGAAAACAACATGGATGCGGGAGCTCACATTGATTCAATCAAGCAAGTGCATGACATGTAAGCAGTAAGGTAGGGGTAGGTCCTGTAGGTACGTAGAGAAAGGACCCTGAGAATTCAAGGGACGACACTTGGTCAATGAAAGGATACGAGGAGATGCGACGAACGTTTTTCAGGGACCGACCCGAGCGACCCTTGAGCTTCCATTGCGCGAGTCAGGTTGCAAGTCGCTCGTCGCTCGTCACGAGGACGAAGCTAACAACGAACGAGAGGTTTAGATGACTAGATCCCGCCCGCTTGGAAGCTTCAGCACTAAAGCAAGGAACGGGCGGAATTAGTCAAACAGCACAGCCTCGAGGGAAAACATGAATTGTAAACGGTCGGTTCGGAATGTGGAGGAGGAGCAGCCCGCGCACAGCTTGAACAGCAGCCACACGCAACGATACAAGCAGACAAGATGCCTGATGCTGGCAGCTTTGGAATTACCTGCATATTGCCAGGTCCCCATACGAACCAACATAAGCGGAACAGGGTCAATTAACCATCATCACAGTACATTGTAAATCGTATAAAGTAAAATAAAAGTAGGCTGTCGTCATTAAATGGTTCGGCCCATGGTGGATTAGCAATGGATGACTCGGATGCGAAGGGGGGCAATCAAGATCGTGCACTTATGAAACCTCCATTTTAATGAAAACCCGTCTGGCTGTCTATCCCTCTCTAAGGCCATGCTGCCAGGGTCACAAATTTGCCCATGTCCAGCGATAGATATGACAGACCGCTTTACCACATTACCACTTAACCTATTGAAGACTATACCATTCTGAGAAGAAGAGGGGGGGAGAGAGAGAGAGAGCCAGAGAGAGCCCATGCTCAATGCCCAGGCTCTGCCATGCCATGCCGTGCCGTTGCCATGTCTCGCTCTTGTCTGGAGGGATCTACAAGACCTACTCTAACTCAACGGCGGACTGCCACAACTTTTCGTCCGTCACTCCCGCACCCGAGAGAAAAATGCACAATACACAGACACAAAATGACATGGTCTTTGCTGTGGCCGGTTGACGGCCGCCGTTCCAAGCGTTCTCCTTCTGGCGTCGATCATGGAAGTCAATTGCTAAAGGGCCGTTTGGATGCCACCCAGACTAGACGTCGATCTCGGAATCTCGGCTTTTGGGGACTCCCTCTCCTTCCTGTGCATTGCCTTAGAACCTTACACACGGTTTTTTTTCTCTCTCTTAGTGTCGAGTATCAGGATCGCCCTCAGCCGTGTCAGCCGTACAGCAGTACCTCAGTCTTCCTTACTCGGTGATTTCGAACCTTCTCCGACCTCCATAGTGACGCCACAAGCGTGTTTTCGATATTGGCGGGTAAAGTCTGGTGTCTGGCGTCCCGGGTCCAGATACATACTAACCTACTATACCTTAGGCGGGTTTCATTTTGGGTGTTTAGTGCCTAGCATCTGCAGCAGCATCCCCCTTCTGCGCCCTTTAGTAGTAGCATCCAGCGTGCCAGCCAGCAAGGTGCAAGGTGTTGCCGGCTCTATTAGTGATGGTCGTTCTGTGATGCTGCATAAGTATCCATCCACTCATACTAATACATACCCTATCTGTTAATAGATGCGCCTAATGCCTTCTGAAGGAGGTACAGTAAGCCCGTTCTGTGGTTGATCATCCATCAAATGACTTATCCCGATGTCGTCCCGTTCTTTACAGACTACCTTCGCTTTGATGCTCTTCCCCCCTCCCCCTAAGACCTAGCGCCCGTCGCTTATCCCATCCTTTCTATCAGCAGAATCAGGATCAGACAGGATCTACTCACTCCCAGCATCAAGGTTTCTGGTTTTGACTCTCATTATTCCCGAGTGGATGGATCGGGGATGGGTTGAGCTCGAGCAAGGAAACGTCAAACAAACATGCATATCCCTTGAAACAGAAAGGATTGGACGGTAATAGCTCGTCTCGTCTCGTCTTCATCTAACGTCACCTCCGTATAGACAGCAGACAATGGACATATGTATGCGCTGACAGGCACATACACACAACTCCCCGGGGGAGGGAGGTAGAAGTAGTGTCAGAAATTGATGACATGGCACCTGCAGACATGGCTTGATCAGTACAGATAATCGTATCATGACACGACTAGTTCCAACAGGCTCGAGTGAGGGTTAATTGATTGATTGATTCTAATAGATTACACAAAGTCCTTCGCGGCGCGCCCTGCCAGCCTGCCATGTAGCCACGTCGGTCGAGGCAGCAGGAAGCAGCCGTCTCGCCAGTCCGAAAACAACACAACAATCGACTGATCAGTGCTCTCGGATCGCCTTCAAGGGGGGTGCGGCCGACGAGACTTTGAGCAAACAAGTTTCCCCCACAACCGACCGATCATATCTATCGACGAACCAAGGAAACGCAGAGGTGGAAACAGATTGTCGACAAGGGGGGTGCGTGGGTTTAGTGCCAAGAGGTGCCGGGTAAGGGGGGGCGCCTTGCCCAGGAATAAGAATAGGGAATAGGGAATTAGCTGTCGAATGCCTGCCTATAAGAGATAGGAAAAGATGGGAAATAAGAAAAAAAAGAAGGGCCGCCAGGCAAAAGTACATTACCACATTCCACCCGAATCCACCCAGTCACCCCGAAGCCCACTCACACCACACGTGTTACTCGACGCCATCATTGGCCTATCTGCCCCCCGATTTCCATCAAGGTTTATCAAGCCGGCTTCTGTCTGCTGGCCGGGTTTTGTCGTTTTGAATTTTCGTGATGGTGGTTTGGCAGCACGTAGGGAGAGGCAGAGAGTAGCAGAGGCACGACCAGAAAAGTGCAAGCAAGCCCGGGTGGGGGGTCCAAGTGTTTCAGGTGGGCCATGCAATTCAGCCCATCAACCCATATCCCTGTAGGCAATTGATGAGCAGCTCCAAATGGGTGCTGGCTTTACTGGGTTTAGTGGACTGGACTTTTGGGGTGGTGCACACCTAGCACACTACACACTAAGATGTACGCTGCTAGGCTGCTAGACTGCTAAAATACAAAGCAGATAGACTGGAAGTTAGTGTCTGTGATGGCCTGGATTACAACGAAGTACCTAGAGCCTAGAGGGCTACCTTCACACACAACATGTGGCCCCCCAGCCATGAATGATGCCATGCCAATGTTTCTTCACCCGGAAAAAGTTTATATGGTGCTGTCGGCAGATACAAAACGAGATTACACTGCACGCGGAGGGGACGAGATGACAGGAGGGCGGAAGACGAGCGGGACAAACAAAATATAGAATGTGAGAAATAAAAATAAACTTAGTCACGCCATGATAGGAGTAAGGCAAGGCAGTGTCGAGCGAGGGAAGGTAAGGAGAGGTGAGAAAGTAAATGAAAGAAACAGAACGAAGCGTGCGTGAGTGAGGTGAGAGCAGTGGCAGCGCAGTAAGTACATACCGCAACGCAACGCAAGCAAGCAAGACCAAGCGAGAGCGAAGGAGACAGACGACTGGTGACTGGACTGACGAGGATGAGAGAGAGAGAGAGAGATGTGCATCAGGGGTTAGCGGCGGCCCCCCCAGTTGTTGTTCCCATGTTTAGATGGGGAGGATCCAAAAACCAAAATGGGCGCAGCCGTTTCTTCCAGGGGAAATTGTGCTGCAGCCAGTCAAAGTAGCTCGGGGCGCGGCCGATTCAAGACTGAGGTCACAGCGGGCGGGTCACGCACGTCTGTCATGGTGCGATGCGCGAGGCACCATGGGCGGCCATGGACGGGGGGGAAAACAATATAATCACCTGCCCGAGTACCATTTTACGCGCGCGAGAGAAAAATCCCTGGAAATGGGTTGCTTCCCCGTCCAGCCATTCGTTCACTCATTGTGTTTCTTTCCCCTGACTATCTGAACTGTTAACTTGCACTTTGCAAATCGTTCTTATCCTATCCGTCCTGTTCTAACTGGACTGACTGCCTGACCTTGTTGTGTTGGCTATTCTTTTTTTTATCCTCCCACCCCCGTTGGTGTGTGTGTCTTGGTTGCTCCCCTAAACCCAACCTGCACCGTCAATCCATCTCCATCTTTGGTTTTGGTCCTCAATAATCCTCCCTCCCTCCCCCGACTAGCCCTCGATTTGGTCGGCTCACCGTTCACTTTGCCTATCATCGTATTCCTCGTTCACACACTCGTTTTCTCTTTGTATTAACGCCTGCTACTACATCCGGGTAGTAGCAAGCAGACGGCCTGATTTGGATAGTGCACCACTGAGCATAATAGAGCAAGAATCGCCGGTCGGAGTCGGGCCAAGATGGACCAAATGGACACCTCGGATCCCTCGAGGATATTAGAGCAGGCAAGGAAACACCTCGAGGCGCTGAAGCAGGCCGGCCTGTCGCGTGAAGCTCTGCTCGCCCTGCTCGAGGAGGATTGCCCGCCACAACAGCAACAATTACAGCAGCAGCAGCAGCAGCAGCAGCAACAACAACAACAACAGCAGCAGCAGCAACAGCAAATACAGCAGCAGCAACAGCAACAGCAGGTGCAGCAACAGCAAATACAGCAACAACAACAGCAGCAGCTATCACCACCGCCGCAGCAGTCGCACCACTCACCTCAGCAACAACAGCTCTTACAACCGCCGACGCCACAACCGCAACAGCAACAGCTACAGCAGCAGCAGCAGCAGCAGCAACCACAACAACCGCACCCGGCTGTCGAAGGTACGGGGCCACAGCCCCAGACCCCAGCGGGTCGTTCTGATGATGTTGCTAAGTATGTAGCTCAAGCAGCTCCCACGTTCGCTATTCCAAACTACAATTTCGTTCCCTCACATCAAATACGATCATCCATCTCCTCCACGGCCTCGACAAGCTCGGGCCACGATAGCATATTGTCTAATGCAACTGGCAAAAGCTCCGTTTCGTCCATCGGCGGCCCGTTTGGACGGGGGGCCACGCCCTCAATCATCACGGAAGCCCGATACTGGTGCACCTCATGCGACAAGACGTTCAAGCGCAAGTTTGACTGGAAACGACACGAAGAGGAGTTCCACGAGCGATGGCGGAAATACCCGTGCCCCAACTGCAACCAGAGCTTCTGGGGTCCTAACACCTTTAACCAGCACCACAAGTCGGCTCATGGATGCAAGACTTGCCCGCACTCGGATGCCGTTGTTAAGTACATGATGAAGCGGAGGGCCTGGGGATGCGGATTCTGCGCCGCCATGCACGGCAAGCTCGAGAAGCACTACGAACACGTCGCACAGCATTTCGAGGCCGGCAGCACCAAGAACGACTGGATGCACTCTAACGTTATCTACGGCCTACTGCACCAGCCCCTCGTCCTCGAGGCCTGGCGGGAGCTTCTCATCCGCAAGGAGGGCAAGTTCAACGGCCACCAGCCGTCCTTCAGCTGGGACCTTGACAACACTGGCCGCGCCCAGGGTTACGTCGAGAATGAGCACCCTGGCCATCTGCAAGACTTCTTGGAGTTCTTCGACGGCTCCAAGGACACGGCGGAGAAGATCGCCAAATGCGCCTGGGGATACTGCCACATTGTGCTGATGCCGCGACCTCAATCGACCCCGAGTGTCATGCAGTCGCTGCCTCCACCGCCTCAGCAGGAATCGTACCCGTCGTCGCCAACCGACAACGGCAACAACCACACGCAAGTACTGATCACGAGTCAAAGTCGAGGTCTGAGAAGGGTAGCTTCCACTTGCCTGAAGCCTATCAGCAGGAGACCCAGTCGGAGAGTATCATCATCGTCGGCGGCCACGGCCGAGTTCCACGACCGCACACCGCGAATGACGCTCACGCCGCCCATGGAGCAGGATCCCAACAACTCATTTAATATGTTTATTTCGCCACCGCCGGTTCCGTCGCAGCACATGCAACCGGAACCGATGCAAATAGTCACATCACGCCCCTTGTCGCTGAACAAGGAACTCCCACCGGCACCACTCGTGCCCTCTCCTATGGATATGGATTTCAACATGAACATGTTTTCTCCCGACGGTAGCGCGCAGATGATGAAGCCGCACGGCATGGCCGAAGATTGGCACAGCATGTCGAGCTTGTCGAGTACACTCATTGAAGACCAACCGATGACAGACCCCAACATGGGGGGTCAGCCCCAACCAGTTTTCCCGGTGAATTGGGAAGACCTGAACCACTTTGGGCAACACAGGTAAAAGCAGCAGTAATAGGAGGGATGGACAAGGAAGGGAAGGAAAGGAAAAACAACACGCGTCTTCTATTTTTTTAACCGGATGGTGATACGGGGGCGGCGGCGGAGGCGGCGGCAGCAGCAGCAGCAGTAGAGAGGGTTGTATGGATGAGCGATAATCATTCGATGTGGGTTGCGCGCAACACAGATTATGCTGCTGCTGTATTTGCAACCACGTGTATAAATATAGTGTCTGATTAACTTATATGGGGGAGTGAGTGGGTGGCGAAAGGGAAGAGGAGGGAGTGGTGGACGGAGGGAGATTGGGGGCCAGGAATCTTGGGAAACTAGGACTGGTAACTTGGTATATTTCGCCCTTCGTTTTTGTGAGCGAAAAGCTATGTAATGTAATGATACCATTGATGATTTGATTGATACCAAACACAATCTACCTATATATATAATAGCTTAGGCTTTTGAGAGCGAGCGAGCGAGGCGAGCAAGAGAGAGAGAGATACACACACATCAGCGGCTGAAATGAAGACCTTATTCTTTTTTCCTTCCATCTTCTCCTTTCGTCGATTGACTGGACTGGCTCAGCTATACGGAATCATGTTGGATCAGGGAATGTTCTTCTCCGCCGTTCCTCTACCCCTAACCGAGCCTGTACACATTGACATGGTGCTTGTTGCTCCTTGACGGGGATCTCTCATCTGTGATTACCAAGTCAATTGCCTCTTTTGATATTGATCATCGATGGTGTTGCCGATCTGTTTCATTGACATGTGGGGTCTAGTCGAAACATCCCGTCATTCCAACGGAGACTGCGGACATTTCGGGTCAAGCGAGTACTTCTCTCTCTCTCTCTCTCTCTCTCTCTCTCTCTCTCTCTCTCTCTCTCTCTCGCTTTGCCCGCTCGCTTTCATCATAGCTGCGAGTACGTGGGTATCAAAGAGGCAATTGATGACAACTTTCACAACGAGGGGACATGACAAGTTTGTAAGCAACGAGCAGAATATGTTCCGGATCTGCAACTCAGAGTGATGAGGGATGTGACCTCCATATGTAACATTATCGGTGCCGGCCCCTCGGTGCCGGACCCCAATATCTCATCACGCACGCACGCACGCACTCGCTCCCTCTACTTGTTCTCGGCGGCCCCCTCCCCCATCTTATCCAACCGTCTCTCTCCAGCTCTTTCGCTCGCTCTTTTGGTGATCCATGTCTTACTTACCCTAGCCAACGTTGAGTCTACTTTCCCCCCTTCTTCTGTTTCTGCAACCCCCCTCCAACTCACTCAGCACTCAACACCCAGCCAACCAACACGTATCTTTTATATGCCGGCAGGCGGTTGCGGCGCTGCTTCAGCGGCTAGGGCTGCATATGGTGTCGCCTATCCCCAATGGTGGTGGTGTGGAGGAGATTCTTCCAGCTCTCTCCCTCCCTCTTTCTCTCTCTCTCTCTCTCTGTGTGTGTGTTCTGTGTCTCCGCGGAGCCTGATCCTGATCTGGTCTGTCTGTCCGTCCCGTCCGTCTTTGCTATCGACGTCCTGACTGCAGCTTGCAGCTGCACCTGAAACTCTCCAAAGCAACGACACAACAGTATACCCGTCGTTTCCTTTCTCTGCTCTACTCTGCTCTGATTAACTCCCTCCAACTGTGTCTCTCATCTCGCTTCCTCCGTTTTTCTTATTATCCCCAGAAGGAGGATGGACAAATGCCGAGGGGGCGGAGAGACATACATGATGCAGCACTGACAGCTGAATGCAGACAGACAGACCAGGCCTTGCTACCTAAAAAGTAACCACTTTGCTTTGTCTCGCGTGGGCTTGATGCAGATGCGACAAGCGGTGCAAGACATGCCCAAACCCATGGGAATGGGGGCCACCGCGCGCGAGCTACGTTGCCCTGCCAAGTGAAATACTACTACTCGGGTATTTCCTCGAGTAAAATGAGTTGAGCGAATAAGTTCATTTCCAGACTTTTCATGTCAAGTCAGTCAGTCAGGCTGTGATGTCTGCAGGGGACTTTGGAGCCAGGATCCCATCCCCGTTTCTCTGTGACCCTGTCTCTTGTTTTCCAGCTCAGCTCAGCTCAAGGCTATGCTCGTACGGCCGCCTCAGCTAGCTACGTTACAGCAACCTAGCATACATACATACACATGCACATATGGTAATCACACTCTCTCCCTCTCTCTCGCTCTCGTTCTCCAACCTTCCGACTCTCCATACCCCCGCGGGCTGTGATGTGTGATTGAACCAATCCATCCGAAATTAAGTTTTTCTTGGACGGATGACATAAAGGGCAATTCCGTGCTCTCGTCAGCGAAGAATCAGCAACCGATGTTGCTGCTGCTTCTGCTGCTGCCGCCGCATATGCTGGCTGGCTTCTCCCGGCTTGTTCTCACGTTGCACACACCCGCACCCGTTTCGACTCCCACAGAGCATAGAGAATACCATACCGATACAGTCAGATATCCCCCTCTCCGTCCTCCCCCATAGGGCTGTGTGAGGCTTGAATCCTTCCAGATTTAGGTTCTCTGGCAGCCCAATCACTCGCTTCGAGGCTGTCATCCATCCTCGCTTAACCACCGAGGGTGCAGTTTGTGCAATAGTATGCGCGGTTCTTTGGGCGTATCTCCTTCCACGCCCGCCCTCCATCTCCCACGAACCTCATCGTCTAGTGTCATCCGCATCGTCATCATCACCATTATCCGTACGTATAGTTAGTCCAGTAGTCAGCAAAGCTTGCCAAGCACGACGGTTCGTTCCTCACTCCCCCCTCTATCTCCCCTAGCCCTATATCACTCCATCGGATATATGGCCAAATGACTGGCCAACATGACGGCCGCAGCCGCGCGTAGCCGCCCAGTGATCCGCGGTTTGTGGTTCCCTCTGCCCGGTCTTACCTGCAGCAGCTTCAACGACCATTCAACGTCTTTTTTTCTCAAACGTCTTTTTCCATCTTACCTCAGCTCTTCTTCTTTATCATCTTCTTCTTTTGGGGGTAGGTCAGAGAAAGGGAGGCACTGTAGCACTGCGGTACTGCGGCCGCAATCTCCCGGGCTCTTTCCCCCACCCCCAAATTCAAACGCACGGCACACCCTCATCATCACCACCGTCACCCACCACCCACCACCCACGAACTACCATACCAGGGTGTGTGAACGACGCGTGGGCTAGCTGGGTATCAATGGCCAAGGTAGGGCTTATATTATCAGGGGGGGGTGTGGTGTCAAGCTAGCCCCCAACAACGTGGTTTGACCCTACGCATCGGTAATGAGGCTCCTGGGATCAACCGCTACTACGCAACACACCGGTTATGCATATGCATCCCATCCCATCCCATCATCCCCCCATGCAGTGTTGCAGCAGCAGGGCTGGGCTGGGAACCAAGCCCGACGAATGACCCGACGAATGAGCGTGATTCCGCTGCGACCTGTCAGGTTCGGTCCGTTTTTGGGGCTATAGTTAGTAATAAGTGCTTCCAGCCGGTACCGAACTAGGGTAGATGAAGGTAAACGAGTAACGAGAGTACTAGCTGGTGGTGGTGGTGCTGTTGGGTTACCAAGCAAGCTTGCTTTGGGGGGAGACAAGATGGATGGTTGATATGCGGAACGCATACACACAGTCACACACTCATAACTTAAGATAGGTTTGGGGTATGTGTCGTCAGCTTCGTCCTTGATGCTATCCTGTCATTTGGGGAATGGGACGACAGACATGTGCCTGCTGACATATATGCCCAGGGAGTTGGCACGATGCTATATAATGTGGCCTCTCGATCCTGTATGCTTGGCTAATGATCCTCCCGATCCACTATATTGACATCTCCAAGGTCTGATACATACATATCTACCAAGCACATCCGCAGCTACACCTTCATCATATCTACCATTACCCGTCTTCGTGACGCCTCGTTTCTCACAGATCTACGTCTCTACATCCCCTCCAGGCGTCCAACAGAACACTACCCATTGCCAACCCACTGCGCTATCATCACCATCAGATACCGATCACCACTACTACTAGCTGCTCTCCTCATTTAAGGCAACTCACTCAGGATCACATATACCTTCCACCCCCTCTATCTGTCACAGACCCTCTTCGCTCAGTCAAGATGAGCTATTCTCTATCCTCCAAGTCAGAGAAGACGAAGAAGTCGAAGTCGTCCGATCGCAGCTCAAGACTCGACGACTACATCAAGGAGGATCCCAGAGACGCTCCCTGGAGCCCGATAAACACCAGGGACTCGTCGGGAAGTAAGGAGCACAAGTCAAGCGGCGGCGGTGGCGGCAGCAAGAAGAAGTGATTCGTCACTGTTGCTTGTTGCTCTTCACAAGACCCGAACAAGCTATGATGCTGGGCCAGCTTTCGTAAAGCTGCCTGCCGGCCTCTATGGGGGGACTCGAGTTCTCTCTGCCTGTCTCGCGCATATGATGAGAGATAACGGCAAGCGCGAATGGTCCGCATGAATGACCCTCCCTGACTGAAGACGTGGGGAGGGGAGGGGGAGGCGAACTGGTGGGGAAAAGCGTGTATTATGAATGGTTTTCTATGATCTGTATTACTGTTTCTTTCTTGTATGTTTCTATCATGTCTTGTTATTCTTCTTCTTCTCACCTGTTTTTATGCTCTCTTTACTTTTCATACGCCGGAATGATGGGATGAGGACAACGTCAAAATACACTTAGGACTCCAAAAGGAACGGAGAAATGGCAGTTATAGGATACCCTTGCTTACTTAGAGAAGGTCTGATGAATCAGACCTGTGTTATTATTTTATGTTTATTCTTTTTACATGGCGTTCTGTAGAGCTCTCGCGTACTGCTGATGTATGTATGTATATCGATTCCCTTACTACGCTAAACATCACCCATCGTCCTAGTCATCATAGTTGGGGGAGTTGGGGGAGATGGGGGAAATGGGGGAGATGGGGGAGATTGGGGAATCGTATTCATAGTGGTCCGATTCGTCGTCCGGAGGCAGAGGGCGGTCGTAGCCGTTCTGATGCGGGGAAACCAACAAGTACCCCCTCGCCTCGACGTACGGTCCACGCTGACCTGGGCTGCACTCCCACTCCAGGTCGTACTCGAACTGCACGCCGGCGACGCTGAGCATGTCCCTCCACGCGGCGTTCTGGACCGCGCCGTCCGGGTCTTCTGGGGTCTTACCGATGGTCTGCCTCCGCCTGTAGGCCCGTCGTATGTCGCAGCCCACTCTCCGGAGGTGAGGGAACCGACATTGGCCGACTGTCATGGCGGCTGCGAGGCCCTCCAAGGCCCGCCCCAGGCGTGCGGGGTGGACTTCACACACACAGCCGATGACGTAGAGCGACTCGATGCTCTCGGGAAGGATTGAGACCAGGCGCTGCGATTGGTCCTCGTCGCTGTCCTCGTCTTTCCTGCCATAGCCGCCGCAGATGCTGCGCCAGTCCAGCAGTAGGCGCCGCAGGGCGGTGAACCCGGCGAGGCTAGGCAGAGGCGCCGGCGGCCGCACGCCCGGGATGTCGAGGAACTGATGCACGTTGAGGTGTAGCGACTCGAGGGTCGCCCGGAAGGGCTGAAGAGTTTTCACGATGTCGGTTGGGTTGATGTCGGCTTTGGGGGAGCTTACCGACCCCACCATAATCTCCGGCGCATAGTTTTGGTACCGAACAGGTCTGTACACCTCGGCGGCGTCGTACACAAAGTCGCGCAGCGCACTATTACTACCCTCCCAAGAAGTGCAGGCCTCAAGGAGATACCGCAGCTCGTTGGCGTCGAGGCGGCTCTCGGTAATGCGAAGGGCTTGCAGGTTTGGTAAGGAGAGCGGTGGCCGCCTTTCTCCCCCCAAGCCCAAGGAATTGCATTTGTGAAGCTTGAGTACCCGCAAGTCGCGCGATAGCTCAAGGATTCTGCGTTCTAACCTGGCCAGCCTTGTAAAGTTGAAGAACGTGTGGAGCCCCCCTGCGTTGGACGACACCTCGAAGGTCCGGAGGGGGAGGTAGTCCACCTGCTCGAGGCCGGAAGTGACGATGTCGTTCTCGGACGGGTCGTGGAGCTCGCCGCAGAACTCTCTGTAGAGCTCGCCAGTGCCCAGGTTCAGGTCTGTGAGGGACGGGAGAAGCCTGACCAACCTCGCGATGAGATCCGCCCTCGTGAATTTCGTTGTTGGTGAGGGTGATGATTCTTCGACCTGCTTCCCATCATCATCATCATCCTGGGGCGGAAACCTTGACAGCAGGCCCTGCAAGCATGTCGCCGCCGGCGAAGTGAGTGACCGGTGCCATGACACCCTCAACACACCGGAATATGAATGACCCAGGCAGAGCGACCGCACCGCGGCGGCCAGGTCGTCCCGGTCGGCGAGGCACCCAGCGAGCCGGAAGAGCTGCGGGTAGTCGTCGCCCGGGCGGTAGAGGTGGTACAGGAACGGCTGGGCCGCGGCGCACAACGCCCGGGAGACGAGGCACAGGGACCGCAGGTTCGCCTTGTCCTGATGGTACTCGGCCAGCGTGTGGGACGGATAATGCGCCGCGTAGCAGGACGGGTCCTGGGGATACGTGGGCCTTTCATAATGGATGCGGCATTGTGGGCAATGCAGGCTACTTGCAAAGCTTGAACTCGATGACAATGACGATAATGAAGATTCCAGATCGGCGACGCGGTCGAAGTAGACACCCGGTGCGCTTCCGGTGCGCTCACCGCGGCAGTGCTTACAGAAGTGTCCGAGGATGAGATGCAAGACTTCAGGCGGTAGCTTAGGGAGGTAAGCTCTCCCAGAGTCACTGGCTGCCATGGCAAGTGATCTTGTCCCAGATCTTCATCTGTTGGTGTAATCGGCGCAGATTGCCTTTCAATACAGTAAGGGAAGGTGGTGGGGTATCGTTGTAAGCCATAGCCAGGCAGCCAGAGGTGGCTCTTAGCCATATGATTGATACCCATGCCGCATCTAAGTGATCAACCGGCCCACTTCGCTCCAACGGAGGTTGCATAACATTGTATAAGATGCACTAATCGGGTACAATCTCAATATCATTATGAAAGGTAAGTACAGTACTAATAATGAATAACATCTATACACTTCCATTTAGAACAGACTCCTCTATCCTTCCTTTCAAGTGGAGTAGCCTTGACGAGGAATGCGGTGATATCCCCTTCATGCAGTATGCATTGAAACCCGATCACTTTGGTCAAGGCACCGATACTGAAAGAGTGAGTAGTCAGAGACACAACCTGCGTCTTGTCATCGTCAAAGATGTCGTCCAAAACCTGCCTCATACGCCCTTCAAGTTTCTCATCCGACTCTTTCGCATTTCCTTCCTCTCTCTCTACCTTTTCAATATCACTTCTGTAAGGATCCTCTTCGACAAAATCTGATTCCAGTTCGTAGCCATTAAAGTTGTTTGTGATGTATGATTTGCTGCTGCGGTAATTGCAAGCATCACCGTTGCGTTTTTCCCTCAGGTTTTCTTTGACGATGGGCCGAAACGTGCAGTCTTCTTTGGCATGGGCTCCAAAGACCCTCCTATACACCTTCTCAGTAGTCTTGAGACAACGTCTTAAGGGGCTTGTGTAGATGGCATCTGGCAAAGGCATCTTATCCCCCTCGACCCAACTAAACCACTGATCGCCTAGGTCTCCAGCATCATTTTTACTGGCCCCTGAGCCGAGTAGCTCTTGTACGTCATCTTTTTCGAGCAGCGGAGCATCGTAAAGGGGAACTTTTGCTTCCGGCTTCTCGTGGTCAACAACCGCAAGTGTCTTCAGGTGTGGGGAGACCTGACCACCAGCCTCTTTTAAGGCTTTCTCGAGAGATTTGAAGTCGAGTTCCTCTCTATAGGCGAGCTTGATACCGCCCTAAAACTCAACATAACCGTTAGTTACTCCGATACTTGCTCAAGTTCTGCGGGGGAAAGCTCACCCTCCAGTTGTTCTTTACAACTTGCTCGATATAATTGTGCAGACTAAAGCCGTGGCGAAGAACAAAGATGACTTTGTGTCTCGCTCTGTCCCCGTCCGCATCGTTCAGGGTCTTCAAATAGGGGCGAACCCGAGCCCAGGGCGGTAATTTGGCCCCGTCGGCAGACCCGGGGCCATCGAAAGTCTCTTTGAGGCCTAAAATGTCCACTCTTCTGAGTGTGGGTGGTTTGGGACCTTT
Organism: Apiospora arundinis; assembly: GCA_039105305.1. Taxonomy (NCBI): domain Eukaryota; kingdom Fungi; phylum Ascomycota; class Sordariomycetes; order Amphisphaeriales; family Apiosporaceae; genus Apiospora; species Apiospora arundinis. The sequence goes on along the minus strand of JAPCWZ010000002.1, from coordinate 1,050,758 downwards.
CCCTTCTTTTGCTCTTTGTTTGTTTGACTCGATATCTTCATGTTCGTAATCGAATATGTTCGGTACCAGGGAGAATTTGTATCTGCCCATACTGATGTGAAGATAAAATAGAGTGAATATGGATCCTTAATAAACGCGGAAAGTTGTCTAGATATTAATAGCGTAAGCGCTTAGTTGGGAAAAATTAGGCTGCAGGTGTATTTACTCCGCCAGCATCCAGTTAGGCTGGACTCGTATAATTTCTCCAGAGAACCTCCCACTATATAGCCGAAGTGAGATGTCGTTGGTCATCATGTTTCCTGTTTGACTACGTTGCTTACCCAACATGCCAAGTTCCAACAAACAAAGAACTTCTTTGTCCAGCATCGGCGCAAACAGATGTTGTTGGACGTGGTGACCCCGGCTCGGCCAGCCCGCGTGACAAGGTGGTAGAACAAAGAGTCTGCGGCATGACTGGGTTTCTGACATGTGCCTCATGAAACAAGAGTCACACCCCCTTGGTCATAGTATTTTTCACTGCATATTAGTGCATGTGCCTTGAGTATGTTGAATATAAATCATTATTGTAAATATATTGCGCCATATAGAAAACCACCACTATCACATTGGATAGCAGAACGCCGACACCAATCTGTTCGTACTTATACATCCCTTGTAACCTCTCGGATCGGGTTTTGATCCCGATGTTGGGTATCTCCCCTGAAACGCCCATGTATATCGTTAAGCCATAAAAACCATTGGGAGCGGTCTCCAAAACATAAGTTGTAGAACGCTGTAGAGGCAAAATCGTGATCTTTCCCCTTGGATATTGCGGTACGGATCAATACTTTTTGCTAACTAAGTTGAATGCTTGACAGTTCCACCCCCTGAATGGTTTCCGTTCATGGGAGGCGGTTCCTTCTCTGCCTTGATCAGCATTGCAAGCATGGACCCTTCCTTAACGCGGAAAAATGGCGCTCCAACACTGGCGAGAATGGCCGAGATAGCGTAGGAGTGTGTCGTCAGCGATATGAAGTGGGAGTTGTCCGTATCGAAGATATCCTCGAGGAGTCGTTGTTTGCGAGCTGTGTGATTGTCTTCTGTCTCCGCAGTTATTTCCCCTGGATCCTTACTCCTGGCCTTCCAAAGGATATCATTCTCTTTGAAGCCGGGCTCAAAGTGGCACATGGGGTACTTCTCTTCTATCCACGACCTGGATTTCCTTCTATCGCATGTGTGGTTTGTGAGTCGCTCTCTCAGATTCTCCTTGACCACGGGTTGGACGTTGCGCCCGTTCTCTTGTAGTACGTCGCCGTAGATGAGGACCGTGGTCTCTAGACACCGGTCCATGGGACTTGTATATATGGTCCCTGGGATCGGCATTCCGTTGTCTCTATTCCACTTCACCCAGTCACTTGCTAGCTCTCGGGCTTGATCTCTCCCCTTTGTCACCAGCTCGGAATCAACCCAGCTTATGTACTCGCTCTTATCACCACGTGCGCTTGGCAGCTCGGGCATATCAGGGAGTTTGTCTAACGTGGCTCCTTCTTCCAGTGCCCATTTCTCCTATTGGATTTTCGGTTAGTAATTGCGAGGGCTACTTTTCCCAATCATGGTAGCATCCAGGATCTCGTACCTTCCATTTGGGGCCCACTGCATCCATGACAACGTTGTGGACACCTCTGCCATGACGTACGACGTAAATCACCTTATACGACTCATGGCTCTCGGATTCTCTGTTGAGCTTCGCGACATGGGTCTCTAACCTCTCCCATTGCGATGAGGGAGCAGTTGAGGGGTTGCTGTCCTGATCATAGTCCTTCTCCTTGATGATGCCCAATTGGTCGTAGGTGGAGATGGTGGCCGGAGAGCCGGGGCTATTCTGGACATCTTTTGTGTAATCCACAAATATCTCTTGAACGGTTGTAAACCGGTACTTGCGATTCATTCCCAGCGATGGCGTCGCGCAATCTGTGGTTGCTGTGGTGATTGTCAATTCCGGACGGCTTTGAAAGGTATGCTTGACCCAGCGTTTGAAGTGGCTACGTAATCTTTTAACCGGCATTGCGCGAAGTGTCACGGGGCCGGTCGTGTCCGTTGCGACACCGCCTCCTGAACGAGGACTCCAAGTGTAATAAGTTTTTTAGATCGCTTGCCGGCTAGAGCGACAGCGGTTGTATGCGAAAGTCTTCAAAGCGATCGCTGCGGCTTGTAGGCTTGTGAAGGGATAGCCAACTGTGAAGGAACGGGTCACCGGATCTTAGAGTCATCACCCATGCGAAGCGAAGGCTGACATGTCTCCAATCAAGCTGGTAGGATGGGCCATAAGACCATAAGAGAGAGCCTTGTGTCTGCCCCCCAAAGCTTTCCAAGGCTCCCACCTGCTGCACGCCCTTCTTCTTCCCGCCTGCCATCTCTGTCCGGTGCGGGGTAAATCCTGACCTCCCCCAACTAGCACGCTATTTGGCTACTTACTAAGAGCACAGCCCCAGCCATTCAGCCTGACCGCAGCAGCCAGCAGCGCAGTAGCTTTTTCTTTGTCAGTCAAGTCAGATGGGCGCAAAATGAGTCCTACGGTCAGCACCAGGGTGACACAGCGTCGAATTGCCAACAACCCCCATCGCCCATCGGCATTTTGTTTCAATCCGCCCAAAAGGTTATATAAGCGCACTAATGTCCACATACACACATGGGCTTCAATTTGCGGCTGATAGTGGCCCCAGCCTAATCGACCATCTCATCTCAGGCTGGCTACTAGTACGCAAACCAACAAGGGGGGCGGCCCAGGGTTCTGTCTGGAGAGGTTGGAGGGCGGCTACAGTCTCGCGCGTAGGTACTATCAATGTGTCTCATCATCGCCATATTGGGCCCGGCCAACAGCAGATTTTGTAACTCGTCAAAATACGCTGGGCCTATCGATTTTCTTTCTGTGTGGTGGATGAAGCTGTCGCCCAGAGGCAAAGGCGGGAAAAAGAACTGCACAACAGCATGCAATGGTTCGTTGTACGTACATACACACAATCAATGTAAGCACACCAGACCAATCTCAGCACTGCCGCCCCTGCACTGTACCCTGGCCTGCAGCAGGCTGGCAGGGTCGTGTTCCACATCTTGTCAGCTTTCTTCAAAATATCGACAGAGCCTGCTTCCATAATGAATGATCGACTCCTCTGTAATAACTCGACGAGTTCTCAAGGCGAAGTCTTTTTTGTCAAGTTAGCCGGGCGTTTTTTTCTTTCTTGTTGAAGCTTGCATTGCTATTTCCTTACAACACTACGATATTGTCACTTCCCCTGCATTGAAGTTCCACCTTTGCTCCGCAGAGTGCCGCCCAGCCTTATCAACCAACACCAAGCCGGAGCTATTGGAAGACCTTCCCCTCCACAGCTCTGGGCTTTACCAACTCGGGTCTCTGGCAGAATGGACATTCTGCGGGAGTACGCTTCGCTTGAATATGACAAAGCCGGCGCCGAAAAGTTCACCGAGAGAGATCACCCGCTTGAGCTACACATCTATAGCGCTGTGGACGCAATCGGCCAAGATTTTGTGGCAGAATGCGAACTTTCAACCGATGCACTGCTGTTTGATGCCCTCGAGGACAAGCGAGAGAGGCGGAGAGCCAACCAGAAGGCTTCACTTGAACTTATATTCTTGCCCATACCCCTCAGCGGGAAAGGCTTCGGTCTTAGCAGGCATCACTTCAAGCGGCTGTACAGAGATCTCGGCCTGGACGATTCATTGCTAGGTTTTCTGATCTCCTCAAGATCGGGATGGTACTGTGTCGACAATGGAAACGGCTGCCACAGCTTCCTGTATAAGGACTATCTGTACTCGCTGGCATGGTCTTTCAACGCAAAGACGATGGAGACTAGAGCCATGATCTGTGAACGGAGCGCATACGGGAAGCATTCCTCTCTGAAAAAGGAACGGAACAACAGCAAGATATTCGACCTTCCCGGGATCAAGGCTCCGCACTTGTACCACCCTCTTACTCTGGCCTTATTTGGCTTGATTGATGCAAGGACCTATCTGGATGGGATTATCGTCACAGACGGTTACAGACTTGGAGAAGTCGAGAAGCTGACGAATCACGGGGCGTGGGCCGCTATGCAGAAGAATCTCGAGGAGCTTGCGAAGAAGAAGGCCCTCGAAAAGAGAAAAACCGATAATAGTTCCGACGAGAAGACGAAGCCCGAGGAGCAAGACGAGTCTCAAGAGTCGAATCCTCCCAATGTGAATGCCCTCTCTTCGGCGTTGAGGAAGATTGCCGAAGTGATTGGTGTCTTTTCCAACTTTTTCAAAAGCGTCGATGTGGCAACATCCATGGCCAAGACGCTGGAAGACTCCCCCAGATGGGAAGCATGGCTCGAAAAGTGGCTCAAAAAGACCGTAGATGAAGAGCGCAAAAAGGATGTCCTCTTACAGTTCGAGACGGTTGCTCGGTCCATGCCAGATGCAGTGCGTTTACTGTGCGACAGGATTCACACCGTCGACCAAACAGCAAAGGCCACGCAGAAGCGGGCCAAGGCCCAAGCCAATGTGGTAAGTATTCGCCGATTGCCCACATACGATATCTGGACAGCATGTTAACGAACAGCTAGGTATCTGGTCTGATTGCTCGCGAAGACACTCGCTTCAGTCATCATCTGGCGGACCGAGCAAGACGGGACGGCAGCACCATGAAGGTGATCGCCCTGATGACCATGGGCTTCCTGCCCGCCACCTTCTACGCCGCGCTTTGGTCCATACCGGTGCTGGAGGAGCCCGGCTTGACCAAGGACGACTTTTGGGTCTACTGGGCCTTCACCGTTCCCACGACCATTGTCATTTTCCTCGTCTGGGATTGGCTGAATGACAACAACCTCCGGAAACTCACCTCGATAGAGACGTACCGTACGCTGCTGAAAAGGGCAAGAGAGGTTCACGGCGCCAAACTCACTAACAATGCTGATTCCGAGAAACATCTTGATATGCGGCGACAGGAATCCCCCATGCACGAGGACTGGGGCTCACCGCCAAGAAACAGGGCGGATGCAGATCCCGAGAGAGGCGGAGGCTAGAGGAAGCCCTCGAGGCACTCTGTTCGCGATATATGAAATACCTCGCTGCGGCCTCAAACATTTATTGAGCTGCCTCACCAAACAGTTCTTTACGGACTATTAACTAAATTGCATCATTATCTTGAAGAGCCTGGTCATCGATATAGAATCTGGGTCAAAGTGGCTGGGGGTTACGACATTAACGAATCTTACTATGGACCACAACTTACAAGCAGGTTACAGCGGAGCCCAGGATACCGTCATTATATAATATATAGCGCTACAAATTGTGTTATTGTATCTGCATATCTCAAACAATCCTTGAGGAAAGATCGAGTTGAATTTTATTGATGTGTTCTTCCCGCTTCTGACTGTTAATTAGGTTGGGTGACCCCCGTCTGTTTGTAGTACATCCTTCTCTGTACAGCCAGCCTCCAACTAGGTCTATTGAGGGAATCTTGACATCCTTTCCACTTTACAAATGCCCTGCCGCCGAGAGTAATAACGAGTGTCTATCCACTACAAGACCGATTGAAGAACTGTGACGGGCCATAATGTATGTAGTTCTTTGTAGGGCCAGCCGGCGGGGGGTGCATTGGCACTTGGCACCGCTCCAAGCTGCTGCCTGCAGGTTGGTTCTGGCAAGAGTCACCCAGGAAAGACGGCTCCAAAGCTTGTTTCCATTCCCCCCTTCCACAAACCCTACCAGACTAAGTCGATATAAAACGAGATGGTGAACATTTGGTAAACTCGCTCATCCAATTTTAAAATCTTCAAGATCACCATTTGCCAGCGACGATGGTCAAGATTCATATTCAATCGGACCTCCATCTGGAGGCGCCAAAGACGTACGACATCTTCGAGATCGTCCCCAAGGCTCCATACTTGGCCCTCCTGGGCGATATCGGATGCATCAGCAACGCGTATGAGGAGTACACCCAGTTCCTGCTCGCGCAGCTGCGGAACTTCAAGGCGGTGCTGCTCGTCTTGGGCAACCACGAGCCGTATCACTCGAGCTGGGAGGAAGCCAAAGCGGCGATGGCCAAGTTCCGGGACGAAGATCTGGAGGCAGCCCGGAAGCAAGAGGGGGGAAAGCAGCTCGGGACGTTCGTCTTGCTCGACCAGACGAGGTTCGACATCGACGACGAGGAAGACGGAAGCCTCACGATTCTGGGATGCACGCTGTTTTCCAAGGTACCGGAGCAGTCGCGGCGCGAGGTCAGCTTCCGGCTCAACGACTTCAACTTCATCCAGGACTGGGAGGTCGAGGACCACGACCGGCAGCACGCGCGCGAGCTTGCCTGGCTCAACTCGGAGGTCAAATCCCTGTCGGCCGCCGACCCCCCGAGGAAGGTGGCCGTTCTGACGCATTACTGCCCGACGTTCGACGCGCGCGCGCAGGACCCCGCGCACAAGGACAGTCCTATCCAGTCCGGGTTCGCGAGCGACCTGAGCGGCGAGCCGTGCTGGACGACCCCGGGAGTCGTGCTATGGGCTTTTGGGCATACGCATTACAATTGCGACTATATCGACCAGTACGGGAAACGGATTTATGCTAACCAGCGTGGTTATAATATGGTCGGTAGACAGTCCCCTGGATTTGATGGGACGGCGGTCGTGGAGGTTTGAATATTTTACAAGCCCAGGGTGAGAGAATGCACCTTTTCCACAGCGTCGTCTTTCAAATCGCACAATGGGAGTATTTCAAGACATACTGCTCGGCATACACGCCGTCAGTGCGGTGCCTTTTCACACTTGTGTCGAGGGCATGTAGGAGGAAGTTTCTATGGAAGACCGATGCGGGTTTGGCGGCACATTCTTTTGGACTAGGCATAGAAGTTTAGGTACTTCAATATGCTCGGTTGGCCAAATCGACAAATACAACTAACATCATCATCATTATGGCGAATCGAAAGCTGCAGGTCTACAATTTACAGGCACTCGTGCAAATGTATAGGATGGACTTTGCCTCTCTCGCAGCGTCCGTCGTGAGGTGTCGCTGGTTGAGGTTGACCCCTATTTATTGTAGCTACAAGCATCCCGCATTTTCGTGGCTTATTCGGGTTCGTACACGTATCCCGTATTCGGATCGCGGCGACCAATCGTTCCGTCGGATGCGTCTGGATAAACAAATTTGGCCAATGTGACAACGCGATTTAACAAACCCCTGCCTTTGCGGAACCGGGTAGAGACTAGAAGCATTGGCAAATGAGATTGCCATTCGAACTTTGCTGTCGAATTTCCGGCAACTAACTACGATAGGCATAGCGGTCGAGGTGCTGGCCAATTGACTTTGGCAGTTTCGCAACGGAGAGGAGCTTCGAGGTGGGAGGGAAGGGGAAAAGAGGCACCTTAACTCAACTAATAACAAGCAAAGCGGTGGCCGGCATGTGCTTCTTCTCCTGAATAGTACTTCCAGCCAGCGAGCCAGGTAGGTTGTCGCTTGGGGCAGAATCTTTGGTGCTCCCTTCGCAACGGGGGGAGGGGGGTCCATATTAATCAAAATAATAGGCCAGATGCCAGATTCGCTACCTGCCACACTACCATGCGGTCCATGCCAGTAGATCGGTCGGTCCCTTTTCTTTAAGTGAACTTGACTCGCAAGCGGACGCCATTTTGTGATCGTACCACCACTACTTCTTGATCACCACTCTTTCGTCTGCTTCCTCTCCTTCTTCACCTTTCCCTGCCTTCACTAATTACCAAACTTGAATCAACTTCTTGCTTAACCCCCCTTTCCCACACGTCATCATTCAACATGGCTACCAAGAGCAAGATTCTCGAGAAGCAGGATCGCGAGCGTGATGCCGCCTTCAACACCGCCATGCACGGCGAGGCCTCGGGCGCCGATGGTGGTTTCCGCGCCATGCTGCGCAAGGGTGGCGGCAGCGCTGCCCAGCGTGCTGCCACTGAGGAGTACTTCAAGCACTGGGACAACCAGGACGCAAAGGACGAGACTGAGGAGACCCGAGCGGTGAGTAACACTGTATTCTTGCACCAGAAGTTCTCTTGACACGGTGTGCGAAAGGGATCATACGATACCCTTTCGTACGATCTCCCTGGTTTAGACTACTATAAAATGACATGGAAACTAATTGCTATTCTTTGCCCTCTAGAAACGAACTGCCGAGTACGCCACGCTCACCCGTCACTACTACAACCTCGCAACCGACTTGTACGAGTATGGCTGGGGCCAGTCTTTCCACTTCTGCCGCTACTCGATCGGCGAGTCCTTCTACCAGGCCATCGCGCGCCATGAACACTACCTCGCTGCCCAGATCGGCATCAAGGAGGGCATGAAGGTGCTGGATGTGGGCTGCGGTGTCGGTGGTCCCGCCCGCGAGATCGCCAAGTTCACTGGCGCCCACATCACTGGTCTGAACAACAACGACTACCAGATTCAGCGTGCGACCGCCTACGCCAAGAAGGAGGGTCTGTCGCACCAGTTGGCCTACGTCAAGGGCGACTTCATGCAGATGGACTTCCCCGACAACAGCTTCGATGCCGTCTACGCCATCGAGGCCACGGTACACGCCCCCCAGCTGGAGGGCGTCTATAGCGAGATCTTCCGCGTCCTCAAGCCCGGCGGTGTTTTCGGTGTCTACGAGTGGCTCATGACCGACGACTACGACAACGACAACCTGCACCACCGCGAGATCCGCCTCGGCATTGAGCTGGGTGACGGTATCTCCAACATGGTCAAGGTCTCCGAGGGTCTCGAGGCCATGAAGATCGCCGGCTTCACCATGATGCACCACGAGGATCTGGCTGACCGCCCGGACCCCATGCCCTGGTACTGGCCCCTGGCTGGCCAGTGGAAGTACATGCAGAGCATCTACGATATCCCTACCATTGCGCGCATGACCTGGTGGGGACGTGGTCTTGCCCACCGCTTCGCCGGTGCGCTTGAGACTCTGGGACTTGCCCCGGCCGGTACCAGGAAGACGGCCGACAGTCTGGCGGTGGCCGCTGACTGTCTGGTCGCTGGTGGCCGTGAGCACCTGTTCACCCCCATGTACCTGATGGTCGGCAAGAAGCCCGAGAGCTCATAAACAAAAAGGAGACGATAATGTAGAGGCGAGAGGCAGAAGAACACATAATGAGTGTGCCACAGGGGCACACTGGTGACAACACCCATCAAATTCACCACAAAACACCAAACTATGCAAGTATCCCTCCGGAGAAGAGAGGGTGAACGTCACGAGACCGCGACTTGACGGGCCTTGACAGCGACCCAAGGCTGCAAGATCCTCATTAGTAATAGAGGGCCGAGCCGACAGCACCACTGCCCCCATGTCTGAATTGCATGGCTGGGCGGTAGGGGTAGAGCTCGGTTCCTTGATTCTATGTATCTATTTTCCGAAACCTAAGCATTTGGCGGAGTATTGGCGGATAGAAGAAAAAAAGGCCAGCATCGAGACAACAGCATGTTAGAACTAATACAATTTAACAACACAAATATGTCAATTCGTGTCAGAAACTGGTGACACCTAATGAGCGCATGCAGCGCAAGTGGCGCTTCGAATTGACTTTTTGACCAAGTACATGGTTTGCTCGCTGAGCCTGTTGATGCTTGCCTAGCACCCGGCTTGTTTGTTGTAGCTCACACAGTAAACGAATTCGGCATTTTGACAGCTTTGTGTGCATCAGAAGTCAACTTGGCATGCGGCTATAGCCAATGAATGCAGCGAAACGACGAAGAGACTCTTGACAATGCAGACATAGACAAGTACCTCTGGTGCTTCGCTTTATATACTCGATTGTCTGATAATCTAATCGAGTATAGCACTACTATCGGGCATCGGGGATCCCCAACGAAGATTCCTGTGGTCGTCGATAAGGCCCGAGTTGCTGGAATCTCCCTCTCTGATAAGCAGGACGACCCTTGAAGTTGAGCTGGTTCCCAGTTGCATTGACTCGCTAAGCCGCAAGAGACCTAGCGCAATTGAAATATCGTGGGAGCCCGCCCAACAAGAGCAGTTTCCTATTCTCTCCGAAGAAAAAGTTGAGAGCAGAATCGGTGGCCGGGACCCGACTTGACTCTGCTTGACTGCGATTGGCCTAGCAGCAAAAAAAGTATCCAGCAAAAATTAGGATTGAAAGGCTGCAAAAAATCCCTCCAACGAATCTGAGCCATTGATTGCGACCAGCCCAGCCAGTAGCAGCCAGCAGAGCCAGCAGCCCCCCAGCAGCCCAGGTCGAGAGAGCGAGAAAGAGAGAAGAAACCAGTCCAAGACAAGACATTGAAGACAGCTTAGCTCCAGCCCGCCCAGAAGCTCTACCCCCCTGTAACACCTACACTTTTTTGCTGCTGCAGGCTGACTTTGATTTTCCACCCCTTCCACGACTTCCGATCCTCAGTCCGAAATCTCATTTTCTGTCAATTGCCTGTCTGCCATCATCTTCCGGCGGATCTCGGATTGGACTTGATCCTGTCTTTCTTTTTTTCTCTTCTACCCTCCCTTGGCAATTGACCCTTCTCGAGACCTCCGTCTCCCGACAATCTCCCAGAAAACATGTCGCGATACCTTCGACCGGCGGCCCGCGCTGCGGCCTCCGTCTCGCGAGCCGCTTCTTTCTCTCCTCTCGCCACCTCCACCATCCGATCCATTCCCCGAGCCACCCCCATATTCGCTCAAAGAAGGACATACGCCGACAACAAGGGCGTGAAGGAGTACACCGTCCGTGATGCCCTCAACGAGGCCCTGGCCGAGGAGCTCGAGGCCAACGACAAGGTCTTCGTCCTTGGTGAGGAAGTCGCCCAGTACAACGGTGCCTACAAGGTCACCAAGGGTCTTCTGGACCGCTTCGGCGACCGCCGTGTCATCGACACCCCGATCACCGAGTCCGGTTTCTGTGGTCTGGCCGTCGGTGCTGCCCTCAGCGGTCTCCACCCCGTCTGCGAGTTCATGACCTTCAACTTCGCCATGCAGGCCATTGACCAGATCGTCAACTCCGCCGCCAAGACCCTGTACATGAGCGGTGGTATCCAACCCTGCAACATCACCTTCCGTGGCCCCAACGGTTTCGCCGCTGGTGTCGGCGCTCAGCACTCCCAGGACTACAGCGCCTGGTACGGCTCCATCCCCGGTCTCAAGGTCGTCGCACCCTGGTCCGCCGAGGATGCCAAGGGTCTGCTCAAGGCCGCCATCCGTGACCCCAACCCCGTCTGTGTCCTCGAGAACGAGCTTCTCTACGGCCAGAGCTTCCCCATGTCCGAGGCCGCCCAGAAGGACGACTTCGTCCTCCCCATTGGCAAGGCCAAGGTCGAGCGCCAGGGCAAGGACCTGACCATCGTCACTCTCTCCCGCTGCGTCGGCCAGTCCCTGACTGCCGCCGAGCAGCTCAAGGAGAAGTACGGCGTCGAGTGTGAGGTCATCAACCTGCGCTCCGTCAAGCCCCTCGACCTCGAGACCATCATCCAGAGCATCAAGAAGACCCGCCACCTTATGGTCGTCGAGTCCGGTTTCCCCGCCTTCGGTGTCGGTTCCGAGATTCTCGCTCTCGCCATGGAGTACGGCTTCGACTACCTCGACGCCCCTGGCCAGCGTGTCACCGGTGCTGAGGTCCCTACCCCCTACGCCGCCAAGCTGGAGGAGATGGCCTTCCCTACCATCGACATCATTGCCAACCAGGCCGCCAGACTTCTCAAGGTCTAAATCGGTTAAATCGCAACGATGAAGAAGGAGGAAAGCTTGGAAGGGAGCAAGTGCGGTGGAAGTGGTCACTTGTTAAGCCATTATCAAAAAGGAACCAAACACCCTTTTGACGAGAAGCTAAGCAAGATCGTGGCGGGTCGAGGCTGCGTCTAGCTGCAACCCAAAAACGTAACTAAACTTTCCCACACACATATATCACAGCCTATGGTTTTTTGTTCTCTTGATAGTAATGCGCAATTGGCATGGCATAGACGCGGGAGTATGGGATTCCCCGGGGGCCTGAAGATTATTAGGTCTCACCACAACTACGACGTCACAGGCTGTGATTTTTCCCAGAGAAGGCGAAGGAAACAGCATGAGAAAGGCGATTCTGTACTTGTAAAGACTAGGCTAGAGAGGCGTGTGAATTGAAAGAGGATCTGTACAAATCTAATCGTCGATTGTTTCATCAAGGTGGTTACGTGCAGACGTGTGAAAACCGCACCAAACGTTATCAGTCAGCTACTCCCAGTCTCGTCAGCTCAATGTCTGACGACTGATTCGAGTTTCGAAGCATCTGAGAGACGGGGGGAGAGATATGACTTGCGCATCGAAAGCTATTGGATGACTCCACGTATATCAAAGCTATCTCTTGCCTTTCTTGACTTTCTTGGGCACGACTAGGGCGCTGATCTAGGTCTGGGAGAATATCATACGTAAAGGAATTCTCCAACTTGGGGCATGACCTCGTACCGCATTTCAGCAATGCAGGGACGGCCCGCAGTAACCACCAAATCTATCTTTAGCAACTGGGGAGTGCATTTTGGTAGCTCAGCAACTCACATGCATAGCTGATTCAGCTCTTACGACCGCGACTGCCTGAATGCATCTCGGTGGCCAATTTTCTCATTTCTTATATTCCGTACATGTTCATCCAGCTTTCACCGCCCCTCGCTTTTCTTGGCAATACCCTCAAGTGCAAATTGACAATTTTCATTAAGATCCAGTCATCTCCAGGAGCGCCTCAGGGAAACTCTACAGGAACTGGAGATTTGCCGCCTACGGAATGCGAGGGTTTAACATAACGGGCTTGAGAGTAAAAACTGCTGAGCTTCGTCCTATTCCGTCCTTGGAGATGCTCTCGAAGGGGAAATGCCTTCTGATAAAGCGCTGGTCTCGTCAGCATGCGTACTTGTTCCCACTCAGCTGAACCAACACGATGGAGCGAGGGTTTGTCTCTAAGCCCTGCTTCAAAGAAATTAAGAACCGCACCGGCTCAAGTGCATTAGCAAGTTCGGGATCGATTCGCCGGTTATGCTGCAGCTGCAAGTCTCTGTCTAGTTCAGGCCGGCCCCCGCTCGAAACCATTCCGAGATCTCATGACGGCGCTGTTCCGCTTCTACCTGACACCCCTGTCTTCAGCTGAACAACACGGAACGAACAGCTTTTAGACATCGTGCCAACCAAACCAACAGCATAGAGTGGTCCGTTTAAGGAAATGATCATTTTCCAAATCCACCCGCCATGGCCGTAGCTCGACACTTAGACTCTCTGCCTCCCCAGAGAACCGAGGTTCTCGATACTCTCTGTCAAACCTCTGAACTACTCTTTACTATCACTACGTGCCACTAGACGCGGGAAGTTCAGCCCTACAGACGCGGGAAACTAGAAGCGTACCCGAAGCTTGGAAGACACTAAGCCATAGCAATGACGATACCAATATATGCCGACCTGGCACCCCAGATCCTGCGACAGCGGCTCGTGGTTGAGGGCTACCCGGCCAAGGCCATCGCGGAGACCGACATCAAAGACTACCTATCCAAGTTGTCAGAAATCACCCAGATGATCCGCCTGCTCGAGCCGGTCACCCACAAGAGCGATCTTTACGGCTGGGCCGGATGGATACACTGGGAGACCAGTGGCGCCCACTTCTACGCTTGGGAGAAGCCGCTGCTGTTCTTCAGTGTTGACATCTACACGTGCAAGCAGTTCGACCCCAAGCTCGTGGTGAATTTCACGCGAGACTATTTCAAAGCCGGCAGCATCACGGCTAAGGACTTCAGCTCCTCGTCGATTCCAAATCCAATCATCAGCGAGACGACGGCCACGACAACAGCTACCACAGCGCGTGGTGTTGCCCGATACACGCTTAGCGACGCCGACCTGGACAGGCTGTCCCGGAGGCTGCTGGCCGAGCAACCCCCGAAAGTTAGAGATGCTCTCATCGTGTACCGGCTGGACGGAACGGACGAATTGTCCAACTTGGCGCGGCACATAGAGCGCGAGGTGTTCGAGGAGAGCTTCGGTAACGATGACGGACAGATGCATCAGATATACGGCCTTTACGAGGATTTTAGTACTTTCTTCCTGGCCATGGACCAGGTCACCCGCCGACCCGTCGGCGCCTTACGGGGGATGCGGCGGCACCCGGACTTGGGCCTCCTCACGCTGCGGGAAGCGGAGAAGTACCACGGGGCCACAGTCGCACAGTTCCAAAAACATCACGGCCTCGAGACCGAGGCCGACTGGGCCGACAAGACGGCCGACTGGGGCACCCTGGCCATCCCCAAACAGTACCGCGCGGCCGACGGGCATCTCCTGTCCGCCATGCTGTTCCGCGCGGGGCAGGTCTGGGCCTGCCTCGTGGGCTTGCGCCACTACGTCCTGATCCTCGACGCGGATCTGCACCGCACCTTCAACATGCTGGGGTACCCGTTCGCGGCCCTCGCGGGGACGAAGCCGTTCAGCTACGAGGGGTCGGCGTCGAGCACGATGTTGTATGGAAAGCCCGCCGAGTTCTTCGCTGCCATAGAGAGGAAAGGCGCCGAGACGACGGATCCGCGGCTGAAGCCGATTTTACGCGATTGGGTGCCGCGGTTTGTGCATGGCGTCGGCATCGATCATCGGCTCATGTTCGATTTTGCGGTTTGGCCAGGGGGCTCGTCGCCGGTGCCGGCCAATGAGAGGGTCGGCGGCAGTGCCATAAGGGCGAAGCTGTAGGTAAGGCGTGGACCTATGAACTGTGTACTGCATATACAATATACAATTTAAATACGGTCTATTTTCATCGGCATGTCTGTTTGAGTCCTAGATGCTCGGCAGGATGAATGGAAAAAATTCCTCCAACGTGCTGACTGACCACGGAAGCTGATTATCTGATCTAACGTATTGGGTTAGTCGTTCGCTCTTCGCTTAATGATATAACACTGGTATATACGTTCAATGTTGTACTGTCATGCTATCTGATCCATCTGTCACCTGAGAAATGTTCTGCTGACTTCAGCTTCTGTCCGCAATGCATTGCTGCCATGTTGCATTGAAAGGAGGCATCCGGTTTCCCCCAGGAGCTGTCTATGTAATGGGATGAGTTGCATTGGACCTACATACGACGTTGCAGACTGGACTACTGTGATGCCACTGTATGCCTGAATTGTAGAAGATCAGATGGTTCGCATGGAAACGGTCGTCACAGATGCCATCGGACATGGGGGGCCTGTATAACTAACTCCTGTTAGGGCCGAGCGACTGGGTAGCATTCGAAGATTTACTTCCATCCAACCGTGCGCTCCCTCCCGCCCTGCTCCATTGAGCCGAAAACCGAAGAAGAAGATGTAAAGTATGAATTAAAGATCAACACATCAACGTATGATACATAGAGGCTATATTGAATGTCGACATAGCTATAGAAATAGAATCTAGGGCCCAAGGGCCTATGTTGGAAGCAATGGAGCCCTACATGTACTAAAACACCAGGATGTCAGAAAGCTTATCCCGACTGGCGGAATCGCAGCTCTCCGTTTTCGTTTCATCTTCAACACCCAACTCCACCCCCATCACACGATATGCTAGCGAGCCTGACTCTTTTCGTGAATGATTTGATAGAAATCGAGAATGAGGGGCCCCTTTTTTCCCTCTTTTCATTCCAAAACGGCCGACTACCACGACAAGGAAGCAACATCTACCCACTTTTGTCAACTCAACACACCTTGAATAATGCACAATCCAGGGCCAGGGGGGGCGGGGGCCCTTCGGCTCTCGCCCGGATTGCCTGTTCTGTGCGGGTTTTGCTGGACAACTGGGGCCTAGGCTTTCCTAGCGCCAGAGGTAAATGCAAGAAAGATCTGCTATTCTCCGAGAGGGTTTATTAATAAATTGATCGACTCGAGAAGAAGATCTTCACCCAATTCTCAGGCGGAGAAGGCCCCAGCCATGAGATTGGCTTTGTTAGCATCGGCCAATGGTGCTTCTTTCTCAACATCTACTCAAATGAGACCACATTCCTTACATTTTGGTATGTCTTGTCTATCCAGTCGCTACCATTGCAGCGGCTTGTTATTAATTCTCTAACCTGAACCAAACTTGACTAGTAGTCCCCCCTGTCGTGAAACCCTGTCGTCGAACGGCTGCCTTGGCTGACCCTGGAAGCTGAGGTGACACCCTTCAAGCTACGGCCAGGTTCTTGGTGACATATCCTTGGCAACGGGACATTTAGTACGAGTGTTTCTTGTTATAATGTTGCTCATGCATGAAGCATGGTGCGCAGAAAATCCATACTATGGAACGCACTACTGCCAGGCAGGTGAATGATACAGTATAAGTATTGTCACCAAATACCTGTTATGATAGGGTGGTGATCACTTAAGGTTTGATTCGATATTTATATTACTACGGAAATCAATGTACTTGTTACCCTAAGGGTGTGTAGTAAGCAGTAGTCCGCGGCCAGGTAGTAACGCCGGCCCAATCATATGGCAATAGTCGCTCGTTGCCTTGATATAGGCCGCCGCCCCTTCCCCCTAACGGGGGGTTTCCGCCCTCCGCGGGATTGAGCGACCGAGCCTCTCGAGGACGACGACGTCGCATTAATGCACCACAACCATTGGAGCCCTACAAAAACCGGCAGCGATTGGATTTTGGGATGAATGTAACCCGACGCGACAGGCACAATGAGCAGTTGGCCGGCGCCCATGAATCTTCAGATGAGTGATCCTGGGCGGGACCCCCCAATTGAGATGAAACCGCCGAGAGGCGAAACATCGGATGGGAACCGATCTAGCATGCCGAGCCATAGACAGGATGGCCAAGGGAGCTTAACCCATTCATCCCCATCTTCATGGTTGATATATTGTGCATTGGTATAAAAGTGATCGACATCCCACAATCCATGTCGTTCGCCTCGGCCTTTCTGGGGTCTTTCTGGGATCTTCTCTCACTCACGCTCTCTCTCTCTCCTCTAATATAATACCTTCCCTTCTTCTGTGGTGCGGACGGACCTATGTGAGCTGGATATACTAAGCCGTGCCCATCGAACCCACCGACGCCGACGACTTCTAGGTCGATGCGATAAACAACAGAAGCGCCGGCAACAGAAAATACTCTCGCATCTCATTCAGTCGCCATGATTCAGGGAGCCTTGTGGGGTGGCATGGGGAAGGGGGTAATCGACGAGGACGAAGGATACATTCTGGTCAATGTCTCGATCGCCTTCGCCGCCCTGACGACAGTCTTCCTCGGCCTGCGGTTCTGGGCCAAGACCTTTACCGTACAGGTGTCCGGCCTCGATGATGTCTTCCTCGTCGCTGCCTACGTCGTGAACTTGGGCATGTGTGCCATAGCTATATGTTAGTCTCCACCACCCCTGACCTCTCCTAAATTCACCCAAGTTCTCATCAACTTGCAAAGAAAGAACGTGTAGCTGACAGTATCCCTATTAAAACAGTAATAACCAAGGTTGGTGGTGTGGGACGGCACGTCGGATTCCTGGAGGAGCACGACCCGATCCAGCTCGAGGGGTGGGCCAAGTGCCTCCTGGCCTTCGAGATGGTCTACTTCACGTCCATGTCGCTGCCCAAGATGGCCATCGTTTTTCTGTACCTGCGCGTCTTCAACTGGCAAGGCGCGATGCGGACGTCGGCCTACATCCTGCTGGGTCTCCTTGCCGCAACGAGTCTTTCTTTTGTTCTGGTGGCCTGCTTCCAGTGCCGCCCAATCGCGTTTTGGTGGGATAAGAAGCTGCCCGGCGGCGGCGTCTGCATCGACGTGCAGCAGTTCTTCCACGCCCAGGCCATCCCGGGCATCATCCTGGACGTCTTCATCATGACGATGCCGCTCTCAACCATCTGGGCCCTACAGTTGCCCACGGCGAAGCGCGTGGCCCTGGCCCTCATCTTCGCCATCGGCAGTTTCGGCATCGTGGCCTCCATCATCCGCGCCGTCACCTTCTTCAGCACCGCGGCCTTTGGGGACCGCACCTTCGCGTCCGTGGCCCTGGTCGGCTGGTCCGTCATCGAGACGGGCACCTACATCATCACCAACTGCCTCGCCAGCTTGAAGCCCCTGCTGGCCTACTACGCGCCCGCCTGGCTCAAGAAGGCCCTTCACAGCACCGTCCGCTCGGTCACCAAGTACACCTCCTCGGCCGGCACCTCGAAAGCCGGCGGAACTACAACCCGGAGCACGGCGAGGAAAACGCCGGCCCAGCCGCAGGAAGACGAAATCGAGCTGACGGGCCTGCCGAGCCCCTTACCGAGAGGGGGTACGTCGGGGGGCAACACGACATCGCGTTTCTCCATGGACAATGGAGGAGGAAAGGGGACCACGGCGGAACCCTGGAGGATCTAAGCTGCTCCGGAAAGGAGATATTGGAGGAAAAACGGAAACAGTAATGATACGAATGAATGAAAGTGTACCAAAAAAAGAAAAGACACGAAGAGAGAGATAGAGTGTATGGCGTTCTGATACCAGCTAGCATACAGCACACAGAATTTAGTAGCCAATTCATTGATACCCCCCACCCATTCAGAGAAGAACTAAACCCCTTGCTTGAGATGATGTCGGTTGCGTTGCATTGCCTGCATCGTGTCCGTGACACGAGAGAGATAAAAGAGGGAGGGTGGGGGGACAGCCATCTGGTGGCATGTGACACCTACAGCAACGACCCATGGGCCGTGATAGAGAATGAAAGACCTTACTTACTGAGGCCCAGTCTGGTGCCATGTCGCGATTGCCAGGGTAGGTGAGGCAATACAGCCGACGGTGATGGGAGTTGAGCCGATTACCCCATGTCACTGTATACCTAACCTACTACCTACTTGTCTTGCTTCAATAAGGGCACCCGTGATGGCACGTGTGAAGAGAAGCGAAAATAAAATATAGAAACAGAACACAAGGAGAACCTGGTGTTCGGACTACTGATACCAGTCCGTGGAAAGTACCATGCAGCTGTATTGAATTGGAATCCCACCATGCTGAATGGGATGGCGATGGGACCTTGGCACGCTTGGGCAGGAAGACAAGCACTTGCTTAGGTGCTGGGGGCACTGCTGGGGGGTGGGTGTGTGTGTCTGTCAAAAGTCTTATCAGCACCTAGACTTGGCTGCTTGGCACCTAAGCGATTGTAATTTACGGGCCCTGATCAGCCCTTTTAGCGGTCCTTGCACCCAGCAAATCGAACCCCCCGCGAAACCACGGGCCAGCAAGCCAGCCATACAACCACCCTGTAAGTTCAATACAACCCCTCAATCCATGGAGTGGCACAACCAACAGCATGCATCAATACGTGCACAATATGGATCGGCAAAGACAGGATCGTGTTATTCCAGCAATATTTCAATCGAGGTCTTCTCGTATTGCCGTGCCGATCCACCCGCCAATTCCCAACCTTGCCTCCATCAATTTACAATGCTTGAGTAAGTTATGTAGTCACTCACCTACTGAGGGCTTCTCTGGACGCTGAGGGCAAGAGACCCAGACCTGGCGGATATACGGAGCTGAGAACTTACACCACACACCTTTCTGTTCAAGATATATCTTGACTTACCCAGCACACCCCACTGATTTGGCCTGACTTCGTAAGACCATGCTGCCATACTGGTGGGCACCAGCATGTCGAGTGGAATAATGGATGAGTGTGGGCAGGCCGGCTCGGTGGCTCGCTACATTTGATAGCTAGAGGGGTTGAGGTCGGCGCACCACCACAAGCATGCACCCGCGTATTTGGCCCACACACGCACAGATCGAGCCGGGGTTGTTGACCTGTCCGCATACAACACCATTCGGCACACCCTACTGTTGTGCATTTACACCCGACATAACGAACGGCTCCCAGCATTTGGATGCGACGCCAAGTGGTATCTATTGCGTTCTGTCACCATGCAGTGCAGACAGTAGCAGCTACGGATTCAACGTCAATCCGAGGAAGTGATGGGACGGGTGCATTTGGAGGATGTGATTGCCGTGGGTTGCGAGCGTACACCCAAGGCCGGCAGGCCGCTGCCCATTGGCTACCGGGCGATTCCCATCGTCTTTCTTCATAGGTTGTTCGGGACGCACGACGGCGCGTATCAGCTCACCCGACGACGGACTCCTCCCCCCGAAGAAGAACAGAACACAAGAGAACAACGATACTGCCAGATCGTCATGTAGGAGCCACTGCGATAAGACACCATGTTCCAGAAACGTTCTGTGACAAGGATTCTCCAGCAATAGATCCAGGACTTGCATTTCAGCGACTCTTCCCACCAATCACTTGACCTCCCAGTTTGATGCTTGCACCCAAAAGCCATGAAAATGAAATGCCTTCGAATCAAAGTTCCTCCATCGGCCCGTCCATGTTACTCCGTCCTTGATAAGAGGTGGTAGCAGGCAATATACATGCGCTGCATTGCGCCTAGATCCCTTGTCTTGGTATCCTATCATCAAGCGAGGAACGGGTAGGGGGTGTATGTCGTGGTGGGTATGGATATGCTGTATTTGGAGACATTCAAGACTGCTCAGGCTACACCTCCTTCTGCACAATCCTACGTTAGTCACTTCAAGTTGCCGCCGATTGCCGTCCAAAAAAGGAAGGCCAAATTCCATCCGATGCCTGCATAGCAACAAGCTTAACGGACTGTTGAACACCCGGGGATAGCGGCATGGGGGGTCAGTATCTTTTTTATTACGAGGGCGCCTTAATTGGCCATGGTACAGCTCCCGACGACGCCCCCCTCTTGGGACCCAACCCAGGGATGCAGCAGGGGAGTCACGATTAGACTCAAGCAGCCCAGGCCATGGCTAATCTGCGCACCCTATCGCGTCATGTCAATTGCCTATTCCGTGACTATCCTAAGAGACAGTGCTTGCATTCAACCCACCACCTTACCACCTGACCGTGCAACCTCTGCGCATCTCGCAACAATTCATATTTAACTCTGGCCCGCCATACCAAGCCCGCCGAGTTGACATGAACCCACTACTTCATCGCCGCAAAGCTTGTCACACCTTGGTCTTCGTTTAAGACACGCCGTCCAAGATGCCCAGCGCTTCTGAGGATATCGCCGTCGTGGTAGGGGCCTTCAACCCGGTCGAAGGCAAAGTCGTCGAGGCCCCGACCCACCCAGAAGTCAACGAGACACGGATCGTTCCGAGCCACGCTGTCCCCAGTGAAAAGGACGAGTTTGTCGGAGATGCCATCACCGCCGCCATTAGCCCTAGCGAAGTGGGCGGGATAGAGCAGGAAAAAGACAGGGCCAGCGAAGATGTCATTATCATCACCGGTGCCGATGCCGCCCACCATCTGCTACCGATGCGGGATGATGGAGACCCTGCAATCACTTTCCGGGGCATGGTCCTGGCTACCATTTTCTCTGGATTCCAAGCTGTCATGTACCAGATTTACCAGGTAAGGCAACCGACCACACGTGTGGCTGGCATACTTGCCCTCGATATTAACCACCTGCGTAGTTCAAACCAACTAATGTCACCATTTCCGGGACTTTCATTACGCTCATCGCCTATTTCGTCGGCAATGCCTGGGCCAACTTTCTTCCTCGTGGCGATCTTCATGAGGCACGTTGGAGGGAACGTGGAGGTACCGGAAAGCGCCCTTGGTGGATTACAGTGCTTGCCTTCCTAAACAACGGCCCCTGGGGCCTGAAGGAACACGCCATATGTGCCATTACGGCGACATCGGCCTCCAATGCCGCCGATACCATCAAGGTCTTTGCGGCTCAAGACCTTTTCTACAACTTACCGTTGAGTGCGACTACCATCATTCTATCTCTCGTCTCCATTGGCCTGTTTGGCTACGGCCTATGTGGTCTGATGCGACCCGTCGCCGTTTGGCATGTCGAGGCTGTCTACTGGAGCACTCTCCCCACCGTCAAGGCACTTCAAGGGCTGCATTGGCAACACGTCAAGGACTCGAAGCCTATTCGGTACTTCTGGTATGCCTTCGGTGGAATGTTCATCTGGGAGTGGTTCCCCGCTTACATGTGGCCTTGGCTCAATGCCATCTCGATTCCTGTCAGTCACCCCCTTTGCTGACTAACACGTCATCCTCGGGCGTTAGCTAATGTGCATATCACAGTGCCTGGCCTCTATGAAAGCCACCGGCACAACTGCAGCTACTCTGACCAACATCTTCGGCGGCTCCCTCAATAACGAAGGCTTGGGACTCTTCAGCATTTCTCTGGATTGGCAATACGTACGTGCATAGCCACCCGCATCGCTCTTAGCTCATCGACTCATGGGTATTGACTGATACCGTAATCTACAGATCACTTCTTTCAACACTTCATTGCCTCTTAAGCTTCAGTACCATATGGCTGCTGGATTTTCTGCATGCTTCGTCATCATGGCCGCAATCTACTGGGGTGATGCCTGGGGCTCGAGAAGCCTCCCGTTCATGTCGACTCTGCTTCGATCGGCCGATGGGTCGAAGTACCCCATTACCAAAGTGTTTGTCAACGGTGTGCTGGACGAAACCATGCTGGAGAAGTATGGTATCCCCAGGCTTGCTGGAACGATGGCTTACGGCTTGTTTATTGCCAATGCTGCTGTCAGTGACAAACCCCCTTTCTTGGGTGAATTACCCATTGACTAACAGGTTTCCCAGATTGGCGCACTGATTGCGCATTGCGTGCTCTTTTGGGGCAAGGATATCGTACGCGCGTACAAGAGTGCGCGAAAGGGGGAGTACAACGACCCCCACCACACGCACATGGCAAAGCACTACCAGGAAACCCCTTGGTGGTGGTATGTTGCTGTGCTTGTGATTAGTTTCGTTCTTGGACTTGTGGTAGTCATCAAGGAGAACATCACTTTACCAGTCTGGGCTTACATTGTGGCATTATTGGTGGGCTCTTTCGTCGCACCCTTCGTAAGTTACCCTTCTCAGACCACAACCCCTTAGCATGTAGCCCTGGATCCAGTACTGACCCCTTTCTTCCTCAGAGTACACTGCTTTACTCTCGATATGGAAACGGCATTGCCACAAACAACCTGTCGAAGATGATTGCTGGTCTCTGCCTTCCGGGGCTTCCAATCGGTAACATGTACTTTGCGGTATGGTCGCATAACGTGATCAGCAACGCAGTCACCCTGTCGAATGATCTTAAGATGGGCGAATACCGTGAGTCCCCCTTTCTTTCTGTGGATTCCCCATACACTCGATCATGTTTACTTGAAAAGCATGTACATGACGACTGACAAGCCCTGCGCGTTCCTATTTAGTCAAAATCCCACCTCGTGCTATGTTTCTCACACAGATCTACGGTACGGTCTTGG
Organism: Apiospora arundinis; assembly: GCA_039105305.1. Taxonomy (NCBI): domain Eukaryota; kingdom Fungi; phylum Ascomycota; class Sordariomycetes; order Amphisphaeriales; family Apiosporaceae; genus Apiospora; species Apiospora arundinis. Next base: position 1,027,555 of record JAPCWZ010000002.1, on the reverse strand, counting down.
GCGGGTTTCTCAACTATGCCGTCATGATTGCCATTGTGACGGGCAACCGAGAGCTTCTGGCTAGCAGCAACGGTGACGCTTCTTGGAGTGGCGCCACCCTACAGGCTTACAACACCAACGCGGCGTCCTGGGCTCTGGCCAAATACTTCTACACGGCCGGGGCGCCGTACGTGATGGTCACCGGCGGTATCGCGATTGGCGCAGCAGTCGTCATCGCACATCGCATTTTGGTCATTGTAAGCAAAAGCAACATCTTCCTGAGAAACTCCCCGAATTTAGAATTCTCACCGTAGCTAACCTTGTCCATCTACCTAGTTCCTGCCCAAGGTCCGGAACTTCTCGCTATACGAGATCAACATGGCTCAATTCATACAGTTTGCCGGCTACATTCCCTACAACCAGAGCCAGACGTGCGTCATCTTCAGCCAGCTCATAGCCGGCTTCTTCGTGCAGTTCTATCTGCGCAACTACAAGCCGCGCGTCTTCCGCGACTACTCGTACCTGGTGACGGCCGCCTTCGACGGCGCCGCCCTTTTGGCCCTGTTCATCCTGTCTTTCGCCGTCTTCGGCGCCGGTGGGCCCGCGAGGCCGTTTCCCAAGTGGTGGGGCAATAATGTCGATGGGAACTACGACTTGTGTCCTGTTGCGGAATAAAGGCTGAGAGGTGTGGTGGTGTTTTCATAGTGGGTTAGCGAGGCGTTTTGCGGTGAAGAAGAACAAGGGGTCGCGTTTGATTACATGTTTGGAAACTGATAGGGGGCAGTTCAGGCACGTTCGTTCATTTATTCAATGGTAGCACGCTATCGATTTTGATAGACAGAGCTGGGTGTATAATTCAAGCTCTTCGTCTAATCTGACTGATTAACTATCGAAGTCCGAGTCATTTACTTCCTGCGGTCTATGGATTTGGTTGTGTCAGGGGTTGTTGATGTTGCCCTATGATAACTACTACCCTGTCGTCTCCTTCCAGCTGACCCTCTAGCCAATGTATTCTCTTCCGCTCCTCATCTATAGTTGCCCCTTAGATTCTCTTCCGAAGTCAGATGCTGGTTCATGGTGTCGGCCCTGCTCGGCTTCGGCCATGGTTTGTGTTCGCGACGGGCCCGGCGATTACGAATGGACACGACGACACAGGGGCAAAATATTACGCACACGGCAACAGTGACGCAGAGGGAGACGAGGAGGAGGAGGAAGACGCGTCCGGCGTTTGCCATGATCGGACGCAAAAGGATATTATGTGATGGACGAACTCCAATGTGATTGTCGTCGAGTTGGACAAACGGAAATCCAAGGCTTCACGCTGTGGGTCAAGTGCGATGCTGGTTCCAGACGGTGTAGCGAAATACAATGCCCAGATGTTCAGCTGAGTGTCTACCTCTTATCGGATGAGGGATGATGGATTGATTCGGTTCTAAGGGAGAAGCGGGAAATTCGTCGTTCACTTTTCTTTGCGCCGTGCGTGGTGGGTGCGGTAGGGACGTTGATGGCAGTCAAGGGGAGGAGGTCGTCCTTGGGATAATCTTGTGGGGGAAGGACGGTATGGCTGCCAGCAAGGCAGGAACCGAATTCCAATCCGGTTTTGGGATACCACTGTCGTTAGAAAGCTTTCTTTGTTTTCGGTTCTCATTGTGTTGCTGTCTCGGTCAATCGTGTACAATAAGGAGAGGCGTTTGCCCAGTTGCGCTTTGTCTTGCTCGGGCATCATCAACCGATCACGGCAAGACTCGAAGACATATGGAATAGGAAAGCGTGGCGGAAAGGCAATCCGGGAAGGAAGCGCCATTGAACAGATCTTGCATTGGTCATTATATTGATTAATGACTAAACATTGGAGAAAGTATATGTATGTAGATGGTAACTCCTGCCAGGATTGTAATCAAGGGTATCAGCGAGTTGTCGCGCGTTTTCGTTCAATCATGATGCATGCATGCCCCCTTCCCATAACACCGATAACATGGCGACGGCCAATCATCATCGGGGGAAATTTAAGCGAGGCCATGCCTCGAGGTCTCCTTTACCTCTTTCTAAACAACCCAATCCTACTCCAGATATATATAAAGGTCATAACAAACGACAAGCTACGATTAGTAACTGTATCGGTAGCAGAGGTATCCGCCCGTGGTGTCGAAGACGTCCCCGACTGTCTTGTCGGGGCGGAGACCCTGAGAGCCGAGGACGGTACCGCTGGTGGCGGCGGTGCATGGGTTGGCCTTGTCGGCGCAGCCGTTGATCTGGGTGAGGCGGTTGTTGGGATCCGCGATCTGCCAGATACGGTAGGCGTGATCCACGAAACCGTGGTGAAGAAAGAACGACGGGTCATTAGGTGACGTGGGGACGCCCGCCATCACGGCGCCGATGCCGTTGTGACCATACGCATGCGGGCTAGGTTGAGAATCATATTAGTATGAGTAGCGACTTACAGTATGCAGGAGAAGAAGATGATGAAGAACATACCCTAGCTCGGCGCAACCAGCCATATCGGAGAATGACGGGTGGGAGTTGCATGTGTTGAGGAAGTCTTGGTTGCAGTTGGACGTGGCACCTTCGTCGACACCGCGGGCAAGACATTGGGTACCACCGACAGTCAATTGCTTATTGGCGAAAGCCTGCGTCATGTTGTCAATGAAAAGTCCTGATACACAAACCGGGGGAACAGAAGACGCTTACGCCATCAGTAATGCAGAACCCTTGGCCGTTACTGGCCAAGGGGGCAGCGCCGAGGTAGGCCGAGGTGTACATGGGGGCCTTGGCGAAGTTGCCTGCATCCCGGGTCTCGTCCCACCAGGGCAGGGGGCCGGTGAAGCCGGCCTCGGACCGGAGCAGGTCCTCGAAGAGGTGGAGGTAGTAGCGGTGCCAGAGCAGAAACTGGGCGACGCCGTGGATGGACTCGGTCATCTGGTAGTGGACGGCGACCAGGTCGTCGTAGCGGCTCTTGGCGCCCGAGGCCGAGTAGGCACCCGACGCCGGCAACTCCATCAGCTTCTTGACGGCCTGGATCCAGCCGTTGCGGTCCTGGTCGTTCAGGTCGCGCCACTCGACGCGGACGGCCGGGTTGGTGCAGCCGCCCGACTGCCGCGCGGCGATGTGGGAGGCGGCCTGGTCTGGGTGGACAGCGCCGCCGACATAGCTGGCGTTGTCGTGGTCCCTGATGTTGTCCCAGTCGATTTTAGTCGCCGCCGTCGCCGTCGATAGCAGAGAATCAACGTCGGCGCCGACCTTTTGTAGGGTGGCGGCAAGCTTGCTTTTGGCTTCCTCTAGTGTTGTCGTCTTAAACTTTCCAAACTGGGCTAAGTCGATTGGTTTCGGGGCGGCTCGCCTGCTGCTGCTGCCAGAAGCATGTGTGGCAGGGGACGAACCCGGTACCGCCAAGGCGGATACGGAGGCGGCGCCATACAGGGCGATCACGGAGAAGCGCATGATTCCTTGCAGATGTGTGTCTTGCAGAAGGTCCCTGATGCGAACAACGATAGTGGTGGTGGTGGTGGCGGCGGTAATATGAAGGATGGAACCGAGAAGACGGGTAGTGGTGTCGAACCTTGCGATTCCGAGGGTGCGGCGGCGCTCATCTTCATATAGACGAGGAACACACACGTTAGTTAGCTAATGCAGACACACACACACACACACTTGGAACAGTCCATAGGAGGATATTGTTGGACGTTGGACGAGAAAGTGGACGAGAAAAAGCGGCCTGGCGTTGGATGTGCAGGCTCTAAGCGACGAAGGAGGAATCCATCTGTCGGCCATGGTCAAGAATCAAAGATGATCAGCGGCGGCGGAGGGGTGAGCTACAGGTTAGGCGGTAAGAAATGATCCCGAATGCGTAGATGATGTGCACTGCAGTCACTGTTCAGGGATCTGGGATGTGGGAATTTCAGGTTCGGATGACAGCTACCATTTTGCTTTGGCGCGTTCGGTGTATTTTTTTGGACCTTAGCACTCGCTGGAGTCACTGCAGCTTGCGCGTAGCAGTCGTACGTCGGGTGTTTCCTCGGCCTGTGATACAGTGTTCAATGTTCTTCTTTTCAATTATTTTCCTTCCCTTTGAGTACTTACTTGCAACGAGAGCAATTGCTGTCTCTATCTACTCCGTAGTGGGATGGCCGCTATCTCCGGCCTGCCTCCCAAACTCCCAGTCTCGATATCCAACGAAATGTCGCTCATCGTAATCTTTCCCTTCAGTAACCGCTCGATACGACGTCAGAGCTCCGAACACGTTATCCCTCAGGAATCCGACTGCAGTTGACAATGAGGTCATCTTATATTTCCCCCCATGGCTTTTCCCGAGCTACTATCTTCCTTCATTGGTAGGTTTGGTACCACATGCAGCAGATGTGCAGATACCTAGATGTTGGGTTGTTGCCCGAAGGGTAGACGGGATACGAGCTTTTTGCTGATGCGACCGATGCCTATTGGTGGCAGGCGCTGTCGTCGTCGATCTCCCCAGCTCACCATCTTACATCCAGCCTAGCTTGCTAGCCTGCTAGCTGTGCTCTAGCTTTCCATTTTCCCCAGATTTCATATCCCTCCAATCTGCCACGGTGCAACCCCACCACACCAAGCTCTAAATGCTGCCAGACTCACGACACTTACGCAGATTCACGTCACTTCCCCTCGCGTTCCTCGCCCATTACCACCTAGGTGAACCAGAAACGCTTTAGTCTCGATGCCCAGCACGATAGTTGCCTACGCTCTCGCAATTATTTCTCTTACTTATTACCGACAATATCTCCCTTTGCCCCCTTTGGACCCCTTTGGCTTTGGGCCCTGTGTCTGCTGTTGCTACCTTCCCCTCTCGACGGAGGATCCCCGATCGTGCACCGCCGACATAGCCGATACAAAGGATTATCTGACGTCGCTCAACCATGCCTGGATTTAACGCTCACAGCTCAGGTGACAACTCACGCCACATACTGCGTGACACGATGCCCAGCAGGTAACAGCAACCAATATTGAGCAGAGGCGGGCGCAATCTTGCGAGGACGATCGGAGACGGACTTGCCGAACTCGGCATGCTTACAGCTTGCAGCTTACAGCTTACAGCGAAATGTTGTGCACCGCCCGAGGAGCAAGCCCGCCTAACATCTCGACTATTGGCGTTCGACATAAGCCAAACTACAAGTCCTGCGTCTTTGTCTGACATCACAGGTTCACGAATCCTGCTTTATCGACTGCCATCTACATCATCAACAGCAGCCGGCGCGGAATATCGCCAATCATGAACCTCGTATTGCCAATGGTATCGCCCATCGCCAGCCAGCAATATCACGATGCCATATTGCCCTTCCCTCATATTTTCAATCGAGACGATGCTGCTTGTCAGCACTTCTGCATGTCTTGCTGAGGACATACAGCAGGACCGCCAGCAGATGTCAGTGAAAATGTCTTAGGAAGATAATCAGACGATGACCAGTGACCCTCTCACCGCCCGGGACATTTTCTTGATTTGCATCACTGCTTTTTCCGAACCCAAGACACGTAGGCATATAAGCACGTGGAGCAGGGGTTTTCTGTATCCCCTCGTATCTTTGCTTTGTTCTGTTCTGGCAAATCTTCTGTGGTGTTGCCTACCGAAGAGACCCAAGTGTGTCTTACTTTCCAGATATACGGATACCGAAAGCAGTCGGCCCAATCCAGGATATCTCGGGTATCACCAGCTTGGTGTTCCACTTCCTAGATATGTATTTGCATGGAAATATATTTTATGGTCTAGAACAGCCCGGCCAACCCCTGCAATCGCAACGGCGTCAACGGCAAGAGATGTTCTTTCAAGCGGCTCGGCTCTTACGTGCGAATGGAATGCGCCAGTGCATCGGCTGCACCAATGCAATGCACGGTAATCTCGGCCTCTAAATATCCCCCAATGCTTGTCCTGCATTTTTTTATATCTTGATTGGCCGACCGGACGATGGTCTAGATCAACTCAGTCGGACGGCTACGTATGTGCTTCGGTGAACACCGGACTTTTTCTAGCTAGGGCGCGCGCGCAACCTTAGCATGCACCGACGTCGTGAAGCAACTGCATCTTGATACTCCGTGGTATTGACAGCATTGACACTGAGGTTCAATACTGATTTGCCTTCTCGCATTCTCTTCGAGATCGTACCGCGGTACATGTTGCGGGCCATGGCCATAGATAATATTCACCTTTGTCGTTGGTCTAAATCCGAGTTTGGATACCAGTGAAAAGGATTAGTACTGAACAGGACACTAGATAGACTCTAAGGTTAGGACTTGGAGAGAATCTCTAAGGAAAAAAAAAGACAATTAGATTGCTACCCAGCAAGAATGAAAATAGAGTAGAATGACCTGCAACATCGGCGGATCAATAGACAAAACTGAAGACAATATAACAAAAACGCAAAAAGATAATTCGACGCGAGCAGGATTTGAACCTGCGCTCCCGAAGGAAATAGATACCTAGAATCGAATCATGATCCAGTTCTAGTCTATCGCATTAGACCACTCTGCCATCGCGCCCTGTCGTAATTGATGAAGAAGTGTGGCTTATGGGGCTCTATGATAGGCTAGGGTTGTGGCAAGAGTTTTCAGCAGTCGGTATCGGGTGCATTTTGGTGGCACCGGACTATGGGTGGATCGCTCCTCGCTCCTCACGCCCACAAGTTGCCGTGCTGCATGTTGACAAGACAGCCGAAAGCACCACCGGTCAAGTCTCCTTTCCATTGCCGCCAGGCTTCGGGGCGCCTAATAAAGTCTGGCTATATTATCAGTCAGTCTTCGCAGCCAACATCTTCCTTGTTTTTCTAAATCACTGCGAAGACAGGAAACACAGCCAGCGAGCCGGCCAATCTATTGACTCAGATCGACAGAGCCAGCGGCTGGTCTTAAAATATGACCCTCTTTTGGCCCTCGTATCTGGGCCGTGGCATTGAACACTAACGATAGTCTGTTGGTAGAACTTTTTCAGCTACTGTTCTTAGGGCCTCTGGGCCTCCTCTTGGCGGTTCAAAAGTACGCCATATGCTGGTCGGAAAAGGTGCCGGGGAATGGAGCCGCGCCAAAGTCGCTAAGTCTGCCGGCTCGCAGTTGTTGGTCAATCCCTTCCACATAAGAGCGTGCCAGCGAGTCAGTGAGGTCAGCTATAAGGGAGGCTGTGCCCATCCCATCGATGGCTGCATGCGTTGCCGGGGCACAGCTGACAGCATTCGCGGCAGTCTCAACAAATAGGCCAATAGGTTGGCTGACGTTGACATGCCTGAGGGGCTGGGCGGTAAGTATTATGTATGTACCTACATGTAAGCAAGTGAACAGTCAGTCCAATTCAACAACGACTTGCAATCGCAGCAAGATGCTGCTGGGATTGATGAGCCGGTACTAGGCAATCCCAGCTGGTTTCAGTGTTGTTCTCACCAGGTCCTTTTCATTTCACCAAGTCGACATCAAGCGGCTTCGGCTTCTTCTGCCTACCTTGCCTAGCCTGCTGCTAGGCAAAGCTACTGCGGCGTGTGCGGCTCGGGCAGTGTCGGGCGACCTCGCCTGCTCGCCCTTTTGTCTTACAGGTCACATTGGCCGAATCTGCCAGTCAGCCTAGCTGCCTGGAATGGAGGTTTTGCTTACTATTATTACTCGATGGGCTAATCAGACACTCCATATGTGCCCAGGTGCCCCGTAGTTATCTCCATATTTGCGACGAGGTGGCATTGATTCACTGACCCCAATTCGTGCCTAGAATCACTGGATCATCGATATCTGGGTCAATTTGGGTCTGTTTAGGCTGGCGAGACCTGGCGCTTGCCCACTTCAGGGCTGAACTGTTCGCTTCGCTGGGCGCTAGACTGCAAACCGCCCCTGCATTGCCTGCGTTCATCTTCCATTCGTCGTCATCGTCCAGGACTTTTGGGGGTTGCTTGGCAAGCAGAGCTGTCAGAAATAGCCATCCATGCCAGGCCAGGCATGGATGTTGATTGGGGTCGGGTACGCTGCAGCCATCAGCGTGTGCTGTACCTGAAGGTAGACTTATATAAGAATTCCGGCCCCGTCGGTCAGGCAAGCCTGCTTCTGTTTTTGACTTATTTCTCCAGTCAACCAACTTGTGCTTAAGTCTCTCGCAAATAATCAACGACTCAGCTGCCATTCGTTACTTGAACATCAACCACTCAAGAAAACCAACACCCACATACAAAATGGTCAACCAAGTTCTCCTCGGCGCCGCCCTCGCTGGCCTTGCCTCCACCGTCGGTGCCACCTACAACCACGCCGCCGCCAACCAGCTGCGCGACCTGTACGAGCCCGCCCACGTCGTTGCCCGCCAGCCCGCTGAGTCCGGCAGCAACGATGCCTGCACCCAGTCGGCCGCCAAGCTCATCGCTGGCTTCCCTACTCCCACTGGCGCTCTCGTGAGCTACTACGCCACCGCCAGCGTGGCCCCCGAGATCACCGGCGACTCCCTCCCGACCAACCTGGGCTCCGCCTGCGCCGCCGCGGCCACCATGTCGATCCCCCAGTCGCTGTCCGCGCCTCTGTCCCAGTACGAGGCCTCCCTCCTCGGCTGGTACGGCAGCCACACCAAGGACATCGAGCAGCTCATCTCTGCCTGCTCGGCCGAGCCCATGGTCCAGACCGCCGAGTCTCTCCTCAACCAGATCACCAAGGAGCCCGCTTGCATGTCCCTCCTCGGCAGCAACACCGCCGCTCTCCCCACCCCCAGCCCTACCAGCGGCGCCAACGGCAACGGCAACGGCCAGCAGCAGTCCGCCTCTCCCACGCCTGCCAAGGCCGCTGCCCCTAAGCCTACCGCTGTGGCTGCTGGTCTCATGGCCGCTGCCGGCTTCGTCGGTGCCGTTGCCATGCTGTAAGCGCATTTACACACAAAGGATCATGGAAGTCGACGGGTTAACGAATGATGGACTGATGTCTTATACGGACGTCTAGTAAATAGTTCCAACGCAACTGCGAACTTAAAATCAATAATAATAAGTCATAGATCACCTAACGCATCGCTAAGGACCATGGCCCTTCGGGTCAAGTCCTTGTAGTGATTTCATTGTTCCTCGTGACTTGTCAACACTCCTAACTGCCTTCCTATCCCAACTGAAAAGGCTCTTACATATTGTTGAACGTAGTGTATAATCTATCTATTCATCGCATTTCCTTCCGACTTCCCTCCCATGTTTCTAGTTAAAGGTGGACAGAATAATGTGTGGTACTCATTGCCAATGCGCTGTTTTGCAAATGCCTAGGATGGGAATCCTTCCAACCATCCCCTGCTCGATCTAGGCAGCCGCTTCTCGTGTCGCTGGGACGCCGCACGGTATAATGTGCCTTCTTACGGCATGAACAACGACGCCGCAATTTCCCCAGGCTGGCGGACCAATTTCGCATACATGAAGTAGCTTGGGTTGGGTTTACCACACACACCACACGCACATAGGTACATAGGCTGACAGGGGTCTCGCTTATGCCACACACCGCCATGATATGATCGATTTTCTTTATTCATTTTTTGGCGAACATCATTAGTCTACTTCTGTAAATAGGACGTGGGACTGAAAGGCTTCCAAACGCCCCCAGGGGCCTGATATTCTCTCTGGAAGAACTGATAGATCTACATACGATCGTTCTATTGATATTAAGCTGGTGTGTGCAGATGCAAGACATAATGAGAAGTCATGTTTTGACAGATCGCAGCATGTAATATGTAGTATGTGACTGCTGTTTGGATGGTGACCTGAGTGAAACTGATTTGCACCTTAGTCATCTCTTCATGGAAGGAACGCAGGCATGATGTCCGTCGCGATTTCCCTGAGCTTTCCATGTGCCTGCCGATTTCAAATATGCCAACCATAGCATACATCAGGTATGGAAGCGGCAGGGAAGAGATTCTCCTAGATTCCACAACAATTTATTCCTCATCCATCAAGTAGTAATGATATTGATTTCCACCGCCTCGGAGCATTGAACATGAGCAAGCCAAGTTATGCCAAATTGAAACAATATGCGCCATTTCTCCATTCGAACGCCCGCTTCCTGGTCCAGATCCAGCCTCAGATTCCTTTTTGATACCGACTTTCTGAGTGCCGTAGCTCATCCAAGTGAACGCATCCCTCACCGCCCCATTATCCCTTTCTTTCAGTCAGCCACCGCCAGCCAACGCCGCCAGACCTCCTCCTCGTCGACGTAGACGCCTACGAGACGACGCTGCTCGGCGCAATCCACCACGACCTGGGGAACTCCATCCCCCACTTGCCCACCAGCCGCTCCAGCTCCTCGCGCTTGCCGGGTACGACGTTCACGAAGATTCGTCCTCGCCCTCGCCCTCGCTGTTCCGGCCCACCACCCGTGCCTTCATCGCCCTCCTCATCACTGCGCCCATTCATGCACGGCTCCGAATGCACCGCCCCTCGCTCGGGCCCGATCCGAAAGAAGGCGCACTGCCCCGGCCCGGCCTGCACGACCCCCAGATCCGTCAACGACCCGTCCAGGTCGCTGCGCACGGCGTCGGCCGCCGTCGCGCAGCCGACGCAGCGGATCGAGTTGCAGGCGTGCTCGTTGGCCCGTCGGGACTCTTCCTTAGCGTGGCGCTGGCGCTCGCGCGCTTGGGATTGGTGGGCCGCGGGGACGAAGAGGGTGGAGGGGCCCAGGAGCGTGGTGCAGACTTTCCAGTCGGTTTCTAGATCCAACTGCTGCTGTTGGCCGTGATGCTCTTCCTCCTTGCCCTTTGGCGGTTTCGTGAGCGACCAACGCGATCTTCGTGGTGCCGATGCCTGCACCAATGGCGGTGGTGAAGGCGACTCTTCGTTACTACGACTGAAGAACATGTCGTCGGTGTGCCACCGCGGCCGGTCATACTCGGTGGTGGGCGTCGTGGCCCGGATGGTCAACCAGTAGTGATCCAATCCCTTCTCCGCGACGAAGCCGTTGATGAATTCGAGAAACGGCAGGAGGCGCCCGAGAACCGAGCCCGTCAACGCCGCAGCGCTCCATTCGTGGAGGCTCGGGGGTAGTTCCGTGCCTGTGGCCTCTAAAAGGGGGCCGCAGTAGCTCCAAAAAGCATCGCGCCTCACCCGCAGAGGATCTTCCCCCTTGTCTTCTTGCCCCTCTTGGCCATGATCGGACTCTACTGCCGATGATCCTTCCTCCTTACTGTGATACGTAATAAAGGCGAAGTCTTCCTCTATCGAGGAAGTGCGGAGGCCCATGTTTAATGACGTCGCTGTCAAGATGAGGAGCACATGGCTATTTCCGTCTTGTTCTGGCGATATAAGATGCGGGGAGAGGTTAGTAAGTAAGAGGTAGATGAAGTAAGGTGCATCTATATGCGCCAAGTTGGGAAGCAGGCTGGTAAGTAATAAGTCCAAGTGATAAATGGGTGCCTACATTAGGTAGAAATCTAGTCCTAATGCAACTAGATTGGGAAGAAGTTGGTTGGTGATATGCAGCTGGGGTGGGGGCTTTGTTGTGTCTTGGCAGCTTACTACATTCAACGGTATGGGCATTAGCGGTTGAGGTGCAGAATGTTCAACGGCCTATATGCAGTCAGATTGATCCTTGCGCGACATACATGTTGGTGATATTAGATGGTCTAGATAAATCACTAGGTAGTATTGAATTGTTTAAGCTGCAGATTCACATCGGCTGGTTGGACTGTTATCTGTCACCTGTGGGGTTGCAACCGGTGGGTTGGTTGTGTCATTGAAGACTCGGGGTGATGACGATGTACTAGTAGAAGAACACATTGCGGTCATTGTCACGATATATCTATCACTAAAGAAAGTCGATGCACATGTTTTAGGTATTTAATGTCTTATTTTTGACTGCAAGACTACCTGTTGATCATGATCAATTGTAATTGATTGATTGATTATCCCGGAGCCATGTTTGGCTTCAGTCCCAAGAACGCTGTGATATCTCCCAATAACATCGCATTGCAATACCCAGCAACATTAGTTCCAACAAAGGAACTCCAAACTCCAGCATTACATAACCAAATGTGCCCGTAGGCCAATTTCCTCCTCCAAGGGATTATCCCAAAGATCAATCCAGATAGCCACAAGCCTGTGGCACAAACCCCCAAAATGGAGGCTCAAAAGCTTCGACCAAGGATGACCAAGTTGGTAGCCATGAATTCCAGTCGAAGGAGGGAGAAAACCCTAACCTCCCACACTGTGTGTGGGAGGGGGGAAACCCTCCTGGGAGATAGGCAAGAGTACGCGTATAGCTCCTCTTGTGAGTCCCATCTCCCGATAATGCAAGACCAAACTCCGTGACCAAAGATTGAGATGGTCATGAAGCCTAGTCGCTAATGAGATGAGAGAGAAACCCTTACCGCCCATGCACTGAATGGGACGGAGGACACCCTTCTCAGAGATGGCCATCCCCTAGTTTGTAAAGGAGGGAGAAAGCCCTGCCTCCCACATAGTCTATGGGAGGGGGACACCCTCCAGGGGGGATGGCCATGCGTATGTGTGTGGCCCTTCCAATCAGTAGATGAAACGAAAGTTGTGGCCTTGATGATGTTGATGGCGATGATGTGGCATGGTATCAGCCAAAGCGAAGAAAGCTCATCAGTGGCTGCCACATCATCACCATCGTCTATTGAACTTGGTGCTTGAGTCTCTTCTCTCGAGAAGGAAGAGGAGAGAAAAGACAAGTCCTTAGTTGGCCCAAGCAAGAGTGCGAGACCTGGCTTCCTTAGCTGCCTTGCGAGCCAGAAGTGCCTGCATCTTGGCGGACTTCTGGCTCTTCATAGAGTGTCGCATCTCCTCTCGAGTATGGTTGTTGTCAGAAATGTCGCCGGAAGCCGCCAGAACCCTGGGAATGACGGGTCGCTGGGGGCGAACACGACGGCGTGGTAGTTGTGACTGTGGTGTGTCGCTGTCGCTGTCGCTGGTGCTGTCATCGATGATTGTTGATGGCCAACACTCAGGTGCCGGCGGCGACGACGAGTGTTGAGCTGAAGAAGGCTGCTGAGGCTGGTGGTGTTGTGGGCTGGAGCTACGAGCATAGAGCTGCTCCAACCGTTTGTCCCGGCGCTCAACCTGGCTCTTCTTGAGTTGCTTCTGATCCTCCCTGAGTTGACGCTCCTTGAGCTTCGCGTCCTGCCTCTGCTGCTCCCGAAGCTGCTGCTCTGCGCGCATCTTGCGCAGCTTCTTGAGACCTTGGGTATTAAGGCCAAGGTCATCGTCACTCTCATCCAGGACACTGTGTGCTGGAGGAGGTGACGGTGACCACGGAGGAGAAGAAGTGAAGTAGACAGGATCAGAAGAAGTAGAAGGAGAAGAAGAAGTTTCTGTTGTTGTTGGTGATGATGGCGAGGATGACCCCTTGGCCGCCTCCTCATTGTTGAGTTGTTGTTCGAGTTCCCTTTGCTTCTGGAGCTTGGCCGCCTTCATGCTTTCCCGGGCAGCCTTCCTGGCGATCTGAGCCTTCTTGGCAGACTCCGAGACAGGTACCAACAGCTCCAACTTGGTGTGTAGGACGCCTTGCTTTGGAGGAGATGGAGATGAAGGAGGCTGGTTCTGGCCATGACGCTTGACTGTGCGTGTGGACTTCTGGCCGCCAATGTCGTGGTGGCCGTTCTTGGTCCAGAACCCCTGCTCGTAGTTCTGCTTTCGTTGGCGCTCTTCCCGCGTGAGGAAGCGAAGAGATCTGGTTTCGAAAGTGACACCCATTTTGAAGGTGGATATCGATTCTTCAGAGTGTGTTGAGATGGAGTGTTGTATGTTGTCTCGAACTTGACTTTACGAGTAGTAAGCCAAGGTAGAGTCTTCTCAAGAGATAGTAGTTGTTGAAGTGACAAGAGTAGAATGAAGTGACAAGAGTCGAATGAAGTGACAAGAGTCAAATGAAATGAAAAGAGTAGAGTAACTGAAGTTAAAGTGAACAAGTACTTGATCAGAGCACTGTACACTTGAAGTGAACTTGAGTTGGTGTGTGAAGTATAGTGGTTTGTAGTCACAACTAATGTAGTAGAACCAGAGTTGAGAGTAGTGTTGTGTAGAAAAGATCTCTTGATATGTAGAAGAAAGGAGACAAGTGTGAAGAATAGATAGTTTCAATATCAGAAATCGGAATCCCAAAGGGGTCCCTGGGGTATTATTTATATGACCAGCGATCTATGCTTCAGGCCGGTAAAAGAATATGAGGGCATTCTTTTGTCGTTGAGAGTTTCCCCTATCTTGGGTAAAAGAATGGCCCGTCATAGGGTGAGAGGGCTGCCTAGTCATACCGGGTCATATAAGGTTATGCATACCATGGTACCGGTAAATCTCAGTTCGACAAACAGCGGAAGCTGTCCTCAACGGCTATGTTGATTTACACTGCTGGTATTGCTTACCGGAACTGATCCCTCGTCCTGTATACTACATGAAGTTATAATAGCGTCGGACTCATTATAGTCCTAGACACATAACAGAATGACATTAGTATGCTGGCCATCTATACGACAACTATGAACCACCCAATTCTCTGGGGTAGATTTCGAACCGTCTAGAGTAGGTTAAATTAGAGTATATGGTTTATGTTGACATCGGGCCCATTGTCCATGCCTCAGAATATGTTCCGACCGTGATCATATAGCAGTGCGCAGCTGCTGGTTACATTGGTTAAATTAGTGTATGTGGGATCATGTGGACGAAAATTCTTCTTTTTTGTATTCTGACCTTTTTCTTTTTGCTTGGTTCCCATGTTTCACATCAACGTTCTCTGGGCCCGGCAGGTTGTCGGGCTTTGCAAAAAAGGGGGCTTAAGGTAGCATCACCATGACAAGAAGACCGCATGAGGTATGTCGAAGGGCATAATGTGACCTCCGCCGATTATTTATCTGCATGTGATGATGTACTATTTATTGCTGTGTAGCCTACTACCTCTATTCGAGGATATGCTCTGGCCGAACGGATCAAATCGCAACCTGGGTGTGTCTGATTGACCAACCTACAGGTTATCCACCATAGGAAAGATTGTTTTGGTACAGTTACAGAAGATTCCATGCGTCATACGCCAGGCCCACGTGGACACCAAATATCACCAGAGAGAGGCCCGAGAACAGTGTTAAATACGGCTCCAGCAGAAGTCAAATCAGCAAATTCTTCACAGCCTGGAGGCAGCAACATGAAGACCGAGGGTTTGGGTTATTGTGCGTCTCGAGCTATACAATCGTTACCGATATTAAAAAGCGAAGCGAGAAGATCAAAAAAAAAGAAAGAAAAAACCCTATTAATACAAGATTTTACAGTACAAAGAACCCTATACACCTGACGCCCGAGCACCAGAAGCGCCAGAAAAGGAGTACCAGGCTGTGCTATCTCGAGAGCACACATGCTGTAGTTGTGGGTATCCATGTCTATGTAGCCATGTCTAAATACCGTCGACATTCCCACTCGAAATTTGATAATGTCTGATTCATATGTGATCAGATTGCCGAAATCCTTATTCAAAACCAAGTAACCGGCCAAAGTAGACGGTGGCTCGTGGGGAAGCGAAACGATGATAAATCCCAAGGCCTTCGTGTCTGACCTGGTCCCAGAAAGCCCCGGTCGTCATTAGAAGACAGAGCTTTTGCTTCGAGGCTGGTGTCCCTTCACGAACTTTGCCTTGCGAATTTGTTCTTCCTCGTTGAATCCTTCCATCAGTAGTGGTCCTTCCCTGCTGTTGTGGTAGCCGCACTGTCGTTTTGCACCGACAGCGGAGGCAGTGATTATGGTAGCCGTCGCCCTGTCGGCGAGACCTCTCGCTTCCTCTCGCCTCTGGATCAGTTCGTGTACGGGATACGGGGTAGGGACCATCCGGATGAGCTCCGTGACGAGTTCCAAGAGCGCCTCGTTACTGTCTCGTAGCCCTTGGACAGCGGCAGCCTCGCTATTGCTATTGTTGTTGCTTATGACCGGAGTGGAGGGCAATGGCACAATTGGGCATGCGGTCTTGGGGTACCCGTCCTCGCTATTGTGGCGGCAGTAGTTGCGGGGATGCGCTTCCGAGATGGAAGGAAGAGAAGGAGAACGAAGCCGACTACTATGGCGACTCCCCGATGCAGACCCCCGAGCGGGTTGACGAGGCGACTGTTGAGGTTGACATGCTGGAGACGGGCGGTAGTTGTGGTTGCTTGCATCTCTGCCGATATTCTTTTTGGGGGAAAGCTTCCAATCTGGAACGTCCTTCTCAGCGCGGCGAGCCTTGGAGTTCGCGAAGGGCCTCGAGGTGATAGTTATATGCCGGTTCTCCATTATGCTGCTGTTCATAGCCTAGCCTGTCTGGAAGGACTGTGGTTGCAATGACTATGTGAGTGACGTGCGTGAAAGGGATCGATGTATGTGTGGAGATCCGATTCCGTGGGCAATGATACGTAGGATGGTTGGAAAAAAAGGACATGCATGCAAGCGAAGGAAGATCGTGAAGGAAGAATGGAGTTTATGATCTAGAAAAGCCGGAAATGATGAAAAAAAGCAGATTACAGCCAAGATTCGGATCGCTTGGCCGTTTGACGTCAGGTGCTTTTTTTTTTGCATGTGCCGTCGCGTGATATCATCTCGTGTTTCACAGTACGAATAAGTACATAAGTAGCAAAAGAAGGGACGGAAGAATCGGAACGGACGTGCACGTATCTAACGATAAGGAGAACATGTAATGTCCAGAGTCCCTTATTCAGTGTGATTGTTCATCTACCAACAGCTATTATTATACAGGAGGAAAAAGGAAAGTTGGCCTGATGCTCATGGATCGACTGTCCATGCCGAGCCCCCCTTAAGTAAACAGACATTCAGAACAGCCAAGTCCTTGGTATCGCCGTACCAGGTATCAAATGAACAGCAAGTCGTGCCTAGCAGTTTTGCACTATAAATAGACAAAACAGTGTCTCCCGCCAATGCCGCAGAGATCAACCTGGCAACAATACCCTCATTAATGAACCATCCGACAAGTACCGGCCCGGACTGCGACTCGCTTTAGATCCACTCAAGTCCGTCCATCCTGTGAGGAGGCGAGGACAGCGACTGTGGAATAGCAGCCAAGAAGAAAGAAGCGCTCTTTTGCTCATCGTCGTCGTACTTCATCTCCTCCTCCTCCTTCTTGAAAATGACACCAGAAGCGGTAGTAGTAGTAGCGTCATCGTTATCATCGACATCCGTGGTTTCCATGGTAGGGGCCGGAGACAAGGCGCCGTTGGCGTCGAGGGCATCCCTCGCGAGTGCGGCAAATTGATTGCGCGATGTCTCTAGCTCTTGCATGAGCTCGCTGGTGCGGTCGGCTTGTTGCGACATATGGCCCATCTTGTTGAGCGCTTCGGCGAGCTGCGACTTGAGAGACTCGTTCTCGATCTGGAGGGAGGCTTGCTCATTCTGTAAGCTCTCAACTTGAGCCTCGGCGACGGTGAGGGCGTCATGATGGGTGCGGTCGCGGATCCGCTGTTGGCGTTGCCAGTAGTACATCATACACTTGTACTTGTCCTTCAGCTGCTGGTTGGCCTGCTCGAGGTCGGCCGTGTCGAGGCGGTTCTGTCGCAGGTCCTCCTTGTGGAAGTCGACGCTCTGGATGAGGCGAGCCTGGTACTTCTTGTGGTCATCAATGATTTTGAGAAGCTCAGCCTGGTATTGCTTGTGCTCATCGAGGCTTTGGCGGAGCTGGTTCTGGTCTTCCCGGAAGTGGGCAATCTGCTTCTCGAGGTCGGGGATCGACTTGGGCGCTTCGGGGTTATCGTCAGCTTTGGCTCTGTACTCGCAGTAATCGCTGATGGTTGTGCTCTCTCCGGCGTAGTAGCCAAACAGGAAGTCAAGTTGCTCCTTGAAAAAAGTTGCGTCGAACAAGGTAGCATTGCCGCCTACGAAGTGGGACACGATCTCGACGATGTCCTGGCGTGAGCGCAACCAGTGAACGAAGCGACCTGTTGGTTTAAGTTGTCAGCTGGCAAACATGATCTGATTGAAGATGGGATAGGTTAGGTAGGAGTGCTACTTGCGGTCACATTTGCCCTCAGCATGAAGTTTCATTACGACCTCCAGGGCGCGAGCACTGGCATCGACTTTGTCCTGAGTAGAAGAAGACATGATGAAGAGACTCTAGAAATGCTCCTTCTCCTAGTTTACCATGAAAAATAAACCGAGGGATGTGCTTTCATGCAATGTCGCTTTTATGGCGTAAGTTCTTACTTCCACAAAAAATATGTGGCAAGCGCGAAGGGGGTTTGTTGTTTGGCGTGGAAGTGGGAAAGGAAGCAACCTGGCAACGCGATGCCTTGAGGGCAAAACTTGTTTGTGGAAACGTAGCTACCCAAATGCAACCGAAAATACCAATACATATGTAGTTTACAGGTCAGTAGATCAGGCCTCTGAACAATAGGCGGTAGGTAATGTAGCACAAAAAGAGGACCAACGACAATTTGATCACTACATGGTCTTTCAAATCCAGGACACGGAGGGATCACGTTGTAATCACACGCGAATACAACCAAATTGAATACTTCCAAGCTTGTAGTTATATAGAACCTGGTTGACGGTGATCTACCTATGGTGGCTCGAGCAGTACTACGACCATGCTGTAGAGGTAAAATTCGACCACTATCTCTGAATAACCCCTTCCCAAAGCCCTTTGTCTCCTTCATGACTTATTGACGGAAAGCCCACTTTGTTATATACCCAAAAGCATTAGAGGAAGCAGCTCTGCAGCAATGAGTTCCTTTTAATCGCGGAGATCGACGACCAGCAGGCTGCCGGTGACAGCATGGCTCACCGCAAAAAGAGGTAGTCAGACTCCGAATAACTATTGACCATGAGGAAGCGCCTATGAAGGACGACGGCTGGCCTATCCCGAGTTTCCACGGATCTGTCCTCCATGAGAAGGCTCGAACGTCATAGGATCAATCTGTCGATTTTGGTACTCGTGCTCGGTGGACTGCGACCAAAATAAAAATAACCTTTATTGCTCCCTGTTGCAGACCAGATGCAGTGCCTGGCAACTCGCATACGATCTGCGTGGTTGTTTAAGGGGCAGGATCAAACCCATGGGGGATATATAAACAGTACCATCTGGAACACACGATTCCGTCTTCACCCAAACCCAGGGACATGAAATATATCTTTGGGTCGCCTTGGGAAATGCCTGCCATTTGCAATTGAAACGAGCCTCGCGGTAACAGACCAGATATCCGCGTGCCTCAAAAAGGGGGGTTTACACTGGGCTGGGTGACACCAAGTGGCTTCTCACTACCTGCATATTTATTCATCTCGAGACAGATTTTACCTGAGACCCATCCCGAGTCCCTCATGTAAAGAGAGAAGCGACAAGGGTCGAGAACTTCCGTGTCGTTGATAGAAGAATGCGTAGAAGGACAAACTAGGAAACAAATGCCGAGGGCTTTTGACACTAGTGATGGTGGCTTGGGGGCCGGCGCCCCGGAACATAACACAATGCATCCGCATAAATGTACATGCCGAAGCTTGATAATGTGCACGCAGTCCATGCCTTCTTTTCGTCTGATTAATTTGCGGAAAATGGGAAGTGATCTTTTTAGAGGAGGCCCAGATGGTCTCGTTTTCTTCGTTACTTATGGTACCAAGATTCCCCTGTGCTGTTCCGGTTACAGCACATCCTTCCATACGTGATGTGTTTGTACAATTGTGTATATGTACCTAAGACGCCCACAGCAAGCTGAGGCCCATGTCTCAAAAGATGCATAACTGAGTCAGGACTACAAATGCAACCCCAGATTCGTGTGTCTCCTTTTTATAGAAGGCGTTATCGATTACCCATTTCCAATGCAACCAGGACTACAGAGCACCTAAGCTTCGACGCCAATTGCAATTGCTTTTTTGACGACTGCAAGCTATCCGCGCTTTCCGGTGGGATGGACACTAACGAAGCCAGTTCCAGGGGGTCAATACCTAAGGCTTGAGTGGGGTTGTGTCGCGTAGTAAGCAACACTCACTCCAGCAGCAGCCCGTATTGATTGCTCTTTGCTATGATCATCAATCCCTTGCTCTATCTGATTTCAACTACTCACAAGCACGTTTTACGATCGCCAGTTTACCAGGGACCGAAGATCAAGATGCCTTCATGGAAGTGGGTGCGTATCCCTTACATCGATCCCTTGCAGCCATACCTGAAGGTGGTGGGTCATATTTGCTGATCGAGTGTACAGATCCCGACGGTAGTGGCCGCCATCTCCGCTATCGCTGTTTACCCGCGCATCCCGCTTCTTCAGACCTTTTACTACAACCATCCCGATAGACTGGTTCAGATCAACAATATCGGCCCGTATGAAATTAAGTTTAGTGACAAGCTTCGCAGCTGTGAAGATGTTATCCTTATCGAGAACAAGGGTGTTGCCATCGTCGGCTGCGATGCTGGTCGCGAACGATGGAACACCGTTATGGTGAGCATCCTTCTTGTCCAATTGGGGAATGTTTGCTGCTCAAGTAAGTGGCCACTGCTAACCTGTCACAGGGTATCTTTTTGCGGGGACATGTGCCCAGCGCCGAGCTCTACGTTTATAATTACAACGAGCTGGATGATGACAAGTCCTTGACCCGGCTGCAGGTAGAGGGGTATGCGGCTGGCGATGATTTACATACATTGGGACTTGCATACGATGAAGCCACTTCGTCGCTCTTCATAGCGAATCACCGCCGTGATGGACCGAGGGTAGATGTTTTCCATCTCGAGTTCGAATCCCATACCCTTCAACATATTCACTCCATCCAGCACCCGCTGATCCGTGGCCCCAATGCCATTCACCTGGTCAACAGCCATGAGTTCTACGTCAGCAACGACCACCACTTCCTTGCCAAAGACAGCCATCTGCTGAGCACGCTGGAAACCTATTCTGGTATTCCCACAGGCACACTTGTTCATGTCGACATGGCGCCCCTGCTCAGGGATCCGTCGAGCACTGTTGACGCGGAAGTGGTTGCGCGCCTTCCCTTCCCCAACGGCATCGAGTTCATCAATGAGAAGACTTTGGCAGTAGCCTCGACCAATAGCGCCTCCATCCGCCTGTACAGCGTCACACCTCCAACAGGCTCGGCTCAACAAGGTCACCCTACGTTGACCTTCAATTCCAGCATCCAGTTGCCGTTCCTTCCGGACAACCTCTCCAAGGCTTCCGATGGCACCCTCGTCATCGCTGGACATCCCCACGCCCCCAGCCTGGGCAAATTCGCAGCGACGCGGCACGTTTGCAACTCGCCCGAGGAACGCGCCAAGGCCGAGCCTGCAGTCCAGGAGTTGTGTGAGAAAATGAAGGTTGGATCTTGGGTTGCACAATGGACGCAGGCCGAAGGGGTCAAGCATCTCTATGCCGGGACGGACTTCCCGACGAGTTGTAGCGCTATTCGTGACTTGGGAAGGAAGACGGGCATCATATCTGGGTTGTATGCCCAGGGGCTTTTGGTGTGGCGCGATTAGAGGAATCCCTTCTCTCTTTGGATATCTATTACGTTGTATAGAGAATGGGTTTTAGAGGGACATGATCAGGGCCAGCGTAAATTAAGCCCAAGGACGGATTGTCGCCTCATCAGCTGGACATTGGTTTATCGATAGCGGCTGAAGCGAGACTGTTTAAACATTCATACGAAATCAGCGCCATAGGTAGCTTACGCGGTAAGTATACAATCACCAGATAGTTACTGAGCGTCAATGGTATAAATGGTTTCATATAAGGTAAAGGAGTGACACTTCCACGCCACAAGCAATGGCACTACCTAACATAGCTATACACTCTGTCTGCCTGTTGATCGAATGATTCGGACAGTATGGGCTACTGGAGACCTGGGCTTTCTCACTTTGCCTATTTGTCGCACTTTTGGAAGAACTTCTTCCCCTGGAAATCCTTGTCGACTTCGGAGTGGGTCATGACACCACAGACCTTGGGGCGGTTACTGTTGCCGGGATCCTGGAAGTAGACGACGCGCAGGGGTGTCTTGCCATCCTGGTCCTTGGAAAGCTTGTTCTTGTCCCACTCCTTGCCCTTCTTATCCCAGTAGATAGGGTCTATACTCATGTGTTAAGTGTCAGCCGAGCTCACTGCAATTGTTCCATTCATTCTCCAGATCGATGTTGAAGGTAGTACTTACACTCCCACAGCTGGTGCTTGTTCTTGCCAGTCTTGTCGCATCCCTTGACGCCCCACTTGATGTTGTCGCCGTTGCCGTACTTGTGGGGGTCGCCGCTCTTGCCGGGCTCGAAGGCACCGGCGGCGGCCTGCGCGACGGCGCGGGCGTCGCTCACGGTGAACGACTTCTCGCTGGACTGGTTCTCCTTGGGCTTGCAGGTGTACGTGCCGGCACGCGCGAGAAGGGTGCTGTCGACGTCGTCGACAGGGAGGGCCGAGGCCGAGGCTGCGACGGCCAAGGCGAAGATGGTCTTGGAGAAATGCATCTTGAAGGAGGAAAATGAGTCGACTAAGGACTGATTTCTGATATTGGGTCCAAAAGTGTGCTCTTGTTCCCGTTTTTTGAGGTTCTTGGAATTGCTGTTCTGCTTGGATGGATATACCTATCTAATTCGAGGGGCAAAGGGCTTCTTATAGTGAGTGGTGGCAAGGCTGGAGGCAAGAAAATATGTTCATGAATACTAATAATAGCAAGGCATATCTTTCTTTGTTTAGCGCCGTCGTGTACCTGCATCTCGATAGACTTGAAAACGAGAGCCTTATTTTCTTCACCACATTGGCTGAGTGTTTCATGCCAGCCGATCAATAAACATATTACGACTTCTTTCAGCTGTTCGTCTTGTTTTGGTAGAGATCTGATGTTGCTTACTGTCGTTTTGGCAGTTGACTTTGGCAGTGTCGGCATCGAGATCCTCCTGAAATGAGGCAGTTACACTTACCTGAGGATCAACTTCGAGACAAAATGTCATCGCTGACTGCCAAATGACGACTCTGACTAATAGGGGCTGAATGGCCAACGAAGCAGACGAATGAGATTAGGAGCTGACCATGTATGGCGTTACGGGCGTTTAAGGGATAGCAGAGAGATCGGGGGCGGCGCCAAATGCATTGCACGCAGTAGCAGGCAGAGCTTTCCTCAACGTAGATCAATTCTTATTCCGTGTTTCGATTAATATATATTCTCTTGCTTACGGCTTCTGCTCAGCCCCAGCATTACGACTTACTAAATCCTGCTGACCTGCATAAAATGCAATGTATATATGTGACAGGTGTGTTGTACAGTTCAGCTGCCGTACAGCCCTTTGGAAGAAGCTAGTGACGTCACACCCGCCAGTTCTGTGGTCGCCAATGACAACTGTGAATACTTTTGGGCATGTTTGCTCTCTTTGAAAACACCAAAACCCAACTCCAACCCATAACACAACTTGATCAAACCTCGTCTCCCCCCATCGGCTTTCAAACCCCTTATTACATCTCACCAGATTTGAAACAGTCAGCCATGGCGAACGAAGAAGCCAGATTGTCCCTGGACCTTTCACTGTACGAAGACAGCCCGGACCAAGATGACATCTTCTGCAAGTCCCTCCTGCAATCATTAGCAGATGGCACCAAAGAACCCGCCGACGCCGCGCATGAGCTTGACGCCTGGGTGACGCGCGAGTCTACGCGCTTACTGGAGGAATTTCGTGCCAAACCTGAGCTCGTCAAAAAGGACGACAGTGACAACACAGTCCACCGGGCCACCATGCCTAATGCGAGCGGCCTCGTAGAGCGCTTCTTCCAGGGCTTCCCGCGCCTGTGCGCCATCTTCCCGCCGCACCACCCGGGCCAGACGCGCGTCATCGAGTTTCTCAAGGCTCTGCTGGCGATGCCCCAACACAACGCCCCGGACTCCTTTCCTGATGCGGATGACTTGAGCAACGTGACAATGATGACGCTCTGGCCGCGCGGGGTAATCGAACCAGATACGTTCCGTATTTATGATGCAGGTATGTCCGGTGGTCCATACATGCCCGAAAAGGAAAAGACTGATCACCTACCCCTTTTCAGAACTTACGAGTGTCGGTGAGAGAGCAGAGCTTGAGATGCCCGGCAGCGAAGGCAGTGCGCGATGGCGCAACTACCAGGCTGCACTGGCGCGCATTACCATGTCTGGCTTCACCGACTGCTCGTTCCTATGCGGGCTGCGCGACATCCTGCCCCAAGGGAGCGGCGGCAAGAAGGCCGCCAAGTGCCCGACGCCGAAGGTGGTGTGCGGCACACGACCCGCTGATATAGGGAACCGCCTTCGCGCTGCGGTGCAGTGGCTCGTGGTGGGGTCCGAAGAAGAAGATGGGGGAGAAGAGGGGGCGCGCTGGGTGTACGAGCGGTGCCGCGCGAAGGAGAAGACGGACGGGGCGAGCGACCCGTGGGATACGTGGAGCAGAGAGAACTGGGAGACCTGGAAGGTGCAGCTCGCGTTCTACGAGGGCGATGACCGCGTGGAGCTATGGGCTCGAGAGGCGGCCAGGAACGCCTTGCTGCGGATGAAGGCGGCCGAGGCTTGAGACGGAGCGACAGTGAGGAATGACACAGACGCATGCACAGGAAACCATCTACCATGACTCAAGATGATTAGTGCCGCTGACCTTCAAGTTGCATGTTTAATATGCATATGCATCTCTGATCAACAATCAACTGTGATTAGATACCTACATTGCATCCATCTTCCCTTGATCTTCATATATTAGCGGGAAGAATGCCGAGCCGCGGGGATTCCTTTTCGAGACACCCGAGACGTCCTGCCGAGACTATAGACTGCTGTGAAAGTGAAGCTGTTGAACCACTGGACCAAATTTATTTCAGGGGCCCACTATGGTGCATTGATTTTGAGATCCCGCAAGAAAAGGGGGCGGCAACGTCGACGTGGAGTAACGCGGGGTAGTGCGGAGATTCGGCCGTGTAACTGAAACCAAGCCGAGTGCAGTGGAGTACTTGGAGCATATAATGTGCACTTGAGGTACCAACTACTTCCTTCAACGTGTGAGTCCCCAATTCCAAGCAAACACTCGCCCGGACACCATAGAATCAAGCTACTCACATCCGGAAAGACAGAGAAAGGTAAGTAACAATGCGTGCCCTGAGATACCACGGCCCGGGCGACCTGCGCCTCCAACACGACATCCCAGAGCCCGAATGCCTGCCGCACCAAGTCAAGATACGGCCCGCCTGGTGCGGCATCTGCGGTTCGGACCTGCACGCCTACCTGTCGGAAAAGGCCATCCCGCTCCGCGACACGCCGCACCCGCTCACCGGCGAGGTCTGGCCCATCACGCTGGGTCACGAGTTCTCGGGCGACATCGTGGCGCTGGGATCGGATGTCGGCAAGGGAGGGAATGGCGAAAGCCTCAAGGTCGGGGACCGCGTGGCCTGCCAGCCGACCATCTGCTGCCATGCCTGCCACTCCTGCAAGCAGGGCTCGATCAACGTCTGCGACTCCCTGGGCTTCATTGGTCTCATGGGAGGGGGTGGCGGCCTGTCAGACTTCATCTGTATCGATGCGCGATTCGCCCACAAGCTCCCGGACTCGGTCCCGAACGATATTGGTGGTATGTAGAAGTGAACTCTGATTTGGCGCAAATATATACTGACAAGACGACTAGCCCTGATAGAGCCGCTCTCGGTCGCCTGGCACGCCGTGGAGCAGGCTGCGATCAAGCCTGGCGATGATGTCCTGGTCATGGGCGCGGGCCCCATCGGCCTCGCGGTCATACAATGCCTCAAGGCCCGACAATTTGGCGGGCAGATCATCGTGGCCGAGTTGTCCACCAAGCGGAAGGAGTTTGCGCGACAGTGTGGAGCGACGACGGTCATCGATCCTCAGGAAGAGGATGTAGTCTCGAAATGTAGGAGTCTTTGCGGCGGCCAGGGACCCGCGGTGGCGCTGGAATGTGCTGGCGTGACTGCTAGTCTGAACGCAGCCTGCCGGGCGGTCCGGACGAAGGGCCTGATCGTTAACGTCGCCCTGTGGGACGAGCCGGTGCCCATCGACATGATGGCGATTCTGTTTGGGGAAAAAAGACTGACGGCAGGTAAGACGACTCTGACTGACTTCCAACCCTAGACCCGTAGCGGCAAGCTGACGCATTGACTGACTTGGCCAAAAAGCTGTGACGATGACTACGCCCGACTTTCAAGCAGTCATCGGTGCCCTCGGGAGCGGGCAGCTCAAGGTGGAGGGGATGATCACTCACCGCATCAAGATGGATGAGGTGGTCGCCAAGGGTTTCGAGGCTTTGATCAAAGAGAAAGACACAACCATAAAGGTGCTCGTAGATACCAGAGCGTGACCTGGAGACCCCTCTTTGTAAGGCTAGGCGTGCTGTGTAAGTAGTTAGTGTATATGCACTGCTTAGCTCAGATGACTATTGTTTCCGATAAATTTATGACAATGGCTATGGTCTCTTATTGGGCGAGCCCACTATGCGCTTTTCGGCTGGGCCATATTCGGATATATTGATTACTGATGTGGGGAGCTGTCAAGACCGCTCTGCTATGCATGTTCCGCCTAGCCGCTTGGCCTATGATGAAGCCCACCGGCCAAACGATAGGATGCATTATCGAGGGACAGCATATCGTAGGA
Organism: Apiospora arundinis; assembly: GCA_039105305.1. Classification (NCBI taxonomy): domain Eukaryota; kingdom Fungi; phylum Ascomycota; class Sordariomycetes; order Amphisphaeriales; family Apiosporaceae; genus Apiospora; species Apiospora arundinis. The sequence goes on along the minus strand of JAPCWZ010000002.1, from coordinate 1,001,096 downwards.
CAGCATATCTTACGTAGTGGCAATCCGACCAGTAAGAATATCTCTGTATATTTTCATTATTAAATCTATTTTGATTCATAGTGCCCCAATATCAAATGACTGGTCGGAGCATTCGCCGAACGCCTCGATGTCTGAAGTTGTTAGCGAAAAATAAGCACTCCCGTCTTACCTCATCAACGAACCAATGTCAGATTTTAGCCCTGTGCAGATCCAAGACTTCGGCCGGGAGGGCATACCACTTGCAGTAAAGGAAACACATCATTCCATCATCATGCTAGGCGTCTCTGACTAGTATTTGGCATCGTATGACCGCCTCATACTGCGTCAGGTTTGCATTAAGTTGCATGTCAGAGTCTCGAGACGGGGCTCGCCAAGACGGGTTGGTGAAATGCTTACCGATTTTAAGCAAAGAGGACTACTTACTCAGCTCGCAAACCAAGGCCAGTAACGTTTGCTCAACTAATTGCATCGGATGTGAAAAAACTGTTCTCAAAACCAGCTCATGAAATCCGGGGCGGTTCAGTAGTTGAAATGGCATTCGCGACCTTAGCTATGTTAGTGCAAGAGTTATAGTTGAGTAGTAGAACGGCAATTAGTATTCGTTGTCAGGCTGACTATATGGAATAGCAAAGATGACGGCTTACTGCCCTAAAACCCTCACTCGCCAAGGCTATACGCCGTGTTCCATTCCGAGTGCTGCATGAAACCCAACAGTGTGCTTCATAGCTGGCGAGGGCTGCATGCTGGAGTCTGCGGTCAAGACGTCTCACCCCAAGACCGCCTTGACAAATAGGCACTTTGCCAGATACTGCCGGAAACGGTAGTGTCGGCAGAGGCGCCTCTCTTTCCAGCAATAGGCTGATTAGTGCACGATACCAAACCCAGAGCGATGTATGACAGAACATGGATAGAGTATAACAAGTCCTATGAGGGGCGCAGTGGATGACCGAATGAATATAAAAGGGGTCAAATATACGCTCGACATTTGGATATCCTCTCTCATCATTCCCCAGAAGACACCAGCTTCACAGACAGCCCATCCACCTTTACCATATCAATATCATTGCACTTGAAAACTTCCCAATACCAAAATGCAGTTCACCAAGCTCTTCATCGCCATCATCGCCAGCGCATCCGCTGTGCACGCCCTGCCAGCCGTCGAAGAGCGGGCAACAGACGCAGACTACAATGGTGTATGAAGCTCCCCTATCAAAGAATCCAATTAGTTACAAAACTCCATGCTCTATATGGTTCTTACTGACTGGCGATGTTGAAAACAACAGGAATGCAACGGTACCAAGTGCAACGTGTGGTGGCAAGACATCCCTTGCCAGAAAGGCACCAGCGTAAGTGGGAGCAGAGGCTTGACCCTCCCAGAGTCCCCAAACCAAAGAATAAGAAGAAAAATCATAATCGCTAACATGAGTTTCGTATTATAGTGCGTAGGGTTTCCCCGTTCTATTCATTTACTGAGAACCGTCGACTTCTTCGCCCGCCTGCTAGAACGGCTAGAAGACATTCGGAGTAGATCTATCCCATCTCATACACTATGCTAACATCCCCTTTCTGAAACAGACGAAGCAAAGTGGCGGCGGCGACGGAAAGAGGTGCCTGGTGAAGAACTTTGGCCCTGGCCAAAAGGCCTACGCCATCTGCCCCGGCCGCAACTAAGTGGCAGAAAATGCGGTTTGCACGACGGCTCTTGCCAACTGGGATCGTATAAAGCCAACAGCAATGCAAGGATTTGGGACCAAGTGTGTGAAAGTTTGGGGGGTTTGAGATTCTATACACTCGTTGACCATACACCCACTGTTACCCCTATTCAACATGAGGGGAGATGGGGAGATTATGGCCTTGTCGATAGATTATCATCGCAAAGATCTGGGTGTCTACCCATGTTCTTCTCGTGACAATGAGACTTTGATTCCACCCTCCAAACTCTGCAGTCCCGTCCAGTTGTGTTACACATGCAATCAATTCTCAATTGAGTAAACGTCAGCTGATTTGAACCGAATCTTTGAAGCGAATACATCTTCAGTACACACCCGCCAGATGAGACACCTGCATTGTCAGGCAATGTCATAAGCCATTGATGATCCATTGGCGATTGGTTTGTTGATCGGAGCGAACTGGACGGGAAGCATATTGTTCAGTGTCAGGGTGTGCAATCATATTGAAACGAAAGGAGGCGGTCTTGGCAGTGTTTCGAGATGATAAGCAACGACGGGACAACTCGCCCAGACCCCTTGGCATCGCTTAATCAGGCCTTACCTTCGATCTCCCGATTGGGTAATCAACCACCGGCTAAGCCAATCGCTCAGGGCAATCTGGACCAGTGCATTGCCTATTGTTGCCGCGTCTCAGAAAGAAGGCAAGATAAATTGAGTCAGAGTAGATTAGTAATTAAGATGAGGCAGCTTCACAAACGCGAATATCTTCCATTTAGACCACCCTAATCCGATGCTTGCAGAGAATCGCTCCGGATAAACTGCTCCTTTGTGGTCAGTTTGCCGATATCGTTGTCCAGGTATAAAGACCTTGCGTTGCATCTCTCTACGCTGACTCTCCTACTGACACTTCTGCAAGAGGATTCACTCATTTCCCACCTCGGCACCCCTCTTTACCTTGGCTTATCCAGCGCGAGTTCTCCTCTCCTTTCTCCTATTTTCAACCCTCTGGCTCCAGCCACGATGCGGACCTCCCCCGTTTTCCCCCTCAGCCTGGCCCTGGCCACGGCGGTGCACGCCCACTACATCTTCAGCGAGCTCATCGTCAACGGCGTCGCCCAAGGCGGCGACTACGCCTACATCCGCAAGAACAGCAACACGTACATGCCGTCCTTCACTTCCGAGGTCGTCAACTCGCCGGACCTGCGCTGCAACAAGGGCGCCACGGCGGGCAGCACCAAGACCTACTCCGTAAAGGCGGGCGACAAGATCGGCTTCAAGCTGTCCTTCAACGAGTTCATCGAGCACCCGGGCCCCGGGTTCGTCTACATGTCCAAAGCCCCCGGCGCCGTCGCCAGCTACGACGGGTCGGGCGACTGGTTCAAGGCCTACGAGACCGGGCTGTGCGGCGGCAACGCGGCGACCGACACGAGCTGGTGTTCGTGGCAGAAGGACCGGCTCGAGTTCACCATCCCGGCCCGCATCCCGCCGGGCGAGTACCTCGTCCGCGTCGAGCACATAGGCATCCATGAGGCACACGTAGGCAAGGCCCAGTTCTACATGGAGTGCGCCCAGCTCAAGATCGAGGGGCCCGGCGGCGGCACCCCTGCGCCCCTCGTCAAGATCCCGGGGATCTACAGCGCCAACGACCCGGGCATCGCTTACGACAAGTGGAAGCCCAGCCCAGCGGCCTACGTCATGCCTGGCCCCAAGGTCTGGGTCGACAATGGAGGTTCCTCTGCTGGAGGAAGCGGCAGCGATGCCGGTGCTGGTGCCAAGCCTGCCACCCCGACGACCGCCATCAACGATGCTGTACCACCAAGTCAGGTTCCCGTCCCGTCGGGAGGATCTGGATCCGGTGTCCCATCCGCACCCCCTTCTACCGGTGGTGGTGTTGGAGGAGGTGCTGGAGGAGGAGAGAGTGCTCAGATGTATGGCCAGTGTGGTGGCTCGGGCTGGAGTGGCCCGACCGCCTGTGCCCAGGGGTCGTGCAAGGCCGTCAACCAGTGGTACAGCCAATGCGGTTGAAAGAAGAGACACTAGTAGTTATTGGAGAGGGCTGGACTGGAATATGCGAAAAACCCTCGAGCGACCATTGAGATGTTTTGGCTTTGTGCGGATGTGTATATATATATTTTTCGCTTCTATTCGTTTTCTTCCAAGTGGAGAGAACTCGCATGTTTGCTTCAGCCACGGACAGCGGGATAAATCTAGCGGAGGTTCAACATGAGTACTCGCCTGCATCATTGTGTTTTGGTATTTATTTATCATTTCTATGAGGATACATGTAATGTGAAAGTGATGTGTGGTTGACATAAAGTGTAGCTTCAATCATATGCTCTTCCGAGAAATCGTGGCTGTGAGCCGCCCTGCGCAATTCTTTTAGTTGTTTTAGGCGGTAGCTAAATGCTAAATATAGTGCACTGGGGGCTGTCTTCGGATTTAAGTATTGGGGGGGTGGGGTAAGGGTGGCCATTAGCCCATCAATCATACAGCCGGGGAGTGGGGCTTGGGGGACATGATCACTGCACATCAACTGTCATCGGATTCTCCGACCCGCCTGTCAGGTCTTTAGAGATTAGGTAGGTAAAGTAGGTGGACAGGCAATTATTAGATTGATCTAGTTGCATTTGGTTTCTGGGCTCCATGCGCGAGGTTATAGACCAACACGTACCTACCTCGCAAGTGTCCCTAACGACATTCATCGGTGAACAAACTCCAGGACCCTGCGTATGCCAGCCATGCAGCCAATAGTGGATGTGCACCGCGGAATACAGCTTCTTTCACCCTATTGCAAAATCTTTTGGTGGAAACTATCTCGTATTGGGAGGCGAGTCCGCTAGGTGGACGGGCGGGGATGCCGCCTTTGGACGTTTTGAACTAGGGGTTTGCTTCCCGCTCTGCATGTGGATAAATAAGTGAAATTGCCTTCGGCCTCGATACGGGCATCAATAAAGCGTCCAAGCATACTGCATGAAACAGGCCCCACTGCCTCTGAATGGTCCGTGTCGAGCTCCTGTTCTCAGTAATGGCACACTTGGGCTCCCGAATCCGACGCTATTGCTACGTGCATACTGCATACTGGAGAGCCAAGACAGTCAAGGGGTTTAGCATCAAATATGGCTCCAGGGGAACGAGGTTCCATAGCAACGACAGTATATAAAGCCAGATGAATGGCGCTCTATCAATGGAAAGCTCAACCACCAAGTCGGCATCGTCCTCTAGCACCGACTCACACTCACTTACAGAACCTTACAAACACACTCACTTTCTTTATATCACTTTTACATTCCTTTACTATCGCACCCAAGAATACCATCTTGGACTTACACTCCCTCCACCATGAAGTTCGTTTCCATGCTCGCGGTCGCCGGTGCCATTGCTCCCGCCATTGCCCGGCCTGCCAACCAGCCCCGGGAGACATGCACCAACCCAGAGAAGAGGGCCGAGTGGCGTCAGCTGAGCCCTGCCGACCAGCAGAGCTACATCAAGGCCGTGCTGTGCCTCAAGACGAAGCCTTCCAAGATGGGTCTCAAAACCCCTCTCTACGATGACTTCCCCAACGTCCACTTCAAACTCAACCAATACAGTTAGTCTGGCCCAACCCACTCCTAGTTGATACACTTGCTGATCCTTGTGCCCTATAGTTCACGGAAGCGCTCCCTTCCTCCCGTGGCACAGGTACTTCGTCCACGTCTACAACAAGAACCTCCGCGAATGCGGCTACGAAGGCCCTGGCACGTAAGTCTCCATTCCCCAGCGCTTTCATCTCCATCATCATCGCCACCAACATCCCCTTTACTAACACACCACCCTCCAGTTACTGGGATTGGACCCAAGACACCGCCGGCCTCCGTTTATCCGCCGTCATGTCAGCCGAGACCGGCTTCGGTGGCAACGGCAACCCGGCCAAGACAGAGAAGCATCCCGACGGCGGCGCGGACCTCAAGTGCGTCACCGAGGGTCCCTTCGCCGGCCTGCGTCCCGAGTACCTCGCCGTCACCCCAAAGACCATGGCCGAAGGCGGCCACTGCATGTTCCGCGACCTCCCCGAGGTCTCGGAACCGGCCGCCTTCGACCAAATGAAGGGCTCCATCAGCCCCGAGTACATCGCCGAGTTGCAGGCCTACCAGAACTTCACCACCTACCACACGGCGCTCGAGGGTGGCCCCCACGGTGTCATACACGCTTCTCTCGGCGGCGAGATGAACCCGACCACCTCCCCCAACGGTTCGTACACTCTCCCATTTCACTCCTCTCTTGTCGCTGTTTCATATGTACTAACTAACAACTATTGCAACCAAGACCCCCTGTTCTTCCTGCACCACGGCATGGTCGACTTCCTCTGGTGGCAATGGCAGGAGAAGAACTCGGCCAGACTCACCGACTACAACGGCGTGGCCTCGCACGTCGGCGAGGACAAGGCCCGCGAGGTCGCACTCGACGACATCTTGGCTATGAACGGCATTGAAAAGGACGTGACGGTCCGGGATGTCATGGACACCCGCGGCAGCCTCTGCTATACCTACTAAGAACCCCGAGCACTAACATTTTGGAAATGCGGTCTTCCTTTATTGGACGAGAGGAATGACCCATTCTCTGAAGCCAGAACTTTCAATGTTCCTCGTCTCAGGTCACGGATCAACCATATATGAATACACCATTACATTAACTATACATTATATAAATAAAAGTTTTTGATCTTAGCATAATCCTTACCTGGTTCAAGGGGGTAAAATATTGCAAAGCGTGATTACTGATAGCTGCTCGCAGCGCCTACTATTCAAGGATGCGACAGGGTCCCAGGAGGCTTGGACGCACCTAATGCTTCCTAGCACAAGCCGAGTTGAACCTTGGCTAATCTCATGCTCGCCCTGGAGCTAAGATGCCTCTTTCAAGGAAAATGTGGCGTCCGTCGCTAGTAATGCGCGTTCAGATCCAACTATATACTCACGTTACGAGTGATGGACAACTTTGAGTTGAAGATAAGTATAAAACGGGTGATTATTACTACTAAAGGTAACGCTCTACCTGCCTCTCGTTCCACTCCCAGAACCCCTTAGCCACGCCGCTCCCCCCTTCCGCCTCCGTCCTCGTCGCCTCCTGCAGATCCCGACGGATCCGCATCGGCCGACCCCACGGCACGACCCAGCCGCCCGAGTGCTGCTCCAGGTTCAGCTCGGGCGACAGGCCGGCGTACAGCTCCGTGTAGGCGCCGAAGATGGAGGGGTGCAGCACGAACCACTGCAGGAACTTCCTGACGAGAAAGCTCTGGTTGCGCCAGAGCTCCGAGTCGAGGTTGCCCGGGTTCAGGGAGACGCTCAGGATCCCGTCCGTCTCGACGCCGTGCCGCCGGCTGTACTCGGCGCCCTGCAGGTAGTTGCCCGCCTTGCTGATGCAGTAGCAGTTGAACCAGCCGAGGGGCCGGTGGTAGTCGAGGTTGTCGAGGCGGACGCCGCCCTTGGGGCTCCAGGGCGTCTCGGCGGCCGAGGAGCTGACCCAGACGACGCGGACGCTTCCGGGGGCGGCGCTTTCCCGTTTCGCGGTCGCCGCCAGGACGGGCGTCAGCAGCTTGGTGAGCAGGAAGGTGCCGACGTTGTTGACGCCGAGCTGGGGCTCGTAGCCCTGGGCCGTCGTGGTGCCCGGGTCCGGCTTCATGACGCCGGCGTTGTTGAAGAGGACGTGCAGCTGCGACTCCTGGGCGAGGAAGCTCTGGACCGACGCCTTGATGGTGCTGAGGTCGGCCAGGTCGAGCCGGATGAAGACGAGAGCGCCCTTGGAGGAGCCGGGGGCGGCTTGCTTGATCTCCTCGATGGCGCGCAGGGCCTTGTCCTCGGACCGGGCGGCGATGTAGACCTTGGCGTTCTGGGCGTAGAGCATACGGGCCAGCTCCTTGCCGACCCCCGTGTTTGCGCCGGTTATGAAGTACACCTGAGCGGACATTAGTCATGCTGGAACCTGGAAGTTTGCGTGAAATGCGCAGTGAACGAAATGCTCACCTTTCCATGTAAGTCGGGCAGGTCCTTCTCCATGAAGGGAGGCTTGGGTGGAAAGACCTGAGATAGCTGCTCCATTAAGGAAGGGCCCGACATAGCGTCGACCATTGCCACGTTGTTCCTTAGTTAGTCTGGTGTATGATTTGAAGGGATTCCAGGTGCTAGTGTTGATGGTATCGCCTGTTAAATTCGGTAGGTATAGTATGTTCCAGCACACGATGATGAAGGATCGAAGCCTTATATATCCCCTTATATAATGAAGTGGTTGAGATTAGCTACTGGATCTATTGGCCGGGGACGGTGTAATTAAGCATCGGTTCGACCCCAAAGGCCGTCTCGCTTAATTTAGCGTTGGCGGGGGATTTCGCGTTCGCGTTCGCAGAGCTGAGCTCGCTTACTAGCAAATGCACGCCAGCGCCCCCACAACAGCAGTAAGTACAGTAATTAATTATCGTCGGGTCAAGCATTGAGCCGACTGTAATTATGCCGTCATCGATACCATGTCGTATGCCAATGGTCATTCTGAAGGTATTGGATTGATGATCACCAAAAAGATCATCCTTGGTAGATTTAGCATCATCCTTTCTAGTCTGGGCTTCTTTCTTCTTCTCCAGACAATTGTGCAAACCATGCCCAGGGTAGCCAATCCATCGACCACACATATTTGCGCCCGACAAACACTAGACACTATCGTTTGACTCCTTCCAGGCTATGTATACCACATACCCGCCGCGCTCCCGTTGATGCTGAGATCCGTGACTCTGTGACTCCCGCTCCGGTATTTCTCTTCTTGGCGTGGCTCCAAAGCTTCGAGTGGCAGATTGACCCCCTCTCGGTAAGGCGTCCCGAAGTAATTGGCGCCCGTTTGCAGCTTATGGTGATCTCGCCTTCTACCTTCCCCCTTTCTATTCCGCTCCCGAAGCCTGAGTTCTTCTTCGCTCAATTCGTCGCTGCTATCTTCACCCCCACCGCCACCATCCGGCATCCCCGGAATTCCGCCACCATCCCTCTTGTGCTTCAGTTGTAGCCGCACTCCCTGCACACTCTCGCGGCTCGGGTCACGGTTGGCAAAGTTATGCGGGATGAGCATAACGCTCGACGCGCTCGTATGCATGAGCGTGTTGGGTATGTCACCCGAGTGCGGGATGTGGTGACTACCGACATTGAAGTAAACGACCAGATCGCCATCGTAATCATCGACGCCACTGTCGGATGATGCCCATGTTTCATTGTCCTTGTCCCTGTGACGATGCAGCAGTGGCTCCTCGTTCGCGATCTTGGTGAAGTCGACTAGCGGATTGGTCGGGTCGATGCTGTTCAACGGGTCGGCTCCGCGCGGTTCCGTGTCCTTGCGCCGGACTACCCATAAATCCTTCTCGGCCCAGTGCGCGCTATTCTTCAAGACCGTCGAGTTGAGCACGGTCAGGTGCGGCGTGTTGCCGATGCCCGTGCCGGAGACGATGCGGTACCCCTTTCGCTCTCCCCATGCGTTCTTCTGATCGCTCGAGTAGACAATATAGAACTCCCCGGAGTTGGCGGGCCAATTGAGGCCCGTCTCCTGCTCCACGGGGTACTCTAGAAGATGCATCGTATTGCGCTGCTTGAACTCCGGCTGGTCCCAGGGGTACGACTGGGTCATGGGCTCTACGGCGAGACGGATCATGTCGTTGGCCGTCCCGGCGATGTCGAGGTCCGCTTTGAAGCTGATGACATGGTCATGCAGGGAGCTCGACAGGGCGTCGTGCACGCGGTGACCGTACTCATCTTCATTCCTGTGTGAGTTTCGGGCATAAAAGGCACCAAAGACATATCCCGAGGCCCGGACCTTGACCTCGATGGCCCCGTCGAGGTAGAAGACGTAGTCGATCGTGTAGTCGTAGTTGCCGACCGTGGAGACGGAGCGGAGGGTCAAGAACGTGTTGCGCGAGACCGTGACCGATGTCTGCGTTGTGTGGCGCGAGAGGAGGTGGTCTGACGTGAACTCAAATAGACATATATTATTCGGCAGCCGCTCCGTCTTGCCCAGGCGGTGCAAGCTGCTGTCTAGATAGTCGGCGTACCCTGGGCAGTCATACCCGGGGACCAGCTCGAAAGCGTTGGTGCCCATGCCGAAGAAGGAGTCGGGGAAGGCCTGACCACTGGCCATCGGGTCGTCGCCGGCATAGTGTGTCATGGCCTCCTGGAGGCTCAGCTCGTACAGCACCCGTTCGCCCTTGAATCGCACGTCGTAGACGCTGACGCCTGTAGCTAGGGTGGAGGCGAAGTAGAACTCGAAGCCGAACCAGGAAACGTACTTTTCCTTCTTGTCGAGCTTGTAGCGAGGCCCCAGGGGTTGGATCGAGATAGGAGGGGGCAGCTCGCGACCGTCTGGGCTTGCACCAAAGTCTTCGGTATCCGTCCAAGCTCCGTCTAGGTTCGGAGGTGTCTTAAGGAAGCCAGGTTCCTGTATAGCCGCCCGGAACTCTTCCAAGCTCTCGTATAAAACACCATTGTAAAACCACTCACCTACCTTCCAGGAGGCGCCACTACCGATATCAGAATTGCTATTATCGGCAGCATCGATGCGGGCATATATACCTTGCGGCAAAATCGAATTGGCGCCGCTGTTGCCGCCGGGCCGGAAGAGCTGGACCCAGCCGAACATGTGACCGGTCTCGTTCCACATTGTCCTGGGGAACGCCAAGAGGGAGTCAGGGTCACCCGGATTCTCCCGATTGAACTTGGCCCCAAGAAGCTTGGTAGTTATATCTGCAATGCTCTCAGCTAGGGAATTGGTGAACTCCAGGGTCATGGCAAAGTCCGGCACATTGTTGACCACATAGTTGCGGCCCGAGTTGAAGGGGTACATGAGCGGCAAAACCCGTGTGTCCGGCGAGACGGGGAGCGGCCCGACTGCGTAGTACGAATAATGGGATATGCCATTGCCCCCTCGAGACAGCACAGCCTTTGCCCATCGTTGCGGTTCGGTCCCATTTCCGCCGTTCCATAGGTACGGCAGAGTGTCCGTCTTGTTGGGTTGCAGATTCTCGATGGTGTAGATGAAGTTGTCCGAGGCATGCCTTGGCGTACTCGTGATATCTAGGTCGGCCCACTCCTTGGCTAAGAAGCCGTATACTTGGTCGGCTTCCTCGGGCCGGAGATCATCCCAGACGTTGACTTTGGGTGCTTGAAAGCTGTCGTGCCTTGTTGTCGGTGGCGGTGGCGGCGACTCAACATATTCGTTGTAGGCAATATCGTGCCTGCGTACTAGGTTCGTAGAAAGAAACAAGAAGACCAAGAAGAAAAGTGAAAATCCCAAGCCCACGAGGGACGCCATACGTACTGGCGGGAGGTTCTCCATGGCATCGAAGTTGGGTGAAGGGGTATGCTTGAGGGCATCAGTGGGACATGATCTGTGATTTCAGCAAGGTTAGTACGGTTTATGGCAAGTGCAAGCATGTAGACAACAGGGCATATATCGTAACCAGTGGGTGGGAACATACGCAAGCAAGTGCATCTTTGGTGACGCCAGCGAGCGTCGGGGTTCGTCTGTCAGACGCCAAGCGAGGTCTCCCCCTGTTCCAAGATTCCCCACCTCCTGATTACTCCCCGAGATCCTGTTGGGTGAATTTCACCGGTATCAACCAGTATCAACGCCTGCCCCGCGTCGCTCCCCGCATGCATCCAACCCCCTGACTGGCTGCCTGATTGGGAGAGTGGATCAATCGGCGACGACATTCGCATGTTCATTCGGCAGTTCACAGTCGCGAAATTACAAAATCTGGCGCGAGCCTATCAAGGTAGCCTAATAAGACGTGATGTCGGTCGGGAACGGGTGTCACGGTCAACTTCGTTGCGCTTGTGATTCTGGAGCAGTCGTACGCGGGAGTGATCCGAGAGTCCCTAAAAGCGATTTCGTCGAATTATTTGAGCAGACATTTGTTTGGCTTTGCTAGACTAAACCAGGACATACATATGGTTAGGTATGTTTCATAGACGATGACCTGAATTACCTGGCATCGTATGTTTACACTTGCACGTTCTTACAGATATCTTCATGCATCCAGAGGGAGAAAACCTTGTTCCGGGCACTCGGCCGTGGGCTACCGGATCGTGGGCTGTCGGGCCATGGGCATGGGTCTCGGGAGCCCCACGGCATGATAATGGGGGCCATACGGACGGCGCTTCCATGCTATGGTCGCGCGATGATTGTCTGACAGACTGATTTGGTGAAATGAATAATGATGATATTGCTGAATTCCAGTGAGGTCGGGTAACTGGGTTTCGATCCCTTTGAACGTTACTCTCCGTATTGCCGAGATATTAGCGAAGTGACGTTTATTTTCCGGTGCAATCACGGCTTTCGGTAACGAGCAGAGCATTGCTGTAGTTGCTGTAGTAAACGCTTTTCAGAAATGAGCAAAATCGAGTAGCACAGTTCGGATCTCCTTGATGCATTGCTGGTTACATCAATCTTGGAATGAGGGGTCACGGCAGAGATAACTTTGTTGGGTCCATGCACTGCACGTCTTTGCAGATTCTCGGAATGTCGTGTCGTACTCAGCAAACGAGAAGACCGAACGGGGATTGGCCCAAACCCAAATTCCATATGTACCACTAAGCCCGTGATCGTACCCAATTGAGTTCAACCACGAGCGACTAGACTTTGGCCTCGTTATTAAGCGTCGTGCTTAATCAAGGGACCACTGGGCCAGATGCATCAAAGAGGGGTAACAAGGCACGATGATGTCGCAATTGCATTCATCTCGCATTCGATTGCATCAAAATCTTCACTGTTTGTTCTTTCCCCCAGACGGGAAAACCAAAGCCAAACGTACTGTAGATAAGAGAAATCTGGGGAAAGGGTCGCTATCTTCCTACCTCAGGGTCCATGTACTTAAGCTCAGGTTGCTCTTGCACCAAAGCCGTTGGAAGCTTCCTCGGAAGGCAAGTTTGTCAGACCAGCATGACGTCCTGTCTACATTGAACCAAAACAAAACAAAACAAATTCGATCACAGCGTTGATCCAGTCACCCCAACATGCCGGATATCAACAGTGTCCATACTGTCAATCGCCCAGATGAGTGGAAGATTGAGCAAGGTCTGTCCGGGGCCGCGCTGCCGGTGCTGGACATGACTGGTCCTGATACCAAGCGACTGGCCCCGCAGACCTTTGGACCCCTGACGAAAGACGAGGGAGCTATCAAGGCCGTTGGCAACCGGGATGCTCTGTTCAAGAAGGAGCGAAAAGGATGGAAGGGGTAAGTGCTGATTACCACGTAACAATACTCGTCCACCACCTCGTTCTCATGATATTGGCAGTTTCGTCGAGTGGGAGAACTATCCGGAAAAGAAGGCAGCCGCCCACAAACTCTTGACCTCCCAGACGTTCCCACCTAATCCGGAATTTCAGCTGGGGCCCATTCCTGCCTCCAACCCAGTTCTCCCGGGCACGCACTGGAAAATGTGGCACCATGCCGTTGGTGGCGAACTCACCCAGGTCCCCGACGATTCTTGGGACACCGTCCTAAGAGAGAAGCATCCGGACATGCTGCATCTTCTTCAGTTCCCGTACAACGGCGAGCCTCCCAAGCGTCTTGTGACCGACAAGGTCATCACGCCCAACTCCTTGCACTTCGTCAGGAACCACGGAGGCATCCCCATCATCGACAAGGAGGACTATAGCTTCATGTTGGACGGATTGGTTCAAAACCCTCGCTCTTTCACGCTGGACGATCTGATGGACGAATCCAGGTTTCCCCGCGTCGAGAAGACGGTGACGATGCAGTGCTCTGGCACCCGGCGCATTGAGCAGATCACCAAATACGCCGGCCAAGGTGACGAGGTCCCCCAGGCTCCCTGGGCCGAAGGCGCGATTGGGACAGCACACTACGTCGGTGTCAGTCTGAAGAAGGTCATCAAAGCCTGTGGTGGTCTGGTCGACGGCGCAAAACACCTTGAGTTCTACGGCGCCGATACTTACTTCAAAGACGACGAGGCAATGAACTATCTGGTGAGCGTGCCCTGGTCCAAGGTCAAAGCTAACGAGGTTCTCTTGGCCTGGGAGATGAACGGGGAGACTCTTCCGAGAATCCATGGATATCCTCTTCGGATCGTTGTCCTCGGCTATATCGGAGCCCGCAGCGTCAAGTGGGTGTATCGCATCAAGGCCATCAAGGAGCCATCTCGTGCACCAGTTCAGAGCAAGGAATACCTATACTTTCCGCAGCAAGTCGGCAAACATAACCTCAAGATGACCGACGGCATTCAAATCCAAGAGATGCCGGTGAGCTCGGCCATCATGTCACCCTGGACCAAGCAAGTCGTCATCCATAACGGCAAGATCCGCTGCAAGGGCTGGGCGTACTCAGGCGGCGGGCGGTGGCCGGAGCGGGTAGAGTTGTCGATGGACGGCGGCTTCAACTGGTACACAATTCCGCTCGAGAACCTATCCCCGAAACGCAAGTGGACGTGGCGGACCTGGGAGTTTGACCTGCCGTGCGACGTTGAGGGCTGGATCGAGATCGTCTGCCGCTGCTGGGACAACGCGCTTAACACGCAGCCACCCGATGTGCGCACGGCGTGGAACTGGGGCTTGCACGTCACCAGCTCGTGCCACCGCGTCTCGGTGTACAGCGTCAACAAGACGCGGCCGGCGACGAAAGCCCGGCTCGAGGAATTCGAGAAGGCTGGGGTTCCCTTTGGACCCATCACGGTTCCTCTTCCCTTCCCCTCGCAGACTTGGGACGAGTATGAGAAGTTCTGGAGTCAGCATGATCCTCGTGATGCAGAGGATTGAGCAGCGTTGTGACGAGTCTCTCCGGCGAGGCGATTAGGGTGATGCTTGTTCGGTGGACTAATGAAAAGTTACGTTATCTTCTACTGCCCATCTCGATCGATCTATATCAACAGTTCTTTTGCACGATAGGGGCTCGTTTATGGCCTGTATCCTGCAACCTGTATCATCGAATATTGCTGGTTTTGTCATAACATAGTGCAGCTTCTTCAAAGGCGTCAAATACAACGTCTATTCCAGGTCAATCTTGTTACTCCCACCAACCACGCACGTTGGGGTTCAGATCAACATATTATTATTGGCATCATTAGCCTCAACAAGATAACAGTCGCATAGGCCTAGCAAGAGTAGCCGTATTTATCGGAGGCGGTGAATGATGATGGTGTGGCTTCCGAGAAGAACGTGTTGGCGAAACGAAAGTGGTTATGGCCGGGGATGATATCCTCTGTCATTGGCAGGGCTAGTATTGAGGCTGAGACACAAACGCATGTAACTCTGTGCTTACCGTCCATGGAACCCCCTATTTAATCGACTAGATGTGTGGCTGCAAGTCTAGTAGCCCCCCTGACGTTGGTTTTGGCTCGCGCCACACCCCAACCTTCTCTAGTTGCGGAGTCAACGGGCAATTGGGCCAGTACCATCTGCCATGTCTGTGCAGAGCTGAGCTCAGCTGCCAACCTGTCTGAAAAGCAAGCAATCTCCGCGAAATACGAACAACAGATATCGAGGGGAACTTCAATGGGCTTAAATGGTCACTTTTGAAGATGCAATTCCCAAACTCTAATTGGCGCCAAGATTGGCATGCAACGCCACACATGCCCAAAAACTTGGCACCAGATCTTGAGCGTTTGGGCTGAACCCACTAGCCTACCGGCCTGCTCTCGGGTGTCGGGGTTCCCGGGGAAAGGGCGAAAAGAGGAAGGGAGATGGATCCCCCGTCCCACCAAAACAGGGAAATGGCACGATAAGCGACCATCAATCTAGGCCATATTTTAGATCCAAGCCCGCTATTGATGCGCATGCAAAAGAGACCAAGAGAGCAGCAAGGAGGTTGGACAGACGCTGGGCGACTGGGGGGGGGATCCCAGGGATCCCAGGTTGCTAGCGCAATGTCAGCGTCCATAAGTCGAAGAAATTGAGGCCCACAATGGGTGGTGATAGGGATGATCAGACCACTAGGAGAACTCTAGTCACCCCTACCCGCCCAAAAGCTCGCAAGGGATGGATGGGCAGGAATTCTGCCACCGACGGGTGCCTCGTTTCTGGCCCCTCGGGGCCCAAACGGGGGAGAATGATGTGTTCTTTTCATTGACTCTTCTGTTCGGTCACTTTTATTCGGGACATTATTACGTCTTTGTTTGGACGCCACTCTTTCCGGTCTACCCGCGGCCCGAAACAGGCCAGTGCTCATCCCCGTTCAAGCAACAATAGTCAACAGATACCATGGGTGGGACGCCTTCCAAGCCCGGCGACCCGTCGCGCGGGCTCGAGGTCATCGGTGCGGGCTTCTCCCGGACCGGCACCGTGTCGATGCAGCTTGCCCTCGAGAAGATCCTCAACGGGCCCGTGATCCACGGTGGGACTCACATGATTTCCCGAGAAGATGGTACATAGTCTTTCTCTGTTCTCTCTCTACTTGGCTCGGCCCCGCTTTCTATCTGGACTTTATCTCTGCTCGACTCTACTAACGAACGATCCTTCTCTTGCGACATGATCAGCCTACCAAAGGAAGTGGATCGAGGCCTACGAGGCGCGCCGGCGCGGCGACAAGGAGCGCACCCTCAAGCTCCTCCGCGAGATCACGGCGGGGTACGTCGGCATCACGGACCTGCCGGGCATCAACTTCATCCCGGAGCTGCAGGAGCTGTACCCGGACGCTAAGGTCGTCCTGGTCACGCGCGACCCGGAGAAATGGTGGAAGAGCGTCGGCGCCATTACCAAGAGCACAAGCCTCTGGTACCTGCCCTACATCACGGCGCCCATGCCGGGCTGGCGCTGGATCCCCGCCATGATCGGCGAGTTTGCCCGGTCCACCAACGAACTGCTGGGCATGCGACCCGAGGAGAGGGATCCTGACAAAGGAGCACCCCGTAAGTTCCACCGACAACCACTACACTATACTTCTATCATAAGCTGTTTATCGCTGCCGTGAGCTTTCACGCTGGCATTGCAAACTAGTTTGCTAACTCCCTATTTCACAGATCTTATCCTTATTCACAACCAGCAGGTCCGAGACCAGGTCCCCAGCGACAAGTTCCTCGAGATGGAGCTCAAGGAAGGATGGGAGCCCCTGAGCAAGTTCCTGGGCCGGCCCGCACCGGACGAGCCCTTCCCCCGCGCCAACGACTCGGAGGCGGTGCAGCAGGTCGCGCAGGACGTGCTGACGAAGTGCGCATTGGCCTGGCTCGGCATCTTCTCGGGCGCGGGTGTGGGGCTCTACATGGGTCTCAGGCTCTGGAAGAGGTTGTGAGCAAAACACCATCCATGAGATGACTATTCGAAAACGATAGACGTTGGACCTATTAGGCAGAGTCCGTAGAAGCTTATGGTTAATATCGAAGGCCTGTATATTTTCTGGTTGACCATTATGCGCCTTTCGTATGTGCTAGGGAGAAACATTTTCCCCGAGTTGAGCTAAGGTTAGTTGGATTCGGGTAGGTTTCTGTGCACGCTACTTGATTGGTCAGAATCTCCACTCGTATGTACCATCGGGCGCGCCCTTCCGGTCTTTGGGCATAGGACTGTAAGCAAATGAGTAGATCCGTCGTATGAATCGTCATAGATGTAGAGTATATAATTACACTTTCTTGATGAAATCGGAATAATATCACCAACTAGTAAGCGTCACAGAATACACAACAACATATAACCACATATTTAGTTATTGCACTTTCAGTCTTTATTATACAAAAGGCTCGTTCCTACCCTACTTGCTCTGCCAGTACCAAGCCAAACTAAAACAAGGACGGAGACAACAGAGACTGGGTTTCCTCTCCCCGTCCAACTTCATATCATTCATCATGTCTGTCTCGAAAGCAACATCCATTCCGCAGACCTTCGCCTCCTTCACCGAACACTGGGAGCCGCGTCTTGTCGCTGCCGTCAACGACCACCACGTCAAGATCGCCAAGATCGACGGCGCTTTCATCTGGCACTCGCACCCGGACTCGGAGGAGCTGTTCTACCTGCTCGAGGGTGAGCTCACCATGGAGATCGAACATGAGGGGGGCGATAGAGCCGACGTGGTGATGCAGGTCGGCGATGTCTTTGTGGTGCCCAAGGGGACAAGGCACCGGCCCGTCGCGAAGAAGGCGCACATCATGATGGTGGAGAGGAGCGGGACGGTGAATACGGGAGACATGGCGGCGGAGTCGGATCGGACGCGTGTGCCTACGGATGCTAGGGCGTGATGGAGAAGGGGATATGAGCTACGGGTGGTAGTTAGGATCATCTGCTAGAGTAATCATCAGTCAAGCCAACGCCAATGAATAATAACCCCTTCGGGCCCTCGGACCGCCATCAAAATGCGGAGCTCGAAAGGTTTGTCTTCGCGACGAACAACACCCAAGCCCATTTCCAGCTCCCGCCATATTTCGAGCTCCTCTCCTGGGTTATGTAAGGTCGTGATTTACCCAAGATCCGACACAATAGGCCGAGGATCCACGACGGTTCGGACTCCGAAGGGTTTGATAGGAACCTGGTAGAAGATTAATCGCACGGCAGGAAATACGGGCACTGAGCGGTTGTGGTGTGCCTTGCAGTTTGTCCAGTTCAGGTCGATCTGGATGCGCACCTCAACACTCTCGAGATTGACGACTCACAGGCTTTCCAGTCGGGCCAGCGCCAGGGCAAAGGCCTTCCTCATCGAATCCATTCATGATGTGACCCGTATACGCATACATCAACTGGCTGTCGAGCGCAGCATGGAGGACACCGATGGGTCTCTTTCTGCTACTCCTACCATCATCATTCGGGTAGGAGGAAGAGTCCTCCCATCCCACGAGTCGGGAGAAGAAATCGTATAAGAGATCCAGTTTAGGATGTTCCTGTGTGATGTATAGGACGTCGTGCTCTGGATTGAAGTAAAGAGGGACCCGGTCGCCATCGAGATCGCTGCATCAGGGGATTCGCAGGCGGAAGAACTCGAGCGCGACGCGCCGGGCCTCCTGATCCACCCGCAAAAGCTTACTGTGGCGGTATCGCCGCTGCGTGGTCACCAGGTACGGGGGATGCCGGCAACTCCTAGGGGCCGGATCCTGGGGACTTTGGTGGGCGGGCTTGATGGTGATGAGCCGCTGCCGCTGCAGGGAGAGGTTCCAGATGATTCTGCAGAGCTCAGTTGGGAGCTTAGCGAAAGAGTGGAAAGTTAAGCTCGGCGATACCGGGATGGTGGTTGAAGTTTCTGGATGATGGGGTAAGAAACTGTGCGTGCGGCCTTCTCAAACCCGTATGCAGGCAAGTCAATCAATGTAGATGTTGATTTTCTTCACGCCGGGAGATGATGAAGTGTGAAATCAACTGGTGGCGACAAAGGCGGGTAAGTAGGCAGGCACATATTTATGTGTTGACAGGAAAGAGCCATTGATCTTAAGCAGAAAAAGGATCAACACCTGAGCACTTACCTATTGGCCGCCATCAGACGATACAGCAAGGCGTCTCTGTGCTGTAAACCCTTACGCCATCTTGATTTCTCCGGGGGTATCAGCAGCCGTACGTGTGCATCTATATCTCAACATTACGTGTTCAATTGCTTGCGGCGAGTCCAAGCATCATTCTGTTGATTCATTATCGAACATAGTATATTCAGGTAGGTAGCAAGGTTGATCCCGACATGCCCTTGTGGTTGCCTTGGAGAAGGTCAGTTACTGCTAAACCAAATACGATATTTTTGATTTCGTAGAGAATACTCAATCTCCTTCGCGCTGAGCCTCTTCCTCCTTGAAATGCTGAATCACCCCCTTGTAGTACTCAATGTCGCTACCCCGGCACAGCAGCTCCGCGTCCAGCCCCTGTCGCTCCTCACGGAGCCTGTCCAGCTCGCGCTCGAGTTGCTGGTTCCGGTCATGATGCAGTTGAATAACGTCGAAGCACCCTTTGTTTATATCGACGTGACCCAGGACGGGTGATTCGAAGCTCAGCACAGCATTTGGTGCGTTGGGGCGGAGTACCTCCTGAGGAAGAGCTGGTGCAGTGGGTATCCCTGAAAGGAAGACGTGGCGGTCGGTGCGCTCGCTCGTTGCTGTGGCGGGCCGCAGGATGGAGTTGAAGTGCTCTAGGCAGATGCAACCCTCGTCAGCGCTTTGTTCTGGGCCGAGCTGCTGTTGCTCTCCCTGACAAGTGGAGGAGGATCGGGACGATGAAATGTCGGAATAGGTGGCGTCGGTAGCGATCTCATTGGCGACGTCGCCTCCTTCGCGTGAAACATCGTTGAGACTTGATTGGCTCTCATCTTGTGAGCCACTTGAGGGTTGAACATCGAGGCTTGACGAATTGCTAAGGGCTACGTCTTGAGACATGTCTACAATAGAAATGGGCTCTTTCGGACCTCGGACGAATGTGTTGGTGTAATGGGAAAAGACAGATGTATAGTCAGATGTTGACCGTATAGTTGTAGAGGAATCATACATGCAACCAGACGCCGAGCTATGAGACGATGGCGGCTTTTATAGGAATTTTGGATCTATAGGTTTGATGGGTTGCCCTGGCTGCTTAGACGTGGTATCCTTTCCTCCTCAACAACGAGAATTGCCGGGGATTCAGGTTCCTTGAGCTGTACAGAGCTGTACAGAGTGTTTGGCTATGATTGCAAAGGTATATTTGAACGAGTTCAGCAGATTCTGCCAAGCACAAAAGAAGAGGAGGATAACACAAGATGCTCAAGTTGCGAGTAGAACGCGGGATACCAACGGTCTCATCATGTTGAGCAAGTGGGAACACCTGAGGCTGTTAGCAACTTGGTACAAAGCCGTTTGCTACTGGAAAACGGGGAAGAGATGAGGAAAATGAAGCCACTGGAGGATAGAAGAGAGCGTTGTCGACTGATAACAAAGAAGGCACATGTTGGTAGAGGCAACCGTTAGCAAATCCCTTTGTGTAATGGGTGCAAGGTCCAGTGAATTTAGGTACATACTCTTCAAGCATCACTTACAATGTGCTAGAGTTGGCCTAATGAAGTATTATCTAGCTGTAGGGGTACTGCCTCAACGGGGTAGATCCCATGAGCCCATTGTTCCATTCCTGAACCTAGGTTATGTAGACAATGGACCTTTCACATGAAAGAATGGGCTAGCATCACAAATACTTCACCTTGGCATTTTGACCCTGTAGGATTTCAAGTTTGGTACTGACTAGGGAAATGAATCGGAGATTGTCAGGATAATATGATAGCTCCTTTTTTTGAAAGCTCATGTACTTTAGTCGTACAGAGTCAAGCACCCAATTGTGAACACGCCAACTGGATTTCACACTGAATTCACTCAACGGCAGAGACTTGTCAAGAACATGATGTGTGGTTAATGATGCTGAATTAACAAGTAAAACCAAGACTCCTTGGTCTTCAGTCTGATCACTGAGCCAGTGAATAAGTGTTAACGAGTTCCTCAAATTCCAAACCAAAGCTATGTCTCAAAGTCTTCTAAGCTTCAACGAGAGAAAGGGGTCCAATAAAGGCCCGTGCTCAATCCTTAAGAACTTTTCATACCCTTTGTCCAAGTTTGCTGGTCATATCCCATCCACCATTTAGGCCTCGTCGAAGTTGATCTCATCCTCGTTCTCCAGTTCAGCCTTGATGACGGCATCCTCAGCAGTGGCAGTTTTGACCTTCTTAGAGGGTGTCTCAAGGTCGTCAAGATCGTCATCGTCACCGTCGGCATAGGCAGGAGTCATGGTCTTAGCCTTGCGCTTCTTACCTCCAGTGCTGCCACCGGTGTTCTTCTTCGCGGAGCCCTTGGTAGAACCCTTGGCCTTGGGAGTAGAGGCGTTAGTAGCAGGGCCGTCATTATCGTTGTCACCATTATCACCGTCAGCGTCGTCGGTGCCCTTGGCGCAAGCCTCGGCCTGGGCAATGAGCTTCTTTTTGACTGGACCCCAGCACGCAGCGGTGGATCTGGCATTGGCGAAGCCAGCAGCCTTGGTGAACTTCTTCATGTCAATCTGTTGTGTTCGGAAAAGAAAAATCACTCGTTAGCCAAAAGTGAGTTCCGCAAATGAAATCTTATAGCTTTGGATTTGGGCAGCAGAAGCCATGATGGAGCAGATAGGCGATGTAATGCACGAGCGAAGACCATTGAACTTACCTTGGGTTCTGTCTCGAAGCAACCCCAGACGAGAGCAGCGAGCTCCTGCTCACGGGTGGTCAAGGACATCTTGCTCTGATTGGCCATGATGATGATGATGAGAACAAAGTTGATGTGGTATGTGGATGGGTGGCTAACAGTTGGTGGTGGTGGACGAGAAATGTCAAAGAAGACGTTTGATGCTGCGGTTGTAGCAGTGGTGGATGGAAGGAAGAGGTGGTTGCCGATGAGGCGAAAGTGACCTGGGTGTGCTAATGGTAGATGAGAGAAGTAAAAGCGGAAGTTGAAAGAGACGGTGCGTATTGTGGGTCGAATGGTGATAGACAGAGTGGAGAGGTCGCGGTCGTCAAGGTGACAGTAACCAGGATGGATGAAGGGTGAAGATGTGAGGTGGAGAACAAAGTGAGATGTAGAGAAGGAAGTGAAGCAGAAAGGCCGGTGGAAGGAAAGGTAGGGTTAGTGGTTTATTTTATTATCACGGGGCCCTGCACTTTCCACTCTATGCGCCGGTGTGGTCGGCGATGCTGATGCTTTGCCCCAGTTCGTGAGGGTAGAGACGGGCTGGTGCTGTTGACGACCCGATGAATTCACACTGGAGACTGCGAGCACCAACTTGATGTGATATTGTATCCAGTTACCAACTCATCCATCATCAAATATATCAGATAGTTCCATGTTCAGCGTCCCATTTCCTTCAGTTCAGTATAAGTCTTGTCAATCCCCCGAAAGGGGCCACCAATGGATGACCTACAGGTACCCTGAGGCATGTACTGATGGGATAGCTATGATAATAGCGCCCTAACTTACTAATAGCAGCCAAAAGTGTGTTTATCAGTCGCATCTGGGTTACTTGTATGGTTCCGCGTTACATGGTTTCCCCGACAGCCCTCATCGAGGCCTTTCTTTGTTTCGAGGATTCAATGAAGCCGCCACCGGCTATATCTACATTTCATCTCAACAGACCTCTCCCTTTCACCTGTAACATTTGAGCGCAATTCGCTTGGTGAAGCATGCTTTGAATATATGTTGTATATTGGGTATCATTATATATCGTTCCCCCTTTATTTCGCCGAATTTATGCAACAATTACAACGGGAGCTCATCCCGTTTCCTCATGGACACGTCGCCCCTGGTATATATGTACGTATGCCAAATCTATAATAACGAAGAAAATAAAACCCAAAACATCAAGATCTTCTTGCAAATACGCCTCGCTCGCTCGTCATGAGTATATATATAGACAGAACGAAAATGGGCGAGAGATGTAACACCTCTATCTAGCCAGCCAGATCGACAGACAGACGGGAATCAAACGACTTTGGAGCTCAGTTCCCCGGGCGCAGGCTGTCCACATAAGCCTGGTGCTCCATGGCCAGTTTGACGGGGTCGTTGGTCTCAAACATGTAGTCGAACGGCATGTCATCGGTGAGGCGGCCGGCAACCTGGTCACCGACACCGTGGGAGCTCTTGCCGCCCACGTGCTGGATGAGGACGGGGGTGACGGCCCAGCGGAGCGAGTCGCGGGCGTTGGCCCAGTCCTCCAAAAACGTGTCGACGGCGGCGTGGTCGTCGGTCGTGTTGGCGTACATCGGGAGCAAGTGATCAACGACCTGCTGCTGGGGGAAGACAAGCCCCTGCCCGCAGCATCCGTACTTCTGCATCAGGTGCACGCCCGGCCTCTTAGGCAGCATGCATGACCGTCCGGACGCGAAGAAGAGCCCAATTAGCATAGGCGTGCAAACGCCCGCTACGAGCAGGATGAACAGGACAGGTACCGCCCGGCGCACGGCCTGGAAGCGCCACCGGATGAAAGCCAGGACGGCCAGCTCGGTCACGACAAACATCAGGCTACCTCCGAAATACGAGAGCCACTCTTCGCTATTCCAGCCCAGGAGTCGGCCGTCGTAGAAGATACGGAGGTACAGGACTATTGTGGCGGATTCAAAGTCAGCAAAAAAGCTCAGATTCTAGGAATGGAGGTCGGTCTGGAATGTGGATGTTATGCTTAAGTGCATCAGTGGGTTAAACTCACAGCTGTCACGCCCCATTTCCTCCGTTCTCCGCGCCGCGCTTCTCACGGCGTCCAGGGTGCGATGATACCACCCATCCACGGCAATTACGTCGTCTTCGAGCGTCATGGTGTAGCGCGGGTTGACCTTGGCGCACTCGCCCAGCAGGACGGAGAAGTCGATCTTCTGCTTGCGGGCGTGGGCGGGGTAGTCGTTGGCGATCTCGAGGCGGCGGATTAGCGCCAGCGTCTCGTTGTCCTGACTGTACGTGGGAAGCGCATCGGCCATGTTGCGCAGCCAGGGCTTGCCGTAGTCCTCGTGCACCGACTGGTTGCTGTGCGCTAGGAACACAACGACGTAGACGCGCCGTCGCTCTGCCGCATCCAGCCCTTCGAGGACCGACCCTAGCGTTTCCTGCAGGTACGAGAAGCCGTGGCGATCCACGGACCCAATTCCAATACAGACATCAGGCTGCAACGTCTCCTGCTGGCCTATTCCCCCGTCATCGCCGCCGGTGCCTTTGCCATTTTCATTATTATTATTATTGAGGCTCGATTCGGGGGCCCATTTAATCGGTACGTGGACGGCGGCCTGCTCAGCGAACTTTTTGGCTTGAGTCTTACGGAAAGCCGAATAGGATAGCACGCGGGCGTGTTCGGGTCGAAAGAATGCGGACGACGGATCGCGAAAGCATTTCTCGCGCAGGTAGACGAGGAGCAAAACGTAAAGGAGTAGGAAGCCAAGAAAGAACGAGAGGACGCCGCGGTTCTGAACGGGGTTCTTGGACAGCAGTTGGAGCCGCGAAAGCAGCATATCTGCTGTTTGCTGGTTTTCCCTTCCTTTTCCGGATCGAGTCGAGGGTCGAGATCAGATCGAGTCAAGTCGTGGGCGGGCGGGAAGTGGCAGCGACGCCAAACGAGCCGATCCCTTCTTACCGCAGCGAGGATCCCTGGGAAAAAAGCTGGGTCGGTTCCTGTCTCTTTGTCGGGTTGGTGGGGTCGGATGAGTATTAGGTGGAAGATAGCAGCAATATTTCGGTAGGTATTAGGTTTAGTAGAAGCTTATCGCGCGAGGTTCTCTCGTCTGATGGTACGAAGCATATTCAAGAAAGAGGAAAAAGCGAGGATTGAAAACTAGCAAGATGCAAAGGTCTAGGAGGGCATACTATCGAATCGCGAGGTAGGATTAAGGTAGGTAATCCCGATGGAGGTCCATTGTGCCAAGCGGATAATGCCATGGACCGTTATGGGCTTCTTGTCACGCTTGTCACCTCAGCCCGCGGTGCCCGCTTCTTTGTGGCCTGCCAAGGAGAGAAGCAGAATCCTCTTTTTCGCGAGGGAGTTTTTTCTTAGCTGCTTAGCACTGCTTAGCCCCCGCTGTTGCAGCAATGCCTAAGACCGCACAGAGGGGCCCTAAGAACCACCTGAGCCTCAGGCCGCCAATGACAGGCCGCCCAGCGTGCCGGGAAGCCGCTGCGCATGCGCTTGGCCCCTAGGCCTCATTAAACATTGCTAAACTTACGCTGCACTGGCCATCTCCAAATCATGGCCTGCTTCCTTTCCGTTCCCCTTTCCGGCTGGATGTCAATCCTCCATTCCATCATCCACGAGAATCTCTCCTCCCTGGTAAATGAAACCCGATGAGAGGCTAATGCACTCCTCACTTCATCGGAATCCTTCAGGAAGATGGAGATGGAGCCCCTAAGTGTGTGGGCTTGCACAAGATGGGCTCCATCGACTCCGCTCGGGTCGATTGCCGGCTGATAGAAGCACAGCGGCTCCAATTCTGCGAGACTTCTCTGATCTTATCCTGCCAAGGAAGCTTTTCCTTCCCAACAAAGTTTCGTCTCTTGTCCATCTGTCAAACATGCGCAACTGGTGCCGTCCTGTATCGGATCTGAACTTTGTTTTGTCGCGTAGATGGACCTAAAATCTAACAAGTGTGTGTGTGTGTGTGTCTTCATTTGCTTGCTGTACTTGCTTGAATGGGGATGCCCCTCGCAATCAGCAAGAGATGCGGGATCTAAAGTCGGAGCAGTTCGAATCCCAGGCAAACATGCTGCCCCATGCTGCGTGCTATGTACATGTAGATATCCATATGCCGCGCGACATGCCACACGATCAAGGTGTGGCAGTCCGGTTGGCGTACACTGCCATGTGCCGTTACCCCGTCTGTGTGCTGTGTCCGTGTCGCATGCCACCCGCTAAAGTGAGCAACTGTAACACCCAGCTGCCACCAAGTTCCAGCCACATAGCCATGGTCTGACGCCTAGCTTTCAGGAACACAGCTGCGGTTCGATATCCGCGCAATTCTTTCTTGGTTCAATTCCTTTTTGGGCGGCGCACGACGACATTCCTGGTGACTTCATCTCAGCCCTTACCGAAAAGCCACGGTTTGTTGTCTCACAAGCCCACTAGTTATCAATCGCCCATTGCGCGGCCCCGCGAGCATGTAACGCCACAGTATCGAAGAGAGGGACTTCAACATCCTCAGGCTTGAGAACAAACTGCAACTCCGTGCAACCTAAGATGATGCCCTGGGCGCCGCGGCTCACAAGTTCTTTGACAGTATCCATGTATAAAGTCTTGCACGAGTCCGTGACGATCTTGTGTGGTAGCTCCTGGAAGATAAGATCGTCCATCTTCTGACGGACCTCCTCGTCCGGCAACAAGACCTCGAGACCGAACTTCTTCTCGAGCCGACCGCGGATGAAATCGCCCTCCATGGTGACCTTGGTGCCCAGCAGCGCGACCTTGGTCAGCCCCGCTTTCTGTATCGCTGCGGCCGAAAAGTCGATGATATGCAAGAGCGGTAAGCCCGAGGCCCGTTCGATGTCCTCGGCCCACATGTGGTTCGTGTTGACGCAGAGCACAATGGCGGCGGCGCCGCCCCGCTGCAGCCCGACCGCCGCGTCGCAGAGCTGGTCGCGTACGGCGTCCCGGTTGCCTGCCTGCCAGGGCGTGATGATGTCGGAGTAGTTGAACGAGTGCAGCAGGATCTTGGCCGAGTTCTTGCCGCCCAGCTTCTCCTGCACATGGTCGTTGATCGTCGTGTAGTATGTCGCGGTGGCGTGGTAGGTCATCCCACCTAACAGCCCGAGGGTGCGCATCTTGAGTCAGGTGTTACGGTAAGGTCCCAAATGAAATGACTGGTTGCTTCCTGCTTCCAGTGAGTATTGATACAGCGCTTCTTAT
This sequence comes from Apiospora arundinis, assembly GCA_039105305.1. Lineage (NCBI taxonomy): Eukaryota > Fungi > Ascomycota > Sordariomycetes > Amphisphaeriales > Apiosporaceae > Apiospora > Apiospora arundinis. Next base: position 974,160 of record JAPCWZ010000002.1, on the reverse strand, counting down.
ATATGAACCTCACTCCCGTCCGTTATCTCATAAGAAGCCAAAGATGGTGCACATTGTCAGTAGGACGGACATGCGCTCATCTAGAGACTCTTATACAGTTCCTCCCCAGCGTGGGCCCCATCGTGGGGGCCGGAGAATAGATAGTCGGCACGCCTTTTGATTAACAAGCAGCGTAGATCAACGTGGTCACTTCCGGTCCCACCTTGATGTCCGTTTCGTATCGCTGCCTCTTTTTCGTCCATGGCGCTCCGGTCCGGCCCAGTCTCCCCACGCACTAGCGGCGGCGCAGTTGATCAATTCAGACCCAGTTTCAATTATCGTTGGTCATTTGTCGGTGTCCATATCTGCATCCCTGCTGCGATGGAATTGCTCAACGGGTCCCCCTTTCTTAGATATGCTCCCAATCAGCACGTCGACCGCCAGGATATCTTAGCCTCAGCAGAGCCGCAATCGTGAGCTGTCAAAGCCCATCGCATTCAGATAGCAATTGGCTATTCAATTCGGTAGTCCAACGTCTGTATTCACTACCTACTTGTCCCATTTCAGGTTCCTAATGTGCTAGCGATTCCATTTCGGCAAAGACTGAAATCAGTAGATGGCAAATCCGGTAGCAATCAAATGACACGCAATTCAAGGGGTACATGAACACAACAATTGCAATGATCCGACCTTGCAATAGCAAAGCTGATAAGAGAACAAAAACGAGGGCTTAATAAGTATGGTTGATGGCCTGGTGATAGGCAAATTAAGCCTAATCCATGTTGAACCAAAGGAGTCATATTTGGGGGAAGTCGCTCGCAGGTACATCAGAGGTAAGTTGCAGTGATCAGGTCGCACGATTCCAAATACGACAGCAACATGGTGACAAGAGGAACATGTCAGTCTCAATATAATTGTCTGCCTTGCTGATACTAATCATGTGATTGATTGGACAGGACCCCTAATCAATGCATACCACATGAGGCTCCTTTGCATTGATCATTGACACCAAGGTAAGCTGCATACAATGAGCTAAACGCCAAGATACGCATCTGGGCATGAACCTATGCGTCTCTTAGTCAAAACTACAGACTGACATTATTTCTAGGCGTCAAAGCTACATGCATTTAATTGTTGGGGATTGTAGGTTACATATTCTAGTCAACCGTGGGTGCGTCTTCCCATTTGCCGACCTGCAGGACCAAAAGCTCCGGTGACAAGACGATGTTGATATCACTGCCCCACCTTACCGAGGATGATCGATGTCGAATGTGCGACAGCGACATCGTGAATTGCCTAGATCGCTGATTCTTTGAAAGTCATTTAGTCATGCTAGGTCTTTCTACTCCCCAAAGGCTTCTCGATTGCAGCCTTATGATGTAATATCCCACACCGAACATCGCCTGGGTGCCTGATGGCGGCGACGTCTTGATGTCATAGGCAAGACCCTCACTGGGAGCTTTCGCCAACTCATCATTCCTATAATAGTAGCCATAGTAACTGCTTCCTCGAAACCTTGCATTCTAACTCATTTCCCATCATTTCAGTCTTATCTGTCCGTTCAACCAACACCTATTCATTACTACTCACCGTACCCAGTACCAATCACCCAACGTCAAGATCAACCCCTCGAAAGGCATTTATCAACTTGGCAAGACAAAGCACAAATCTACACACATTACAATGTCCGTCAACCGCAACACCGAGTCCGTAGCAGCCAAGCACGAGGAATTCAGCTCCCGTGTGCCGCCCTCCGAGCCCCTGACCACCAAAGGCCACAAGCCCGGCGTTCTAGTTGGCAACGACGCCAAGCCCGAGTTCCACGCCGAGGCGCTTGCGGCGGGCACCGCACCCCGCGAAGAGACATACCAACCACGACCCGCCGAAGGCAACGCTAGCCGTTCCTCAGGCTACACCCCCGACGTCGCATCGACGCTGACGGGGGCCACCTCGCAGGACGTCCACCAGGGCTATGGCAAGCCCATGCAGGGGCAGGAGAACGTAGAGATCCGCAAAGAAGGTGGGCATACTAGCAAGCACGTCGGCTCGGGCCTCGCGGGTGTCGGCGCTGCGGACGCGGACTACGACAGCGTGCGGGATAAGGGCGCGGACCTGCCTGGGGGAGTCGAGAAGGGTATGCGCGGCAAGGGTAGCGATGCTTATCCTCATGCCGAAGAGAGGTTACCTGAGTCAGCTGAGACTATCGGTTCCGAAAGACCTTAAGGCAGGACTAGAATCAGAGGGTTCAATGAATATTGGGGATCTGGGAGAGGAGGAAAGTGGGTAGGTGATGATAATAATGGGATGACGTGGTCTACTATTAGAGACAAAGCTGTTTGTGTAACAACATCATGTTGAGACCGATAATAATTGTCTTTCCGGCAAATTTCTTGTGCTAATCCTGACTCTAAACGTCCGCTTGATAATTTCGTCTATTGTACAATGACGGACTGGATATTAATGGTGGTCTTAACCAAAGGTAGTTTATCCCAAATTTGCTGTTACACCGGCCTGGGTGAATTACTGCAGTGGCCTCATTGCTAAGATCTCGTACCTCTTTCGGTATCTTCACATCGTGCCTGAACTACTTCCGCTGTATGGTGTGCTTTATTTATTCAAATAACGTCTTTAATCTATGTATTTTACTTTCCACGAGGCAGTCATGGCGCTGGATAAACACATCCCTTTTTCTTTCAGCGGTGATAGAAGATATTCTTGAAGGATGGGCTGAGAAAGATGGCAAAGACAGCATTACTTCTATAGAGAGATTGCAAAGAACTCTTCGTCATGTGTTTGGATCACGGTCACGATGGTCAGACAGGTATTTATAATCATACAGTGTATTCGTACAGGGTATCAAGGAGTGCAGGAAACAGCACAAGGACAGTCCCAAAACAGTCCTCCAACAGGGTATAAACTGCTTCTAGAATAAAAGAAACAACGACGCCAGAAACAAGAAGACCAGAAAAACCCAGGCAACCAACCAACCAGGCAACCAAACCAATCAGTCAGCCAGGCAGCCAACAACTACTCTTGGTCGCCCCGAGGAGCGGCACCAGCAGAGCCAGCAGGAGGGGACTGTCCCTGCTGGCGGCGAGCGTAATGGTCGGCCATGTAGGCCTCAACCTCGACCTGGTAGGCCGCAACGTCGGCCCGGAAGAGGCGTCCATCCGCCTCTTTCTCATCCTCCAGGACGTCAATGCGCTTCAGCGCGTCCTTGTATGCCTTTTCCAAGGCGGTGACCTCCATGTTGAGGTCCTCCGCGCGCATCTCCAGGTGCTCGTTCTCACCATCCAGACGCCGAGTTTCGGCTCCGAGGCGACGGTTGCTCTCCTCGAGAGCTCGATTGTCGACCAGTCGCTGTCTGCCCAGCTCCTGGCTCTCCTGCAGCTGCCTAGACAACTGCTGATTGGATTCCTGGAGAGCCTTTCCGTCCTCCTCCCGATGACGTGCCAGAATCTTGGCAGCGTCGGCCTCGTGGCGGCGGCGCTCGTTCTCCTGGCGAAGGGCGGGGTTCTCGCTGGCCAGGCGGTCCCGCTCGTCCTTGATGGTGGTGAGGCCGCGGGCCCATTGCTCCTGGGCTCTCTTGAACCCTGCGATCTCAGCCTGTAAAGCCGCGATCGTCTGCTGATCCTTGCGGTGCTGGTCGGCGGCAGCTTCCTCGGCGGCGCGACGCAGCTCATTGGCACCAGCCTGCTCGTCCGTGAAGGTATGGACGCTGCCATCGCTGACTGAGGTTGCCGGGAGGGGGGCAGGGGGTTCGGACATGGCAACATCGTCCTTGTCCTCTTCGGACGGAACCTCGGCGACATCTTTGTCACCGTCTTCGTCGGCTTTGTCGAGGACAGGGGACAGGGAAGAAGTAGGAGAAGAAACGGCCTCTGCAGTGTCGGCAGCAGATGTCTTAGTCGACGATTGGGCAGCCGTCTCAGCGTTGGCGGCCTTCTCAGCCTCGGCGGCCTTCTTAGCATTGTACTGCTCAATGAAAGTGGTCACGCTGTGCTTCTTAGGGTCAATCTTGCGGAAAGTGGCCCGGTCAACGCCCGACTCCATGGCCCTCATCGGTGGCATTGGCTGGCTAAGATCTGGAGGCAGACTGTCAGCGTTTATTCGGATTTCGCACGTGGGGTATGACTTACTAATCCCTTTCAAGACACCAAAGTGTCTGTTTCGAGGACTAGGCTGACCGCGGATTGCAGAGGGCAGCTCCTGTTTCATGAGATCGTGAAATCTGGTTTCGATAACCATCTTGGTTTCGGCATCATAATGGTTCTTGGCCTGAGGTTGATCGCGGCGAGGATCCAGGATTTGTGAGTTCGAACCACGTTCCAGGCGCCATCGGATCTCCTCGTCGACAAGGACGTGTAGAAGCTGTCGAGAGTGGTACTGGTTGTTCTGGCGATGGAACGCCAGGCGGGCCGCGGAATAGTGGTCAATGATGCGGGCTACCGCGTTGGCTCCTTCGGTTCCCTCAAAACCCAGAACAGCCGCAACATCCTCGCAAACGGAGTGGTACTGCACACGATGCTGCTGGGTGCGATGGAGGGCCTGGAAGATGACAATAAGGTTGGATTGCATATTGCCGATGCGCCAGCCGCTGACGTCGGGGCGTTTGGCCCAGAGAATTTGGTACTCAATTGTATCTCGGTCGACCTCCAATCGCTCACCAATGAAGAATTTGGGCAGTGTGATGTACATCTTCGCAACACGGATGAGGTTTGTAGTGACGTGTGAAGCGGAATCGGATGCGGCAGATGCAGAAAAGAAGAAATCGAATTCGTCTGGGTCGAGGCCAGAAAAATACGATGAGTTATGGTGAGAGAAATGATCGTCAAGCCAATTTTGTTTCACTTGATCAATGTTGTGTTGTGTTCCAGGGTGGGAGAGAATTTAAGTGGTAGGAGTTGCTTAAAACAAGACGTGGGAACGCGTTGTACTGGAGAGCTGGAAGTTCCTAATTCAGCTGCACTTTTCCTTTGGACTTTGCAGCTTGGGAAAATCAAGTCCATCGATAGTACTTCTTTTTTTGGTGTTATGTGACTGCCACTGCCACACCACCTACAGTGAGTTGAAGTGCTATAAGCATGCATGCAGAGTGGGGCTGACTATGCAATGGGGGGGTTAGCCAATCAGGAGGGGCTTTGTGGTGAAGCTGAGGGAGCTGAGGGAGCTTATTACACAGTTAGGTAGGGTCATGTATCTAAATTACCGACGTTTTCTTCAACAAATAAGGGTGGTACAATTGGCTTAACGCGTTGGTCAAGTCGCCGGTCTGGAGGTTTGGAATCCCGTAGGTCACAGATTCGATTCGTTCGTGTCGCAGATCCGGTAGGAGAGACGTGTCTCTGAGACTCACCTACCTTCTCAAGCCACGTGAAGGTAGAAGATCCCTTGGCATCAAGCTTACATGCAGAGCATTCAACATGCAAAACATGAAGGCCTCTGGTGCCCTTTTTTTGTTTCTTTTTCTTTTTATTTCTACTTGGAAATCTCAACCATCGGCCAAACCATTGCCTGGCTACATGAGCAGTGAGCTGCCTGCGAGCCAAGAATTCTGTATCGCACATTTAGCAATCAATGCACTTCGGCCATCAGTCCGTTCCGGGGGAAGAAAAGGGGGAGGGGCGTAAAGGACGGACATAACAACGTCAGCCGTCATTAGATTTGGTAGAGTTTGGCAAGGCCGTGAGTCTACCATGTTCCAATTTTGTGTTCGTGATCCGCGAGCCATGGTATTTTTGAGTCGCTTCCAAGGATCTCCAACCCATCATTGGAGCGAATGGGAGGGCACTTGGATACCACTCTATTGCACCGTTGGATTTACATTGCTGAGACGTGTACTCAAATCCAAGCATCGATTTCAAATGATATGATGGGCTGATTAAAGCAATTAGATGGAGTCAGTACGTGATGTGATTGTGAACGATGTTGTTGAACTCTTATGCTAGAACTGGCACATATGAGCTTGGGTCATTCTTTTTAGATCTGCATAGCAGACCTGTTAAGCCTTCGAGGATTTACAGATATTGATCGTTCTGGGAAATGTCACTACATCTCCACAAAGTATGTATTGACGTTATTCAACTGTCCATGCTTGATGGCATAATCTTCCTCTCTGTATAGATAAGTTCGCTCTTATAATATTGAAGATATTGACCTTAGGCGCTTTGTGGTGAAGCTGAGGAAGCTGGGGCAGCTTATCACACCGAGGGGTAGTGGGGGTAGCTTATTGGGTACAGAGGTAGGTAGGGTCATGTATCTGAATTAACGACGTTTCTTTCAACAAATAAGGGTGGTCAATTGGCTTAACGGTCAATTCGCCGGTCTGGAGCTCGCGGGATCCTGGAGGGCATAGATTCGAGTCGTTCGTTTCGCAGTCGCTTAGGGTGATGGCCTCTGAGTACTCACTTACCTTCCACGCTACGTGGAGGTAGATAAGGCCGTTGGTATCAAGCTTACATGTAGAGCATTCAACATGCAAAACATGGACAACATGCAGTGCATGGCTTCTGTTACACTATCTTTTTGTCTTTTCTTTCCTCTTGGCCATATCTCTGTGTTTTCTATTGGTGATTATTTACACAAAGGTTTGGCATGATATTTTTCTTTCACCGTGTTGGAATTTAGGCATAGCATGGGTGGGATAGATATGGATATCCCAACCCATGGGACCAGTACGGGCCCGGCTATATCAGCGGCGCTGTCGCCATCACCTTCAATAGTCCACTAAACATCATCAAGGCTCGCCTGCCGGCCAATGGGTCTATCTTTCGAGACCAGAAATCGCTAGCTTGCCAACGTCAATCTCATTCTAGCAGGCAGAATATCGAGATATCAATGCCATTCAGCTTCATACCTATAAAGTTCCTGTATAGACATGCGTTCTTGGGCGTCATCTTCAGGTTTTGGTGTTAATAGGTCACCTATAAGAACATTTATTCGAGCGCCAGACCCAATAAGTTTCATTCTCATACATCCCACCTATATCTGTAAAGTTTGCTGAGCTCAAGTGTTTCTTTTCTCTCAAACCCGCATGGTGACCTCATTGGACCTTCAAGGGTCTACTTGCCTTAACCCTTCTATGTCCTATTACCTCATCATTGCCAATCCGCATTCGTGTTATTACATGATTTATACATGTCAGTGTAATGCCAGCTCCTGTTTGTGTAAACTCGCTCTCGAAATTCCTATGAGTGTTGGCTCTTGCCGTGTCTTCTGTTCTTTGAATTACTCGTTCCCGATAACTAGCCTGATGTAGAACACCTATGTGTATTCAACTGTAATGTTTGAATAGCTGTAGCAAGACACATTAGGTCAATTGCACTTAAGATATGTATATGGCAGAGTGAATGATATTGCCTTCTGGCGTACTGGATCAGAATTGACATTTCACTGGTTGTACTGATGTGAGCGTCGAGACAAAAGGAGAGGAACATCTTTATCCAATCATCTAGATGGGCTACTGTAACGATTTTGCACAAACTCTTGAACCAGTGTACCTGCAAAAACACAAAAACGAAGACATGTGGCAAGAGTGGGATTCGAACCCACCCCATTTTCCTGTTTACTATGCACCCACCGCCCTGTAGCACCCTCTTGAGCTCAAACCCTGAGTTCAAGTCCCAGTCAGAGCTTGACTCGAAATATCCATTTAAAAAAGAAAATAGAGATGAAATGGAAGAGAGAAAAAGAAAACGAAAAAAAGTATAGCTATCCATTGTTACGCCGTTGGCACAGATTAACCTAAGCAGGCCGTACTCGGGCATTCCGCAACCAGTACCGTCAAGCTGGAATCGCGACGCCAGACACACCCGTTAAGGGGGCAGGGCCCAGATCATCACTTACACCAGAAGCCAGTATGGGGGGCCACAATATCCCCATCTGAACAGCTAGCTTGGGATCACTTGAAATCTGGACCGGTACGACTAACCATTCGGTTATCGTACCGCGCTGGAAAAACAACCAGTTATTAGCCATTATAACCCCTCCCTCCCTAAGCTGGTTTTACCAGAGATTACCCAGCACGTTGGCAATTGCGATTCCTTGCCCGCCAGGACCTTATTCTACTGTAATGCAGCCCAGAAAAACCAAAAGACTCCCCCGTAGCCAGCTTGTTGTCGCCAAAAGGCATGTCCTATGCATGCTTCAACTTATTATCATTCGTATCCCATTTCTTCTAAATAACTCTACTACTCTTGCCACTGACCTAGATTGACATGCAAAACATATCGAACTTCTACCCCCTCTATCCTGCCCCTTCTTTCTTCTCTTCATCTCCTCGCGTTTCCCAACTCAGCCCAACCGACCGACCGACCTACCAACCTACATGTTCGCTTTGGGCTCTGTGCCACGAAACTTTCTTTGCGCCTCGACCACCAGAACTAACTGCTGCGCCGTGACCAGCAACTCCATGTTCTCGTCGCAGATGGAGATGTCGAGGTCCATGCGCCCGCCCTGCGCCCTCTTCGTCGCGATGCGCGTAAACACCCACCGCAGCCCCTTTTTCGGATCGACGCGCCGCTTAAACTCGACGTCGAGCGTCACCGTCATGTTGAAGACCTCGGCCTTGCGCAGCCGCGCCAGCGAGTGATCGCTCAGCACGGCGGGCTCGCCCGGGTGCTCCGCGGCCCACTTCTCGATCTTCCGGAAGTTGGCGCGCGCGTCGTACAGGCCGCCGTTGTGCAGGCCCGTGTCCGACAGGGAGGGGAAGATGTCGGCCATGACGGCGAGGTACATGGCGTCCATGCGGTCGTCGCCGGGCAGGAGGAGCCGGTTCCAGGCGTCGGAGATGCCCTCGTAGGGAAACCCGCCCACGGGGTTCAGGACCAGATGGAAGCGCGAGAGGGGCAGGGACTCGCCGTCCATGATGGCGGGCAGCCAGTTGGGGTCCGGGCGGCGGGCGTCGACGGCGTCGAAGTCGGGCGTCGGGTTCGGCGGGTACGAGTGGAGAAACCAGCCGTCGGTGGTGGGGATGGACGGCCCCACGGGTTTGGCGAGGTCGGTGACGATAACGAGGGCGTGGACCCGCAGCTTGCCGAGCTGGACGTACTGGACTTGCAGGTGGCTCGTGAGGCGGCCCAGCTTGAGCTGCGTGATGGTGACGGTGCCGTCGGCGCACTCACAGGAGCGTACGAACTCCAGATGCATCTTCAGCACGTCCGGCTGCGATGGGAGGTTGGCCGCGAGGTACGTTGTGGTGGCATGATGGACTAGCCCCGATAGGGAGCAGCCGGCGAATGCTACATTGAGACTCGGTCAGTATGATATAAAGTTGCACCCCAATAGAATAGTCTTAAAAGAGCTCTCTCTATTTCTTCAAACGTGTAACACTTACTAGAGCCTATCGTCCAGTCCTTGTGCCAAGAAACTGTGTAGGTACCAGGGTCCGTCTCCTTCAGGTTGTACTGTTGGCTCAATAGTTTGGCCATATTTCCATACTCAGAGGCCGACAAGTAGTTGGTCGATATAGTGCTTTGATGGAATCGAGAGTTACAGATGGACGAGATTGTCTTTAAATGAGGTGTAAGTTGGTTGTCCTGCTTCAACTGCAAAGAGGAGGGGTAGACTGCCCTGCACCTGCAGGGGCCCCTCTCTCTTTGGAAGGCCTGTACTGCATGTATGACTCTGGTAAGCTCGTTTCAAAGCGGCTGTTCTTGTGTCAGCACTAAGAGCCTTGGATCATGGATCAATACTTATTATACGGGAATTGCATATTTACTCCCTTCTCATTACTACGCTAGTGAAACTCTTCTGTCGGTGCATGCAAATACCTACCTCGGTTGGGGTAATTGACAAACGCGACTGAACGGTCGAAGGCCGACAATGCAAAGATGTGGACGCTTTGCTTCCCTTCCATACAACGGCCTCTTAAACATGAAGTTAAAATAGTCTTTATGATCCATATTTGAGTTGATGCTAGCAAAGTCAATTGAGCGCTATAGGTCTATACGATCAACCTAAACGCCAGTGTCCCGAAAACGGGGAAGAGGCATCAAAAGCCAGTCCATACTCGCGGGATGCTTCCGTATTAGGTAACATTGTAGGGCTGAGACAGGCGACGTATGTGATTGTTCGTCGCATTCGGCAGGCTTGGCCATGGGATCCGAGTGGTTTAGCTCATTCACAATGCATATGCCCTCTGGTGTTTGTGGAACGTGATAATGCAGGCCGGGAAGACGTTGTAACTAACAAAGGGGTTACACAAGATAAGACACGCGTCCTTGCAGGTTGTGTACGTGATTTGTTGCTATCAAGTATCAATTTTGCCATAATGTCTGGACATGATAAGCCATTGAGCTTCAAATGAGGGTCCAGCCTAATTCATCAACCCAGTTCGTTAGTTAAAGGAGATATCTCGCAAAGCTCCTAAACGCCATGCTTTTGGAAGTATATATCAAATTCATCTCTGCAAGTGACGTAGCAGTGTCAGTGTTCATTGATAGCAATGAAGATCAAGCAAGTTCGGGACCTTACAAGAACAAGAACACAGACTAGGATGGCCATGTTGTTGGCGGCGGCCAACTCGCCTCGCTTATAACCGATTAGAGTTCGGCATCGGGTTAGTAGAAGTATTGATGTTACCGGAATTGTTTCCCAACACGCCGATGTCTGGTATGTCTGGACCGGGGATGAAAGACAGACGCAATGGCGAGGCAAGATAGCTATCACCTTCAACAGGGCTGGTCGCGACAGAAATGTCGCCGGGCACGATCATGGACTCTCTCGCCGCGACGGCGGACCGGGACTCTTCTGTATCCACCGCGGTTGAGTTCATAGTACCCTCACGACCAAGAGGGCGCCCACAGCCATGGAAACAGTAATCTCCCTCGAGCTCCACCGGATGAACGGGAGCGTCGAGCTCGGTCCAACCCACAGGACGGTCAAACGCCCAAGGAAACCCAACGATCTTCGCAGCATCAGGTTGGGGATGCTTGACTTCTAGCTCCGTGGCGTGCGGGTTGATCCACATCTTCTTGCTGTAGCGGCTCAGAATAGGGATGGGTTTGTTTAAGACGATGCGCCAGTAGGCCATGAAGCCGGCGAAGACAGCCACTGCCCCGCAGGAAAAGCCGGCGCCCAGCCCAATATTGAGGCCGTTTGGAGGTGGCGAGTCCGCTGTAGTTGTGGTGTTGTTGTTATTTGGTGGTGGTCGGGCAGTTTCGTACTTTTGGAACCCCTCGGCCGCCAAGTAGGTTCCTAGCGGGACGATGGACGAGGTCACGACCGAAGTGGGAAACGTGCCCGTCGGCTGGGCGGCGGGGGTCGCTAGCGGGATGAGAGCTCCTTTACTGGGGAAGCGTATCATGTAGGAGCCCGAGGGTTTGGGATTGGATTGCGCTATTCCGATCTCGCTGTTTTCTTGGTCAAACACCACGTCTGTTGAAAGGGGTATATTAGCTTTTTAGTCTTCTGGATCAACTCGTGCCATTGACAGGAGAGATAGCTCACATGCGGAGCGTATGAAGGCCTCGCCTAAACCGAACGAAGTTTCCCCTTTGACGATGACGAATTGACATGTCTGACTTTGGGGGCTATCGAACATCTCTTTCGAGACGCTTCCTGGATTGAGATCTTTGGGCAACACCAAAGCTGACATGGATATGTTGATCATGGTTCCTACTGCTGACCCATCTATCGCAGCTGCGGAGAACACGAATGAGAAATAAGCAGGGCTCTTGCCCATGCGACAAGGGATGTTCGCTGCGCCCTTACGGGTCGGGTCCTCTGTAGCCCCTACTTCTTGATAAATGGCCTCGACTAGATCGCCGGGGAGATATATTTGGCTCGATCCTAGAAATATCTCCACAAGGAGCGGCCTGGTACCGCAGACCAGCACATCGGTGCCCGTCACGCTCACCGCGATGACGGTGCTCAGATGGATACCCAGCCGGCCATCGGTCGTTTGGTCGAGTTGTAGTGGATGTGTCTTTAGGCGGGTCAGAGTGCCACGGAATTTCTGGGTGTCAATGCCGCCAAAGACAAGGGAGCCAGTCTTCTCTGCTGCATCGCCGCATACGTTAGCATCGATCTGGAATCCGGAATATAGAATGAACGAGGTGGTGGGGTCGGATTGCTGGAGTCGAGCTATAAGCAAGGTGCGGACACAGTCCAATGAGCACAGGAGATCTTTGCGTACATACCCAGATCGCTCAACCATACGCTAAACGCGCTCGTCGTCGCAAGGCCAGCCGACGCGAACGCCGATGTCAGAGAGGGATAGGAGGTGTTATTGGTCTTCAAGATCCCCCCTAGACCAGTTATTGCGCCGTCTCGTGTAGTCGCGGGGTTGGCGGCGAACGCGACATCTCGGACGTTGGAATTACCCACTTGCCAAGTGTCGGTAAAGTACTGACCATCAACCAACTTTCCCTTCGCGTCTTGCGTTTGGAACTTATCTTTGCTGTTGGAGCTGCTGGAAGCGGTTGCGTCATCTATAGTACAGGTAAGTTGGCAATGATTAATCTTCTAGTACTCGCTCAGGTCACATGTAGCTTTTATTTCCTGTCCTGATGCTTGGGGTGGGGTGGGAGCTTCTTACAGGTACCATGCGGGCAGCCCTCGCCTTCATATGGCGGCTGAGAGCCATCGTGAGACGGTACAACGCTCAGATTCGACGAGTCTACTCGGAGCTCAACATTCTGCGGCGGTGTGCCGATGCCGAACTCAGCTGTGTAGGTGAGGTTGGGACCGTTGAGGCGTAGGCTCAGCTCGTTTGCCGTACTACCAGCTACATTGGCCCTTCGGTGTTGATGATCTGGAGAATCGGCCGCAGGGATGACGGCCTGGCTGACTCCTTGCCGAGCTTGACTAGCGGCCAAGAAAATCGCGACGATAGGCGGCGATGTTCGCATCGCGGTGTCGGCTGCTCTTGGTAAGATGGCCTACGCTTACATTGACGCGGAGGAGTAACACAAGTCGACTGGATATGAACGGCAGTTGGGTTTGATGGTGGATGGAAGTGCTAATTTACCAGGGTCAAGGATTCGAATTCCTTAAGGGGCAAATGTTCTGGAAGCTGGGGTTTCAAAGTCGGACACATTTCAAACAAAACCCCGAGAACCGAGCATATGGGAAGATCAAACAAGATAAAGTGCGCCTCTAGAATCGAGTGACAATCGATCTGGGCAGACGGGATCTCTGCGATTACCAACATCGGCCCAAGACCAACGCCCGAGCCGCAACGTGGAAACAAGATTACTGGGGAGTGCGACCGGCATTGGTCTGGCATGATCGGCGCTACGCATGATATTCCTCATGCAGAGTGCAATCATAACCTCTTATCTACTTAGTGACAGGGTTTTCTCAACGGGTTGGAAATGAATGCAGCTTGTGCTGGTGTCGACCTACGTATGGCCCCCATACCACATGGCTCCGTTGCGATTCTGCCAATGAACGAGACGAAATTCAAGCTTAAGGACTGGTCTTAGTGTGGCAAGCAAGGGTGTAGCAAACCCGTCCGAGCTGCTTCCTCAAAAGAGATAGGTTGGGGCAGCTCTTTGTCGCATCGGTAGTGCGGTCCGAACATGTTCCACACGAGTGTTTGCTTGAAAACCAAGCCCCGAAATTATGCAGTTGGCTGGCTTTGAGTGAGCTGGCAGGGCCTCAGACAGCCACTCTTCTCTTTGAATCTTGACGTGCCGAAAATGAGATCAATGACATTGTTGCGTTTGCTATGTTGAGTGATCATTACCCCTATTTCCAGAACAATGTCATACCTGGGAGTTGCCTTAATTAGGGCAGTGGCTGTATCTGAACCGACTTGCCCGTCATCGCAGACTGTCTCGCAGCATCCAAGATCTGCATAGCCACCATATTCGTATCTAGCGCCGTCAGATCACCCTCATCCTTGATTTTCCCATCCAGAACACCGATCAGGTACGTCAGCGGATCCCCCCTTTCTTCCGGCAAGGCAGGTACGGGCTCAGCCGCACCCAGATTCGCATTTACTCTCCTAACCACGCTATTGGACCCCACCGTCGTCACGCTCGCGTTGGTCCCGTAGACTTCCATGTCCTTTCGCGAGTAGGGCCAATTCCACGAAGGCATCAGCACGGCTTGGCTCCCGTTGTAGCGAAGAATGACGGTAGCATCGTCGTCCACCTTGGGATACTCTTCAGGCTTGTCCGTCTGCGCGACCGCCATGACACTCTCGGGGGCCACGCCGCCATGCAAGACCGTGACCAGATCGGCGCCGTAGCACCCGAAGTCGAAGAGGGCACCCGCGCCGTTCTGCACAGGATCAGTGAGCCAAGGCAACCACTCGGGGCCCACGCCGATCTCAGCGGGGCCCTGGTGTCCATCATGGACCACAACCTTGCGGATCGTCCCGAGCGAACCGTTGCGGGCCGCTTCAATCGCCGCGGCGTTGCTAGAGTACCACGTGGTCTCGTAGTTGACCAGCACGTGCACGTTGCTCTTCCGGACCGTCTCCCGGATCGCCAGCGCGTCCTCCATCGTGGTTGACAGCGGCTTCTCCACCATGGACGAGATGCCGTACTTGGCCGCGGTCTCGATGACACGGCGATGGTCGAGGATGGTCGTGTACACCAGCACGGCGTCGGGATGTTTATCCTGCAGCATCTGGTCCAGATCTGTGTGGAACAAGTCCGAGCTGATGTTGTAACTGGACGCGTATTGTTGGGATAGCGCCTTGTTGGGCTCGGCAATGGCCACTAGCTGCACGTCGGTTCTCTTCAGCAAGCCGGGTAGAAGGCCATCGACATGTCCGTGGACTAGACCAGCTATGGCTACACGCTTTGCCGCTTGCTGTCTAGGTCCGCTAGTGGTTGACGCAGATGCACCACTGAATTGAAAAGCTGAGAAGCCCATCCAGGCTAACATGAACCTCATCCTGAATAATTGCTTGTTGTTTTTTCCGGGGAGTAGCAGAGGGTGGGATGAATGTCTTCGTGCGTGCTTACAGAGTAAACATGCATTGGATCATAGGCGCGGGGTTTTATTAAGTATGCCCAATAGGTGAACCATGACTCGATCAGTCATATACGTAAGGTAGCATGAGAGGGACTTTAAGATATACTGACTAGCCGTATTCTGCAGGCGCTGAGACAGAGTTTCGGCACTTGTCGTGCCTCCCGGGTCGGTCAAGCTATCTATCGCGGGGTTATCCACCCCTGTCACCAACAGCCATCGATGCTACTTCTTGGCAACAGCAATGTTCGCCACGAACTGGAGCTGAAGTCTATTACCCTCGATCTCTTTGTAGTCTTTCGTCTTCTTCAGCTCTTCCTTGATAATATCAATTGCCTTGTCCCAATTCTCCTCATCGGACTTGAGCCAACCGACCGGCGTGGTCCCTCCGATGAAACTCCAGAGCATATTAGCGTAGCGGTTGGGCTCGGAAGTCGTCACCGACACTGGCACCTCGTGCATAGAGATCCGGTCGCTTTGGAAACCGCCCTTCTCCACGACGCTCTGGAGGAAGCCGGCGCTGGCCCACTTCTCCAGGCCCGCGCGAGGCAATGGCGTGCCCTCGGGTCGGGTGGCTTTGGCGGCGGCCTCGAGGACAGGCATATTCGGCACATATTTCCACGAGTTGAAGAAGGCCAGCCCGCCGGGTTTCAGGGTCCGATGAACCTCTTTGACCGCGCCGATGCCGTCGTCAGGTAGCAGAAATAGCAGGGCGTTGCCGATAGCCAGGTCAAATGTGCAGTCACCGAACCGGAGTTCGTTAGAGTCGGCATGGACCCCTTCGGCGGGCCATTTGTGCTCGGCTGCTCGCTTGCGGTAGACGGCCAGAGCATCGTCATTGATGTCGTTACCCTTGACGGTGATGGAGATGCCGCTCTTGCCGGCGACAGCATCGAGGATGGCGGCGGTGCCAGCGCCCGTACCACATCCGTTGTCGTTGATGACGGCGCCGTTGGGAATAGCTTCGGCCAGGCTCAGAGAGGCCTTTGCGAGGTTCTCCATGCTATCCGATACGAGCTCATCG
The DNA here is from genome assembly GCA_039105305.1 of Apiospora arundinis. Classification (NCBI taxonomy): domain Eukaryota; kingdom Fungi; phylum Ascomycota; class Sordariomycetes; order Amphisphaeriales; family Apiosporaceae; genus Apiospora; species Apiospora arundinis. The sequence goes on along the minus strand of JAPCWZ010000002.1, from coordinate 958,229 downwards.
TAGAGCTGAGGTGTCGGTGCAACAGCCTGCTTCGGAACGAAGTTTACAACGCCTTCGGGTGCATTCATAGTGAGTCAGATGGATACGGAAGTGAGCTCTAGTTGGAGAAAGGGAACTTTGGTGTGCGGTGAATGGAACACAGGTGTTGATGACGGGATTCGTATATGGCGTGTGGGGATAAACCGCGGAGGAATAAAACCCGACTAAGACCTGCATCCCACTCTAGCCGCTGCTCGGAATCATGCAGTCTGCAAATTGCATCCCTAGCTTACTTAAGTACTTACTCTTGCCCATAAAACACTAGCTAGCATATCAACTAACAACATATTGAATTCTGAGATCGGGATCAAAATTTTGCCTAAACAAAAAGAGACACTACAACCTCGAGTATATGTGTCAATGAAACATATTCTCACGATCAGGGACGATATCTACCATCATCTGCCATTTTGAGGTGGCCAAGCCTATGGCCTAAGCCCTGAGTACTTTCGGTCAGCCAAACATGGAAGAGCCCATTGTAGATGTTTCCAGAAAGGTCAATTCCCCTTACTTGGTGTGCAGTCCACCTTTGGCTTGGTATTTGTCTCAAGCTGGGATTGCTTTAGATAAGTCGCAATAGAGCGAACATGGAAAGACAAGGGTCTACCGAGGGTGAAGTGGGCATGTTGAGCCCCCATGGTTTGCTTAATGGGCTTGATTCTCTAGGATACAAAGCATGACATACATCCGGTAGACTCGTTCTGGCTGGCAACGTATTGGTATCTATAGCCTGAGGGTGACTTTTGTTTTATAGAAAAGGGGCTCGGATAGACACTGAGTTTCTCCCCATAGATTCGGTTTTATTACGTTTATGAGTATCAGAGAAACATGATTAAGTATGCTGTGAATCCATGATTAAATACAATAAAGAAGAGCTCAGCAAATCATCAGTATCTGAGCCTTTTCAGTTGACGAGAGTGGGTAGGGGGACCCGCGGACATACCTGGGGCAGTAAAAAGCCCGTCCCTGATCATTAAATGCAGTGTTCCAACGGCACGCACTGCTGCAAGCCTATCTGAGTAGAATTGAATATAATAAGTAACCTGTCACTGCAGGCTAATCACTCACTATTAGGTAAATAAAGCTAGCTAGGAGTAAGTAATCAAAGACATTCATAGAACCCCGAAGAGGAAAGTTCTATTAGCAGCGTTTGCTTTCGACATTGTGCTAAGTGAATATTTCCCCCAGACTAGTCAGTCAGAACTTCCAAGAATGAAACAACAACACCAACCCCCATAAAGAGTCTCTTCTCACCCTCTTCGCTTGTAAACTCTGCACCCTCGCAAACAACAACACTCCGGAATCTGAATCAAGCAGTAGCAGTACCTCAACAGAGTCTAAGCCAAAACCACACGAAAAGATACAACAAGCCATACCTCGACGACGAGACATCAGAAGACGCATCAGACAGAATGGCAGGCGAAAAGTCAGTGTCGTCCAGCAAGGGGGGCTCTTTGAGCAAGGCCAAAGACAGCACCCAGTCCAGCGGAACCCAAACAGACAACAAGAAGAAGGCCGGCTATTCCAGCGACAGCGACGGCGAAAACACTGCTATGACGCAGCTTGAGGCCCAGGTCCTTGCCTCCGTCACCCAACTCATGACCGCCGAGATCCGCGACCAGATGCCCCACTTCGTCGACGCCGTGATCCGCAAAACCACCAAGAAGCTGCAGAAGGTCGCCCAGGACGCCGCCCGGCTCGAGATCGACAAGTACATCGAGGAGGTCAACGCCGAGACGGAGGAGGAGAAGGTCAACTGCCTCGTCAAGCGCATCGACGAGCTCAGCATGGACACGCTTGAGCGCGTCTTCCTGCAGCGATCCGTCATCGAGAAGTTGAAGCGCCTCGTGGCCAAGGGCGAGACTGAGATGTCGCTTCTGGAGTGGGAGAAACTTTGAGTCAAATCATCGACTCGGGATCTCATAGCAGCTTATGCCACTAGAGGAGAAGCGCAGATCTCCAGCTCTGGCTCACCTGTCTAGAATCCACTATTGGTCTTGCATGGATGAAGGGAAAACCATGGAGCGCTGTTTTCCCGGATAGTGGGCAGCTCATTGGTGTCTTTGTTGCTTACTCACCTCTTGCAAAGTCATAAAGATGCCCCTACTTCCCCCTCTAGTTGTCATTGTCAGCAACTGCAATGTATCACAGCAAGAGGAACTGAATACAAAGCCATTGTAACACTGCCATTGTGTTTTTCCCTCAAAGACGTGACAATTGTACCTCTGTGAATCTCCTAATTACTGTCCATATAACAGTATATAAGCTCAGGTACATTCTAGATTGTAACTCTTCTCCAGTCTCCCCAACCACAGTCATCTCGAAAAGGAAAGGTAAGTCAAAAGGTAAGTCAAGCACAACGACAGACACATTTGCAGCTGGATCGACTCTCAACTCTTTTCGACAGACTTCGAAGAACATTTCGTTTCCCCTAAGTCAACAGAGAAAGTCAACTGTGTCAAGCAAGTCCGTTGTTGCTGTTGCCCGACTTACAAAACCACTTACCAAGCTTCCGAAAAAGGTAAACAGGAAATATGGCTTCACCATCATCGCCCGGTCTTTTCACCCAAACCTGCGACAGCTTCCTCACCCGCGACCAGCAAGCCACGGTCGGCTGGTTCTTCAACGCCGTCGGCGAGGCGGCTGACGAGTTGCGCCGTACCAGGGGCCCTTTCCGCGACTGGACCGACTGCAGTTGCTCCAAATGCGCTGCCTCTGCTGCGGCCAAGGAAGAGTACTATCGTAGAAACAACAACAACAGCGAGGCCAGCGATGATGAATCCAATTACCAAGTCCGCGGCAGTGACGCCGACGATGATGGCCTCTACGACCGAGACTTTTACGACGAGGACGCGGGGGAGGCTTGCATCCGCTCTACGTCCTCGTGCTGGCCGGAGCCCCTCCAGCCCCCGAAATCACCCGTCCCGGCCGCGGGCGAGTACGCCGACCTTGCCGCCACGAGCCCCTACGACGCCGAGTTCGAAAAGAACCTCTTGGAGGTCGAGGAGGCACTCCTAAAGACGGCCGCCAAACCCACGATCGCCGAACGCCGGGGCAAGCCCTGTCCCAAACTCGAGCTCGTTCCCATCCCACCAGCCATGATCTCTGCCTACAACGAGGTCAACAGCCACGCCAAACCAGATGCGTCCGCTGCTGCCCTGCCCAAGTCGAAGCACCATCGGCAGGCCAAGGCGGCCGAAGAAGAACTCCGCCACCTCGCTCCCAAGACCCCCGCGAAGGCCCTGAAGGAGCACCTGCTTCGCATGAACCACGAAAAGAAGCATGACGGGCTTGACGGTGAGTCTATCGCCCGGTGGGTTCTTATGGTGGACCTGCCCGGCGAGGGCGATAATGAAGGTGACGACTATATCAAGGTTGAAGAAGAAGAGGATGGGTATGCGTATGACTACGACTTTGCCCGGTATCACGACCCGTCGTCTCCTTGCGTGCCCGCGCCGCTCTTTTCCCCTGCCGGCGGCGATAATCAAAGGAAAGAGTAAGCTATCACCCGTCCAGGCCTACCAGGTAAGTCAAAGTGCTGTAGAGTCTCTATTTCGTTGTTGTCGAATTTCGCTTTCCGGATCTCTATGTGTTGTTGTTGGATAAATGGATTTGGGAGTGGTGGGGCTGCTTGCAATACCCCAGGCGGAAATTCCATCGATGGGGTGAAACGGCGATTACGATAAAATACCTGTTATCAGTTAGTGTTTACATATGTTTTTCCAATGAATAAATCAAACGAAGAGGTATAAGATGCCAATTGACAACATTTCCGGTATTTGCTATGTACGTAAAAGAAAAGGGAAGTGCGTCCAGCATTGAAGCTGCTTCTCCTCGGGCGCCCCGCGCTCGCAGCGCCCGCCCCCGGCACCATTTTTGACTCTGGGCCGAATGAAAGGGGGCAAACGGGCACAGCGCCAGAATCTACTGCAGGAAGCAGTGCATCGTTAACACCTCGACGTCGTAGTCAAGCAAGGCATGAGCCCCATGGCGAAAGATTACTACCAGTAACTAGGGATGCCATTTTTCAATCACTTCGAAGATACCACCATGAACAAGCCGCAATTGCAAATAATCTATGTATCGTGGATTTCCCATTTACTTTGACAACTACTTCGACACCCATCCATCCATCCATCCGTCATAAAACCGTTTATATGTACTGTCGACGTACTTCTCATTCGTCGTCTCGTCCCGCGCCTGCGCCCGACTCCTGGTAGAAAAGGGGGACCGGCACTGCCTTCTTCTTCTCTCTCTTCCTCTTTGTCTGGCTCATGTTTCTGCATCGTAGCAGAAAGTGGTTGCGCCTCCTCTATCCTCCCTTTTCTCCTCATCTTTCTGAACCCCTCTCTCCCTCTGCCGTGAGAGGTGTAAGTGATGTAAAAGATCCGCAGCAACAACGAGAAACGCCGACCGAGGCACCTCCCTCGGGTTTTGCCGGTCTATGCATGAGAAAGATATCGACACGCGCAGAAAAGAAGAATGAGAGAAAGAAGTGCATATAATACAACACATTGATGTACCGTTTGATCCGCAAAAGACCTTCCAATAACTCCCAAGAACAATTGCATGCAATATGACCATGCGGCGCTGTTTTGCCCCGCCAAATATAACCATTGGACATCGTCTCCGCGCTTCGTCATCGGCATCGTCTCGATGCCGCTCGTCTAGATGCATGCGTTACTGTAAAGAACAATCCCATCCATTGCATCTTCTGCATATTATTTCCTTCCTGATCAGTGGTCGCTTCAAGGGGGGCCGACTTTCTTGCCGCCACAGTCCGGGATCTTGACGTTGTCCTTGAGCTTGCGGTCGACGGTCATGAGGCCCCAATGATCTTCCCATTCCTTGCCGGGCGTATCAAAAAGGATCTTCCAGGGCTCGTCGAACATCTCGAACCAGAAGTAGTTGGTGCCGTTGGCGAGCGCCTGGCAGACCCAATCCTCCATGAACTGGTTCATCTGGCTAATGCCCGCGACCGATGCGTCAGGGCAGTCCGTCTTCTTGTCTGTGCCACAGTCGGTGCCTCCCTGCGAAGGCCAGCCCGTCTCCGAAATGATGTTCTTGGACTTGTCGCTCTTGAAGTAAGCACCATTATTGTTATTCCAGAAGCTATAGGTCCAGCTCGCGGCATCCTTGGCGTTGATGCCACCGAAGAACGGGTGGATGTTGGCCATGACATAATCAGACACCTTGGCCAGTTCGGCAGTCCACTTGTCGCCCAAATCACTCGTGGCGACCGGGAGACTCATGCCCTTGCTAGTCAAGTTGGTGCGGACTGAGCCCAAAAGGTTGCCCAATTCGCTGGTCGTCATCTGCTCGCGGAACAGAATCTCGTTGGCGACGATCAAGCCTTTGAAAGGCTTGTCACCGTACTCGTCCAGGATGTCCCACATTTGAGCCAATTGTCTTGAATTCGTGGTTTTGTTGTTGTCCTGCCAAACGCCCATCCAGATCTTGATGTCTTGGTCCATCTTGAGTTGTCTCAGAGCGTGGATTGTCATTTGCGTCTGGTTGCAGTCGGTTCCGTAAAGGCGAATCGTGTTGGTAAGCTGGCTCAGGACAGCCACGTCGCGTGTAATGTTGTTCTGCGAAGGGGGGTCGTGGATGCAATCGGGATACTGAGTGTTCAAAGGTGTGTAATCGACACCCGGGAAGACCTTGTGAAGGTTCGGGTTATTCATCAGTTTCTTGATTTCGGCCGAGTTGATGTCAAGATCACCGTTCTCCGCTTGATCTTGCCCAGCAGATTTTCCACCGCCGTTGGGACCGTCGGTCTTCCTGTTAGCAAGAATACCTCCAATGACGCCGCCTGCAATGGCGCCGAGCACGACGATTCCGAAAATGACGATGATGCACCACCGGCGACGTTTCCTGCTGGCTGCCTCGGCCTTCATGAACTCGGAAGTTTCCTTGGCTCCCTTTCCTGAAGAACCCAGATCATATCCTGCAGCACTGTCTCCAGCCTTGGTGTTGACCGGTCCGTAATTGGCCTTGTTCTTGCCTAACAGACCACCTGCGGCAGCACCTGCTGCAGCACCCCCGGCCGCAACTCCTACCGCCGAGTTCCGGTTGCTTCCGTTTCCGCTCGAGTTACCCATGCTCAACAAACTATTCCGAGCAGGACGTCGATAATCGAGGCCGTCATCCCCGTCGTCCATAATCTCATTAGGATTGACTTGGCCCAGACGAGGATCTAACCGCTGTCCGTACGCTGCATGAGGGTCTCGGAAAGGGTCGCTGGCGAAGCTCTGATTACTCCTACTCGGCGTACTGCGCCCTGACTGGTAAGCCGAGGGGCCGCCAGGAGAAAGACCGCCGGGGGCGTTCTGATAGTCCATGCCACGCGCGCCACTGTAAGCCTCGGGGCGCGCGGCCGCCGACGGATCGTAGCCGTGCGCGTAGTTTTGATCGTATGCGTTGTCATAGCCATATGGCGTCTGATCGTAAGAGTTGTTGTCGTAGGCGTGTCCAGAATGCTGTGACTGGCCATATTGCGACTGGCCATATTGCGACTGGCCATATTGCTGACCGTAATAGCCCTGCTGGCCGTAATTTCCCTGACCACCACTCATGGCGGCGTGTCCACGTTCTCTTGCGTTTCGCTCCGTGCTTGGTAACCCGCCCGACGCCTGCTCCCCAATGTTGTTGGAGGGCGCTTTACCGTAAGAATTCGTCCCCTGGCTCCAGCCAGACCGAGCACTGTTCTCTCTATGAGGTGGTGGCTTGGGGGGACTGCTATTCAGCGACTGTGCGGCGACGTAAGCACTTCCTGCAGCGGCTCCAGTCCCTGCGCCAGCAATTGCACTGTCCCCGTAGCCACGGCCGCGTGTTCGCCCTTCTCTTGAGTGGCTGTTAGTAGAGTCTTGGTGGCCACCAGGTCGATATCCGCCGCGGGATTCTGTTGTCGAGCGAGCCGGAGAAGCTTGTGTTTGGTCTCGGTAGGAGGGAGAAGGTTCGTCTTGGTAATATCGAGGCTGCGACGGCTCTCGGCGTGAAGGTTGTTGATGGGGAGAAGAGTGAGTTGCAGGTGGGTATTGTGTTCGGGAAGAATGGCTGTATGGATCGTTTGGATTGTCCAAGGGGGCGTGCTCGCCCGCGTCGGAGCCAAACGAGTAGCGACGATCCATAGTCGTCGCAGTACAGTCCAACTCGTGCCAAATACAAGGTAACAAGCAGTGACAAAGCCCCCCTCTGGTGGGTCAGGAATGTACTGGTTTCTCGCCTTCTGGGGGTGGAATTGGAATGGTACCCTCGGGTAAATTACTCGACCAGCAAAGCAAGCAGAGCAAGACAGGCGAGACAGGCGAGACAGCACGGCTTGAGTGGTTGTCGGTAGGGATGAATTGAGTTTCGGGTGGGAACAGTGGTGGGTTTGTTGGATACCAGCACGGCTTGGACGGCCCTGCGACGGATAGCGACTGGGAAAAGAGTGGACTGGCCCGATCAGCTTACTCGCTTCGTGTGGTACAGTACGCAAACGAATGAGGGTGATAAGGGAGCGAGGGCAATATTGGCTTGCGGCGTCAGGCGTCCGGTGTTGCTGTTAGAGATTCAACTAGGGTTGAAGCAGGCTGGCTGGCTGGTCGTGGATGGTGAGACAGGCAGGTCGGGATCAATCGATTTCTTAGTGCGAGCCCCCGAAGCCAGTGCGTAAATGCAAAAATAATGAAAGCGGTCCGGCTCCAAACAATGGGAAAAATATATTGGCGGCGGAATCCTCCCCTCCCTTTCTTCAAGGTCAAGCTTTCGCCAATTGTGTCTGTCCCAAACAACAAAGAGTCAATAGATGTGTCTCTCCCTAGATGATCGGCATCCAAGAGTTGGGACGGTACAGTACAGACAGTATGATGGAGCGTCGAGAGCGGTTTGTGGATTGTATGTATGCTCGTGATGAAACGGCTCCAAACGGTCCTGTGGAGAGAGAGGGTGGGCAGTTTTCGATTTGGGTGCGGTGCTGCGGTACTGCGACTGCAACTGCAGCGGACAAAGAAATGGAAATGGTGCTTTTTTTTGCCTTTCTCAGTGCATTGCTACTTTCTAGCTCGTACTGGCAAGCTCCCTGTTGGTCCGGTCGCTTTCTAAGAAAAGATTGGCTGCAGGTGCATAGGGAACAACAGAACACAAGATAATATCAGTCAGCCCTTCGTATTTTGGGGGTGGCGTGTGTCTTCGTATTTTGTCACAGCTGAGTCGACAGTAGACAGGCATATCAATATGTTTTGTTGATTTTTTTTCTTTCTCTCTCTTTCGGTCTGCCTATCACTTGCCTGCTTGCTAGGTTACTACTGGATTTGGAGGTGGTCGGTCGGCGTGTCGGTCATGGGTGCCAGTCTTTTCTTTACTGATGAGGTTTAGTGTGGGTGGAATTTGTTGGAGTTAGCGAATCCGGTTCCTGGACCAGTTGCTACTCCAGCAACCAAGCTTCTTTCCTTGCCGATCATCAACCTGGTCAACCAATCCAGCCACCCAAGAGATGCACATGAGGTCAGGCCATGTTATCTACTTGTGGGGTGCGTCAAGACGGCTGGCTTCCCGCCAACTTAAGTCCTTACAGTTGTTGGCAATGTCAATCTTGACGCACTATCTTCTAACCTACCACTGTGAATACATATATGCTATCATTTGAGGTATGTACTCCGTACTTTATGCAGGATCAAATGGATTTGTTGTAATGGATGCGGTTCTCGGTCGCAAAGCTTGACAAAAGACAAGCATCAACGCCCAAGCTTGGTTCGGGGTGGAGATCAGGTGGTGGCTGAAGATGCCCCTACGTCGATACGATTTGCAGTAGTGGTGTGGTAGGTGGTAGTCTAACCTGGCTGCCTCTTGGTGCGCACGACACTAGACTTTAGGGCGACTGCCCATCACACCACGGGCCGTGTCCATGTCAGGTCCAATGTTACGTTCAACTGACAATGTGTGTTCCAGTGTCACGAGCAAAACCATGGACGAATAACGCACCACTATTCAAGCGCCTATACGACGGTATGCTCCCTACTCCAGTATGCAGTACATTCAATCGCCTATCTGCGTAGCTTTCAACTTCATCATGGCAATTCAATAATGCAATTAATCCGTACTCTGTGCAGTAGTTAGGTATTGAGGTATTGAGGTATTGAGGAGGTTGACGTCAACCGACGACACTGTTGACCGCTGTGTGTACGAGTATACACCCAGCAAGAGAGATGCCCCAAGCGCTTGGCCCTGTGGTTGGCTGAGAAACATGAGAAACCGGGGTCTGTTAGCAACTGCAGGTGTGTAGTAAGTACCCCAAGTCACTGCGCAGACTGGCGCCCGAGTCACCGAGCTGGGAGATCAGCCAGCCCCCCAGCAGCCTGGCCGGGTCAATCTGTATGCACTGCAAGGGCCAGTAATCTTGTGTAACTTTGTTCTGGTGCATGGGAAGGTAACCTTCGAACCGGAAATAGGTGCTGCATTTGAAAATTCCCATTTCGCTTTTTCAATTTGATCTTACCTCCAAGGTTACAGTACTTTGGGCCTGGCCAGGGCAGGGAATAGCCGAAAGCAACGAACGAACTTGGTGTGAACCCCTTTTTATTTCTTTCAATCCTACCCATCCTTACTTTAGGCGGTAGTCTTCTCTTCGTCTACCTACACAATTAAGTATATATCTAATTGAACCTCTTGCCCCGTTTCTATAGATTTGACATATTTCTGCACGTTCTTCTCGGTGGACTTGATACGCTAGGAATTGTTGCCATCATCAACATGGAACCCCGGCAAGTTCCAAACGAACCCGCCCTGTTCTCATTTCTGGCCTGTGATGCCCCGCGATTACATCATGCTGCTCGAGCCTGGTGTGAACCATGTTGATTGTGCCAAGTCTTTGCCTTCTCTTTTTGGAGTCCTCCATTCTTTGGGCTTGGCAACTTGGGGGCAATTCTTAGCGGCCCCCGTTCTGCAGTCGTCCATGCAGTAATCAAATCGGAGGTTTATTTGATGAAGTTGCAACGTTGGTACGGTCACTCAATCTGCAATCTTGGATCAATATCATGCTGGAGGTTGCACTCATTTGCGATGCCATGGCATGGTTACCACCACCACCAACTTCTCCGCGACGGGCTTTTTGCTCGATATAGTCGCTCCGGCTTCTTCTACCTAAGTATGTGGTATGATCACTCCGTAGTGGCCGAACAGAATGCGCCTTGAAATACGAGTTGCGCTTATGGCTTCCAGCGTGGCGCCGTCTTCCACTGTACGTAAGACTGCGCAAGCTCGCGCAAGTAGGCACTAACCTTACGGGCGTCCCGATGCCATGGGAGCGGCGTGCGTTTGGCGACTTGACCTAAGGGAGTAGCAGTGTAGCTGGTGTTTGCAAGATGCAATCATTTTGTGATTCTTTGAACAAGCGAATACGCAACCCCCAAACAACACGAACCATACAATGAACACTTGCGACTCCAATTGTACTGCCCCCAATGCAATGCTCCTGCCGTTCCTGTCGCTGCAAACGAACGATGAGACTGTACTTGTGTGCAATTGCAATCTCTCTGACTCGAGCAGCAACAGCGCAACGTAACTGCCTTCAAGAAGCCCCGGAGTGCTGGTGGATCCCCCAGGTCTCTTGTTTCTAATTTCGATCTCACGCAACGGCGCGCATTGCCCTACTCTATCTGCATTGACCTGGTCAACGTCAAGCAGCGAGGCTCTGTTAGCTGCCACGATTCAGGCACTCAGACTCTAGGCCAGGGTCTATGGGTGTTATTCCCGTAGACTTACGTACATACTTGCCTCTAACCTTACTGCCTCATTTCGATTTAGCGATTAAGGGTCGTGCCGACAAACAGTGGTCTACATGTACAACCACCTTACCCACCCACCGTATTAGACGACGTCTGCCAAAACAAGCCGTTTCATACGTATTACGACGTGATTAATGTTTATTGTTGTTTGAAAGCCTCACCGAATGCGTTGCGTTGTCGTTTCGCCCATCGCCGGCCAAACACTTGCAGCGATCGGCCTGGAACACTTCGTTGTCCCCGCCCAAAGCCGATCATCAACCGATCATTCCGGGGAACGAGGGAGTCAGCTTACGAGTTCCCATGCCGCAGCAAGTCGCTGGACTGGCCCTGCACTGCTCGTATATCCGACCTTATTCCGATGTCAGCTCTCTATATCGTTTTACGCCCCCATTCCGGCCATTGTTGATGATGATCTCCTCATCTTTGCGCGGAGTACGGAGCAGACGCCGCATTATGAGGGGAGCACGGAGATGTGATCAGACGAAGCGCCGACGAGATCGACGAGTCACCATGTCATGCCCACCCCCCAAAAAGAAGATCATCAGACGCCAGGCAGGTAAGTCGTACATCTGCATCTTCAACTGTCTTCGTGATTGGTTAGTCCGTGAATTGTGTGTATCCGACTATACGTGGTCGACATTGGCATGCAGTCGATATCCTTTCCGGAGGCCTATCGGTCCCGTTAGTTCTATGCACATATCTCGGGGCATGCATATCCCACATGCCCGATTCACTTTTTGGATGCTTCATTCTTTTGGTTCAACGTTGCCCGATTGATCCGGTTGGTCGGTCAGAGGCGGATTCCATGCCTGTGCCTTTGTAACCTGCGCCAAAAAGCAACGCGGTCAGATTAAACCTGTGGTGCTTGGCAAACCGTCAGCCAACGGGAAAGGTTACTGATCCTACCATCTCACCTGCAATGCAGCATTGCGGTACCATGGCACACACACTTGCGCATACGGAGTCTTATCACCGGCACTTCGGACTCGGACAAGGTGTGGGGTAAGGGAAGGAGCGAGATGCCTGAAGCTTTTAAGAGATGCAGCATCGCAGCAAGCATGGCCAAGTTTAAACACACATTCATCTTGCATTTCTCACCTCATTCGGTATTCCATTTTCAACAGTATACTATTTCGGGAATTGAATAAGCTTATTTGATTCTCTTATCCTTACTTCTCCGTCATACATACATCACCTTAAAGCAACCCCCTATTCTTCTTTTTGCACCGAATTCGCTTGCCACCATGGGCTCCACGGTCGCCAACAATGGAAAGCTCTCCGACCTGCCCCAGCAGCGTCGATTCGTGACGGCGCACAATGAGGAGGGTAAGGCCGTCGTGCACAGTCAGCAGGACCTCGAGTGGCGTGCCTACGACGCGGAGCAGCTGGCTTTCAGCGTCGTGTACACGACCTCGGCATCGCCGCCGGACCTGAACGGCGACAAGGATATCCTGATCCACCAGGGCGTCATGGAGTCCGGGCAGCTGGGGCTGGTCAACCCCAACGGCAGCGTGCTGCGCTACGTCGACTTCAAGCCCGGCTACCGCTGCGGCATGCACCGCACCCAGAGCCTTGACTACGGCATCGTCATGGAGGGGAACATACAGATGGTGCTCGACTCCGGCGAGACGCACGACCTGAAGCGCGGCGACATCGCTATCCAGCGCGCCACGCAGCACCAGTGGGTCAACAAGAGTCAGACCGAGTGGGCGCGGATGCTGTTCGTACTGCAGGAGTGCGCGCCCCTTTACGTGGGTGGGCAGGAGTTTGGTGAGGATCTAGGAAAGCACTCCGAGCTTCCGGCCAGTCGCAAGGAGCCGCCCACGGCGGGAGAAGGCATATGATTACAATGGAAATGGCCACTTGCACAGCTTGTCATACTTTTGTTCCTTCCCTACTCACTGAGACAAAGAACCATCAAAGACACAAGAACTGGACTGACCTAGGAAATACAATAATACCTTGTTGATCAGTCTACTATGCCTTTGTCACTTCGCAGAAAGAACCAGAAATCTGTAGACGTATATAACCACACCTCGGCGGATAGAACCTAAGCAGGGGTAGTAGAACAATCCAACAAACCTCGAACATACGCGGTAAGTGACTTTCCAAGATCTGGTTATCGACGGAATCACTGCCGAGAAGATTTACTTTACCAGATAACCCATTTAGCAAACAACATATCGTCACATCGGACCGACTCCCAGCTCAACCAATCTAGTTATTTCTCTTCTTCGACTTCCAGCAAGCAAGCAATCATGGCGCCCTTTCCTTGCGGCCATTCCATCAACCAGCAGCGCGTCGCCCGCATGCTGGAAGTCCTGCCCTTCCCCGCCAGCAAGAAGAAGCTCTGCGCCGACTGCCGAACTAAGACGCCCGAAGGCATCTTCGAGATCCTGAACAAGATCAACGACGCCCGCATCAACGGCTACAACATCATCATCGCCGACAATAGCAACAATAACAGTCTTCGAAGAAGCATGAGTACCATGAAGCTCTCCTCCGCTCATTCTTCTTCTTCTTCTTCGACTATCACTGCTCCTACACCGACCACACCGAGAACCCCTACGCCTAGAACGCCCAGAACCCCTAGAACGCCCTTCCCAAGGACTCCCACTCCCAGGACCCCTGGCCTCCCTCCCATGACCCCGATCACCGCGTCCATGCACCTCAACAACCCCACCGAACGCAGCGCCTGGCTCGCCTACCTCCTAGACCGCCTGCTCTGCCACCGCCGCACCCTGCTCAAAGACGAAGGCAAAGAGGGCTGGATGACGCACCACCTCGGCGAGTGGACGCGGGTCGCGTTCCTCTGCGTCCGCGACGACGACGACCTGCGGGCCATCTGCGACAGCGTCCGGCAGAAGCACGGCAGCGGCGCCGAAGAGGAAGTCCTGCGGAGCCTGGCGCGCGCCGCCCTGAGGGCATACGACGTCGAGAAGCCCAACGAGCCCGCGACGCACCTCATCGTCATGGGGCTCAACGAGCTCATCGTGGCGGCGGCGCGGTGCGCGGACGAGGCGCGGTCGTTCGCGCAGGTGCGGGAGGTCTTTGCGAGCGCGGTGACGCTCAGGCAGTTGGCGTCGGCGGTGTCGACAGAGGCGGCGAAGCTGTATGATCATTTTGAGGAGTTTGACAGGGCTTCTTCGACTCTTGCGGGCAGGAGTAGTAGTTTGAGCGGTGGTAATGGTGGTTTGAACAGGAATGGAAGTCGACGTGTTGTGTCAGGACAGTCGGGACGGCGGACGGCTTTGTAATAGGATAGGAATAGGGGGCGCCTTAAGACAGGTGAGTACCCTCAAGTATGGATGGATGCGCATTGCTTATCTGATCTATTCGTCAACTACAACACGAAACCTAGGGTAAGTAGAAAGATAATACTAATCAAGCAACAAGAATGTCTGCGATACGACCTCTTCTTTTCTAGTACTTTTTTGTTGACCTCAGCGAGAAAAGTTCTCGGTTCTCAGACTTAAATCTCAATTGCTCCTGCGATCATCAAGTTTATTCGTATGAGTTTTGAAGAACCCAATCAAAAGAGGAGCCACGACTTATATCGAATCTTCACTCAATGGGATGGGGTATATGTGCAATCCATTGAGATTTTACAACTATTGACTCTTCTGTAGTTCCATGATGGTATCCTAGCGATGGAGATCCTGCATCCTGCCAATAGCAACTAATGATTCTGACACTGGTTCCAAGAATACGAATGTTTGCGCCGACTCTTTTGCCGCGTGATGGTGGAATACTATTTCTTTCTTCTCCTCAATCGCGATGAAAGTATTCGACTAGCAATACCCCAAGCCACTGTACACTCTTCGCTTGTAGCAGATGCCTCGCTGGCGTTGTTCCAGGACGGGCTTCGGGGGAGGCGAGGTTGTCTGGCAGCCCGTATCTTCTTGATCAGCTTGCCGTAGCTCTGGAGCATGGGGTCCTCCGCGGTGCACAGGTCGCTCTTGGGTTCGGAAGGCATTGAGTACGATGACTTCCATCGGCGTTCGGAGCAAGCCATGACCTCGTCGTGAGAGTAGAGTGAGCTTCTCAAAGTCAGCATATTCAACCGGATGTCGCACGAGTTGGTGGCCAAACTCGTCTAAGAGGTAGTTGTAGCACAACGATCTGACTCTTATCCAGCCGACGCCGTGTGTGGCGCAACCAAGTTGCTGCGTCACCCTCTTGCAAGAGACGATCGCACACTCTCTCGTAGAAGGCGTGGCTAGAGTCGAGGAATACAGGCTCAAGAAGCTCGAAGTACAAGGTTTTCTTGTGATGCCCCTCTTGCGCATGGGGACGAAAGACTAATCGAACCATCTAGTAGCTGCTCCTACTCGATGTCCATGTTATCCATGACCTTGCGCTTGAAAGCCTCCGCAGCTGAAAGCGTTGTCGTGAATGCGCGCCTCGGGGGAGATGGGCGGCGAGATGGGCTCAAGGGGGTGGTTCGGCCGGGTCTTTCCCTCTGGGGAACCGCATGCCCTTCGCTCGGTGTGTCGGGCCGGGATCTTTGAAGAGTCGGGCCAACTGGTTACGAACTCCGGGTTGCTTCCGCATGAAGAGACTAGACTCAGCCGCGTCGCAATTTGGTGTCCCAAGATATCTCCCAGTTATCTCTTGCTCGACCATCTCGGGGAGCTGATAACCAATTTCAGGCTTCAGCGTCAAATCAATGAATCTGCCATCTGGGTCCTCGTGCACCGATACCCTGGCGCATAGCCGTCCTCTTTCAAGTACACTGCATTTGCCGCCTTGACTTTCAGTGGCTCCAAGTCCCATGCGAACCATTTGACATGGAGAGGCGAGATGGCCTCCACAAAACACCAAGACGGCAGAAGGGGAAATGACGGGGCTTGCCACTATTGAATGTTCTGAGTCTCGCAACGAGCAATTTGCCCTCGCTTCCAACCATGGTTGATCGACTTGGCCGTGTTGAACAACACGGAGGACTCGTAGGGAGTCTGCTCGGGAGGCGACACGAGGTTGCTGATGTCGAAGGGCTTCTTAGGGCAAGAGCCTCATACGGAGGGAGCTCTTTCCTTGTCTCTTCTTGGACAGGTTGATGTCTCTAAACATGCCTTCAAACTTTGAAGCAAAGCTGACACCGAGCTCGCACTTCATTCGCTAGATCATTTCGTTCTCCACCCGAAGGTCTCTAGACTTTTGGTGCAGGAGACGACGGCCAAGATGGCAGGATCATCCGGTGTTCTCACCAGCGCACCTTTCCCAGTTCGAGGCCAGCATTCAATCTTTGTCCAGCAGCTGCTTGCGGTCAGCACCGCCATGGTCTCTTTCTCTCTCTTTTCCTTTGGTCTGAATTAACCAGGCTGACCCAGCGACTCACTCCTTGTCGTTAACACCCAAATTTTGAACTCGAAAAAAGAAGCCATTGTACCCAATGCCTTCCAAACCCAAACCTCCGACCAAGAAGGAGGAGGAGGAGGAGGCGAAGCATAACGACGACGAGAATCTTGACACCTATCGTTTTCTAATTTCTCTCGATTAGTTGGATCCTTCTTTGATTTCGTTATTTTTATATCTTAGATGAAAAAAACGGAAACTTACTCGGGCTCGACGGCAAGAATGGCATCGTACTGGGCCTTGGTCGGATCGTAGTAAGTAACCATTGCAATGAGGATATCCAGGTGTATACGAGTATCCCAAAGAACGTAGGTGTTACTTTGCCTCTTGGGCATGTAGTTGGACATGCTGACAGGCTGATCCTTTGCAGCTTTGTGGTCATATTTGTCTGCGGTTTGAGCAATGGCAATCTTTGACGCGGGAACTGTGTGCTGAATGACCACAGCTTTAGCAGCAGAAACCGCATACTTGCCGTCTGCAATGCTGAGACCAAAGACAGCATCGTGTCATCGCAGACGAACAGCTTCGACCCGCAGTCGATCTCTCCAGGGAGGTACCCCATGTCGGACAGGGCCTGTATCAATATCCGCGTGATATCCTCAAGATCGTGACTGAAGTACATTCCTGACATTCGTGATTTCGAGGCATCCTGATAATGGGCCTTGAACTGCCCCTGCTGCTTGTGACCGTTGCGCCTTGTCCTTGTCCCTGTCCTTGTCCTTGTCCTCGACTGTCTCCGTGGTCTTGCGCTTGCCGCCAGCGGTGGCCGGTTTATTCTTTTTGGCAGCAGCCGCTTCTAGCTTGTGGCGGATCTTGATCCTGTGAAAATAGTCAGCCACTATTACAGAGTACCTCGGTCGTGGAGGAATAACTCTATCACCCCAGTATTTAAAGGGTAACATAGTGGTGGTAACGGTTTGGGCAAGGTCAGTGATAACTTACATCATGTTAGCTGGGAGGCAGCACGTCGGAGACAATACCGGTCTTAAGAAAGGACTCGTTTAAACATACGAATGGCCGTTCAGTAATATCCTTTCGCAAACCAGTCGCGATCGGGTCGCGGTCGGGTTGCGGTCGGGTTGCGGTCGGGTTGCGGTAGGGATACGGTCGCTTAAGAAGGGACCGAGAACGCGATAACGGTCCGGCCAGCCTGGTTGATCCAGAACGAGTAGAGAGAAGCTCGGCATGCTTGACGTAGTCGATCTATTTGGAGGTAGGCATGTCAGTCCAGGCTGGAGTAATTGAGGGGTTCTTCAATACCCTTGTCTCCTGATTCCCTTCAAGCTGTTCCGCGAGATCTTCCAACGGTTTTCCCTCATCATCATCATCATTATCATGATCCACCTGACCCGCAAAACTTGATGCTGAACGGCCTGGATCACGTAAAACTCCATGCCACGCTCAGGGATTGTATCGATAGTCACCGTCGTCCTCACTCCGCTCGTTGTTTGCGAACGGCACACTCGAACGTAAAGGTGGATGGAGACTAACCTCCTATCGCTCCCGGCCCTCTTCCTCGCAGAAGTTTACATTCCTTGTGCATCTCCTCGAAGTTGCAGATTCCATTCTTCAAGTTGTCTTTCTCGATGGTCTCCTTCGCCTCGACCTTGCGCCTAGAAACACCAGCGTGGCCACGAACTTTGCCAGCTGCTGTGGCCGTGCCAGCAAGACAGCATAAACCTGACTATCGGGGATTGCCACTTGTTGAGGCCCGTTCAACAATACATGCTTTCCACGTGCGCTCTGTCTCTCTCTATCCCCTGCTCTCCATGATTCAGTCGCGCCGCCTAGTAACGTCCTAGACTTTGAGGTAGAAAGTCTTGGCAACTGGTAGGTGGCAGCCTGACCAACACAAACTCACCCAACCCCCCATCGGGATAAAGACTTTTCAAGCACAGGGAGAAAGCCGCACAATGCCCAACAAACGTAGTATGCGAAGATCCCGTATTGGGTCGCTGGTGAAACGGTTCGTCCAACAACTCACTGTGGTGGCCTCCAACCTCAATGGTGTCTTGGACAACACGCCCCGGAACTCGTCTGTTTCGGATGCTGGAGGCCCAGAATCAACCCTAGCGCACTGTTTGGCGCGCCTCACTTGCGCGGCCTGCGCGTACAGGCGACGGTAAGCATTTTCAAACTCATTCCAGGTGGCCTGGTACGCTTCTTTGGTTTCTCTCTGTTTTCTATCCGGATCAACCAGGCTGGCCCAGCTAAGTGGTCGCGTAGAACCGCGAACAGTCACTCCACCTCGTACTTAGCGTACTGTTTGGCGCGCCTCACTTGCGCGGCCTGCGCGTACAGGCGGCGACAAGTATTGTCGAACTCGATCCAGATGGCCTGGTATGCTTCTTTAATTTGTGACCGCGTAGAGCCACGAGCCTTCACTTTACGGTCAAGCAAGGGCATTGTTGCAGTAGCGTGGCATGCCACAGCACTAGGGCTTTTGTACGCATCGCATCCCGCAGACTGCTGCATATGGGCTTCAAGAAGCCCCACAAGAAAGCAATCACCAGTCTCATTGGCTTGGCGGCGTATCTCACTGTAAAATCGGCCCAGGCAACCTGGTACGCTTCTTTGGTCTGTGATCGCGTAGAGCCACGAGCCTTCACTTTACGGTCGAGCAAGGGCATTGTCGCAGTAGCGTGGCATGCCACAGCACCAGGGCTTTTGTAGGCATCGGATCCGGCAGACTGCTGCTTATGGGCTTCAAGAAGCCCCGCAAGACAATAATCACCAGCCTCATCGGCTTGGTAGCGTAGTTGGTTATCACGTCACCTCGAAGCTCCACAAGATCGTTCTTGCCAAAGATCTGCGGGGCGATGCCCAGCCCGAGCTCGACGATAGCACGGTGCATCTTCAGCTCTTGCAGGAGCTCAGCCTCGAGCCGCTTGGTGCGGAGCCACAGCGAATTGGCGGACGAGGCGAGGTTCTCGCGGCGCAGCTCTATTCGATCCTGGAGGGATCTCAAGCCAAGCGATGACCAGATTTGGTGTATTACTCCATATATATTGGGAAGCCAATCTGTGACCCGTATACACCCTCGCTGCGTCCAAATCCGTCAGGCGGTCGGAGTTATCGTGAATATGTTCATCGAAAGTTAGGGTAGTGCTAAAACTCCATTACCTGGTGCCATCGGTTTACCTGGTTGATTTAGAACGAGTGGAGAACGACTTGAGAACGAGTAGAGACCGACTAGAGAACGGGTAGAGAACGATTATAGACCGAATAGAGATCACCTGGTGACATCGAGGTTGAAGCAAGGGTAAGTTTAGATGATTAGAAGTAATTGGGGATGGCGATAGGTGAAAACTCGCTACGGTCGACGATGGGAGTCATAGGAGCTTGAAGCCCACCAGGGCCTGTAGATTGTCGCGATGGTGCTTCTGCTGGTACCGCCACGCTCGGCATATACTAGAAAACGTTCGGCACTCTTCTGGGATTTAGGTGTGCTAGCCTCTGACACGATCTTGTGAGGCGGCTTGGGCAGCTCCTGAAGACGCTTAAACAGGTTCTTGGTATCGGTAGGGTTCCGGACAGGGTGCGAGGCCAGAGCCTCGTTGAGATGCGGAGTATCGTAGGTATTGATGTACGAGGTACCGGCAGCATTTTTGCCCTTATGGCCAACCTGATCCTTCTCGATTTCATCGGCGTATGAGTTGACAAGAGACGATAGAGTCGATTTAGTCTCAACTACTAGCATCTGTGAGCATGACGGCGAGAGAGGAGCCGAAGACGTAGGCCGGATCGACCGTGATCTCCTCTCTAATGTCCGGGAACACGAACTTGATGATGCTGCGGCGGAGTTCCAAGGGGAGGGGTGTTGAGATGTGGCGCCGCTGAATCTCATACTCCTCGACGGAGTCCTGGCCGAGGATGACCGCCTTTTGCTCGAATACGGTCTGGTAGGCGCACATATCTGGCTTCCGCTCATTGCCCACGATTCGCTCGCAATCGGGGTCAGGGCCGTATGTTATTGTCTTGATCGTAGAAATCTTGGCCGGACTTGAGGATGAGAGGTCCAAGCAACCAGAAGTGCGTCCTCTCGCCTTCATTCTCTTCGTCTGTCTTGTGCAATGATTCGAGCATCGTGGTGCAGCTTCGGAGGAGAGCCTTGTCAACGACGACCCCCTATCGGCATGTCGAGAACTTCGATCTCGACCTTGAGACGAGATTTGAGGCGTTCCGGAGTGTTCTGGAGAAGGAGGCCGAGAAGCCCTACATCCAAGGACAACAGCAGGCGCGCAAACAGCCCAGTCCCGACTCCAGCAAATGATGGCATAACCGGCGTCATTAACCAAAGGCCAGTTTGCCATTGTGGTTCCGGAGGGAGCAGAACTCGGGAGTACTGACTTGAAGGTCTTACCTTCAAGCCCATGTTGTTGGTTCTTGTAGACGTGACCGAAGCCCCCGTATCGTCTTGTTCGTTGTCGTCGAATTCAGCTTCTGACCATCGCTGATCTGACACAGGGGGTCGGAACGCCAGTGATGACTACCTTAGGCTGAGCATCGCTCAGGGCGGTGACAATGGTGGTCTGAGCAACAGAGATATTGTCGAGTTTAGTTTCTCGAGGACAATTCTGGGGTGGAGACACGAAAGACCCTATTGTCCGTCGCTTTCCTCCTCTTCCTCGATCAGCTTGCCTCTCAGTCTGGAGCTATTCCTAGAGAAGTGAGAGTAGGTTAGTAAAAAAGAATCATGGCCTGCCTTTGATCTTCAGGATATCCATGAAAAAAGCGTCTGATCTAGGTCACTTCTAATATCCTCTTCTTAGATATCTCGAATACGAAATTCAAGGTACGTACCATCCAATGTGGTGTGCCGATGAACGTTGTATGCCAACACCGGTGTAAGTGTTATCTGCGAAACGCACGATCTCCCTTGATTCCGTTCTTCGAGTTTCCGACATCGGAGTCCCCGATAAGCAGCAGCTTGAAGAGGTAATCGTATCTGGCCAGATAATTATCGCGGTCAGCATTGCCCTCCTGGTCTTTGGCCTGGAAGATGAGTGTTGTCGATGCGAGTTCTGCCTTCTCCGATCCAGACAGCATCTAAGATCGTGGTCACTACGACCATCAACAAACTAACCAATCCAATGCCACTCGATAATCAGACCAAAAAAGTCGAGGAGGCCCTGTAACCGTGTTAGTGTTCCGCAGAAGTTGGATGGGAGCTTCGGGGTCGAAAGTATGACAAAGACATGAGACAGAGCGTCACTTACCCCGTGAAATATCGGCGGTCATGTTCATGGAGGTGTTGTGCTCCTCCCAATCCCCGCAACCTCCTTTGAAGACTTGCTCTCGTATCGAGAGGTAGAAGGCAGATGCTGGGAGGTGACGCTGTAAAGTCCCGTTCTTCAAAGTATGCCAGATACTCTCACATCTCGCCCTTCGATGGATGCAGTTTAGTCTCATGCCCAGGAGATTCAGCTTGTGTCTTGGAAATTTGAGGAATCAAATTTTCTTGGATTCTTCTTCTGGCTGCCTACATAACTAGTGTTCCTACAGACGGGCTCTGTATCTCTAATCTCCTCACTCATCCCTAGGTCGCAATGTCAAACTAGAGTCTAGCTAAAGAGCACCAAGTTGACCGCTCCTGCCTTGCATTCACGGTAGAGTCAGCACTCATACGTTCAATGATAGTTGACCGAATGGACATCGTTTCCGCTAGAGTCGGGACTCATACGTTCAATGTCTGTTGTCCTGGTAGAGATTAGCATATGCAGTCTTCAGCAACAACACTTGACGTCACTTACGTTTCTTTCTTTCCCATGCGCAGTGGACGTATGCCACTGGGAACTGTACAGCCATTTAGACCCATGGGACTAGGGGATAGATCCTCTAGGGTCCCCTGCGGACCAAGCCAGATGAGATCATGGAGACACCACACGGACTTGCTATGAGCTCTGCCAACATGGCGAACGTTGAAACAAGAACGGATGTAAGAACGTCGAGGGTGGAAACAGGGCCAGTGATTTAGTGGTTGACCTCGGATCAGGTAGAAGGTTGTCTCCAGGAGGGATCGTAACGTAGGTTAAGCAATGCTATCAGGCATAGCCCAAGTCGGTTATGAGGAAATCTTCTGGCTGCTAGATACCAGCACTATTTGTGTTTTCTTTTGGCCTTTATCGATAGTACCACCAGTACCGTCTATGATCTTGGACGTCGCATCTGTTCGAGTTATATGTTAGTATAGGATCAAAAAAGGAAGCATGAATTTAACGCAGGGCTAAAACTCACGGTCAAACAACGTATCTCTCCCGTCCGTAATTCAATCACTTGCTTCTGAGACGCTCCACGCCTTGCTGATTTAAGCTGCCTGAGCCATGCTTGGGTCATGCATGTAAGGTGCAGCCCAAGCGATAGATGCGGGAAGATAATAAGGATTGGGGGGCATCTGCGCATCCATGCCAGGCGGTGCCATGTATGGGGCCGTGGTATAGTTGGGCGAACCATTGGGGAACCACGACCCCGTATGAAGGCACAGGCAGAGCCACCCGCATCTCGGACAGGGCGACGGACAGGCCACTAACCACGATAGTGGTGCTCAAGGGTGATTAAATTGATTCATAGCCATAAGGTTCAGCATATGGGGCCGTGGTATAGTTAGGTGAACCACAATGGAACCATGCCGGGTAGTCAGTGACAGGCATCGTGACGGGGGGACCAGAAGTGATGCCATAAGCTTCGTTGCCGGCAATCTCTACACGTCTGGGGGTGTAGAGATCACGGGCAGAGCGATGACGGACAGGGCTGTCCCCGATACGTGCGGTGGTGGTGCGGACGGCTGGTTGCTCCAGCATTC
This sequence comes from Apiospora arundinis, assembly GCA_039105305.1. Classification (NCBI taxonomy): domain Eukaryota; kingdom Fungi; phylum Ascomycota; class Sordariomycetes; order Amphisphaeriales; family Apiosporaceae; genus Apiospora; species Apiospora arundinis. The sequence goes on along the minus strand of JAPCWZ010000002.1, from coordinate 935,264 downwards.
TGCCACGACGATCACCGCCAGGCTCCCAAGCCAGACAGGCCACCAACCACGATAGTGGTATTGTTGGGGTCTTTAAATTGGTTCATAGCCATAAGGTCGAGCATTTGATGCCCAGTACCTCTGCCACATCTCTTCCCGGGCGGGGCCTTGACGTAAGTGATCTCACCGAAGCCCTGGAAGAAGGATCGAAGCTCGTCCTCGGTCACATAACCAGAGAGGCCTCCAACTAAGACAGTGGTATTGTTGAGGACGTTAAAATGATTCATGGCCATAGGGTTCAACCCAACACCGCCTTGCTGGAAGCCGTAGTTGGACTGCTGTTGAGCCATCCACTGGTTGTTCATGCCTCCGGGAGGCTCAGTCGGAGTGGGGACGCCACCAGGAGGAGCAATAGCGGAACCAGAGGAGCTCGAAGGCCGATAGACGGGGATGGATCCATGGCCGGCGCTGGCAGCAGGGCCATGGGAGGCGGCAGGTGCAGGAGGGGCGGCGGCGGCAGCGTCGGTAGGGGCGGCAGGTGCGGCGGGACGAATGTTGTTGCCCATGTCCGTATGGTGGACATTGCGCAGATGGCCAATGAGGGCTTCCGCTGCATGCCACCTTGAGGGGGCATGATGGCAGGGTTGCCAAAGTTATGGAACAGAGTAACTTCTCCTCCTTGCGCTCGACGCGAATTCTGCTGCCAAAGACGCTTCGGCCAGACTGAAGATGTTAGTTGAGAGCAAGATACGATCTTGGCCCGAGAATAGAACTCACCAGGTCCTTTCGGATCATTAAATTGATTCATAGCCATCAGGTTGAATGCACCTTTTCTGCGGCATGACAATGGACGAATTGGAGAAAACCGCATCCCTTTCTGAGGAGAAATCATGACGTAATGATCTCGGCAAAGCGTTAGGCATGGCATAATGATGCCAGTATCGCTCTAGGTTGCTCCAGCTTTGACGTCCGGCTGGGTGTTGAAATGCCTGGATTGTTAAATTGGTTCATAGCCATAGGACTGAATTTGCCACCCCCTTGCCGCTGCCTGCCAGCTCTTTGGGGCCGAGCAGGCTGTGTAGCAGCGGGTCCCGTTGTTCTATATGACATAACAAGGGACCACTGTGGTGTTGATGTATCACTGGGACCCCAAGATCATGGTGGTATCCTGTGGGTCCACGGTCGTCGCAGTGGCAGTCGAAAATGTTCGTGGTGCACATGGTTGATCCTCAGGAACTTTGAGAAGAATCTCATTAGGAGGAATCTCTGCCTTAAAGTTAAGACGGAAGACGCCCACAAGTTCAAAGTTAAGACGGAAGACGCCCACAGGTTCAAAGATGAGACGGAAGACGCCCACGGCTTCAAAGTTGAGACGGAAGACGCCCACGGCTTCAAAGATGAGACGGAAGATGCCAACAAGTTCACTCCTGGGCAGAAGCAGCAGCATCACCTCCATCTTCGTCGCGCATACCTTCATCATCCTCAGCTAAGACCCTCCCACAAGGCGTCATGCAGAACTGGAAGCGTCCCATCGGAGCCGAGTGCTCTGGGTCGGTGCTTTGTGCTTTAGGGGGCTGAGCGTTGCCTTTGGCATCTGGGCGTGGACATGGCCGAAATGGTCGTTAGGCTAGTTGAGACATCTTAATCCTGTGACTTTCTTGAGCCTAGAGATTAAGATGCTTGGGTATGATGCCGTGCTCAATTGTGAAGATGCTCTTGATTACGCCTTGGATGCCTGTGCGCATTCCTCTAAGTGGCGGAGGTGTCTTGATAGAGGCTACGTTTATCCATCTTTGAAGTGAAGAACGAGGATGAAGAATAGGTCTTGCAAGGACCCAGCTCGACCAATTGGCTGTTGGGCAAGACTCTGTCTCTCTTGCTTTCTTTCCAAGAGTAATGTCTCGTCATGATGATTCCAACAGTGATGGTGGAACCAATACCTGGTCTGCGAAGAAACAGACTATGCTGTGGTCACCTGATGCGCTCCCAAGTGGCCCTCAAAACTAAGCCATCGCAAGAGAAGCCCTTTTGGTTGCAGATGTGCTCCGTGTCGTTCATATTGTGAGCATGTGTATCTTGCGTAGAAGCAACAGCACGCACAGCATTTTGGCAGTATAGGAAGAGTCACAAAGGTATCGGTGACAGCTTGAGATGGAACACTGGCGGACTGTATGGTATGAATCGAAGATAACGAAGAGAAGAGCCTGCAATTCAGATTCGTTGTTAGTCCCCTGGTCAAGTTCTTCGTGGATGTGATACCTTTCTTCTTTCTTCTGTGACAATCTCTCAGATGGAGCGATAAATCCATGTCAAGTACCTTCAAACCAACGAGTGTTTCTTCGAGAACATTCGGGTGTTGTGGTCAACTTACAAACGGGGCCGATGTGAGATCTTTCACTTTGATGTCGGTATTGCACTTCTTGGGAGCCATGTTATTGCTGTTAACAACAACCCGGCTGTGGTGTGTGCAGGCTGGTCCAACGTGAATGTTCGACGGTTATCGTTGCCAACTGAAGCTCGAGTGAAGGAAGTAGCCATTCATCCGAGGCCGAACTAAACGCGGAAGATACTGTCCAGTGTATCAGGGTGGATGGTATTAGGGAACACTTGTTGTCATGGTTTCCAACGACCCGGCCTTTCTTTTTGAAACCCATGGCACCTGTGAACCATCAAGTTAGTCATGGAGAATCCTTGATACCAAAAATGTGAATATGAGGGAGATGAAAGGCTTGAACGTGCTATAACGATTTCCACAAAGAGGTCATACTGTTGGACATAATAAGGCCCTTGAACATACCTCAGGCTTGTAGGTGGAACAAAATGCTGACCCACATTCTTCATCTTTCCATACTAGATGTGAAAGGAATAGACAGGAACGTGACGTGACTGTCAAATTGGTGCAGTTTATACCCTCTTGCCCAGGAGGAATGATCTTGAATCTGTAAGTGAAAAAAATGCGCGACTGTTCACTGTTTCTCGTTGGCGAAAAATGAGGATATAACCCATCTCTCAAGCCGATTGAAGGCGATCGAACTTCGGACGGAAGATAGTGCTGGGGGGGTCTTTGGACGGAATGTATTTGCATCCGAGCTACACATGCTTCGGAAGGCTGGAGTAGCGCCATTCAATGTTGATGAATACTGACGCCCTTGCCGTAATTCAGGCGAGGGTAGACACATTCAGTATCCGTGAGAATATTCGAAATGGAAAGACCTAACCAGTCTATCGACATCGGATGATACAAGATAAGCTTCTTGCTACCACATAACCCATAGGGATGAGATATCCGATGAAAACTCCTGCAAGGCCGTCATTGTCTTTGCCATCCTCCACTTCATTGATAGCCATAATAGCACCTATTTTGACCCCAGTCTAGATGAAGGAACTTGTTAGAAATCGCCGAAGAAACAAGACGAGTGTAAGAGGGCAACCGAAGAAATAAACAATATAGCCGAAAAATGAGGGTGCAATGGAAGAACTTACACAATCTTTTCGAAAGTCCATCTGCCTCGCTGATCCTCTTCTACGTCCCGCTCACCTCGTAGGCACACTCTGGCCGTTCATGTCGAGAGAACTTGAGGTGCAATGCGTTCGTAGTCTGCATCTGTGGATTCCCTTCTAATCGTGTATTGGCGGAACGCAAATGGCATGTTATCCTTATCGCGACGGATCTTGATAAACACCGCGCCGAATTTGCCGAAACTATCGTTAAGATATCTCTCAAGCTTCATATTGTCCATGTGACCGGAACGCTCTTTATATCGTTAGTGAAGGGTATCTATAAATATCGCTGGACCAAAAAACTTACTTGGACACAGGCGCTGGCCACGAAGACACATGCACTGGCCGGGTAAAACTCCTGCGCGTCCACGGTGCCGTAAGAGGGACGGCGACGGCGAGCCTCACGCTGTCTGGGCTCTCGAGTATAATGGCGAGGCTTATGGCCGCTGAACGGGTCTTCGTCTCTGTCAGTCATACCCAAGGGGAAATCCAAGGCATGGGGAGCGTTTGTGACTCCCAGGACTTCTGCGAAGCTTGGCCGGGTAGCAGCAATAGGCTGTTCCAGAGTCATGTGACCCATCGTCTCTGTCGGTGATGCCCATGGGGAATCCCAAGGCCTTGGACTCGAGGCGAAAGACCCACCCGAGACGGAATAACAATGGTGGGTGCAGGAGACTGTTCGAGATGGACAAAGCCTGGGGAGCGTCTGTAACTCCCAGGACTTCTGAGACGGTACGCCTGGTGGGTGCAGGAGACTGTTCGAGATGAACAAAGTTTTGAAAGGCTGGGATTTCGGACGAAATGCGTCCTGGAATATGAGCTCCCACCCAGAGCAGGATCCTTGGAAGGAGCCTTACCGTTATACGGGTTGAAGTTATCCATCTTGAGCTAAGGCATACCTTATGTTAGAGATTGGATCAGACAGAATTTGTTCCTTCTCCGTTCCCTTGGAGTCGATGTTGAATATTTCAGACGAAATAGTAACTCGGGAAGGAATGCCGACTTTAGACGAAAGGCTGACTTGAGAAGGAACAGTGACTTGAGACGAAATGGTAATTTGGGATGAAGGATCCAAGTTTGAATACGTGGAAATAGCAACTTCGTCCGATAATTCCAATGAGAGGTGTAATATTCACTTACTGATGGACGCGCTCTTGGCACTTATGTTCCTTCAACGCCGGCACAATTCCAACATCATCAGGTAGGTTTCCGACGAAGATGGAACAAACATCAATGTCGTAGCGTCTAAGATACGCTTGGTCCGAGTTAGTCGTCGGCTGAGTGCAACGAGCTCGGTGCCCATCACGGCCATCCAGGTACCCCGGCCTGTTGTTGATTAGCTCCTCGGAACTTTATCACCTTCGTTGAATTCAGATTTTGTCCCTGGGCCGCCCATGATGCCAACAATAGCCAACCACCTGATAAAAAGATGTAGAAGAGGCGAAATGGGATGGAATCGGGGTTGCGACGTCAAGTATACGTCAAGGGCGATCGGCGGCATGGGAAGAAATTGCCGTTGCCTATATGTGAAAGAAGAACTTACCTTCCTGTGATCTTTCTTTACCACCATATGCAGACCAAGGGAATATAAGGAATCATCAATGCTCTCTCGAAGTGGCAAGCACGAGGTTACACCTAGATCCATGATAATTATGGTGAGAAAGACCACGTGTGGGAAAGATGTAGTATTGTGAAGAAGGCAGTTGGAGATTGGAGGTTGGACGTGAGGTCAAGTAGGAAGGAAATAAGCGACAAAGTCATCACTGAACATGATGTTTGATAAGGCAAGTGAAAAGCTGAAAGGGCAAAAAGAGTCTGGAATCGTCCCAAGTGCTCGTCCCATATGCCGCAAGGTGACACTCAAAGGCCACAACCCAGAGGAGACAGTTTGTTAAAAGAGAAAGAGAGAGGGAAAGAGTGCCAGCTGCATGGAAGGAATAGAAGAAGCAGAGAGTAAACTAACCTTGTGGTGACCTTTTGTCACTTTGTGTGAAAGAAAATACGTTTGAGAAAAAGAAGTGTGGAGGAAGGAAGCAAGAGGATCGTGGGGTTGTGAAAAGAGATGCCCTTAAGTAGTTGTTTTCTGGAAGGCGGTGTGTTCAGACGATTGTCAGTCCGAAGGTGTAACAGTAGCAGTAGCAGAAGCAGAGCCATATTGGACAATAATCGGCTAATCGGCAAGTCGGCAAAGGGCATTCCCCTCCTGTAGCAAAGAGTCTTGTTACGGCGTGTTCACATGCCGCGTACGTTGACGTGAGGGAAGGGATGGCACAAATAAGTAGTTGGGTTGGGCCGAGTACTTCCTTCAGGGACGACACGGGGAGGTCACACAACATAATTGGTATTGCAAGCGAAGTACAGAGGGGTGGAAGACCAATGGCAACTTATTTCTAACAAAGAAACTGCCTCTTAGTCCCCGAGTGGCATATCGGGCCGCTGGAAAAGTAAGATATTAATATATTTTGTACAGGGATAAAGCGCCTTATAAACATCGTCCGCATCTTGTAAGTGTTAGCAGGGTCATCGAGGTCGAGGCAGAAAGAATGGTTGCGATATACACAATGTCATTCCTCGATGAGTACACTTTTAGTACATTAGGCTCGGAAGGGATATCGCTTGCTTCATGCTAGAACAGTCTCTATTCTTACAATGATCATAACATGTTGGCCTTTTCAATTAGAATATTGGACTTCCGTCGTCTGAACTTGCTGATATGCTACACTTCGATACGACGAGAGTAGCTCTTTGCTTGGGAGTTCCCAATACCCTGTATCCGCCACTATGCGATTAGAAGATATCCTCTAGAAATTGGAAGTGGGAAACGGCGGCAGCCGTGGCAGAAAAGGTGGGATTTTGGGGAAAGCGTCGTTTATAATACTGGAAGGTGTTGTGGGAAACGATGGACAGTTGGGAACGGCGAGGGGCGAACGAGGGGCGAACGAGGGGCGAACGAGGGGCGACGAGGGGCGACAGTAGTAGCGGGATGTTACTAGTATGGAAGATAGAGGACTCCGCAATAGTCAACCCACTTGAGTGCACATCGTCACTGTTGAATTGGCGAGTTTACTTGAACTAATGTAGAAGTCACTCAGAGCTACGGGATGCAGGTTTAGACGAGATGGTAATTTAAGAGACGTTGTATTCAATCATGATATGTAGTTGCCTTATGCGCATGCATGTCTTACCAACAAGTCATAGGTAGGTGTGTCAATACGGTAGCTTAGCAGATGTTCCTTGCTCCATTACCCGACAAGCTCCACTTGACATTCTGTCCGCAGGGCGACTCCCGGACTGAAGCGCCGTTGACGGTGAGAGTGACCGAGATATCTTTGTTGTTCGGGAACTCGTTGCGAGCCGAGAGCCGGACCTCTCCGCCGCCATTGACAGTACCACCCTTAATCGAGAGGTTGTAGCAGTTCTCAATGAGGACGGCGTTGTTACCGTTGTTGGCCAAATCGACCGACGTAATGACTGCACCCCCTGACTGGGATACGCAGAAGATGCCTCGCCCACCACCGCGGGAGACGACCTTGTCCACGTAGACGTTGGTGTTGTAGTTCCCATTGGCGAGCTGCCCGTTGTTGTTGGCGAAGCGCAGGGTCGCGTAACCCGTTCCCTTGGCCACATTGTCGCCGTCGACGAGCCCCACCTTGACGTTGCGCGATGTCTGGATCAGCAGACCACACTCGCCGACGTTGCGCGCGATGACCTGGCCGACCTCGAGACCGTCGATATTGAACGTCTCGACGGCGTGGCTGCCGGCACCCGTGACACGAACGCTGTCTATCTTAACGTTATAGTTCCAGGGAGCATCACGGTCGAAGCGGATGCCCAGCCCCGTGTTGAGGTTCATGACGATCTGGCCGAGCGTCAGGTCGCGGACGCCGTGGAACCGGAGGCCGAAATAGGGGCCGCCCGTCATGGTAAGGTACGGGATTTTGACGCCGTTGGTGTTTAGAGACTCAATGGCACCCTTGCCCGTGTTCCAACCTGTGTTGATGGTGCCGCAACCCTCAAAGGTCTTGCCGCTCGAGATGCTGATGGTGCTGGCGCCGATGGAGCCCGATGCCATGACGGCAACGCGCTGGCCGCTGCTGATGGAGTCTAGCGCCGCCTGTATCGCGGCCCGGTAATCACCGCCCGAGTACACCGTGTTGGAGCCACGGGTCGCCGTGAAAGAGTTGCCGGAGCCCGTCACGCGGGCATCGGGAGTGCCCGAACCGCATTGGGCTTGGACGGCGGAGGTCAGTGCGAGCACTGCCGCGAAGATCGAAAGTTTGGCCATAGCTAGCTAGTATGGACACTTGTCCAACATGAAAATCCGATACCTGGTATGCATTGCGGACTACAAGATCAGAGTGTTTTATATCAAGTCTGAGAGCAACCAGTTGCTGAATCGCCTCTAGATGCTTGGCCTAGTTATTGGAGGAAAATAGCATTTTGGCACAATATGACGATGTGACCTTGCATTAACAGGCGCGGCTATACGCGTACAAAATCGCATTGTACCGGCACATATTTGGTGCAAATTCATGTCGGTGGTTCGACGGCGAAAGTATGTCCGCATTGGCATCGGCCGCAAAGGCTTGGCGGCTGCAATGCGGAAGCTACTCTCCGAGCATTTGCTTGCGTATGTGTTGCCAAGAAGCGCCAACCAAACCTAAATACCCCTGACCGCATAGCATAAAGCAAGTATGGATAAGGCCAATGCACCCCGCACAATTGCTCAGGAAGCAGACTGCTACCACACATTAAGCGACAGCTACTTCAGGACTTGCTCGTCCTGGGACTATCTGTGATGGCATGCACATATGCTTCAGCTGGTTAATAGAACTGAAGTAGTTTGTAGTTATTACCTAACTCTATTCGCAAGCTTGTGAACCGAAGTATTGCCTATCCAAAGAGCGAATACAAGAATAACTATGATAGATCATATCCATATCAAACATCAGTCTCGTTGATATACACTACTGTGCCGGGCCTAATCCTCTCTACTCGTTCCGGATCAACCAGGCTGGCCCGGTGCACTTCCGGACGACGCTTCTCGATAGCAAGAATCGTATCAACAAAGCTGCGCTTCAACGGCTCCTTCTTGCGCGAAGCCAGCAGCTGCGATGTTTTTAAGATATTCTTGATCTGCCGCCCATTGAGATCGAGCAACGCAAAGTCGTCAAGATCCGCATCGGACAACTCCGCCTTAGCCGCAGCACCGCCTCCGCCACCAACAGTAGCATTCGCGTTTGCCGCGGCGAGGAAGTTCTGCCACACTTGCCGGCGAGACGCCGGGGTCAGGTCCGGGTACTCGAGCGAGACGTGGATGCGCGACTGGAAGGCCGGATAGATGTTGTTGACGCGGTTGGTGGTCATGAACAGGATGCCCTCGTAGTACTCGAGCGTGCGCAGGAAGATGGAGACGACCTTGTTGCGCTCGAGGTCGTGGCTCGAGCGGGCCTCGAGGAAGACGTCGCACTCGTCTAGAAGCAGGATGGCGTTCCAGCGCGCCACGAGCTCCAGGATGCCCTGCAGGATCCGCTCCACTTCGTGCGGGTTGGAGCCCAAGTCGCCCGAGGAGAGGGTATGGAGGGGCACGCGGAGGTTCTCGGCGACGGCCTCGGCGGTCAAGGTCTTGCCCACACCGGGAGAACCTGTATAACCCTGATTGTCAGTAGTCAAGTAAATGAGGTAGATTGTGCTGGTAGCCTGATTAAGATGGCAAGAGGAAGTGGAAGATGAATATACTTGCCTGATAGTAGACAGATGACGCCCTTGCCCTTGCCCGAAATGACATCATCAAAAGCGCAACCACCTTCGAGCTGCGACTCCGAGAACGCCATGATAAGCTCTTTCTGATCGTCGGGCAGTACCAAGCTATCAAAGGCGTGATCGCTGAACTGGATATCCCCAACCTGATCGACGAAGAAGTCGAGCCACTTCTTCAACTTCAGCGAGTAACCCCCGGTGCGGCATCGGGCGAGCATCCGATGGTAGGGGCTGAGCTTAACCCCACCCCCCGCACGGTCATTGCTTACTATGCCAGGCAAGAGAAGCACTTGGTCACTGGGTTTCCATTCCCTGAACCTTCGCTGACGAATGAAGTTGATGGGGCTGAATCTGTCAAACGACTCGATATCAACGATGATGCGCCCAGAGACTTCAATCGGTTGCTCGTTCCCCTCCCGATCCCAGGTGATGGCCGCCCCTGAGTACCTAGGATATAGCGTGTTAGCAACACATTGTGATTTCTTCCACGAAATTTATTATCAAAGGCTACTCACGACTTATAGTGATGCCCTCCAAGACTCTCAAAAAGCTCTCCCCTCTTGACAAGCGAGTCCTTGATCTCGTCTGGACGAGGATGGAAGCTCAAAGGGTAGGCAGATAGCTCCAAAATCTTCTTGGTCCCGAAGAACTCTGGGATATCAATGTTCTCCCGGGCCCGTCTGAAAGACTTGCCATTGTAGTCAATGCAATCGCTGTGCAAGCGCAAGAACTTCCCGCAACGGGTCTCCATGTACGCCATGTCATCGAGTTCAAAAGCGGAGAGCGGGCCCTTGTACGCCGCCAAGATGGGAGAGCCGGGTTGGAGGACCATCCATAAGTGCTCGTATGTGACGACGCCCTTCTCGACATAGTCCTCGAAGGCCTTGATGCTGTCGCCGATCTCGTACTGCAGGATGTCGTAAAGGATCGTCAGGTGCTCCTTGGTCGTGTCATCCAAGAGTGCCTCTTCCTCGCGGTACTTGACGAAGTCTCTCCAGCGGTGGACGAAGGCCTTAAAGGGCGCCTCGAATACGAGCCGCTCCAAGTCACACGCGACGCCGGGGTAGTCCTTCAGGATCTTACCCAGGGCTATCTTCAGCCAGGGGCTCTGGATGACGATGGAATGAGCCTCAAGCTTCTTCCGACTATCGGAGCTTTTGATGTTGCGGACTAAGACTGCGTATTGGGCCGTCTCTTCGTTCTCGGCGGCCTCTTGCACGTCCTCGGGGTACTTGCTCACCCAGGCCCAGACGCCATCTTGGTCCTTCGGGGCCCGGTAGATGTTTTTGACATCACTTATGGAGCCGGGCAGTACGATAGACTTGGGGCTGCTTCCCTGTTCCGGGGTAGACTCCTGCTGTGTTACAGCAGCGCCAGAGTCCTGCTGGTTGTTTGGGTTGTCGTTTGCCGTCATGATGAGGGCGAAACGTTCTGTTGTTCTGGGAAGCAAGATCGAAAATGCACTGAGATCTGGTGTGTTCTGGATTGCAAAACTTCCATTTCTCTCTTATTTATACATTCAATATGTCTCTGGCCGACCCTTTGGCTTACTGTTTGGTTGCCTGCTGCGTACCAGCCTAGCCTCGAGGCAACCGTCACGCCGTGCTACCAAACTCAAGTCCTACCAACCTGGAGTCCTACCGGACTATTCTGCATGTGTCAAATACTCCGGGTGGTCGTTGTCATTCGTCAAGCCTGCAGTCGCCCGATGCATGTGCAGTTGTTGCCTTGCCGATCTTCTGCATGTTGAGTCTAGACCACTGTCCAGAAACCACTGCCGGCATCCAATAATGGAAGATTTGTGGGGCGTGCAACCATCCTCTTGTCATGCCAGGCAGAATAGCCTTGTTCCTCACATTGCCAGTTTTAACATGTCATTATATTGAAAGAATGTGAAGGTCTAACGCTTGTAATTAGGCAAACTTTTGAAAGCAGGCAACTCGAAGCAGGCAGGGTGCTTAGCGTCATTCGTGTATCACCCAAAAAACCCCTTTCTCCTATTTCTTAGCATCAGCAATAGGGTTGGGTGTACGTAGCATATCTAACGTTCACCAGTCATAGAAAGGTTTACTGCTCTATAGACTACTGCAATATTGGTATTAGTCGCAATATACTATTTTACTTTGATCATTTGTTTAGTCGCAGCTCAATTAGCTGTTACAGTGTTAGATCAGTGTTCCTAATTTGAATAGACGAGTAGATATTCTCCATCCTGTGGCAGTATCTCGCTGCACATACTAATGTGGTGACCTTCAATTTCGAGTTCTCGACCACCACTTATATGGTTTGTTTTGTTTCGCCCACCATTAATCTGCTGTGGCAGTCAAGCTTGCAACCTCACAGGTTGCACCGACCTATCAGTATGTCCTTAGTCTGGGCAACCTGCCACGAAAACATCTCAGAGGTCACCACTACTGACCTCGGGCACCACTGCAAGTTTTCCCTCACTGGTCGAGATCAGGGGCAAAGAAGCGATGCATGTCGTGGAGCTGACTTCAGGGTCGCTAAACATCTGACCACGAAGATAGGAAGTAAACATGCCCCTTTACATGTCTACTCTCGACTAACCATCATGGAACCTCCTTTCTACAGGTTTCGCCATGGAGTTTATACAAGTCACCCAAGAAAGCCTAACCGTGTACTGTGTAATCTTCAACAAAGTCGGAGGTTTAGTCATGTTGGCCGGGCTGGTAGGTAGTTTTCAGGTAACACCAGTAGACAGGCTTCGGGGAGAAAGAGACTCGTCTACGGCGCGATTATATCTCCGGGTCCGAGTGGTGATCCCCTCTACGGGATAATTGGTTTCTTTTAAGAGGTACCTACCAAAGCAGACGGCCCTGAGGGACTAGGTTGGCTGTGTTTCTTTAGCGCCCGCAGGTTGCGGCAGCTAACCGGAAACAACTAGCGCCCGCAACTCAATCCTCAACTAGGTTAGAAATCCGTTTCTCTGATTGGCCAAGTGTAGTATCGTTGAAGCATATGATGTCGACAACCACATAATCGTCTTACCAAGCCCATCTACGAATCGCTTTGAAATCAAAGTCTCTCTAATCTGAGATCCGTCTTGATTCTGAGGAGTAATATACCACATAAAAGCTGCATGACGTCCACCTGTTGTGGAAGTTCTGATATATCTGTACTTCTGCACAATATTACTACAAACTACCTTCGTGAACACAAACATGGCACCTACCACCGTCCTTATCACCGGCGCGAACCGAGGCCTCGGCGAGGGTCTTCTGAGTCGCTACCTCGCCAAGCCCGATCACACCGTCATCGCCGCTAACCGTAACCCGGCCCACCCCACCTCCCAGGCCCTAGCCGATCTGCCCAAGGGCGAAGGCAGCCGTCTGATAGTCGTCAAGTGGGACGCCTCCGTCGACCAAGATGCATTGGACGCCGTCGCTGAGCTCCAGGAGAAACACGGGATCGAGTACCTGGATATTGTCATCGCCAACGCTGGCATCAACCAGCGATGTCCCGCCGTTGCGGACCTCAAGTTGGATGAGCTCCGGTTCCACATGGGACCCAACGTCTACGGCTTCGTGGCGACCTATCAAGCCACTCGTCCCTTGCTCCAGAAATCCAAAAAGGGACCCATTTTCATACCCATAGGATCCACGGCCGGATGCATAGAGTATGACTTACTTGTTTTGAATCATTCCCCCTCATTGATAGATACTGTTGCCTTTTATGCTAATATTACACTACAACACCTTACAGAAACCAACCACCTATCACGAATGCTGCTTATGGTCCGACCAAAGCAATGGTAAGCTGGTACACCGTCAGGATCAACGCGGAGGATAGCTGGCTCAACGCCTTTGTCATGAACCCTGGATGGGTTCAGACGGAGCTTGGTGACCGGGGCGCCCGTGAACTGGGGTTTGAGAAGGCATTCATCACTGTCAAGGAGTCATGCGACGGAATGCTCAACATCCTGGATGACACTAGCAAGGAGAAGCATGGTGGCAAGATGATTGCATGGAATGGTGATGTTAGCCCCTGGTAAAACCTTATCACCCTACATATTTCTGAGTACATCGTTGTTGCTCCTATCGAGCATCAAATGGATTGTTATCAATACTCTCTGATTCAAATTAATGACTATCTAGATCCGTGTTCATCTTCAATATTTGATCAAGTGCGAATTCTGGCAAGGGCCTCTTGGAGTATCGTCGACTCGAAACCTTCGAGCATCTCTCGTACCGTCGACATATCAACAACGTCAACTACCTTGACGAAGAGTTTCCCCGACTGGCGCCTATCTAATTCCTTAAAATTGTTGACCAAGTAGTCCATCGCTTTCTGGGGATCGTTACTGCCGTCGTAAATTGGGTATGAATCCGATAACGGCGAAACGCGCAGCCTCGCTTTGAAAGCCCAGCAGTTCGAGAGGACGAGAAGGAATGGTCGATCCGCAGCGTATTTAAGGTTGCATATGGAGCTAAATACCGTCATGTTATGGATGAGGAGTGTTGACTTGTCGCCTTCCGTTAGCCGTTTGTCGTAGTCCAGCAAGCTTGCGATGAAGACTACTCCCGTCATGTCTTCGTATAGGTGTGTCCACTTTGTTCGCCATGCCCCTGAACTTATGCCGATAAGGTGAACAGAGTAGTCGGAGGCATCGTAGGTTATCTCACGAAACCCCACATAGGACTTGTTACTCTCGCGAGCCAGAAGCTCACCCTCTCTAGGAAAGCTGCAGAGAGACATAGCTGCAGCCAAGTTCCTGACAAGCCTGACGCAAATGCATTAGCTGGGTTCTTCAATGTTCTTATATCGATATTTGCGAATACGATGTAGCCTTACCCGTGATCTTCCTCTTCCAAGAGTATACCATGGTCTCCCAAAAAGGCTCCAAATGCAGGATCTCCCCATACGCGATATACACCCTCGACAAAGCCTCTGTTGGGCGTTCCCGTGCAAAGTAACAGATTTCCCAGCTCTTTGAGCCAGTGAGTACTCTCATCCGGTCCGATACTACTGCACAGTATGCTGTGTATCTCGCAGAGACGCTGCATGACTTTGTCGAACGCTTCTTTTGCCAGCTCTGGATCGGTAGACGCAGATGCCTTGGCCAGCGTTGGAAGACCTGAGCACCTATAAAGCTGCTCCCAGAACTGGCCAACCTGTATCTGGTCTCCAATGGTGAAGACTTTGAAGTTGGCGCGGAGCTTCTGCTCTTCCTCGGCTAAATATCTCTCGATATCCAATGATCGTCGTTTCTCCTTGGACCTGGCCTGCCGCCGTTTTCCTATGACCACGTCCTGCCACTCTCCCCATCTCGATGTCTCATCCTGCAATGGGGGAGGTAGCTTGGTCCATGCCGACTCAGACACCTCCGGATCGCTCGGACCTGTGTCCGGTCTCCTGAATGTCAGTTTCTGACGGGCTTGAGGCGAGAATCGATCCCCTGGGACAGCGATGTATACTCCTTGATCAGGATGCGGTTGCTGGCAGGCCTTCAAACAGAAGAGCTGCCTGGTAGAACCAACTGCGCTGGCTAGAGTCGCCTGGAAGCTAGACTTTTCAGGGTTCGCGTCGACGAGAGGCATCTTCAGCAGATATCGCAAGGTTCCCCTCCCCTCAATGTTAATGTGGGAAATCTGACATGAATCATTGTCTGTGTGGTTGTGGTAGCATTGCCAAGACCCGGTCTTATGCAGGTGAGGAGTACTGCCACAAGCAGTTGATTGGCCACAACCAACCGATCAAGCTGACGGCTTGGCACTGATCCTGCCATTAAGGCTCCCAAAGGTTGATATAATATTAATAAAGATTATGCCTTGTTTGGTGGCTAAAATGCAAGTGAAAGGTACACTTGCCTTTTAGCTTTGCATGAACGAGAATCTTACAGAAGAGTGGTATTGTCTGTCAAGCGGTGCTTACGACCGACTTGATCCGTTGAGCAATGGACATGGGTTAATGCACATGGTAAATCTCAGCTAAATGCACCTTTCTTGTCCCGGAACTCGTAGTCAAGAATAACACCATCTCTACCTATCAATCTACCAAACTGTTCGATTTCCGACGGGCTTGTCTAAATGCATTCCTAGCTCCGGGCACCTTTCAATCCGGCTCATAGCGACCATCTTGTTCATATTGCCTGACCATACGTCTCCATTCCCTATCATCTCTTTCCCCTTCTTCATCATCCCAATCCCGGTCGTGCTTAACCTTCAGCCTACAACGCCCCATGGACCCCTTGCCGCCAAACCCGTCGAAATCCAGCTCCCACTCCAGCGGGAGCATGCCTTTGGTCGCGCCATCCGGGGTGTCCTGCGCGTCCTCCGAGACCCAGGAGTAGCCAGCCTTCAGGATAACTGACACCGTGATAACGAACGTGCCCCAGCCCCGTCGCGAGATCTGATAGGGGCTTCGCTGGCGGATCACGTGGTTTTGCCGGAACGTTGGATGCAGGAACATGTGCACTTCCTCGATGATTTCGGTGCGGCTGGGCCTCACGAAAAAGGTCCAGTCGTGTGTGTTCTGCGCAGGGCCGCCCTCTGTGGCTTCAACGTCCTGGTGTCTGTTCCCGATGTAGACCGTCATGGTCTGAACGCTCTCTCCGCCTTCAACTCCACCGCCGTTCTGGGACTCGGCTTCGACTTCGCCTTCGCGCTCGGCGTAGGCGTGTGGATACTTGGCCTTGAGCTCGTCGCGGCGAGTGGCGCTGGGATGCGCGGTAGTGAGGGTGCGACACATGGGGCAGCGGGCTTCCAGGTCGGCGACCGAGTCGAATTCCGCGGGCTCTTCGTCGACGTCAACGATGACCATCGGCTCGCCCAAGGAGACAGAAGCCCAAGTAGCCATGCAGAATCTGCATAACGTGTGATGGCAATGCGTCAAAACGGGATCGTGAAGGAGGAGGCGGCAGATGGGACAAAGATCATCTTCGTGGACTTCCTTTTCAGCGATCCCAGTAACGATGACGTTAGTTTCTTCATCGCGACCGTCGTCCTGTCCAGCGACGTTGCCTCCGTTTGCAGGGTGTCGTGTTTCAGCCAGCATAGTTTGACTTTTGGCAAGCGATCGTGTCATCCGTTGACTCGATCTGCCCTCTTCCGATTGATCCTGTTCCTCGTTTGTGCTCATTTTGAATGCACTAGACAGCTACCAACCTTTTGAGGGGCTCCAGAGGATGCAAAATAAGGTGAAAGTAGACCCATTACCGGACCGCCTTCAGAGATAAAACATATCGAAATGCATGAGAATAGGAGCACCAGTTACAATTAAAACACTTGAATTTGCCCCGTGATTCGATAGCTGGTTGATGGCGAGCTGCGATCGCTATTTGGTCGGGTCTGACGGTGCCGAAACTAATGACGTCGACAAACCCCGTATTGATGCATCATCCGGTTAGCTCATATGTGAATGCATATATACAGTGTATGAGCTACCCCTTTTCCATGAACGAGGTAACAACCTCTGGCATCTGGGTCACGAATCCATGCGACGATGGTAAAACAGCTCACCAGTGTACCGATTAAGGAGAGAGCAGACTACTTAAATATAGTGATTGAATTTTTTTTCTTTCGTGAGAGGCTATCGATTTCCACCCAACATAACATTTAACAACGGTCAAGTAATCTCGTCCATGAAGTACGCGATTCTATTGAGGGCTATTCAGTTTTTGAGGATAGTCATTCACGGAGGCTATCATATGATATTTTCCTAATAAGATGCCCAAATGAAGGTATAAGAAAGTACACCTGGCCCCTGAAGCCAGTCCAGCCAACCAAGAACAAGACAAGTATCCCTAGATTGCCAGTAAATGTCGAAAGGGGTAGAATTAGGAGAGACAAGTGCTTGTGAAGAAGGAGCGAAGGAAGAGTGGCGCTACGAGTGTGAATGCAAAGAAAACATGCAGTGAACTGTTAATCACCTACATTCACCTACATGACTAAATCATGCCGAAGTAGGTATGCATGCAGGCTTCAATTCAATGACATTCCAAGCCTATAAATCTTCCCTTTTTTTCTGTCCATTGTCTCGAAGTCCACCTTCTCTGAACCATAGTCAAGATCCTGGCCCATCGTCACCTGGACGTCTTCGTATCGCTCTTTCCTCACTGCTCTCCTTCCGCTCCTATCCAGGCAAACCTTTCCATCTTAGCCATCCCGGAGCTTTCTGTCAAACTAGTTTCACCATCAACGTCGTCAACCAACCAGCTTTGGCATTGTTCACCATGTTTTCCATGATGCAGTTCATCACGGTTGTCATGCTCGGCATCGTTGCCCTCGCAGGGGCCGACCGAGTGGTAGGCATATCCTTTGAGCAATCGCTGTGGATTATTTGATTAACTGTCTGTTCTCCTACAGGTCTACAACCCCAAGATCACCGGCACCCCGACCATTCATCCCGGCCCCAATGGTACCCAGATCATCTTCAATGGCACACTGCCTAGCAATGTGGCAATCCACAACCCCCTCGCAGGTGTATGTTTACTTCCCATATGATCTTTACTTGGCCCATAGCCAGATTAATGGAAGGAGATTATTCTTGATGGGAAGAAATAAGAAAATGCGTCCTACTGACATAGCCCTTGTCATCAATCTAGGTCGCCATCTGTCCCCAGAAGTACGATTCCCCGGCCTATGCGGACAAAATCTCCGACGGCATTGCCTACCTGATCCAAAAGGGCGATGTCGCCTGCAGCGCTGGTTACCTTCCCGACGCGACCTTTTGCCAGCGCGTCAGCTGCTCCTACAACTCGGCCATCTACGTCTGCAACTACGGCCACGACGCGCCCGTCTCGCCTGCCTGCAACCAGGTCGGAAACTACGCCCAATCCATTCTCGATAGCTGCCAGAAGTTTGACAAGGGCCAGAAGATCACCGAGGGCCAGCTCTGGGACAACGGCGATTGGGACCAGGGCGGCTACTATGTCCAGGTGGCTGGGGCAGACTGTTAGATGAAGAGATAGGGGGCGAATGAAAGGATTGCAAGAGTGGAAGAGAGGCATACTTGACCTTCGGTAGGTGATTAGAGGCAACGCATTCACTTCGCTGGAAAGAATGCCTTCGCTATGGTCTCATTAATACATTTACTTTGTCGCTCTGAATCGATAAATGAGGATCAGCGTTGTTCGATATTTGGTTCGTGTCAACTGTATCAGAGGGTTACATACCTTCTGTGGACTCCATCCAATTTTATAGATGGAGGACGCATGTGCTCTACCAAGTTGTCTTCTCATTTTCTCTACGTTAGCTATGGATCATCATAATATTTCAACCACCCATTGTGGCCCTTAGGAGTAGCAACTACCTAATTGGTCTTTGACCGGCCACGCGTGAACCGCGCCATGAAGGAAGATCTCTTGTTCTCCGCCTTCAGGGGTTCCGCGAACCTAACGCTCTTCTTCCTTCTCTGCGTGCCTCCGCCCTGTGAACTGCCGGAGTCGATGCTTGGGCTCCCGCTACCTTCACTCAGATCACTAACCACGGAAGGAGACGTCTCCCCCGCCGCCTCTGTTGTGCTCCCTGCAACACTCATCGGGGCAGACACAGTGCGTCTCTCGTTGATGTCTAAGGTGTTCAGCTGCACGAAGTGCATGCCGTGCCACTTCCGCCGCACCTCGACTGTGCGCTGCCACTGGCAGAACCCGCAGTCCTGGCTGGCCCATACTGGGGTTCCCTGCACTACCTTGGCCTCGGGGCAGGCAATGGTATGCTGTAGCGTGGTGTGGTGGTCTGCCTCCGATGCATCTTTGCCGTTGTCGCCGTACCTAACGACTGAACAGGATTTGCACGGACAGGGCGTCTTGCACCAATCGTACATGATCGTCTGCTGCCAGAGGATCTTCATGCAGCTTGGACAGCGCCGCGTTTGGGTGTAGAGGCGACACATTGTGGATGACAGTGTCTCTACACGGAAAAGGTTATCGTGTCGGATGTGGCAACTTCTCTTGTTTGTGAGGGATTGGTTGTATTGATTGTGTTGATGCTTGATATGCGTGATGGTATGGTGGTGTGATCTCCTACTTAGTGCTCGGTCAGTCTGGTTTATATACCCTCGGCCTGCACTCGCCGACAGCCATATTGTTTACAATTTGCTGAGAACAAAGACTCTGTTCATGTGTAGAATACGCATGCTGAGAATGAAATAGACCTACCGAGGATACCATGTAGCAAGGTCAATCAATGACCCTTTATTGATTTCAAAATGCACGAAAGGATTGATCGGCACATCGGCACCATTTGCCATAACAACTCTCTTTGTTTATTTTTTTCTGGAAATCGCAGGTAAGCTGGGAAAGAGAAATGGGGGAGCAGTTCAGCGAAAATCCAATGTTGACGGGATCCGGCATATCAGAATTTGTCCGGGTCCGGGGCCGGGGCTGGAGGTGCGCCAAGGAGCCGGAAGACAGCGCTTGTGGGTAAGAGGTCTTTGTTACTTATGGGAACAAAGGCTTGTCCCAGACTTGTAAATCGACAAGCCACCTAGATTACCTTACAGACAACCAGACGAATACGCACGAGGTGCGAAGTGCCCTCTGTCATACCACGATGCAACCTGCAGTGTCAACAAACACTGAGGACCCACGTTCGCCAAGCATTTCGAGCAAACGCTCTGCATTCACTGCGAGGTCACTGCTGCCACTAGTGTTGGATCTCACGCAGGGTATATTTGACTTGTTTTTATTCGGTAGTCTACAGCAATCTACTATGAACTTTGTCCATACATGATATCATATACCTTACCCATCCAGCCCTCTGTAGCTCCATATATGGTATCATATACCTTGCCTAACCAGCCCTCAGTGGCTCCCCACCGGGCGACAACACCCAAGCCGCCCGCAGCCCAGAGCGTGATGCCAGCCAGGGCAACGCCGTTGATGGACCACCAGGCCCGGCTCCTCCGCTTTCGCAGCGCCTTGTCGACAGTCGTCCTCCTCCAGCCGGGCGGGGGTGAAATGCCCATCCACTTGGCCCCACCCCAGACCATGTGGCCCACTCCCACGCCAATGAGGAGCGTGTAGGCGATCCAGGGCGGGAGGCCCTGACGGGCGAAGCCGTGCGCGACGTACTGGAGACCGATGTTGGAGCTGTCGCCCTCGACCATGACGGGCAGCACGCGGTTCATGAAGATGTGCGAGGCCAGCAGGGGCGCGAAGACGTAGCCGGTGATGGCGGTGTAGCTCAGCATCGGCCAGCCGTTCGTGTTGCTAGTGGATCTTGACGAGGACGTCGTGCTCGAGGATTTGGAGCGGTGCAGCGCGTACATGCCCGGCGTGGCGCCGCCGTAGCGCTGCAGGTTCTGGGAGCGGCGGATCAGGCGGATGGCGACGCCCGAGGCAACGTGGGCGAGGATGGGCAGGGCCACGAGGAGGGGTTCGGAGAAGCGGGTCTGGTAGACCTCACGGGCCATGAGGAGAAAGGGCTCCGAGTACGGCACGGACCGGTAGACGAGGGGGAAGACGGACGTGTTGACTACGTGCAGGCCGGCGAAGAAGCCGAAAGTGTAGGAGGAGTAGCGTTGTATGCGGGTTACTATTGTTTGTCGTTGGGATTGGCCCCTTATGTTAGCCACCGCTACAACAGTTTGTCTATTTTGCATTGGAATTGCTGGAAGCAAAGGAGGGGCATACGGTAGTAGAGGGGGCCATTAGCTGTGCCGCTGAGGCCTATTGTGGACGAGGAGCTTGCCGCCGTACTGCGTGATCGTAACGTCGACGTCGAAGATTGCATCGACTCCTCGGGCAGGTCTGGTAGCTCCTTTTCGTACAGTGACGCGGTATCCATTGGCGCCGGGTCGAGCTGCAAAAGAGACATGAGGGTCTCCTGCGACGGCTTTCGGTTCAGGGACGACCTGTTGAGCTCCGCCCTGTAATCCATCTTGACTCCGTCACCAAATGCTGGTGTTGTCGTCGTTTGCTGATTACCAAGGTGTTGTCGTTGATTCGTTTGGCTGGTGGGACGCTCTTAATTTTGACCGCTGAAAGTTTTGGGCCACAGCAGCCCAGTAGCTCGGTTGCAGGGCTCCAGTGACATCAGAGAGAACCCCCAGAGGGCTAAAGATTTAGCACGCCAATCGGAGCTTTCCAGCGGGTCTCAGCTTCCAAATGTTCCCCAAACTCCATCCAAAAAGTGCCCCGCCCAGGAACCGCCTTATTCATTCCAGCTCAGCCAAGGGATCTAATCTCTGAACATTCGTCCGTTAATTCAACGTCTACTTTAAACGTCTTACCCCAGGGTTTTACACGATAAACAACCATCCTTACTTTACCAGCCGACGTGTCGCGACCGCTTCGATCCGATTACCAGATAGATAGATCCCCGAACGCGTCTGTTGGGCAATTGCCGTCCGCCGTCCAGCATCCATCTCGCGCGACCGCGTATCGACAACTAAGGCCCAACCACACATTGCCCAACATGCCGCCACGACATCAAACCCTGCCCCAGGCGCAGACCGCCTCGGCGCGCGCCGCCCGTCAGTCCTTCTACTGCGAGCTCTGCGCCAAGGGTTACAGCCGCATGAACGACTACGAAGCACATCTCTCGTCGTACGACCACTCGCACCGGCAGCGCATGAAGGACATGAAGCAGATGGTCAAAGATCCGACCGCCGGGGCTCGCGCGCGTAAGGCAGAGGCACGAGCCGATGGCATTATCAGTATCAAGCTCGGCGCGGCCGCGACTGGCGGCGCCGGCGACGGGGAGGCTGCGACGGCTGCTGGTGGGAGCAGCAGTAATAACAACACCAATAACACTGGTGGTGGTTTCAAAAAGGGCGGCTTTAAGAAGAGTGGCTTCAAGAGCGCGTTCGCGCCGGTCGGTGGCAGTGCGGAAGATAAGGTCAAGGAGGAGGAGAAGCAAGTTGGCACAGAGACACAGCTCGGCAAGGAGAAGAAGGTGCTGCGTGACGAGGACGAGAGCGATACGGAAGATGAGGGATACGAAGTATATGACCCCAGGCATCCAACAGACTGAGAATCGTCTATTACTCAACATATCTTACCACACATCTCAGCGCCCGGCCGCTCTCTGTCGCAGCCACTAGTGCAGCTAGGTCTGACGGCGTGCCTCTCCGCCAGTGTCGAGGACGATGCAGCAACGGGTTTAAGCTCTATGCGCAAGGGACTTGAAGCCGCTCGACATAGCCGAAGTTGTCCCTGGCATAGGTTCGATCGGTACGCTCCACTAATGATTATGGCTGTTATTCTACGTAAGTTCATCTCTGTTATTCTCAGCGACCCATCAATTTGACTGACTCTAATCTGAAGAGTGGTTGTCAATAGGTACGGTAGATTTCACATAGCCCTCGTAGGATGGTCTAAATATCAGCGAAATTGTTTATCATACACTTGATGGGCTCATATCAGGCCACTCAGAACCTCACTTCGGATGTGTTTGTATACTATTTAGGGTGATTGGAACTGAAGTCATTCAAATAATATCATACACTTGGTCCTATAATTCACGCGCGACCTGGCAGCCCTGGCAAGTCGAGCGTAGCAATTCGACTCGCTCCAAACCCATGCCTTATTAGACTTACGATACGACATAGAGGTGGCAGAAACAAAAACAAATATGCATCAATCCTTGCTCAGCCAGGACGATGTATTGGGCCAGGCATGCTCGGTGTGCCTAATACACCATTGATTGGCGTATTTTACGCGAAGACGGGTGGCCAAGCTCAGCACCCTCTAGATCAGGCTGTTGTTACCCCTGCAATAGAGTTGGCCCCCGCCGTCAGGCAAATCTGCCTCAATTTCCTTCCCATCGAAGCTCTCTTGAGAGCGGCAGGATCAAAAGAACAATCCTAAATGAGTCACTTGTATTGATTACCAGTATTGGCAAATCAGCATTGATAATGTTACAAAATGACGACACCGGAATCATCATCGCTGGTCCTCACTAAGTCGCGCGATTCCTTGACGGATGCAATCGACGAGTTCCAGGCTACTCTACGCGACGAAGAGCGCCACCAGTTACGGCAAATGGGAACAGTTCCCGACGCTGATTCCATCATGGTCTTCACTGCCGAGCTCGACTCGATCCAAAGGCAGCGCACAGGGCCTAGTTATGCCAGCCGCCTCCACACAGTCCTTTCATCAGTCGGCGTGTTCTGCGGCGTCGTTGACACATTCGTCTCTGCCCACCCTGAAATTTCCGCCCTGATTTGGGGTGGTGTCAAGCTGACCATGGTGGTTGCTGCTAACGTTGCGTCATACCACTAACCCACATCCAACCTGTTCATGAAGCTTGGGAAGCTATGTCCTCTATTTGCAGACTATCAAGCATTATACCCGGGCTTGGTAGGGCTCCAGAAGGCCTTGGTCGACTTCCACGCTTCCATTATTCGCTGTTGTGCACATTTGATCAAGACACTACAGCGTCCGCTTCACCATCAACTACTCAAGTCATTGCTAGTGTCTTTCGAACAAGAGTTTAAGCCTGATCTGGATGAGACCTGGCGATACAGCAACTTGGTTGAGAAGGAGATACACCTCGCTAAGGCGCAAGCCGATCGACAAGACCAACACCTTCAAGCAGTCGAGCGGCAAGAAGCATCGAAGGGCAGGACTTTGATAGGTCGTTTTACAGGTCGAGCGGATGACGCGCTACGAAAACTACACCAAATGCAGCTTCAGAGAGACGAACGTGCTGCACGCGAGCGAAAGCAACGGCTCCTCGACTCACTGTCGACTCGCGACTATCTTCGACTATATAAACAAAATTGCCGTAAACGGTGGCAAGATACTGCAAGTTGGATATTTCAAATGCCCGACTTCCAGAAATGGCTACTTGGGGAATCGCCTGTCTTGTGGTGTTCAGGTAGAATTGGATCGGGGAAGACCATTACTACCGCAAGCGTTATTCAGCATGTTCTCCGACGTAAAGGTCCAATAGAGGGTCCAGTCTCGTACTTCTTCGAACAATCAAACGGTGCCGGATCTGTGAGCACCAACGAAGTGCTCAAATCAATTTTGCGACAGAGACTGGATCCTACGAATATTTCCGAAAATGTCGAAATTGCGCTTCGGAGCTTAGACGTATCTTCTGACCTCGATGATATCTTAGACATTCTTCGACAGTCAATTCCGCCGGGAGCATCATACATCATGATTGATGGGATTGATGAATGTCATCAGTCAGATCGACGAGAATTACTGACCGCGCTATCGTCCCTGATATCCTCCAACGATAGCATCCGCTTATTCCTGTCTGGTCGCACCGGCATCCAAGACGAGGTAAAGGCATGTTTTAAGCAAGTTTCCCACATCATATTGGATTCAGAAGCCACAAGACATGATATAACCCAGTACATCGAAGGTGTAATCGACTACAAGGTCGAGATTGGCGAGTTGAGGGTTGGAGATTCTAACCTTGTTGGTGAAATCAAAAGCGCCTTGGCTGAAGGCGCCCAAGGAATGTACACAACCCCTTATATCCTGTTGCAATGCTACTTTCTCATTGACCAATGTCCCAGGTTTCTATGGGCCTACCTCCAGGTGAAGGAAATAACCTCTAAACCCTCTGACGAAGATATTAGGATCGCGCTCATCAATCTCCCAAAAGATCTGAACGGAATCTTCAATAGGGCTCTCCAGCGAATCAGAGCCGGAACTCATGCCAAGGAGTCTCAGAAGGTCTTCACGTGGATCAAGGCTGCCGTGAGACCCCTGACTCTTGAGCAGATTCGTGAGGCAATTGCAATTCAAGCCACTCAACAGTTCTCCGAACCCTCTCGTCATTGCAACGATATGGACAAGATTGCTCTTTGGTGCGAAAACCTGGTGGAAGCAGAAGAGGAGAGCCAGTGTGTGCAATTTGTGCATCATTCTGTTCGGACCTTTCTGCTTGGAATTTCTACTGATGACACATTGGCTTCATTCCACCTGAATATGGATGAAGCCAACCACAAGCTCGGCGAGATATGCCTTACTTACCTGAACTTCAATGACTTCAAGAGAGCATTGATCACGCGGCCAACGAGACCAAAACCCTTGGCCATCCGCAACCCCATCGGGATCGTCAATGCTACTGCCAAACCTGGGTCAAGACTCGCAACCATATATCAAAAGGTCATCAAGCCGCGTTCAGAGGCCTTCGACTTGAGACGTTCAATCGACGTGGGTGAAAGCACAACAACTACAGAAATATCCCAGACTCTCACAGACGAATATCCTCTCCTGGGTTATGTAGCTGAACATTGGATCTACCATACCAAGTTAGTTCGAAGAAGTGATTCCAGGACATGGAAGATTCTGGAGTATGCGATCTCCTTCAAGCTTCAAATTGCGAAGCTGCCCTGGAGCAGTGGTTCGCAATCCAATGACTATGCGCTGCGTTGGGCAAAGAAACACCATCACTACGCAATCATACGACTTCTTTGGTCTGATACACACGTTGAAATGATGAAATGGGCTGATGATCATGATGATCTTGCGTTTTTCGATATGCTATTCAAGGAGATGGGAGAAGCAGACTATAACAGACGCAGCGACGTACTGGTATACGCCGCATCTCTTGGCCACCTGGAAGCTGTCAACGAAATGGAACGCCGTCGGAAGGCGACCGAGAAAAACCACAGCGAAAGAGCCAAGGCAATGGTTGGTGCAGCGCGCCGAGGACATATCAACGTGATCGAAACCCTAATAGATTGGGGAGTCGACACCGACATTCAACTCAACATGAAGATCACCCCTTTAGAAGCAGCTGCTGGGAATGGCCAGCTGGAAGTTGTTGATCGACTACTACTTCAACAAGCCAAAGTGAACTTTTGGAATTCTCTTGCTGAAGCCGCAGCCAGAGGTTGTGTCAGCGTCGTGGAAAGACTGCTTCAGTCCGGTGCGAACGTGGAGGGCAGGGCCGCTATCGCAGAAAGCCCGCTAACCAGGGCCATCAAAGGCGGACACCGTGAGGTCGTCGACATATTACTAGCTGTGGGAGCTAATGTCAACTCTGGTGTAGTTGAAGGTCGTCATTACCCACTACTAGCTGCCACATTGGGAGGCCATGTGGAAATTCTGGATAACCTACTTGATGCAGGGGCTGACGACATAAGAGCCCAAGTACCAGCTTTCCTCCAGGTCAAGCCGACAGACACGAAACAAATGATATTACATCGCAAATTACTCGAGCATGAGGTCAAACTCTCAGAAATAGCGGCACGTCCCCGGACAATGCTTCATGTTGCCGCGAAACTGGGTCGCGCCGAACACGCCTTTGCATTGCTGAAGGCCGGGATTAGGGTTGACGCAGTCGACGAGACCGGGAGCACAGCGTTGCTTTTCGCTATAAGAGCTGGTTCTTCTTCAACCGTTAGAACGCTGTTGGAGGCAGGCGCTGATGCCAATGTGGTCGATGAGTCGGGAAGTAGTTTGTTGCTCGTGGCTATGCAGAACAAAGCGGATTCATCCATCATCGAAGCGCTACTGGAGGCAGGCGCTGATGCCAGTGTGATCGATGAGTCGGGAAGTGGCTTGTTGCTCATGGCTGTGAGGCATAAAGCGGATTTATCCATCATCAAAGCGCTTCTGAAGGCAGGAACCAACTCTGAGGCAATGAATATGGACAAAGACATGGCGTTATATGTTGCTGTCAGAGATGAGAGCTTGTCGATTGTGGAAACGCTGCTGAAGGCAGGAATTAAGACGAACATAGTTGATAGGGACGGAAACACCTTGTTACATATAGCTGCATCATACAACACGAATCCGTCGGTTGCCGATGCTCTAATAAGGGCAGGGGTAAGAGTTGATGCGGTTAATAAGTCCGGAAGTAACCCGCTGCATGTCGCTGCAGCAGGATTGTGGCCGCTGGTTGTCCGCAGGCTTTGCGATACCGGCAGTGACGTACTAAATGCAACTGATGGGAATGGAAATACAGCCCTGCATATCGCTGCCAGAGGCGGTCGATGGAATGTCGCAAAGGCTGTGTTCGGGACTTATGGAATAAACAAAGAAATCGAGAACTCGCGTGGAGAAACTGCAAGGAAAGTTGCGAAAGATAGTAACGACTGGCCAGTATGGGTATTACACAACTTTTAAGGGTGTATACTACAAGAACGGTTTTCTTACCCACTATTATATTATTAGCTTTAAATGCTCGTACCATATCACAGAAGCGGTGTTTTCTTACGCACCAGTTATGTTGCCGTATAACTTTACTCACAATTCCCAGTCATGATGCATCAATCCCAATTGATGATACTTCAAACGTCCAACGTAGTACAGCTGCCTGGGGCCATATCTCCTCATCTCGCCCACCCAGATATCCCGCATTCCTCTCTTCCCTCTTGCTCGTCTCCTCATCTATGATCTTGCATGCTTCATAGGTACAGAGCGGTCCTTCAGCCTTGTTGGAGCAGCAGGTCCCGTGCAGACAAACGGCGGACGGTATCCAGTTCTGCTGGTTTCTCGAAGCCTCCACCTGCGATGGCGACGAGCAGCGCGAGTACCACCAGCCGATCTCCGGGAACGTCGGAGCCGCCATGGCAATTATAGAGTGCCAGCTGAAGATGGGGAGTAAGGCGCCAAGAAGAAGAAGCATGATTGACGTTGTTGTCGAAGCGCTTTCCACAGACGCGTGACGTTTGAAATTTGGCGGATGAAGAGTCCCAAAGTATGGGAACAGTGCGCTAGGAATGCATGTCGACGAGGTGTTCTTGAAGTGACATATGCGTGTATCAGGTTTTGAATCGCACAAGGTAGAAAGTAGACACCGTGTTTGTTCGCTTGAAAATGTTTTTGTGCGCACTGCAAGCAGTCCTCTGATTCCCGTGTGCTTACGCTTTCGTACCACATGTGGTACTGATGAGCCCCCCTTGTGTGTGACGAGAATGGACGCGTAATTCCGGGTTTTTCTTTTCAGGTGGGCAGAAGCTGCGGATAAGCAGGGTCGGATCTGACTGGTGGCTTGAGGAGCTGAAAACGCGGAACGCATATGATTGTAGGGTGTTTTATTGAAGAATGGAGGGTTGAAAAGAATTGGGTTAGAATGCAATAAAGAAGAATCATTTAGGTGGTTATTACTTGGATTTTGGTGCGTTGTTGTCGTTTCGAAATTGAGAGAGCGTCTCGCGGTCAATGTGATTGTGAGGCAGGCACAGGCACTGCAGCTGAGGGAACACGAACTGATGTCGGGGGTTACCGATGTCTTCGCATCCCATCGACGAGGGTTCGGCTGTTTCATGCTAGTGTCGGTTTATCATTGCGTCATATTCCACCAGCAGCAGCAACATTGATCATTCAAGTCTACGCGTCCCATAGCCTGGGGGTTTTACAAAGAGTGCGATTCGTGAAACAGGTCCAGTCCAAGTGCACACCCCAAAGGCTTGTATACATCCTTTGCTGTGCATAGTACAACACATCTAGCACCAGGACTGAAGACCTATCTGGCAAAAACAGTAATTGAGCAAATAGTATGCTGTCTAGGTACTTTGTTGACTTTCCACACTCAGTAACGCCAGCTTATTCACTCACTACCTAGGCATCTCATACTTTCCATAGACGGTGCTAAACATTCTCTGGAATATTGATCTCTAGCGGTTGCCAAAGAGTAACTACAGTGCCTCGTTGCACGCTGACGGGACCCTTGACACTTGTCAGTTAGACAATACCGGCTCTAACTTGGTGTTGTCGCCTCACGACCTAGCGCCGCAACCTATGGGATACATTGATCGTCAGGTTTTTGAAGACCCGTCAGCATGTATCAGCGAACCTATGCCGAAAAGGAGGCAAGACCAGAGCATAACCCTATTCACCTCTACCACTGTCCTCAGCCTCTGGACTCCACCGCCAATGACGCTCCTGAATTCAGGCTCGAAGTATGTGCTCACGCATGAGCCGGACCCGAACTCGATCCTGTGCATTTATCATGATTTACACAACGACAACTCCCCCGATTGGTTTCATCTCAGACATCCATATTTGCTATTCATCAAGATGACCTCCCCTTTTCGAGCAGTATTTGCTAGATTAATAAACATACTAAAACCACATGTATGAAACCCGCACTATCCAATTAATATACTGAGTATCAGAGTCGCCGAATAATTTTCAGATAATTTGGGATCAATTGCCCCTGATCAACAGCCCCTATCCA
Organism: Apiospora arundinis; assembly: GCA_039105305.1. Lineage (NCBI taxonomy): Eukaryota > Fungi > Ascomycota > Sordariomycetes > Amphisphaeriales > Apiosporaceae > Apiospora > Apiospora arundinis. Next base: position 905,967 of record JAPCWZ010000002.1, on the reverse strand, counting down.
TCCATCCATCCTCACCTCAGATGGAACACCATATCATCCTCGCCGCTTGCCTCATGCTTCAGCACCGCTTCACCATCCATGAGCCCATGTACATAACAGACCTCAATGAACTCGTAGTAAACCTCGGTATCTCCGTCCTTTCCCTCACGGGGTCGCAGGATCACCGGCCACCTGCACCCATACAACACCGCCACCACGTCTCCGGGAACCATATCCCGCGGCCCCAGTCCCACATTCCCGCCACCCTCCGTCCGGAAGATCCGCCGATCCTGCGTCGCGGCCGTCATCGCGTTGTCGTAGTCGACCACTGCATCCCACTCGTCCGCGGTCAAATCCGGCTTCGCGCCGAGGAGCGGCCTGGTATAGGGGTTGACGGGGCCGAAGCTCATATTGACGTAGCGGGGCCGGTCTTTGTGCTTGTGGACGAAGGCGGCCCAGGCCAGGACGTTGGTGCGCGCGAACTCGGCCGTGGGGCGCTCCCAGACCGTGGTGCCCTCGGCGATGAGGGCGAAGCCGATGGTGACGGGGTCGGCGCGGACGGCGTCGATGTAGATGGGGGAGTCGGGCGATTCGAGGAGGTCTGCGAATTTCTCGGGGTCGCCGTCTATGATGCCGGTCGTGTCTTTGACCTTGTCGACGATAATTCCTGTGAGGCTCAAGACGTCGGGATCGCTTGATGTGGCTGCTGATGCTGATGCTTCTGTTTTTATGGCTGGGGCTTCGCGTTTACCGACAGCGTTGTCGGCGGAGTATAGAGTGTATTTCATGTTGGCCGCGCACTTCAGCTTGGAGTTGTTCAGGTGCCAAGGCTCCGCCCACGACGGGACCCCCGTGAGCTCATAGGCAGTCTCCTCTCGGTGCCGGATGAGGCGCAGGAAATCCAGGTTCGCGCTCTGCTCGATGATGTAACGGCTGGCATCGCGCATGACGGCGGATACGGGCTTGTTGTAGTCCGGTTTCAAGAGGTCGGGCAAGGGACCCTCGAGCCCGGCGATGTCCTGGTAGAGTCCGAGCACACCATAAACGTAGTCCCGCGGGTTCGTGGCCTGGAAAGTGAGAATCTTGTCCAAGATGGGTTCCATGGACTTATCCTCGGTCCTATGGCCCAGGTCATACATCCGGTGGCAGTTGAGCAGTCCGATGTACTTGTTGAGGGGACGGAAGTTGATAAGTGGCGACAGGTGAACGAGCCAAGTTGCGCTGAGCAGCAGCTTTTTGAAGTCCATCTCGTGCGAGCCAACATGGACCAGACCCTTGGGGGCTAGCAGGGCTTCCTGTATGATCTAGTATACACCTGTGTCAGTGGGTTTGATTTACCCCTTGCCAAACATGGTTTCAAGTTATGGCTCTTTATTTCACTCACCCAAACGCGCTCGAACCAAGGACTAGAGAAGAACTTGACCAATTTATGCTTGAGCAAAGGGAATTTCAGCCCACTAGTCGGAAGCGTCTTGCACGCAATCTCGTCAAAGTCGGCAAAGTTGTTGGTTTCGCGTTCGGCGTAGGAATAGGCCGTGTCCAGCACAAACTCGCAGTACCACGTCACATCCTCGTCGCCCTCGCCGAGCCATATGAGATTCTGCGCCGTCTTGGAGTAGATCTCCTTCATGAGAGCTACCTGCTGTCCGCGCTCATCAATGTCGTTCTGGTTGATGCAGATGGCATCTATCCAGAGGGTGCGTTCCTCGGTGGGTTTCCGCATGCGCCGCAGGACTGTCGCGGAGCTCAGGGGTACTACCATCTCCAGGCCGTCCAGGAAGATGGTGTCCGTCAGGGACGCGTCGCCCCAACAGTAGGAGATGGTCTCGTATGGAGGTCTGTCTGTTGCTCCATCCTTCAGGGAGGCGTGTACTAGCTGGCACTTGACTGGCTCGTCGTCTTCGCCCGCCTGCAGGAGGAGTAGTCGAAATTCGACGCTTTCGATATCCAATGGTCGATAAAAATCGGCATTATTCCTATCGTCACCCATCCTGGGGGCCTTGTCTATTCGATTTGCAGTCAGTAACCGACTGCTGGTCTCCGATTATATATCTCTTTCGAAGAACTGAATAAAATATCACACCCCTGATATTGATAGTATAGGGCAAAATGAGAAAAAGAAGAAATACATATACAGATCATTTTATTCTTGAACACAGGCAGCATCGCAATTGATATACACGGGCTATATACGACTTATGCATCGTGGCCGAGAAGGTTGCCTCTATCGACCCATCCGTGCTTACTGTATGGCAAATGATGTCAGCAGCATGGGGTTCGCTGTTAGCGGGTCGCACAGCGGCTAAGCTGCCTACCTAGGTAAAAAGGGGGGCTGAGGACAATTAGGCGACAGCCCACGTCCAATCGTATGATCAATAAATATCTCCAACATCTCAAGGCGCTTATAAAACCCACAAAGATATTGATCAACATGCTTGGCATTGCATCCTCATTAGGCTTCTTCGAGATGCTGGCAAGAGGAACTCTCTAAGCCTACCTGCGTGTGGTTAGCAATGCCAACAAAACGGGATTGTGATTTGTAGTATTCATGTGGCATAAGACGTTTCATTGGAAAATTAACCAAACATGATTGATACAGCAATGGTTCTGGCGTACTCGCTGGGAAAATAGCCATTCCTTCTTGTTGTTGATATATCGCAGGACGCCCAAACCGTATGACCTGCCCCTCTACCAAACAACCGGATCCGGTAGCTTCCGCGGTGAGTCTTCGTCCGCCCTTCGGGACGGCAAGATGAGGTGCTCGAACGTAGCACTCCACTCAACCCGAGGTGTCAGTTTCTCTAACCCCCAGAGTTCCGACAGGAAACCCAGGATACTGGTGTGCGTATACTCCCCACCATTGTTGCTGCCCTTATTCTCGACCTGCCCCTTGGCGACCCAAGGCGAGATGAGGATAGTAGGCACACGGGGGCCCAAGCGATTAAACCCAAAAGTAATGTTCTTCCCATCCGCAGCCTTCTCCGTGTAGGTGAGTCCATCGCCGCCGTCGGGCACATTGACGGGCGGCGGGACGTGGTCCCCGAACCCGCCATGCTCGTCAAAGGTCAGGACGAACAGCGTGTCGTCCCACTGCGGCGAGTTGCGCACGGCCTCGTAGATGCCCTTGATGAACTCCTCGCCCAGGTTGATGGGCGAGGGCGGGTGGTACGACTGGTACGAGCAGCACTCCGGGTTGATGTAGGTGAACTGGGGCAGCGTGCCCGCCGCGGCGTCCGCGTAGAACTGCTGGAGCGGCTTGACGTTGGTCACGTTGGCGCCGCTGCGGGCCGTCCACTCGTAGAAGTCGGCGTCGGGCAGGAATCCCTTGCTGCGCAAACCGTCAGGCGCTTGCTCAATCACGGATGGGAATTACGATACTTACCCAGGACCAGTGGTGCTGTTCTGGTAGTTGACCCACGAAACATTCTTCTCAGACAGTTGCTCGAAGATGCTCTTCTGCGGCAGGCCGTACTTGCCAAAGGCGTCATCATTGCGGCCGTGACCATGGCTCGTGCCCGACGTGAGATAGGCGCGGTTGGGGTTGGTGGGGCCTGGCACAGAGCAGAACCAGCGGTCGAAGAGGACGAAGTTCTCAGCAATGGCGTTGAAGACGGGGATGTGCTCCGGGGTGTAGTAGTTGATGGCCTCGGCCGCGCGGCTCTTGTCCTCGGTCTTGTACGCCACGGCTTGCTCCGTTACGAAGCTGATATGGGGCGGCATTCGTCAGTTGTCGTGGACTGACTGCATCGAACACCAATACCAGAGTTGGAAAAGGGGTAAACTTACCCTCTCATGTTCTCGTACTTCCAGTCAGGTGCGCCCTTGACGAGCTGCTCATCTGGGTGCCAGGTGCTGAACACTGCGCGTCTGGTAAGCATGGGCAATTGAAGGGACCCCTGAACACTACTTACACTGCATGTTGACACCACTAATGCTATGATTCGGGTCATCCTTGGCGACATCAGCAGCCAGGGCCTCCGCGCAGACGTCCGCATGCTGCTTAGGATCCGACGCATTCCTAGAGGGTTCATGAGTCCATGTTTGGAGAATCAAGTGGATATCGCATCAATCAGGACATACATAGAGTTGCAGTAGTTGTGATGCAGGAGACCGTCGATCTTGCGATTGTAGGTCAAGCCGCCGCAGAACGTGTCGAACGAGCGGTTCTCCTCGACCAGGACGACGACGTTCTTGATCTTGGACCTCCAATCACCATTGAGCTGATGAAGCTCAACGCCAGGTGCTGCCGCGGCAAGGCCGGCGGCAGCAGCCGTAAGGGTAGCGAGCGAACGGGTGCGCATTATGTGTTGGGCTCAGCAATGTTCGTGAGACAAGCGAGAAGGGTCACTCACAAGCGACCACGGGAAATCGGCATGGGGAACTAAGGTGCTTAAGTAGAAAAGCCCATAGGCGTACTGCCCGAGCCTGATGATCGGCATCGCATTTTTCCAGATTCCAATTGATTAGGCAAGTGCTTATGCCGACTTGCTGAGCACGTGGTGCTAGGACTCGGGATAAGCCTGACAGGAAGAATATCGCCCAGTTAAACGTCAAAGCCCGTCAAGAAGGGGTGCCCTCGCAATTCGCCCCATGAAGGGGCTTTCCCAACTGGATGCAAGTCCTGCAGCATTCGGTGCGCAGACGGGTATAGGCAAGATGGGCGACCGGTAACCCAATTTACACATGCCCAGGGGCCATTCGTTCACTGGCTAGAGTTCCCGAGCAGAGCTAGGTACCCTACAGCTGGGTACGCTAGCAGAATCACTGCTTATATCTGGGCTGCAATGTAATTTGTCGATGGACCACCAATGTCGAGCTCATGTCCCTGCAACATGCGTCTTCGTTGGAGCCAAGCTTTGCCCATAACGGCAGGTCAGCAAAAGCCGGCTATCCGGTGAGCCGCCCAGCTGTGGATCTGGGAGCACGGTAAACAGCCAGTGGCTCACCCACGTGCCAAGCCGGCAACTAAACCAGCATCATCAGCAAGCAGCGTTTCTCAAGACGAGCCCGGCTTTGTCAAAACAACTCGCAGTTGGTCTCTGTGATAACCTGATATCGTACATAATAGTAACTAAAAGAGTCGCCGTTTTCCCCCAATGCCATCGCGATATGTGTAATGAAAATGCAGATAATTCAATCGCAAAATAATAACCGCCCCATCGAACCCGCACAATTGGTTTCCTTCGTCGAGTGGAATGAACCTTTCTAGTCGCTCATCTCCCCGTCGCCACCACTCTCCTCTCCCTCCTCCTCACCACTGGTGGCGGCACCGTTGATTCCATTGGGACCACGATCATCACCGTCGATTCCTCCTCCATTCTTATGGTTGTGGTGGGGATAAGCGTGGATGTCGTCGGCGACCTTAGAGGCGATGTCCCACATCTGCACCATGCCCTGGACGGCGCGCTGGACTGAGTAGTTCTGCTTGCGGAACTCGGACTCGGCCAGGCCCAGCCCACCGACAGCAGCGTCAAAGGCCTTCATCCGCTCAGCCATGCCCTCGAGTCGCTCCTCCTGGGCCCGGATGGTGGCCTTGGCGATGGCCAGGTCGTCCGACAGGCCCTTGACCAGCTTCTTGAGCTCGGCCAGCTCCTTGTTGTCCGCATTGCCGTTGCTAGCGGCGGCATTCTTAGCGGCCTCGTGGGCGGCGGCGGCAAGTTCCTGCGCGTGCTGCATGTTGCCGTGGGCGTACGGCGAGGCCTCGTGCTCGGCCGGGTAGTGGTAGAAGCCTAGACCGCTGGGGTGGATGTGGCGCGGACCCGGCGCGTGTCCCAGGGGATGAGGCGGGGCGAAGGGGACCTCGGTTCCGGCGCGGCTCTCGACGCTCGACATGACGTACGGCATGGCCGAGCCGGGGGTGGCGTAGCGGGAGTGCATGTTGGCGACGGGCTGCATGGGGGTGGGAGTACGAAGAGACGGGTCAAGGGGGTTAGGTCCGTTGTTGTGCATGCGGTGCATAAAGCGGTCAATCTTGGTGTCGGCGTCGAGTCCCTTGGATCGTCTGTCACTTCAACAGTTAGCTTTGGACGGCAGTTTAAAAACCAGGTAATAGGGAGAGGAGGTGAGATAGTAGATGGTGTACGAACCGACGATCCATGACCTCCTTCTCGACTTCTTCGAGGACAAGCTTGCGTTCGTTAGGGGAGGACATCTTGTAGGCGTCAGTCTCAATGCGTTGCTTCCAGGCACGAGTCACGGCCTTGCTGTCTGAGGCCTTGGCTTGCTCAACCTCCTTGGAGTAAGGGCTGAGGCGAGCCTTGCGTCGACGGGCTCGGATAGTGTTGGGATTGGTGGAATACTCTTCAGGACGCTTCTGTCGTCGGTTGGGCAACATGGTGTTGTGGAGGAGTAGTTGGGATGAGGAGGTTGGGATGAAATGGGAGCATTGCTACCTGTCTGGTGGGATAAATGGGTTGCGAAATGGCAGTGTGTAGTAAACGGTAGGAACGAACAGTGGTGGTGACAGTATTAGGAAGTTAGGACTGTAGCATGATGACGAAGACGTACCAATTGGGTGTTGATGGAGTAGTTGAGGGAAGGCACTGTCCTAACCAAGGTAGGCAGCAATTAGGTGAGTAGTAGTTGACTGATGGGAACGACCAGGCACGACTACCCCGGAGGAAAGAATCTATCCGAAAGTGATGTCAAAGATGGTATATCAACGGGAAAGATGGATGTGTGTAGAAGACGCGAGGTAGGTACTCCAAATGGGGGTGCGAGATCCCAACAATTGTAGTCCCAAGAGGAAAGGAAGGTCCAAGTAGAGGGTATGAAACGTCAGGACCGGAAAAACGCCATATATATGCATGAAGAGAAAGATGTACTCACATTTGTACTTGGGGATCCCGTGGTTACTTTGTGGTTCCGTGATGTCAATGCACAATAAGGTCTTGAAAAGACTTCTCAATGAGTTAGATGCGGTGTAATCATTAATGTTGATAGATTCCACTCAAATTGTTGCTTGCGAGAGAAGTATAACGTAAATACTATGAGCAATTTGCAACGTTAGGTGGTGAAAAGAGAATGTAGATGAGGGTATGATGAGTTAGACAAGTTGGACTTGAAGGTTGTGGTGGAATGCGCTGCTCAATTGTGGTGTTGAGTCTACATTAGACAGTCCTGCTCGAGCCGCAACGATGTGGCAACAACATATAAGTGTCGTAATGTTCATTCTATATACCACTTTTAAACATATACCGAATATACCTCATGAACTTTTGCGAAGTCATGATTGTCCCTCGAGTCCATGTTCTCCGAGTATGGCACATCAACATTGTCAGCGCAGCTTCGAAAGGGGGAAACGTCAGCACGGGAAGGAGCGAAGCAGAACCCAAAGACCCGGCAAATACCGACCAAGAAGCTATGTATATCTCGCGAAGCCATGGATAGAATGGGTTATATGCGTTTGATTGAACTGGTTACGAACTCAATATACCAGCGTCATGACACACGGTCCTTTTCGCAAGTCGATCGCAAGAAGACGAGATCGCCAAACTCCAGATATTGGACTACCAAGGGGAGTATCGTGTTGAAGACGCCCCTTTCTTCAGCTTCTAAATCCTCAAAGAATAGCTAAAGTATTTGAATTGCAATTGAGCATAGTTATTCTCTTGGTGGTGATGTATAATCGGAACAATAGGTCACCAGATCTCAAGCAGCAGGCAGCTCTGCCGCGCTGCGTCTCTGAATATCTTTCCAACACCCACAATGAGCGAAGGGTCTAACCAAAGGATACAGCCCCGAAGCTTACACCCTATTCGCGTGGAATTTCGCATATCCTAGTTTTGTCGAGGGACTTCATTGAAACTATGCGTTCACATGAGTGCATATCACCGTTCTTTCTAACATACAAACGCCATCGAATTCTCTATTAGATTGTAACATCACATCATAATCTGCCATTGCTCTTATCGCACAGTAGGAGGCAAGCATTGATGATGAAAAGTCAAGGCAAACTCACATCAAGAACACCGGATGACCTTGTGTAAGGCATGCCTGTCTCTGCTCAGTATCGCAATTGACTGAACCAAGCTTGGGGAAGCACACTGTCTTGCATTCAACCATCACCACCAATGTGAGATGTAAGGTCAATTCATTTCAAAGGGGATCGAATAGACACATGGTGACATTGCAGTGACTTTCTGATCATGTTTGTATTTTCTGGTGACACGAGATGTGTCCTAAATTCTGACTGGGGGTGAAGGTGCTTAGAATCGCTATTGGCACCTCGAATGGTAGTAGATACCTAATCCGCTGTAAGATGATGCTTCTAATCGTAATACGTCTGAATGCACGCGAACTAAGGGGCCCCAAATGCTTGACGAGAGTGTCTAGCGTCCACCGTGAACTTGCGCAAGGGAAGTTCTCCATGCAGATCGCTTATTTGCCATCATTCCCCTTTTTCTTGGATTTGGCCGCCACTGCCGCCCAGGTGTTACCGGCCCTCTGGTTTTCCTTCTGATACCCCTTTTGGGTGCGTTTCTGCCCAGCTTTCTGGATCTCCTTCTGATTCTCCTTCTGGTTCTCCAGTTGGTTCTCCTTCTGGTTCTCCAGTTGGTTTTCCTTCTGGTTCTCCTGTCGATTCTCCTTCTGGCTAAATGGCGAAAGAGGTGGAACTTCGTGTTTCTGGCGGCTGTCTAGTGAATGATTGGACGGGAAAGCTTTCGCTACACCGCTGGCGAACAAATCAAACTCTGTCCAATCTGAAGGATCTGTGGAATATACAGGAGACACAGGGGCTGCAGGGGTTGCAGGCTGAGCATAGCGGTGAAGCGAAGAACGGCCATCCTATTCGGCAGTCTTCGCGTCGCCAGTGGCGCCGTTCTGCCTCCAGAGGCCGTAAGGGCCCTCGCAGTTCTTCCACAGCTTGATGGTGCCGTCTTCGGAGCCTGTGGCGTAAAGCTTGTTATCGGGCGCGTACGCGATAGACCAAACAGGACCATGATGACCCTTGTGGATATCTATAGACTAGTTAGTGCGGTTCATTGAATTGAAGATGTCTCGAGACTCACCGAACTCGCTGCCGTCGTCCCATCGATACACTCTGGCCCAGGTTGCTGGAATGTCCTCTCCAACAATGAACTTCTTGTCCTTGGTGTCAATAGCAACACTGGCAACGGTGTAGTCCATCTTCTGTCGCTTCAGCTCGTCCATAGCGCGGAATCCACCCCAGAAGTAGACGGATTTGCCAGCTGCCACACCTAGCACGGGGAGACCCTCGCCAATATCGGACTGCTCCCGAATCTCAGGTGCGGGAGCGAAGAACTCGCACGAACCGATTTCACCGTCCAGAGTCTCCTGCTTGATGACGCTGCGGCTGGGCAAGTCAAACCAGCGCAACGTGTTACCCGAAGCGGTAACCAAGATGTTGGGATCCTGAGTCCAAACAATGAACTTGATGGGCTTGGTGTGGACGCCTGCCCCAATTTCGAAAGCTGTGCTAGCAAGGACATGTTTCGCCTCGGTGGCCTCGGCTCCGTTGACCGGTTTCGGGGAGTCGGTAAGGTCAAAGATGCGCAACTTGTTCTCGAATCCACCGGTTGCGATCAAGTCGGAGTTATCGGGGGGATATGCAACGGCTCGAACGATGTGCTCGTGCTGAAGAGTCCAGAGACACTCGCCAGAGTAGGTATCCCAGACCTTGGCAGTAAAGTCGGCCGAGGCGGTTGCAGCGACCGAGGCATCGTGGCTCAGTCTAGCCTGCCAAACAGCGCCCTTGTGGCCGATGAAAGTGCCGATCCAGTCACCAGTAAGACCGTCGCGTAACATCGGGTTGCCATCTGTTTGCATGTGGTCGATCAGCTACCGAGAATGATAGACGAGGAAAACAACTTGAAGTGGCCCATACCTTTGCAAGCTGAAATCATGTAGTAGTTACCCTCCTTTGTCAAGGTCGAGAAGCTGATATGCGGGACAGGCCGCGAGTGACCGTGGCAAGTCAGAGGGACACACTGTCTGGGTGTGTCGGTGGCCATTGCGTGTTTGTCTGCGCGAGCAGGGGCTTGATCTGTCTATACGGGATCTTGATATGCTAGTTTTACGTGACTCGGCCGGTCTATAGTACAAACGCCAGAGTCCTTGCGCAAGTATTATTCGAGTTGTGTTCGGTCGCAATTGAAACAATGGCGAAGCTCGAGAGCGACGTTTTGTTTGTCGATATGCGTCTTGGAGGAGTTAGGAAGCTGATAAATCGGTGCAGTCCAGTCGATGCAGTTTCCTACCACCGAAGATGGTATAGGTAAAAAGCTGCTGGAGTTTGCGCGGTGAATATAGAGTCTGGATCAGAGCCGTCGATGGGAATCGCCGAGGGAGGGGGAGCTGATAGAATGCGATGTGATGTAAAGTTCGGATGGTATCGTATCGTGCAAGAGAGAAATAGTCGTGGTCGTCGTCAAAAAAAGAGAGAGGTTCGTCAAAATTGGAGCATAAACACGGTTTGCTGATTCCAAGAACACACACGCACACACAAAGGGGGGAGGAGGTTAGATATGTGTGATGTGATGCGGATTGGAAGAAATGAAGGGTCAAATGGATGGGCGAGTCAAGGTCCAAAAATTCCACCACAGAGTCAAAGGAGTTTGGCGAGGCTGGACCCTGAAACAGGACGAAGTGGAAATAGTTCTAGTTGCCCGGAGCCTTGTCACTTGTTGCTTTGATCCCTATTTTTTCGGTAGCATTGCACTTTCCCGGTTTCCCGTTCTAGTGAAACCATCTAACTTTACTCTAGGGGCAGCTGCGCAGTGGTGCTTGTGCTTATCTGGCTGACCGAGCTTCACCTGGAATCGCGGGGCAATCAGGGCAATGGCAGTGGCAGTGGGGGCAGTGACAGAACAGCAGGCTATTGGCAGTCCTGGGACATTGATACACCGAATTCCTTGTTGATCTCACCTTGCAAGATGCAAGAGATTAGGTAGAGATCAAATAAAAATTTGCCTGATTAACAGGCGGGCTCCCTAAACACCGATCCAATGTCATCCATCAATCAATCAATCCAACGTTGAATCCAGTCCCCGCCAAAAGTAACTTATGTAAGTAATGACTGGTGGGGTGCGTTGCTAGCTGGCCGGAATGATGAATTGTATGGGGACGTGAGGGAGGTGGGAGGGAGCTAGGATGTTGCAGTGTGAGCGAGCGAGCAGCTTAGCAAGAACACCTAGCATCCATGCTATGTTGTCAGTGCTCAGGCGATTGATGTATTGTCCAGTGTTCGATGCGCTTCTACAGCAGCACTTCCTTCATTCCGGTATCAGCAGCCAACCTTCGATTGCCTCACATTCAATAGTAACTACATTCACTGCCTGGCTCAGGCTAATTCTTCTTTCTTTTTTTGATCCTAATCATACGCGATCCTCTCGACAATTGGACTTCCTTGGCTTGGATCTTGCTCTTTCCCCAGGAATACATACACATACGTCAGCTCACAGCGACGCCAGTGAACCCCGCCAAACTGCACCGAACTGCTATTGAGGAAGAGCTGTCATCAGCTTCCATCATCCAAAAATGGCCGACTTCAAGCTGTCTGCACAGCTCGTTGGGCACGAAAGCGATGTAAGTTAGAATCCGCATGTGCACTGTCGCACCAAGTTGCCCCGTTACTTGGAAACCAGACCGGCTTTACAAGTGAACTGCTTTCTAATCCATTTGTTGCTCTAGGTCCGCGACCTGGCGTTTCCCACGTCCGATCTAGTACTTTCGGCCTCGAGAGACCACACCGTCAGGGCATGGCGACGCTCTTCCACGAACCCTCCTTCCTTCGAGCCCACGATCGCAAACCAGATTCACGAATATGTAAACTCGCTCACATACATCCCCCCATCATCAGACTACCCCGAGGGACTGGTTGTCTCAGGCGGCAAGGATCCCTGCTTAGATGTCCGGAAGCCCTCGGCTACCCTGTCAGACAACGCCGAACGTCTCCTTCCGGGCCATGCCAACAACGTCTGCTCCTTGGCCGCTGCCCCCAATGGCGAATACGTAGTCTCTGGCAGCTGGGATCATACTGCCCGTGTCTGGAGCACCAAGAAGTGGGAGTCGGAGCTAACACTCGGTGGGCACGAGGGTGCAGTCTGGGATGTGCTAGCTATTAGCGAGGCTATGGTGGTGACGGGCTGCGCCGACAAGAACATCCGAATCTACGACCTACGGCAAGCAACAGGAGGCCAAGCCTCGCCTCGGTCCACAATCGTCACGCCCGATGTCGTGCGCGGCCTATGCCAGGTACCTGCCGGTCACGCCAGCGGCGCCGAAATCGCCAGTTCCCACAACGACGGCATCATCCGACTATGGAAGCTGAGCGGCCAACAGGTGGGCGAGTTGCGTGGCCATGACAGTTTCGTGTACCGTTTGGCCACTTTGCCTACAGGGGAGATTGTGAGTGCTGCCGAGGACCGCACGGTTCGAGTGTGGAATGGATTCGATTGCATACAGACCATCACACATCCGGCTATCTCTGTCTGGACTGTTGCGGTGTGCCCCGAGAACGGCGATATTGTGACTGGCACAAGCGACGGCGTTGCACGCGTATTCACGAGAAGCGCCGACCGCGTCGCCAGTGCAGAGGTTGCTCAGATGTTTGAGGAGGCCGTCAAGACGTCATCTATACCACAGCAGCAGATGGGTGATATCAACAAGGAGAAGCTCCCGGGTCCAGAGTTCCTTACATCCAGATCGGGCACCAAGGAGGGACAGGTCCAGATGATCCGGGAGGCAAACGGGTCGATTACTGCACACACGTGGTCCATGGGCGCCCAAAGCTGGGTCAATGTCGGCACTGTGGTGGACTCGGCTTCCAGCTCTGGCCGGAAAACCGAGCACCAAGGTAAGATGTACGACTTTGTATTCGACGTGGCTATTGAAGAGGGTCAACCATCACTGAAATTGCCCTACAACCTTTCGGAAAACCCGTTTGAAGCGGCCACCAAGTTTATCAACGACAACGAGCTGTCACTCAACTACCTCGACCAGGTTGCGCAGTTCATCACTCAGAATACCCAGGGCGCTACTCTTGGGGAATCCAGCGGGGGTGGCCCGGATCCCATGGGGACTGAATCCCGCTACCGCCCTGGCGAGGGTGCCGCTGCCACTGGTGGCAGATACTTGCCGCAAAAGGAGTATCTGGACATTACAAGTGCCAAATACGAACGTACGTTGATAAATCTTGATTACGAAAAGATGTCTTGACTGACCCGTAACAGCCATTTTCAAGAAAATACTCTCCATCAACTCGAACCTTGTTTCCGCCGGACGAAAGGACTTCTCTCTCAACCCTACAGCCCAGGCTTCTCTCAATGAACTACGCAAATCTCTTGAGTCCAACAAGCAGATTACAAACGGAGATGCAGTCGAGGTCCTCGTAATGATGTGTACCCAATGGGACTATGCTGACCGACTTGCTCCTCTGGATCTTCTTCGATGCACAGCAACCTCGCCTATTGTCGCTACATACAGCAAGCCAGGTCTGGGGAGCGCGATCGAGATAGCTGGAGCTGCGGCTCTTGACGGCGTTCCGGCCGGCAGCCAGCCGAACGAGCATTGTGCGATGATGGCTTTCCGCATGGTCGCCAATCTCTTCGCCACCTCGGAAGGCCGCAAACTCCTGTCGACTGAAGCCCCGCGCGTCGCCGATCTAATGGAGCGGGTCTTGGGAATTAAAGGAGGCCAGCCCATCGGCGCCTACAACCGCAACATGCTCCTCGCGCTCAGCACGATGGCCATGAACTACGCTGTCATGGCGTCTAAGCAGAGCGGCAGCGTGCCCAAGGATGTGCAGCGAAGGTTCATGGCGGGTCTGTCGCAGATCCTGCGTGAGCAGTCGGACGGAGAGGTCCTCTTCCGGGCTGCAGTCGCGGCGGGCACGTTCGTCACGGTTGTCGGCAAGGAGGACGGCAAGGAACTCAGCGGCGCGGTCGCTATGGCCAAGGATCGCAGCTCGGATCCCCGCGTGAAGGATGCTGCTGCCGAGACAATTATTTTGCTGCAGTGAGCCAATGAGCAAGAGAGCATCGAGGAGGGATATGGTTACTGCGAACGAATAGAGAAGACATAATCCTGTTTTATCCTCGATACGAGATATCTAAACGCACATGAAGCAATGGCGCTGACGAGATGGGGAAAAGTTGCAAAGTCTGGACTGTTTCTCCGTGGTCGAACTTGTCAACCCCCCCTTCTCCGCGGTTTCAAGGCCTCAATTGTGCTAGCTAGATTTGAGACCAAGAACTAATGCGATGAATATGATAAGACGATTACATCACGAAGGAAAAAAAACGATTGAGTCTTCCATGAAGCATTTTGACTCGTTCTCACTACCTATCTGCCCTATCAGCTTCCGTAGATGACCTTGAGACAGTGATGCATGCCTGGCGACGCTTGAATGTTGGGTAATTCTAAACGGACGACGTAGCAAGAAACACTCTTGCTGTTTGCAAATCATTATGGAAGTGAGATTAGAAGAATGTGATGGCCATTTCGCGCGACCGTCTGGTTTCGGATGACTGACTTCTTCAGGGGCTTTTCACGTCAAAACACCACGAGGTGGGTTCCGGCTCATTCCTGGCCAGCCTTCTCCACCCATACATATCAACGGGGTAGCCTGCAGGTCGGCCGGTTGGTGGCCTAGTAGGTATGGAGGGCGGACAAAGTGGGTTTCCGGGGCTCTTTCTGACAGCTGCAGGTACGAGAGTCGTCTGATGTGCAGTGAAGGCGGTCTCCTTGGGCGGCTGCTGGGACCGCTAACGACGGCCGGTTGGGGCGTTGGAAGGGAGGGAGAGAGTTGTGGGGGTGGATGCATGATGTGGTGTAGTCTGGTCCGAGAAAAGGGGTTCGTACCAGAGGAGAGTTTTGTGTTCTCTTGAAGATATTGCGAAAGCTAGTTTTCATTTTGACGGTTGGTGTTGAAGGGATGGTATGTCCCGACTGTTTGAATTGAGGTATAAACAAACACGGAGAGGTTTACATGGTCACATTAAGCATACAACTGGATGATGTCGCGTAGGGATTGATTGGAAATTGTGTTCTTTGATTTTGATTCTCGTAAATAAGAGAGAAATGGTAGTCGTTGCTCGCTTCCAAGGGTGCTGCAAGCCCCCTACTTATAGAAACGAGTCGACACACTCTGGAAATATCCACCCCAATAAGTAAACCCACGGTATCGGTTCCTGAACGCCGCTGCAGATGCCACAATATACATGTACTCTTTCCCCTCAATTGTGAGGGCAGAGTTTCAGATTTGTAGTTTGTTAATTTCGTGATAAAAAGTAAGAAAACGTTCGCCGTCATTCATCCACCCTGACCAACTCGTCGTCAGTCTAGAGCAGGAGCCACAGGGCTCCCAAGGCCAGAGGCAGGTAGCCCGCGAGGGAGCCCGTCGTTGACTGTATTGAGCCGAGGATGGAAGCGGCGGCGCTGGTACTCGCGTTGACGATGGCGCCGACCTCTTTCGTGGTGATGGTGTAGATGTCGGAGAAACCGAGGTCGGTGCTGTTGAAGCAGTTGGTCTCGTTCACGTGGCCGATGCGTGGGTCGCCGGGGGCAGCGAAGGTAATATCGACACACTGCGATCAACATATGTTAGCATACAAGAACCGGATTACTGGCTAACTGATTCCCAACTTACCGAGTAGAGCGCCGCACCGTGCTGCGCCAGCTCCACGACCTGGATGGTCGCGTTGTCACCGGGGTTCATGACGGTGTTGGGCGGCAGCGGCACCTGGGGCAGGCAGACGGTGCCCGGGTAGGGGCCCTTGGAGGGGCCGAGCAGGCCGAAGGGCGGGACCATGGTGAAGGACATGTTCTTGGGCCCGTTGTCCGGGCCGTCGGTGCCGAAGCCCAGGTTGACGTAGATGGTGGCCTTGTCGTGGCCCTGGAACCAGCCGGGCTGGAAGGCGATGGCGCCGCCGAGCGTCGGCCAGAAGGTGCGGTTTCGCGATGTGCCCATACCGCCGCCTTGTTGTCGTTAGCTTGGTTCAATGGTAGAGTATATTGAAAACGCGTGATAGCGAAGCGAGCGATGGCATCGCATCGGGTGCTGAGCAGTATACTTACAAGGATACATCCATTGCATGCCAAAGGGAAACGTCTCGTTCTCAATCAGGTTGTTGCCTCTCCATCCCGGGTATGTGAGAATCACATGCGCCGTTGCCAATGTTGACAAGACGAGTGTGGCAAATACTGAGCCCAGCATTTTGTGATGTGTGTTGTCGCGATGGCGACTTTATATATATTGTTTGTGTAAGTTGACGGGAGTGGCAGTAAGCCCGGGCACCACCTCAATGTAGCGCACGCAGTCTTTCGTTCTTCGTCGGAGCTATTGCTGTGAATTCGCCTGTCCCTGTTTTCCTCGTGTCGTCGGAGAGTAAATTCCGACAAAAAAGCAATGTTCGTTTGGGTAGGAAAGTCAGGCTCTCAAAGCGATTAAGCCACTTTCTATTGGAAGCTGTATATTAAAGATAAGGGGACTAAGTCACCATGGGATTTTGGATATAAGGAATATGGAGGAGAGAAGTAAAGGTCTGACTGGAAGGAGGCCGGGAGCGACACAGCCCATCATTTAGATAATAACTGAAGCAAGGCGAACTACTTAGGCCCTCCCCCGAGAAGTGAGAGCAACCAACCAACCGGTGCTGACCTGCATGGCCAATTTTCCCGTGAGAAGCAACATGCATCCCCCAATATCGAAGGGCTGCAAGGACTGGAACGGGGATTGGATTGGACGCGCCCCCGCCCATCGCATAGGGTCCGGATTTGTGACAGGGGTTAAAGCAGTTGAACAGGTGCAAGCGGCATTTCAAATCCCTGGCAGCAGCCAGTCAGAAAGGCTGGTTGAGCTGCAAGATGTGGCAGCCGACGGGCCCCTTCCCTCTTTTCAACTCCCCTGCCGTTGATCGGTGGAACCAATGAACAGGCGCTTACAAGAGCCAAGCGACTCGCTGAGGTGAGGTGCTGAGAGCGGTGATTCGTCCGTTACTCTGTCCGCCCACTAGCCAATAAGCGTCGCATGAGGGGCTGGCTCTTCAGAGGCACGGAGTGCTGTGAGTGGTGAAGATGTTGTGGGACGAGGCAAACATAAGCGCCGAGAAGTAACGCTTGGGAAAAGCCAATCTGCCCAATCCCAGCTCGCCATCTGGGAGTCGAGTCAGCGAAGGGTTGCAGCGTTGTGTCCCACACCTTGGTAGCTTGGGTGGTATGGGGGCTATTTTTGGCCACTTCACAGGCGGCCATCAGTTCGTTCGCGATTTCTGGTGTGCAACCTGCTTCCAATTTGGATATTTGATGAAAGAACTCTTCTCCAATATGGACCCAGATCCAGACAGCTTGCAGCCATCAAGCCTTGCTATTTAGATGAGATGGGACGATACACCACCCACTTTGCTGCCTGTCGCATATCGGCATGGCACGTTCGGATGCAAGCTCCATGAGAGAACCAACTGCTCGGTCGTCACATCAAGCACGGCGATTAATCTGTTCCTGCGGTAGCCGGTCGGCAAGCAATTGGCACAGTGATATGGACGATGATGATGCCACTTACTTACTGCACACTCCGTGCCGTGCCGTGCAACGATCTTCCAATTGGCGGTGTCGCTAAACGCAACTTGAGACCCGCGTAGCTAGGTCACAAAGTTAGCAGCAATCGAATCCGGCACACCATCTCGAAAAGAGAACACAAAAGCCAGGTGCTGCATCACGAGAAGCGAGCTTACGCTCGGTTAACCGGCGGCATAGTGTGCCCAAAAATAAATATTCATCCATGACAAGGCTCGCCGAATGTTGCACTGCTTTTCTCGAAGGACTTGGATTGACAATACTCCGTACAGGTCTGGGTCTCACGAAATGCAATCGATGATGCAATTCCACATTCGGTAAGAGCTTCGCTGTATAATGAAACTGATCGCCAGATTGATAGTTCTCGGTTCTCGGTCGATATGAATGAGGCAGCGGGTAGTGGATGCGGGCTTCTGTGCTGGGACCCATCCACAATTCAAAGGTCGGAAAATTAGCGGACATGGTTCCGGCTCCAGCTTAGGTAAACTTTTCGCAACCATAGTGATCGCAATTGCAAACGCTCAAAGTGATCGGCTTCAATCAGACCAATTCAAGGGGCAGGTGTTAGTCAGCTGACTTTCTTCATCATGGAATCTGCCCAAGAAAAGGAT
Organism: Apiospora arundinis; assembly: GCA_039105305.1. Lineage (NCBI taxonomy): Eukaryota > Fungi > Ascomycota > Sordariomycetes > Amphisphaeriales > Apiosporaceae > Apiospora > Apiospora arundinis. Next base: position 887,842 of record JAPCWZ010000002.1, on the reverse strand, counting down.
TCGTGGACTTATGTCACCAAGAAACGTCGACCTGGAACCTCCCGAAAACCAAAGACGCATACACCACCAGCTGCCAAGTGTGATGTCAATGCGCCTCCTCAGCCAGCAAGAGACTCATACCTGACTGTAGCCGAGATCAAGACAGACTACAAGAAAATCCGGGAGCAATGGTTGATTACATCGTGCTGTGAGAACTTGAAAAAGCTCATTACCTCAAAGATCCCGGATCGTGTTCCTTCCACCGCAGTCTGCTTAGGCATCGGAAGTTTTGACCCTCCCGACGGATCATGGCAAGTGAAGCGTCGGACTCATGCGCAGCTTGCCGCCTTCCAGACGGTGGTAGACATATTCAAGCAGCATGCAGGCGCTCCGATTCGTTGCGTATTCCAAGAGCCTTACTTCACTCCGGCAGACGTGGACTTCCTCAAGGGTATGGACTATGAGATTGTAGACTCACCGGATGGGTACAAGTCTGTTGATAAAGACACTTTTTTATACGGCATCCACATGTACAAGGACACTTACTCGGACGCCATCGCCAGCCATATCCCGGCAATCTTCATTGGCACCGGCTGGGATACATGGGAAAGGTGATTGCGTATTGACCACCATGGCAAGTATAAAGTGGCTAACAAGAGACAGCAGTTGTATGGATCCTGATGCTTCGGAATGGGCTAGAATCAGAGAGCTTGACGAACTTTGCGACAAGGTGAACTTTCCCAAGGATGATGATTTCTACCCTGCATTCACCAGCACCGTGATTCATTGGCGACAACATCCAGTTGCATCTGATGTTGCCGAGGCAGAGATATCATTGGAGAAACTCACACTATCTGAGGCATAAGAATGCCAGTATGCGTGCAGTCCGGTACCGACATCATTGGGTATCATTGGCAGTTTGGAACTTCACCGAAGCTAAGGTCAAATACTTGACTGAAATCATCCCAATCCCAACTTATGTCATCCACCGTACCCCCTGGCCAAATCACGTCCCGGAAATTCACATCGCCTGCTGTGGCTAGTTCTGTCGTCTCCACCGTCGCAGAACTGACATTTGGTGCCGTTTCTTGTGGTGGCATCCTTGCAGCTTGCGGCGGGCTGAACAATGGCAATTCTCTACTGGGGAATTTACTACCCAATGTAGTCATGTCATGAGAGAAGGCAGTACTGCTTCTTCTGAAGTCCGACTTGGATTGCTCTGCTTGAACAGCAGCGCCAATTTGATCGGTCAGGGACTTTAGCACCCGCTGAAGCTTCTGATCTGAATGATACCTCGCATACAGGTGTTCGGCAAAATCGACGGCATTGTGCATCAACTGCGATGAAGTCAGTACAGGGAACCATGTCTTTCACCAACTTGGGCGCCTTACATTGAGATCCGAGTTCGCCAGCCTGGAACCAGGGTGGGTGAGTAGGTGAACTGCCAAGACGTATACCGCGTGCAACGGGGTTGCCAGCATCGACAGAGCTGGGGGCGTGCCCAGCTCATGACCATCAATGAGCAGCTTGATCACGGTGCGCGCCGAATTGGCAGCAGCAGTTTGGCCGTTCTGTATGACAGAGCTCCATGGCTGGCCGGCAGCATAACTTTCACAGGCCACCCTGATGGCTTCATTGCTGATCAGAAAGCTATTTCGGGATAAGAGCATCAAACTATATCCAAAAAGTGTAAGCAAAATGGTATGCCAGTAGTGGCAATTGGAATAAACACTTACGCGTTGTTGTAGTGTATTGAGATGAATGATGCCAGGGGAAATTCGTCGCGGCTGCAGATCAAATCGGATCTAGGCCTTAGTCTTTCAGGCACGCTGTCGGCCCATTGCATCAGCAAGTGAACCGTCTCGCCCGTCAATCTGATCTTATCGCGAATGACACCCTCGATATTCCGTTGCGACGTCCGCTCTTCTCGTATGCGACACCGGATCCCCGCCTCGTTAATCTGCGAAAGAAGCCTTGCGAAGCTTGTCAGGATGCGAAACGACCAGCCGCTCTGCGGATTCGGTGGGAAAACGGGTTCCATCTGGTTGCAGTCGGCATCGCGGATGAAGGAAGGGCGGCCGAACTCGAAGGCGAACAGCTTCTCGAAGGAAAAGATGCTCCACCAAGTCCTGCGCTTCTTCTCTTCGCCCTCTTCATCTACGGGACTTGGGTCTTTCCGGCTCGGCGTGCGACGCCGGTGGATGCCCATGGACTGCGCCATCGAGATGCACAGCGTGGTGACGTGCCAGGAGGACGAGATCTGGTCGCGTTGCCGCAGCGCGATGGCCAGCATGAGCGCGCATTGGACAGCGTCCAGTGATCGGACTGAGAGTACGTGACCGAGCATAGTCTGACAGTAGTTCACATACTGCGTCGCCAGTTCCGGATCCAAGCCAACATCGCCGCTCATGGAACCGAGTACAAGAACCATCTGGACTTGCAGGATCGATACGACATCGCCGAGATGCGACAGGGTCGTTGGCTCGGACTTGAGCGCTGATTCCGTAAGCCCTTGCACCCTTGAAGCCTCCGAAACAGGAAATATTTGATTGATAGTGTGAAAGTATGACTGCAGTGCAGCATGGCAGACATCTGGCCTGGGTAGGGACGGCGGTACCAGCGACAGAGCAATAGGCGGCGCTTTCTCTTTGCCCGACTCGGCGTCACTGTTGTTCGCCCCGAGCTGGCGCGGGATTCCGAGCCGGTAGAAGGCCAGGTCGAGCCACCCCGTGAACATGTCCAACGTGTTGCTCCCGCGCAAGCGAGGCACCAGGGGCAGCAACCCACCATAGCGGCCCGACGCGTCTTCCGCCGGTGGGTCGATGGAGTCGGGCCCGATGCTGCCGGCATCCCCTCCTGCCCCCGTGGCAGACACCGGGGTTAGGTGGTCTGTGGCGGTGTCGGTCGAGTACTTCGACAGGGCTGAGCTCAGTCTTCGACTCTTAGACTGGCCCGGCCGGGAGTGCGGGAGGTAGCCCCCACCCAACGGCTCATCGAGGTCGGTCGACTCCTCATCAAGTACGACGGGGTCTTGCCGGGGCGATCCCGCTGTCCGCCTTTCCACGTCGGCGCCGGGCCGGCGTTTGTCTGTGGTTATACATTTGACTCCAGCCACCAGGCACGAGTGGCAGGATGGTATGCGCTCATCGCACCGGGTCTTGCGCTCGCGGCAGTAATTGCAGGCGAAGTTGAGTCTCTTGCGCTTCTTTGGTTTTGGTGTTGCCGTCGCTGTTGTCTTATTATTATTGTCTTCCATCATCAATCTTCGCTAAGCGAGCCGCCGGTTGCTAGTTCAATCGTACGATACTTTGGCAAGGGCGCAGCATACAACGTACGATTCCGCGGAGTCTCGCGGACTCCTGGATATACATATACATATACCGTCCCATAGTCATTATTGTGATTCAACCGGTCCCGAGGTACACAGTGAACGACTCAGCGTCTGCAGGGCGCATAAATCCGGAATGTGCGACTCAGTGCTACCATTTCGCCATTTACCCCCACTAACCCCCTAGTCTCAGACAGTGTAGCCGGGTGTTTGTGGAGGCGGGGCTACTGCAACACACAAAAAGACCGGAATGTGGAGGGTGGTTTTGCAACAGAGGCACACGACAAATGTTGCAACGCTTCGGGATCGACATGCGATTTTACTGATGTTCCCCAATTAAGCATTCTACATAATGGCGATCTATGGACGTTGTGGAGTTGATCTTGGATAACCACGCGTGCCTGTTTCGGCCAGGCGACTTTTATCGGATGACAATTCAGAACGAAATTTCAACCACATAAGCCTCCGAGCAATGGCTTCGGTTGCGCGAAACTAGGACATTCAAAACATCGTATCCATGTCGAAGTACGGATCAGGCAAACGCATCAAATATAAGTAAACTCCTCTGCTATCCTGTGGCCGTAACGACATCTGGTATTACTGTGTGTTTGGAGCTTCTGCCCATCAGGATAGCTAGGTGTTTTGGCGAGTTAACACTGCTGTACGGCTACACCATGTTCTGTGGACAGCTAAACAATCGCGGATGTGGACGGCGTTGGGCAAACACATCCTGCTCATCCTGGAACGCGTCGGATGCCGGCGTATGAGGATTCCAAGTGTTCTGTGCGCAAGTCCTGAACAAGCAAGTTGCCAGCACCGGACAGAGCACGTTCATTCCAGGTTGATTGCGAGCAAGTGCACCTCCATGTAGGCCGATAGGTCATCTTGTTGACATACGACGAAACTATCGCTATTGTTGACCTTGTCTCTCATGGTTTGGATGTACTTCTATAGCTCCCAAGCATCTGGTGACAAGAAAATGTTTGTGATGCGTATATGGGCACTTATTGCTTTCCACACAGATTCAAGCTGATTTTAGCTCAGCATCCTACTTATGTACTGCCGTGTATCAAGTTTACGTTATCCTGTGTCGATGAGCGGTCGAGGCAATTACCACTGGCTCTCTTGATGGGTCGCCCGAAGCCTGGCGGAGATCTGGGGCTCGGGGCTCTCTGATAGACCCTAGGTAGCAACCATCAGATGGATAGACACAGTAGCCAGGCGCGCCGTGCATCAATAACATCCATCAGTAGAGCGATGCGATGGCGATATGTGAGGATACCCCTTTCCCCCACCATGAATCTGGGGTAGTGGGGTCTATTAGATCCGTCGGAAGCTGCTGGGCGTTGCCGAAAGCTACGCCCCGGCCCAGTTGGAGGGCTTGGAGTAGACTCCGTCACTCCGCAGCAAGCTCATACCATTATCCTACTGATTGCCTTTTCACAGCACAGAGACAGAAACAACCAATTGACCTTGTGTTCGTAATAGAGTCACGCCTATCTCTATGTGACATGTCAACATTCCATGACGTTTTATTTAGATTTGGCTCAGAACCGCACAATGTCTGTTGATAATCGCAGTGACCCCTGATCGATTTGCTTTGGACGGTAATGCGTAGACCCACTGTGAGCCGAACGCTGCTTGGAGATTCCGGAATGAGGGGGAGCCGTGGAAGAGAACATTGAGATGAGTCGTGATGAAAAGGATAAGAATGGATGGCTTTAAGAGCTCAGATGTATGCTGTTTCTAATGGCATTCATTGTTCGTCGTATTCCGTCTCTTATTCCGCGACGTTTCATTCCTGGTGGCCCCTTCTGCAATCTTCTTCCGCAACATCGGGTTGAGAAGGATCATCATCATCATCAACATCATATTCTCCAGGGGAGAGCATTATACAGCAGCATGCTCGTGACAAAAGCTCGGGTCGTGCCAATCGGCGCGCCCGAGAAGGGAGAAGGAGGTTATCAGCCTCTGAACCCGCGAACAGAAGTGCTCCCGGCCGGATGGAACGGTTCCGGCCACAAAGCGTTAACATGTGACATCCACGTCGAGCACGACCTCGCCCTCAAGATGCGCGACGGAAAGACCCTATATATGGACGTATACCGTCCCGCCAACTCAGATGCCAAAGTCCCTGCCCTGATCTGCTGGAGTCCGTTCGGCAAGAAGTTCAACGGCCTGATGTCGCTCCGGCTCATGACGCCCTGGAACCTCGGTGTGCCTGACGGCGCGCTCAGTGGCCTCGAGAAGTTTGAAGCCCCTGATCCAGCCGACTGGGTAGCTCGGGGCTACGCCATCGTCAACGTCGACTCGCGGGGCACAGGGCACTCGGAGGGCGTCATGGCGACCATGGGCACACAGGAGGCCGAGGACGGCTACGACACCATCGAAGGCATCGCGGCATTACCGTGGTGTTCCGGCAAGATCGGGCTAGCGGGGAACTCGCACCTGGCCATTATCCAGTGGTTCATCGCGGCGCTGCGGCCGCCTCACCTGACGGCCATCGCGCCCTGGGAAGGGTGCGGCGACCTATACCGCGAGCAGTTTGGGCGCGGCGGCATCTACGCGGGCGAGCTGTTCGACAAGCTGATCGTGAAGCACATGCTCAAGGGCCACCACGGCATGGAGAGCTTCCAGGAGATGTGGAAGCAGCACCCCTTGTCCAACGACTGGTGGGAGGACAAGCGGCCCGACATGAAGAAGATCAACATCCCCACCTACATCACGGGCACCTGGACCAACACGATGCACGGCATGGGCGCCATCCGCGGCTGGCTCGAGGTCGACAACCCAAACAAGTGGCTGCGCTGGCACCCCTGGCAGGAGTGGTACGACCTCTGGGGTAACCCGCAGGCCAAGGACGAGCTGATGCAGTTCTTCGACTACTTCCTCAAGGGCGAGACGGACAACGGCTGGGACAAGACGCCCAAGGTCCGCATGGCCGTCCTCAAGTTTGGGAAGACCGACCCGCTCGAGAACGTGGTTGAGGACGATTTCCCCATGGCTCGCACCGACTACAAAAAGCTGTACCTGCAGCCCGAAAACAAGCTATCCTTTGACGCACCCTCGCAACAGGGCCTGACGAAGTACAACTCGGAAAGCGACGAGGACGCCGCCACGTTTACGTATACGTTCCCCCAGAAGACGCAGATCGTCGGCATGCCCAAGGCAGTGCTTTACATGTCGTGTGACGACGCCGACGACATGGACATCTACGTGCTGATCGAGAAGCTCGACGCCGCGGGCAAGCCAATGCTAAACCTCAACATCCCGTGGAAGGGGATCCCCGTCAAGTCGTTCGACGAGTTCACGCGCGAGCAGTCGACCGAGGTGGTCCTGTACAAGGGCCCCTGCGGGATCCTGCGGGCGTCGCACCGCGCCGTCGACTGGGACCGGTCCATGCACCCCAACTGGCCCTTCCACCCGCACCAGGTCGAGGAGAAGCTCCAGCCCCTGGGGACCGTGGTCAAGCTGGACATTGGAATCTGGGCCATGGGCGTCGAGTACGAGGCCGGCGAGTCGTTGCGGGTGGTCGTCAGCGGGCGGAACAAGGCGGTCAATAACTTTGGGACTAGTGAGTGGGTGAACAATAAGGGGACGCATAAGGTGCATTTCGGGGGCGAGTATGCTAGTCACGTCATCTTGCCCTTTGTCTAAATTAAAGAAGAAGGGAAAGATATCGCATGAGTTAGTTCAATAAAAAACCCCAGCCAAGAAAATCTTGAAATTAAGGCTATGCAATCAATCATAGAACCCATCCAGAACCGAATATGTTTGAAGTGAGTGCTCTGTCACGGTGGTGCAACTGGTGCTCTAAACGACCAAGCCAGCCCGTCCCCAGTCGGAGGAAAGGATGACATTGTCAAGTCATCATCTTGACCGTCTACTAGAGCTTATCACCAACCCTTACATACTCGGAACTGTGATCCCTCAGTGTTTGCTGTGAACACTGGTTCCATGGGTTAGCTAGATCTCATACGAAGGTCAGAAAGGAGGATGGGCTAACGACAAACTATGAAAAGTAATTCTCCGGTCGATATTCGCCCTAGAATCTTGCCGTGTCCTCGAACTTATGGGACTCATCTGGTTGCCCCTTGACACCATGCTCACAGCATATCAGAAATACCAATGAAGACCCACGTGCTTTGCCTTCACCATTTGCGCTTTCTATTTACACCTGTAATTTTCTTTCCGCCTTGTTACCCGGATCTGAGTTTCTATATGACCATACTTAAGCCAGCTATGTTATGGAGACCCTTGAGGATCTTCGAGCGATGGTCAGTATCCAGTAAAGCGTTTCGAGAAGGACAGGGGTGTGGATAGGAGCAAAAGAGATTAGGGGACGATCCCAGAGAAAGATAGTTCTCCTAACGTCATACGACAACAAGCATAGGAGAAAAGAGGTTGACGTACGTGCTGCCAGCCAGGCTTGCCAAACACAGCAGCTAGACCGGCCAGTCTCTCGCCGTCTGGAGCTTGTACTACTTTGTCCCATTTGTCGTGTGGGGTTCCCCAAACGACGCATTGAAGATTGGTTTGGACCTATTTGCGTATAGTTAGCGAAAATAGTTTCGAATGGTCCGGGCTACCACCATCCGTTTCAGATTACCGAAGCCACCCAGATGGAACTGTGATGGGAGGTCACTTACTCTGATGGCATCGGACCCTTGCTGATGTATCTCTGCCGGGCTTGAGCTTATGGCTATTTCTGTAATGTATTCTCCCTCAGCGCCGTTTATATCAAGTTCAAAGTGGGGGCTGATTCCATCATCAAACGGCGCCCCGATGGTTCGGATCACCGTGTTCGCCGGGGCGGCGGGTCCTGGTGCGTGGTGGTCATCAACCTCAGTTCCCTCGAGTTCGATACTCAGGGCGTGAGTTGGTCCGTCCCGTGGGATCCAAGCCGACAGACGCCGGATCCGAGAAAGATCTTCGGGCCTCGTGGCCCACACCAGGGCCTCGAGCGCTACCGGCTGCGCATCGCTCCTTCCCGCTTCCATGCCCAAGGGCGGGGGGACGCGGAGGGTGAGCTTGGGGAGGATCAGGCGGAGTCCTGGGAATTTCCATATCCGAATCCCACCAAGAACATCTCGGTAGTCCGCTTTCCACAGATACTTTGCCAACGAATCGTTCTTTGGCATACTGAGCCTGATTTGGCAGATGCGCTGCTCGCTTTTTCCTGTTGGCGGCCGGATAGCATCCATGATACTGTAAAACACCGGTCGGTCTTGACCGTAGACAAGCTAACATCGCATTGGATTAGGCCATAACACTGAGATAAAAGAACCGCTCTTTTCCGTTCACAAGTGAATATTACATCCGATTTTATATAAAAAGAATAAAAACCCTCCAAACAGCATGGAAACAGTAGGTGGAGAGGGAAAGGGTGATAGAAACTTACACCAGACGAGCTACAGAGCCCCACTATCGTGGCCTCTTTACGAACGGATACCAGAGGGCGCACACAATGTCCGTTGGCAGTCTCGCCGAAGGCGAGCTCCTTTCCTGAATTCAAAACGACCTAGAGAAAGGAAACAGGTTTAGTGATCTATCGCTCGTACGCGTTAAACGGTAAGGGGATCGCTGACCGTAACACCATATGGAAGAAGCTTGCAGGAAGAGGAACCGCCGTGACGGCTGGCTTCAAAAGCCGGAATATGCATTATAATTTCCTGGATCCAGTCACCTCGCGGAATCTCTGCTACCTGTGAGCGAGCAAAGGGCCGTGACTTATCGGGTCCTTCGAGGGACGGAGTGGTGCATAGCGCAGCCAGCGTATTGTCGGGGTACCACATAACGTTCATAAGGTAGCTGTCGGCGCCGCAAAGGTCCTCCCATGAGTGAAGAAGTCTCCAATACCTCCCTCCCGGCGACAGTAGAGGGTGGGGCCACCCCACGCGGGCCTGTTGGCCGTAGCGCAGGTCGTCCCAGCGGAACGCGTCCGGTGACTTTTCGGTAGCATCATCTAAAAAGGAAAAGGGGTCCGAATGAATTTGGTGCAGTTCTTTGAACTGTAGGCAAGTTTTCCAGATACGTCGTCGATTGGTGATTCCTGGGAATGGGGTCGTGTTGCCCCTTTCTGGGGAGGTGCTCCAATGAGCCCATACGCAGACAGTTTTAGGATCAAGACGCTGTAACAGGTTCTCGTGCTTGTCAATGTATTCTAATTCGTGATAAAAGGGAAGAATATGAGTATCCAGCATTCTTCGCCATGATCTCTTATCATGACGGAGTTTATTGTTTATGGCCGACGATGCGTTTGACAGATTGAGGAGGTCGCCGAGATCAAGGTCCGAGATAATGCAGTGGACAAGTTCCAACGGCACCTCCAAGAACGGATCGTGGATGACCTTAACACCAAGGTTGTTAGAGGGGCCCTCTTGGGTAAACAAGCTGGTGGACGATAGTATATCTCGCAAATAACTTCGTGCAGCCTCCTTCATACTTTCCATGCTTGGATTTGCGAGAAGCCATTTCTGACTATCACGGTAGGTCCAACTTGCTTGACGTGGATCCTCTCCAACGAGACCGTAGTCTAGCTGCAGACAATCAGCAGTATAGGTCGTCAGGCTGCACATGGTCGCATATACCGCTTTCAAATCCGATTGCGGGATGTGCCCACCGTCAAACAGGGAATGTCTGAGGATGTCGTAGCATGGCCGGTGAAAAGGAAATCCACTCTCATAGCTGCGGAGGTCCCGAAACAAGATACCGTTAAACGGGAGCTGAGGGTCCAAATTAGACCCTGGGCCTTCCCATCTGTTGTCGCCGCGGTACCTTCCTGGGCCGAATACAAAGGTCCCCGACGGTGCACTCTGGTGCCGTTCCCATGCGAGTACCCATATTGTATCGATCCATTCGGGTTTTTCGTCATTTCCAAACCGGACTGGCGAAGAGGTAATGTCGTCATGAGCAAGAGGCCCGCTGCAAATTGCGCAGTAGCAATATGACTTTATGTTCATGGTATCGTCGACGCGGGTTACCTCTTCGCCGACTGCCTTTCTGTGTTGAAATGAGGCAAGATGCACAATGCGATGAGCCCCACGCCTTTACAATTAATTGGGAAATAATTTACAGCACGTGATCGGTCCAATAAACAAGTAGAGATGTACTACGAAATCGGCCGGTATGTTTCAGCTCACTCCACTTCGGCTTGGGTGGCTCAGTAGCGGATGAACAGCCACGCATTGACTATTGTATACATCAGTCACTCAAACCACAAACAAGCTGTTCTAAATAGATTGGACATTCAGTAAGCTCATGATATCCAGAAAATACTGTCGCGCTGCGTCGGAGTCTCTGCATGGCTAGAAATGGTAGAAGTCATACCCACTTCACGAGTCTAAACATTCGTTGCGCCACGTTCCCCTTCACCACGCTAGCCATTGTCTCTTGAATATGGGGTTTAATAACAAGTCGGGCTTCTCAGGGGTAGATGGACTCAAACTCCTTTGCCGCCATGTTCAACAAATAGGGGTAAGGTGAACGATACTCGTATTTGATCAGTCCAAGGACGATAACATGTGCCATATTCAGCTGTTGGAAAATAGTTATATTTACATTCAGGTATATTATCTATATCCAGGGTTGTGCATCACCACGATCCTGACCACAGATCATGTCAGTTATTCCTCGGCCGCTCCCCCGTCATTCCCCGTAACTCCAAATAATCGCAGTGAGCGTAGCTCCGTTCATGCTCAGGAAACCGACCTTGCGTCTCATTCTGCGATGGCGCATCATGGGAGACGACGAAGTTCCTCTCGACTTTGATCCCGTGCTTCCGTGACCTCGGCGTCTCGGTTGAGCTTCCGCGTCGCAAGGTCGTCGTGGAGTTCCACCACGTCCGATGGAAGTACGTGATGGGCGCACGGAATCGGGCGCGGAAGTCGGCCCGCATCTCGAGGAGGAACGCGCGGAGTGCCGGGATGCTCGCGGCGATGAGACTGGACATGCCTTCGGCCGACATGAGGATCCAGCCGAACCAGCCGTACTCTGTCCAGATAGTCAGTATCAAATTGTGGCAAGACGACCAGGAAGAGGAGTGGACTTACCGTAGAAGTCCGCCATGAAGCCCGGTGATATCCACGCGTAGCGGAAGATCGTGAGACCCCCCGAGACCACACCGATACTCATGGCCAAAGCCATACCAATCTTCTCCCGCTTCCGCATCTTGACTGACCACACCACTATCCACGACATGGCAATAAGCGCAAAATCGCTAAACGCGCTCCAAGCGCCGCTAGCCCAGCCCACATACAACACCGACTTCCCATCACCGCGACATGTCCCCTCCATATTCCCATACTGCAGCTTCTGCATCGGGATGCACTGCGTCAGCCTCGCCAGCACCAGCGCGAACATGGTGATCACGACCAGCCCGACGATCACCATCCAGATCAGCATGCGCCACCACCGATCCCGCCGCAGCCGCAGCAGCGCCAGCGCAAACGACACGCGCGCCGTGCCCACGACGACGGTCTCGAGGTTCGGGTAGACGAGCGCGAGCGTGGCGATGCGGTAGAGGCGGCCCGGGTGGAGCAGCAGCCGGTCCTGCCCTAAACCCAAACCCAGCCCCGCGGCGCGCTGGGCGACGCAGGCCGCGGCGAACTGGACGAGCCAGGCGAGCAGCATGGCGCCGTCGTCCCACCAGAGCGGGCGGGCGCGGCTCACCTTGGCGAAGATGCGGAGGGCGAGGACGGCGGCGCCGGCCAGGGTCAGGCACCAGATGCTCGCGGAGAGGACGCCAGCGTGGGGGTTGGCGAGGCCATCGAGGGAGGGCGGCGGCGGGGAGGTCGAGTTGGGCTGGAGTTGGGGAGGGACCTTGCTCGGCTGCAGGTTGACGCCGTCTACATAGACCATGTTCTGATGATTTGTTGTTCGTTGTTGTTGTTGTTGGACTATACCGGTGTGCGTATATAATTATATCTCTCCGTAGCATCAGTGCTAAGAAATCGGAAAATTAAAAAGAGGGACAAACTAGGCCCGGAGTTGGAGGCCCGTCAGCTTCTTTTTCTTTTCCTTCTTGATCCTCTTCCATTCAATGCCAAGATGGCAGTGTCAGCTTAGAAGGATGAGTTGGAGAGAAAAGAGCTAATAACCAAGTCTCAAGTAAGCTGATGGAGAAATATTCGGTGGTGGTGCCCCGTCCCTTGCTCGCATTCGTCGCGACGATTGGGCTGCCGGTCGACAGCCAGTCAGCGGACAGCTTCGGACCTTCCTAGCTGCTTACGGGCTTGTCTTGGTCGTTTGCGTTCTCTGTTCAGCTTTCCCGAAGACGACGACGGCAATTGCGCAAGGCATACCACGCGTAATCTATCTGAAGACCAACTGCCGTGTAACCCCAATGTGCTGTTGGCAGCTTACACATGCAGTTTGTCATTTCCGGCAATATGGATGGGGGGACGCAAGCAAACCTCTCCACACAAAACGAGGCTATCATGGCCAAATTGCCGATGCAGCATGGCAGTCGACATGTAGCGTTTACATAACAGGGCGCTCAATAACAGACTTGACAATTTTATATTCGTGAATGGTGGTAATAAATATGGATTTACCCTTGGTCTTAATCTATAATAGATGAGATGTGATGGTGTTGTCCATGTGTTTGTTTGTTTGTTAAACGTCCTTGCGTTGCCCCTTGCATATGGAGATCTTTACGGCAAAACTTACCGGCCCCAGCCCTCTCCCTTTCCAAGCTGGCCACATGGTCATTTGAGCGAATGCGCAGACCGCAGATTGTGGTATTGAGGAGCGTTGGGGGAAGCCTAGGCAATATTGGCCCCTATCCCCCCATCATCCTTCCGTGGCCTAAGAAAAGTCTACCAGTTTGAATGCATCTCACCGCCAATTTCTCATTCAAGGATATCATGTCTCATTATTAATTCAGCTTCAAGAATCTATGTAAACTTAAAAGATATGTAAGCATTATGCGTCTCATCTGATACTGTCTGAGACAATTTTATGCTGACACGGCATAAGCAGTGCCATAGGGCTCCAGCTTGGTGCCCAGGATATCGACGTATCCGTACTTGGAGCCATCCTTGCTCTCGCCCATCTCCTTGCCCCACTGCTGCATGCTCTTCTGGAACGCCGCGAGGTGCTCGTCGTTGGTGAGGTCGAGGGGCTCCTTGTCGTTGCCGACGAGGCGGATCTGGGTGCCCGCCGCGACATTGGTCATGCCAAAGTCCTGCTCGTCGAGCTTGAGGTCGAGCGCACCCGTGACCTTGCCGGCCAGGATCTTGTTCGGCAGGTCGAACTCGTGCGTAATGGGGCGAGCCAGGCCGACGCCGTGCACCGACTTCAGGGCCCCGACCATGGCGCTCGCCGAGCGCAGGCCGCCCGTCACGTAGGCCTTGGTCTTGGTCAGCTGGGGCACGATCTGGTCCGCGAAGTCCAAGAAGAAGGCCTCGCGCTTCTTGGTCGACTCGCGCTTGTGCTCAAAGGCGAGGGACTGGTAGGTGCCGCCCGACAGCTCCACGAAGTCGAAGCTGTGCTTCTCGAGCTCGACGCAGAGCTGCTGGCAATCCTCGGTCGAGAAGCCGCCCTCCTGGAACTCGACGCTGTTGAGCTTGATGCTCAGACTGAAGCCCTTGTCGGGGACGCGCGCCCGGATCGCGTCGGCGATCTCGAAGATGATGCGCGCGCGGTTCAGGAGCGAGCCGCCGTACTGGTCGGTGCGCTTGTTGGTCGAGGGCGCAAGGAACTGGGCGAGTAGGTAGCCGTGGGCGCCGTGCAGCTCGACGCCGTCGTAGCCGGCCTTGTACAGGTACTCGGCTGCGTGGGCGAAGCCGCCGATGACCTCGTCAAAGTCCTTCTTCTCCATGGCACGCGGCTTGCCGAATGTCATACCCATGACGTTGCCCTCAAGCTGGACGTCGCTGGCGCTGATGGGCGTCGGGTTGATGGCATCGGTGACCTGGCGGCCCGGGTGGGATACCTGTGCGACAATGAGACTGCCGTGCTTCTTGCTCTGAGTGGCAAGCTCCTGGAACTTTTCGAACCGCTCACCCTCGAAAGGGGCATCGGCGGGAATGATGGGGTTGCCTGCGGCCTCAAGCTGGTCATACGCGATCATGACGTTGCCGGTCAGGATGACGCCGTGGCCTCCCTCGCCCCACCGCCGGTAGACGTTAATGAGCTTGTCAGTAGGCACGCCGCGCTTGGGCTTGTCTTTGGGGTCCCAGGTTGAGAGGCGCTCTGTCATGGCGCCCTTGAGGAACCGGTTGGGCGCCGTCTTGCCGCTGAACTCGAAGTGCAGGGGCTTGCCCAAAGCCGAGACATCAGCCTTCTCGCTCGCGATGCGGGGCTGTGATGGAGACATGGTTTTAGAGGGTGTCTTGGTCTCTTTCTAGAATGAATTAAGTAAAAGGGAGGCTTGTGGGATATACGGATTTGTGAAGGGATTCAAAATCACGGTCTAAATTTGGGTATCGTATGAGTTGTGTATGTTGTCTTTTGAATGGCATGCCACCCAACGGCCCTCGATAGCTTATATAGCTTTCTAAAAACATCTCCACTCCTTCTCGAAATGTGGTGTCTTCCAGCATCGTCCCTGATGATTAGTGTATAGGAGGCGAGTCTGGTGCGGGAAAAGCGGACAAGCGATTCATAACTGCGGGCCGTCTCGGACTTCCATGACGTACATTACTTTCGAGCTTTGCAAACCAATCACTGACTTCACCCATGGACTGTTGGTCGCTGGTCACGCCATCTGTCAGACTACCAAAATAACCACCATGAATGGACGTCTTCGCTTCCTAGTCTGCATGATTCGAATATGTATTTACAGATTACAAATCATTGTTTGGTAGCCATTCTGTTGCTGGTTGTCACTGATTGGTCTGCAAGGCGTATGTGTTCCCAACTGTCGGGCTTGCAGGCGGCACGTCATCAGAAAAGCAACCAAGTGCCGCCCGAGACATGCCGCCTGTAATGCCCTGTAATGCCCCTCAGTGGAACGAACGCCTACCTATCTCCGATCCATCCACCCAGCTGTCAGCGCATCTATCCGCTAACACCTTCCACTGAAAACTAACAGGTTGCTGTACTTAATCAAAATCTGCCGTCTAAGTACTTATCGTAAGCGGTTTACGGTAGCTACAGGGATCAACCGTCCTAGCATATATCTCGGCAATTGGTGGGAATACTGCTTAAATAATCAGGGGTCACTATTCCCCGTCAACCCAATTCCCCGCCAATGACAAATGCAATTAATTGACGGTGGATCCAAAACTCCCAATCACGACCTCTGTGGCCAAACTTCATCCGCAATGCTCTTGACCAATTCCAGCTTTTCCCACATGCGCTCCATGGTCATCCCCACGCCGCCGGCGAGACTGCTACTGCTAAACCCACACTGCGGACTCAGCGCGAGACAACCCAAAGCCTCATCCAATGTGATCTTCTGCGCCCGCGCGACGACCTCAGCCGCCTCTCGGATCCCCGCGATGACGGCGTCGCGGTCCTCGAGCGCCGCCTTCTTCGTCGACACGAGCCCGAGCACCACGTTCTTCCCCTCGGGCAGGAACCGCAGGGGCTCGAACCCGCCGCTGCGCTCCCGGTCGTCAAACTCCATCAGGTAGGTCTCGTAGTCCGTCTCGCGGAACAGCTTGTACGCGATCTTCTCGTAGGACCCGGACACCCAGTGCGTCGACCCGGCCATATTGCCCCGGCACAGATGCACGCCCACGTGCAAGTCCGCCGGCTTGTCCTGGAGCAACCGGTTGTGCGTGCGGATGTAGAGATCCAGCAAGGCGTCCGTGTCGGTGCCGTCGCGCGCGCAGCCCCCGACGAACTGCGGGGAGCAGAAGAAGGTCAGGTGCGGGTCGTCGATCTGCACGTGACGGAGGCCCGCGTCATACAGGGTGTGGAGCTCGGCCGCGTAGCAGAGGGCCAGGTCGTCAAAGTAGGCCTGGTCCGACGTGTACCCGGAGTCCTTTGTCCAGGCCGTCCCGGGCTTCAGCTGGATGTGCTGGTAGTTGGGCGTAGGGATCGTCATCTTAGCTTCCTTCCATAGATGCTCGGGTAGACTGTCGCGCAGGGCGAGCCATTCGGCCAAGTACGGAGACTCCTTGTACTCGATCTTGCCCGTGCACACTACGGCGGCGCGCGTCTTGGCGCCCATGCGGGCGAGGCCCGTGGTGGTGGGGAAGTCGGTGCGGAACGCCTGGGGAATGGGCAAGTCTGGCCTGGCTTCAAACCCGGACAGCTTCTCGAAGAAGCCGCCGTAGTAGATGTGACGGGCGTACTCGCCATCCGTAATGGGTCGGATGCCCCTCTCAAGCTGCACCTGGACCACGTCGCGGATTGCCTCTGCCTCGGCCTTTTTGACGGCCTCGGGCACTTCTAGTGAGTACATCTTAGATGGTGATGCCAGGTCTGCACGTGCGTCCAGGAGGCTCTGGGGCCGGAGCAAGGAGCCGACATGGTCGGCTCGGAAAGGGGGAGGCATGATGTTGTATCCTGACCTTGTAACACTAAAGTGTGAATGGATTGGCGTGCTAAGTTATTAGGCACTAAGCTTCGCCCGAATCTCATTTTCACCTCGTCAATATAAATATCGGATTGATGAGTCTTTCCCCGCATCTTCATCCGAATCTCCATCCGACGGGGGGTGGTTGGGTCCGGGGAGGTGGGACAGTGTGGAGACACATTTGACTCCAATCATGCAGGTCGTCTGTAATTAGTAAAATGAAGCTTATCCTTGACATCTTATCCTACCATCGAGCTTATGTGTTGTGGTTCGGAGAGGGAACGCACTATCGCTATTCTTCCGTAGGTGGTATCCTGGGTTTTGCTAAGTAAAGCGTAAGGCTCGGGGGAAATCCATGATCACTGGTAAGTATTCTTTCCTCAAGAGTGCAGGAGTGATTGACGGTTCTGGCATTGGAAGCATAGCCACGGCTGTCGATATAGATGGCAGAGTTCTCCGTACTAGTAGGAATTCTAAAGTATGTATTGTATATGGTGGTCTCATCCGTTCCCTCTTTATGTGAATATAGCATGTCTCTGTCGATGACAAAGGATCAATACAACTTGGTCAGACCCCGGTGCAGAGAACCCATCTGTTTCCCCAAGAGAGGCCTAAACCATGAGAATGCGAACCTCATATTCTACTCTCGACCATCAACGTTGCTGCTATGAGTTATCCGAAGTATCAAAGTCCGAATCCGCCACGAGCCCGACCACGGCCCCGACGAGGGGAACCATTTCCTTGATAGATCCCGTGCCCATGGACGCGAGGTCCCGCCAGTCGTACTCGTGCAGCGCGATCTTGCGGGCCTGCAGCTCCGTCTGGACGATGGCGAGCTTCTGCTTGTAGAGCTCCCGCTTCTTGATGTGCCCGTCCGTGCTGGCGCAGGCAAGTCGGTCCCCCAAGGTCAGGAGCGTGACGCCGATGCCCATGCCCGCGGCGCAGCCCTCGGTCAGCTTGAGCCGGATGAGAATCAACTCCTCTTCCTTCAGCCACTCGTCCGTCTGCTTCTTGATGGTGGTCGTGTACTTCTTGGGTTCGAAGCACGTGCCGCACATTCTTCCTTTCTTGCTGATTGTTTATGTAGGGAGGGGGATAGGCTTTGTCGAGCGATTGGGTTCGAAGAGGCAGGGGGGTTAGGGGAGAAGGCGAACCCGAGATAGTGATAGATGTTGTCGATCAAGGTCCAATGACTGAATCAAGCAGTGTGATGACTGCCAAGATGTGTATTATACGGTCTAAGCAAATGGCCCGACTTCGAGAAAGCTTGTGTGTGGTAGTCTTACCCACCAAGGAAAGGATCTGCTCCAGATATATACCCAGATATTTGGTGTTATTGGAAGGACACTGATATTCAGTTGTCCTAATGAGGGACTCTTGAGGCTAATCATGCTTTCTGGCGTCGGAGATCTTATACCTAGCCTATCCGTTCACGTGTATATGTGCATGGCCTAGAACCACGCTTATCATATTAACTTTACCTAAATCGAACCGTTGCGCCGACTTAGAGGATTGGCTTTAGAGCCCTCGAGTTTTCAAACGTCTTGGATGAATGTGTTATGCCATTATATTGAGTTCAAAATGAGACTTGGGAGCATTTGTGACGGTTTACTAGTGGTTCGCAATCTTTTATGATATCTTCGATGTGTATCCAGAGATATCTCAAAGCCTTCACCACCTATCACCCATCGTACCAGCAGTCAGCCCGGGCACGCCCATCCATGAACTGTACACTGAATCAACCCCGGGCCTCAATAAAAGTCCTACATAGCCCCAGCCACCTAAAATAACGGCATAAGAGGGCTGCGTAAGCTCGCTGGTCATTTAAGTTTACCTGGAGAACCTCATACTCGTTGGATCAAGTCGCTCGGGTTTGAGCGAACAGCCCTGCCACCCCATCAGCGCCCAAACCAGGGTTCTTTAGCCACAACCAGAAAAGGGGCGTTGCTGAAACTTTGTTAGGAAGTCCAAAAGAGCCCTTAAGTAAACTCAAACCATACTGTCGGTATTGCTCTAGCCTCGCCCGTAGCTAGTGTTTATACGCTTCGATGCAGCCACTCTGTATCATGTGGCCTTGCATGCTCACACACCGCCACGACAATATAGGCGGACGGATGTCCTCTTTTGAGTTCATAGAACTAAATCTAAAGGTATCTCTGTGAGTCCTTGGTATGTACGGTCTGGCAATGAATCAAAAAAGGAGGGAATAGAAAAAGAGAGCCAAGCGGATATCTGGTACTCATTCACAGCATCGATGCTGGCAATTTCGTCAAATAGGTGCAGATGTGACATTTTTGAATGCCGAATTCATATTCCTTTTTACGTATTCCTGTTTTGCTTTATTTTGCAGCAACCTGACTAGATTGTTTGCTTTGCAGCCACCGCGCCACCCCCAACACCGCCGCCCCTCCCAGCACCGACAGCCCCCCAAACGTCTGCGCATACCGGTAGCCCCCACCATCCAGCGCAATAAGAGCGCCCGCGATGGGCGGACCCGACAGACACGCGACGCTGAGAACCGTGAACGCCATGCCTGTCCGCACTCCCATCTTGGCCGGGTCCGTCGTGAGACCCGCCAGAGACGAGGGGAGCAGCGTCTGAACCGCGTTGGCGCAGACGCCGTACAGCACCACGAAGACGATGTACGTCGGCTCCGAGTGCACGCCCATCCAGCCCAGCAAGGCGGTTCCCACGCCCACGGCGAATGGGATAAGAAGGTTGAACGAGCCGAAGTAGAGGTCCGCGAGCAGGGCGGGAGCTAGGCGGCCCGGGACGCCGACGGCGTTCATGATGAGGAGGAGAAGAAGCGACTCGGAGGACTCTAGGCCGATGATACCAGTACCATAAGATGAGATCTGGTTGAACTATTAGCTATTCCTGTTCAATATGAAAAAGGGGGATGAAGAGGGACTTACGAAAAAGGAGGCGAAGTTGAGACCCCAGCCTACGAAGAAAATGCCAACCGCGAACAAGACGTATACAGGGTCTTTCCAGGACTCCATGTCGAACCACGCCGGCTTGTGCTCGGGCTTGGGAAGAGGCTTAGGCCTCGCAATGGCCAAGACAACTGCGGAATTGATGGCGACGACGGCCCCCATAACACGGATTGTCCAGCTATGTCCGATCTTCTCAGCTAGCTCCCTTGCGATCTGTTTTCTATCTGTTAGCTTGGATGCCTGACATGTACGAGTGGTCTCTAGGCGAGAGATAACACTGCCAGGGGGTCGGTCATTTACCATCGTGAATATCACACCGCCAATAGGTGCGCCGCAAGACGAAACCCCCAACGCGAACGCCCGATAGCGTTTGAAGTACAGCGACACCAACGTGACACAGGGTGTGAAGAGGATGCCGTTGCCTAGTCCCTGGATAAACCCTTGGGCGACGAGTAGCTGCGCGTACTGGCCGGGCCGCGTGACGAAAGACGTGACGAAGATGCCGATGAGTTGCAGGAGGCAGCCCGTGATCATCAAGGACCGAAAGTGTCCCTGGTCCATCAGACGGCCCGACACGGCGCCGACCAGGGGCAGAGAAAGCTGTAGGGAGCCCGTCCAGGAGATGTCGGCGGGGGACCGCTGCAGCGTCGTCTGCCAGTGCGACTGGAACGCGCCGAAGGAGGAGTAGTAGCCGTAGCCGTTGACAAGCAGCAAGAAGCTGGCGAAGACCTGCAGCCAGGCTTGGATAGTGTGTTCGGATTCTTCTTCTTCGGCTTTGCGGTTGTTGTTCTCGCCGTGCTTCTCGATGTCTTTGAAGACCTTGTAGTCTTCGTCTAGGCTGTATAATGTGGAGGTATCCGACGCGGCGGCTGACGCGGGCCGGTACTCTGTTGTCGGCGAGGAACTGAGGGGTCCAAACGGTACTTCTGCTACTTGCACCGTAGTCGTCCTAGGGGTATACTCTGGTGGTGATCCGTTGGCGGGGTGCCCTGAAGTTGTCTGTGGTATGGAGGACATGATGGTTTAAGGGTCTTGGTGGATTCGATGGAAGACCTTATGTTAATGGTTATATGAACGGTGTGCATCCACTCAAGAAATATGAACTTGATATGGGCTTTTCTTCCAGTTAAGTAAAATGCATGAGAAGAAATATCTGGTTTTAGGGAACAGGCGGCAGCTCGATGATGATCGACGGCGGTAGAACAGGTGTTTGCACAGCGTTGGCGTCAATCATTAATGCTTTAAGGTGGCCATGAGGCTCAATTGTACAAGCATCGAGCGAACCTATCTTTGTTTCGGATGTAGGAGTTCATTCTAGATCTGACAAGCGGCCCCGAGGGCCCCGCGGGGAAACGTCCGGTCACTGCGCAGAGAGAACTCGCCCGGACAACTTATGCTTCTTTTGGAGTTTCCTAGATATTGAACTGCCAAATTTGGAATTCGGACCAACCGAAGAAAGCCCAAAGTAACAGCCACGTCAAAAAATGCGCAGCCAACCAGCTTAAGACGCTGACGTCGTCATCTAGGTGCCAACGGAATAAGCGCAGATGAACGGATCTTGGCCATTTATGGCAAGATACTAGAATCCCGGACAGAAACAGCCAAGTGCTTGAAATAAGGTCAGACCTTCCGACAAAATGGGCCTAGAGTGCTTAAATATAGAATCAGTCCAGTGGTGCGTCGATCATTCGTAGCGGGCATTGGGGTGCACGACCCCTTTTTAACAGGGGCAGACCTCGTTTGATATTTCAGGGGTATACTGGGCGGCTTGAAACCCGTACCCGAAGGCGAAGTTAATTGGATCCATCATCTGCTCTTATTCCCCCAAAAGGATTTTCCAGCATCAATGCTTCTTCATGTGTGTTCTCAAGTGATGGGTGACAAGTCCAGGGTCCGACGTCCAAGGGTGCCAAGACCCGAAATGGAGGTCATGTTTTGTTTCACACAGCAATTTGCATCCACATACTCAGAGCCTTCCAATCAAAATTGATTATGATGTTTAACCAACTCACTTGAGCTATACCTGTTTGTATACTCGGCTTACGCGTTAAGGTGAAACGTGCAAGATGTTGCCTTTACAAGTGATCTTGGCTAATGCGACAACAGGCTGCGCCTCACCAGAGCTTTTTGGTATATGTACCTGAACAATCCCCAAAGCTTCGGAATATAATTTCATAGACCGTCTGGATTGTGACGAAAGTCCAAGCCCTGGCCAAGTAGCCTATGTGGACAGATCCGTACCAGTCAATCTCTTATCGCTCTCGCAAAGATGGCAGAACATTCACGGCAGCAACGAATATTTGGGGCGCATTTATCTTCTTCCCGTTTCTACTGTGTGGTATTGACTCGAGCCTGTAGAAAGTGATGCAATATGCAAGACAAACGATGAGACACTGTGTCTTTGTCTTGGGTCCGAAGATAGTTCTAGTTACCATCAACATGAGTCTACCACATGACGAAGCGTGCCAGCAAATCTTCTCTTTCTATGTTCTTCTTGATAAAGCCAGCGTTCTTCTCTGGTCAAATATGTTTCCTAAGTATATATATAACATGTCTCCAATGGTGGTTTGAGATAATGTCTATCAGAGCTGTAGTTCTTTCACTCAGACTAAATAATCCTGAGTTTACGGTATTTGTTGCGCACACATATTAAGATGCAAGTTCGAAACACTCATAGTGAGTCTCAACAGAATGGGGCAGTTAGCCCCGTATCTGGCGCCGAGGGACTGGCAAACAGAATTCTCGACATATTGGCTGGCTATAGCCAGCATCTGTCCACACCAAGCTCCTATGCCCCCGAAGTTGTTCGGGGGCAAACAACCAGTCCAATAGGGAGAAGAAATCGCCTCTTCGTTGATCGGGTTAAAGCCCAATTGGAGAAGGATCAGCCAGTTCAACTGGTGTTGCCAGCATTCCCCTGTAAAAGTGTAGGTAGTCTGAATTTGGAAATAGTGCCTAATCTCATCTCTAGCTAACGCATTCTCAACAAGAACAACACGACCCAAAAGGTCATTGGCAAACTACCTGACTTGGGTGAGGTCTTAGCTTTATCTCGCCTGAATGCCATGTGCGAGAAAGTTCGAGCTGTTTACTCGCGTGGCGCCGAGTTGACCATTGCCACGGACGGTCTTGTGTTCAATGACTTGGTCGGAATCCCCAATGAGGATACCTGGAACTACGGCGAGGCCCTTGTTGCAATTATCGAGGAAAAGGGGTTCGCCCCCAACATCAAATTCGCTAGAGCCTCGGAGCTATTCGGCGATATGCACACTGGTCCGCTCAACAAGCAAACGTACCTGGCTCTCATAGCCGCCTGTCGCGGGCGGCTAATGGCTGAATACGGTACACCCGCGGAGGAGGTCCGCAAACGAATCTTCGCAGATAAGGATACCGAACTCACGTATAGGGGCTTCATCAAGTTCCTGAAAAAAGATCTCCAGTGAGTAGAAAACAATTCATAATCTCCTTCAACTACCCCTTCAACTAGTAATGAATCTTTTGTCGCTGATTCTTTCAGACATGGTCCCATGGCCAACTCATATTCAAATGGCCGCGTCCCCCAAAAGGAGATCAAAAGGGTGGCCATGGACATGATGATCCGCAGCGAAACCTTCACCAAGTTCATCGCGGCGCGGCTTCCCAACGCGGTCCGCTTGTCCATCCACCCCTCGAATGGCATCGCCAAGATCACCATCCCGCTCGTGGAAGTCGGCAGCGGTAGCGGCACCAAGACGCCGTTGTGCCGGAGTCCCTGGCACAGCGTCGTGGCCGTCAGCGCCAAAGGGAACTACCGAACTGTCCACGCTGAGGAGGTTCGAGAGACTCACACTCTTGTCCGTGATAAGAACGGCAGTCCCTACTACTACCGCGAGAAGTCGCCCCTCTGGGATGATGAGGCTTGTTGGGGACAGGAGGACGAGGTCGTCTTTGAGCCGACGTACCCGCATGACCTGCACATATATCCCCGCGAACCATCTTCGGAGATGGCATTGAGTGACGAGCAGATCGCAAAGCTCCGCGTACTGGTGGGGGAGTATCGCGGTACGGTTCGGTTGTCCGGTTTCAGAAACGCGGCGGCGGTGAACCTTTCCGCACCGGTCAACAGCGCCGCCGGCCGTATCGTCACGCGAGGGTATCTTTCGTGGGGTATGATGCCAATAGTTATTACTGTTTTGATCGTCTGTTTAGGAATGGTGATGATGTGGTGCAAGTAGTTAATAACTAATAGTTGGTAAGTGGGTCATAAGGCTGGGAATCTGGATTTCACCAGAGGTTTATGACCGCTAATCACCTCTAATGGTGACTGGACCATGGTACGAAACCTTCACTGTAAGACTCTTAATAATGAAAGGTGTCTTTATATTTCTATCTGTATCTTTATTTACTATCATTTCTCAATCTGGACTCGCCCTCCCTTTCCAACCGACCGGCTATTACATTAAAACATGACAAAAGGCATCCAGAAAGATATCAGATCGTCGCAGTCATACACCAGCACGGGAAAAACCCCCCAAACCATTGCAGACATTCGCGCAGAGTTTATATGGCAAACCTTCCGGCAGCCGAGGGGTGGCTCAGACCTACGGCCCCAACGGCAGACCTGGGCGCTTTATCGACACTACCAGTCGAGCTGCAGCTCAAGATCCTGGGCATGGCCACTTTCCAAGCGGTGACCCGCTTCGCGCAGGTGAACCGCCGCGCCAGCGATGTGGCTTACTCGCTCGTCGATTTCAACCTCGTCCGCGACGAACTCGGATTGTTTCTGATAGACAAGCCCGACAGCTTGCCCCTTCGCATCGCCGCGAACTCCGTCTAGCCGTACGCTGTTGTTGCCGATCTTATGCGCAGGCAGCATCAGAATCGTCCGTACTGCCTATGCCACCTTTCGATAGTGCGTAGAATGGAATGGCCTTGTTATCGCTGCATCGGTCAGAGTCTGGTTATCTTGTGGATTATCCGCCTCGACCCAGAGATGGAAGCTCTGTTCGGAGAGGTAAGTAATTCACCGCCAATATACATTTTGGACATCTTATTTACCTCACCATCGACACTCACGTAACTAATATTTAACCAGACTTACAGTCATTACGCAATTCTAGGGCACGGGCATCATGGCTAGGCGGCAAAAGCCCAGTTCACCAGGAGTGGTTATGTGATACTGTCCAAAGCTTAATGTATCCGTCACTATAGGATGTATCCGTCACTATAGGCGTACTTGAGTGGCTCTGTGGTATTTATGGTGTGCTTATACCGCCTTCGTTATTACAATACTAAAGTCGCGCCCTGGTGGACAGAAAAGGCAAGATGAAACCCACAAGAGCCCTTCATGCTATCTAATAGAACCGTTGAAATAAAGCTGTTTGTCTACGAAAGGACCACTTGAACCTGATGTTTTGTCTTTACCTGCATGATTACCTGATCCTAGCAATTGAGCATGTCGGGAAAGAGTCGCGCCAAGCCTAGAATCTGTCCTGAAGCACACGTCTTTCACAATGGCATTGCTCATTTTACTCAGCCTGCCTGATACGGATCAGAATAAGGAACGGATTGAAGGTGAACATCCGCAGTGTGACTAGCCTGGGAGTCGCCACGGACCAGATGGATCCGAGTTTGGCGGCCGAATTCGGAGCCTTCCTGTGTATACAGGATCTCTAGTGTCTCCCATATACACATGCAATGGGCTAAGTTTTGAATGAGCCCAGTATCAATCTTCCTTTTTGTGAGGCCTTGCTCGGTAAATATGGATGCGAGATCAAGGTAACCCTCCATTTGGATACGAGAGCGCTTACTCGTGCGCTTATGTGCCCCTTTCCGTAGGCTGCATTGTGCGCGCTACCCCATGGGGAAACACAGACAGTCGCCTAGGCATTCAGCCGTATGTATCGAATACGGGGAGAATAGCGAACCAATAGATATACGGCGCAGGGATTCCCCAGGCTGTATGCATTTCCCCAACGTGAGGGGAAGGATCGACATCGATATAAAGACAGAGACACTGCCCACAACTAGGGAAATGGTAATTAATTTCAGTGTCAGTCAACCTGAACCATCAATTGACACCATGGCAGAGCTTGAGCACGACGATGACGGCCACCAAACCGCTAAAGGGGTGGGTAAGACCCACGGCGACGCCCAAGCAGGCAATATCGACGAACACAACACTAGTGTCCGAGAGGCTCTCTTGAATCATCGCTGGGCTGTCATGTGGTCATTGACAGTGTCCATGTCTGTGATTATGGAAGGTATGTGTAATGCCGCCCCCTCCTCACTCACTATTCCGCAATGCCTCATCGTTATACGGAAGCTGACCGCGAATGTATCTCACATAGGATATGACACAATACTGATGGGCAACTTCCTCGGTTTTCCGGCGTTCCAAAAGCAATTTGGCGAATACCACGGCGGAGAGGCGGGATATCAAGTAGCGGCAGCTTGGCGTAAGTGATTGATACCGCATAGGCAAGGAGGGTCCCCAAAATGCCAGTCAGTATCACGAAGCCTCGCTGATCGTTTGTCACTAGAATCGGCGCTGTGGGGAGGATCGATAGCCGGCTGCATCATCGGAGTCTTCATCAATGGCTATCTTATCAGCCACTTTGGATTCAGGCGTGTCTTTTTAGCGTCGCTGCTTCTGATGACCGCTTTTATCTTCCCATCGTTCTTTGGAAAGACCCCTGCCGTTCAGACTGTAGGTCAAGTCTTATGCGGGTAAGTTGGTTTCTTTGGGCAACATCCACCAGACACAGGTTACAACTGACTTGCTTCGCGAAACCTCTTAGTATCCCATGGGGCATCTTCGCCACTATCGGTTCCGCGTACGCCTCGGAAATCCTGCCCCTGGCCCTGCGCCCTTACTTGACCGCCTACGTCAACATGTGCTTCGCCATCGGCCAATTCATCGGCGCGGGCGTGATCCAGGGCCTGCTGCAGCGGGACGACCAGTGGTCCTACCGCGTCCCCTTCGCCGTGCAGTGGGTATGGCCGGTGCCCCTGTTCATCGCCTGTATCTTCATGCCCGAAAGCCCCTGGTGGCTCGTCCAGCACGGTCGACTCGAAGAAGCTGAGCAAGTGCTACGGCGCGTGACATGTGGTCCTCAGCGGGAAAAGGCGCCCCAGACGTTAGCCATGATGGTGCACACCAATGCCATCGAGCATGAGATCGAGGCGGGAAGCTCGTATCTGGACTGTTTCAAAGGCAGTCATCGGCGGCGGACCGAGATCGCCTGTGTTTCTTTCGCGGGTCAGGTTCTCGCTGGCTCACAGTTCGCTTACTCGGGTACCTACTTCTTCCAGCAAGCGGGCATGGGCGCCGACGACGCGTACAAGCTAGGGCTCGGCGGGACGGCCATCGCCTTCGTCGGAACGATCTTGTCCTGGTTCCTAATGCGACGCGTGGGCCGGCGCACCATCTACCTGTGCGGCATGACGGGCATCGTCATCTACCTCTTCATCATCGGCGTGCTGACGACCGCGACCCACAATAACGGCGTCGTCTGGGCGCAGTCCTCGCTGTGCCTGGTCTGGCTCTTCACCTTCTCGCTGTCGGTGGGGCCGATGGGCTGGACGATCCCGGCCGAGGTGTCGTCGACGCGTCTGCGGTCCAAGACCATCTGTCTCGCGCGCAACGTCTACTACGTGACACTGCTGTGGGCCAACATCCTCGAGCCCTACATGGTCAACCCGACCAGCTGGAACTGGCGCGGCTACACGGGCTTCTTCTGGTGCGGCTGGGCCGCACTGACGCTGGTGTGGGCTTACTTCCGGCTCACCGAGACCAAGGACCGCACCTTTGAGGAGCTCGACCTCATGTTCGCGGCCGGGGTGCCCACGCGCAAGTTCGCCAAGTACCACGTCGACGCCTACGCGGAGGATCTGGCCGTGAAGGACCGGGTAGCAATGGCGAATGCAGATACTGCTGAGAACAAAGGAATAGAGGTGTGACGATAGTATGTTTCTCTAGTAAGGTAAAGTCCGCAAGTAGGGGTAGTGTGGAAAGGAAGAGAGATAGTGTCAATCATGAAGCTTTGTTTGAATCAAAAACCGATTGGAAGCTTGCCTCTACCTGATTGACCTCTTCATCAATTGGAATCAGCAGCAAGGTAGACAGATGTTGGTCATCACGCTTGGGGTGTGGAAAGTAAGTCGCGAAGTGATTATGCGCGACGTTCTTTGCTACATTGCCCTGGAATGGAATTGATCGTTTCCATGCAGGGGCAGTTTTAGGGGGTTTAGCGCTGTAAGCAGCTTACTACGATGGCGGAGTTAGTGGACAAGCTACCCTGTCAGTTCCGCCTTTACCCCACGATTGCCCTTCCCTCACCACCCCCACAGACAGTTCCAGGGGATCATTCAGTCATCACGCTCCCCCAGCAAGTCAAACTCCCCCTTAATACAAAAGATGCGCTTTCCTTCCTGAGTAAATGCCTCTGCGGTGAGGTTCCATCGCCCGGCCGGCACCGCGAACGGATACAACGGTATCGCCGGCGAGCTGATTTGCGCATAGCCCTTCTTCTGAGTGCTGATGCTGGGGGGACAAGAGCGGTGCATGCGATCCCCGCCCTGGTGGCCGCCTCCAGGGAGCGGCACGTCAATCTCCTGGAACACGTTAATGTCGCACAGTGGCGCGCTGAACATGGGCTCGAGCTCCTCCCTCCCGTTTATCGAGCCCGTGATATTCAGCCACGGTACGTCGCCGGTACTGCCGGTGAAGTAACCCCAGAAATAGATGTCTAGATAATAGCCGCTGAAGAGGAGGTGGGATCAGCGATTTGGTCATAGTATGTAATAATGTTTCTTTAACCAGAGATGGCAGCGACGGTAAAGAGTAGGGACACATACACGCGAGGGCGAGTTGGACTGAACTCAAAACTGGAAATCTGAAAGAGGTCTTCCGACGGGTCGTCGCAGTGATACGCCGGAGAGTGGCCTGGAATTTTCAGATCTTCCGAAGTTGTAGACATCGACATGGGGTGCTGTTGGATGGACTCGATATCCAAAGGCGTTGCGGTTGTTAAGCCAATCCAGGCAGCCACTAGAAGCATTGGCATTTGAGATAGCATGATGGATAGTTGCAGCAGAAATACTATGTGTAGTTACAGCTGAGAAAGGTTCACGGCTATCGCAGGAGAATGCCGCTGGTAAAAGCTAATATAAAGGGAAATATAAGATGAGAATGAGAGAAGTTGATAAAGTCATTTTGCTGAGCTTCAATTGATTCTGGTAACGAAACAGCAAGAAGCGCCGAGATCCAGTGATTGGTTGGTTGGTCGATGGTCAGTGGGGCTTGGTCCTGGCTTGGTCCTGACTTGGTCCTGGTGCCTGGTGCCTGCCTTCCTTGGGAGCCCTTGCAGATGAAACAGCCCCCTTAAATGTACAACCAACACCATCTCCAAGAGCACCTCAAGGCAGACCATGGCTCAAGGGGGGCTATGGACTCATCCAATAACATCATGACGTTAACCTCCATGACATATGAGCCAACCTTGTCAGATCTACATCATCGCCATCACCATGCAATGCTCTATATCGCCATTACCTTCTGCCATCAAGCGGAACATCTCTTCCATGAAAACTCCTTCATGCCCCAAGATGTTCCGGAATGCAGTCAGCACTGTTATACCTTCTCGCAGTTATGCACGGCTTAGATGCCTGTCATACATCTTTTTGGGTGGTCAGCGAGCGGCACCTATGTTTGGCACAACACGATATCAAACCCAGAAACATATGGCAACTGCACTAACCACAGCCCAGTATGTGGCCACTAGTTAACTCACTTGGTAGGCCAGCCATTGCATGGTATGCCAATGATTCTTCCATGGAATAATTATTTAGCCAATATGGGGGCCTTAGGATCATTAACTCTCGCGACAGTTGTTCATTGGGATAGCTGTTTAGTCGATATGGGGGCCATAGGATTGTTAGCTTTCGCAACGATTCTTCCGTGGAATAACTCTTATACCACTAAGCCTCCCAATGAAAACAGGCATGTCATCCTTCTTTCTCAAAGACACCACCATCACAAGACCGCTTGATGTGAATACAGAGATCCATAGCCGCCACAGCGTCGACATGGACTATCGAGCCGCCCAAATCAGGCGGAGTGCCGTCACTTGCCCTCCAACTCAAACGTCTTCTTGCCGGGGATTCAGACAACACCAAGACACTGGTGTTAATAATAGACATCGCGATTTGGAACCATCCGGCTGGAAAGGGGAGTATCAGTCTAGGTATTCGAGCGATGCAGCCAACATTACACCTATATACGATCATCAATGTCGAGTATAAATGCTAGAGATACCTCTTCTGTTTAACGATACTCCATACTCCCATTCCTTATCCATTGCAGCTTGAACACTATTTCATACCCATCTTGTGCCCCTATTATTGAAGTCTCATTTTCGCCATTAGCCTCCACCAAGATGCGCGCCAACGCCCCAGTCGCGTCAGTCGTACTGATAGCGATCGGGCTTTGTGCTGCTATGCCAGTGCACGACATTGCCATTCGTGCTGGCGGCAGCGTCGAAGAAATCATTGCCAAAGCGAAAATCACCAAGTACGTGAAGCCCCAGATGAACCGCGACATCACAGACTGGGCTGCGTTTGGTGATTCTTTCGCCGCAGGGGTCAGCGCCGACAAGCCCAGAGACGTCTTGAACAACTACTGCAGCCGCTTCGCGAGGAGCTACCCCAACCAGATGAACCAAGACCCTCGTTTCCCTGGGCACTCCACATCGCGCACCTTTGCCTTCGGCGCTTGTACGGGCGCCACGATGGGAGAGATCACTTCGAGACAGCTTGAGCACGGCACGCCGAATGACGCTAGCTATCCTCCATTCGGAAAACCCCAGATTGGGACAGTCAGTCTCTCTGGGAACGACATGAAGTTTGGAGATGTAAGACCCCCTCCACTGAAGTCGTTTGATACATCAGATCCCTCCAGGTTCCCAGCTGATTTCCACTTAGATCGTCAACGCATGCCTGTATCACTGGATTGGTTATGGTGACTGCGGGGCGCTTCTGAAAGAAGCCCACCAGAAACTTGATGACCCAGGGAAGTCCTTCGAATTCGAGATTGTCAATGCCCTGTCCAAGATTCTAGCTGCAGGGAGAATTGAAAACCCCCAGTTCCAGCTGTAAGTGAATGCCTCCCTTGTCAAGGATGATATTCCCTAACGATTAGTCGAAAGCTACGTTACTGGCTATATCCGTTTCTGGAACGCCGAGAACCCCCAATGCGACCAGACAAATTGGGCCCCATCGTACAAGGCCGCTGCCTACCTAACAAGGGAGCTTCGTAGGGACATGAACGAGCTGGTTCTGAAGCTGAACAAGCTCATCAAGGCGTCCGTGGATGCGCTAGGCCACGTTGATGGCGGGGTCTTCTTCGTGGACGAGTTCGAGCGTCAATTCGACGGCCATCGGTTCTGCGAGAAAGAAAACGACCCGGCGTACCACACCAAACCCATTGCCGACCGGACGTGGTTCATCCACTACGAAAGCCCTTATACAGACGACGCCGCCGCCGCCGCCGCCGGTAAGAAGAAAGGGGATCCATCCTTCTTCGATCAGGTCGACTCAAAACTCATCCCACCAAAGGACGGCAAGTCGACCAAGGACCGCATCAAATCGGTCAACGGCGATCTCGCAAAGCTCCATCCTGCCTACAAAGATGTCGACTCCATGACTAAAGAGCTCAACAAACTGGCGGAGAAAGACCCGTCTGCCAAGACGCTGCCCACGACGTGGATTCGCATGATGCACCCCAAGGGGTTCGGCTACACGGAGATGTCCAACGCCGTCATCGACAAGGTCATCAAATACGGCGCCGCCGGCACCAACTCCAAAGACGGAGGAGGGAAAGGGGGAGGGAAGGATGAGCCCAAGAAGCCCGAGCAGGGTCGCAAATGCCAAGGCGTCAAGTCGGGCAAGTTCATCGGCCAGGACCTCATGAAAGCCAAGATCGGCGAGTTCTGCGCCGACGCAGCGAAGCAAAAGGTGCACGATAAGAACAGCGGCTCCATCATGCGCAAATACAACGCCGGTAAGCCGGACGAGGTACACCTAAGCATCGATTTCCCGCAGGGACTAGACATCTCTAAGGACCTGGAGAAGAACTGCAAGACCAACATGGCCAATATCATGGATTGTGAGTTTCCTATTACCGTATTGCTTTTTTCATTCCTCTTTATTTCCCCCTTTATTTCTTTCTCGACTTTTTTTATATATTTGTTTCACCTTCCTTCCCTTTCTCTTTTATATCTCTTGTATCTTTCTTCGATCGTTTTCATAACTAGACGGAAACTATATCGCGGTGAATTAAGAAGAAGTGAAAATAAGTCACCTCAGCACTAACATATCAAACTCCGCGTATAGCTTGCGACGGCAACGACCCCAAGAACCCGCTCAACTGGAAAGCCGGCGGGACCTTCGGCGCCGGCCAGGTGCAATACAGCATCCGGCCGGCCGCGGACCACGGCTACACGCCGGGCCAGTGCAGCTTCCACCTGCAGGAGGACGAGTCGTGGAGTGGCGTCGACGGGCCCGGCACGTCGCGCAAGTGGAAGTTCCACGTGCAGAACATGGTGATGCGGGACCCGAACGGAAAGGAGATGGGCCGGCAGGACAACATGGTCGAGGCCGGGCACGGGAACCCCTTCAGCTGGAAGACCCAGGCCATGCAGGGCACGCTCGAGATCACCCCCGAGGCCAGCGGCGACTACATCCAGTTCGCCATCGGCAAGCAGAGCTGGCGATCGGACCAGGTCAAGGGGCCGTCCCGCTGCAGCGTCGGGGGGTTCAACTCCAAGTATAGTCCGAACAACCGCAACATGGACTGTTTCTTCGACTGTTGAGAGGGTGCGAGGATGGGAGGGCTTGTTGGGATCTTTTTGAGTTCTGGTTCGGATATTTACTCTTGAGTTTTGCTTTAAGGGAGTTTCTTTATTTCTTTAGCTTATGTACCATTACGGGGGCGTCAGTATTTATGCAATTACCAAGTTGAAGCTACCACTATACTGCTGTGTAGTAGATGATGTTGAGTAAACCATCCAATCAAGGCCGCCGGTATGTGCATACCTCCTTCTTTTACCAGCCGTGAAAGTTCCGCACAAACTACTTTCGAATAGTGTCTTCCCGTTTTTATCCGTTCTCACATCATGGTGTCGCATATACACACGTAGATTGGGGGGATTGAAATCTAGCCTGCTGATCTAGAAGAGGTCTTTAAATGGGTCCAAACAGTGGTAGGCGGGGGACAACCCGGGTACTTTCTGTCTATCTGAGCTTTTCAGCGAAGTCGACATGGGAAGATTTCGGCTTGGCGCGCTGCCAAGGGGGGTGGCCGTCGTCGGGACGAGAAACAGATGTGAATGAGCGACCATGATAGCTGCACTTGTAATTGAGCAAGATGTCATTGCTGCCAGACCTGATCAATTACTTTTTACTATATAGCTTTCTTATTACGTAGCGACCAGGGATGTTGGCCGGTGGAAAATGATGCTTGGTTTGGCTGATGCCTATTTCATTTTGTTTGTACGGACTGCTAACTTGACACCTTGTTAATGCGGTTACATTCTACCCAACCCTGAACCCCCTTTTCCTCTTCACTCTATTTGAGAGAACTGGAATTCGTTCTTTCTGTCGATTCTATTCCCCAAGATGGGGCCCTTCTGGGGACCGAACTTCCAGGCAATCATCAAGGCAGACGATTCCGATCGGTGACCCGTTGCGTCACGTAGGTACGATTATTGGACAGGGTTTTAGTCGATTGACAGGGTGTATAGCCCCGGAGTAACATGGTTGGTTTTGTTGACTAGTTTATTGCTCCGGTGCGGAGAAGTTCTTGGTAGCATGTAAGCAAGTCCGACGATACTGCGGCACAGGATGATAACGGACTCAACGACTGGTGACAACGAATTCTGGAGTGGAACCCCTTCTTTTATATGGGAAGACCCGGTGAGGCCCACCAGCACAGATGCACTTCTCGCCTTAACGACCTCGACAGCCATACTCATGTCTTCTTCCCAATTATAACCACTTCCCTACCTTGACAGATTGCGGTTAAGTCAAGTTCACCCACCGTTTTTATAGTTAATGATATTCAATACAGTCCGTGGCTCTATCCCATTCCATATCATGATGTCGATCCGCGGAGTGGCTGTCTGGTGTTCCATCATCACCGCCATCGTCGCCATCTTGGCTCGCGACCGCCTCTTCTCCGGGCCGTTAGCAGGCTGCCGCACAATCCCTGGCGACACCTCATGGCCCGATACATCAGTATGGTCCCAGCTGAACACGACAGTCGGCGGCAAGCTCATCCGGACCGTTCCCCTCGCTGCCGTCTGCCACAAGACGATCGCCGGCGAGCCTAACCCCTCGTACGACGAAGAGCAGTGCGCCATGCTGCGGGACCACTGGTTCTTCCCCGAAACGCACCTGCCATCCCCTTCTTCGCCCATGTCGTATTACTTCTCCAACAACTCCTGCAACCCCTGGCTGGGACCAGACACGCCGTGTACCATTGGTTCGACCTCGGTGTACGTGATCAATGCCACCAAGGTTACCGATATACAGGAGGGCATCCGCTTTGCGACGGAGCACAACATTCGCCTGGTCATCCGCAACACGGGTCACGATTATCTGGGGAAGTCTACAGGGGCCCACTCTCTCACCATTTGGACCCATAACTTCAAGTCGATCGAGTTACTGGAGAAGGGTTACTCTAGCCCCCACTACACGGGTCCCGCCGTCAAGATGGGAGCCGGGGTCGAGGCACTCGAGGCATACAAGTTTGCGGCATCGCACAGACTGGTCGTGGTGGGCGGCAACTGCCCCACCGTGGCCGTGGCGGGCGGTTTCACTCAGGGTGGTGGTCATGGACCGCTTGCATCCAGATATGGCCTGGCCGCCGATCAGGTTCTCGAGTGGGAAGTGGTATCGCCTACAGGGGAGTACCTCACGGTCTCGACCACGGATAACGCGGATCTGTTCTGGGCGCTCCGCGGTGGCGGCGGCGGCACCTTCGGCGTCGTTATCTCCATGACCGTGAAGGCCTTCCCGGACACCTACGCGTCCACCGCCTCCATGATGGTGCCCAACACGGGGGCCAACGCGGATGCCCTGTACGCAGCCATCGGAGAATTTATCACCACGACGCTGCCGGGCCTCGTCGACGCCGGCGCGTTCGTGAGCTGGATTGTCGCGCCCTTCGGCTTTATGATTACCCCCGCCGTCGCGCCGGGCGTCACGTCCGCCGAGCTCGACCGGCTCCTCCAGCCCATGCTCAACACCCTCAAGGCGGCCGGGCTCGAGTATCAACACGCGCCGGCCCGGCACCACGCGACCTTCCTGGATGCGTACCAGTTCTATCAGCAGGGCGCGAGCTGGAACGTGTCCGACTACACGCTCGGCGGGCGACTGATATCGCGCGACGTCGCGCTGCAGAACACGAGCGCCTTCGTTGAGGTGATCCGGCACATCAGCACCGTGGCGCTGTTTTCGGGCGTCAGCTACAACGTGGGCGGGTCCGCGGACGAAGAGGTGGCGGTCAACCCGTATTTCCGCAAGACGCTCGTGGGCGTCGCGCTGGGCACGCCGCTGAACTACACGGACTGGAGCGCCACGCTGGCAGGACAGAACCTCGTCACAAACGACCTGGTACCGGCGCTGACGAAATTGACACCCGACGGAGCGGCGTACCTGAGCGAGGTGGACTTCCAGCAGCCCGACTTCCAGAGGACGCTGTACGGTGCCCACTACCCGAGACTATTGGAGGTCAAGCACAAGTATGATCCTGCTGGCATTATGTACGCTAAAACTGCCGTGGGCAGTGAAGAATGGGAGGAAAGAGACGACGGGAGATTGTGCAGAGTCAAGTAACTTATAACACGAAGTAGGGTACAATACCCAATTTATTTGGAAGTCCTTGTTGACTGCGATCAAGAAAAGTTAGTTAGGCAGCGATAATTAGCCATATGCTCAATCCACATAATTAGCACTCTTTGCTAGATCCCGCCTTGAAGTCACACCCGCAGAGGTTTTCGTGAATGGCAGGTATCAAGGTAGAAACACAGAGCTTCAGGCCATGGGCTACATGCATGGGTATTTGGTCGTAAATGAAGTGTGTAGAGATCATAGATTGTAGGTCGCTTCAAATTGGACTCGACATCGTGAGCACAGCCAAAAATTGACCCATTACTGGGATTTCAAGGTATTGGAGATATTCGTTCGA
This sequence comes from Apiospora arundinis, assembly GCA_039105305.1. NCBI lineage: Eukaryota > Fungi > Ascomycota > Sordariomycetes > Amphisphaeriales > Apiosporaceae > Apiospora > Apiospora arundinis. The sequence goes on along the minus strand of JAPCWZ010000002.1, from coordinate 851,900 downwards.
GGCATCGGTATAAAATCGATTTATTGCGACACGCCGTCGTTGTAGTTACCCGTGAAACTCGGCAGGAACGAGGAACGAGGATCGCAGTGCGGGACTGTTCCGACGAATGAGGGTGTGGAAGAGGTCGTCGTGTTTGGTGGGATGTCGCTGGCGCGTTGCGTCATCCAAGATTTATGTCAGCAAGGCGCGCGATGGCAGCAGACAGCGGTTGCGGGGAGTGATGTCGTGCGACGTTCGTAAGATCATGGGATTCCTTGGTTTGGCGGCGCATATGGCGTGTCGCGTGAAGCAGTCAATAGATTATTAGCAAGAGCTGCAAGGAGCTGCGCAGAGAATCACAGCTGCTTGCGATGTCTGAAACGTCAGCCAAGATCCGCCCAATTTCGACGTAGTCATCTTGGGAAGCAATGGCCGATCGCGGTCGAAGTGGATGGAGGGGAATTGGATCGTGAGAGGACTTCTTCTTCGCCTCATTCCGCGAAGGAACCAAGGAGATGAAAAAACAAAGAGGATCTCAATGAGATGAGGTTGCCAAAAATTCCCTACCCGGCCGAAGCCAAGTAGGAGCGGCCTTAGTTTAGTTTTCAACTAGCAAAAACGCAATCTCGGACGAATCCTCACTGATATGCGTAAAGCCCGTGCACCAGGATGGAGAAGAAAAGGAAAAGAGAAGTCAGAGAATTTGGGAGGGAGCTGAGATATTTATACCCTTTTCCAGAAGGCCAGAGTGGGTCCTCCAGCTGATTGCTGATTGCGCAGAATTATTGATTGTTTGGTAGCTGCTCACTCAAAAGCCTTACTTTTTGGTGGGGCTCTAGGCTACAGCACGCCTAAAACAGTGAATGGAGGAAGCTTTATCGCCTGGAAAAAACTGAAGGATGATTTTTGATTGGCTCAAAACCCAACAGGCAGGCAGGTCTCTAGGCTGCCACACGCCTTGTGACTCAGCAAAGATAGAAGGTTTCCTGCTCCCAACAACTGATTCTCAATTGAATGCACTTTTCCATTGAACGGACCAAGCAGAATTTCTTCACTGATGTAGATGCTGATCCGAGGATGTCCGCTGCTTGTAGATTGCCTGTATCTGCCACACATCGACTCAGGGCTTACCTTGATCTACTGTCATTGAGGAAGGTGCAGATCGGGGCATGCACCTTGACTCAGCCTAAACTCTTCGCGCAAGATCCAACATGGCCTTTTACCAGCAATCACTCCATCAACGTACATACCGGGTTCGTCATTGGCGGAGATATTGAAATCAAGCATTTCGCAGCAGCAGCTGCTGCAATGCCCTCTCCGATAGAAACGTGACGACCAAATCCACCTCGAGGTTTTCTCCAATGTCCCCCTCATCCTCCCCCGCATCGTTCTACCGAAGCTCCCGGGGTGTGCAGTAGTATTATGGATGTATGTGGCTGTCCCCGCCTGTAGCCTCTGGAATCAATGACCACTTCGAGATTGCTACCTGAAGGACCACTGACGAAGGATTTGCTGATGGCTTTTCTTCATGGCTAACGCGATTGCGGAACTGTCCAAGTCAATGCGAGAACCTTGAGTTGCTGACAATTTGGCCCGTCTCGAAAATCCTCCCATTGAGCCCGGAATACTAAACTCAACATGTGCCAACCCGCCCGTCTGCCGCCGTCATGGACGGTAGGTAGGTCAAGCCTTTAGCGGCTCGTCACCCTGGCTACCCGACAATGCCTGCAGGTAGAGCTCCGCTTCCGACTGAATGGGATCCAAGCAGGATCGGATCATAGGGCAACAGTTGCGTCCTCTAGAGCGGGACAGCAAATGAAGGATGCATACACGTGTATAAGAAGGTTCCTGTGTAACCTGCTGGAGGAGACTCCAGGATGCCGTGGTCATCCTCACGCTTAACCTTACCTCTATTCGTTTTCGTGGTTTGGTAGCCCGCCCCCAACATGCGTATTCATCTGGTAGTCGCTGTCGCTGTCGCTGGCACGGCCGCAGCCACTTGCCCCAATGACAAGCCGCCATTCACCGTGGAGAATGTCGTTGTCTTTGGCGACAGCTACACGGACTCGGGCCGCCTTTCGGCCTACATTGCAAACAACGGTTCGGCGCCGCCGCCTGCTACCGACACTTCCGCCAGCAACTTCACGGCGAGTGGTGGATACTCATGGGGCCATTTCGCGACGCAGCAGCTGGGCGCCAAATTCTATGACTATGCTGGTATGCCATTATTTTTCGACTGCCTCTTGTCTCCTCTCATGCGTAATGAATGTACTCGAAATATTTCTTTGCTCTTTCCCTGTTCGTGTAATGCGGGACAGATATTCGAGTTCATCTTGTTTAAACCCTGAATTGACACAAACCACCCTTGTGTCAAAGTGAGCGGCGCCTTCTGTTCCAACAAAATATTTGAGCGCTACTTAGCCCCAATCAACCGGTCCTTTCCCTCGGTCCTGGAAGACGAGCTCCCCTCGTTCGTCGAGGATGTGGCCTACGTGAATGCCACAACAGGCACCAACACCTTCTACTCTAACCGCAAGGCCGACAACACCGTGTACGCCCTATGGATCGGCACCAACGACCTGGGCGGCGACGCCTTCCTGACCGACTCGCAGCACAAGGGCCTCACCATCACCAACTTCGTCGACTGCATCTGGGCCGTCTTCGACACCATCTACGCCCAGGGCGGCCGTCACTTCGTCCTGTTCAACCAGGCGCCCCTCGAGCGCTCCCCGCTGTACGCGGCGCCCCAGAACGGCGGCGCGGGCGATACCCACTACTGGCCCAACAAGACGCAGGACTGCAACAGCACGCAGGTCGAGCAGAAGATGCTCGAGTACACCACCAACGTCAACACCATGTTCGACTACGGCGTGCCCTTCCAGCTCCTCGCCAACAAGACCCGCCGCTGGCCCGACGCTTCGGTCGCGGTGTTCGACGTCCACCAGCTCATGAACGATATCCGCAACGAGCCGGAGAGATACCTGGACGCGCCTGCTAACGTTACGGGGGTCTACCATACCTGCGCCGTGAACGGGTCGGACTGCAAGAATTCGCAAAATTCGCTGTCATCGTTTATGTGGTGAGTGCACCTAACATATCTTGACGCCACGTCAAGTGATATTTTGCTAAGTGGGATGATAGGTACGATGAGCTGCATCCGTCGGAGAGGACTGGTACGTATCTCGATCAAGACCTTTTGTGTTCATCAACAATCCAGCAATACCCATTTCTGACATATGACCAGATGAGATTATCGGAAAGGAATTTACGAGAGTCGTTGGCGGCAACTCCAGTTATGCCACGTACTGGTGACTTCAGGATTCTCTTATTCATGGAAATACCTGAGAAGCTACCACGAGATCATGAGACGACGATGCACAATTTAGTACAGGCAATCCAATATAGAATGAAACACCCCCGAGCGGCTCTGTACTTGTATTTAGAGAGACTTCAGAGCAGAAACATAGAGCGAAGAAGAAACCCAAGAAACATATTTGTTGACGAATCTGGTCCTCACGATGGTAGCATATCCGTAGGAAGCTAGTCGCTCGTCTCTTCGTAGCTGTCATATTCACGACCCTCTTCCTCTAGTGGTTCTTCCTTGTCCGCAGTATATAGTCTCCATCCGCCACCTCTCGAAGAGAAGTCAACCTTGATCCCTTTCGCAGCTTTACGAAGTTCATCCGCCGTAGAGACACTTTTCAGGGGCAGTTGCGTTGTCGATGGTGGCTAGTCCACCTGTAACGCTGGAAATGTTCGCACTTGTATTGGTGTACACCGCGCTATCGATTATACAAGGATCCGAGAACCCTTAGCACCACAGTGGCTCCCCAGAAGGTTCCACGTTGTATTCTTCCTCGAGGTTATTCAGGAAGATTGGGTCTCCGATGGGTTCTTCTTCAAGGGCTCCGTTTACAACGGAGCCAGAATAATGCTGTATCGTAGGATAAAATAAGCATTCGGCTGCAACCACGGAAAATAAGCCAGGGAGTGTCGAGACACCAGGTAGATTCAACTGCGAGCACGATATCGCGTTGACTGGCGGCATGGGACGGTGGTGATAAATACCTAGGTAGTCTTCATAGTCGGAGCGGTTCTGGCATGGGCTGACTGTCGGCATGAGAAAAACAGCGGATACCAGAGATCGATGGCCAATATCTCCCCGGTGCTCTGACGACGCGGCGCTGTTGGCTTCGGGAGCCAAGTCGGTAGATCTGGCCCTAACGAGAAATGCACTCCACTTGTCAATCGTATTCCAGCCGTCAGTTATCACTCGATAACTGATGTTCACGCCGCTTGGTAAACTATAGATTGTCATGTTACCATGGGTGGCATTTCGATAAGTATTAAAAATCAAAAGAAGAGGATTGTTGGATGCAAGCAAAGATATTTCAATTGCGACTTCTTTGGCCCCCAAATGAATTGGATACATCTGCAGGCTGCCCGGCCAATAACGGACCTCGACATCTATCGCCTGACGTATGTTCTATCATATTCCACCTCTGATCTCGTATCGATATACCGATTCATGTGCCGAGCAGGGCTGGGCTACGTAGTCCTACGGCCCCGTCCCTCTTTCTCTTTCTCGCCTCACGTGACGCCCCCAAGCCGACAACGCCCACTTCTCTCTCTACTCATCCCGAAACAACAACCAGGCTGGCCCAGCTAAACCGAATCACTCATTATTCATTACACAAAAATCTTCAACTCTAAAAAGAAGTTATCGCACCCAATGCATTCCAAACCCAAATAACAAGCCACAAGTATAACTCTAAGGGGGGGTCGTATGGATAAACCTGTCAATCCTCTTGTCTTCTTTATGTCAAACAGTGGCTCAAACTTAACTGACCAAGCAAGATCAGATGAACTAAAAACAGTTTACCTTTCCAAATTAAGTTTTTGGGAAAGTTACTATAATAGAGCCTTTGGAGAAAAGTATGTAACCCCTGAAACCTTTCTCCGATCCAAGTGACTCAGAGCCCAGCTCCCACCTATAAATATCAGCTGTGCTCTTCCAATTTCTTCTTTCCCTTTTCTTATCGCCTTCGGGCATTTGGTCTATTGAAACGATACAGAGAAGATTAGCATGGCCCCTGTACCAAGGATGACACGCTCAATCAAAGAATAGCTTCAACTTTTTTTCATCATATCAACAGGTCAGCTGCGGTTATGAAGAAGGAATATAGTTAGGCAAGTGGTAATATCATAGAAGTAATCTAATCTATGGTCCTGTCGCACACTTTCTCTCTATTTGCGCATGATATCTACACAGGCTCAGATTTGGGCTCAACCAAACCGCTGCATGCATTGTTGATCACAACTGTGAAAGGCACGTTACCTAACTCATGTTGAATGGCGGCGAAGTCTGGTCGCGACAGCAAATTGAAGACGGTAACACGGCCGACAATAAATTTTCGGGCGCGATTGCTAGATATCACGTCCATCTTTTGTAGGGACCTATGGGAATGGCTTTGCCTCTTCTTGAAGGGGGTGAGCCGGAGTTGGTATGGGATCCGAAGGATGGTAAGAGCCGTGTGACAAGAAAAGCAAGTGAACCAACTATGCCCAACTGGAGAGGACAGCCAGGATGTTTTATTAGCCGAGCCTATCGGTCATGCTTACCCTGGCTCCTTCGGAATAACTTCCTTGCACCTAGCATCACCCCGTAGCATCCACGCTGCAGTAAAATGCCCCGGAGCGTGGAGGCAAGGGGTAAGTAAGTAAGCTAGGGATGGCACCCCGCCAGCTCCCAGATACTGAGGTATGACAATCTTGTCCACAAAACATACCGAGCGGGGTCCAGGACTCGTATATTACGTCCTCCCTATAAAGTCGCCATATCCCAACATTGAATTCTTCCATATTCACTTTACCCATAGAAAGCTTGAACCCGACGCAAAGGTAACAATGGCGCAGCCCTCAACCACCGAGTACGACCCATCTACGTACTGGACCGCACCAGCCAGGAACTTCCGCTCATCCGCGCGGTTACATCTGCAGCATTACCTTATCCAGAGAACCCTTGGATACCTCCTCGAGAAATCCGTGCAGGACTTTGCCACCTCTGCCTCTCAGAGACACAATGGTCCTCCCCTGCGCGTGGCCGATCTCGGATGCGGGAACGGCGCCTGGCTCTGCGACTTGCACGACGAGTTCTCAAACGCTGATGTGACGGCCCAGCTCGATGGTTACGACATCAACCCCATTAACTTCCCCGCCGCGGCTTTCCTCCCGTCCGCCGTCACCCTGAACAAGCTCGACATTCTCAAGAAGCCCCTTCCGGAAGATGTCACTGGCCTCTACGACATTGTGCACGTTCGCGCCTTTGGGAGCATCTTGGTCGACACAGGCCCGGCACCTCTACTCTCCGTCGTCCTCGCCATGCTTAAGCCTGGTGGCTACCTCCAGTGGGAGGAGCTACGGGGCGATAAGTTTCAGATCACGGCACCGTCTGCCGACACCCCGAGCGACGCCTCAACTACCATCTCGCAGATGCTGCAGGCCGCGGGAAACGCCAGAGGCTCTGACTTCTCATACTTAGACGAGCTGGGCCAGAAGGTGAAGGACTTTGGTGGGTTCGACAATGTCCACGCGGTGGCATTTGAGAAGCGCACGCAGGACTACAAGGGCTGGACAGAAGACATCTTGATGATATGGGAAGAGCTTGCAGTGCACTTCCCCCGCAAGGCCGATGCTCCGACGGCGGCGGTCACCAGAGAGTCGTACTTGGATCTGTTTCAGAGGGCGGTGGCGGAGACGGAACTGGGGGTTGCTATTCATCAGGGGAAAATCATGACCGTGGTTGGTCGTAAGGCTATGTGACAGTGTGCTATTCTCTCAATTTCCATGGAGCTCTTGGAGATGGCGATCAGACCCAGTACGACGCACAATAAGGTGGCGCCGATGGCGGCACCGTACACTTCCCACAGTCAGTGTTTTGGCCTGTAGTAGGTATGACTTGTTGAGTCATGAATGTATGTTTACCGAAGACGGATTAGTCCCTCAACGAGATATATAAGTATGCATAGATCCCTCATATGTATGAAGACTCGCAACAAACACTGCGACAAGTGGCGTGCCATCATGTCTAGACCATGTCGTTCATATTGCACAACTAATATGAGAGTAGTTATCATCTGTTGCACTACTTCCGAAACCGCCATTCACAATTCTGGCCATACTAGGCCGGCTTTATAATGGCGCTCGCCCTCAACTCCTCCAGAGCGGCGCTGCCGTCATCGTTGCAGCCGTTGGAACCGCTGGTGAAATGTTACTACCACAGGCCACGCTGTGGTCCCCAAGCTTTCAATTACTCTGGCGGCCCCCCAGGCGCCACTTGGCCGTATTACATAGCACGGCATGCCTGTGTTCCCATCTATCGCCACGGTCACGCGCTTTGAGAGACAAGGATATCTTTTGTTTCGCTGCCAAACCCCACTTGATAAGCACCAAACTATGAAGGAAATATCGATCTTTCCAAATAGAAAGGAAGGATCATTGCATACGGCCGAGAAGTTATCCACCCTGACGTAAGGGGAACGTTGCGGATAATTTTGTACGACATGATCCCACGTCAAGATAGAACTGCGTTTGGTTTTCCCTTTGTATCACAACTATTACATGTTACATTACCGTAGGGCTTCGAAACGGGGTTTTGCCGAAACAATGCATTTCATTTCATGATAGTGGTGTGCTAGTGACTTTGAAAATGGTCTCGGTGGGTTGAGGCAATCACCACTCAGAAAGACAGTTCAGAGCCACGACATGTCGCAGTGGGTGCGGTGACCAATGTGAGCCCCTCGCTGTAACGGGAAAACAATCTAAGCTTGAGATACACAGGCCGTATGATGATCTTGATGTTTGCAGAAAACGACACACATCAAGGATGATGATGATGGCTTGATAGGATACGCAACCATTTGGATGCCACTTGGATGCTTTCCAGTAGTTAATTACTCCAATATGCATAATAGAAGACCACAGGACTCTTATATAAACACATCTGAGTAGTCCAAACTTTGGTCTGAGGCATCCCCACAAGCAAGTTCACTGAGGACAGGCTCCTACTCAGCTCGCCATAAGACTTCATACATTGGACACACTCATATGCGCATCTCAGAGTATTGAAATGCAGTTCTTCACCCTGGCAATTGCTGCCGCTACTGTTGGTGTCTCCTTGGTCGGCGCTCTGCCATCTACGGGAAACCGCGAGAAGCTTGGGGGTATAGTTGAGCCCAAGAGGGATGACCCCTACGAGGAGGGTGTACGCAGCTCTGATTATTCCATCTGTCACCCACTGTGAAACATAACATTTGTCCATATGGCTGACGATTCGAGACTAAATAGGAGTGCAACGGCACCAGGTGCAACTTCCTATATCAGAACCTCGATTGCACTCATGGAACTAGTGTAAGTAGGAGATACTCCAGCCCAACCCGCCTAGAATCACCAAACGATAGAATGAGACGAGCAGCGGTGGCTAATTGAATTGTCTGATTCCTTATTTAGTGCGTATGTTTTCTCAACCCGACTACGGACTTCTCAGTCCAAATTACCCAGCATCCCCAACTGCTCTGCTAACGAAGCTTCTATCGAGGTCAGACGGTACAAAGTGGTGGCGGTGATGGAGCGAAGTGCAAGGTTTATGACTTTGGTAGCCACGAATACCCTGCTTATGCGATCTGCCCTGGTACCGCCGGCTAAATGGATGAGATTTATATCTTGAGCAATACTTTCAGTTGCAGAGTGGAAGATGAGTTTGACGGTGCGATAACGTGGGACGCTCAAGACTGGAGGTATAGAGGTTTGGATAGTCGATACATTTGCTAGGCATGCCCATTTATCATGGTCAACATCAAGGTGAACGGTAGAATAAGGTCTATAATAGCCAACAAACTATCATGATTCTGGATACAACAGAGCTGACCCGCTAGAATTGGCATTCCAGCTAGAAGCCAAGTTGATGAGTTCATCGAACCGCCAGAAATTATATAGAAGAGTAATTAGTAGCATGATGGTTTAATCAAGAGTTGGTCGCCACCGACTGGCGGGAGGACGCCCCCGCCGCCGCTGCACTCTGTTCGCGCCTCACAAGGCTGTAGATCCATCGCACCACTAACAGTAGAACGAAGAAGAGTCCAAATAGAGCCGTGGGGATCATTGCCCCGACTTTTACCTCGGACCGGAGCGAACCCGTCCCGATCACGGCCAGGACGATGGCGTTAATGCCCAGCAGCGTAAAATACCGGGAATAGCCCGTCAACCTATCCGTCGTCGTGCGTGTCCAGTGGGCGATGCTGTCCTGTTTGAAGGCGACAAAGATAAAGGGGACGGAGAGACCGCAGGATATGCCAACTTCGACATTGCAAGTATGGAAATGTCAGCACTATGTGTGAGTGGAAGAAAGACGGTGGCCAGCGAGAGACGTAATGCACGATGGGTGAGCTATTGGCATTTTGGTGACTGAAGACTGCTGGGGCAACTCACGCATGTATTTGAGAACATAGCCCAACTCAAGTTTCCCATCCTCGTTTGTTGGGAACACGTCGATGTTGATGGCGAAGAAAGCTGACATGAAGGACAATGGTAACTTCAGTGAAAGTCTCGTTAGCCGTCGTAATTACCAGATATCATCACATACTCCGGGGCGGGGGTGGAGGTTTTCTCTTACGAATACTATCGTCACGACCGTGAAGAGCGTCAGCGTGCGACCTTGCCTCGCTGACTCCGCCGCTATCTCCGCCCGCTGCTTCGCATACGAGACAGACGCCAGCGCCCCCTCGTAGTTGGCGCGTTTTTGTTTCTGGTCGAGCAGGTAGGAAAGCTATCGAGAAGCCAAGCAGGGATATATCAGCAACTGGCAATGATTCCGCTAACCGTTCTGGCAGGGCAGTAGAAATCATTGATACTCACCGTCTCGCTCGTTCTGCGGACCCGCTGCTCCATGGCATCGATCCTCTCGAGGTGGCCCTCGACCTCGTCGTACTCCTTGAACATGATGCCACCGTCGTGGACAAACTGCTGGGTGTTATGGCCGAGCTTGGCCGAGATGGTGTCGAGCCGGGTCTTGACGTCCCGCGCGTCGGCGAGGACCCTACGCAGGATGCCGAGCTCTTCTTGTATGTCGTCGGTTTCGGCCAGGAGATCAAACTCCCGTCGCGTGTGCAGTCGCGCCTGCGACTCCGCGCCATCCGGTTTGGCCCCGGCCTCTCGCAGTTGTTGACGCAGCTCGGATGCCTCGCCCCCCTGGTTATACTCCAGTTGTCAGTACCAACCGCACTAATTTGTCATAAGGTCACGGTTCTTTTTTTCTTCTATCCAAAAATACTTACAGCTCTTGTTATGGAGCGTTCAAAGAAATCGAAAAACTGGAATTGTTCGGGAGTTTGGTTGGGATCGAAGACCGCGGTACAATAGTTTGCTGCCAGGATGGCGAGCTCGTAGGCAGACTTGATGGGTGCTCGGTTCGGCAAGTTCAAGTGTTTAATAATCTTTCGATGGACGTTCAGGGCGTATCCATCGAGAGATGGGACATTGTAGTTGTGCCATTCGCTGGCGATGTTGGCTGGGAATTGCTCCATGCTATACCAACCCTGGGCAAGCTCAACTGCCCATTGCCGAGTCCTCTTCTTAGCCTTTTGTCGCTGGGACTGTCTGAAGGGGAAAAGTGGGTTTATGTGATATGCTGGGGCCGGATTCCGCTCATTGGCGGTTGTGCGTCCAGCTTCCCCAGCGTTGACGAGGCCTTCAAGGCCGTTAGATGCACAAGTGATCAGAGTATCTAAAATGTTAGCATGTGCCCCTCAAATAAGCACAAGGTCTAGCATCTGTGACTTTGGGCGTCCGCACTATAAGTCTGCCAGTAAAGTACGTACCTCCATTGAGAACCCAGAGCCATAATTGATCGACCATGAATAGGCGAGGTTCTGGATAGCGCTCTTTCGTATAGCGGTAAACCACTTGATCTTGGTCCCTCCCAGTTGTGTCAAGGCCAGGGAAGAAATACTGATCCAGAGTCCTTCGCAGCTGGAAATGCATTTCCTCGTCATTAGGAGCCGTGTTCATATATCCCTTGATGAGGTGTTTGTAGGGCCCCCCTGGCGTCTGAAACGGCCAGTTTGTAGGGTCTCCTGCCAGTCCCGGTACAGGCGGATCTACAACTGGCGCTTCTGCTGCGTCGGAGTCTTTGTCGAGTAACTGTTTCAAGTCTTCGGAAACGGCTTGTTGTCTTGGCTGGCTCTCGTGATGAAGATACGGCATCTAAAAGATACTGTTAGCCCCTAGTATCAGAACTACCTATAATTTGTTGAAGGGTACGTACAAAGGCCACGAGATTCTCGTGGTCTGAAGCGTTACCATCTGGTCCTATCTTGATTTGGGTATGAGTTGCAGTCTTATCAATGGTAGGGTGGCTACGTACGTTGAACGATTGGCACTTGGGTCTCATGAACGACATCGGCGTTTTGGTGTGATGTTTATCTCGATTCCCTTTCAAGCCCGCCTCGTGTTTGAACTCATCTGGCAGGACAGTAAACCCAGGAAAGGCCAAAGCGGCATGGTTGTGGATTAATGCCTGGTTACCACCTTTCAGTAAGTAGAATAGGATTGATGGTTTTATGCGTGTCTTACCCTAACCCAGTCCATCTGTGATTTCTGTTAGCTTTATACCACTTAATGTACCTTTCCAGCCGCCTGCTAATGTTAGACTAGGCTATCACACAACGTACATTGTTCTCCGGTAGATGGTACCATCTAAAGTCGGGCTTACGTCCCAGTAGCACCCCGTGCTGTGGAGGCTTGCGTAGAGCCTCATCGCCATAAAGCAGATCGAACACTGACAAGGACTGCATCATTCTTCGCTCGGAGTTTTCCATGAGGAAGAAGTCGATTATTACTGCGGAAAAATTGTGGAGGGATATCATTTTATTCTTGTCGTTGATCGGGACTGTCACGTCGCTCTGGGGCAGCTTCTTGGGAGGTTTCGTGGTCTGTCCTTGGGCAGTAGAGGGGCCTTGCAGCAGTGGAGGTGCTTGAAGCAGAGACTGGATCTCCGGCGACCCCTCAGCAAGTGATGTTATTGTTACGCCATTGCCGTGCATTGCGTCCTTGTCGGCGCCGTACTGCAGGAGCAAATCAACCATCTTCAACTCTCGTTTCAGGACAGATATCGCGAGAGGAGTGGTACCATTCCAGTCCGATGCATTGACATTTGCACCATGGCGGAGCAGGACTTCGGCGATTGGAAGGCTGTTTTTGTCCACTGCCTGGTGAAGCGCATTTGGGAAGTTAAGGGATCTCGTATTCTGTGACTCAACGCTCGCGCCCTTCTCTAGTAGGAGTTGAACGACATCCAAAAGCCCTAGTCGAGTCGATAAATACAGCGGTTTCTCGCCATGTTCATCTTCGACTTCCAGATCTATTTCGCCATCAACGATTTCGTCCAGATGTTCCAGGTCGTGGTGTTTGATTCTCTTATGAAGCTCACTTCGTTGAGCATCGGTAGAAAGCACATGCTGGACGCCGTGCTCTGCGTTTAGTTGAGGTTTTAGTTGGCTTCCACAATGGCTTTCTTCGAGCACTTTGCTTGAGTCTTTCCGTATTGTCGATAATGGCGGTTGTGTAGACTGATGGCTCGAAGAGAGATGTACGCTTCGAGATGCGGGGGACCCTGGCCGCGTCTCGTCACGAGCACCCTCGTCAAATGCATTTTTGGTGAATCCAGGCACCTCGTCCATCATGTCTCCGAGCATTTTGGTGCTGAGCACTGTCTTCGGTGTGCAATCTTTCTAGCAGATGGAGTCATTAAAGGAGGTGAAGGTCCTCAATGATAATACCCGCTGTCCACCAAAAGGATTCTATCCGCGGATCATGATAGGCTACAGGTTCCTCCGGTCGCATCGTCATGTTCTTCCGGTCGAACCATCCATCCTGCAAAGAGTTCTCGGCTGAATACCCCGCACATCAGCCACATTTGTGTCTTTTTTCTTTGACGTTACAAACTCAGGCCACTATCGACTTTTCTTCCTCCCCATCACAAGCATATACCACCACCTAGCCCTGATTCTTCTCCATGTTAATATCGGGTTTTATGATCAGCCCTCTCAAGGCTTTTGGGGAAGTAATTTCAATTCTTATTCCCTTTATTGGTTTTCATCATGTTTTAGTGGTGTTTAATGTAGTCTCCATCATCCTCTGGTGTAAGTTTATGTCCAATGTTATTTATTTTCTTTACTTATTAATAAGGATTCCGAATGTTAATGAGACACTTCAAACAAATAGCAATTTTATTGGCGGGGTGCACTTTGGGGAATGGGTTGAAGAATGTTTACCTCTTATCTCTTGCGTACGACAGCGAGCCTCATAGTCAGGTGGCTGAGTCACTGCTGTCGAATCCTCAACTCATCAAACTCTTGTCGGGGCAGGTTCAAGACAGTAACGATACTATACGAGAAATCCGTGTAGGTTATGTGTCGCTATGCGCAGTCTCGAGCTCGGGAGGGTCGTTCTGTGGCGACAGCACGGAAGGCCTAGTGAGACAAGTGCGGTCATCCGGAAGCAGTGATCCCTTGAACTTGTTGGAGCTGGCACACAGTGTACGGACTGAAGTTGTCTTTTATCCACTGCTGTAGGTACTCCTGAGTCCTATGGACTTACTACCGCTTGGAACAGTGCTAACCTAGGACAGGATCATTGCAATGATTTCACTTGCCCTTTCCACGTATTTGTTGCTCACCCTCCCAGGCTGGCACGAAGTGGACGATTCGTACTCGCAAGTCTCGGAGCAGGAGTTGGCAGAGAAGAAGCCATTTCCATCTGACAAGAAACAACACTCAATCTTTGGATTGCTTACCGTGGCCAGTTGCTTAGGCTTTGCTACAGTCTTTTGGCAGCATATAAGCAGTGCCGGTTCTGCCGCCATTATCGAGAACATGAGCTATAATATGGTCAAGGCCCACGTTGGGACCTTGGCAATGGCGCTTGGATGGGTTGGTGTTTTCTTTACGCTCCTCTCGCTGGTCGGCGTGGTCCTCATGATTCTCTCCATTCGAGTAATGAAGCAGTTGGCCGACTAAGTTCAAGGGTCGCTGAACTACCGTCTTCCTTTGACCGCCATGTTCCTTACCATCTCACTTTGTGTGGTTTTGGTGCCTTCCCCTGCATGCTGGAGTACCTATTTACTAAATTGCAAAAATTCCCATTGACAAAATTTGGCTCTCGAGTTGCAACAACCCACCAACGAAACAAACAAGTACCAAGGATGTATTAGAGCAGCTTGCCGCCCACTCACTCTATATTCAAATGTTTAACACTTTAACGACTTCAACAACATCATGGACTCTCCTGTCGGCAGCGTCCTTGGGAAGACGCTGCGAGAACTTGCTGACGCGAAAATCTCCAAGCTAATCAAGGATCCCGAAGTAGTGAATAACGAAAAACAGCGACTCGCATACACGTCTCTCCATGCCAAATTAATCGAAGAACGGGCGTGCCCAGACGTGCTCGAGCCGGATTTAGCGGAATCCGAAAAGCAGCAGACCCGATCTCAAAAGGCCGAGGACGAGGCAAGAAAGCAAAGACATAGACGCCAGTGGGAGGCACTCACCTTCACGACACCAGATTCCAACGCCGCAAAGTTGCAGGGATAGTTGCAGGGATTTCTGGAAGACGTTTTCGTTCACAAGACGAATGGCGGCAACCGGAAAGCAAAAGCACCAAAAGACCTGTCGTCTTCGATCAATGAATCCGAGAAACAACTTGCCCAACCCAATCAAATCACCGCCACGACGCTCAAATGGGTCATCTCAGACTTGCTGGACCGGGGTTACACTTCTACACGAAACTGCGAGGCTCTTGAAGAAATCGGGGACAATCAGACTGTTCTGCGCGAGATATCGGATCTTCTGGAGTCTCAAATGAAGGATATACAAAATTGGTCCTGGGGTGACAGCGTAACGCTTCTCTACCGTCAAGGTCCTAATAAGAAACACGCCTTCGATATGGACAACAGTATTCTCCATGTCATATTCCTCCATTACATAGGAGTGAAATGGTCAGTCTTCTTCAAGAAATTACTCTCTTCCTTAATGCCGGATACCGACACACATGGGCCAGAGAACTCCTGTGACGATGGCGGAACAAAATCCAGTCTCCTACATCTAAGGCACAAGGTGTACCAGGAGAGTTACCTTGCCCGTACGCTCATAGATCAGGAACCCTTCAGCGTGTACCAAGGCAAAAAGCGGTCTACCAAGCCCAAACGCAGTTTCCTTCAAATTGTATCAACAGAAGTCTCAATCAACGTGAGACTCCACGGGCAGCTTGATGTGCTTCATTCCAAATTCCACAAGTTGACCCGGCGTCTTCCACATTACACCATTTACCATATCCTCTCGTTCCTGGGAGTATCAGAGATGTGGCTCAAGTTCTTCCTGACGTTTCTCCGGCCACCACTGAGATTCCGTCCGGACCTTGGCAGCTCCAAAACTCAATTGCGGAACAGGGGCATACCCTTTAGGTTCGTCCTCAGCGCCGTGTTCGAAGAAGTGGTCCTGTTTTGTCTCGATCTAGCCGTGAACCAAGCAACGGATGGCGGTCTGCTGTACCGCAGACCCGGCGATCAGTTCTTCTGGAGCCCATCAGAAACCCATGTCGAAGATGCTTGGGAAACCATACAGTCCTTTGCGGCCGTCACCGGGGTTCTGGTTGAGGGCGAATCCACGCGCCTCGGAGATCCCAAGAGATGTTCATCTCCATATTGCGGATCGTTGCCACCACGCATCATCCGCTTGGATGGGTTGTACTTGTCACCCGGAACAGGCCGCTTTGAGATCGATGAGAACCTGATCTATAGCTACGTCGACGAGCTTCAATCCGATCTGCGGTATACAAAGACAAGCATATTCTCGTTCGTTGAGTGCTGGAACAAGTTTGTCCGCAGACTATTCTCCCGGTTTGGAAAGCCGGCCAACTGCCTTGGACATCACCATATAGATAAGCTGCTGGAGTGCTACGAAGAGATTCAACTACGATTATTCTCAAAATTTGGAGATGCCAATGGTCTTTACCATATCGAATGTCCCTCTCCCGCCGGATATCTACGGGAGCTGATATTGCTGCGTTACGGAATAGCCGACGTTCCAGACGCCTACGTGTTCTTCCCCACAGAGCTTGGCGGTCTGGGATTGATATCGGCGTCAACGACCCTACTCCTACTGCGCAATATAATCTTGGACAGCCCATCCACGCTTCTCGACAAAGAAACCGACTATAAGATGGTCCAGAAGTGATGGAGAGATTTGGGGGCCTGACGTTGGTAAACGTGGACATCTTGCCCATGGGCATGCTCGATCTCATCAAGGAGAACCTATGAAAGGGTCAATACTGAGGAGGTACCTGATGCACGATTATGACAAACTAATTCTTTTTTCTTTTTTGCTAAAAGCCCCATATTGTCTGAAGCCAGTCTAAACCAGACTGCTATTCAAAACCCAAAGATAATTGGATTACTCCTGATCTTGCCCAGTTCAACCTGAATTACCACTTGTCTCCCGTAGAATATCGTGTAATATTACCCACTGTCCAATAATGATCCCTCGCCTACCCATGCTCGGAAATGCCCTTACGATCTCATCTCGGACCGGCCGTTCACTACTTCTCATCTTGGAGCTGATTACCCCACACTGTATGCAGGATCGTCATGCTGGCCCTGCTGAAGGGTAAGCACGTCAGCGCGTGAGTGACTGGGATGGAGATCCTACCTACGGGCTAGCACCAGTCTGGAAAATGTGATCAGACACACACGCTCGTCTATCAAAATCTAGTTGATGTAAGAAACAGAAACAGAAACATGATAATGAAGCTCGCATCGTATGTATTTTCTTGTATTGAGTGTCTAGTATAGTAGCACGCCGACCCTCGATGATGCGGCCGGTGCTCTCTGGGTATAGTCTCCCCAGCTTTTTGTTGTGTCCTCCTGTAGATGATATAAGACGAGAAACTGACTTTGGCGATCGAAAGAAGTAAGTACTGGTATATATATACAAAATAGTTGTTTGGAAGAGCCTCATATAGAATGCCATATCGGATGAAAAGCAGTTGAAGCAAGCCCCCCTAAACCAAGAAGCCTTTGCATTGCGCCCCTCGCTAAATTCACGGAAACAGATTAATGACCTAAACATTAAAAACCACATCACCCTCCTCTCCTCTCCTCAAGAGGTCGTATCGTCCACCGTAGTCAACGCCTTGATCAGTATGGCCTCCTTGACCGCCGAGAGTATATACTGCATCGCCGCCTCCCCGCCGCCATCGACCGTCATGCTGCAGGGCGAGATGAACAGGCGCTCCAGGTTGCGGGCCTGGAACCCCTTGAGGACCTCGTCGGCGGCCTTGGGGATGTTGACGTTGTCGCGGGGGTTGGCCGTATTACGGACGGTCCAGAGGGGCGGGACATTGAGCAGCAGGATAATAGAGGCCGCCGCGAACCATTGCGAGTTGACGACGGCGTTGAGCAACTCCATCGTGTCGCGCATTACGTCGGGCTTGTCGTACTCCTCGAGGTCCACCACGAACACGACGAAGCGCGCCTCCTCGAACTGGTGGATCCACTTCTTCCACTTGCCCGTCAGCCCCCCGATGTCGAGGAAGTCGACGCCGAGCTCCCGCTCGCGAATGTCCGTCTTGGTGATGCCACCCGTCGTCGAGGCGAAGGTTGTGGCGTATATAATGTCCATCCCCGTAGGAACGTAATCCGGCATGGTTATCCGTCGTAATGAGGAAAAGAAGCTATGGCCGTCAGGTTAGTCAATAGCCCCAATAATGAAGGTATGGAGGGGACAGATATCCTGCTCATGAGGTGCAACTTACTACTCAGCAGCCCTGGGCCACGATAAGTCTTTCAGCTCTTTTGCCAAAGTAGCCGAGGGAGACGGCTTCACCATGCTCGCGATGTGAGGGTCCTGGAGGATGTTTTCTAATGCGCTGTAAAACCTCTCGTCCAACTCATCGGGTAGCCCAGTGTCGATGTCGTTTATACCGCCCGTGTAATAACTTTCCAACACCTCCACGTACGCCCAGAGATAACGTGCGTGCGTGTTGACCTGTTGTTGTCGCATCTCCCGGATGAGCTTATGCGTGAACTTTCTCACCAACTTCAATATCATAATCCGGTAGTCGTACAGTTCCTGGCTGGTGTACGATTTCGACTTGTCAAGCATCTTGGCCGCGGTTAATATGTGTAACCGCGAGTCCGAGCCGAAAAGTAATGCTTTGTACTGTTGCTGCTGTCTCTCCTTCCTGTAGTCTTCCTTCAAAGCGCTATCGATGGCGAGCGAACGTTTCTGGTCCTCGCTCTTTTCGCGCCTCTTGCGCAGTAGTTTCCACTTGCTTTTCGCCGACATGACACTATTGGAGCGGGCGGGTGCGAGCCAGCTGCCCGGCCGGGACGAGGTGGGTGTGAAGGGGCTTTCTGATGCGTCATCCGGGAACTTGTCATTGCTTTCTAATGAGACCGGGGTTCCGCCGTTGACGTAGTACTTCTCGTTCGTATTTTCAGGAGAAGCTGTGGGGGATGTGATGAACTTCTCCTGGGTCTCAACTGGCTCGACCACAATCTTGCCCTCATCCTCGGGCGGGAAGTGGATGAACTTGTCATTCGGCTCAACTTCCACCTGCTCGGGGATGGTTTCCGCGACGAAGTTGCTGCCATTTAGCCTTGGCGATAATGTGCCACTGTACCTCGCCCCATTTCCGGCCACGCCATTTGTGTTGGCGGCGATGGCGGAGCTCTCGCCGTTTTGAACGGGGTGCTCCTTGACATCGGCTAGTGGCTGTTGCCAATTAGGGTCCGTCGGCGGTTGATAAGGTGGAGCCGCTTCCGTCGAGTTCTGGATCCAGGTCTCGTATATCCTAGACACGACTGGGCCATTGCTGAAGTCGGATTTTAGCGACGGTCTCGGGGTATTGGGGAAGCCAGGGCTGGTGACCATGGTCGACGACGACGGCGATGAAGACATGATACTGGGGTCTGAGTAGCGGGGCGCAAACAGGGCAGATGTGTCTTCTTCTATCGCCTGCAATGCACGCTTGGTCTGGGGTTGATCGAGCAGTTCTTTTTGTTGCGATATGGCAGCGCTGCGAATCCCACTCCCGTCAATCAGCGACAAAGTTCATGCGGGGAGGTGCATTACATATATGTGGTGTTCGGATACAAGGCAGACGACATGGGAGCTAGCGGGTAGCAGCAGGCAGTGCAGACAGAAGAGATAGTATGGCAACATGGGAGCGAAAGTGACGAGCTGAGGCTGGGAACAGAGAGTATTAGAAATCAAACTTACGAGTTAAATGCGCCGAGGAGAAACATCAACGCTGTCGTCTGCTGCTGAATCATGGGCTGCGACTTCTTCAAATTCCGCACCCGCATCAATCGTGCAAACTTGTTGGGCATGTTCTTGCCGACGGTGCCCTGGTGGATTTGGCTCACGTCCGAGTCGACGTTGGCGATAAGCAGACGGCAGCAGATGAGGCAGCGGTCCAGGTCCATGACGAGCTGCGAGTGCAGCTCGGGGAATCCAACGGGCGACGAGGAGAAGCCATCGATCCAGTCCTTGATCTGGCCGAGCGCGGTGCGCAGTGTCGCGAGTTGATTCTCGAGCAAAAGCACCGTCAGATCGGCGTCCTGCCATTGTCCCCGCACCTCGGTCGTATTGGCGATGGTCCTGTCGAGCGCATTGAGCATGCTCGATAGCGTGCTAGCCGTGGTTAAAATAGTAAGTGGATCCATGGCTTTGGCTTAGGAATTTAAAGCGAGCAATAGTAGGCATTCATAGATGAACGACCTGGGAAAGAGAGACGACAACTCTCGCGATGCATCCAATTCTTCGGGTTGATGTTGAAGGGTTCAGTTAATTGTCCACGTAGGTAGGTAGGATGTATGTATGTAAGACGTAGGTAGTAATCAACGCTTCGGGTGAGAGTGGCAGAAATGGACGGTGACAAGGGGGGAAGAGGAGAAGAAAGTGCAGGCAAGTGCAGGCAGTCGGACCAGTAAATGAGAAATGGAGCATCCAAGGTTACCGTCGAGGCAGGTGGTGTGCCAATGTGTGCTAATGTGTGCCCAGGAAATGGAGCTGCTGACGTTTGAGGGATCAATACAGTATGCAGTGCATGCAGGTGGCAACCACTTGAAGGGCCAGCGTTCTGACGAGGGTACTCCGTACAGTACCGTACTGGAAGAAGAGGGGAGAGACTGCCAGACAGCGAATGCGACTGCGACTGCGACTGCGCAGCACCATACTGTAAAGTGGTCGAGTGCTGTGCCTGTGTGTGCGTGCTGTGCCAGTGCTGTGCCGCTCCTGCGCAATTGTCTGGGCGCGGATCGTAGCCCGAAGAAGTTGTAGGGGCGGTGCGACCACTGAACCAGTCATCTTTCGGGATGGCTGCTAAAAATAAGGATGCCTGGGTACGGAGTACTGTAGGTAAATTAGGGATGTACCGCGCAGACGGATCATAGACGGGCATGCAGATGCGCCGATGCAGATGCAAACCAACAAAAAATGGGGGTACTGGATATCCCGAAATATATTCAACTCTATAGCTTTCCCAACTTCGAGTTGTCTGTGGTTGCTGTTGTTGGTTCAGTCAGGTCAGGCCAGTGCTCGCAAAATCAATGGTCGGGAGCTACCGACGTCAATATCCACAAATCGGATGGGTGCCCGGGATGACCCCGATGAAGATATTCCGTAAGCATTGGATGGTGGTTAATGTTGCAAGACAGACTCTCAATATGCTGCTTTCATGAGCCGTATTCAGGATTGGGACTTAAAAGCATGACTTGACGATAGGTCGTTCCCTATCTCCAAGAAGAGATATGATAATTGCGACAGCAAACACATCCCATTCCAGTTTGATAAAACGAGTCACTGTCGCAGCTTACAGTCTTGGAACTGTAAAAATCCGAGACCCCCACCATTCAGCAAATGGGTTGAGGCCTTCTCGAGGTTCCTCATGCGGCGTAAAAAGATGAGCCTTCATCTTCCACATGGGCGCCACTTTCGACCCTGGAATCGTGTAGCAGGTCAATTACACCGAGGACTGGCGTCCACACTTATCCGACAGACGGCTGGTTTGGTTTGGCGGGCAAGGAAACGACGGGACGATCGTCTTAAGTCAAGGGACCATGTCCCTGCACAAAAGAACGGTCGCCGCGCGCCACCCCGCACATGGGCTTGACTTTCTAGGTCCCGTCGCTTGGACCAAGCCCCAGCTAGACTCGAGCTCGCGACGCCTCCCGCGGGCGGCTATTTGAAAAATCCCGAATCGCAACGACTTTTTTGGGTGAGTTGGAGAACAGAAACGACCTACGCCATAGTAAGGACATGACGATCTAGGGCTGAGGGGGGTGGGGTGGGTGGACGGGCGCAGCTTTTGGTGGTATCTGTCTGTCTGTCTGTCTGCCGCTCCAGTGGGCAGCGCAGCGCGTACAGCTGCAAGTACATGTAATACGAGCTTACAATGACGTTGCACGCGTTGGTGAGACAGACATATCGAACCCATCGGTCGGTAGGCCTTCTCAACCTAGCGCGTACTGTGCCTTGCCTTGCCCGGCTAGCTCTGTCTTGTGCCTGTCTCTCGAAACTTTCTCTCTCCGTCTCTGCGGATATAGGAGGAGCCCTAGGATAGGTTAGCTTCATCCATCATGTATGTAACCAACCACGTGTGTTACACAAGAGACGGGCGGGTTTCTGCCATATGGCAGTCCTGCACATCCTTGCCTAAATGAGATAATCTTCAGTAACGTTCCCGAGTTCGTGTGTTAGGCGAGCGAACCCACTCGCTCACCACTGGCGCGCCGTGGCTTGCGTGGGTTTCGGGGGGTGGGTTGCAAAGGCGCACACTGGTTGGGTACTTTCGCTCCAACTGAATCTGACAATAATTCTCCCCGCGGCGGATTTTGCTCAATCGGGGTTGAAGAGGTCGACTACACCAGGCTCGTTGTAGTAATCTGTCTCTCTATCTTCTAAATCGCACCAAGCTCTTTGTGGGTTGGGCCGAGCAGCTTGGCAGGGGAGAGGGAGGGGCTTTCGCGAAAGTCCTACATAAGAACGCACAGGACCTTTCGACCAAATACTGCAACCTGGGCGATTGGTTGGTTGGTTGGTTGGGCAGGGGAAGGGAAGCTGGCCGGGCTGGGCTGCCTGCTGCTGTCGTCAACTGTGCCTGCATCTACCCGCTAATTGATCCTTTCGGAGCTGTACGGCCAGATTGAGGCACAGGAAGGAAATCGGCTGAAGAGAAGCGAAGGATTGAGACCTGATGATATCATGTTATTCGTCACGGTCGTCTCATTGGGGGAATGAGCTTCATAGCTTCACGGAACAAAATGCAGTCTTGATCCCTCCCCAATGCACGTATCCATGTCCCATCACAGGGAAGCTGCGAAGGGCTGGTAGTGGTGCCTGGCAAGCTGGGCCCTGATTAACGACCCGCACCCTGCGCACGACCGCACCAACCTGCCAACTGCCCTTCCCTGCCTTCCCTTCTAGTGCTCCGCATTTCTTCATCGCCTAAGAATTTAGGCCTGAAGCCCGGCGGAAGCTTAGCCGCTCGCGCATTGTGTCGTCTGAAGAAAGGCGTTGCGCTTAATTGACCTGGCACGTGGCATAGGATGGGGATGCTGGTCCTGGTATTTTCTCCGTAAACAGCCCAATAAAAGATGGGATGGTTTTTCTAGCAAGTATCTGTGGCCTATAGCGGTTGGAACGTATTATCATATACGCGGTATTCAGACACATTTGAGGCAGACGACTTAATGGGCAGGTAGGTACAGCTCGCTCTGTTCTCTTACCCATGCCCATGCACTCAGTGCAGCTTCGCGTCACTGGTTCCTGCATCGCCTGCTTCATAGAGGATAGCGCACCGCAGCCGCAGCGGCTCTAGACCCGTATGGGCTCGAAGGATCGATCCAACCTCAACCGGACAATACGGGATCGTCGGTGCCGAAAAAGGATATCCCAGGTGTAGCCGGACCCCTCGGTCAACGGACTCAAAGACGGATTCGTGAACAAGAAAAAAAGCCAATGAAGTATATGATGCCCGGACGTGTGAAACCAAGTCTATTCAGTATTCGATCTAAGTACCTTTTGGGCCAACACAGCCCCTCATTTTCATCCTCCTCCGTCCCTTCAAGGCCACCCAATCCCTCCATCAACGGGAATCACCTGCCCCGTAATGAACCCAGCATCCGGGCTCGCCAACCAAGCCACCGCACTCGCCACCTCCCGCGGCGTCCCCTCGCGCTTGATATGCATGACCCCAAAGATCTTGTCGTAGACCGCGGACCCCTTCATCGCCATATCCGTATCGATGGGCCCGGGGGCCACCACATTGATCGTGATGCCCCGGGGTCCCAGCTCCTCGGCGAGGCTGGCCGTCATCGTGTTCAGCGCGCCCTTGGACGCGCTGTACACCGTCAGCATCCGGTGGCCCATCTTGCCCATGATGCTGCCAATATTAATAATGCGGCCGCCCGCTTGCATGTGCGGGAGCGCGGCCTGCACGAGCAGGAAGGGGGCCCGCACGTTGGTGTGGAAGACGTCGTCCCACGCGTCGAGGGGCACGTCGGCGAGGTCGCCTGTGGCGTTTACCCGGTTGACGCCCGCGTTGTTGACTACGATGTCGATGGTCGGCGAGGACGGGAAGGCGGCCAGCGCGGCTTGCACCAACTGGGTACCGAAGTCCGGGCTAGTGGCGTCGGCTTGGACGGCGGCGGCTTGGACGCCCATGCCCTGGAGGATTTTGACGACCTCATATGCTCCTTCTTTCGATGTGGCATAGTGTACGATTATCTGGAATATCAAAGCTATTTGAGTACTCCGTGCCAGTCAACCATCTTCCAACATATGTCACAAAGTTCGCTTACGTTGGCACCTTGTTCGGCAAGAGCCACTGCAATGGCAGCGCCGATGCCGTTGACTTTCGAGGCTCCAGTGACGACTAAGAGGGTAATGTTCAGTATAAGAGTCTTTGAAATTGCCAAGAAGGAGTGATTTAAGATGCAACTTACTTGCGGTCTTGCCGCTCAGCAGACCTTGTTTCGCCATTGCAGTTTATTGTATACCAAAGTTTTGAGGTAAGAGTGAGGTTGTACGGGATCGAAAGTAAGCGGTGAAGAAAATGAAAGGATTTAAGAGTCAAAACGTCTCTGGATCTTGCCTTGATTCCGCAAAAGGAAAAAGAAGATGCGAAT
Source organism: Apiospora arundinis (assembly GCA_039105305.1). Taxonomy (NCBI): domain Eukaryota; kingdom Fungi; phylum Ascomycota; class Sordariomycetes; order Amphisphaeriales; family Apiosporaceae; genus Apiospora; species Apiospora arundinis. The sequence continues at coordinate 827,680 of JAPCWZ010000002.1, read as the reverse complement.
AGGCCCTACTTATACTGAAATCTCGTGGTTTGGATATTACTAAACGATGGGCTTGGGATACCATAGTGGAAGGTTCTGTACCTTGCAGAACACACGATACTGGACATTGGTATTACGAAGCCTCATGGAATATCGTTATTAAGCACGTCACTCAAACCGAGCAAATCATGCGATATATTCCGTCAACTAACGACGAGCAAAGAGCCCCATTGCTGCAATGAGATGGCGGTACTCCGCTGGGCATACGACAGTAGTCGACACATTGGTATATGCTTTCAAATCAGCATTGTTTCTAGGTTAGGGGATGATTATTTGCCCGAGCGAATCGTCAACCACACGATTCGGGTTAGGTGGTTGGTTCCATAAATTGAAGTGTCGTCCCACTGAAACCTTCCCTTTGTCAGTAACGGGGATATTTGAGCCCGGCAGTCATTAGTCAGAGCCAATATGGCGCTAGGAGGATTGCCAACTGCTAGATCTTCAGCCAATGATAGGCAAGGAGGCGAGACGGCTTATATAACCAAACGACCACCAGCTATAGCCGGTAATACATCGTGAAGCATACCCAACAGGTCGTTCTCAGGGCGGTGTGGCCGGAGGCCAGACCGAGGCAATTGACTTCTGTAAATATGTTGTGCGGATGCTATTTGGAACGGACGTCTTAAATTTCCATTCTGTCCAAGTCAAAATCACTATCCTTCTAACCGAAGTATCTCCTGATACAATACCGTTACTCCCAAATCCTTTCGCCAGTTACCCAATCCCTTCCCTTATTGTAGTTTGTCTATATTTTAACCCATGACCCCTGAACCAGTGTGCCTTTCTTTCCCTCCGCCGTCTATCCTAGTTACCCTGCCAGTTATATCATAAAGTTTCTTTATCTATGATTGCTGCTCAAGCACGAGCGCGGTCAGTCAACGGCCGTCATCCATCATCGTCGTCCGGGTGGTCTCGCACCCTCCGCCCGCCGAGGCTCCAGCTGCTTCACCTGCCTCCCCACGTCGCTGAGGTGTCCCGACAAGCTGCCCAGGAGCCTCTTCATCTCCTCCGCCACGGCCTCGCGGCTCGCCCGGCCCTCCATCACCTGCGCCGAAGGCGGATGTACGAAGGAGTGAGTCCAGAGCATTTCGCCGCCGCTGCCATCAACCTTATCAATACGGTGGCCGTCATCAGCACCACCATTACCATCCCCGCTGCCGTCTTCATCACTGCTGTCGCTGATGGGAGAAAGAAAGCGGTCCCCTTCCGAAGAAGAAGCGCCCGCAGAATGTCGGGGAGGGGTTTCCATGAACAAGGAGGGCGGCTTGTATTCGTTGTTGTGGGGATGACCTTGCTCCAGCTCAAAGGGGCTCGACGTCAGGCCATCGTCGCTGCAGAACATGGTACCGGCGGACCATGGGGCGTGGGCGGTCTTGGGTGGCGTGCTGGGGAAGTCGGTCGAGATGGGGAACAGGGTGGTCGAGTTGGGGTTCGTGTGTTTGAACTGGGTGAGTCCAAACACACTCTCGTCGAGGTCAATGAGGCTCGCGAGGGAGCCGCGGTCGCCGCCGGCAATTGGTGGTAGATTGGCGCCGCCCATGCCACTGTTGTTATGTTTGAACTGCGTAAGGCCGAAAGAGCTTTCGTCCAGGTCGATCAGGCTCGCGAGGGAGCCACGGTCACCGCCAGCGATGGGCGGTAGATTGGCGCCGCCCGGGCCACTGTTGGTGTGCTTGAACTGGGTGAGGCCAAAAGAGCTTTCATCCAAGTCGATTAGGCTCGCCAGGGAGCCGCGGTCGCCGCCGGTAATGGGCGGTAGGTTGGTGCCGCCCTGACCAGTCAGCAATGTAAGCTTGCTGTTGTTGCTGCCGGTGAAGCGACGAGCGGTTCCTGCGCTGCTGCTTCGGGGCATGGGGCGGGTGCTGGTCGGGAATCGCCAGTCTGGATTGTGGTGAGCCGTGGCAAGTGGTGTAGTATTCAGACGACTTCTTTGGGCTGGCGGGCCTCTTTGTGCTCGGCCAGCAGCAGCCCCGTCGTTGGGAGATCCGGATGGGGCAGCAGCTGGATGAGGGCCGAGAGGTCTGGAGGGTCGAATGGTCATGCCACCCAGGATGGGAGACGAGTCAACACCATCAAGATCTAGAGAAGCGTCGAGATCGATGAGTGATTCTCGAATGGCGGCGGTGGTGGAGTCGTCTCGAAGTGGGAGGTCTGGCGCCGACGAAGATAAGGGCTGCATACTGCCAAGGCCGCCGTAATACGCCTTCGAGTTGTCGCTGTAATCTGATCGGTTCTCAGGATCAAAGACGCTCTCAAGGGGAGCTTTGAGTCGCGCGAGGACGTGGGGAGGGGGCCGACGGCGGGCCTTGGGCCTCAGCGGCTGCGGTACCATGTCTGGCCGAATAGTATCCTGTTCCTGGGATGTACTGGTGTTGTCGATTTGCTGGTCAAAATCCAGAGTCGTGCTGAAGTTCCACTCGTCCTGTTCCATTGGTCCTGGTGAGGTGCGACCGGCCGCTACCTGCGCCCCAATGTTGGGGTTGAGCAGTGATTGCCTGACGCCTCCCTTCTGCTCCCATAGCCAATAGTTTCGCACCAGCTGGGAAAGTGAAGCAGTTGGATATGCAGAATGAGTGTTGCGGATGTATGCGTGTTCCACTACGCGTTCGATAGAAGGCCGCTTGTCGGGCGACTTCTCCAAGCAAAATGACACCAGATCTTTCAGACCGTCGGAGTACTGCGATCCCTCGAGTCGCGGAAGATGGCCGTTGAGAAACTCTCCGAACTGCGAGGGATCTACCCTCGCCTGGTGTGACTCCATAGCGTTCGGTGGAAGCCCCGAGGCCATCTCGTACGCCACCGCGCCGAACGCCCAAATATCGACAGCAGGGCCGTATGAGACGATGGAGTCGAAGAGCTCGGGCGCCATCCAGTGCAGCGTACCGATGACGGTGCGCCGCTTGTCGAACTTGGTCTGCACCATGGCAGCGACGCCGAAGTCGCCCAGTTGGACGCCGCCCTCCTGGGTGACGAAGATGTTGGCGCACTTGATGTCGCGGTGGATGACGCCGTGGGCGTGGATCCAGCGGACGGCCTCGGCCACCTCACGCAGGATCGGGATGATCCATTTCTCCTCGAGCCGAGGGCCGCTCTTACCCGCTGTGACTGCCGCGTAAGTGAACGAGGCCTGGAAGGGCTTCATGAGTGTCGCGACGCTGCCGCCGGCGCAGTAGTCAGTGACGATCCACATGGACTGTGCGACCATGAAGGCATCGATGACGAGGTTCACGTTGGCGGCGCCGACGTCGCGCAGCAGCTTGAGGGTGCTGATCTCCTTCTGGATGTCGCCAAGGGTGTCGGCGGCGCCCGGATTCTCACTGTCGCCGGCCTCAATGTCCACCATCTTGATGGCCACGACGGCGCCACCCTTCTGCCGATTCGTCGCCTTGTAGACGCGGCCGTAGCTACCCTTGCCGATGAGCTCCGTGAGGAGGTAGGGGGGTGCCGGGCGTCCCGTTTCCTGGCAGACCTGGTCGGTGGCGGCCTGCATCTCCTTCGCGTCATCCATCATGGCCCGGCGGGTGGTCTCCATGCCGGCGTCGATGGTAGAGTGTGGTGGGTCCAGTATCATTGTTTTCGCTGTGGTTGGGGTGGTCGGCATGGCACAAGCCTCTACAAGAAACTCATGATAGGCAATGTTTCCCATAGGGATAGACAAGTGATGGGAACCACGGCGCCGCATGGGCGAGCGATCGGCAAGGCTCATATCTAAGTAGTTAGTATGCTCGAACGATCAAGCTTTAATACTATTACCGGGATGAACATTTAGCCTTCGCAGCAATATATTTCGAACCCCCTCGCTTCATGCATGCGTGTCATGTCACAGCAAAGGGAAACAAAAGGCTCGGCGTGCAAATCGAGATGTTGTCCAGGTACGTAGGTATGTGTGGTTTTGTACGACGTTGTTCTTCCCCCTAATCCTGGGGGGCCACCACACACAGACTGCCGGGCAATCGGGTGAACGGGCGAGACGGGCTGCATCCGCGATGCAGGGGGTCTTGGGTGAACACTGCATAAGCGAAACCACAGTTCAAATTCAATTGGCTTCCCCTGACCTTACCACGAACGGTCCATGTGCGGTTCGGCATCGCCGGTCTGGATAATCAGCGTGAATGGTTTATCCGTCCCCTTCTTTCAATTTTATCACACGGGATGTTGGTTGCTGGCAGTGTAACCCATTTTATCACCACTCGCTACAGCTGTTGCTAACTGTGTTGTCTTGATAACTTCAGAGCCAACATGCTGTTGCTCTGTTGGTACCATGCCATAGGCCACAGAAATTGCTCATGGCCATAGTCAATTGCAGTGGCTGATTGATAATGGGGTAGGTATCGTGATGGATTTATTGACGACCTGGCTTCAGGAGAGAGTCCACAAGAAGGAGTGGCCTGCTGGTGGTGGTTACCTGGTTTCTGGAAGAAAGTGGAACGCAACGGCGGATGCCCAGCCCACTAGAGCGATCGTCAATCAGAACTTGTGTCTGTCGGAGGATAAACTCTAACCTTTATGTTCATTCGATTCATGGAAGAAAGCATAAGTGCGTTCACAATTAAGATTGTCTTCGCCATAACCAAGGGAAACATAAAGTCAATATATGGGGGTGTAAGCTGACTGTTGCTAGGGGTGGCAGGTGGAATGGGACGGGTCAACAGTATTTCAAGCAATACGAACGCGCTAGATGGATGCGGTTGAACCTCGGACGCGATGTCTAACTCCGCAAACCCCGAACATTCCTCACTACCGCCACAACCCATTAGGTAACCGAAAGCCTAGAAGCACAAGGGACGAACTCGATAACGAACTCAAGCACTGTACGTCAGTAACCCAATTCTTGGATACCTTCTCTATTGGTTGGGGAATCTCTTTCTCTCCATTTGACGACGAGTATGCCTCCTAAGCGGAAACTTTGCTCAGCTGCCGAAGCACACGACGAGAACCACGACCCCGCGACCTCGAATTCTAAAAGACCTCGGCTCGACGATCCCCACCGCCGCCGCGACCGTCTGTCGCCTCTCTCCGACGAGCTCCTCGTCCGCATCCTCACCTGCCTACCATTGCCGTCCCTGCTGAACGTCGCGCCCGTCTCGCGCCGATTCCACCGCCTCGCCGAGGACTCCCAGGTATGGAAGCGCCTATACTATAGCCGCTTCGTGCTACCGCGCGCGCTGCGCATTCCAGGCTTTCGCGACGGCTCTGCGCGCGGGGGCAAGCTGCACTACTCGTCGCGCCGCGCGATCTGGGCCGATGGGAGGAGGGGCGGCTGGGTCGATATGCGCAGCAATCATGATAACGGTAACATCAATGGAAAGAACGGTGGCGTAGATCGCCCTCCGCCGTCGCGAGATTGGAAGGGCCAATATAAACTACGGCATAATTGGTCCAAGGGCAAGGCCGCAGTCGAAGAACTACACATAGGCGGCAACGACCATCCACAAGGCACTGGCAACATAGGGGAAGAGAATCTTGCGACAACGGCGCGACCCATGCTCGTCAAGATATCCGAGGGCATAGCCGTGACAGTCGATCTTTCTTCAGGCCTGCGTGCGTGGGATTTAAGGACAAAGGAGTTGGTCGCGCACATCACCCTGCTCGACTCTTTGTCGTCGTCACCTACGAGCGCGGCCCCAAGCTGCCTCGCCGTGGACGGCCAAGACCTACACTCGAGGATATTGAACATTGCCGTGGGCTTCGAAGATGGCAGCTTCGGTGTATGGAAGCTGGATATCAGCAAGAACGAGTTAACACAGAGGTATCGACACGAGAAGTCGACCAATGGCGAGCTGGTCGGGATCGCATACTCTCATCCTTATATATTGACCGCCACCGAGTCGGTATTGATTTCGTTATACACATTCGACTTTACCGACGACCACGGGTCTACCACTGCGCCGGCGCAGGATATACTTAATATGGAGTTAGCAGTCAATACTCCTACGCATCTGCACGGTCAGAACGAGGATGGAAATTGCGAAGGCAGCACTGGCTCGAAGTTACGTGCAGAAGGGGGTTCGCTCCCTGGACTACTTCAGGCACCGTTATTGCTTACTTCGCTCAAGTCGCATACCTCTAGATCCCCTTTGGCGCTATCTATACGCAAGACCGCGAGCACGACAATAGCATCAATTGCCTACACATTCTCCACGTTGCAAGGTTGGTCCCTTGGTATTCAGGATCTGCACCTCCGGGCATCGTCGTCTAAGGCGAAAACGACGCCGGATATTACAACAACTCGCATCGCATATTCTCCACCGATACGGTCTTCTCACTCTCAGGTTATCTCGCCGCCATCCTCGCCGGCGAGGCCGATGGCCACATCAAGAACTAGTGAATCCAGTAGAACCACTGCTGTAGACGATGGTCCAACCAGCATCTGCTACAACCACCCCTATCTTCTCGCCACTTTACCTGATAATACTCTGATACTCCACCTCTGCACCTCCAATGCCACCTCGCTTTCCGTCTCGCCTGGCATCCGGCTCTGGGGCCACACTTCCGGTATCAGCGACGCCGAGATCACGTCGCGCGGCAAAGCCGTCAGCGTTAGCTGCCGTGGCGAGGAGATCCGCGTGTGGGAGCTCGAAGGTCGGGCGGAGGCCAGGAGTATTGAGGTTCGGCCCAATGCCCCGGCTCAATCTACTTCAGAGTCGGATAGGAACGGTCTAGCCGCATTTGACGAGAAGCGAAATTGGGTCGGCTTCGACGACGAAATGGTCATCGTCTTGAAAGAGTCCAGCCAAGGCAGAGAAAGTCTAATGGTTTACGACTTTACCTGAAGCTGTCTCATGAACGTGTAATGCTTTTTAAATGATACCCTTTCCCCCTAATTACCTTACCGATACATATCCCTCTGTTTTCTTGAAACAGAAGACTGCACTTATTGAACCTACTGGCCTTGTTGCATAGGACATACATATGCAAAGCAGGACTTAAGTTGATAGGGTAGCAATCCACCAGTCATTGTAGCAATTGTAATTGCAAGTTGCATGATAAGCTACAGGCATATTCTCATTTTTCCCGGAAAGCTGCGTGTGAGCTGAATTGAGCCCTGGGCCAGGCCAGACCAGTGTCTTCAATACCGGCCGCGAGATGAAAGACTGCGATATCGGGACACCAATTCATGGGGGCCCGTCTTCTCTCTTTCGTCCCTCGCGGGATGCTGCAGGCAAAATTACTGGTTTAAAACCTTGTGTTGCTTTGTTCAAGTGCGGCTCGTGATTACGACCTGCACGATGCGGCTTAAGACATGCATCTTTAGTACGTTACGTTGCCCACCGGCTGCGGGATGGAAACCGGCAAGTGAACGCTTTTAGGTTCCAATGCTACTGAAAAAGTCCTCCCGCATTGGGGGTGCTGGAACGTGGCACCAACTCATGCCACTGCCATCATTCGTGAGACCTCCCGTCTGCCAATACCCGGGACATTTCTTTGACGACGGTTTCCACGATAGATTGCTGGGTACACTGGGTCATGGGTTTTCCATTCAGCTCAAAATTGGTGGGTAGCCTGTATTTTCCAGGGGTCCATCCATCCATTCATCATCACTCGTTGATTGTTCTGGTAGCCACTGGGTATTCGGTGTGATCGGCAATGCTGATCTGATGGGGCGTACCTGGCACTAACACGATCCATGACATCAGATCGCCGCCTCAAAATCCGGGGTAAGCTTCCTTTGGTCACATCTCACAGCCAGCCACAGAAACAAAGGTGGTTGGTTTAGAAGAGAAGAATTGACGATCGTATTGTATGTAGCTAGCTCATAATTGAGGCTTAACGTGCTAAAAGAAAATGCATACAATTGGCATGGATTGTGCAGGCTGATCTAAACATTTCGTCACTGCCTGTGGCCACTACTTAACGTGAACCGCGCAGGGCCCAGCACTAAAGCTCCAAGTGAACCACAACTTTATGAACACTTGACTTGAGTCTCTTAATGATCATTGCAATTTTCAATTGAACCGTTTTTCATACCCTACTCAACCACACTCCCACTCCTTGGCTGATCAAGCCTCTACTTCATAATGCCTACCACACGCTCATCAGAGAAAAGCACCGAGGCCAACACCAATGGCTCCTCGGACCACGCTGCGGGCGCCAAGCATGAGATAGAGGAGAAGAGCTCGCCGGCGGCCAAGCGCGTAAAGAAGGACGATGAAAAGACACAGAAGACCATCGAAGAGACTATGCCAGAGTATGTTTGCGCGTCGTCACCTTTCCCTCATTGCAACCGCCACTAACGTTTACAACTCAGCGCTGATGGAGGAGACCATGATGCCATGAAAACGGATGACGCCAATGCCAATGATGACACGAAGAATGGCGAAGGCGACGCTAGTGAGAAGAAGCCAGAGGCTGAGCCCATCCAGGAAGAAGAGAAGATGGAGGAGGAGGCAGACGACAAGGAGAACGAGAAACCTACCACGTCGCAGCAGCCCGCCAAGAGCGAGGAGAACGGCGCCAGCGCCGTGGAGCCCGAGGCCCGCGAGGGCGAGGTCCCCTCGAGCATCCTGGAGAAGGGTATCGTCTACTTCTTCATCCGCGGCCGCGTCGGCATCGACGACCCGAGCGGCGTGTCGGACATCGCGCGGACGTACCTGGTGCTGCGGCCCATGGCGCACGACGGCAAGCTGGGCGAGGGCCCCATCGGCGACGTGGGCAACAGCCGCCTCCTCGCCATCCCCAAGAAGGTCCTCCCGCTGTCCGGCAACGACAAGTGGATCGCCTTCGTCGAGAAGGTGGACGCGTCCTTCGCTACCCTCAAGGAGGACTTCTTGAACAGCAACGACTACGAGACCAAGACCGCGGGGACGAGACACTCGCCGGCGGCGACCCCGGTGGGCGAGGGGGTCTATGTGGTTACGTCGACGGGACGGGAGAGCCATTTCGCGTACATGCTCACGCTGCCGCAGGAGCTGGGTGAGGCGCAGAAGGAGATTGGACTCCGCGAAAAGGGCAGTTTCGCCCTGAGCACGCGCAACCCGGCGTACCCACCGCCCAAGTACGCGCAACTGCCCGAGGAGCCGGATTATCCTCAAGAGTACGTTTTCCCCCTTTGTTACGCGCCCAATCTCACTCATATCATCTTTCGATCGCTAACTTGCATTACTTAAGAGTCAAGGACGACTTCCGCTCCCTCCGCTGGACCGGCACGACGCCCAAGCACCTCGACTACGTCAACGCGCAGGTCCTGCTCATCGGCGAGGGGTCGGGCATCGACAAGGCGACGGAGCCCCAGAAGCAGGACCAGAAGGACGGCGTGGAGGAACCCGAGGAGGAGCTCGTCAAGCTCGAGGAGGAGGATGCGCGGCGCATGAAGGAGCTGAGCGAGAACGACTCCAAGGCCATCTTTGCGGATCTCGGCGCTAGCGCCAAGGATTACCCGAAGCTGCAGACTACGTTTTGAGGATGATGCTTTGGCGTGGTTGGGCGCGGTGGTGTTTGGGCGTGGATGATTGATTGACTGATTCGCATTGCTGGTGACATCGCCTATTTTGATGATGCGCGGCTGTTGGCGGAGATGCCACATCATACATGAGTGATGGATTTACATCAGACGCAGTATGCGTTCTGAGAAGGATATTGCAGTTTCTCATGATAGCTCGGAGGAATGCCTCTAGGCTCATTTTCGCTGCATCATGATAGGAGGAGCCACCAGTGCCGCTCAGGCCTACGATCGGATTTGCACATGTATAGTAGTGGCTCTCGAAAGAATCGAGTCAACTTAATTGATGATGAATTGCCAATAGCCCTCTATTCCCGTTTAGCCGTTAGGCGGTTAATGTGTCTAGTCTAAGATTTCCAGCTCGTCAAACTCCTCAAAACAGCTCTTGAAGGATTCGCTGTCGCTGTCGAAGTCATCTGCACAGTAAATTTCGTCGATAGCAAGACGATCTATGTAGCTGAGGGTATTATCATCATCGTTATCATCGTCCTCTTCGTCGTAGCCCGAGTCATCATGGTCGCCGTGCCGTCTTCCCTTCATCAAGTTCGCAAACACACCGGGCAGTTCTTCCAGGTCGTCGCGAGCCATCTCTTCGTCATCTTGGGCGAACTTATGACTGGGAGGGATGACGGCTTCAATCAGCTGCTGCTGCTCGTGCACCTGTGATGAGAGATGCTGTTCCGCGAGCTGGAGGTACTCTTGCCGGATCGCCTCTCGGAACTCGTGGTCGTCCGGCTCCTCGTACTCCTCGTCACCTTCTGCGTCGCCATAGTCGTAAGAATCATAATCGGCATCGTCGGCATCATCATCGCCTTGGGATGAAGCAGAGTAGTGCCCGTAGAGTTGCGCGAGCTTTACATCTTCGTCGTCGTAGTAATGTGGTGCTGGCTCATTGGTGTGCGTCACGGACATGCAATCCTCTTCTTCTTCCTCTTCATCTTCCTTTCTCATATCTTGGTAGTCTTCCTGTCTCATGCGATATAGCCGTTCCTGTTCCGATTGCCACTGCGGCTCATGCTGCTGTCGGTTCTGCTGTCGGTTCTGCGGTCGGGGCTGCGTATTTCGATCATAATAAGACGGCGGCGACAAACGCGCGAGTATGCCTTCACAGAACAGTGTCCAAGCCTCACCGCTGCGCTTGCTGAGCTCGGCCGCTTCAGCACGCATGTCAGTTAGTTGGTAATAGATATCGTCGCCGCCGTCGTACTCTTGTGGGTCGTCATATGATGGTGCAGTAGTAGCCTCCCTCTCGAAAACATCATCGCCGCCATCGTACTCGGTGATGGGTGTAAGAGACTTGCCCCAATTACATGGCGATGACACTGAGCCCCGCGACGAGAGGTACTCGCCCTCGAGCTCCCAGATGTGGTCGGCGAGCCAGAGGCTCTGGTCCAGCAGCTGGGTGGCTTCGCGCTGGAGGCTGAGGAGCTTGGGGCCGAGGACTTCTTCTAGGATGTCATTTGTGTGTGCATATTGGGCGTCATCGAACATCGTCATCGTCATTTCCGCTGTTTTTTCTATTGATTTTCTCTCTGGGGTCTTCCAAGTCCTGCTTTTCTTGCTGCAGAAAAGTGAAGTCTTTCGTGAGGTGAGGTTAAATCAAACTTAAGCGCTAGATGAGGTGATGGGATTTCGTCGCATCATCTCACATGTATGTAGATCATCAGGCAGGCGAAGAGTCAGTAGTTCAGACGAGGAAGAGAAAAGAAGCTTTTTCTTTGGTGGTTGGATGAGATGGGTCTAGATGGACACGGGATGGGGTGGGATGAAGTCGATGGCCGCGATGTGCCGATTGTCTCGTTTTCTGTCTCTCCGTCGTCCCCCAGTTTAGCTGTTGGGCAGGCAGGGGCTGAGAAGGATGATGAAGCTTTTCTGCGATGACTGATCCAGAACCTAAGGTCATAATCAATCGCGCCCCCATTGTTCACAGGCGGATGAAGGTTCTGTTTCACCTTAGGGTTTCTCTTGCTGTCACTCAGTCAATCAATCAAGCCCCGAAAACGAGGCGGTTTTCTTACATGCATGTCTTTGTCCGTTTGCGTCGGCGTCCACGGCGGATAGGTCCGCGGCTCGTATCCCTTTCCATTTAAGGCAACTGCGCCAATGACCAGCTGCATTCCAAGGCATCCGGTGATCCGAAACAAGTCATGGTCAGGACTTCATAGTATCAACGAGTATGTTCGTTTTTCTTTTGCCGATCAGGGTTTCTATTCTCGTGTCATAGACATATTGCAGGGTAAATCGCAGCCTCTTCTGCCTCAATGCCAGCCCGCTCGAACTTCAGCAAAGTGGAATTAACATGAGACCGCTTAGCCATTCCCAATCTACCCTTTACACTTGAAGAGCCTCCAGGTTGTACGGATAAACTCGTCCACCTCAATGGCCACACCAACAATTCCATTAAAAATTTGGCCTCCCGGAGGCTTAAGACCCAAACAATCGAGGGAACAATTATTCTACCCGTGCAGTCGTCCACGTTATCCTAGTTATACCGGAATTTTTCCATCAAACAAAGTCTACCCAGGTGATTGGTACTCCCTTATTCAGCGCCATCTCAGGCGTGACCGATTCAAGATCATCGACATCGACACCGAAAACCTTGCGCACCCTTTCCTGCTCCATTTCAGGGTCCCGTTCAGTGCTGACAACGCAATCGCCATCGACCACCAACCTATGGATGCATTTGTAAATGTAGGGTTTCCCATTATCGTTTCGCATTTCCGCCACGACGCTATAATTTGGAGGTAACGGTCCGTATAGGATCTCACCAGACATTAGCCCGCTGACAAAACATGGGCCCACGATTAGCCATTGCTTCTGCTGCCCTTCTTTTGCATCAAATACATCAGTGGTGGGTGCCGGGTGCATTAGAATGGGAAAGAATGAGCCCCAAGGGAAGAACAGAGTGTCGCCAGGAGACGTCAATGGTGGGCCCAAACCGACGAAACCGTCCTCTGTCAGGAATAGGACACAGCCCTCGTACGAGTTAATTCCCGCAGAAAGAAGTCGTTTGAAGTGTTCTGCGTATTCGCTGCTGCGATTGTCTGAAGTTGTACTCGATAGTAAGGATCGTAAGTGGTGTGACGCGCCACGGAGTACTTCAAGGCTGATGTATCGAGATCTCCGGGGCGTGTGTACATGTTGCAGCTCGCCACGCAGGAGCGTGCGGCAGATTGCATCGATGAAAGACTCATGGCCTCCCGTGTAATATATATCAGCCGCCGGAGCCACCCGCAGCAAACGAAGGATGGCTTCTGTGATCTGACTGTACGTCGATCCCATGCTTTCAACTGCTTTGACCCGTGAAGCCTTTTTCACCACGCCCGGAATGCGCATGACTCCTCCTTTGGAGCCCAAAGGGAAGTTCACGCAAGCTGCAGTGTTCATGGCAAATAAAGCGACGTCTCCCAGGCCAGTGGTCATTGGGCTGCTTGACCAATCCGGAACCCAGCTTGGCAGCCCAGGCATGCGGTTGGGGGCTAGCTCGCACGACATCAGCAGACCGAGACGTTTCGCCGTCCGGAAGTGGTGCACCGCGACCGCCGTGTAGGCCTCGGCGGTAGAGAGGCTGTAGTTGACTTCGGGCATCCCCGCCCCTTTGCTATCGACCAGGGCGAGCATGCCGTAGATGCGATCTCGGGGGTCGGTAGACTGCGACCCCTTCAGCGCATACCGAACCTCATCCAAACCTAGGGGGTTGATATTCATCATATTCCATGCCATGGAAGTGACATGCGGGTTGCAAAGCTTGAATGCAAGCACCACGGCCGCATTTCTGAACTTGTCCCATCCCACTTCGCTCGTGCCACAGAAGGCGACGGCCTTCCGCGCGAGGAAGACCTCTTGGCGCACCCAAACCCGTGTGAACCACATCCGCTCCAGAAGTGATTCTATCAGTACCGCGAATTCGGATACCTCATTGCCGAACTCCTTTCGAAACTCAGCCATGCCATCGGCGTTAAACCAAGTGTATGTCAAATTTGCCCAGTCCATATGTACCCTCGTTGAAGTGAACTCCAGCATCCGCATGGTGAGGGCACTGTTGTCGCGTTCGGGACCAAGCCATACGATGACACGAGCGGCCGACTTGTATATAGCGGTCATGAGCGGGACCTGGATGCTCTTCTCGGCGTCGTTCCTTTGGTTAATACAGAGGGCATCGATCCATAGCGTCTTTGCGACGGTCGTGTCTCGAATGCGCCGCAAGGCATCCGCTAGATTCTCTGTGATGTATATCTTACACTGTGCAGTGGTGCCGTTGCTACTGTCCTCTGTCTTGGTCAAAACATAGCTTTTCGAGGTCGACGTACCCCAGGTATACGACAAGGCCTCGTATTCAATAGTCGAACTTTCAGGCTGCGGCAGCTGGACATGGGTGGGGCGCACGACGAACTGATCAGCCTTTTCCCCGGGGTATAGAGCCAATAATCGTATTTCAGATTGCTGTAGATCCTGGTAGGCATAGGGGATCGTGGTGACGGCTTCATCCGGCCGGGTGGCCGTTGAGGCGGAAGACATGTTTCCGGCATAAACAACGAAGCGAAATGAGACAGGGAGAGCACGAAAAACCCACGACAGTCTCTTGATTGCCCGCTCCGTTACCCATTCCCTTATCTTATGTGAGAATGGGTCCAAGATCGCACTCATTGGGCTGCGCCGTATTACCCCACCTCCGCATATGAAGCGACATCATCCTCTCCCTACCTGTTGCGCACAGCGCTTTCGGCATGACATCTTTACTTCGTCCTTGCATTGGAATTGTAAGAGGGCATCTCGATGTTCATCGTCGAGCCGAGAATCCGAGGCTTCGTTTCGCTTTGAAAGCGCCAATTGCCCTAGCGGGGAAGTTATCTGGAGCCAACCCCTCCCAGAAGATGTTCGTTAATACCGATGTGGTGGCGTAGAAAAAGACTGTAATATAATAGGGGGAATGGTTGTTCGGTTGTTCGAGCCTCTATTCATGCCAATCTTCAAATGTAGAATATCTGGTGCGGTCATTGAGGTGGGCTTGGAACAGTGCAGAGGAGCATCTTGGCGCCCATCGTCAATAGCTGACACCACCCGTTCCTACCACGCCAGAAGCCATGGCCCAAGGAGGGCTTGAAGGCTGCCACCTCCAGAAAGGCCCTTGCAGTGGCATATTGAGGGGGGAATCAAGATGTTTATCGTCGAGAATCGGGGGCTAAGTTTCGTCTTGGAAGCGCCGGTAGCCAGTAGTCCTAGGCTTGTTACAGGATGACCCCGTCTGCAGCAGGGGTCTAAAATTCCTAAGGCAGGTATCCTAGGTAAGTAATGAACTTCCCAAGCGGGGCAGTGACCAGATCTCTGATACGGGGGAGGCGCTGGGACTGTCGTGCGACGCCCAATTAACACACATTTGGCAACTCGCACTACGGCCTATCTGAATAGGCGGAGAAGTGTTGGTGATCCAGAACGTGACACGCAGCGGCTTGTGGGCTTACAGTACAGTCAGTATAACGGATATGGACGCATCCGTGGTGACTACTTGATGTACCTAGGTAGGTTATGTACTTTACATTAATTGATGTTAAGTAAGTGCAGCGGCCAGCCCAGCACTGGCCAATGGACGGGTCCTGGCCTGGGCCCCGCAAGGTTCAACTGGTAGTGGTAGACCCGTGCTAACCTTACCTAATATTAGGTCCAGTAGGAGTGGTGTGATCAACTTATAGCACTACCACACTGTATGTACAACATACGTACATAATGGTCAGAAGCTCAACTCCTCACACATGGAGATTTAAAGGATCTGGGCATTCACGGGTAGAAATCGGAGCTGATATGTAAGAGGCAGCAAGCGTGGCAGCGATGATTAAGTAAGCACAGTGTATAGTATAGTGCATACATGCGTACATATATGCTACCGGCACGGCACAGAGCAACGTTGGCTTCGAGTCGGCATTCGGCATTGTTAGGGCACCGACATCGAAGAAAGTTGCACCACAGACTGGAGTGGTAGATGTGGGTGGTAGTAGTAGTCGACAGATGATCCACCCATAAGTAGGGGCCTTCCTGCGGCCGCATCGCATGGTGGACGGCAAGACGGGGAACGGGCATGGTTCCACACAGTTGCCCAGCCATGGCATATCTTCACTTTAAAAAGGTAATTGAGGTGTGTAGGAATGCTCTCTTTTTTGGTAGGTAATTCAAAAGAAATAAAGTTGCTTAGATTAGTAACGTGTAATCACTACCTACCTGCCTACGTAGATGTACTTACCTAGGTATTGCGTCTTAAGTAGGCTAAGATATGCCCTAGTGCGAGATTTCATCCAGTGTATTCAATAGGCGGGGTCAGCCCAAATGGCCTAGGCTGAACGAGTTTTCCAGCGGGCCCATTCACCCGGTGCCCTGCAAAACAGCAATGTCTAGCATGCTGATGGAAACCGTCCGGAGCCAGCCCGGTGTTTGTGGCCAATCATCTCGGCTTAACAGAGGTTGCTTCAGTCCGCTCTTCCAGAGTGGTACTAGTAGCGGAATGCATAGGGAGTTGCTTTACTGATCAGTAGTGTAATGGTACTTGTATCTTGTTAATAATCGTCTGGAGATTGCCGATCGTAGACGGCATGCTACTTATCCATCCGTACTCTGTGCATGCGAGTGAGGCTGAAAGTTCATTTGCTGCTTGGATCTTGCATTGCAGGGTGCATGCTGGCTAGACTGGAGGCCTTCCGTCAGGGCCAGAATCCGGTTTTGCTGATCAGGGCTTTTGGAAAGTGCGATCAAGCAAATTGCATGGCTGCAGGAGCTTGGCTCCTGGAGCCACGGGGAAAGTGGAGGTGGCAGGCAGGCTCGGGCTTTATCCAGGCGTGCCAGGCTTAAGCAGCACACAGTCTGGCCGCGGGGCTGGCCCACGGGCCTAGACTCTCTTACCATAGAATGATGGCCCCGTCTAGGCTCTCTGCTGCATAGCCCTGTAGCCGATTTGCAAATCGTTGACTTTGCTTTGCCATCTCACAAGCATGCTAGCTAGTAACTACAAGTCTTTTGCGCCATTGGCGCCCGCTGCCTCATCTTGCAGCTGCACCTTGCATTTCTCACCTCTTCCACTCCTCCTTCCTGGCCCCGGCATACAGGTTTTGCCTGCGCTCAAAGACGACCTATTTCTCCCCACGTCGACTCCTCCATCGTGCGGCATCCTAATGCCTTTCGCTGTGTGTCTCTGCTTTCGAGATGGGCAGTCGCGTGCGTGAATCGGTTCGCGAACGTGAGGTACTTAGGTATGTAAACATCTGTCACCACAGACGGCGAGAAAATAGAGATGGGGAGAGAAAGAGATGCCTGTTCTGATGTGTTACATACTCGCATAGCTACGACCCGGCACTTCTGGCCAATATCGCATTCAACGACCAGGCCATTCCAATACCCAACGCTCAACTGCGCTCTTCCATCGACCCCGTTCTCACCTCCCTTGCCCAATTAGGTGCATGTCGCACCGGATCCGCGCGCTCTTTTGTCTCCTTGTTCGACAAGAAATGGCAGTATATCGTCGCCGAGGCCACCCCGACTATATCGCTCGCGCCCGACCTTGCCGACGTAGATAGAAATGGCGAGGAGCTTTGGCTGTGCCGGACGGCCATTCCCCGAGCCCACGGCGTGTGCGAATGGACTCTGTTGTATGACGAGCCCGGCGAGGAACTGCCAGTTAGCATGGTTGCCGATCTCCAAGCCGACTCCCGCTTTTGCGCCAAACCTTACTGCGTCGCAGGGTCACCCGCAAGATTCTATGCTTCCGCCCCCATTCGGTCGTCCCGGGGCATCAATATTGGGGTATATTGCGTCCTTCATGATGAGCCTATATCCGAGGAAGAGGCCAAGGCCAAGGGGTTGGACGTTATCGTCCGTCAAATTACCCGCACTATTATGAGCCATCTCGAAGCACAGCGCTCCACCGTTGCGCTCAAGCGATCCGAAAATATGATACGTGGTGTCGGGGCCTATGTCAGTAATCAGAGTGAAGCCCACCTCGACTTCCAGACCGAGCATAGCCCGACACGCCGCAACCTCGGCAGCGCACCGACGAGCCCCAAAGACACGGTTTTAAACCGTGCCGCATCGGAACCAGGACACAACATCGCTGATGGCGACACTTTGAAACAGCCCAACTTGACCAATGGCGTCGCTCAAGATATATGCGACGACAAGAAATGCCATGCCGCGGGTGATACGATCGAAGAGAACGCGGCAATTAGCAGCCTCACTGATAATCCCGTTTTCCGTCCAGATGTGGCCCCTCGTACCATTTCTTCGGCGTCCGCTCCGTTAAGCAAGTCATGGCCCTCAGATGAGGACGACTTACCACTTGGTGGCATATTCATGAGGGCTGCAACTGTGGTTCGCAGGAGCCTTGAAATCGGCGACGTAACCTTCTTCAATGCGTCTTCCGGTTCATTCGGTTCCATGGTTGATGCGCCATCACAGCCCGATCACTCGCCAGATCAGATGACCACTTCATCCAGCAGCGATGAAATGTCGGTACGATCCAGGAGTCACGATAATGGGGTCTGTCATGTTTTAGGGACGTCAAGACCAACCATGTCGACCACCAATATCCCCCCTTCGGCCGGGCCCCCGGTGGTTCTCCCTGCGAGTTTGCTCTCCTCTTTGCTCAAGAGACATCCTCGAGGCAGAATCTTCACTTTCGACGAGCACGGGGCGCTGCAAACCAGCGAGTCATCCGAGGATAGTGCGACACAACCTCTTCAACCCGGCATCACAACACAAAGGCCACAGTGCAGCCGCAGTAAGACGCGCTGGTCGAGACAACGGCAAGGCGAAGTATTACTCGAACTGTTTCCTGGCGCTCGCAGCATATGTTTCGTTCCGATTTGGGATGACAAGAAAGAACGATGGTTCGCTGGTGGTATCGCTTGCACGTATGAGCGTCACCGCATTTTCACTCCAGCTGTTGAGCTCAGCTTCTGTAGGGCATTCGGTACGCTGCTCATGGCCGACGTCCATCGCCTCGAGGCGACCCGCTCCCACCAGGCTCAGTCGGACGTGCTCGGTTCGATATCGCACGAGCTAAGATCTCCCCTCCACGGCTTAATACTCAGTGCAGAACTTCTTGCCGACACCCACATCAGTCCTTTTCAGGGAAATATTCTTCACACAATCGAGACATGCGGGCGGACGCTTCTCGATACGGTAGACCATCTCTTAGACTACTCCAAGGTCAACCACTTTATGAACTCGAACAGGAAACGAAAGGCACGCGGCACCCACGGAAAGGGCCTGTCGATAGAAGACGGGATGAAAGCCCAAGCCTCGGAGGTCAGACTAGACACGCTCGTGGAGGAGGTTGCCGAAAGCGTGTTCGCGGGTTTTTGCCGCATGTCGACAGAATATTCTTTTCAACACGATCGGAGAAAAACAACAGACCCCGACATTGGTGCCACGGCCTCAGCCTCGGTCCAGGACGCTGAGCAAATGAAGGGTCCATGGAACAGTTCCCTCAACCAGGATGACGGAGTGACTCCATCCGCGCCGGCTCGCGTCACAGTATACTTGGACATAGAGCCCGGGGAGACTTACAAATGCCGGACCGTGGCTGGCGCGATCCGACGAGTGGTTATGAATCTCCTCGGTAACTCGTTGAAGTACACGGATAAAGGATGGATCGAGGTACGATTATCTAGGGATGCCGTTGCTACCAGGAGACGTGGCATCAAGCAAAGTATGATCCGCATTACGGTGACGGACACTGGGAAGGGCATGTCGAAAGACTTTCTCGACAACTACATTTTCAAACCCTTTGCGCAAGAAGACCAACTCAGCGCCGGCACAGGAGTTGGGCTCAGCCTTGTGAAAAAGCTCGTGTCCTCCCTAGGCGGCGAGATCTCGGTGAAGAGCCAGGTGAACATCGGCAGCACAGTAAATGTGTTACTTCCCCTGACCACTGTCGTGCACGAAACCATGGAGAGCAGAGAGGAGGAGGCTTTCCGGGAGCAACAACAGATGCTGAAAGGGCTCCGCGTACGTCTGGTCGGATTCAGACCTACGACTGATGACAGCAAGATCAACGCCGGCGGCAGCGTATCGGCAATCGAGAAGGTATGTAAAGGATGGCTAGGTATGGAGGTTGTTTCGGAGTTTTCCGACCTCGCCCCGGACGTAATTCTGTGTTTCGAGGCAGGCCTGGGCGTGGCCCTCCATACACAAGGGGCAGTGGTAAAACCTCCGATTGTAGTGGTTTGTGCCAATGCTACTACTGCCCACGCTCGGACTATGGCCTCAGCAGGGGGGCTCAATGAGGGTCAGGTATATGAATTCATTTCACAACCGTAAGTTCCGGATCTGCGTATGCAAATTGATGCCGTGCCAAACTAACATCGTTTACAGAACTGGTCCTCGCAAGCTCGCCAGGATACTACTGCTGGCTTTCAACCGGTGGCTTGAGTTACAAGACGTCTCGGTGCCAACCGGCTCAATACACTCGGCTCCTACACTTACACCGTCCACCGAGGCAGGACCACTGTCAACACCCGCAACAAGTGTCGATGCTGAATATCTTCGCAGCCCTTCATGTTCGGGCCCCGCCGCTTTAAAATCGGATTCATACTTTCCTCAAATCGAGGGTCCATCGAAGCCAGCATACCTGCCCGGAGCCGAACCCTCTTACCCAGACGAGATACCCAATAGATCAAAAGCGACATCATGCCCGTTGCCACTCACCCTACCGCCCATCGTCCCCTCCCCCGCGGAGTCGCTCGAGACGGTCAAACCGCTGCCGGCCGAGTTTCTGCTCGTTGACGACAACCCAATCAACCTCCGGATTCTGTGCGCGTATATGAAGAAGCTCGACCGGCCGTTCTCGACGGCAGTCGACGGGCTGGAGGCCGTCGAGACCTTCAAGGCGAACCCGGGGCGGTTCGCGTGCATCCTGATGGATATCAGCATGCCCCGCCTAGACGGGCTGAAAGCGACGCAGCAGATCCGGTCGCACGAGCGCGAGACGGGGGCGGAGGCTTGTGCCATCTTTGCGCTGACGGGCCTGGCGTCGGCCGAGACACAGCGGGACGCGTTTGAGAGCGGCATCGGGCTGTTCCTCACCAAGCCCGTCAAGCTCAAGGAGCTGAGCGAGATACTGCAAGCAAGGGGACTAATATAGTTTGAGCGATTCCGGCAGCGCGACTTCGCCCCACAGACGGACTGCAGGCAGTTGGCTGAATTTCCTAACATACACGCATATACAAACATCGGCGTTACCCTTTCGGCCTTTGGGGACGCAATCTTATACCAGGGCTTATTTTGCTGCATTTACAACTGAATTATTCAGAGCTCCTTTCTCCGGTCGTGCCAGCGGGCGTGCTGGCACTTACGGGACATATATCCTCATGATCACACACGTAAAAAACATGAAGAACAAGATGATAATGATGATGATGATGAATAGCATCAATGAGAATAACCAAGAAATTGGCATCTTCAAAAGGGTGCACTGGCTTTCGCGTGTATTCTGGCGTGATTTGATACGGGTATTCGTGTCCTTTCTAGGGCCGCCTAACTTATGGGCGATGATCAGTTTCAGCGAGCACGATATCGACAGAGGCTAACAATTCGCGGGGCTGAGGTTCCTCGGTTGTGCTCACAACTGGAAATTAACAATACATTCGCACCATCCATACCTGTGTTCTTTCTGTGTGATGAAACTACAATTAGGGGTATATGAATACTCAGGTATCTTACAAGATAGAAAATTGAAACCCATAAAGCGGCGCTGAACTTCAAAGGAACAAAACATCGACAGACAGACAGACCTGGTTAGGTCCGCCTCTGACTGATACACGCCGCAAACAGCTCATCCACAAACGTCTCCTCGACGTCGTTTTTCTTCTTCTCCGCTGCCGTCATGCCTATCACGTTGGTGTCGCACAGGGTGGCTCGTCTGCCCACCTCGGTGGTGTTGTTGCACTCCATCATCTCCATGGTGTAGTCACCACCACCACCACCGCCGCCGCCGCTATCATGCGACGGCTGCGACGGCACCGGCCGGACGGCTGTGCAGGTCGTGCTCAGCTTGCTCTTCTTGACGGTCGACGTCGCTTTGGCAGTGCCCCGCTCCAGGAGGCGGCCGAAGCTGGAGCGGTGCGAGGTCCGGGGGCGGGTCGGGAAGCCTTCTTGGTCGGGGCTGACGGTGGTGTTGTCGTCTATCTGGATGGCGATCTCTTGCGACACCATGATGCCGCCGAAGATGAGCGATGGCTTGCGACCGTGTTGTTGTTGTTGCTTTTGGTGGTCGGAGGAAGGGGAAGTGCGCCCCGAAGAGGGAAGGTCCTGTTCTTCCTTCGAGGTCGTCGGCGTGCAGAGTTCTTTGGTAGAGGAAGATCCGCTAGAAACGCTACCGCCGCCGCTGCCTTGCCTATCTCGCTGGCTGTTGATGACAGTCACCGGGGCGCTGGGGGCGAACGATATCACGGCCGCCATCTCGCGGTGCAAGGCGCGGGAGAAGGCGGCTTTGTGCGGGGAGTTTTCGAGGACCAGCTGGTGGACCTTGAGGAGCTGCAGCGGGATGAAGCAGTGCTTGGGCGACTCGGCGTTGGCACCGATGTCGAGGAGGATCTGCAGGGTGATTATGGAACAACAGGCCGACCCGTCTCCTCCTCCTTTCTCACCGCCCCGCGGCGCGCAGGGAAGCCGCACCACCTTCGCCGAGAGCGTCGCGCTGTCCGCCGTCGCGTCGTCGAAGTGGGCCATGAGCTTGTTGATGGCGCGGCGCAGCTGCGTCGCGAACTCGACTTCGCGCGGGGCGTAGTCCTTGGCTGAGGCCAGGCGTATGAGCAGCATCTGCAGGCCCAGCCCGTCCAGCTGGGAGAGGATATTGAGCTGCCACTGCTCCAATTTTTGATAGGGAAGTTGGCCCGTCGGCAGCGACTTGCGCTTCTGCTTGTCGACCAGGACGTCGAACCCGAACCGGTCCATGCGGGCGCGGATGGCAAACACGCCAACGTGGACGCCGGGGCCCACCAGGCCGTCCTCTTCGGGCGTGTAGCTCGCCATGGTGCGCAGCTTCTCCTCGAGGTGCCGCGTCTTGATCTTCATGCTCGACTTGATGATGTCGACGACGCGGTGCGTGTCGGCGAAGCGGTAGCCCGCGGCCTCGAGCTTCGCCACAGCGCTGTCGCTCTCGACGTGGCGGACCAGGAACATGATGCAGCCCTGGCCGTAGGAATCGTGACGATGAGCGGTCAAGCCTTTCTCAAGCCGGCTGGCATCATCTGCACCACCACCGGGGCTGGACCCCTTGGCGATGAGGTCCTGGAACATGGACGGCACGGGCACGGGAACGGCGGCGGCGGCCGGTGTCCTCGACTCGACGCCCGTGTGGAAGATCTCGTCCCAGAGCGTGCCGGCGTTCGCGACGTCCTCGGACATCTTGCCCGCCAGCGACGCCGCGGCCAGGCAGAACAGCTCGCGGAAGATGGTGACGTAACTCCCGACCAGCTGCCCGTTCTCCTCGTACATCTTGACGGCGGACCGGTCGCCTCGGTCGCGTCCACTGCTGCTGGTGCTACGAGGCAGGTTGGTGATGTGGTCCGACATCCAGGGCAGCAGGGAGCTGACGCTCGACCAGTCGCGCGAGGCGCGGTACATCCAGTGGAACAGCGGGTGTGCCGTCGTGAAGACGTCGTCGTGCGTCTTCTGCGGGAACGCGTCCGTGATCTTCTCGCTCGGCAGCAGGCCGTCCGGGCTGACGAGGATGCGGCCCTGGCGGTCGAAGACGGCGGCGGCCAGCGTCACGAGCTGCGCCTTGTGGGCGTACTTGCGCTTCGTCCGCGCGGTCAGGACCGCGGCCGAGAGCATGATCAGGACCGCCACAAACGAAAGAATGATGACGACGGCCGTGGTGGCGGTGCGCGAGTTGCCGCCGCTGCCGCCGCCCTTCGCGGCGGCCGACGGGTCGAGGAGGGAGTACTGGGTCCCGACCGCGGCGCACCAGTGCATGCCCGAGACGGCGCCGGCGAGCAGGAACATGCACCCGGTCTTCTTGGGCCACGAGTTGGTCCAGGCGGCGCGGAAGACGAAGAAGAGGGAGAGGGCGATGGTGCTGGCCGAGACGGCGATGACGGACGCGCCGACGACGTTGCCCAGGGTGTACTCGCAGTGGTAGTTGGTGATGGAGGCGTTGCCGAGGTAGTGCATGCCGCAGATGGCGCCGCCCGAGAGGAAGCCGGCGCAGGCGACGCGCCACCAGGGGACCTCATCGTTGGTGGAGCCGACGGCGACAAAGGCCAGGAGGAGGACGAAGATGGGCAGGAAGAAGGATGCGGCGGTGATGCCCGAAGAGTAGACAATCTGCAGGTCGGGCTCGTCGTGCAGTATGATGATGGCGCGGTTGCCTATGTAGTGCTGGATAGGGAGTGGCTGAGTGTTAGCAGAGGATATATCAACCGGATGAGAACAACAGGAGCATCGATTTGGGCTTACCATGGACCAGATGGCGATTCCTCCCATAGAAACGGCTGCACCGACGAGCAGAAGACTGGTTTGAGATGAGTAAGTACTTTGCATTGCTTGATAGGATGCCAAACGGATTCGATCCGACTCACTGGTTGTACAAGCCCTTCAGCGAGGTGCGGCGGTTGATGAGTTCCAGCGTGCAGCCGGCACCGATAAGACTGACGACATAGCTGAGAATAACGAAGCCGGGATCGAAGCTGACGGGGACGGCATGGCCCGTGAAGCGAGTCAACAAATCATCAGACGCTGTTGACATGTCGACGGTGGTTTGGATGAGCTGGGTAACCGCTCAAGATGTCATCTGGTTTCTTGACAAGCTTTTAAGCTACATTTCAGAGAACTGCCGCGACACATGCATGGGCTGGTCACGGTATATGAGCGCCTGGGACTCGGAGACCCTTCGCGGCACTTCGCCCCAGTGGATGGACTTGGCCACTAATCAAGACCGTGAGCTGGACCATACTCTATGTAGTCTCAGGAGAATGGAGGGGTAGACGGAGGGGCGCACAGTCGTGAAAGGATGTATAGACCTGTTCCGGATCGGCAGTGTTTGTCAAAAAGAGAAGACCCAGTCCCAGAACAGTATCGCCAATTCCTCAAGAGTGCAAGAAGATCCACCGGCTGCTAACCCAGACGGCCGGCTCCAGTATAGACGTGGCCATAGCGAGTATCGCTAGCAGGGTACCAACAGGGTCCGAGGGCTTGGACATGTCGTCAAGATAGAGGAAAGCCGGGTTCCTGAATCGGTGCACCCTTGGCCGGGGGGTCTAGGCGCAGCTGAAAAACATGGCGCTTTGACGAAATACAGTCGAAGTGAAGTGCGTACGGGGCGCACTCCGTAGAGAGGCGGGGGCGCGGTTGCACGGTTCCTGGCCTCCAATTCCGCGTTTCCTGCCCAGTAGACACTTTAACCTTAAGCTGTTCGTCGCCCATCTTTTCAATCAACATCTAGTCCTCCGGCATTGTGTCAGGAAGATGATGGCGGGACTCGGTATGAAAAGTGATTGGTGGTACTGCGGCCCGCTACTCTGCAACTGGCAAGGTGCGTCGATCTTAGTTCGTTGTCAAAAGTCCAAGCACCCACCAGGGGTAAAAGAGAGGCAAAGCCAGGGGGGTAAGAGAAAGCGTGGGAATCAGTGCCGGGCCATCGGACCCAGCACTGTCCAAATTACTCAAATTGATCATGATGATCTTGGTGCGCCCTCCCAATATAGAATTCCATGCGAGAGTAGAGTTGCCCATAAAAGTGGCAGCACAATTTCCAGTTATCGTGGCTCTTTTAAGGGTCGCGGCGGCAAAGTGCCTAGTTGCTAGTAGCTATGCAGATATAGTGCCTGCAGATCTGAGGTGCACCGAGGCCCTTCGGTCCTTTGAATATATATATTAATTATGTCTCTCGCCGGCGGAGAGCTTACTACCAGAACCGGGATTCCGCTCCTCGCCTAATCGTAGCCCGCAGCACCAGTAGCGCTAGCACCAATTGCGCAATGATCTACGGATGTTTAGCGGCCGGTAGATAGCAAATAGCAGGACCACTAAAGCATGCTAGGGCCGGTTGAGTAAGTCACGAGCTTGTCTACAATACGGTGCCTCGGCTGCTCGACCCGGCTCAGACGTCCAGTTTCCTCTTGGTTTTCGAGTTGTCTTTGGTGAAACCCTGGTGCCTCGCTTACTCTGAGTCCGAAGGATCTGGGAGAGGCAGAGGAGGCTAGTACTCAAGATGCTGCCGTTCTACCGAGGGAGACAACATTAATGACATTTCTTGTGCCTGGCGTAAGCCTGTGGTATGCTGGGGGTCATACTGAAGTACCGGATGAGGGCGTGCCAGCTTCTCATATTGGTCTGGGCTCCTACATAGAGACTAGTGCGATTATCTGACGAACTGGTCTTGTTTAATGGCAAGTTCGGGCTCTAACAAAAATGAGATACACCTAGAGAGAACTAACTATGAACAAGTTGGTGCTTGGGCCTTTGAAACCACCCCTAACTGTAAGTTGTGAGGATGCCTTTGGTGCAGTGTTTTCCGCATACTCTGAAACTTGATCTATCACAGACATGTCCAGTAGCTTGCTTTTTGAATACATAACTATTTCGGTAAAACAGCTTGTTCTTGGGTACATAACTCACCATTTCTGTCGAACATTTGCTCTTGAGTTAATTGTTTAATGTTAGGCCAGCCTGGTACATGGTTATGATGAAAAGATTTCTGGAACAGGTCACCTTAGCTAGTCCAGTGTTTCTCCTTTGTAATGACACTTCAAGTTTGAGATTTGTTGGTGTTACGTCTTTCGACTGCACTTTGGCCGGCTTGTTGAAAATTTTGGCCCCGAGTTTGCTCCTGCCACTTGCCAAGTGACTTGGCGATGGCAATTTCCTGATTGAAACCCAGCGTATCTCTTGATTGGCTGGCAGTGTTCATATAGTTACCACATAAGTACAGGGGTGATACACCATGTTGTCCCACGTCACCATATGCCTCTATGATTCTAGTCTGTCATGACGATGCCGCTCGAACATTTACAACACGAATCGTGATTATCACCATTGGGTACATATCTGGGGCACATCCAGAGAGGCTTTGTGGTCATCACCCCGCTGAGCGATAAGTAGTCTGAGAACAGTCCCTTGCATTGGAAAGTGGTCGTATCGTGGGAATGAAAGTTGGTTTCTTATTAGTCTTCACTGCCGTCTTGATTATCACCACTCTTCTTCCTGCTCAAGCCACTTCGGTCTCTCCTCGCGCCCGTCTTTCATCACCAATAACTACAGAACCATAATATTATGTGATGAAACTGTCCGCCTTGTCCAAGTCGTCATCCGATTCATAATCCTCTTTCTAGTCGCATCGTTTGCTCCGTCATTGCCTAGTTGGGTAGCAAACAGTCAGTCTTCTGAACTCAGAATGCATCAAACCCAAGTGGGACTGAAGAAAGAATGCATAAAACAAGCTCGGTAATGACCTAAACTCACATGAACATAACAATCCAAAACACCACGACGGCAGACCTGCATCTTGGTCAAGTCTGTTCCATGCCACTTCTTAGTTGCCGGGGTGGTGGAAGTAGACATCGGTGACGTCGGCATGGGCCGGGGGACGTCCGGAGTTGGGGTCACGCTTGCCGGGGCGATGGAAGTAGATATCGGTGACGTCGGCATGGGCTTCGGGAAGGCCCGTGTTGGGCTCACGCTTGCCGGGGAGGCGGTGGTCGACGTGAGTGACCTGGGCATGGGCTTCGGGACGGCCGGAGTTGGGCTCCCGCTTGTCGACGGGCTCCTCGGCGACGGCGGCGGTAGCGGCACGGCGAATTGGGCAGTTGAGGTTAGAGGGGAGGCAGTAGTTGTTCTGCTGAACATCGACCTCGATGGGGCTGCGCTTGTCAAGCTCGGCGCCGTTGGGAATGGCGGCGGCCGACGCCAGAGCGACGACCTGGAGGGCGAGTGCGATGTTGGAGAACTGCATTTTGAACTGATGTAGTGGTGATTTAGACTTGAAGAAGAATGAATGGTCGGGTCTTGGCTGTCGAGGAGAGTGAGTGAGGTGAGACTGAAGGACTGCATACAATTCACCTCTTGGGGTTCACCTTTATATAGACTTAGCCTTATGAGCTTGAAACAGTGACATTCGTCTTCTTACGGGCTCTTTTGGCCTTGCGATAGCCTGAGGATAGACCGCCCTTGTCGCGTGCGTTGGAATAGAGGCGGTAGAATTGGGTATAGGGAGATCTATTACTACTATAACAGGGGCTTGGCAGGTGTTACCATGGTAGAGCTATTATTGCACGGCATATGCCACCTGCATCGGCTGGAGAGTTTGTGGTTTGCCTGGTCAGTCTCAGAGCCCGCGCCATGACCACGGGAGCATTGCCGAGTTGCATCAAAGCGGGTCCCGAGCCTCATCGACCAGGGCCGGCGAGTCAGTTGGACCAGAAAACACCGTTGTTTATGAAACGAGGTGGCCTATATATCGTCTGGTAATGGCTCAGACCTGTCACCGAGTACCTGGTCAATAATGTGTTCCATCAATGCTTCTTCGGCCTGGGGACAGGGGAACTGCTAATCTAGAGATGCCAATCAGCAAGGCACCGACTCATCAGGCTTCAACCGACCACTGTGGCTCGGGCCACCGGACACCACTCGGATCATCGGACATTGCCGTGGGATCGGATGTCACGATGTCGGCTGCGTAAGCCTCCAAATCAAGGCTCGCCCCCCTGAAAACCAAAACATCAAATCATGGAGTGGTATTTTGTCTCATAGTGTTCCGTAAGTACAGCATTCCCATTCTCGTTCATGGGGATTCTTCCTACATTTTGACAAAGAGAACATTGCCGAGAATTTCCAGATTAGGCAATCGATCAAACCCCTTTACTTCTGGTAGAAACCATAGTGAGGCTCTGATGGACTAAATTGGTAAGAGCCTGATAAAATAGCAGTATTGATATTCTGGTGAGAGTATTTTCTCGTTGTATATAGTGGTGATCATTTTTCTTATCGTTCCATAGCAGGCTGGCC
Source organism: Apiospora arundinis (assembly GCA_039105305.1). Taxonomy (NCBI): domain Eukaryota; kingdom Fungi; phylum Ascomycota; class Sordariomycetes; order Amphisphaeriales; family Apiosporaceae; genus Apiospora; species Apiospora arundinis. Next base: position 799,215 of record JAPCWZ010000002.1, on the reverse strand, counting down.
CAGCTAACTCACATCACTCCTCATTTCATAAAGATACACTAGTTTTGCACTCGAAGAAGACGCCAATGTACCCCATCTCTTCCAAATATGTCGCAGCGACCCAGAGAGATCGATGAAAGTTCTGGAATATACTTTCAAGTTTGATGGCAATTGGCACATAATCTCAGGTTATTGGTAGGCTGCTCATGAAGAGCATAGAGGCATTATTGCCTTTTGTCCCTTTTGTGATTTTTATCTGAGTGACATGGGGCAGATCATTAAGCTCATTGAGTCAGTCGGGGTAATATGGGATGGAATCACGGATCGGGAAACTGGCGTTTTACGCTAAGCTCAGCAAGGAAAAGCATAACCTTATGTCAACTACACTCACTGTTTAATCGAATCACACACAGGATTGGTTGGGCTATTATTGTATATGATAAAGGGAAAAGTATCTAATTCCATTCACAGAGCCCTGGCGGGAATGCCTGGAGACATTGTCCGAAAAGAGAAGAGTCTGCCCGTTGCCGGAGTCGAACCGGAATCCCCCGTTACTGTGTGTACTATAAATACCACAGTGAATAGGTGCTTTACCATTAAGCTAAATGGGCCTTGCAGGAGACTGTTCGAGAGGGTTATCGGCGATTGTCCAAATACCTACTATAAAGCTTGGTTGTGTTGGGTACCCCCAAAATCGAATGCTTACAAGAGCCTCACTTAGCCGAGAGCAGATGGTGCAAAAAGGAAACGAAGCCACTCGCTGCTGGAATTGAACCAGCGCCGCCATTGCTACCTGTGGGAATGGATGCTTTGCCATTGAGCCAAATGAGCCTTGGAAGGTTCACTATCCTAAGTGGTTATGTCGGCGATTATGCAAAAAGGTCTTATAGCACCTGTCTCTATAGTGATTATTATCTTTCATGATAAAACTAGTATAAAGGAGATTCTTGCGTGACCCTGAATATAGTAAATGTGTATATACAGAAACAAGATAAAGGCTCCATTTGTGTTATGAGTGATAGAGCCGATGTGCCCAAGTGACAGTCTCCCGCCTGGACACCGCCAGCCTCTGTTAGTGGATTGTTGTATATTGTTTCTTTCGGTTGGTATATTGTGTCTATACATGTACTACGCCACAGGTAAGAAGCGTAGTGGACAAGACATCCTGGTCAGACTTATGAAGAATATGTGAGAACTTAGCAATACATTGTGCACGTCCAATCTGGCATATATCTCCATAGCTCTTTATGCTCACAATACCATTGAAAGAGGTAGCATAGTGACCAGCAACCCTATCCAATAACTACCAAGTCCTAGCTGACATCATCATAGAAAAAAGAAGAAGAGAGAACATGTCTCAACAGCAGCAATTATCAGCAACTATTTTCCTGCCACCTGCCTTTTTTCTAAATACCCCTCCTGTCTTTGTCTAGTGGTTGGCCAAAATAGAACTCGTCTTACCAAAATTGGTACCAGCCATACACCTTGGAGCCCTCCCTCGTTGACATTGCCTGACTATGGGGGTCCCGTTGCCCATCCGGTAGCAGTAGCGTCTTGCTAGCTAAATTGAAACGGGTTTTGTTTTCCTCCGTCTTCTTCTTGTCTCCCTCCTGTTGCTCTGCCGACGATCGCACTCGTACACTTGCAGTAGCATTGTCCATGCCAAACATGGTGTCGTCCTCTTCGCATAGCGGGTATAGTCTCTTGGTCTCCATATAACAGAACATCTTCTCGGCTAGGAAGACCTGGCCCGCGCCATACGACGTCTTGGACCCGCAGAGCGCCTTGGCGCTGTCCTCGGGGTGGGGCGTCACGATCAAGGTGTTGAGACGACGGTTGCGCTTCTCCAACTGTCTTCTCCTCCTCTTTTCGTTGGTATTATACCCAATGTTTTTCCTGGAGGGGAACATGAAGTCCGGGACAATCAAGTTTCCTATGCCTTCGCCACCGAAATGTACGGCTCTTTTGTGGTTGCCGCCCCCGTACTTGGAGAGGCTCTTGTCGTAGTGGTTCTTGTCCTTGACGCGCTCGATATCCTTATCGCGACCGATGTCGCCAAACCACTTTGTGTTCCGCTCGGCGTCGGCCATCTAAGCGTCGGTCACGTAGATGGCCGAGATGCAGGAAGCATCGTTGTCCATATCGCTCAGCATAATGTACGCGGCATGGTAGGACACTGCCAACAAGGTTTTCGTTATCTATTTGTGTCATAGCTGTGGCTTGTTCTTTGGGTTTGGAAAGCATTGGGTACGATGGCTTCTTTTTGAGTTGAAAAATTCCGTGCCAAGATAAGGGATGAGTCGGTTTCGCTGGGCCAGTCTGGTTGATTCAGACCACCTAGAAAAGAGAAAGAGAAGAGAAAAGAGATGAAACCAAGTGTCTTGCATCTTTCCCTTCGGGCTTGCGCCAGCTTACCCACCCAATGAGTTAGCCAAGTAACTCAAGGCAGCCTGTTAATGCGCAAGATCCCGAGTCTCAGCGCTGCGCTAGACGCGCCCCAGCGACGGGCCATCTCCTTCTCGGGGCCCTACGCGCTCTCTATTGCCGTCGAGCTGGAACACACCGGCATGGTCGAGCTGCTGCTGGAGAAAGGGGCAGCCGGTCTATGCTGGCCGTTCTACCGACGCAACCCGGGGGATAAACACATGCAAAAGCAGCCTCTGCAGCGGGCACGAGAGCTCGGGCTAGATCCCATGGAGGAAGTCCTTGGGGAAAAGGGCATCACTATAACCTCTCTGGATAGAAAGCAGTGGATTATATGGCACTTTGACTAGCTTATATGCTTCTTTCAATTGTTTCGGTGGGCTCTATCTGAAAGCCGATGTCTTGTTGATGTGAAAGTCACGTGCGGTTTGTGGGATGGAAGCAATCCCTACTTGTGAGACTATTAAGCAGTGTCAGTTCAAGGGATACCAAACTTCGGAAGCGAGGAGTGATGTAAGCAGTAAGTTGGCTCCATGAGCGTGGTGATAATATATCTCCTCGCAGCTCCCAGGATGCTTGTAGTATTTCTTGTATGTCTTCAAACTGTTGATTGGGGCAAAGTCATTGGGCAGGTGTCGCAATGATTCGTAGACGGTGTTCAATGGTCTTGTAGGTTGCAATATGTGACCGTTTCGCGGCGCGGGGGATACAATCAATTATGAAGCAAATCATCTTCCTCTACAGAAACCATAATCGTTGCCACCGAGCTAAAACATGATGCATTCTGTTACGTCGCCGCTGCCCTGCAATCGAAATCCATCGTGACCCTACTCATGATGCCATAAACTCGTAAACACAAGAAACCATGAAACCATTAAGCAAATCATGCGGTATCAACACACCAGACAACCCTCCAGTAGCCATGATGACTACAACCTTGGGTCAAACCTGCAACCCTGAAAACGCCATGTTGTCGAGAAGTAATAAACGCCAGTTTCGCAAGCGGACCTTTCACATCTGCGAGATGCTGGGTGCACTCGTAATCAACCCAACAAGAACAGCTGCCCCACCAATCGCACCACCAAGCGCGCAGGCGGCGAAGTCGGCGAGACGACGTCTCTTGGCAGGTGGGGCTGGTGCTGAAGCCCGTGTCGAAGGTTGACCCTGGACTGCAACTGCCTCATGGCGGGTGATTGAAGGCTTCAGCGTAGAAACAGTAGTAACTCGGTCCTTGGGGCTGCAGTGTCGTACTGGAGACGGGGTATTGACTGCAGGCCCAAGTTCGATTTCAGAAGACTCTGATACCATCGAAGAGCTCTCGTCGATGTCATCCTCGCTGTATTCAGAGTCCAGATCATCATCTTCCAGGAAATCATCAAAATTTCGTTTGGTGCAACGGTTGGATCTCGGCGCAACGATAGTTGTCGGCTTGAGAAGTGAATCGGCTGCACTAGGACTGGGTGGAGAAAACAAAGGCGCCGCGGGTGATGATGTGTTCTGCAAGTCTTCAGAAAGTAAGGCCGGGATTGTCATGTGTCGACTGTTACGCAGGACTTTGATTTCACCAGACTTGATTGCTGCTAGCTTACTGCGCTCAAATGTAAACGCACTCGTCATATCGTGCTCTGGGCTGTCAAAACGTGTGCGTTTCTGGGGGTCAGGAGAAACATGATCGCGTGAAGAATCGAGAAAGCTGGAGCTAGCCCACATGGGAGGAGCGTAGTCTGAGTCTGCGTCTTGTCGCAAACAAGATTGGCTCTTCTGGACCGTACGACAATCGGGGGGTGGACTGCCGCTGACAGGGGGCTCCCGGGTGTGTGATTCAAGAGAAGGGGTGCGCCAAGGCGCCTTGGACGCAGCATTGAACTCCGGATGGCACATATCTGGGGTGTTGTTGGCCTGGGGAGGAAATGAGGGAGGGGTCGGCAACACAGTGTTGGGTGCTCCGTGGTTCACTTTAAAAGGAGATGGAAGCGTGTTTCCCTTCTGGTGGCAGCTGTCCCAGGCTTGGTCTGTTGGATATTTGCTAGGTGCTGCTGGAGGAGCCGGTGCGGTTTGAACAGTCTCCTTGTTCTGGTCTCGAGCAGCAAAGTACTCGTATTTGCCGGTCTTCTTGCCAAGCACTTGTGCCGTTGACAGGCCATCCAGAACCGGCCCAGGTACGGACGTCTTGACCATAGCAGCATCCGAAGGACTTGGCTGTCTTGCGATGGCAGACAAGCTGTTCACAACATTAGGCGGCAAGGTCGTCTGTAATGACTCGCTCTCGGAGTTAGCGCCGAATATTGTGTTCGCAGAAGGCAGACTGGCAGGATACACGGGTTCCAGTTTAAGGGCCGGCTTTGAGATAATGGCGACTGGGGAAGATTTAGGCGAACGTGTGGATGTTGAGGTCTTGTCGAAGATACTATTCTCCACGTCATCAGACTCAGAGTCACTCGATGAAACCATGTCCGCATCAAAGCAGGGTCCATAGGAAGGCTCGTCAACATCGCCTGTGTAGCTATCGTTAGTGTATTTGATAAATGCCATGATCAAAGTTGTGAGACTTACTGGTACCTTCACCATCAGAATCGTCTGAATTGGCGAATTCCTCCAAGAGCACGTCATCATCGTCAGAGCTCAAAATTGACTCGGAGTCATCCTCTTCTTCGCTGCCACTCTCACTCTCGCTTGTATCGTCGTCACAGCAAATAATGTCTCGTCGGAGATCCTCGTCAGTCGGGAGCCTCTCGCATGACATTATCGAATCATCGTCATCATAGTCATCCTCACTGTCAAGATAATTTGGTACGGAACCAAAGTTATCCAGATTACCGGATTGTTGGGCGACCAAATCCGAGATGACTTCGGGAGCATGACGAAGTTCGATGCTGTCTCCCGATTCCTTGGAATCCTGGTTCAAAGAAGCTGTGCCAGATACGTTCGAATCTTGGGTCGGGCCAGCGTCCGACTTGTTCTGGTCATCATCTTCGACAGTCTTGTTATACCACTTGGCCATATCCGATTCATGGCCGAAATAGCCACAGACAGGTGGCTGGTCATCCTCGTCGATCTCAGATGTTAAGTCGATTACATCTGAACTGTAGTCGGTGGTCAACAAAATTCCATTGACAAATTTTGTCTTTCGGCGATTGTTGCCAGAGTCATGAGAGACATTAGCTTCCTGTGTCAAGTCGATGACTGGTTGGTCATCCTGCAATGTAGCGGGTAGTGTAAGGTCCTCCGTGTTCATGACAGATTCCCCGTCACTGATCATGTCTTCGTCTTCGTCTTCGGCGTCAGGGACTGTAAACCGGTTTGTGGAGGCTGAGCGATCGGGGAGGGACGTATCACTAGGAAATGTGTCAGTGGAAATGTATCGGATGAAAGACGGGAATAATACTTACACGTTGGGCCAATCCACGGTGAAGTCAACTTCACAAGGTGGGAATCGATCCCGCCCACGAAGAATCTCGACGCCAAAGCGGATATTGTCACCACTGATCAGCTCAGTGGGTGTGTCTCCGGCCACTCGGGTTTCGCTGTTAGGAATATCCTTCTTTACAATGAAGGTGCCGTGTAGGGATCCAATATCCTTGATTGAGACAGTCTACGCCATAGGTCATTAATACAAGTGGTTTGCATCGTGAAGATGGGAAACATACCTTCTTGTCCATGTTGGCAACAAGTTCGGCGTGGGTCCTGGACATCACCGGGGAATCAAACCAAGCGTTGTCTGGGGTAGCAAGGAATCCCTTGGTTGCTACTTTGGAAGCCCTGCCAACACGTTCTGGAATATTGTTTCGTAGGGTGATACGTCGTGTCGGGATGACCGAGTGTGGACCAGAGTTGGACGATGCAAGTGTGATGACGACTAGTGAAGCAGGAGTATTAGAACCGTGAAGAGACATTAACGAGCGAGATATGGGGGTAGAAGGCAATAAGCAAAGCGGGCAAGTTCTAGACATACCTTTGGCATCGTCGGTCACAGAGGGAGAGTCAGAATCCGAGGCCATTTTGTCGGACGAAATCGAGAAATCCTGCTCGAGTTGATGGGTACGACAGGCAGTAAAGCAGGCCTCTGGTGACTTTGAGATCAATCAGGAAGAAGCCTTACACTCTTGGCGCGGATGGCATCTGGTGGAGTGTATTTGCGTTCAGCCACAGAGAAAAGTGCAAAAGACAAATTGTCAGATCCAAGGCTGAGGTGAGGTAGAAGTGAAAATGCTCGAAGTGTGAAAGGTGGGGTGTTTGCTCAAGGCGTCTCAGGAAGAGCCGGGAGATGATGATGATGCCCACCAGGGAACAACTGCTGCTGCTGCCTACAGTTGGAAGTCAAGAGGCGGGACTGATTGATTGGGGGGGAGAAGAGGAAGCAGTTGCGAGAATGAAAAAGGCGAGGAGGGGAAATAACAGTTGAAGTGCAGTTACAAGATCATATCAGACAATCATTCGAATGCGTTTGCCTTCGATGGGGGGAGGAGGGGAAGTTGCGAAGTCCAAGTCACGACTTTGGAGGTTCAAGTTGACTAACAAGCGACGCCCCAGGCCAGGCCAGGTGCCAGGTGCACTTTCCCAACAGCGAGTTACTGGGAACTAGGACCAATTAGCGCTGGTATCTGGGGTAGAAGTGGGGTTGAGGCCGGGATTGTCAGGACTCAGGACGAGTGGGAAGTGCAATGCCAGAGAGTCGAACAGCGGTCCAGGCAGGGTGTCAGGGTGTCCAGCACATCCAGGCAGAACTGGCCGCCGATAAAGCTGCCTGCAGGTGCCTTATCACCTCTGCCGTACGCTTCACCCCACCTTCCTAACCTTGATGGGGTACTTTAGGCACTTACAGCTGACCTACTCCTCCAGCAGTCAGCGAAGTAGTAAATCACATAAAGAGGGGCGCGGCTTTGACGGCCTGTACAACTAATAGAGATTCCCATGTCATCTGACCGATTCTGCCTCAAGTTCAACAAAAATGCCTCGGTGCGTCGTGCGATGGCCTCTCCGAAAAGGAGACGGATAAAATGAATTGCATTATCCAAAGAATCATCCGAGGCTTTGGGGCTTGTTTCACTGTTGTCAGCGGGCTCGCAGTTGGCTTCAACTTCGGGAGCTCTTATCTACAAGGCCAACCATGCGATAAAGGGCGCTGGTCCCGCTTGCTGGCGTAGGGGTCTAAGAGTGGGAAGGAGGGTGGATTCCTTCTGGAGCTAGGTTGGCGGGGTCAATGTTATCGCAGATGGTAATGGTATGGTAGTTTCTGGGACCCTTGGAGCCCAAGAGTGCATTTGAGCACAAATGCCATCAATGATTGATGATCATCGCGGTGGAGAGAACGTACAAGCCTACTACGGTATTATTGTGCAATTTTCTTCTTTTTCGTATATAAAAGCAGGTATCAAGGTGCATTCGTTTCAATTCAAGTTCGGCATGTCCAGATTGAACACGGAGACCAGCAGTCCAACCTTACGCTATCGTTATACCTCGCCTGCCCCTCTGCTTCAAAGTACTGGCAACCGCTGCGACCATCCTCCCCTCCACATTTGCCTGCCAGTCATCTAGGTATTCCAATTTCAAATACAACACCATGGAAAGGACCATCCTCATTCGAACCCATCAATATTACATCGACCGTACGTGCTAAGTACACATGAGAAGTGCTGCTTCAAAAGCCAGTAGCTATGGCATTGCAATCCATCAGTTGCATTATGCCAAGTGGCTATTTGGTGCATTGGTAGCACCATTGAAGATACACGCATACTCAGTGCTGAATTGGATCAACAACTCCAGGCTGGTTTGAACCGGCCCCTCCTCTTTCCTGTCCCGTGCGTTCAATCCGCTCGACTTCGCTGACATTCTTCAATAAGTCCGTATCGGAGTACGAGCGAGAAGAAGTCAACTAGTCTGCGGAGTTCCGCCACGACCTGGATCCATGTGCTGGTTGATGTGTTCGTGATTCAGGTACGCCGCATGCTGGCTCGCAATTTCCGTAGTACAGCTCGGCAGGCGACGCAGGTCTACGTTAGCAGCTTCGCCCGTGCACCACTGCCCAATACTACAAATTCGTCTCGCTGTACGGAGGTATATCAAACGGGGATGGGCGCGCCGCACAACTATCATCTCCCATCTGGTTCTGGTATCGATATGCGTGCACAGTTTTCTGGCTTCAATTGATTTTGCCGTCAACTGCGTACTACAAAGTGCAACTGGTGCTAGCTGGTACAGGTGCACATGTAGGTGCGACACTTGATGATGGGTCAGTGTGCAGACAACGAGCCACCCCAGTGGCATGTCATAATTGAATTGGTCTGTGATCTAGCAAGGTTTGCCGGCCACAGATTGCCACTCGGGTACGGGAGTCTAGGGAATTTCTACCGCTCCCATTACTGATGTTGGGGACATCTCCGGAATTGCATCCAAATACAAACTGCTGCTGCTTTCAAGATCTTCAATGTGAAGTCGGAGTTGGAGGGAAATCCATGAAGCTATCTCCCGTCGGTAGTGCAGCGGATCGCTTGTCAGGGGTACCCCGCCTTTGCTGCTCGTGACGCAGTGACGGCATGTATCATAGCTGCCCGTAGGGCTTATCGCGGAGCACTCCTCAAAAGGTCCTCCAGTTTTGGGCATTTTGTTAGTGCTAAAAGTGGGCAGACCGTGTCGCTTCAATAAGCTCGAATGATGAGCCCACCACTCTGACGTATTTGCGTCATCGGGTCAAGTCAGAATGGAAAGGATGCAGCCGAATGTGTCCAAGAGTGAGGCTTCATCAGGCATTTTGCTCAGGCTGTCAGCCGAAGACGAAGAATTGGAGACAGCATTGAAGACATGTGCCAACACCCGAGCTTGTCTTGCTTCCGAAGTACCTGAACCTGAACCCGGCTTGGGGAAATTCCTTGCTGATTCCATTTACCCCATCTCCGACTTTCCCATTAATTATCCATTGTCTTGTTTCTCCAGAAGAAAAAAAATCTGGTGTGCATTGCAAATTCCTACTTTTGCCTCTTTGCCTTCTGCGAACTCAACATTCGGAGAAACCTTTACAAGTCACCCAACTTGCTATTTCATTTCGGGCAGGTTCTTCTTCACTGAATTCTCCTAGCACATACAAATTCTTCTCCATGGAATCTACGTTCAACGCGACTCATCAACACTGCACTTACTACTTTGTTACTTGACCACTAAGAGCTTCTACGGAGACCTGCGCTGTACACTGACGCAATTTGGACCTTGTGGATCCTATACAACCACCTACTACCAATCATCCAGACCACAAGTCATCATGAGAGACTTGCGAAAGAAGATCTTGCTCGAGTCTGGCAAGACCGTGTCCAAAAAGGCACGCGCCAGACCCGACTCCAACTTTGGCTCCACGACGACCTCCCCAGCGAGCTCCCGCCCTGCTTCTCGCGCACCGAGTCGCTATGCATCTGATGCCGAAAGCGACGACAGCGATATCAACGACAGCCTGACCAACTCGGTCGCCGACTCGGAAGACGGCGACACCATCACCGATTGGACCGACAAGCTCAAATCGTGTATCAATGAGATTCTTGATCGAAAGCGCAGCAGCGTCAAGGGCCGCGAGGCGTACCTGGCTGGCTACGTACATCTAGCCCGCCACCATTTCGCCGACACTATCATCGAGGGGTACCTGCACGAACTCACCCCCGCCATCCTGAAGAGCATTCGAAGCGGCCGCAACACGGAAGAGGTTATGGCTGGCCTGAAGGCTTTGATCATCACCATCCTGTCAACTGAGTCAGACAGCATCTATGATGACGTCTATTCCAGCCTGAAACAAGTTTGCGAGAACTCGGACGAAGAGGCCGTCAAAGTGGAGGCCATCAACGCTATGACAGTCGCTACCATCTTTGGTGGCGGCATGGACGCTACGATGCAGGAGCTCATGGACTACTTGCTGGAAATCATTGAGAGCGATGGACACAACATCGAAGCCCCTGACAACGGCCCAGTCGTCACCGCGGCTCTGGTCTGTTGGGGTGTCTTAGCCACCTATGTGGAAGATCTCATGCAGCAGTCCGAGGGCGCCCTCGAGGCCTTCACGGAGCAGCTTGATAGCACCGATGCTGATGTGCAAGTTTCGGCCGGATCCAACATTGCTCTTATCTTCGAGGTAATGCGATCCTACAACGAAACGATGGAGGAGGAGCACGATGAGAGACAGGAGGAAGCTAGATTGGAAGCACGGAGACGCAAGCTGGACTTCACACCCGAGGAGTACAACCCGTTCGACTTGCAGTACGACCAGCATAAGATTGTGCACCGAGTTTCCGAACTTGCAGGCGAATCTTCGCGGGCAGTGTCCAAGAAGGACCGCCGCAAGCTTCACCAGCAGTTCGCCAGCATTCTCACGTCGCTGGAGCTCGGCAAAGGCCCGAGATACTCCAAAGCTGGACGGGCGGCCAGGCAATCAGACCGAGATGGTGAGAGAGTCTTTGGTAACGAGAAGGATGTCTTCCAAGAGGTTGGCTACCGCGACATGATCCGTGACGAGAACGGCCGTGTGCTCCCGATCGAGTCATGGTCACTCGGTCTGCGGGTGGCTTTCTTGAAGAAGGTCCTCGGGGGTGGTTTCAACACGCACTGGCGGTCAAATCCCATCGTCGAGGAGACGTTTGATAGCGCATGACAAGGGAACTAGCTACGCTCCCCTCATTCTCCACGCTCATGTATATACATACCATTACTCGTTTTTGCGATACCCCCAATTTCCCTACACCAATACGGCACGAGTTCTCACACGTTCGCTTATGGAACTCTTCGTGGCATCCAAATGGATGAGATACCCGCCCGATTGTACCAACCTTAGCATTCACTCTTACAGCTGATGCTAGAGAGCCATGACACACAAAGCATACATATCATTAATTGAGGCTATTGATCAGTCGCATGTCACACATTGACCGGATATCGCATAATATTGAGTGACCTTCATCAGCTTCTTCGGGGTGTTGCTTCGCCTTCTTGCATGCCGCGTAGTGCTGTGTGACCATCCTTCGGGAAGTCCTAGGGCGATCGATGTGCAAACGAAGAATCATCAAAGAAGAATTTTCTCCGGAAGAAACCTATAACCGAGCAATACTGGAATATCATTACTGATAGTATCGCACGCGCACTGCATAGAGTTGTTATATAAACTGCCTACACACGAATGAGAACGAATTCATATCTCGGAGCGTTGCCCGCCAGTGTCGATGGAGGATTAGTAATGATACGGATCCGTACCTGATCAGTGAGGATGGATGCTAGCTCGAAACAGATGTGTAATTACCAGTGACGTGATATAGGCAGCCTAGGAAATAGAGTAGAACGGGAAGCGTGATGCAACGGAGTATTCCGAGAGGGCCAGGTCGGCATCCGCTAAGCGGGGGGAGATTGGTTGTGGGCTGAATTGAACGTGAACGGAGACACCGGCTACACAGGTTCCTACTGCTACTCTACTACTCCCCAACAATTCAGTCAATCACCTGCCACTGTCACCTAACCACTGGAGTGGGGAAGAAATAGAACGATTGATGAAGCACGACGAGAACACGTAGAACTAAGTCTTCCAGCGAGGCTGCGATGCCTCAAAAAAGAAACACCAAACAACAAGTTGTGGTGGCTCTGCTTTTGAGTTTGAGATGTGGGCGTGGACGCGAACCAGACAAAGCCGTGGTTGACTGGCAACACACGAACACAGAGAAAGACAAACCTGTCAAATTGTCATATGAAATGTCTCGGTAACACGATACCCATATCCGTATCCATTTTCTTTGGTCAAACAAACATCTCTCCACCCGGGCCTGCTTCTTCTCTCCTGGCTCTGGATCTGGAATTGGAGAACTGGAGCTGGGAAAGCTGTGCACCCAAATTTGTCGCAGATTGACTTGACCAACTCCCCGGGGCTTGCTCGGTTTAGTCTCGACTTTTGTTTTCTCTCTTGTTCGCTTTCGGATCCTCCTCTAACTTACGCTGGATTCGGAAACTCGATGTATGTGCATGCAGTAGTAGCCAGTAGTTAGTTGCTCTCCTGAATCTTTTTTCGCCGATAGGTTTGGAGGTAGCAAAGGCAGTGGGCAGTGTTCAAGCAAGTGCAAGAAGTCGGTGAGAGCTGTGGATCTGATGAATGTGACCAACAAGAGCCGGCGAAGGAGCTCTCTCCAAAGCCAAGCCAAGCAACCAAGGCAAGGCGACACGGACGGATGCGCGCCATTAGCCATTCATCGCTGCTGTCTCTGAGATAGGAGGTTAGGTACTGTAGGCGCAGTAGAGTGAGAAAAATGCCCCGTTTGAATGGTTCGCCTCCCTCAAACCGGCAGGACTTGGCACTCGAGATCACCAAGCTCCGAGTTTCAATTGACCAGAATTGGCTAACCGGTCTCCTTGATGGGGATAACAAGATTCTATAATCGCGAGGCTGGGTCGAAGACACGTTTTTTATTATTTTCCTTGCTTGATCAATCCATCTTTTGGAATCGCGTGGCACTACTCTTCTAATTTACCATAGCTCCTGATCTAGTGTGATGATGATGATGATGATGCTCAGTCAATGCCAGCCTGGAGCCCATCGTGTCATTTCTGGGATCAATTCTGGGGGAAGAGCAGCGCAATGCCCAAAAAATAAAGGCAGGGGGTTGGATCGGGTTCCCGTCATACCACCATGTCTCCGGCGATCGTTTTGGATCGACCGTCGTCACCCTGCCAGGGAAGCTGGTTGGGCGCGCGCGCCCGAGCCACTCCGCGGCTTCGCGGGTGCAAGAAAGCTCGTTCCGACTCTTGTTTCTTAACCAGGCCTGTCTGTCACTCTGTCAACCACCGCGAACTACACACAAGCTACGGTAATATGCAGGGATATATGAGGATAGCTTCGTGACGGACCCAACAACGAACACGGCATCCCGCGACACCGACGGGAATTAATTCCCAAACGCTCATCCACTCTCTCTCTCCAAACCACGCTGTCGTCTTCCGATTGTCACCAGGCTTTTTCGGAAGTTTAATTAGTCTGGGTATGTGATAGAGATAGGATAGATGTGTAGTAAGCCAATAGCCGCCATTTTTTGGTTGTTCCCCCGGCTTGCATGCCGCATAGATCCGGGCTGCATTAAAGTAAGACCTTTCACGTATGGATGGACTTGGATAGGCCTCCATGGAGGCGAGTATTCCGTGTCTACCTGAATGCAAGTACTACCTGCAGCTACGTAGATTCGTCATTTTGTTATCATGTCGTAAACCTGTCAAATATCAGTTCCTCAGCTGGTGTCCATGTTGAGTAGAGTAGGTAGCCTCGTCGCCCAGGAATTTCGACGATTGAGCCCGACGTCTCGGCATCAAAGTTCCAGTCGTCGATGAAAAAAGAGTCAACAAATCACGAAATGCATGCATCTCTCCTCTGATCAATCATCCCACTTGCATGCGAGATGCCAAACCTGCTACTCCCTGCTTGTGCATCCCGCAGCTTCTGTCAGGACGGCTTCTCATCACAAGATTGGTCCAAGTGCAGACCCTGGTCTGATGCGTTGTCCAAGAGCGAGCGCTGCCCAACCCCAGCCGCCACCACTACCACCACCACCTTGGAGCAAGCAGCAAGATGCACCTAAGCCTCAATGCTTTCGTTCCGTCGCTCTCCCTCCCATCAAACGCTCCCTGGAGAGTGAATGCCCTCAATGCAATATTGAGCGGATGTGATGAGGCAAAGAGAACAGTGACTGACAGACGTTGCCGCTAAGTTGCTGCAAGTTCGTTCTCCGATTCCATCCTGTCCGGTTCGCGAGGAGCCCTTGTTCTGCATTCTTCACCTTGCAGTAGCTTGTTCTGCTTGAGTCGTAGTGTGCCCCTGTCCATCCCGGACCTGTACAAGTAGTAGAAAAATACTTGGAGGCGACAAGAGATAGAGAGAGAGAGATCAGCCCCTCCGCAAGCACAGCCGAATCACATAGAGTAGTGGGTCCCCGGTATCGTATCTCGACGCAGCTACGTATGTACCATGCTGCTCACCTGCTGCAGCAACCTGCACCAACCCACCCCCTGGACTAGGTATTGCCTATCGCTGTCTATCTCTCATTTACCTCCTCATCGCCTTGCCTAGACAAATTACTCGTGTCGATTTCCCCTTCCCCTCTTTTCTCCCCCCTCCGTTGGGAACTCCTCCATACATTATTGCCGTGCATCGTCAATTGTTCTCGAAAAACTGACTACTTCGCTAGCTGTGAGTCATTGCGTTGCGCATTGCAGCAGTTGCGGGTAGGCAGGCATTGCAGTCGGTGCGTTGCGTTCATCGTTGCAAGACTAGCAGCAACTGCCTGACTGACTGGACTGGACTGTGCCCAAGTTCAAAAAAAGACTATTGGGGGGAGCCGACAAGCCATCAAGCAACACGTGGGGCGAAACGACCGACAAGCAAGCCATTTTTAATAGAGGCGGCTGGGAAAGCAAAGCTGAGCTTCCAGAGTTTCTAAGACAAGCAAACAGGATCCTCTGACGTTTCCCGCTGCTCCGTCTCATTACTCGCACTCAATCTGAGGTAATTGCTTATTCTTGTTTCGGTTTGTCTGTGTCCTTTTTGATCCTTCGTTTTATTCAATTGCCCCGAAGAAAGAAGGAGACACAGAAGATCGCATCGGGCGTATACATGTATTTTTATCTCAGTCCTGGATTGAGGTAAACAAAAAAATACCGGGCCCCATCCATTTTGCGACCAGCACCAGCACCAAGCACCCGCACCAGCCAGCATTGAGCGACCCTAACAGGCTACAGCAGCTCCAGGTATTCACGCAGGGCAGCAAGCAGCCCAGCATCTTTTCACGGAACCTACACCGACCACCTCATTTTTGGGTCTCGACGTTACTTCGAGATTGATTCCCTCCCACCACGTCCACCCCCTGCTGCAGCAGCGCCCACACCCACACCCACCACCCACCACCTCATCTTTCTCGTGCACAATCCAAGCACCAAGCATGTCGTTCTTGCAGCAGCATCTTTGACGCCCAATTCACTTTCCCAATTCGCCATCCCGGGGGGTCACTTTTTGCTGGATATCGGCACCGCGCTACCTCGGCCGTCAGCCAAAGTACTTCCAGCTAAACTCCGCTGATTGTCTGCTCGACTCCACATTGTGGGCAATCTCCAGCGGGTAAACAACACAAACTGGACAAGGAGCGGTCCCCAAACACGACAGTAACCCATACATTACACCACTTGTACAAGAAGAAAAGAGACAGGGTCGGTCACACACGCACACCTGGCCAATTTTTAGGGGGACCCGACAATCCGCCCTATACCCGTACCCAGTAGCAGGATGGGTATCGAGTCGAAAAAGGCTCCTCCATTGCCAGCACCCACCGAGTCCGACTCGATCATCTCTTCACCGACTGATCTGGCCACCGACGTCTCCAACAAGCACGCTGACGACGAGAAATCTTCCTTCTCTCTCCCCGACGACGGCACCCCCGTCACTATCAGAACTCGCAGCTACCATCAGCACAACAAGTCCCAGACTTCGTTGCTGATCGAGTACTTCGAGCACCCCAAGACCCCAGACTCTTCCGAACGCGGCGGCGGCGGAGGAAGCAGCAGCCGCAGCAAGCGCAGGCCGAGCGTGCGCGTGCGCCTAACCCCCTCCAAGAACCGCGGTGACAAGAACGGTCACATCAAGATCACCGAGACCAAGAGCAAGAGCTCACGCAAGGCCTCGATGGGGAAGAAGACCAGAGACGAGGGGCCGCTGGTCCAGAACCCCAGCAGGAGTGAGCTCGACGTCATGACCGACCCCGAGGATAGTAGAAGCATGAACTCCTACGCCTCGGCGACCGAAGAGTCCAATGTGTCGCGGCATCCAATCGAAGTCGAGATCAATCCGAGCCACATGAGCACAAGGAGCAGCAGAAGAGACCGTAAGGTATCGAGTCCACTGATCCCTGCGGCTGACAGCAAAGTCTCCCAAACTCAATCCCAGTATGTGCCACCCAACATGTCCGACATTTCGGCTATCCCCACCGATAGCTTCCTGGACGGATCCGGTGGCACTGATGGCACCACTACTCTTTCACACCGCAGGGAAGAGCGCAGCAGAAGTCGGTCGCGCTCGCGCGGCGAGGCCTTAGCGACTGGCGCGCTAGGGGCCGCGACTGCTGCTGCTGTTGCCGACAAAATGAATCGTAAGAATCGCAGCGCGAGCGACGATAGGAAAATAATAGAAAGGGCTGTCGAGAAGGCAAGCAGGCCTGACAAAAGGCACCGATCCTCCAGTGGCTATCGACGGAGCACTGCTGGTGCCGACACAGACATGGACAGCAAGACATCATCTCGGAGGAGGTCGAAAGGTCAAAAGGAATCTGTTGTCTCAGCGGCCGATTCGAGCGTGCTTTCTTCCCAACTCTCGCCGAGTCATAGATCCTACGACTCCCATAACTCCTCCAAGGTGTCAATTAACAACCCCAAGCTTCTGGAGACGGTGGAGGATGCAATCAGGCGGTTGATTCTCCCCGAACTCGATGCAATCAAGCGGGAACGCAGCACCCGGGAACCACCTGGTCGACGACCCAAGGACCAACAGTCGCTATCCAGCCTCACCTCGGTGTCAAGGGAGGAGCTCTCAGCCACAAACAAACGCAGGTCAGCAGACACAACGCATTCGACAAAATCGAGAGGCAGAGAAGCCCGGAATGACTTATCACCACACAGCAGCATCGAGCATCTCGAGAACATCTCTGTGATAGAACCCTCCAACCCCATCAGCGTTCAGGACGACACCCCACCACGAGGCAATGACCACCTTGCGAACCCTGGACTACTTAGTCCCGTCGCGGCTGCTTCCGAGCGAGATCGCTCAAGAGAAGACAAACGCCAACGGAGGCGGCGGAGAGCCAAGACGCCAGAACGAGGAAGGGCATCAGAAGAATACAGAGATTCTGAGCATGAGGTCGTTCCTCCTATGCCGCTCTCAAGTGAGATCAACCCGTCTGAGATGACGAGGACATCCATTCTGTCGTCCAACACCGACAGGCCCCACTCTGCTAGTGAAGAGATGACGCCTGTGCAGGAGGTTCCCCGTGGAATGGTTTCTTTGGAATCAATGCACGAGTCACCCACGCCTACCCGCACCCCACAGCAGCAGCAACATACTCTGCAGAGCCTCGGAGCGGCGCATGCCAACATTTCACATGGCGATCTCAAGGCTCTTCCTCGAAAGGGCGCTGGCGAGTACGACGATCTCACCGAAAGCGACTTGAGCCAGAACTACACTCATGAGGAGTACGACGATGAGTATGAAGATGGTCACATGGCTGAGCCAGGCATGTTCGAGCCGGGTATGTCAGGATACTACCAACAGGACGTGCCCCCGCCTCTGCGATACGTGCCTTATCAGCAAGAACGACGTGGGCTGAGCCCCATCCAGAGTGTTTCTGGATACACTGATGGAGGAAGCGACCTGCACCATCGCCGAGACTCAAGAGCTACCCACAGTGAGCTCTCCTCGCCTGACAAGTCGGATCTACTGGGTCAATCCCCCAGCTCCGTCCCTAGTAACATGCGAAGTCGCGAATTCCGCGATGACGAAAGCGACCTGCGGAGCTCGGGTTACTACAGGGACACCCAGTATACGGATGACAGCGAGTTGGATAGGATCACCTCTGGTCAGGCCGTACGTGGTGTGGGTGCCAACCCTCAGTTCGTTCACCAACCGATCGGCACGGAGTCTGCTGTGGCCTCTTTGGTTGATGGATCTGTCCTTGACCCATCAGTTCTGAGCGGTGGTCAGGAGTATCGCGACTCTCAAATATCGTATAACAACCGCGACTCGGCTGCTTATAGCCCAGAGAAGAGCTCGTTCGAGAGCCGGCGAGAGATCTTCGAAAAGGGATCTCAATCACCCGCTCTCTCGAAGCATTCCCGATCCAACCACTCCCGCGACTTTGAGGAGTACGACTTGGACGAATACGGCCGCAAAGTGCCCCGCCCCAGCTACCGACACTCACCTTCTCCCTCAGAGGCTGCCATCACCAGCGCAGCCCTCGGTCGGGCTGCGGCTGCTGCGGCGAAGGCCAAGAACGAAGGGAAGTCTTCGCCTGCTACTTTCACAGGTGAGGGTGTCCAGCGAAACCGGTCATTCAAGGAGCGGGCAAAGGATGGCAACGGGCCAAACGCGACCCCGCGTCACAGTGTGGACCGCTTGTCCGAAGACTTCGATGGTCCAAAGATGGAAGCTAGTGGCTTACCTGATATGAACGACCCTCTCCCGGAGATTGGCTATTTCATGGAACATCAGACCCCATCCGTGGTCCAGGAACCTCTTGAGGGTGCTCCTTACGAGAAGGAGCAACACTGGGGCGGCGATATGACTCCCACCCAGGAGAAGACTTTCGACTACGAGAACGAACGATCCATGACGCCCAAGGCCAACAACAACGGTCTGGGTATCACGGAGGCTGCTGCTGCCGCCGCCATGGCCGCAGCAGCTGGCATGGCTCAGACCCACAGCCGCCAGCCAAGCGGGGAGCAAGAGGACGAGTGGCAGCGAACCTCTGGAGAGCGAAAGCGCGATACTCTTGTCACCAACCCGTACGAAGGCACCAGCCCCATCGCCAACCTCCCTGGTTTCGAGAATGATATTCTCGGCTCGGGTTTCGACCACAACGGATACCGTGGTGGTTTCAACACCGGCAGCCCAGGTATGCCTCAGGGTGATGAGGGATACGAGACTGCGCCCAACGAGACTCGGGATATGCAAGCCATCAAGGGCAAGGGTGTGGAGTTCCAGGACCAGCCCGGCATGGGCGACAACGCTGAGGATCCCTTCTACGCACCTATTGCCAAGCACCAGAGACACCTCAGCGGTATGTCTCAAGGTATGGGCTCGCCTTTCTACGATGCTGCCACGGGCACAGGGATCGATAGAATCGAATCCAAGGACGTCATCGCATTGATGGAACACGTAAGTTTTGCTACTATGCCAAAATCACAGTACTGCCTACTAACATTCACATAGCTCATGGTTCGCGATGCCCAGCGAAGTGCTCGGGACCGGGAGATGATTGAGACCGTCTGCCAAGTCATCAAGGAGATGCACTCTTCCTTCAGGGACGTCAAGCGCGCTCTGGCCGACACCGAGGACCAAATCATCAACGAGGTTAAGGACAACACGGAGAAGACTGTGCAGCGACACCTGGGTGGACCTAGGCCTCTTCCTGGCAGTGCCTCCAGATCCATCCAAGGATCGCAAGGTGGGGAGTACGACGACATCCCTGCTAAGAAGCGCGGTCTTTTCCGCCGGGCGCTGAAGGGGCTCAGCTCCAAGGGCAACAATGATCTCGGTCGCATCGAGGATATGTTGATGCACCTGCTTACCGAAGTAGACGTCCTCAAGCAACAGACCGGTGGACCTGCGACGCTGGCTGCTATGAGCACCCGCAACCAGTCTCTGGACAACATGCAGCCCGATGTGCAGTATGAGCAAGATCGCGGCTATGAGCCCGAAGGCAATGCTGGCACGTCGACTGCAAGCCACGCCAGCCAGTCTGGCCAATTCTCCGTTCAATCTCGCGGACAGCCTGGACGGATGGGGTACGAGCGCAAGTTCTCCGACCACAGAATCAGCACGGTGCATGAAGGCCCCGAGGACGAATACGATCATCCTCGCAACTCTGCCCCCTACGATCAATCCAACCCTGAGCTACTGATGTCACCAGCCGTCGGGCCCCCTCGTGGCGGATCCGTCCCTCTTGGAACTCCTCCCCATGCTGTTCCCGAGAACCACACCAGTCAGAGTCACGAGAACACGCCCACTGACAACAGCAAGAAGCACAAGTCCAAGGGCTCCTCTAGCTTCCTTCCCAAGATCTCCCGGTGGTCCGAGACTACCACTTCCAGCATTGGAAAGGTCTTCAACCGCAACAGCAAAGACTCACGGTCCAACCAGAAGGACATTGATGACTTCCTGCAAGCACCCCCGTCGCGGTCTGGTTCGTCTCTGAACTATGAAGTCTACGAGCCTCATGATCCTTACAACGGCGATAAGCTGCACTCGGGCTTCTCCGAGCAGAACCTGGCGGGAGAGTCGGGCACCCCGACCCGGTACCAGCTTGACGATCCTCCCATGCCTAACACCTACTCCACCCCAGAGGATCCCAAGTACAAGGCACACCGCAACAGCGTCAACCTTCAGCACCCCCAGCCGCGACCTGGACAGACAGAGCGTTTCCGCACGGCTCTTGAGTCATCGGCTATCAACTACGATACGCCCATGAGCCCCCGCAGCACTGACTGGGCCGGCTCGGCTACGAGTCTGAACCGCTTCCCGGGTCAGCAATCCAACCGCTACAGCGATCAGAGCGCTGCCGATGAATACCGTGCCACCTACGGGTTCTCTCCTCCCGCTCATCAGGGTCCGCCTCGACCCCCCAAGGAGCCCCTCGACACGGCCACACCCCCGCGCAACGATCGCGTCAACAAGCTTCAGAAGAAGCAGCCCAGCCCCCTTCCTTACCAGTCGGTCGAGAGTGGCTACGGCACCATGACGGGCACCCACAATGCTCGGACTGAGAGCTACCACTCTACCAGTCCCAGAATGGAGAACCGCAACCTCAGCGGCGCCCTCAGCAGCGGCGCACCCGCCAGAAGGCCCAGTGGGCCGAGAGCGATGACGCCCACTCGGGGTCTCGGAAGCGACGACGGAGACCGTCGCAGCCTCAAGTCTCCTCTTGGGGACAGTGGTGCTCGGGATGAGAGAAGACGAAAGAGAGGTGAGTGATTCCCTTGCCCACCAAAACGCCACATGGTTCAAACTTGCTAATGATGAATACAGATACTTTCGGCACAGTCGGTAGCCGCGATACGGCCCTGAGCCAAGAATCCGAGACTTTCTAGGAGAGACGTACTCGCTTACTGGATGTGGTCATGCCTAGCGGCTCGCCCTTTCAAGTCGACTTTCGATCTTCGGGTGGCTCACGATGAGCGCAGCGCACCTGTTTCTTCCACCTGATATACCGAATCATCCGTATAGGCTTTACGATTCGAACGACGACTTACAATTTGCGATTTGCATTTTGATTGTATAGGAGCGTGTCATTTTATACACACACAAACACGCACAAGGCGTATAGGGTCTTCACAGACTCGAGCGGCGGATGCAGATTTAGGGGACGACGAGAAGACGCACGAAAGAGGATCGAGAAATCTGCATAAAACATGGCGATTTGCTTTGCGCGCGACACACATATACCATTGGAGTTTCTGCGAAACATGGAAAAGACTAGGGGAATGGGGCATTATGACGATCATCAGGCTCCTGTCTGCGCTGAGTCGCGAGGAGAACGGCGTTTTTGATTCTTCACTTGGCAAAGGCCCATTTGGCTGCCTCTTTTTATTGTCTTAATTGTGTTTTCTACTTTCTGGCTTTCTCTTCTTCGATTCTTCAACTCATTCTTCTTACTACCGGTGGATTCATGATGCATGATGACGATATGAGAAGTCTTTTAATGAATTCAGGGGTTTTTGGGGAGTGAATGAGCGATTTTGAGGAAAGCGGTAACGGTTTTGGAGGTTTGGCAATCAGGCAGGCAGGCAGTTATCATACCCAGACGATGGCGGATTTTGCGTTCTGGAACGGACTGCGAGTTTTTAATGCGATTGTTAATGATAGGCAAGTCTTGGCTTTTGAGGTGAAGAGGAGAGGAAACGGAAAGGAACGGAAGGGACTTGAATGAGGTGACGAACGATGATTGTGTATATGTAGACAGACTCGCGAGAGAGAGAGAGAGAGGGAGGCATTCTGCCTTCAATTTGGCGGGTGATATATGTGAAAGTTGTGATCCTCTCCGATATCAATTGCTTTTGCTCATGATTGTTTGATTGCTATGACTTGTTCCAACTTTCGTCACATGGATGCGACAGCTCCCTGAGATATCACGTGATGATGCGACACCACAATGAAATTACACCACGGGCACAGACGGCTCGGGCTGACTACACTAAATAAGTAGGTAACGAACCATCCGAGAACTGAAACGGCCAGACCGTTTCTTGGCGTTGTCAAAGGTGGGCCCCGAGCTTCCGGGCCCGCTTCATCTCCTCCCGAAAAGCTAGGTCGTTCAGGATCTCCTCGGACCCACCCCCGACGACATTCATGCGTAGGTCCCGCGCAATCTGCTCCACCCGTCCCCCGCCGCCGGGCCCGTCCCGCTGGTACGCCACCCCGCCCATGACCTGCTGCGCCTCGCGCGCCGCGAGCTCCAGGATCCGGCCGCCCGACACTTTCGCCAGCGCGATGCGGCCCGCGATCGACTCGCTCTGCCACCCCTTGCCGTCGGGGCAGTGGTCCACGTGGTACGCGATCTGTTCGAGCCAGGCCCAGTGCGCCTCGACGTCGCGCGCGAGCGTGGTGAGCTTGTGGCGGATCACCTGGTGGTGGACTAAAGGCTGCCCGAAGGTCTCGCGCTCGAGGGCGTAGGCGAGGGCCGTCGAGAGGCAGGTCCGCGCTTGCCGGTTGCACGACACGGCCAGGACGAACCGCTCCTTGTTGAAGTTGCTCATGAGCAGCTTGAACCCGCCGTTCTCCGGGCCCAGCAGGTTCTCCGCGAGGACGCGGACGTGGTCCAGGTGGACCCAGCTGGCGCCGCCGGCGTTCTGGCCGCTGTTGTGGATCTTTTCGATGGTGATGCCCTTGGCCCTTTTCCTTTCTCTTGGGTTGGTGTCTATGTCTGTGTCTCCGTCTTCTTCTTCGACTAAGGGGATCACCAACAGCGAAATCCCCCCAACGCCCGACCCGGCCCCGCCCGTCCGCACCGCGGTCGTCATGTGCGTCGCCCAGGGCGCCCCCGTGATCCACTTCTTGGTGCCCGTGACGACGTAGTAGTGCGGCGACCCGTCGCCGTCTTCGGCGGCCGACGACCGGACCGCCGTGGTCCGCAGGCCGCCGACGTCGCTGCCGCCCGAAGGCTCCGTCACGCCCAGGCAGAAGTTGGTGGCCCCCGTGAACAGGCCCGGCAGCCAGCGCCGCTTCTGGGACGTGGTCCCGTGGTGCAGCACGGGGGGGAGGCCGATGACGTTGGCGCCCGCCAGGCCCGAGGCGACGCCGCCGGGGAGGCGGGCGCACTCGTCGTTGAGGATGAGGAAGTGGAAGGCGTCGAGCTTGTCGAGGGGGAGCAGGACCACTTCTGCTGCCTTGTTGTCTTTGTTGTTGTCATTGGCAGTCTTGTTGGGGGTTAGCGCCAGGGCGGCGGTTTGTTGTTGAGGACGGTACGCCGGGGGCACGTCGAGCAGGGGCAGGCCGGTCGCGAGCCAGGCCCGGCGCGCGGAGAGCGGACACGACCCGGCGGCCTCCCAGGTCGCGGCGTGCGGAAGGACGTGGGTGTCCATGTAGCGGCGGACGTGGTCGCGGAGGGCGCGGTGGGTCGCGGTGTAGTAGGGGGAGACTAGGGCGGCGTACCAGGCGGGTTCGGACCAGGGGAGCAGTTGGGTGTTTTCACCGTCGCCGTCGCCGTCGCTGAGGAGGTGGAGTTCTGGTTTTCTCTCCTGGGCATCACTCGTGCTGGTGCTGCTGCGGCTATCTCTGATGGCGGCGTCAACGGCACTGCCGTTCAGCAGCTTGCTGCTTTTATTATCGGCTGACTTGGGCGACGACATGGTAAGTCAGCAAGTACTGGCGATCGATGAGCTGTGCGGATGAAGCAGGTTCTCAATCGTTATCGATGAGATGAACGGGTGGAAGGATGGACGATAAACCAAAGGGAACCACTGCGTGACGTCGCAATAAGCTTGCCGCTGCCAAGAAGTGATTCTCCGCATGGCCAGGGGCTGGTGGTTGCATTTGCGGAATCGAAGTTGGTCCACCCTCTTTTTGCCTCGGCGAACGCGGGGGAGTTGGGGTCGCCGATGCATGTGTGCGGCAAAGAGTATTATCCCAGGTGGGGGCATCCAATGACAACTCAGCGGTGCTCACCACTGACTAGGTTACTGAATTGGGAATGGATGCACATCATAGGAAGGCGCAATATTATCTAGAGATAATATTACATCGGTTGATGTGACATCAAGATAATTATGTTCTTCGAGATTGAGATATGTGCTTCCAAATCGGCACATTACTACCTTGGGAGCAATTCTCAACGCAATACCCACCAAGTACCCCGCCCTGGTGATATGAGGGTATCACCAATTAGGTAAGTAACGTATGCAATTGGACTTTTAGATTATATATTGACACTGACTGATCTATCGATTCGAGTTCATCATCCCTTGCACCGCCATGTCACACACGAGCCAGAACCAGGGCAAACTGTCTCGACCTTGTCGGTAGTCCGCCACATCTACACCCGGTCAGATGGGCCATTTGATTCCAATTGTGAAGAACAGCTTTCGCACAGGGGATTGTCCTTTCGGGTCAAGATGGCCAAGGCTGTAGATATTTACTACATAGTGCGGATCGACTGATGTAGCAGTGTCATTGCGATATCCCTGCCACAATATCGCAACCCTCCAAAGAGGCGACAATCGAGTGAGCATTGCCGGAGATGGCTGCTAAAACATCTGTTCATCTTTTCCCCCAAGGAGGCGGCCGCAACGGGGTCCAGAATACTCCCGACCATGGCAGAGGAAGAGCAGACGAGCCCGTGCGGCGGCTTGAAAGCAATGCGCATCAAGCCGGAATCGAATTGTTCTAAAGCCCAATGACGCGAAAACCATCCAGCTTCGACGTCAAAATACCTCGCATCAGAACTTTGTGTCGAGGGAGCGCCAGCATCCGGGCTTGTGCTGCATCGCACTTGATTCCTTTCAACTTTCTCTCGATTTAGCATGGTGCCCCACTCCCCTTAATTACCCCGCCATGATGAACAATGGGCATGAGACAACTAACCTTCAGCAAATCGCCCCCTTATTAGAACTAACTACAATAGTGTTTCTGTCCAGTCGTCTCGCTCTCGTCATTCGTCGTCGCTCGTCATTTCTCGTCGGATTGCAGGACTGGTGGATGGCCGGTTTTCTCCGTCACCGGCCCCCTCTTCACCAACCCGTACGCGCGGGTTTGCGCCCAGCCGGCGGGTGTCAGCGCAATGGGCGCGTGTAAGTCGGCCCAGTCGGTGCCCTCGACCTTGAGCAGGTGATGGACGTAGCGGGGCTCGAAGATGTTGATGCAGCAAAAGACGCCGCCGGGCTTGAGGATGCGGTAGACCTTTTCGCGTGCACAAGCATCATCGCCAGCAAAAGTTAGGAGTCAAGTCAAGCGTCGACAATTGAGGGAGCAAGAGAGCGAGAAAGAGAAGAAAAGAGAGACACAACCCCAAACCCAATCCCAATCCAATAGCGTAGGTGTGGTATGGTGTGGTATGGCACGGTGTTTATTTAGTTAAGTTATGGGTAAGGACTCACCTCGCGACTGTAGGCCGCCGTGTCCTCCACGATGACGGCCGGGATGCTCTTGAGCAGGTGGGTGGGCCCCCAGGCGCAGAGGGCGTAGAAGGTCGCCTTGTCAAAGGCGAAGTCGAACGAGGCGGACGCGACCTCGGGCATGCGGCGCACGTCGTGCGGCAGCCAGGCGACGGCCGCGTTCCGGGGCGCCATCTGCGCCAGGACGGCGGCCGAGAACTCGAGGCAGGTCTGGTCGGTGTAACCTCGCGCGAACATCTCAAACGGGACGCTCTTTTTGGGGAGGGGGGACGAAGTCAGCCAATTAATCAATCAATCAATCACTTTTTAACTGGAATGAATGCAACGACAACATACTTACGCTCGCGCCAGAGCCGAGATGGACCATTCTGGGTATCGTCGTCGACGTCGACGTCGTCGTCGTCTCGGGCCCTAGGGGCCAGAGGGGGTAGATGTTTTCCTCGAGGTACCCTTCGAGTTTGTCGGGGCCGACGTGCCACTCCTTGGTCGCGGGGTCGTCCGCGTTGCTGTAGCGGCCGTCCCAGTAATCGGCATTGCGCATCTGCGCGGCTTCGGAGTCGGCCATTTTGAAGAAGGAGAAGAAAAAAGGGGACTACTCTACTTGTTCCTTCAAAAGAGCGAGCACCGTTCCATCATCCTCAACTGGCTTGATTGCCTCATTACATGCCCTTTTGGAACAATACTTACCTATTTTGCTTATCGATTGGAACTGGCGCGAAAATTGGTGGGGGGGCGTGCAAACGGTACTAGGCACTACACCACCTCGCTGACTCGCCAACTGCTGGCAGTCCGGTGTAAGTCGCAGTTGGTCATTGGGACCTGCCCTCAACTTGGAGGCATCGGCGGCACTTAATCGGATAACAACATGGCACTATGTTAAAATCTTTATGTGTTCAATCTTAATGAGGTCGTAGAGCACAGCACATCAATCAAGCCCTGCGGTCGGCTATATATGTTGCATGGAGGTTCTGTAAGCTAGATGCGCGGTACTTGAGCCAGCTGGGTGTTTAGGCTCTAAGCTTCTGAGGCAGACAGACAGACACACCCCTAATCCACCCGTCACCTACCATTCTACCCATCCAACAGAGCACTCTCAACGCACCGTTTTGGCTAATAACAGCCACGATAATTGGAGAAATTTCAACAAGCGGCCTGACATGTGGGACAGTGACAACACTGTCTCATCATCACAGCGGACATAGCTCAGTTGGGAGAGCGCCAGACTGAAGACAAACTTCATCAGATAATCTGGAGGTCGTGTGTTCAATCCACACTGGCCGCATTCATTTTTTGGTTCTTTTTAGATCTCTCTGTCTATCATCACCCAATCCACGGTCGCATCTCTATCTAGTGCATGCATCCCTCATTTCTTTTATTTCTTTTACTTATTGGCATCACCGGTCGCATGAATGGAGTGAGTAGCTGGTGTATTCTGAACATCGGCGCTGGAATTGGCTGCATTGCATTTGCTGCATCTCTCTCCGTTTTCTTCGCAATTCTTGCGGAGCGTGCATCCTACGCATTCAATCGGTAATACATAGATAGATAGTAGGCAATTCAGTCAATACATGAAGAATGATCTTTCCTACATAAACAAGGTGTGAATGGATAGATAGTATCCGGCTGTCTATTGTGCACGTATCGTATCTATGGTATGTATATATACAGGTAATCGATTGGTCTGGATTGCAATTGAGCAAACCAGTCCGCTTCCCCCTCCCACGAATGCGATCAGCCTCATTCTTTCTATCTGCCTGCCTTCCAACAAAAACACTTCAACGACCCCTTCCACCCCTCTCCCCCCTCTCCCCGTTCACTCGGCAGCGACCACCCCCGTGCGCATGAACAAGTTGGGCGGCAGGGGGCGGTCGCGGAACTCGTCGTCGACGTCGTAGACCATGTCGCCGCTCCCCGCCTCGGGCCGGAAGCCCAGGCGCGCGTAGGCGTGGCGCCCCATGGCCGAGGCCTCGGTGGTGGACTCCAGCCCGCCGCGCCGCCGGGCTTCGTCGAGCCCCCAGGCCACGAGCCGCTGCGCGACGCCGCGGCGCTGGAAGCGCGGGTCGACGGCGCAGATGTCGAGGCTGAACGTCGCCGCGTCTTTGGGAGAGCACGGAGACGAAGAGGAAGATGATAAAGATCGGACGTACTCAATGCGTCGACGCACGAGGCTCTTGATCATCTGCGCGCAGAAGCGCCGCGTGGGCTCGCCGGCGTCGCCCGGGTAGAGGTCGGCGAGGAAGGGCGGGAGGTCGTCTTTGGGCTCGTCGCCGAGGCCGTCGACGAAGGACAGCTGGCACCAGATGGCCATGCCGGCGATGACGCGTTTCTGGGAGTCATCCGGGTCCGGCAGCGTGGCCTTGAGGAAGACGGCGTTGGGGTCGCCGGCTTTGTTGGTGGTGGTGGACTGCCAGCGCTCAATGAGGCGAGCGGCGTGCTCCTTTTTCCCCTGCGGAGTGGCCCAGCCCGGGTTCATGGCGGTCCTGGTTGGTGGTCGTTTAGCTTAGTTTGGCGCATTGTAAATTAAGTTGTATTGCGCGAATGTTATATATGTAACGAGGAATTGAAGGGCCTGGAATCAATCCTTGAGACCATACATGCATGCATTGCATGGCATGAAGTGACCCCTTACTTAGAATTCGACTTACCAGATGGCGTCGTTGATCTGGCGGCCAAAGGACTCGCACAGGACCTCGTACCCCGCGGCGAAGTCTTCGGGAGTGGTCATGAGCTCTATGCGCACGTCGCTCGTGCCATCATTCTTGTTGGGTGCGACTTCAGCGGCCATTGTTATAGGTGGTAATGATCGAGATGTGAATAACGAATGGTTTCTTGATGGTGCATGCAGTTGGACTTTTAACTTGACCCCAGACGAGCCGCAGCACGTTTTTGGGGTAATGTGCAATTCTTGCTTCTTTCTCCGCTCAACTGCCACGGTAAACCACGGGGAACTTGCCGGGGTAAGGTGGACCACGACCAGCC
The DNA here is from genome assembly GCA_039105305.1 of Apiospora arundinis. NCBI lineage: Eukaryota > Fungi > Ascomycota > Sordariomycetes > Amphisphaeriales > Apiosporaceae > Apiospora > Apiospora arundinis. Next base: position 770,475 of record JAPCWZ010000002.1, on the reverse strand, counting down.
ATTGGTCAACGCCAAGTCTTGGCATGGAGCTAAGGGTCTGGGAGTGGGAGAAGTGGCCTATGAGAGGGTCAGGAGAGCGTCTTGAAAAGCATTTGAGAGCACTTGGGAGCAGTGAGAGAGGTCTTGAGAGTAGTTGAGCTCTATAAACAACGAGAACGCTGGGCGCGTGCTGAGTACGACAGGAACCCCAACTCGGCTTCCTTGAAGATGGGTTGGGAGGATGCGGCAAGACTCCGAGCTTTGGTAGACCGAAGGCACCAGAGAGAGATGTGGCAGCGTCGTGTTACTACTATCAAGCGTCCAATGCGCACCATCTACAGTTTGGCCAAGGGCGTATCTCGAAGACTGCGACCCAAATTCTGTTCGCGTGTCGGGCCATTTCTAGACCAGTCTGAAAACCTGATACGTGATCCTTGTGTGATTGTTGAGACTTTACTCTCCTCTCAATTCGGTGCCGAGAACATCAGTCGGAAGACGCCAGTGCACAGTACTACCCCAAGCCAACAACACTCCGCCGAAACAAGTCCCACTGTTGATCCATACGAGGTCAAGATCATTCTCGCCGGCCTGCGCACTGCTGGAGCCATGGGACCGGACGGCACTCCCAATTTTGTCCTCAAAGTGTGTCGTGGCCAGGGCACACAAGCCGGTGGTGATCCTTTTTGGGAAATGACCATCGAACCCTACCTAGCACATCTGTTCGAGGCTTGTCTGAGGCTTGGGTATCATCCTAAGCTTTGGAAGCATTCCATCACGATTGTGCTTCAGAAGCCAAACAAACCGGCCACTGATCCTCGAGCCTGGAGACCTATCGCTCTTCTGCCTTGTCTCGGAAAGGTCTATGAGAAGCTCGTCGCCAATCTGCTCAAGATGCAGGCCATTAAACAAATGCTCATCCCTCACAACCAATTCGGGTTTGTCGGTAAATCCACTGTTCTGGCTCTCGAAACAATTGTGAACGAGGTCTACCGAGCATGGAGCCGGAATGCTGACGGTAAAAAGGGCTGTTACGTGACAATCATGAGCCTTGATATACGAGGTGCGTTTGATAATGTCAAAATCGAAGTTCTCGTGCAAACCCTGCGCGACAAGAAAATCCCCGAATGGTTGGTCCGCGCAATCGAGGCCTTTCTGCAATCTCGGAGTACAACCGTTCGCATACCTGGATACGAATCCAAAGAGTACTACATCAACATTGAGATCCCTCAAGGAAGCCCGTTGTCTCCCATCCTTTTCCTCCTCTTTGCTGCTCCTCTTCTCGAGGCATTCGACGGGAAGATCTTTGAAGGCGAATTTCAGATTGCCGCTTTTGTGGACGACATGTACATAATCTGCAGCTCGGCTACATACGAAAAGAACTGCAGAATCCTGAAGGCAATGTTCAGTTATTTACTTACGGCAGCCGGTCCTCTTGGAGTTCGGTTTGAAGGGTCAAAGAACCAAGTCATGCATATGAGAGACCCCAGACGTCCCAAACAGCCAATATGCGATTGCTTACCGGATATCGAAGGGATGACAAAGGATGCGTTAGTTACGTTGATGAGGATCCTCGGTGTGTTTGTGGATCCAGCCCTATGTTGGGGCGGCCACGTGGAAGCAGTAAGTGCTTCTCCCCTATTCTATTGCACTGACAAACCCCTGTGGCTAACACTGTCTTTTTCCTGTTTTAGATCTGTACGAAAGCCGAAAAGGCCATGTGGCGGATCCGGGTACTCTGCAGAGCTACGCACGGCCTAACTTTTGAACAAGCGCGGCGCTTGTATTTGACCACGGTCAGGACGACTATAACATACTGCGCAGCCGTCTTCTACATGAGACTCCAAGAGGACCAGGGGTGCAGACCAGTGTCAATCCAAGAAGCAAAATACAAGATGCCGAAGGGTTCGTTATTCGCCTCGAAGTTTCTGGCCTAACTCAGATCGTTACAATACCAGTGTCTTCGCACCGTTTCGTCGGCATTCACCGGGACCTCCGATATACTGCTCCTGAACGAGCTGAATGTTGAAGATATCGGCATATGTCTTCACAAACTGGCAGTCACGCACCGAGCTGCTTCGATAGACTCCCCGGAAGGGAAAGCCATCGAGGACCGGCGGCAGGGACTGGAATGGCGCGCCGATAAGGGGAAATACGACCTGGAGCGACATCCCTACGAAACTCTGTTCATCGAGGCTAAGGCCGTGCGGGATCTTGCCTACGCGAAATACACCCCGACTGGCCCTTATTCGGAAGATCATGAACTGTTCAACTGGAGCAGCAATCGTGTAGACCGGCTGCATGCAATCAAGAAGGAGATGAAAGAGTTGTCCAACCAACAAATGCGGGCGATGTGGGAGGACTACCGCATCAAAAGGAAGAACCGGGGGAAGAAAGACACCGCCGCGACCATTGCAGAATGGGGTCCTGGCCGTCTCGCTTTATACAGCGGTCTTTCACGCCCCGCTTCGGTCATGCTACTCTACTGCCGAACTGACAACGCGCCAGTGAGACAGCAGTTGTACAACATTCGCAAGAGCGAAACTGTGAGCGTCCTTGCCGCCACTTCCCCCCTTCTCTCACCCTCTTCCACCTTCTCTCAACCTCTACCACCCTCTCACATGTACCCGAAACACAGACTGGGCTGACACTCTAATGACCAACAACAGCCAATGTGCCAGTGCGGCAGGGCGCCCCAAACCATACCGCACCTGTTCCTCCACTGCACGCTTCTCAAAAAGCAAAGGGAGACGATACTGGGGCCGGCGGTTAACGGCAACAAGTTTACGATGGATGTTTTGCTCCAGAGGAGGCACGTCGACGCCGCGACGGCCTGGGCTATACTGTACTTTCCGTTGGAAATGTACGACAACGTCAGGCAACACTTCCGATTCGTGCCGTCGCCCCAGTGTCTCCCGAAGAAAACCCCTCCCCACCGCTTCACGCCTGCGCGTCTGCCGCGCCGGGGCGGCTTAGCTCGCGTCTTCCCTGCATCGGCTGTCTATCTATCTATCACTGCCGCCTCCCCGGCCACCTTCACCATCCACCTTGACCAGGCTTCACCAAGCTTCACCACCCATCGCCGCTCCACGGGGGAAAATCTCCTCTTTTCCCTGACGCAAGCGCGAGGCTCGTCCTGGGGATGACGTAAAACTGCCTATCTGTGTTATCGGGGTAACCCTTCATTTTTTTTTAATTCTGATGGACTATAGCAAGTTCATGATCGTAAGCGTCCGTTCCTTCCCATCCACCTCACCACCCCCTCTCGCCTCATTGAAGAGACTGGGGGCATGACAACTTCCTTCTCCTCCTCCTCCCCTTCTCTTCTGGGCCGCATCTTCCACTGACGCCAGACCTCTAGCAGCGTCGACTAACCCACAGCCTTCTGACGGCTGTCATGTCCACCAAAGGGGCCCTTCAACACCAGTTTGTACATCGCTTCCCCCATCTTGCCCGAGATCACATGCATTTGCTAACGAGCTTCCTATATATCCTCCAGCTCCTTCTGCCAACCACCGTCAACGTTTTGCAGACTTCGACGTCTTTCTTTTGGCCACGATACATCCGACGACCTTCTTTTCCGCGACGGCGTAGTTCGTCGGCAGACGGTACGTATCTAAAAATTAGCATTTGGCATATCCCACCGTCCTTCATACTTACTATAGACTAGTCCTAGGATGGATCTGGCCTCGTCTTCGACGTCTTTCCCCTTGGATACGGTTTTGCCGTTGACCAAGGCCGCGAAGATGCGCTCGGCCGTATGCAGCTCGTCCATAAACCGGGGCTTGTCGGCCTCCTCCAGTCTATTTTTCTTTCCGACGGTTCGGAGATAATAGATGTATCGAGCGATGGCTTCCTTCATCTCGGGGGGCGTGTCGCCCATAATCGCCTTAACGACCTCGCGATGCGAAGCTTCCACGCGCTCGTGGTTATCCTCGAAGTCCTTCTCATCGAGTGTAAGATATTGACCGAGAATCCTTCTATTTTAATAGTGGCTGACTTGATTATGGCGAGTGTAGCTGTACTTGTGGACGATCGAGTGTTCTAGGGCTGTCGAGCCGGCCTCGTCGGTGACGCGTGAGTACCCTCTCTGTGGTGGCATGCCATGCCTCGTGTGATTAACCAGATCTTCAGTTTCCGATGGCGTGGCCTCGGCCACATCGTCGTCAATGGGCATGTCTGCCATGTTGTCGATCGAGGGAGGGGGTTGATGGTACGTTATGCGCTGAACCATTCTGGTCCGAGTTCTTGCCAGCATTGCTTACGTTCAAAGTCAAGCAGTGGTATCGACGACAAGTTGACGGTAAGCTGCCTATCGCAATATTCTCATCCAAGAATCAGTTTCAGGTCTGCTTACACTCGAAGCCAAGTCAGAAATGGGAGTGCGCACGTGCGTATGTGTGCGTGACTGATGGGGAGATTCATGAGTCCAAAGAGTGCGTGAGTTATGCCATCTTGCGCGGTCCGTGACCCGTTGCTGACTTGCCTGCAGCTGTCCATCTCGAGAGATTTTATACCTGCCTTCGAGGGCTTTCTCCGAAAACCTGCGCAGCACCAGTATCTGCGTTCCCTTGGGTTAGTAGTTGCTCCCCGTGACCGTGACCGTGACCGTGACCAAGTGGGCCTAGCTAACTTCCGCGCCGCGCCGTGTAGTTTTGAGAACCTTGTTGCGCAAGTTCTGGTCAGTATGTTCCGTCCCTGGACCTCGAGACATTGGAAACGAACTAACGGTTGCGTGCGACCCAGCCATCTCCGATGACTCTTTGGCCGACGTGACTCAACCGGAGGTGCGTGTTAGTGGAACCCCCTGTTGGGCTTTTTCCTTCTTTCCCCCCCGAGACTGACAGATAAGGGTGAAGCAGTGGTTTTGAGCTTCCGATGCCTGGACATGATGCCGTCGCCAGGTGGGTTGCCATTCCGCAGTCGGTGTGACTACGTCTCGTACTGACTTGAACGTTGCAACAGACCCGGGTTCACCTCGAATCCTATGCTGTGGGGTTGGAAAGGTATGTACGTGATGATGGATCCATTAAACGAGGCCGCCTCGCTTGGTGACTTGGATACTGACTGCATACAGCGGCTGAGGTCTAGTTGTCGCCGCAGGAATCTTGACGCTTGCTGTCGCCTATCGGTGAGGTTCCATTCCCCTATCATGCCGTTGCACGTGCAAGCCCTTTGGTGTCTGAACTAATTAAGGATATGCAGGTAGAATTTTACTTGTGTTCTCTTTTACTTGGAATTATATTTTGGGTATCGGCACGGGGATATTGCCAATTGGGTATTAAAGCTTTTTGTGTTAAAATAGTCCTGTTCGGCTGCACCTAAGACGTGTATGTCATAAATTAACAAATATAAAAAGGGGACCCCGCCCCGACAAAAAAAACCAAAAAAAAACCAACTGGCCGCTCTGCAATGTGAGCAATATGTTGGAGATGTTGAGGGTTAATGTTGAAGTGAAAGTTTGTGGTGGGTTTGGGTCAATCAAGCAAGCGCTGCTGCACCAAGGGCTTGCTGTAGATGAGGTAGACTGGGGGGTACCTCGGTAGGCTGGAAGTCACCTAACCTTTAAGTAAGTGCCTATACTTGGGGCCACTGGGGAGCACTCACACTGGTGGCTTTCTCCGATTGAGTCATGCCGTGCTGGGTTTAGTGGGGAGCGCAGTACATAAATTGCGCCAGGGACCGACCATGTCAAGCTGCTTTCAATTCACCACATGCGCCATCCTTCGTTAGCACAATCCTTCTACCGCGCACCATGTCATCGGAACCTGCCTTCCTTCGTGTTCCTCGCGAAATCAGAGACATCATCTATAGAGAATACGTCACTCTCGAGCACGGCTATGTCTACAATCCAGCCACCAACAGGCTCAAGGCCGGAGGGCCAATCTGCAAGCCCAACCTGATGGCCCTCCAATCTTGCTGCCAACAGGTCGCCGCCGAGATGAAGGGCCTGGCCCTCAAACACAACATTGTCAGGTTTTACACCGTCTGCTCCGCCAGGACCAAATACAGGGCCAACGCTCTGTTCACCCTCATGAAAAACATGTACAGCACCGAAGCTGAGCTGCTCGCTCAAGCCCGTGGCCGCATCTCTCCCCAGGCCCTGGAACGCATGACCTCTGAGTTTCCCCAGCTGTCACACCTCATTGAAACGTTCAATGATATCCCCACAGACGAGCATCATGAGCTACGGTGGCACACGGTCGCCCTTCCGTGGGATATCGTACGATATAATGACGCCAATGAGTACGGCGAGGCGCACTCAGTCTACCGCCATTTCATCACTTCCGCACTGCAAAGCATTATCGACACGAGCTCTCCAGCCACCCTAGACCAAAAATGGCTATCTCGCGCCAATAAGGTCCTTGCCATGTGCCATGAACCATGGTTCATCCCAGGCGACGATGAGGACATTGCCTCTCGCTGGCAGCATCTGTACCGTGATTTCAAACCCCCGCGGGACACGGGCTACAACTACCGATTCTCCGCCGCGGCAGCCTGCATTCGTTTCCTTGGCTCAGTGCCCGGCGCTCGAACTTACATGCGCCAGGTGTTGCTGGAGGAGGACCGTCCTTCGGTACCCTTTGCCGAATGCCACGGGCTGGGCCTTCTACCATTTATGCGCGAGAACCCAGAACTGCACGTGACCAGGCGTGCCAATTTATGGAGAAACATATTCCAGGGTTACGGGAACCATGAGCCGGATGTAACCTGGGTTCACAATCTAGGCGAGGCGGTCGCTGGTCGCGCAAAATTGAGCGAACATGATGTTACTCCGCCGATTGCGCGTTGGGTAGTGGAACATTTGGACCTCCCCAAGGATTCCTTTACGCTAATCTTGGACGGCGACCCTGTTCCTCAATTATCTGCTCAAGTATTCGATGGGGCAGTGAGCAGAGGCCTCCAATGGTCCAGGGCCAGGTCTGAGGCGATTCGCCGAGGACTGGTGCCTGACGATGAGTACAAGGACAATGACTATAGGTTCGAGATGCGAAGAGAATACCGTCGCTTCCCCCAGGCTATTGCGGATGTCATAACTGGAAAAACCTCGTCCATTCGTTGCAATTTTCACCCCGGCTATTTGCGTGATCCAGAAGAGATCATTGAGAAAATGCGCGGGCTCCTACCCACAGACCCTTTCCTCGAGGTCGAAGATTATGACGATACATGGCAGAGTACGTGGAATCTTGCTCGGCTAGGTGAATTCGACTGTGATGAAGATGGATTTCCTACATGGGAACGATACAGTACTGTTGCGCCACTGCCGACACTCTCGGAGCTTATTCTGGAGAATGGAAATAAACCAGATACATTGTTTGACCAACAGAATCGCTGGCGTAATGGTTGGGATGACCAGGACTGGACAATTCCGTTCTATCATGGCGAGATAGAGCCCTTTGATGACTTTTCGTAGGGAAGAGAGAGATAGAGAGATAGAGAGGGGACGGAGACACTTACGAACACATACTCACACATGAAGAGAGAGAAAAAGAGAGACTAAACGCAATGTTTCGTTGGTCCCTCTTGTCCTCTCCCCCTTTGATTATTTGATTATACCCTCCCCTTCCCCCTTGCTGGCTTCGGACGACTGGCGTGGCTGTACCTCCATCACCATCGTCATCGCCGCCCGGGTAGCTGCCTTGCGACACACCCACGCGGCGTTGGCCTGGCCAGCCACCACCATCTTTGATGCAGGGCCTGGGCAAGGACTTCGTTGCTAGCGGGTCTAAGAAAAGGAGGAGAAGGTAGTTTTCGGACAGGCTCGTGGAGGGGATAGACTACCTGGCAATGAAGTTGCGTTCCCAATGGACGCAGCCGGTTCGGGGGCAGGCAGTTCAGGGATGTAGTCATTCGGATCAATTTAAATAGCCGTGTTACTCCTTTTCTCTCGAACCACTTCCTTGAACTCTTTTGTTTTTTCTTTCTTTCCCCCAGTGTACGTCCTGTGTCTAACCAGCCCCGAACGATGAGGGCGCGAGCCGAACGATCGGCAAATGCAACCCCGTGTCCCGTTTCGCAGAGGTGCATTGCCACACGAGTTCTGCGGACACGTGTCTTTCTGTCGCCTCAATAATCATGAAGTCCAGATCCGACCCAGCCGCCGACGAGGGATTTCCAATCCCAGACCCATACGAACCCGTATCTCACCCCCGCCCTCTCGGGCTTGGTCACCATCCTTCCCATGGTCACTTGTGCCCGTGGCACCCCGCCATGTCCGTCTACCGTGGGGCGATGAGCCAGTCACTGCTTGTGCCTGCCTCTTGCGCCTCAGGCAGACGGGCAGACAGACGCAGAGAAATCCCCCAGACGATGACTATTCTCTGGCATATTCGCCCCGAGGAAACCACGCCGCCACATACACGAGGGTTTCGACCTGCCGGACGGCCTCCACGGGGAGGGGGGGCGGCACCTTGACCCATTGCGCGAGGACCATGCACAGCACCTGCAAAGCAGGGGGCATTGTAGTTGCCGTGGGCTCGGTCTCTTTTTTGTGACGTTTGGTCGCGCAGACAGAGTCAGAGAAACGCGCGCGCGCTTTTCATCTGGGAAAGCGCAGTGGACAACCCATCCCTCCCCCCCTCCCCCGGACGGCCTAGTGGAGCGCGGCACGATGTGCTGGGCTGGGCTGGGCGGTGTTGCATGCCGCACCGAGCCCGCTGGTTCTGGACACGGCGTTCCGGCAGGTGTCTTCATCGGAGAGAGCTGGCGGGCGGCTGACGACAGTTGTGTATAGGGGGGCGGGGGTAGTTCAATTCAACAGCACCTAACTAACTAACCTTGGCTCTACTTCTTCTTTACCTAGGTATGTAGCTGCATATCCTTTACCGTCCGGCTAATAGACTTCCAAAAGGCTGAGGGAAGGAAGTGGGAAGTGTGCATTTAATTTTTGGGGGATTTTGGGGGTTTTCGGACTTGCGAATGAGATGGTTTTGATACAGGGACGTGAAGTCAACGCACACATTGACGTGTGATGTTGGTTTTAAGGGGGGTAGCCAGGCCTTGGCGTCTGAGGTCGCATGCTGTCAGGCTGTTTGTTGGATCCATCCCGCAGACGCGCCCACCTGACTGACCTAGCGGCCTGCTGTCGGCTGAACCTACCAGAATCCTGGGCCGGGCTTCTGGAACAACAACCAACACCAACTGTCCAAGCCTGAACGTTCTTGGAAACATGCACGAGAGTAAAGACAAGACTGTAGTGGTATGTTTTTAAGTTTGAAATGTTTTTTTTTATTTGCTACATTTCGCATGAAGTAATTGCTGCAGGCCATCATCCATCAATCAATCCAACCACCCGACCACATGAGTGTCCGGAATGGTGTGTTGAGGCAAGGCCGCTTCGTTCTCCATAATAAATCAATTGCAGGTGGTTTTTCTCATTAACCATCCATCCGTCGCTCATGCTGTTTGGGGGGTATATCCGTCGCGCCGCCGCCGCCGCATCAAACCAAAGTTCACCAGAAACAAAACGCCCTTTTCATTTCAATCGCTGAAAATGCCTTGGAATTCCCGATTCGTCCCATTTCGATATATTCTCCGGAATCATGCCAGCCGGAGACGAACAGCGCCGCGCGTTTCGCTGTTGCGTGCGTGCGTGTCGTGGGGGTATCTTTCGCTTTCTCCAAAAAAATCATTTTGAGCTTGTTTGGGCTTATGCTCTGAGGCCCCAAAAACCCCGTATTTTTCCTTTTCCGCCGTGGTTTAGTCGTTCGTCAATTGAATTGAATCGAATCGACGATAATAATAGATAACAAGATCCCGTGTGCGCCGTGCTTTGTAATGCAAGTCATAATTGTTGAAAAAGAAGAAGTGTGTGGTTGAAAGAGAGAAGTTAAGGCGAAAAGATGATGGAAGCTCTCCTCCTAGCTTCCGAATCAAGCAGAAGTGTCGTCAAAAATAGAAAATGTGTTGCGAGCGACAACCAGCTCAGCTGTTGCGGCGCAGGCTGCTGCTGATGCGCTCCAAGAGGTTGTTGGAGCGGACGCTGCCCGACGAGCGCGAGCTGGCGACGCTGCTGGCGTCGGACCCCTTGCGCTGGCTGGCGCTGGCGGGCACGCCCTTGACAAAGGCGTTGCCGGCGCCGCCGCGGCCGACGTAGCCGACGGCCTTCGCCTCGATGTGGCTCTGCAGCCGGTACGACTCCTCGATGGACATGACGGGCCGCTGGGCCGAGGCGTGCGCGTTGCCGGCGCCGCCGCGGCCCGAGTAGAAGCGGCCCGGGCTGGGGCGCGGCGCCGTCGTGACGGGCGCCGTCGAGATGCCGGTCGAGGGCGTCGTCTCGGGGGCGCGGAAGAAGTTGCCAGCGCCGCCGCGGCCCGAGTGGGTGAAGGAGTCCTTCGCGACGGTGGGGTGGGGCTCGTTGACGGTGAAGCGAGGCATCTTGGATATTTGTTGTGGTTTGGCGATGTACTTTCGTAGTGTGTGTGAGTGCGTTGCAGTGGGGGCCCTTGCTACGGAATCTGGGGTAGATCGTGGGTATCGACTGCGAGTGGTTATGGTTGTGGTAAGGTTGGCTTCAAAGGATTCAAAGAGGGATTGCGAACAATGGGCAGAGGGTGCGGTGGGAGGAGGGGGATATTATATTCATCGTGGGTCGTAAGGTCAGGCCGTGGGAAGGGGGAGGGGGGCGTTGTTGTCTCAGGCGCTTGTTAGTCACATTTACATATTTTACTCGAAAGTTCCAATACCAAGCTAATAAGCGAAGGACACACAGGACATCACGGTACCTAAAACAATACCCGTGAGAAATTTGCTACCTGGGACCATGCACGCCAGAGGGAAGAAAAAAGGGTACCACCTGACGGGTTTCTGCTTGGTATGCACTAATTACCCAGAGTACTGGCCAGAGTGCTACTGCCCAGAGCCGGTTACAGTAATGTAATGCTTCTGTGTGGAAACAACATGGAAAGGGAGGAGCCCACGTACTGCCCACGGGTTCTGGTTTCGAGGGTGGAGAGCCAATGGACCGGCTTGGGATTGCCCGAAAGAGTAACCAGCAGCTTTTTGCCCAGCAATACAAAAATTCTCTGCTGGGTCCGGTAGTAGGGCGCTTAGCAGTTAACGGCAAGAAAGTGGAATCCGGGGTAGCTAGCCCTGTTGTTTTAGTGGCCCGCGTGATGCCACAGCGAGGAAGCCATTAGCTACCTATTAGCTAACAGCAATTCCCCCCCCTGCTGCAAGTGGTGCCTGCCTGCGTTGCCTGCCAGCCTGGCTTTTCGGCTGGCTCCCTTTTCTGCCCATCACAAGACCTTGGCCCGGGTTTTGCTCAGCAAACCATTACCCCATAGTTTGCTCAATTCCGACAGGGGTTTGGTTGTTGTTGGCTGCCCAGAACTGCGCATATCCATTGCCCATTGCCCATTGCACAATGTCTGGTCTCGCTGTCGTCAGTGTCGGAATGTGTCAGTCGGCTCAGCCCATTCATCATGGATGAATGCCAATCTCACACTGCTGACGCTGCAGGTACGCATTTCTCCCTCACTCACTTACTCCATCATGTTATTTCCAGCTAGTTCCCCTTGCGAACGACAGACTCGACCGACTAGGGAACAAGCCGGTGCGAACCAGCTCCCCTCCAATGACACAAATGCCCTGGCCTGGCTGACCGCAACCATGCGCTACCATTGGCTCCTGAGATCTCATCTCCCATCCGTCCCCGATGCACCACAGCCAGTAGTCCACCTCACGATGCCGTGATTCTCCCCGGTGATGGTGTAGAGCCCAGACTGGCGGTGTCATTCCCACAAGCGAGACACGGAGTCTTGTAACCGTCAATATCATTTCCCTTGCACATAACTCCCTACATGCCAGGTGACACAGCATGCATTGCGCAAACAAACAAGCCTTGCACTTCCGCGGAGACTGGAAGGTCTGGGCCATGCGGCCACTGCGGCCAACAGCGCCTACCTACCTCTGGAATGTACATTTTCGCCAATTTGTTTGCCATATTGCGTGCGTTACCTGCGTGCACTGCACATAGATTAATTCCACCCGACGTGTCACTGCGCTAATTGACCAGATTGTGTCTTGATGGTTCCGAGAAGTTTTTTTTCTCCCTTCTGCCCTTTCTCGCAAAGGGCCGATGAGACTGGTTTCCGTGGTGCCTAGTAGCGTACGGGATCAGCCCGCCCCAGTTTGAGGAGAATTTTTACCAGCACTTTTTCACGCCCTAGCAACGCTATTCCTACCAAACTGGCAAATCATGCACTAACAACCTTTTTTTTAACCCTCTTCCATACTAAAAGAAAAAGAAGAGGGGGATGGAATGAGATGAGGGGCAGCTTGGAAGTGTTCCAGGGCCTTACTCCATTTGCACCCAGCAAGCGATCTTGAAAATGCCAGATGTCGATCTGCCGCCTGACCAGAACTAGCGAAAAGCGAAAGACTTCGTTCGGTGTGTCGCGAATGCCCTCTGTGCCTTGATTGGAAGCGACATTTCTAAAATACTGGCCCGGTTGACGTGTAAGAGTCATCACAGGTGAATTGATGCCCAGTTGGATATACCTACCTAATGTGAGCCTCTCGGTTCTGTAGCCTGGAAAAGGCGGCTTACTGGGCGACCCGTGGCAACACCGATTGAATGACATCACAACATACGCAAGCCCGCCTCGGGTTAGGCGCTCTCCGTCCCGCTGGAAGCCGCCATGGAACGAACCTTTTCGGAGATTCTGGACTCTCTGTCTGCCCTGGGCAAAATACCTACAGCAAGAAAATGCGCCGCGACAAAAATTCTCACTCGAATGTTTTCAGCTGGCTCTGGCCGCGATCCATTTCTGATGTCAGCCGATGCACACAACCTTTTTATCACCCTTGGTTGCCTTTCAGCCTACAGCTAGCTGTCCATCTCAGGGTCACGCACGCACGTTCCGTATTGTGTCGTTAGCTCGATGCCCAAAAATCGCTTGCTGAGGTCACATTTGGCTGGAGAGATGAGTGAGCGGGCGAGCATCGTCTTTTGCTGGTCTCCTGATGTGGACTCAATCAACCGGTGGCCACCGGTACCATTAGCTGCACCCTTTAATTGCAACCTCATTTACGGTGAGAAACATTGTCGCCAACCCTTAAATTGCATCCATATATCGAAACGATTCCACCACGTCAAGCATGCATCAATCATACTAAAAGACTCCCATTTGAGACGTGCAATCCAGTGCATCTGCCTCCCTCAAGCAATCGGAGCTGGGTTTGTTTTTACTCGATGATGCGGATGCCTTTTTAGAGTTACTCGGACACAGCCTGATTGCAGGCACGATGCCATTTGCCTTTGCGTAGTAAAGGGGCAAGGGGCTAGGGTGGCAAGTGCGCAGCCATTTCAGTCTCGCGCATCATTGGAATCCATTGACGTCCGCCTGCCAATTGACCATGCAAAACTACAGCATCCAGAGCTTCGAGGGCTATACTCTACGCTCACTGGATACATGAACTGTGATAATTGAAAAGACCAAATCAATGGCAACTCGTATGATATGGTAGAGACCAATTTTGCAGTAATTAGGCGCAATTTCATCCATCTGCCAGTTTGAGGGAGGTTTGGTATTTCCCAGCACTAATGATCCAACAAATCCACCACCGCCCACCCACTCTCTAATAAACCAATATACGTACAACTCATCTCGTTTCATTACTCCGTAAAGAGTATCGGCTCATTAACTCATTACATATCATCCACGTATATTTTTTTTATCGACTCGGCGTCGTTGCCCGGGTAGATTCGCGCCAACCTCAGAATCTCCTCGACCTGGGTGTACTTGGTCTCCCGCTTCACCGAGCCCGCGACCAGCGCCGAGGGGAGGAACTGCACGAGCCAGCCCAGCAGGGCGCTCTTCCCACGCCAGATGCGCGCCGGCGCTTTTCCTTTTCCGCCGCCGCCCGAGAGGTCCTGCACCACCTGCCGGGCCCACTCGGCCGGCGGCATCCACGCGCCGTCGTACCCGCGGCGCATGATGCCCTCGACCACCTCGCGCGCGGGGGCGTAGATGGACTTCTCGGGCAGGATCGGGGCGGCGGTGGTGGTATTAGGGCTAGCCAGTGACTGGGGCTGGGACTGGGACTGGAGGAGGCTGGTGTTGTTGGCGATGAGCCGGGTGGGCCCCACGGCCCCGGTCTTGAGCTCGACGACGTGGACCCCGAACGCCTCGAGCTCGAGGCGCATCGTGTCGCAGAGCATGGCCATGGCGGCCTTGGACGCGCCGTAGACGCCGTAGAAGGGGACGGGGACCGTCGACGCGACCGACGTGTTGACCGCGACGATGCCCCCAACCCCTGCCCCCCTTTCACCACGACGACGACGACGCGCGGACTCGAGCAGCAGCGGCAGGAACGCCTGCGTCACCGCCAGCACGCCCCACACGTTGACGTCGAAGATGGCCTTGGCCTGCGCGATGGCCACGTCGGCGACGGGCATGGTCATCATGGCGCCCGCGTTGTTGACGAGGACGTCGAGGCGGGGGACGCGGGCGACGCAGGCCGCGATCGAGGCCGCGGACTGCACGTCGAGGGGCAGGGTCTCGAGAGCCCCCGAGCGGTGCGCGGCGGCGGCGTAGGCGTAGAGGTCGCTCATCTTGGCGCCGTCGCGCGCCGTCGCGTAGACGTGGAAGCCGGCGTCGTGGAAGGCGAGGGCGAGGGCGGAGCCCAGGCCGCCGTCGGAGCAGCCCGTGATGAGGACGGTGGGTTTGGTAGTGGTGGGGGTCGGGGTGGGGTTTTGGTTCTCGGTGGACATGATGGGACGTGATAATGCTGTGTGTCTATATTATCCCTCAAGAGGTATGATGGGGAATCCTGACGTTGACCCTATTGCTTGCTCTAACAAGACGAATGAATAAGAAAGACTTGGCCGCGAGGGATGTCACCCATCGGCGGCGGGAGGGGAGGTTGACACGATATAGAAAAGTCCATGACGCAAAGACCAAGATGAAGTTTCAAGGGGCGCGCAGGTGGCATGGCACTGACGCGAGGTGAAGCGTAAAAGCAGAAAAGATTTATGTGCGTTTGGCTAGAATGTCTCGATGGTAGACATGGTTGGTTCGTCTAATGTTTTTGGGTTGCTGTTATGCATCCGTAGCTGGGAAGTCGAACGGAGACCACTAGCGCTGCCAGGAATCGGACCTAGCTCCTTAATAATAAGTCCAGGCCACCCCAAAGACCAACCCACACGCTCGAATACTGTTTTCTCCTGGAATAAGCACCTGGACTGCTTATTTAACTCTTTACCCGTGTTTATTTGATTGACCGCGCCCTCGGTGTTCGAGTAGTATCATAAGTGCTTTTTCGAGTGTTGGTCCGTCCATCTGAGAGCTACCACTGTGGATCTAGCGCTCCGGCGGCAATAAGCGGCCCGGCCCGGCGCCCGGTCCGTCTTGTCTTTGTCGAATCCTCCTGTGACCTCCATTCTAGGCATCTGATTGGGTCGATAGCGTTCATCAATGGCGATAGATACCAATAAAAGATTAGGTGAGGATATCGACTTGGTAACGACTGCCGCCGCTCTCCTCTTCAGTTGTGCCAGACTATCCGGTCCCTCCTCCGCGCTTAATGCTATCATGGTCGGTTAAAGAAACCACTTTGGTGTACTTCCCGGTATCATGTAGACTTCAGCAAATGATTAAAGAACTAGCACTGAATTGGCGACCAGGACGCCCAGACGGTTGTGCTCGGTTGCCCCGAAAACTGACTTTTACCCAATACTGTAGGTTTCGCAGTTCTATGGTTCACGTTAACTGTGTAAAGGGGGATAAGCTGTTCGACACCGAGGAAGCCTACTCGATCCAGCCTGCTAAACTTTCTCAAACTACTTTAGGTAATGGAGAACGTCTGGGCAGAACGGATTTCGCTATAAAGCTCCACATCACCCCTTATTAGGTTTCTGAGACCAAAAAGCCCAATTTCACCCTAGTTTGTTCTGCCATTCGTCCGTCTTCCGCTTATTCAAACCATCAATACACAATCAACCCTATCTAACGAGAAGTACCCGCATAATGGCATGCAATCCTAGAGACATTGAGCCTTCCAAGGCGCCAGAGGAACGTATGCCGCCTCTTGGCGAAGACCCCCAGTTACCACCGTGGCATTCGATGCGGCTCCCGGACGCCTACAAGGGGCTCGGCGCCGTTACGGCCAGCAGCGACGATCATGCACACGCATTAAGTGTCGACCACATCCTTGCCACTCCCACAGTCCAGTGGGGCAAAACACATTGCATTTACACACAATGACGCCATCCTATATGTTGTTTAACCACTCATCCCACTCCACATCCTGAACATGTCCTGTGCCATCCAGCGTCACGTTCTCGTCCAACGCTGCAGTCTCGTCGCCTTGGCCTACATTTCCAACTAATTCTATGCTGTAAGGGAGTTTTACAATCTCACATATCTCGTAACTCTCGCTACCCGTGAGCGAGAGTGAAAATGGCTCGTCTCCCAGACTCTTATCATCTTCACCTTTTCCAGCCCGCGCCACCTGCTCGTTGCTAACCAGCGCGTGTGCAGAGACTGAAACAGAAACTTCCCTTTCGTCATTGAATTTGGGCGATCCAGGAAATTCGGGACTCCCAAGTCCTTCTGATCGTTGGCCGGTCTTCAGGTTGCTTGGTAGGCCCGCTCTCTCAGCTTCTTGTTGGTCGGTCTTCAGGTTGCTTGGTAGGCCCGCTCTCTCAGCTTCTTGTTGGAATAGGGCCACAATCTTCGGGCTTTTGGCTGTTTCGAGAGCTGTTCTCCCATTGCCGTCTCTCTTTGAGATATCAATAACCCCTGTTTTCAAAAGAGCATCTACCCGAGGGGCGATACCACGTGAAACTGCTATATGCAACGGAGTTTGGCCTTTTGCATTCACATCATTCAAATGGTTTATACAGTAAGGCAACAGTGAGGGGAAAAACTCAGTCGACTGGGACCTGCAAGCTGCATGAATAGGTCGCTCTCCCCTCTTGCGGTCGAATATGGCCATATTGTTAACAAGGTTATTTGCTAAAAGCGCTTGAAAACAAACCATATACCGGGGTCCCTTTTCCATAGATCTGTAAAGCGGGCTACTGCAGTTGTCGTCCTTCATGCGACTGATATGATCATCCATCCGTTGCAACAAAAATATTAGAGCAACCGCGTTGTTGTTAGTGAGCGCTGCATCTAATGTTTTTTGATACATGATAGGAGATACCTCTTCTGGTGACAAGAGACTGAAAATGTATCCGAAGAGATTTGGCACTTTTTTTGATCGCACGTTGCTGGTGGATGCTGCCTCCAAGAAAATGTCTGCGTGACTAAGTGGTTGCTCTCTAGTTGAGTTCATGGATAATAGCATATCGACAAACTCTCGCGTAGCGTAACAGACGGCGATACCTAGGTGGTAACCAAAGATGGTGCTATTGACATAATTGGACTTCTGTTCTGTTGTTGCTGCGTTGTGTAACAGCCGAAACATGTTGATGCTGTCCTTCATGATGGCCATCCTTAGCGCGAGGGCTGTAGGTCCTAGGTTTCTGTATCTGTAATCCACATCACAGATATTAACGTTGTGAGCGAAGTATTGGCATAGTTCGGCCTGGCCATTCTCCGCAGCCAGAACGATGTGTGACTCCTCTATTAGGAGCTCGCGTTTCCTCTGGGCTCTTAGACATATGATTGCTTGAATATCGCCCCGTGCGCAGGCGTCAGTCAGGGAGTCCTTTGACCCACTGAAAGCAGGGAACAAGTCGGCAGGCCGTTCTGTGATATGTGTTTCCTTGATGTGTTGGTCCAAGTCTGAACGAGTAAAGAATCCCACTATCCCCCGCGGGCACCCTTCAGCAGAGCAAGCGAATTGGGCATAGTGTTGGGAAGCGTGCTGGTCTCGCGACTCTCTACTCTCGAAGCCGTGGGAAAATCTGAGACAGCGGGGCTTGGGGCATTTATACCGTTGCTCTCCATTAAAGAATAGGAAGGTGTTCCTAGCTCGGTCGTTTAAAACCGTCAGGTCAATGCCTTCCACAACCCTTCTAATCGCAGTCGAGAGGAACTCCAGGCGATGCATGCCATGCTTGAGGCTGCTAGCGTTAATGAAGGGTTTCAGACTTCCCAGATCATCTCCAACGTCTTCGGGTATATCGTAGAAGTCGAGGTGCTTCAGGATCGTGACAAATGCTTTTTGGAGGCTTTGCAAAGATGACATGGATATATTTTGTTCGTGCTCAATGCTGAACTCCAAGTGCTCCTGCCAGGAAGACACCGAATAATCGAGGAGTCCATAGTAGCCACTCAAAGCATGTTCTTCGATTTTCGTAGTAGATTCAGTCTTGAATGGCAGTGAAGCCAGGTATACTGACGAGAAAATGGCCATGCTGGCATTGGCCTCTGGTAGAATGACGTGCCCGCTTTGAATAAGGTAACTGGCTGCAGAGTTAGTATTGGGCAGGTATCCTATTGTAATGAATCTTAATAGTACCTTCGGGCTGTATCATGCACAAGGCTCACCACCGGGTCAACACCATCCAAATAATTCATGTTGGATTCGAGTTGATTGATTTCGACAAAAGATCCGCAGATACATTTACAATCGTCAACACGACGATTCCTTGGATTGCAGGTTCCCTGGTGCGGGTAGATGCAGAAGAAAGACTGTATCTCCCTCCAGCTGAGTGGCCGTACCGCACAAACCAGCCATTTTACTATTTGAGTCGCCGCCTCCCGTTGAGATTTTGAGCGTCTCGGGTTATCGAATAGGCGGAAGGCGATTCGTTCGTATCTAGTACAAGTTAGTATCGCATCGCTCAGCTGGATCGCCACGAGAGGAACCCACGCCTCGTTTAACCCCTCGGGGAACTTAACGTTCAATTCTTCGTCAAGTTCTGCTGCTGATCCTTGGGAAATAAGGTTGTCCATGACAAGTTTTGCGTAAAGAAACATTGCTGGAGATTTGGTCAATAGGGGTGAAATTCAGCGACATCAGGCACAGGAAACAAATGATAATGCACTCACATTTTGATGATGACGCGACCATTTGAACGATTTCATTCTCATCACCTGGTTCGAGCTGAAACTTTTGTGCGATCTTAGATGCACGAGCCGCCGTAAAGGATCGTATGTCATCGAGGTGGAGCGGGGAGGAGTCAAGGCAGATAGATGGGAAATGAGAAAGTACAGCGTCAACCACGCCATCTCTTTGACCCAAACACAGTAGACGAATATCCGCACCGTCCTTAGAGCAATCTGGGATAATATCTGTTGTAAACCAATCCAAAAGTCGTCTGGCTTCTTGTCCATCGTTGTGGTGGTTGCATTCGTCAAGGCCATCGAGGATAATGGTGCACTTGGTCTGAAGCTTGAAGAGCTCAGCCGCCCAGCTTTTCAGGGTATCCAGTGACTGAGCCTCTGCAGTAGTGACTAAACAGCATTTCTCGTATAGCACATGGACAAGAGCTGCGTCTTGGCGTACCAGTTGAGCCAGCAAAGCTCGTAGCATATGTCCTATCGATCTCTTGGCATTACCGATATGTTTGAAAAGGAAATACAGGACAGGAGTGTTTTTGAGAACCGTATGAGTCGAGAGGTGATCGATTATTCGTGAAGCTAAGGACGTCTTGCCTTTTTCGAGTCATCAGTCGAAGAGTAAATGTATTTGGTTCGTAGGCTCACATACCTGCACCTGGCATACCGTGTATGAACAACACGCAGTCTGGGAGAGCCCTCGACCGCAGCCACTCCAAGAATGAGGGATCTTGGAAGACCCAATTACCGGATCTCTCATGACATGATCGCAAAGCTGCTTGCTGGTCGACCATATAGTCGGATGGGTTCAATTTGGTAAGTATAGTGTTCATCTCTTGAAGAGGAAGATCTCGGCGCAATTCCTTGTCAATCTTCTCGGACGATTGCACCAGTCCGTATATCTGACTTGAGATCTTGGTGTATAAGTCCGCGACTCTGGCTCCGAACTTATCGAAGTTGATCGATGACTGATTTGCTGACTTTGTGATATGGTCTCTGCCATCTTGAACTCCTAGCATGATTGCATTGAGTCGTTCGTCCATAAGAAGTGCCCTATGCCGTTTCAGGCTCTCGAGTATAGGACTGAACCTTGATCGGAATGTTTTCCAAATTGAATCAAAACACGTTTTCCAACCTTCAGGATTGTTGCATTAGAGAATGTCTCATAGCAGAGATCAGAACAAACGCTCACCTGGTCTGCCGAAAACATCCATCGCGTTGCGATGAAACTCAAGAATGTCGCAAAAATACTTCTCGAGGACTTCAAGTACTGTAGGAGCTTCTTTGAAAAGGGCTTCGTATTGCCACAAGCTAGGAATCACCTCTCCAATCTCCACGTAGGTATCCAGCAGTAGTTCCAGTGTTTGAATCCGCGTGCTTGCCATCTGTGGTAGTTATGATTAGTCAAAGGAGCTCACAGCAGGACGAAATGGGTGTTCATACCATGAGTGCCAGTTTGATCGGTCCCTATCGAGTAGCGTCAGCATCCAAGTGTGAGGGCCATTGGCTTAGGGGATGACAGTCATTACCCAGACAAAGGCCACAACCTCCGATACATTAAGGAAGATTTGAGCCAGCTGCTCGATCTGGTTCATAGCTTCCAGAAACTTCGAGATCCTGCTCAAACTACGCAGTTGCTTTCTAGAACCATGTCGAACCTGAATAGACTGGATTTCGGCATTGACTTTCTCCAGGGATGATGCAGTGAATAGTTGGCGTTGTTCATCGGTCAGGCCCTGCCGGAACTTCTCGACAGCTCGGTTTAAAACTATGTTGGACATGTTTGTTGCGAGTGTTTAGCTTATTTCATGTTGTAGATTTCGGAACCTAGATAATCATGAGATTATCGTAAAAAATGAGAATGTGGAAGCCTTGGGGAAATTAAGTGAGATTTAGACCCTAGGCAGATTGACTGTGCATTTGCCGTACTCCGACAAGCAGGCTGTGTCGGCGTCCTGACCCCTCATGCATGCAGCCATGAGCTGTCTTGCTTAATTACATCTCCTTCCATCCAATAGGACGTGGTTTCTGCCCTCCAGTGGCTTTCAGTGCGCCAAGGCAGAAACCAGAGCTGCTGCAGCTACGTAAACCTGCATGTTGTCTCCACCCATCTGGCATATTGCCTTATGTTCTCCAAAGTATTGGTGTTTTAATTTGTTAAATGAAGTTGGAATGTCTCGTAAAACTTGGTAGCTGGATCATCGGAACACTCTTATTGTATGTGCACACTTATGTTACTACCCCTTCCCGATGATCACCGCAGCAAGTCTAAAAAGGGATTACTCGTATTCTCACGCTAGTGAAGAAAAATCAGGCGCAAAACGTCGTCATGTCGAGTCGAATGCGCCGAGTGTTGAAACTGACTACTCCCGTCACAACTCGTGAGTTAATATACCACTCAAGTGATTATTCCTGGGATAAACATTAATTACAAAATGGGAATAGTGATAGAAATGGAAACGAGCTCAGGACCCAGGACACCCATAATGTTGACTATGAGTGTTTTGAAGAGATGAGTGTCGACTCGCCATCGCCCCCTGGAATTACCGACACTATATGCTATGGGGCAGTATGTAAATCAGTGTTCAATCTATATATCGGCCATACCAGACTAACGGGTGGTGCAGCTATGCGATGCGAAATTGAGAATCGAGCCTCCAACGCTTCGATATTTCCCAGCCACAGCTTGGGGCCGATTCTACGAGCTAGCGATGGTCCAACAAGGAAAATACTATTACTTGAGACGGTACGAGATTGAACAAGACATAGGCATCTTGGACCTTGTCACCACCGAGATCCTAATTACACTTCGCGAACTGCCACAGATAACGTACGCAGCTGTGCTGGATGCCTCAGCCCTTCCGAAGCCGCCCAAGAAGAAAACCCAGCACCTCGTCGTCGATGTATCTGTCAATATCTCAGGACCCCATGAAATAATCGATGATGTCGGGACCTTGCTAACAAAGTCCAAGGGGTTCCTGCAACACCCGTGTTTCTTAAAAGCGGAAACGCCATACATTAATCCGCATTACTACTATCCGGGTGGTGTTAGGACTGATCTTACTCATCTTATTGGACCCGCCGCGGAAGAATCAGAAACTTCAGAGCTTGCCCAGGGATTGGGAGATGTACTGGACAGTCTGGCCGAGTCGGACTGGTCGTCTTCCATGGATTCCATATTTTCAGGGACAGAAGAGAAGATTACAACCCCGTTGAAAAGGTTAGGTTTACATTCTACATCATCTGTCATTCATCCTATTGCAAGATCTAACGTACAAATAGTCACCAAAAAGAAGGTGTCGTCTCGATTTTGAAAAGAGAAGAAGGGCAATATACCACGTCAGCTACCAACATTCTCAAGAGTGTCATTGGAAACAAGTGAGTGCAGTTCCATTCTTCACATCTTTGTGCATTATACGGCTAACAAAATTTCGAAAGAGAGTTTGGTTGTCACGCAAGCCCACTGGTGGGCGGTATTGTTGGCGATGTCATGGGCCTCGGAAAGACCTTGATGATGCTGAGTGCCGTGGTATGTTCAATGCCAAGCGCAGCAGAGTTCTCCCATGTAAAGATGGAAATCCCAACAACAAGGGCAACACTCATTGTCGCTACTTCTCCACGTATGTATGACGCAAGCACGCGCCGTAAACCTCTACTGACATGCTGCAAGAGGTCATGGGGGTCTGGAAACTGGAGATTGAGAAGTATGACTTATGAAACCCAGGATGTGGCTCAGTTTGGCTAACATTGAAAACCGCAAGACATCTCAAACCCGATACAGTACGGCTATGTATCTTTCATGGCAACAACCGGGCAAATGCCGTGGAAGATATAATCGATAACGACATGGTCCTGACTACATATCATACATTGGTATCAGACCGGAAGACCCGTAGGCTACTCCAAGACATTATGTGGTTTCGCGTGGTCTTAGATGAAGGTACGGACAGTATCCAAACCATGTTTGCGTATCGTGTTCACCAAGACTGACATGTACAGCTCACTGGATCCGAAATTCCGCGTCTCAACAGTTCAAGGCTGCCAAAGAGCTCAAGGCTCAAAGGAGGTGGTGTCTCAGCGGAACTCCTATTCAGAATGCCTTGGATGATTTGAGGTCGCTGCTAGATTTCCTCCACTTCACCCCTTTCTCTGAACCAGGCTTTTTTCGAAAGCATATTGTTGAGCCACTGCATGCCAACTCACTTGATCCATTCCGGAATTTGCGACTGTTGCTACGCATCACCTGCTTCCGCCGCACAGCAGAGCTGTTGTCTCTTCCGGATCATGAGACTAAGGAGGTTCCCGTCTCATTGACAGAGACGGAGGTGAAGCTTTACGATGAGATTCTAAATCGCTGCAAGGACGAGTTTGAAGAGATTTCGTACGGAAAGTCGTCTAAGAAACGATATACTGTGCTATTCGCTGCCACCATGAGTCTACGCCGACTTTGCAACCACGGCACCTTCACAGCACTTCAAGATGCGTCGTTGTTGCAGATAACCAAGACTCAAGGAAAGGCCGCAGCGAGGCGAAACAAGAAGAGCACAGCCACTGATGAGAAGATGTGCGCATACTGCTGTGGAGACAACGCAGACACCAGTGCCGGAGTGGACGCCCTCGAGGTCTGTCCTGAATGCTCAAGGGTCCTGGACCAACCTACAGCCGCTCCGTCGCCATTCAACAAGGGAAATGGTATCTTACAAATGGGGTTCTCATCGAAACTCAATGCCGTCATCAACAACATCCGGAGCTTCGCATTCTCAAAACAGTCAGTCTCTCCCCTATCACGGCATTAAACCCCCATGTACTAATTACAGAATAGCCTTGTATTCACTTCGTGGCGTTTGACCCTCGACATTCTTCAGCATCTGCTGGATCAACAAGGAATCCCAATCTGCCGAATCGATGGACAGACGTCCTTCGTGGAGAGAGAACTGATTCTCCAGCGGTTTACCCAAGAAGATGGACCAGGTGTCCTACTCCTATCCATTGCGACGGGGGCAGTTGGGTACGTCACATCATATCGTGATGTTGCTCCTATTTCTATGGAATTGTTGACTGATAGCTAAAACACAGCCTCACTCTGACGGTTGCTGACCAAGTGCACATCGTCGAACCCCAGTGGAACCCTTCGGTGGAAGAGCAAGCCATTGGTAGGGCTCTGCGGATCGGCCAGCAACGGAACGTCACCGTGTACAAGTACATTGCTAAACGTACAGTGGAAGAGGTATTGTCGATCCTGACTCAAATTTGCTTCGAGCAAAATGCACTTGCTGACTTGAACAAGAATATCGTCTCTCTTCAAAAGAGGAAGAGTCACCTCGCGAAGATTTCCTTTGATGGACAGGCCGGCAGCCAAGGAGAAGAGAAGTTAGAGGTATGCTCCCCGGAAACTTCCTCACTTGTCAGGCGCTAATACTCGCACAGGATATGTTGTTCGTTCTTCAAAACGGTTCTGCTCAGAGCAAGGCTTCTGGGTAACAATATGCTGGCGTTGATTCTTCAATCTTCATGGTCTACGGTTACATGTTTCTAGGGTACATAGCAATGAAATGGCTCCTACTTATCAGGGGTATAGTTTCTCCAACTCCGCAACACAAACGCCATCCTGTCCTCCGTACTCCTCACGTTGCGAGGCAACACAATGTAGCTCAGCCGCGCCTCCTTCAATATCTGGCAAAACACCTCGTGCGTCCTGAACCACTCCTCCCTGCTCGTCGGCATGAGTCTCAACCCGTCGTCCGTCAACCAGTCGACCCCGGCCTCGCAGAGCACGATGAGCGACCCGGCCATGCGGTCGCGCATCCCCCGCCACTCGGGCGTCATCAAACTCCTCGCCGCGCCGGGACCGACGTACTGCCACGCGTACGCGATGGGGTCCAAAGCCGACCGGTCCGACACTAACCAGTGCTGCGATCGCGACCTGGGTGACTTGGCAAAAACAGCGATTGAAGCGTCATGTTCGGCCCGCGCCTGACCCGCGAGGATCCGCCGCTGCAGGTCCAGCGACCGCGCGGGCGAGGCCCGGATGTCGTCGACGGTGAAGCAGTCGCCGGCGGTATACCGAAGCCTGTCACTATTGGTGCCGGTACCGCGCTTCTGCAGCAAGGTGCGCGCCACTTCGTGGATGACGCTGGGCGGCAAGGAAAGCTGCCGGAAGTGGTCCTCGAGCGCGTTCACTAGTGTGGTTTTGCCGGTGCTCTGGGCGCCGATGATGTAGATGCTTTGGGGTGGTGGATGCGGTCGTCGTGGTGGTTGCTTCATTCTAGATATCGCGAAATACTGCGCGTATAGCTGGGTGATGTTTGAGAGTGGATTGGGTGTAAGAGTCTCGACGTGACGCGTCGAGCGTGTCAATCTAATCGTGGCAGAAAGTGTTACTAAGCCGTGCTCGGGTAATTTCGAGAGAAATGGTACGATTGTCAGGTGATTACGCGATTATCCTTGGCCGTGAATTGCAGCTAATTCTCAGCCTCTCCAACTTCATGGAACATGTACAATGATCCAGTCTCTGACCTCTCGCTTTCATGGGTGTGTGGATAACGTATTAGTGGAAGGTGCCAGGAGGATACAGGCAGCACCAAGATGGATCAGAGTGTGCCCCGATGATGACATATCGCTGTTTTTGCAATGTTGAAGAGCAAATGAACCGTTTTTCATGAAACTCGCATGTATTCTTAACCCAGAGAATGTTATATACAAAAATCAAACTTGGGTAAACTCCTAGAGCGTCCAGACCCAAACCGCCATCCATGTCATGATTTCAAATCAGAAAGACTCCACCAAAAGACCAAATGGTCCTATCAAAAAAGAAGAAAAGAGAAAAAGGAACCATCCAAATGCTACCCCGCTGCCCATATGCTTCCAAATTTGTCTCAAAGGAATGTGAAGAAAGGTAAAGAAGATTGCCGCAAGAGGTCGAAAAGTGCCATCTGCCGCATGCTTATATCGTGGTGACCGATATGAGACTGTAGATTGCCAAGTGGCAGATCTAGTTCTTGGGGCATTTGCCGTTCTGTAGTGATGGACAAGTTAGTAAAGTGAATCTTCCAATCATTGGAGAGGATGATGGGAGAGGAAATACTTACGCAGACGCTGAGGCACTTCTTCTGCATCAGAGCGAGGACGGTCGAGTTGCAAGTGACGGCGCAGGCGCCGCGGCAGACCTGTCCGCCGGTGAGGGGGGCGGGCTCGGGGTCGCGGGCGGTGAGCTCCGAGGTGCGCTTGCAGGCGGCCTGGCAGGCGCCCTTGGCGACGGCGTTGGGGATGACGGAGCAGGTGCCGGCGCAGCCCTTCTGGCAGAGCTCCTTGGCCTTGCCCTTGAAGATGCCGCAGGCGCGGTCCTCGAGCAGGTCGCGGCGCTCGACCTCGGCGGCGGCGATCTCGGCCTCGGTGACGGGCTCGGACCGCTTGCGGTTGCACGAGGCGGCGCAGGCCGCAGAGCCCACCGGGTTGGGGATCACGTTGCAGGCGATCTTGCAGGCCGACTGGCAGGCCTTGAGCGCCTTGCCCTTGAGGAGGCCGGCGCCGCAGGAGCGGGCGTGGAGCTCGAAGGGGGCCATGGAGGTGGCGTTCATGCTGGGCATGGCGTTGATGCCGGAGGCAACAGCGAGGAAGAGAGTGGCGATCTGGGAGAACTGCATTTTGATGGTTGGTTGGTTGATTGGTTGGAAAAGGTGGTGAAAAAGGTTGGAAGGTTGAAATTGGGTATCAAAGTGATGAAGTGAAGAGTGTTTGGAAGCGAAGAAGGCGGCTGGCGCAAAGGCGATTGAAGTGAAGCTGAAGGTAGAAGAGGATGTTGGAGTTGTTGGTGAGTGATGATGAAAAAAAAGTTGTCTCTTCGGGTCGATCATGAAGTCCTTATATAGAGAAATGTCGTTGTTCTGTCACTATTGTTCTTTGAAGAAAATCTAATAATACATCACGATAGATGGCATACAAAGTTGAACTCCCCGCTTACACGACATAGCTCAGCCTACCAAACCTACCGGCCACGATTCGTGATTTTTGTTTGGTGTGGATGTTGTTTCGAAACTTTGGAAACTTCGCAGCCACTTGGTTCGCTAAGCCTTCGTTCTCGATAGGGTTGACAGGCATCAGGACCTATTTTCGAGCTGTCTACTAAACTTTATTTGATTGATAGCGCTCCAAAGTGGGAAGTGCGCAGCATCCGAAGTTTTATTCTTGGAAGCGGTCGTCCCTGTTGGGGTGAACTTGGCTTTGCGGCTCTGCGGGATGGACCGATTTTGACCAGTTTTGGAGAGGAACGACAGGGATGCGCCTCGATCGGGTGGCACCCGAACAGGGGCGGGGGTGTCAGGGGTTTGTATGCGCAGTTCCTATATCATGACTCGCCTGCCTTATGCATTGCTAACTTCCACATACAAAAATAAGTGGGAACCTGTTTCAGGTCGCCAGATAATCTATCGCATTCTTGACAGACGGGATATTTTCTTTTGTTTTCACCATATGTCGAGTGCATAACTCATGTGAGAATGAGTAGCGGGAAACATCTAAATGGGTATAACTAGCCGAACAGCGAACGGCGTAAGGATACTGATTCAGGAGACGTTATTCATAGACTGACTTATTCATTAAAAAGTATGGAAGATACCTATATGATAGTCTCCTCCCCCATACAGAGCCAGCGGGGTGGTAGCGTGTTTTCTAAATGGATAGCTCCGTGGTGGGCGGCCTTTAAGGTTGCAAGCGAATGGGACAGATAGGGCAGTGCCTTGTTTGTCAATGCATCGGCTCGCTAGCGATGCATTCATCGCACTGAGCAAACAATGTCGCCTTCCTAATCTAGCACTTTTAGAGATCTTGAGCGAAAACTCCAGTATTTCGCTAAGGATATCGACATTGGGTCAGCAGATGTTGCAAACCAACAGAGAGGCTCAGCTCTTCAAAGCCGGTCCCTCTTCATCACTCGTCAACTAGTCCGGATCTATATGGTGACCACTCTAGTTCGCCTCTACACACTCCCCCGAGTCACGTTATGCCAAGGCTCAATCGACTGAGGGTAGTAAAACAACTCCTCAGGGTCGTACTTAGCCTTGAGCCTCCGAAGTCGGTCCAAGTTGTCTCCATAGTAGAGTTTCTGTGCCTCGCTGCGGTTCAAAGTCGGATCTGGGTAGTTAGGGTACGCGCCCCAGCTGCCCTGGGGAAGCACCGCCGTGACATTCGCGACCCACTCGTTGAGAAGCGACGTCCCGTCAGCCGGGTAGGCCATGTTGTGGTCGACGGCGTCGTAGAACTGGATGATGAAGGTCTTGTCGCGGTGCGCAAAGGCCGTGGCCTCGTTGCCGGGCGCGGCGTAGGCCGAGTTGGCGCCGCCCGCCGCGTCGAGCTGGAACCACCACTTGCGGTCGGTGACCTGGCGCGCGACTTCGTACCAGTAGTCGACGAAGGTCTGGGCCGCGGTGCCGTTGAGGCCGTTCAGGGTGAGGCTCTTGGCGAAGAAATTGTCGCGCTATTTAGTTGCGTTAGTTAGCTTGTGCGACTGAATGAACAACATGATGGTAGTTCTTTTTACTTACCGGACCGGGCTCCATCCAATCGACAACCACATTATTAAGGCTCGAGTTGAGGGTATTGTCGGCGGCATAATGCTTGATGGAATCCATCCAACTGACTTGGTGGTATGTGGAGAGACTGCCACCGGAAGCGGCAAGTAAAGGTGTGAGGTCCGACATCATCTGATCCTCGGCGCCGTAGTACAGGCCTTCGGTCACAGGGTGGCCGCTTCCGTAATCAGCGATTCGGAACCCGAGGGTTCGGGGCATCTCCGTGTTGATGTACTTCTCTACGCCAGCCAGGTAACCAGCGGCGTTGCTCTGGTTCCAGTGATCATGGGTCACTCGGAACCATGTCACATTCTCAGGCGCCTCAAAGGTCCGGAGACGCCATGATGCCACGATCCCAAAGTTGTTGCCTGCGCCGCGAATAGCCCAGAACAGATCGGCATTGTGCGTAGCGTTGACCTCGACGGCGCTGCCATTGGCCAGGACGACGGTGGCTCCGACGACGAAGTCCAAAGCGAGGCCGTGCTGGTGGGAGCTCATTCCATAACCGCCGGAGGTCATATGTCCGGAGGCACCAACCCTGTATGTGCACATTAGTATACGCGCTCTTGATTGAGAAAGGACGTTTGGAAGGGAAACAAATGGCCCACGTACCTGGGGCAGGAGCCATGAGAGATAGCACGTCCCCCTTCTTTATACAGCTCAGTAGCCATATGCCCTAGCCTCGTACCCGGCTGAACGGTGGCAATATTCGTGATATTATCAAGAGAGACATTATGCATGCGGTCAAGCTGAACGACGAGATGGCCGTTCTCTCCGCCAAATCCCCCGGATACGTAGCTATGCCCTCCTGCCTTCGGAGAAACATGAACTTTCGCTTCCCTGCCGCAACTGACCGCGGCCTGGATCTGAGGGATCGTGGTGGGCACTGCGATGGCCGCCGGGGTATAGACGGGCATACGGACGTTGTAAGCTGCCGCATCGCGCATCCAGTCGACTGAGCCTGGCATGTCGACAGGGACGCCAGCCCTTTGAAGGCAGTAGGTGACGTCATTCTTTGGCGCAAGGGGCGCGCCCTGGACGATGGCCAAGAGGCCAACGAGAATCGTGACAAGTGAGAACATAGCTTGAACTTTCGGTTGGGTGATTTGGGAGAGGCCCTGCGTGGTATAATTGAGTTAAATTTGAGCGATGGTATGGAAAAATAAAAGGCGGATTGTCTATTTGGAGCTGGCTGAGACAGTCTCTTTTATATCCCCATCTCTCCTGAACGGCCGCCTTTCGGAGATACATCGAGGCATAACATTTTGAGCCTCTATCGGACGTCAAGGTGACCTATCCACTAAACTTTACCCTTATCGCGATGGAGATTGCTAAATCAATATCCTCCCAATCTTATGAACAGAACTCTGCCAATAGCTTTGACTTTCATGGGTGGAGAAAAGTATGAAGCATAATTCAACTATAGGGGACTCATCACCGGTGCACATTTCGATCCATCTTACTCTTGCCTCCGTCCGCCCGATACGTTTCATTACGTTATTTACATCCTCAAAGAAGTGAGCGGCAAGAGATTGGATCTATAATTTCCAGTCCAAATAGTCTCGATCTCCAGCCTCTCCCATTTTGCTGTACCTGCGTGTCGTTCTCACACGGAGCGGCCTTGGCATACAGCTTTTAGCACGAAAGCTCGTTCAGATCTTGTCGCATACGGCAATGAAGGGCGAAATGACACCTGGGATAAATCGTTAGGTTCATGTACTGAGTTTTGAGATAGAGTCAGTAGAAAGGGGAAGGGACCAGGGGAAAACTCACTGCTAAAGAACAACCGCCCCGTCTTCGCATCGTGCACGACCGACGTAGACACGGGCAAGAGGTCCCCAAACCCGTCCTCAAGCACCTTCTCCACCACATACCCATCAAAGTCACCGTCACCGGCCCCCTTGGTTTTCCGGATGCGCATAGCGGCCGTAGAAGGCCCCTTCTTCGCCCCAAAGTCAGAATCCTCAAACGCCGCGCGGATGTCCTTGGCGACGGGGAACACGGCGGCCCAGACGTCGCCATCGCGGTCGACCATGAGGTTGTCGATGGAGTAGCCGACGTCGACCGTGTCTATCTTCCTAGGCACCAGGGAGGAGGAGGAGGACCCGTCGCCGCCTGTCGCGTTGTAGATGTCGATAATACCCAACATCGAGCTCGGAACGTACAGGAGCCCCGCGCGGGAGTCGTGCACGAGGCCGTTGGGCCACGAGAGGCCCGTCGGGATGGCAGCGGTGCAGTTGTGGTCGTCGCGGTTGGTGTGACTGCAGTGGATGACGCTGCCTTGGCTCAGGAGGGGGGATAGGTTGCGTTTCTGTAGAGTAGAGAAGGGGGGTCAATTGGTGAGTTGGGCCATGCACGCCAAACATATAAGAGTTCACATGCGCACTGGAAGGGGATCCAGAAGCAGATTTTAAATGAGATTGCAGTGGTCACTTACCCAGCTACTCTCGCTATGCCCGAGGTCATTAGTCACCCAAAAGCCATTCGTCGCATCCCCAACCGCGGCCACACGATTCGGCGTCCTGATAAGCGGGTCCCAGAAGCTCTGGAGATGCTCCAACTTTACGGTCCCGGGCGCGCCGCTCATGGTGAACACCTCAACCGTCTGGTTTGCGGCCTGTCGGTCGTCCGGGAGGAGCCGGCCCGTCGCGGGATCGACCGACGGCTTGGCGTTGACGAGCCACAGCCGGATCTGCTGGTTGGCGTCGTGTCCGGTCATGCCGACGAGGTGCAGACGGCCGTCGCCGTGCGTGCCGGGGTACCGGGGCGTCTCGAGGACGCGGGTGACGAAGCCCGGGCCGGCGGGCTCGGGCTCGTCGATGTTGAGGACGGTTATGTGGTCGTTTAGACTGCGGCCCGAGGCGTTGTATTGGCCTCCGCTAAGAACATCATGCCCATATTAGCTCGGGCTCGCATTTAATATCACAAGTATTTTGAGGACCAGTCGCTCTTGGCCAGAGCAAAACTAGCACGAGTCACAGACTTACTTGGGTGACCATTGCTGTCGCCCCTTGGACTCCGAGCACGCCAGAAACAGCTGCCGCGTCGACTCAGACAACCACATGTCCTCGCAAGCCTGCAGACGCTCATCCTCGATCCGGCGGCACTTGTAGGGAAACGCGCTGAGGGGCTCTAGCGTGTGGCCGATGCCGAAGAAGAGGCGGACGCCTGTGTATAGCACGACGTGCACATTGTTCGCGTAGAGGTTTCCCAGAACGATAGCCAGGATCCCTAAGACGACGTTCTTCAAGCCGGCCATGTTTCTTGTCTATCTCAGCTGATTAGCTCTAATCTAGAGAGGAAGATGTAAGTAGTCAATGTCTTGAGTTGGCTTACGTGAGAGTGGCTAGCCGTAGGGAGACCGCAATGCGGGAGAGGGGTCAATCGTGGAGAGGTCGCTGCTTTCTGTTTCAAGACTGGTAAATGCAAAAGATTTGATACGCTTATTACTTGGAGATGATATTACTTCACAGAGCCCTTGAAGTAATTGGGTTGTTTACAACCAAGGAAGCGGAATGCCAGATTTATCGCAGTCGTTTCCGGGTCCGTCGGCGTAATTGTGCCGTCTTATTATGTGGAGCCCCCCGCCTACCTCGTCGCTTTTCCAAGGGGTCACCATGTCTTTTTTTGGCCGAAGGATTCACAGTCATATGCACGGCGCCAATCGGAGTCTCTGATATATGTAAGTAGAGAGGAATATCATTATCTTCGCATATTAGGTTGATCAATTCTCCGTTTTCGGACCGAACCCCGTTCAATCTGGTATCTTGTTTTCACCACACTATTATCACCCACTCAGTCCTCAATCCCAAACCAAGAGGCTCCTTCACTCAAGGTCAGAGATCTCATGACGTATGCTTGATGACGACCTTGCCCTTCGCTCGGCCCGTCTTCAATCGCTGGAACGCCTTGGGCGCATTCTCGTACGAAAACACCTCGTCGATGACGGGCTTGACCTTGCCCTCCTTCATCCACGTCCCGATCTGCGCCAGGGCGTCGTGATCGTTCTTGGCCATCATGAGGCTGAACTTGCTCTTGCCGCCGCCCAGGAAGCCGGGGAGGAGCATGCGCTCAACGAGCGTCTTGGTCCCGCCCAGCGAGACGGACGCGCCGACCTGAACAAACTGCCCACCGGGCACCAGGAAGGTACCGGCCGCCTTGTACAGGTCTGCGGGGCTGGACCCAACGTTGTCGACGACCACCTTGAACACGGGACCCTTGGCCTTGAGCACCTCAGTCACATTCTGGGTGGCGTAGTCAATCACCTCGTCCGCACCTAGACGCCGGCACAGCTCCGCGTTGCCCGCCGAGCAGCTGACCACGACCTCCTTGCAGCCCAGGGCCTTCGCCATCTGGATGCCCCAGGTGCCCGTGCCGCCGCTGCCGCCGTTGATGAAGACGGAGTCGCCAGGCACGACGTAGGGCGCCAAGCTCTGGTAAGCCGTGAGTCCGGCTGTACCGACACAGGCAGCATCAACAGGATCCACGCCCTGCGGGAGGGGAGCGCAGCCCGCGCGCGTGGCGACGACGAACTCGCCCAGGGTGCCGAAGCGGCCGGGGTCCAGACGGCCGAAGACGGGTGTGCCCTCGGCGAGACCGCTGGTGCTGTTAGCGGCCGATGATGCGACGACGACGCCCGCGTAGTCCAGACCGGGGACGGCGGGGTGCCCGAAAAGGGCGCGGGTGCCGAGCCCGCCCAGACCCTCGGGCAGCTTGTAGTCAATGGGGTTGATAGTGGCGGCGGTGACGCGCACGAGGACCTCGTCCTTCTTGCTGCCGGGGAGGATGCCCTGCGGCTTTGGGTGCGGGGCGTCGGCGCTCAGGTGGAGACAGGACTCCAGGTTGGGCGAGGCCGCGCTGTAGGTCCAGGCGCGCATCGTCTTTTTTTGTTGGCCGGCGGCAGCGCCGGTGTCCTTGGAATCGGCCATAGTCGCAGTCTTGCTGATATGGCGGTTATCTGGTTTTGATGTTGTGAGAGAATGTGTGTGTGTGTGTATGACTCATGAAAAGTTGAGGATGGGTAGAAGGTTGTTGTCGATGGTTGGGTGTGGGGGGATGCCCCGGAAGCAGGTTTAGTGTTTCGGCAAATCTTCCTCAAATTTCGTCGTTAATGGGCCCACTTAGGAACGGATGCCGCCGTCAAACAACGTAAAATCGGGGGGCTGGATTCCGTTCTACAAAGGATGACACAACACAGCTTCTGTGATACCACGCGGAAAAATTGCTGACAATGATGATCAAGATGACAGTCTGTCTGCCTCGCCATGGACAATTGACAAACATGCGATAAGGAAGGGAAGTGGCCAACTACACAATCGTGACGTCACCCACCGAGCTTATATAGAAGCTAGGCTTCTCGTGATGACGACTCCACTATCCTTATTTGGACATCATCAGTACGCAGTCTTGTTGTCGGGCCATTCGATGTCTCACAATGATCGTCAATTCAAGAATTGAGATGTATACAATCTGTGTCTATTCCACATTTGTTGTGGCTTTAGTGGTTTCCTGAGCGCTGGCGACTGTAGGAACGTTTCACAACAACGGATGCCCTGTAGAATGCTGTGTTTGCCAGATTCAGGTAGTCCGTCTTTTGCTGGGCCAGCCTAATACGAACCGGTCGAAAAAAAAAAGTGCTTGAAAAGCATGGCCCAATTGACAATGAAACGAAACCGACAATCTATTCCCGAATAATAGCCCTGCATTCTTTGCCTCAGCCTTTGGGCTCTTACTGGGCTACTACGACACTTTTGGCAACAAGTTTGTAATCCCTCAGATCTTCTGGACCCCTGATGCCCGCGCCTTCATTCATCTCGTAGCTGCGCGGGCCTTTCGGTGTTTTGCTCATGTACAAGGCTGGGAAAATGCACAGCTGGACCATGGGTTCTTCAGTGCTGCTATGCACCGCGGCCTGCCCAGCAACCACCATCGTCAGCGCGTCAAGCCTGCAGCCAGGCTGGGCAAATTGCCAAAGGCACCACCTGTCGGTCAGGTAAAGCTTGGCTGCCAGCTGCAGGGAACGCTCCACGGCATCCTCAAACAGACCCGGCAGCGTCGCATCAGGTGATACGACTGCTGCGTCGCTGCCATCGACGCGTTCTGGCTCCGGATCTCCGCGGAACAGCGGCTCCAGCACGTGGCATATGTACTCAGACAGGGTCCGAGAACGGCCGGCGATGAGGTGCTCGTCGAAATGGGGTTGGGATGTCAGAGACTTGTAAGCAAGGAGCTCGATCTGGTGTAAAGCCTCTAACCCATCTGAATGAGGTCAGCATTCATCAGCAACCGCATGCAGGCATGCTGTATCAAGACTCCGGCCCGGCTCACCTCTTGCTAAAAGCTGCTGTTTATAGTAGTCGAGGATCGGCGACTGCGCGTGCACGATTTCTTCGAGGGGATGCTGCCACACGAGAGCCCATAGCGCTGCGGCCACGAGCGATCTGAGGGCGTCGATCATTTTTACGCTGGAAGAGTCCCAGCAAGACGTCATGAAAGAGTTGAAATCCGAACCGGACAGCGTATTGGCCCACTGCGAAAACATCGAGTGCTCAGCCCAAGGCTCCGCCTTCGGTTTATCCAGCAACATCCCGTCCCAGTGGAGTGAGGCGCACGCGTCCGCAATGGAGCTCTCAATGACACCGAGCTCAGCCCCGATTTCGTGGAAGCTCGGGCCGAGGCTACCGGTCCTCCAGAGGGCCGTATTCTCCCTGGCCTCCTGAACAGCCAGTAACTGCTTCTTCAGAATGAAGTTCTCATGCTGAAGCGAGACCAGCATGCCAATTTTGTCCTCCGCTCCCTCCGCGGCGCGGGCGCAGTGAAGCAAATCGTCCCTCTCTTGGCGAGCCTCCTGGAGACGTCCGGCCAGCGTGACAACCTCACTCCGCATCTGATTGATTCTGCGCTCTCCCTGGATGAAACTCATTTCGAGTCTTGGATTTGATTTCTCATCTTTCACGCCATGCGGTGTGGGAGTCGTTTGAGTTTCTCGAGAGACGATGCTCTTTTCAACAGGCCGGTTCCTCACATTTCCAGGTTGGGGAACTTTTTTTGATCGTGTATCAGGAAACTCTCCAGTCGGCGATGGAACTGGGTCTGAGAAGGATACCTCGATACGCCGCTTCTATGAGCTTGTAAACTTATTGCGTTAAGATCCTTCGGGGAACGGCATTACTTACCTTCGCCTTGGGCATTTGCTCACTGCAATCCACTATTTCATCCCTCTCATTGGCGTCCGAGCAGTCATCAGGATTGGTTATCGAACTTAAATCACTGAGGCTGCTGTCTTCTGAGGCTTGCCGTTGTTCAGACAGTGTCCGTGATCGGGTTCGAAGCCCAGGTGTGATGCCCTGTAGGTGGTACCCGGTGTCTGGTCGGGCGGGCGGCGGTGGAAGGCTTTCTTTGAACTTTTCAACGGCCTTGCGCTCGATCGGGGTGATCCCGATTGCAGGTGAGCCTTGCCGATTCTTGAAGTCGTCGAATTCCTTACAAAGGCCATAAATTTTCCATAGCCTCCACAATTTCCCGTCAACTTGTTCGAATCGCACTTCTTTGTTTGCGTGCGTCCGGAGATGGTCGACCACGGTTGAGTCGAAGTCCACGTCATGCTGTATACAATAGTCTAGCCAAGCAAGAAGCGGAACTTCGTCTTTGAAAATGTCCCATGTGGTTCTGTTTTGATTTTGGCGGCCCTTCTTGGTAGCTTTTCGGGTCATCGTAGCGTATGTTTGCCTTGGGCGATTGACCTCTCAAGACGACTGTTGATTGGGATGAAAGATCGTGCATCCTGACGGTGCGACCGAGGAAAGGAGAGTCCAGAAGGCTACCACGGCCCACTTTTCCAGGCTGCAGTAGGCCTGAAATCAGGCCTTTATGCAGGTGTGTTGCATCGTGGAGGGTTACGCGCCAATGCGAGTATTGTGGTTGGTTTCTTCAGTTTCAGGAGGGGTCGGTGAATGGTACAGCTGAGGTGGCTGTGACGACTTGGCGGAAATACCGCCCCTGCCATTCACCCAGGATCTGGACGGCTACATAAGGATGGGGAGAAGGGGAGAACAAGAAGTAATGGACCATAATTACGAATAACTTCCATCCAATTCATAAATTGCAGTCAGCTATGGCTGATTCACGGGAGTCCACGGCGACTCTGGGCCGCACACCAGGTGCCGGGGAACGGTACTCCACTCCGTTACCATACCCTCGGGTCGACGATGAAGAGGAGCTCGGCAAAAAACTCATCATCGCCATCGACTTTGGCACTACGTACTCGTGCGTTTCGTACGCGGCGATTCACGAGGGGGAACGGCCTGAGTATCTCAATCGCGATAGAATAATGTCAATTGAGAACTATCCCAATGACCAGGATCCCGATGCGGCCAGTCCGATGAAGAAGCAGGTCCCCACAGAGCTGATGTACCCCAAAACGGCCGGCTTTCGAGCAAAAGAGGGCCTGCCCGACATGGAGGACGGGGACGAGCCGCAGGAGGATGTCGCGGGCCTTGACGATGCGGATGGAGACATCGACATGGCAGAAGCGGACGACAAAACTGACGAGCAGTACATAGAAGAACTTCTGCTCGACAACTCGGAGACGCTCAACTGGGGCTACAGCGTGCACGAGTCGCAGAGCCTTCCCAAGATGCACAGCAACCCGAGCAACAAGCCTCTGTCCCGGTTCAAGCTCCTGCTCGACACAAGCCCCATGACCGAGGAGGTCCGGCACAACCTGAAAGATACCGTCGAGTCCCTGCAGAAGCGGAAAATCATCAAGAAGCCCCTCCAGCTCATTGCTGATTTCCTCACCTGCCTTCTGCGCCACACCAAGGAGGAGCTCGCCGACCAGGGCTACGACGACAGCTGGCCATTGGAGATGGTCCTATGCGTCCCGGCCATCTGGACGCAGAAAGCCTGCCGGGACATGCAGTCGGCACTGGCGGTGGCCATGGAGAAGACCAGCTTCAAGGGGGTCGACATCCAGAACAACAGCATCGAGAACCTCTTCATCGTGTCAGAACCCGAAGCGGCGGCAGCATATGTTCTGGCCTGGAGCCCGGAAATTAAGGTAATACCACGGCCAAGCGTACGTTTCAACACCCTATAATGCCATGCTGACCGTCAGCCACAGGCCGGTGACACTTTTGTTTTATTGGATGCAGGTAAAAGCCTTCGTAACCCACAATAGTCGCGTTTTGTGCTATGCTTGCTAATAAGTACCTAGGTGGTGGCACTGTCGATGCCAATATGTACACCATCAGCAAAACGGCCCCCCTGAGGTTGACACGTGAGGTGGTAGAGCCGGGAGGTAAGTACGAAAGCAAACCATGTAACCCGACCACTTTCTCACGGCGTTAGGCGGTCTTTTCGGTTCCAGCTACCTCAATGAAGGCTTCCGGAAGCTTCTGAAAGAGCGCCTCAAGGACGAGTTGTATCTCGAGAGAGGCGCCGACACCATCGATTCGATTGTCGAAAAGATCATTATGGAAACGTTCGAGTACAAGGTCAAGAGGTCCTTCGATTACTACCGAGTTAAAGGCCTTAAGAAGATCTCCGTGCAGGGCTTGCTCGACAACGATGAGAAACTGTTCCGCGATGGGTGTCTCCACGTGCCAATGTAGGTCCTTCTCCTTTCTGGGGAGGCAAAATGTGCGAGGATGTGGCTGACGAGTTTGGCACGGATAGGCAAGCGATCAAAGCCTTGTTCGACCCCTTACTCCAAGGAATTGTCTCCGTCATGGATAACCAGATAGTCAAAGCTTTCGCCAAAGGTAGCCGTGTGGAGGTAAGTCAGCTACCAAGTGACTCTGTACTCATATCTTCTAACGCCCTTGGCAGAAAGTTGTTCTCATAGGTGGGTTTGCCTCTTCAGAGAAGACGTTGGTGAAATATATCGAAAATCATCTGGGGAAATTCAACGCGGAAAATGATTGCCGCATCAGGCTAATAAAACCCAGACACGCGTGAGTCACGTCCCCAATCGATAACGAGGCCTCAAAGTATGCTAAAAAGGCCGTAGCACCACGGCAGTGGCTTCGGGGGCGGTCCTACGTGCTTTCAATAAGGAACTGGGGCCTAAAAGAATGGCGAGATCAAGCTACGGCATCTTGCGTACCGAACCGTTTAGGGAATACGAGGAGCATGAGGGCTTGCATGCGTACTACAACCCTTATGACGGCCAACCATACATTAAGGACACTGTGGACTGGATTCTCAAATTGGTAAGGACGAACTCCCGTTTCACGCTCATTGCCTTGTTGCGAAATTGCTGACCAGCGTGGAAAGGGATCGGAGGTTCCCCCGGTTTGGAAACAATCCTTCGACTGCGAACACCTGATCCCCTGCTGGCCAGTGCAACCACTCATATGCACCGAGCTCCTGTATGTTTCGGATCATGCGACGCAATCTCACTACAGATTGAAGGATGCCAGGAATACCGGTACGTTATTCTTGTCGTGCAATCACCGCCTGGTTTGAGCGTTGTGTGACTTACAGTCTTCCAGGCGCCGAGAAAGTGGGAGAGATCGTGGTGGACTTCACGTTCCTCCGCGAGCAGGGCTGGCTCTTGCCAACAGAGCCAGGCACGAACTCTAAGGGCAAGCCGGTTGGCAAAAGGCATTATAAAGTCGAGTACAAGATAGAGATTGAAGTGGTGGATCGCGACCTGAAGTGTAAGAGTTCATCTTTCAAAAGACCTGGTTAAAATTATTTATGTGTTATTGTGCTAACTGTGAAATAGGCTATGCTATATACAAGGGCGAGGTCGTGAAAAAGTGCCGCATCAACATTGCCTCCGCATTCCGCCCGGGTGTGAAATGATGACAGTTTGAGCGAGGACTGAACTAATGTATAGGACCTGAAATTGGAGGGACACAGTCATCTGGCTGGAGAATCTGGACTCGTTGCATCAAATTGGAAGACTGTGTATGATGCGATAGAAAATATTTATGACTTTAACCGTTTGAAAACTTGCGAGCACGGTATGTTGTGCTACAGTCCACACGGCATGAGCAAAGGTAAAAGCGAACCAGGTAAAGCAAGAGCACCTAGAGTCCAATGCGGAAGAGATAAAAAGACAAAAACATACAACACCGAGGATTCCCAGGTCGTCACCGACCCTAGTACTAATTCGGCTCTCTGCTGCTTATATATGGGAGAGCGGACGGGATCCCTAGTATTCAGCAGGATGTGGTCGTATGTGAAAGATTTAGCTACTTTAACAATCTATATTGTGCGAACAACTTATGTGGAAAGGCGTCCTTTACTCTTCACACTGGCGCCAGCTGGTCATGACTTCAGAGAGTCATTAGACACTCTTCCTCACACTTCCCACCATTTGCACATCATGCAGTGTCTCCTCCAAACCACAGATATTATCATGTATGCAACTCAACACCTTGGTAATCCCCCAGCTCCACAGGCCCCCTCCCCTGCCTCTGCTCCGGCGAGTCATCCGGGGGCGTCTCGGCCTCGTATAGCGGCGTTGGTGCCGCCAGTTCCCCTGTGATATGAGACACCTGTCCATGTTGTTGCTGGCTCTCCATATCATCGTCGCGGCTGTACTTGGCCTCGGAGAGGTAAACCCCGGAGCCGGCGTCGGTGGCGACGCCGGTTTGCTGCTCCTCTCGGTTCTTCTTCTGGCGATAGAGCAGGAAGCTGCATAATCCCAACAGCGCCAACAGGGGAATGCCGACACCAAGGCCAACGCCCAGGCCCATCTTCTGTTCTACAGTAAGACTGCCGTTGCCGTTGCTACTGATACTATCGGGCATCCCCGTCGTGCTCGGTGATGATGAAGCAGTAGCGGTGGCAATTGTTGATGATGATGTATCAAGGGGTGTACTGCTGATTTTGGCGGTAGTAGTAGAAGGTGGCGGTGGTTGGGCGGTGCCATTCGAGATGGTAATGTTGAACTCGCGGCTGATGGCCTCGGGGTTCTGCTTCCCCTCGAAGAAGAGGCTGAAACTGAAGGCATGACTGTGGTCTAGGGTCTGGTTGGTGACGACGGTCCAAGGCCAGTGGCTCTTCTTGTTGGTGAATGTGACATTGCCTGTGTTTTGCGATAATTTATATGTAAGTAAGTATTTCTAATTGTCAAGCTCGTCCGCAAGAGAACGGAGGGAAATTTGGGAGAGATAGTAAAGGGTTCGTTCACTCACGGAAAATGTGTTCGGCGTCCTCTGGAGGACTACCGTTCTGGAAGAGAAGTAAAGAGAGCGGGTCCTTGGGCACATCGTCCGAGGTCCACTCCACCGTCATGCTTGAGCCGACGGGGTGGATCGTGTTGGTTTCGAAGTCCACGGCTTCGCCGGTAAGCTTCTGCACGGGGTTGACGAAGACTAAAGCACCAAGGGTCCCCGGAAGGAATAGGTGGATCCATAGGGCTACCGCTGCCAACGCGGAGCGCCGCCATAGTGGATATGGTTGGGGCATATTGTCCGTCTTTTGAAGATGAACCAGTCTAGTTCGCTGGGTAAGGAACAGGGAGAAGGGATAAA
Organism: Apiospora arundinis; assembly: GCA_039105305.1. Classification (NCBI taxonomy): domain Eukaryota; kingdom Fungi; phylum Ascomycota; class Sordariomycetes; order Amphisphaeriales; family Apiosporaceae; genus Apiospora; species Apiospora arundinis. Next base: position 729,489 of record JAPCWZ010000002.1, on the reverse strand, counting down.
ATCAGGGTCATTATATTGACAACGCAATCTCATACGGGAAAGACGAAAACACCGAATGAGCGGAACGCGAGAGTCTAAAAGTACTATTTCAATCTACCAGTCGGGGAAAGCAAGTCATTAAGGTAGTAGAGAGACATTATGTCAGCCCCCAGAGCTTCGTGTAACACACCAACACAGTACCCAGCTGGTCTGAGCTGAACGAACTGCTCCTCTCCCTACCATATGCAGTGCAATGAGGGTAATATATGCAAAGAACTGGTATCACCGAAACGCGTCTCACAACCTCAACGGTCGGATCTGTATTACTGAATTTGAAATGCTATATCCATCCTACATGTCCTTTGAACGGACCTTGTTCAGCCATCTACTTCTGTCACGGCTCTCGCTAACCTCTTTTCTTTCCCTTTTCTTTCTTTTTGTTCCCACCTGGAACAAACACTTTTACAGCTGCATGGTCCCCCTATCATCTCGCCAACCATAGGGAACCCAGCTCGCTTCCTTGCGCCGTCAGTCTCAGAGCCTTGTGGTTGATCGATATTGGGACTCCCCAGACATAAGCACTAGTCTCAGCCGTGGCGTATACCGTTGGCTGTCGGTAGGTCTCGGACCACTAGCTGCGCTAATCATGATCTCCCGACGGCTAATGCGACGTGCTAATTAGCGCCTTCGTCCTCGAACACGACTGCCAAGATGCGTGCAATAAACGATGTGAGCTAGTGGGCAATGCTAGCGGGAAGCCCCTTTTGGGGGCAGCCTTATGATATGGATACATACTGAAAATAAGGAACCAGAAGGACCACTATCTGACCGGTGTGAAAAAACATAATGTACCGGATTTCGGCAAATTCATGTTCCCAGCTCAGCAGGCCGTATTTGTCTCGAAGCCCCCTCGGCCTCATAGAGTTCCCTTGACAGGAGTTCCGCAGGACCCGCGACCGCCGTATCATCATCACCGTCATCGAGGCTGTCTTTTTTGTGGCGATGTTGCTGCTTCTCAGCATTGCCAGAAGAAGTGGCCGATCGGCGGAAGTCGATGGGGCATATCTTCCGCAAAAGACGCCACAGTAGAAAGCATCCGAATCCAAGGAGAGTCATGAGCGGAATGCCGATACCGATCCCAAGGCCGAGTCCCAGCTTTAGCCCTTCGTCCATTCCACCACCACCACCACCACCACCGGTGCCGGCGCCGCTGCTGCTTCCGGGTGATGCAGATAGATAGACGGTCGTCCCCTCGAGATTTGCTGTGCTACAGTTCGACGACCGAGAAGAGGGCGAGGAGGGTATCGATGAAGTGGGTGAAGGGTGTGTTGTCTTCCACGTCATTACCATCGTTGCTGGGTCAGGGAAGATCGGATTCGTAACCGTTTCGGACTTTGGCTTCGTCGTCGTTCCAGGCTTCGGCCGTGATGTATCCTGAGGAGTCGCCACCGGCGGATACCCTGGTATGCCGAGATCCACGTGGGAAGAAGCAGTCGTTGCAAGTTGGGAAGGTGGTGGGCTAGGCTCCTCTGTCTGGTTTTGTAGGGTCTGCACCCTCCCCCAGCCCTCCATACCAAGCACACCCCCAACAAACAAATAAGGATGAAGGGGGAGGAGCCAGATAAGCACTGGCAGTCTAGAGCGCCACCGTGAGGTTAGTGCAAAAGAAAAAGATGGCATATTACGTCCAGTGAGCTTCGTGCTATCAGATATACACAGTTTGGTCGAGGTTCATCACGCCACTTGTTGCGTGCGGTATGGGTATTCTGTGGTGGCAGGATGGCTTTTTAGCTCGAGGAAACCGAGAGACAACAAAAAGAAAGAGTCCCGTGGAGACAGGGGGCAAAGCCTTATCCAGTTGTAGGTCGTCTCACCATCAGTTAAAGGCGGGCAGAGCCAGATGATGCCTTTAAGAACCTCAGCGCCCCCAGTTCGGGGTTTGTAATACACAGCAGCAACAGTTGGACAGTCTGTCTATGTATATGGAATGAATGAGGTGTTGAGCGTGCATTGAGGCTGGGCTGTGACATCTCCATATGAAGTGCAATTCGGTCAAAAGGGGGCTGCCGTGGGAGGTGGTGCGTCAAAATCTTACTAATATGGCACTCTCCTCCCAATGGGCCACCATCATCAAGGTAATGATATGTATTTTCCACCCAATCAATCGCCCGGCCCCATGCAGAACTCCCCCAAACCCTATACCTGATTTTAGCCGTTATTCGTGAGGTGGATTGATGCTGCACTAGCCAGACGTAGGGGCCTATCGTCGATTGCTAAGCCAATATATATCAACCTACTAGTAGTTGATTATCATTGGGGGCGTCATCACTGGGTTGCTGTTGGCTGTCTGCAGTTTTTGATTCAGACGACCCCACGCCCACCCACATCATCAACAGGCTGTAAACCCTCTCCAGCCAGCCTGATTAATTACATAGTTCATATCATACAAGCGCGCACCTTCATGTGCCCAACTCAGCAGGACGCATTATCTGCCCCCCTACGCCGCGCCCCTCCCCCTCAGCCTCATGTATCTCTATCGACTGGAGCTCCCTAGCAGGAGGAGGCTTCTGCCATTGCTTGCCGTCCGCCTCGTATATCTGTGCCGAGTCCAACTCTTTAGCTCCCCCCGCCTCTGTCGTGATGTTCTTGTCCTGTCCGTCGTTCCGCTCCTGAACCGTCTTCTCCTGCCGGCCCCAGAGACGCCACAGGAAGAAGCAGCCGAGCCCCAGCAGGGCGAGCAGCGGGATGCCGATGCCCAGCCCAAGACCGAGGCCGATTTTGCCTTCGGGGCTCAGGTCGCCGCTGCCGCCATTCGGGGGTGTGGAGGATGGGGGTGGTGCCGTCGTCGAGCTTTCATAAGGCGGTGTTATCGTCCCTGTCGGTGGTTCTATTGTATCTGTTCGCCACGTTCGATCGGTAGTCGGTTTCACCGTCGTTGTCGGTGCTTCTACTATTGGTGTTGGTGGTCGCGACGTTCGTGTCGTAGCCGGCCGGGTCGACATGGTTGCTGGAGGACAGACACGAGGCTCGCGCACGCGAAGGAAAGAAAGGTGTGTATGAGGGAAAAGAGGCCGAGTTGGCTATCGAAAAGCAAGTAGAAGAAGTTCTCTAGTTGGGAGTGCTCAATTTACGCCTATCCACATTGCCAACCTTACTGGGTTTGAAGAATAAGAGAACGGCGACGAGGTGTATATGTGAGAAGAAAGGAAGGCAGTGGCAGGAACAGCAGCGCCATGGTCAATCCCGTCGGCGGTAGACAGCTGAGCTCAGCCTTACCCCTGTTATAGAGAGCCTGATATCTGTGCAACCCACCCGTATCTATTTACGCGATGGCTTTGTTTGCTCCTTTTAGTTTCGAATAGCCAATCAGTATCGCGGCTCTTGCACGTCCGCCACAAGCCCAGAAATAGCTGGCTTGCTATGTTGATTCTGATTGGCATTCTCGGAGCCTTCGGATTACTACACTCACGTCACCAGTCTGTAAAGTTTCATTTTGAGCATGATGTTCCTTCGCGGATTGGTACGACTCCGCGCAGTCAGATCATCAGCTACGCAAGCTGCGAGCCTCTTTGGGCAGCCTTATGAGCCACACTCCAAGGCAACTGCTCGCCTTGAGTACACTTGATTCGCGTGTAGCTTAACTATTCTTAGGTCAACGGGTCAAACTGTGAGAACATGGGTATCATTCATCTCTCTCTACACTAGATGACTTCTCTTTCAATATTACAAATGCGCAGGTTGTCCACCGTCTGTCTTCCTGCATCGTCTTTATCCACAGTCGTCTATTTCCATCCAGTCTCCATCGAAACTCTAGGTGTATCACCAGGTTTATCGCATTTCCCCGTGAAGCTTTGAGTGTTTCTTGGTCGAGGGCGAAGGGCGTACGTAGCCTCTGCTCCGATGACCCGTAGCGGCATTGCCTTGGAATGACGAGTGCAAGCGGCGAACATGGGTTAGGTAGCTTGTGTGGTGCCGCATCTTAGTTCAACAATATAGTGATCGTCGGGCGTGACTACGTGAACTTGGTGTGGATGATGTCGGGGTTCTCGTGCCAGTCGTCTATGCTCACCCACATCTGCAAAATAGTTAGTAAGATCCGCGCAATCAGCCGGGGGACAAGGTTGGATATCAAGCGTACCTTTCTGAATGTGCTCAAGCCCGCCAGGATACTACCGCCTATCCAGGTCGAGTACTTCCTCTCCGGAGGAGCAAAGATCTTGATGCGCATATCCTTGACGGCGAGCTTCTTGACCTCGTTGAGCAAGCGGTCGCCGAAGCCCTTGGTAAGCGTGCTGCCGCCGCTAAGCACAATGTTGCTGAACAGCGACTTGCGGAGGTCCAAATCGGTGCGGTTGATGGCATCCGTCACGATCTGCTGCACGCCAGGGTACTCCAGTCCGATGATCTCGGGGTCGAACAGGATCTCGGGGGCGCGGAACCGCTCCGGGCCGACCTTGAGGCGGTGGCCATCGGGCAAGACGTAGTCGATGGCCTTGGTTTGGTCCATTTTGGTCGAGGCCCACTCCTTCTCCTCACGCTTGGGGTCGGCCGCCACATATGAGACGGACTCCTTGATCAGCCGGACCACCTCCTTCTCAGCCGAGGTGTGGAAGATGTAGCCGCTTTTCCGTAGCAGGGTCTGCATGTATTCGGTCACGTCGCGGCCGGCGACATCGATTCGGCGCATTGACGACGGGATGGCGAAACCTTCGTATACGGGCACAGCATGCGAGACACCATCACCAGAGTCGAGCACGCAGCCTGTCGTCCGACCGGAAGCGTATAGCGATAATACGGCTTGGATGGAAGTGTAGAGGGCTGGTACGTTGAATGTCTCGAAGAGAATTTGGGCGGCGGTGTCGCGGTTCGCGCGGGGATTCAGGGGCGGTTCTGTTAAAAGGACGGGATGCTGTGAAACGCGACGAACGTAGAGTCAGCGTGCGATCTCAGAAGATCAGGCAATGAATGCGACGGGATAACCATACCTCTTCACTCATAGCGTTGAGCCCTTCGCTGTAGACGTACTCCCAGATCTTCTCCATATCATCCCAGTCGGTGACGATGCCGTGTTCCAAGGGATAGCGGATCTTGAGCAGGCCGCGCAGTTCGGTTGCGGCCTTCTGACCTATGAACACATCGCCCTCCAATGCGCCGGCGAGGACTCTGAGGTGCTTCGGGCGCCCGACGAAAGACGGAAAGTAGCAGGCGGGGAGATCGGTTCCCGCGTAACCGGCTCGTATGGTACCAGAACCATTATCGAGCACGATGGGTGCGTTGTGTAGAGGTTCCCCCATGTTGTCGACCTGGTATTATCCTATTTCCCAAATGCATGTGCGACTTTCATCCAATTGTGATCGGGTTCCTGGCCTCTGGGGACCTTGGTTCGTCGTCGTGGGTTGGCGAAGTGGTGGTGGTTAGCGGGTGCGTGCACGACGTGGAGTCAGTCGCTTGTTTGCGAAGGAAAGCAGAAGCAGCGAGCGGGTTTAGCGACAGCTGCCAACGGGGACTTGAAGCTCTCGACAAGCTCAATGGATGTTCCTGCGAGACCAGACGTCCCAGGATGCGCGGAGTGACGGGTCGGACCACGGTTGTCGGCTTGGCGGAGAGTGGTGTCGGTGGTGGTTTGGAATGGAGAAGGAGTGTTCTATTGCCCCATAGCTCGTCGAACGCGTTGGCCCCAAATTGTCATGTTGCCAAAAGTTCAGGAGCTCTTTTGGTCTGCAGGGGGGTCGGATTGGGGGACGTGCAGGGCGTGTTTGATTGGCCTGGGCCTGGACCTGGTCTAGGACACGCTAAACCAAACATGGGGAAGGCACGCAGCAGGCACGCAGCAGGCACGAAGCAGGGTCTCATCCCACAGCACAGGCCATTGACAGCCACTGGCAGGTGGTGATGGACTCAACTTACCTATTTTCTACTCATGACAATTCTTGGAGAAAATCAAGACTTCGGAGCGACATTATGAGCCCGTTATTGGAATCATAGGTGGCTCTATCCTTTTCAGAACTCCACAGATGCTTATAAGTCGTTCACGGCTTATGACTCAGTTGATCCTTGGATTTGGTTTGGCTGACATTACTGTCCTCTAAACAGAAGTGGACAAATCCAATGTTCTTCGTCAATATGTTTTCTATACCATCCTCAATTGAGCTCTTTTATTCCTGAGGGCCCTCTCCCTTCGCAGCAATTCCTTCGCAGCCAAACCTAACCATTGCGGTTGTCACCCGTCACCACCGACAACTCGGATTTGCCCTTAGTCGGATTGAAGACCCAACGGCCAGATTCGGTAACCCGAGGAAGGGATTGCATATTGAGCGACACAAGAACAATATTCCACATCCAATCAAATTCGCATCAATACATCGTTGATGAGTTATATGTTCCTACCTTGTCCCGTCTTCTTGGATGAACGAAGCGGGAAGCACCCCTCTTATCCTTATCACGAGGCGAGGAGACTAGCAGCTTAGCAGACCGCAGACTGGTGGTTGTTCCAGTTGGGACGGCCGACGCACAGGGCGCATACCCGACCGGGGCCGATTATTGCCCGGGCCCGTCCATGGCCCGGCAGTGAGTCCAATCCATCAAGCCATCCAAGACAGCTACTCACCCACCCTGCCACCTGGATGCAATCCCATGCCGATCATGGACAACCAAGGTCGAGTATGCAGAGGTAAAAATGATCAGGTGTTTCCAATCTACGAAGCCGCACGTGGGGCTCCACTGTCGACGGATCCTATTGCAAGGATAGAATCCTCGCCGAGATGATTGATTGAGTGTCGCAGTATCTTTTACTAGGGGATACCCCCACACACAACAACCTTCAATGCTTTGGTCGGGGAAGGAATGCGTGCATATCCAATCCGCCGGACTGTACACTCCCCCGCATTATCACGATCTGACAAAGCAGGACAGCCTCAAATACTCCGTCATGCTCTCGAAGATCTGCTCCATAATACGGGTGTAAAATAATCCCCGTGGATCGGAGTGCGGGGAAGTGCTGGTAGTAGGGCAAAACACATCAACTAGCTAGCTACAGCTCCTGCAACCCGGGACCCCCAAGTCCTTCACTTACACGAGTCATCTTGGCCCACCCCTATTGTTTTTGATGTGGATATAGTCGATTCAGACATCGCATATAATAACCCAAAGTCGTCGCCTACTTATACAAGAGCTATCGACAGTAGACACTCACTTTTCGGCAACCACCAATACACTAGAACTTAAGATCAGATTTCAAGCTCTCCGAAGACCGCACTCCCAGGACCTTAACACTCAACACCACTCAGAAGTCCAACATTTAAACGCCAACCACCCCAGGCAGGGAGTCAACAAGTCACCATGGCTTCCAAAACCCCCTACACGCCCCCGCCCGCCTCCCCGATCCCCCTAACCGTTCTAATCGTCGGCGCCGGCTTCGCGGGCCTCACGGCGGCCATCGAGTGCCACCGCCACGGCCTGCGGCCCATCGTCCTCGACAAGTTCAAAGCACTCAAACCGCTGGGGGACATCATCAGCTTCGCGTCCAACAGCTCGCGCATCTTCGAGCGGTGGCCGGGCGTCGCTGAGCAGATGGAGCCCCTGAGCCTGCGGCCGCGCGACGGCTTCGGGATCCGCGCCTCGACCACGGGCGAGACTTTGTTGCAGCAGCGCTGGACCGACGAGCAGAACGGATGGGGCAACCGCTACGACGGGCACCGCGGCGAGTACCACACCATCGTGTACCGGCACGCGGTGGAGGAGCTGGGGATCGAGATACGGCTGGGGGCCGGCGTGGCGGACTACTTTGAGACGGACGACGACGGCGGGAGCGCGGGCGTGGTTCTCGAGTCCGGCGAGAAGATCACGGCCGACCTCGTCATCGCCGCCGAGGGCGTCCGCTCCAAGGGCCGCACCACGGTCCTGGGCTACGACGACCGCCCGCAGCCGTCGGGCTACGCCGTGTACCGGACCTGGTTCTCGACCAAGGACACAATCGCGAGGGACCCGGACCTGCGGTGGCTGCTCGAGGGGGGCGACAAGCACATCTGCTGGCTGGCGCCAGACATCCACTTCATCGCCGCGGTCCTCAAGAACGGCGAGGACATCTCGTGGGTGTGCACGCACAAGGACACCGAGGACATCGACGAGTCGTGGCAGCTCGAGGCGCCCCTCGCCGACGCCCGCCAGGTCCTCCAAGGGTGGGAGCCCACCATCCAGAAGATCCTCGACGCGACGCCCGAGCCCCTCGTCGACTGGAAGCTCGTCTTCCGCGACCCGCTCGAGAAGTGGATCTCGCCCCGCCGCCGCATCGCCCTCATCGGCGACGCGGCCCACCCCTTCCTGCCCACGAGCATCCAGGGCGCGAGCCAGTCCATGGAGGACGGCGCGACCATCGCCGTGTGTCTCCGGAGAGCCTGCGAGCGAGCAGCGGCCAAGTCTAATGGTGGGGACACGGCGGACGCGCGCGCGCAGGCCGTCAAGGAGGCCGTCGCGACCTTCGAGGCGCTGCGGTACGAGCGCGTCAAGAGCGCGCAGAAGACGGGGACGCAGACGCGGGACATCTGGCACAAGGCCGACTTCGTGGCGGCCCGGAAGAACCCCGAGAGCCTGCGGCTGCGCCGGGAAGGGTGGTTGCTCAACTTCGACGCCGAGCGCTACGCGGAGGAGTGGTATGACCGCACCGCGGATGTGGTGCACGAGAAGGGTGTGCTCGAGGCCCGGAAGCTGCATGTGCCCGAGGGGGCGAGGTTTGGCTTCATGGAGTACGAGACGCAAGACCAGGAGGTGCCGGGTGTCAAGGAACCGATGCCAAGTAGAGTAGAGATCAAGGCTTAGACAGATAGATGGCCCTGTAAGTATGTTTCCAAAGAGGTATTCGCTGTATTCGGTGCGTTTGGTTTGTAAGTTGCCGGGTTTGCTATCTACTCTCGAAATAGCACCCATCCTGTTCTGAGCATGATGTCATATTCTCTATGTATGTTTGATAATTGCAATTAACTTGGTATTTCTACATGTAGCAATAAACTTGTACTAGTTACTTGTATCAATAGTCCCCGTTGTGTTTGATTCAGGCAGACACTATCATTATAGACATGACTAGTCAGCCTTCTTTATACTCTGTGACATGACAAGTGACAACACCAGCTTAGCTTTATAGCGATCACCATATTTCTCCAGTGTCCAGATCATAGTAAGCAAAAACGCAACGAATTCCGCAAATATAGACAGACTACACTGCCAACCAAGTGGCCAATCCAGCAATTGCCATTTTCGTTACACTTGACAAAGAAAGCCAGCCATGAATTTGATGATGATTATCTTATTCGACATACGATAGTATATATAGTACCAACAATTACGCTTGTTCCCCGCAAGAACGAGAAAAACGCCGTGCTCTCTGCAAATGCCAAGAAAATGCATGCAATGGGAGCAATCCAATCCCCGAGGGGCTAACCAGGATTCTCTCTCTCGCTCTCGCTCTCTCGCTCTCTCGCTCTCTTCTCTTCTGCTCCATACACCCAGAGTACTTTTATAGTCTACTACTTCTTTTCCCCTAGCGCGCCAACAGCTCCTTGAAATGTGCTTCTAGCTCTCCTTCTTTTCTTCATCTCCCTTTGTTTCTCTGCATATTGGGTCGCGAAAGAACTTGGGTGTCATTATCATCATTCGACGATGGTCCAGTCACCCCGGTGCAACACGAACTCCGTCGGATTCTGTGGTATGACATGAGCTGCCGACTCGTCGCCGGCGCTTTCCGGGCTACTGTCCATCTCGACATCCCCGTCCTTATCCACGAGTTGCTGAGCTGCTTTGCCTTTGCCCTTGTTGCGCTTCTTTGCCATCTTGGCCCGCTGATCCGCATGGTAGGTCTCCTTCATCTTATCAAGCTCCGCCAAAGCCGACATCCACGCCGGGTTTGTCTTGACCCGGTCCGGCAGCTCTGGTTGCTTGAATTTCGAGGGCAAATGACTCCTCGCTGCCTTGCCTTGCGCCAGTCGTTTGGCTGCCTGGCCAAAGTTCCGGGAATCCTTGCGGTTTCCGCGGGCCTTGATCTCCTCTTGCTTCTGCGCATGCCATTCCGGGGTCCGCGCATGGGTCCAGTGAGTCCATGGATTGATGTGCGGTGAAATCTTGGGCACAGGACGCGGGGGCGCGGATGGTTGCAACGCGTGAGACGGGATGCCGTAAACAACTGACTGCGGCCGGCTGATCTCATTGGCTTTCGAGTAGATGGCCGAATCAAACTCGTTCGCGTCGTGTGTATCCACGAGCACCTTGCGTCTTTGTACGGGCGTGAGCTGCTGCCATTTCTGGGCCGTGAGGTTCTTCCAGCGCTTGTCCGGTGCAAGCAGCGGACGGTCCGAGTCTGAGGTCTTAACATCAGACGACGCAGCTTCCGCATTCGGCGCGCTGATGGCCGCGGCTTTACCCTTGGATTGGGCCAGGGTCTGGGTGAGTGTTTGAGTCTCGTTATCCGCGACGGTCGAGTTGCGAACAGCACTAGGATCTGACCGATTGACTTCCAAACCTCCATCGCCATCACCACCATCCGTATTTGTCGTGCCTGATGTGTTTAAGGCCTTGACTTGCGTCTGCGCTTGGGCCTGGGCACCCGCAATTACTGGGCCGCGAGCTGGACCGGATGGCAGTCGATTGGGGTCCACAATTCTCTCGTCAGACAGTTTTATCGTTGCTTTCGGGTCCGTCCTAGCTTTCCAACGTTCCATCAATGGCCGATCCGAGTCAGAGCTCTTACCACCCGACAGGTTCTCGGTCAAATTTGGAACTGCATCGACCTTACGAAGGGGCAAAAGTGGCCGGTTCGCGCCCGAAGTCTTACCGTCAGACCCATTTGCGACTATTTTCGAGGCAGGAGCAGGCGCAGGCACAGGCGCAGGCGCAGGTTTACTGTGATCTGTCGATTGCCGACTCAGGCTTGAGGGAGAATTACTGGCATATCCATTCATAGTCGCTTCTGGGACTTGAGATAGATTTTGGCGATTAATCAAAGGCTTGTTCAGCTCGATCGCATATCCAGGGATATTCATAACAGCCTCCGGGACAGTACTGGCAGGCTTCTGGCGGTCTACCGAGGGCCTGTCTGAGTCCAGAGGCTTCGTGCCAGAAACTGCTGCGGACTTTGCTCCACTCGTGGCCAGTTTCGTGACAACTTCGGGCGCCACAGGTGCAGCTGTGCCATTTGGGACTGTCTGCTTCCCCTGCCCTATCTGCCGAGTTTTCTGTGCTTGGCGTGCTTGCTGAATCTTCCGGATCTGGTCTGTCGCAGACGGCTGTTGCGGGACCGGGCGGACAGATCGCGCTTGTTTTGCAGGCTCCTCCTCCTCATCGCTACTTGTGTCCAAGTTGATGACCACGGGTGGATTTGAAGACCTTTTGTGTCCATTCTGTTTCAGTCCCTGCAACCAGCCTATTCCCTGTCCGCATTCTTCTTTGATCATCATAGGAGCAATAGGAGCACGTGGGGCGGAACTAGTAGGCGCTACAGCAGCTGGAGGTAATTGGGGCGATGGAGAGCTAGGCTTCTTAAGGGTTTGCCCATTATGAGTAGCAAAAGCGGCTGAATAGTTGAGCGCTCTTTGCGCTGCTGTTTGTGCTGCTGTTTGTGCTGCTGTTTGTGCCGCCTGTGCCGCTTGGACTTGCTGCGGAGTAACAGCATGCTGGTTATGATGGCCTCCTCTCGATGCATCGCTGAATTCCAGAAAGCCGCGACCTGGTTGCTTCAGATTGAAGCTGAAATTATCTGCCGCATTTTGCGCATTGAGGCTCGGAGTTGGCTCGGAGACTCTTGCAGGGTGCTGAAGACCATTTGACTGGGGTTTCCAACCGCCCTGCGCGTTACTGGCCTGTGCGCTGCTGACGGGCTGCGATCGCGACTTTGTATCCTGCTGCTGTCGCAAAGGTCCGGGATTAGGCGACTCCGATCGACCCAGTCCGGTATTGCGTAGACCAAACCCGTTGAATTTGGTTTGTTCAGATGGTAACGGCGAAGGTCTTGGGCTGCTGTTTGCTGACCTCGGTGGTTGGAGATGCGATTCTTGCCGGAGGAACAAATTATCCAAGAGGGGACTATTCGACTGTGCGGCTGTCTTCTGATGCTGCTGTTGTTGTCCCTGCCCCAAGGACGTTTCTCGATTGAGGACATGATTTTGAGTCCGACTCTGGGGCTGCGGCGCGATAATTGGTGCATTGTAAGTGGCGCGACTCATTGTTTGATCCGCGTTTCCTCGGGCTGTGTCGGCACCAGGTGGTGGTGGCGGATTTGGCGACTTGCTGCTGGCCAAGACGGAAGGTGGGGAAGGCTTCCCAAGTGTCGGAACCGGAGCTGGCAGAATACGCTGGGCCTGTCTTGGTGCATTCAAGCCCTCGCCATCGCTTCTCGACTGAGTCTTGGAGACTTCTCGATTTTCTGGCGCCCTTGTTCGCAGGGTCGCATTTGACGCCGCGGCTGGCTGAGGAAAATCCTTGGCCCTGCTATTATTACTGTGGATGTTGCCACGGCCCAAACTTCTGTGTGCCGGAGGCGATGGATTCTCAGTCTGAGCGCGCAAGTCGAAGTTTTTGTTCTCGCCAATTCGTCGCCGATCATCAACTCGCGAGCTTTCCTGAGGCAACGACTTTGGCACGGTCGCCGGTAGCTGGTCTTTCTCGCTTTTCACAGGACCTGACGGGTGAATGCTGGGCTGTGTGCTCGCCGGGCTGGTTCTAACTTTTTTTCGCGGCGGACCTGTTGACTCCTCATCTTGATGTATCTGTTCGTTTCTCACTGCAGGCTCGGGTGACGAAGCAACCACAATTTCAGCCTCAGTTGCCGCAGCCGAGTTTGACTGAGTCGACTTTGGTTTGCCGGTCGATTTTCTTCCTACGAACTTGGCATCCAGCATTTTCTTGGGGCTGTTGTAGTTGAGTGATTGCGGAGATGCTATGTTTGCCTCCGGTCGGCGCTCAGTCGGGGATATGAATGTATCCTGGGCAGCCTGTGACTTAATCTGGCTTGGATGTTTGTTAGAAGTGCCCATCCTCGTCTGAATGTGATTTGTCCCAGCTGGGCCTGATAATGGAGTCGCTGATCTGAGCTGGCTTGAATTCGCCAAGGGAGTGCTCCCTCGCTTGTGCCCTGCGTGCACCTGACAAAGTTGGACACCAGTAAAGCACAGCTTGGTGCAACCATCTACAGTACACTGCTGGCCCATCATACTGCTCTGGATACTAGTTCCAGTGGCGGATGACCCGGGTCTCGTCACCGGCGAGCCACGATCAGATGACAACTCAGATGAGGATCTGGACGACATTGTCGTGTCCGACGATGAGGATGGCCGCGGGACCATGGAAGCAGGTCTACGGTCAACTTGGGCTCAGAATGTTGCTGGATCATTGTACTCGATAGGGTTGTTGCGAAAGACTGCAATCCCCAAAATTAACTATTTCAAGATGTTAGCGACTACGGGACTGAGAATGAGGATGAAAAATACAGATTTGAATTGTTGCGACGACAGTGTTCGCACGGGAAGTATGTTGAGCCTGGGATCGGCGAGCCCCAGTTGTGAAGCAAGGATCTCTATACGTACGTTATTTTGCCTGTTCTGTGGCTGAAGAGAAATCATGCATGCACAGCCGGCTGGCACAATTGTTTGGATTATACGATCTATAACTTTGCTGCGATGCAAACGGGCATGCGGTGACAGGAACCAAATCGTATATACACAATGTGCAGGTTATGTCTGAGTCGGCAGTGGTTAGTTGAAAAGCGATGAATAGTAGTTGTTGGTGGGAAGAAGGAGGGGCTGTGTTGGTTCATAGTAGGAGTTCAATTCCACCCGTCTCAGGTCTTTTCAGTTTCATTGTAACGTCATGCTGCTCACCACAGCGGCTTCGAAGTCTGCATCTCGCTGACACATTGCTGAGCTAGGCTCAAACTGTTGGCTGCGGCCTTTGGCTTGGCTCTATAGCGGCATACTGATACCAAGCTCCAAAATTGCGGCCATGTCAAAAACGAGTTCTGACATTGATCTATATCGACCCCTTTGAAGACTTGTTGATGTGGTGTGCAAACAAATGATGCGATCCGTCAAGTCTGGACAAAAAGGGTTGATGTGTGCCTTCCTCACGGTCGGCAATGATATTGGATCGGCGGATATAGACTCCAGAACCAGAAGTGGCTTGGGAACAGTCCGACCTTTTACCAGGTTGCTCATCATTGACGGGTGGAATGAATGGATGGATAATAAAATGAGAGCGAATAGTACTCAGTGGGAAAAGCCGCCAAACTTACCTAGTTCGATGCAATGCAGATAACGACAGGAAAAACACCAAAAGAGAGCAGAAACCGAAACCCGGACTCCTGCAGGATATTACCCGGCCTTCCAGAAAAGGTGATGAAAGTACTGTTGACGTGTTCGGGTCATATGAGCAAGGAGGAGGGAGTCGACACGGGCGTGGGTGGTGGGGCACCAGCTTGGCCTGAGTGTCCTCCGTCCGGCGCGCTCTCTAGCGAGTTGACTCGATATGTAGTGTTGCAACGCCAGCAGCAATCGCTGGGCAAACGTTGAGTCTTCGCGGCTTCGGAGAGGGGGCGGCGGAGGCAAGAAGGAGAGGGCCGAATCGTCACCTCAATTCAATTACTTCCGGGTATATGGAAACCCGTCAAGGGACCCTATAGTCGTTGTTAAAAATCAAAAACGAATTGGGGGATTCTTTCGGCGCGTAAGAGCAGATAGGTCACGGTAGATGGAATACAATAGCAGCAGCAACTAGCGATGGTGGTGTGGTCCGTGCGTTTCGTCAACTCGGCAGGTCAAACGTTGTTCCGATACCATCCTTCTCTCTTTGGAAGGGGCGTGCATGAGACCTTGCCTGTTGTCGCGTCAAAGCTGCATCAGTCCAATTGGTATAAAAGGCAGGACTGAGAAGCTATACGGCTCCTTCCTACCAGGTAATAGAACATCACGATAACTCCGCCAAAGGGGCCATTGCCCTTGAGTAACGGAGCCAAGACACGACACAGCAATAATGCCTAGCATCGTGGCTCTTCCCAACCAGGTCAGAACAGCGTTCGCAGCTTTGCGGGCGCTTCGAATCCTTGACCATCTGCTGCTCTGCTCTTATATAAGAGGGAGTCGAGTGGATGTATAGTCCAATTTGGTTCAAGGCCGTAGAAGGGTGTATGGCGGGGAGCACCAAGTCGAGAAGTGAGGTAGGTGCAGGCTCCTATAATACCGTCAAAGAGCCAGCAAGAAGGGGAAGGCGCGTGTGAGTCATATCTCCGTGGCCTTGACTGCCTGCGAGTAGGTATGTGACGCACTTGCTCTTCCCCAGGAACGCATTGAAGTCAATTCGCCCATCATACGAGCAGGCAGACCGACAGATTCGACGCATCGCAGATTGATTGAGGGGAAAGGACCAAGCGGTAAGCCGGTCAGTCCAATGCTCTTTATTTAGTGTGTAGCGGTCAAGTTCAGGTCCAGGCAGGTGTGTATGTGTGTGTGTGTGTTGCTTCTTTGGAAATTGAGTAATAAAAATAAGCAAGCGAGCATGGATAGAACGGGGAGACGGGGGAATGACGGGATCTTCGTCAATCGAATTTTGTCAGCATTTTGGATCAATCTTGCTCGGGCATCTGGCAGGACGGGAACCATGGGAGGAAAGCCAGCATCAGCATCCAATTGATCAATAGATTGGATATTGCGGATCTCTGATTCGCTGTAGGTACGGTATTCGCTGCTGACCAGACCGAGCCTTACCTGAGCGAGCAATTCCCCTGGTGAGCGAGCCTGGCAAAGCCTGGCTTAGCCTGGGTAGCAATCTAGATGCTTCAGCCTCAAAATATCGAAAGATGCACTCTCCCACAAAATGTCACCTGTCACTTACTGTATGCACTATACCGACTAGGTCATAATTCCCCGCCCCGTCGTAAAAGCGAAGCGTGTGACCAGCCGTAACCCCCCGAACAAGCCAGGTCATTCCGAGTGCCCCCCAACGCCTAAAAACAGAATTACTGGGCCCCACGCCCGCCTATGCCCGCCTACGCCGGCCCAGTCCGGCGGACTGCGCAGTATCTACCAGTGCATGTGCACTCAATCAATTGACAATTGCCAATTGCAGCAATTGCAGCAAATAAGCGCGCGTCCGACCAGGGTCCAGGCAGGGCGCCGCACTACTACAAGCTGACAGGCGCAACCAAAAGCCCAGAGCCCAGCAATTGGAGCGCGACAAAAGCTCGGAGTTTGCCAGGCCAGCACAGCCAAGGTTTTCCGCGAGTTTTAATGCTGTATCACACCACATCGAACCACCGCGCCAACAACATGGCACCATCCGCCCTCGCAACCACGGCACCATGACGATTTCACCCGCAAAAACGAGAAAGGATTTTCTCCGGATTCCCAGAATTAAGATGAACTCGTGATTGACTTTTTTGTTGGATTCCGCCAGGGTCCTGGAAATGACGATGGTGTTTCCCCTGTTTTTGCCTTATGCGGTGCCTCCTGCATGGCGCTGCGCCGGGACTGGGCGACCGCCTGCCAGCCTGCAGTCGCAATATCTCGGGAGGGGGCGAGCCAGGATCTCGGGTCCTGCCACCCTCCCTCCGCCCCCAGAATGACGAAGGGGATTGGGACTGGGACCAATGCAATGCAAGCCTGGCATGTGCTTGGGAAAGGGATAGCTGCAGAAGCCGAAGAACAAGATAGAAATTTTATTTTTGGTCTTATATAAACTGCCGAACTTCGCTCGTGATCCTTCCTTCCTGATCTTGTCCATCACCATCACCATCTCACATCATCTCACACTACCTCCTTGGCTTACATACCTACCTACCTTCGAGTTCATCCTCATCAACTCTACTCTACTTCACTCTCACACACACAACAACGACCTTGAGTCAACTATTCAAACCACCCAACCAAACCACCAACACCACCCACACACAATCTTCAAGATGAACTCCCAGATCTTCCGCCAAGCCACCCGGGCCACTGTCCGCTTCGCCTCGACCCAGTCCCGGCTCTTCACCAGCAGCACCAAGTCCGCCCCGGCCGACTACGGTCGCTTGTTCCAACAAGCCCGCCGCACCGGCATTGTGTAAGTTCTCCTCCCTCCAACACACCTCCATACCATCATATATCTATATAAGACCCATGTACTGACCCGGTCTCTTCCATCTTAACAGCTACGTCCCTGGCCTCGCACTCGTCCTCGGCTGGCCCTTCGCCGCCGCCAAGGTCGTTGACACCGTCTCTTCATAAGACATCGGCTTAATACTCAGCCACTACCACCTTCACCACCACAACTTTTTCACACGACACGATATCATGGCCACCAATACTTCTTGTATATACATTTTTCACTTAGGGAGGACAGGACATAGAGGCGTTAAGACGGACAGATCATCATTTCTATACCTAGAGATGGATCAGGATAACCAACATTTTGCATAAAAATAAACCTGAAATTCTTTGTACAATGATTCTATTCTTCTTTTCGAAACTCCCCCATGCTCTTGCTCTTTCGTTTTTGAATGTCCGTTATACGTCGTTACTAACAATAGGCCGTCATAAATATGATATATACATGGCAAGCAACCCCAATCAACAGTTGGCCTCATCTACTAATCGCTTTTCTTCTTCTAATGACGAGATTTATACAGATGCAGTCTTACTCAGCAAGTTCAAAGCGCTACCAGCCAGGATAAACTGTGCCTGGTCCTCACTGATGGCATGCTTGGTCTTGATGACGACCTCCTCACCAGACTTGTGCTTCTTGACGCGAAGGCTGACCTCGCCCTTACCGCCATTTCGCAGCATATCATACAAGCCCTCAGTGGCAACCTCATCGCTAGCACCGATCTTGTCGTAGTCGGCCTCATTGGCAAACGTCAGCGGAACGACACCTTGCTTCTTGAGGTTGGTCTCGTGGATGCGAGCAAACGACTTGCAGAGCACGATGCGCGCGCCGAGGTAGCGCGGCTGCAGGGCAGCGTGTTCACGAGCAGATCCCTCGCCGTAGTTGTGTTCAGCAACAACGAGCCAGGGCTGCTGAGCCTCCTTCCATCGCTGTCCGAGCTCCGGGATGGTGTGCTTGGAGCCGTCAAGGTCGTACGCAGCATTGACCTCACCGGTCTCGGCATTGGTGGCCGTGTTGAGGGTGTTGGTGCTGATGTTGGGCAGGTGACCCTTGTACTTGAGCCAAGGACCAGCGGCAGAAATGGTATCGGTCGTGCACTTGCCGGTAATCTTGACGAGGACGCGGAGGCCAGACAGGTCTGAATTGGGGAATGGCTCAAAGGGCTCGAGCAGTGCAAGGCGCTCTGACTTTGGCGAGATGGCAATGTTGACAGATGCGTCAGCGGGTTGAATGACAGCCTGGAACTCGGGACGGGCTGCTTCAAATGGCTTGGCGGGAATCTCAAACCCGGAAGGAGGCGAGAAACGGAATTCCTTGCCGGACGGGGTGGGGATGGTATCGGTAACAGGGTTGAACGTAGTGGAACCGGCGAAAGACATGGCGGTAACGATCTCCGGTGACGCCAAAAAGTTCATTGTGTCGGGGTTTCCGTCATTCCGGCCACGGAAGTTTCGGTTGTAAGAGGTGAGAATAGCGTTTGGCGTGCCCTTCTCGACACCATCCTGCCGCTTCCACTGGCCAATGCAAGGGCCGCATGCATTGGACAGAACAGTACCACCTGCCTCTTTGAAGGTCTCGAGGGGACCGTCGCGAGCTAATGTCTCGCGAATCTGGTCGCTACCGGGCGTAATGTAGAAATCCGAGGATGGCTTCAACCCTGCTTCCAGGGCTTCCCGCACCATACTCTCGACGCGAGTCATATCTTCATAGGAGCTATTTGTGCAGCTACCAATGAGACCAGCAGACAGCTTTTCGGGCCATTTCTGCTCCTGCACGGTTTCCTTGAACTGCGACAAAGGGGTTGACAGGTCGGGAGTGAAGGGGCCGTTGATGTGAGGCTCCAGAGAGGAAAGGTCGATGGTGATTACCTCATCGTACTTTGCGCCATCATCGGCCCTCAGCTTAACGATGTCAGAAAACTTCTTCGCTTCCGCCGCGACATCATGTCGGTGGGTCGCCTCGAGGTACCTGACGTGCGCGGGACTGAAGGGGAAGATAGACGTGGTAGCGCCAACTTCGGCACCCATGTTGCAAACCGTAGCCATACCAGTGCAGCTGAGAGACTCAACTCCGGGTCCGAAGTACTCAACGATGAATCCAGTACCTCCACGGACAGTAAGCTGACCAGCGAGGTTCAGAATAATATCCTTAGGTGATGCCCAGCCGCTCAGCTGGCCCTTGAGCTCAACTCCGAGAACGCGAGGAGCCTTGAGTTCCCAGGGCGCGCCGACGAGAGCCTCAACCGCATCAGCACCGCCTACTCCGATGGCAATTGTCGACAGACCTCCACAGTTGGGCGTGTGACTGTCCGTACCAAGCATCATCAGGCCGGGCGCACCGTAGTTCTCGAGAACACTCTGGTGGATGATGCCGGCTCCCGGAGGCCAGAACTCAATACCGTATTTCTTGGCAGCAGACTCGAGGAAGTCGAAGACCTCCTGGTTCACCTTGATACCCGACTCGAGATCAGCCTTGGCACCGTGCTCGCCAACAATCAAGTGGTCGCAGTGTATGCTCGCGGGGATCGCGGTCGAAGGGAGGTTGCAGGTCATGAACTGGAGCAGGGCCATCTGAGCGGAGGCATCTTGCATAGCGACACGGTCGGGCTTGAGCTTGAGGTTCGCGCTGCCGCGGATGTTGCGACCGCCATTGGTGTTGGTCATCAGGGACTCCTCGACGTTATCGAGATGCGAGTACAGGATCTTCTCGGCTAGGGTCAGGGCAGTGCCCCGCCCTAAGACCTCGCGGACCTTCTCATAATTCTTGAGGAGCTTGAAGTAGGGGGGTATGCGGGGGTTCGTGCTGTCGAAAGAGGGTGTCGCGAATGATCGGGTGCCTGCAATTCGGGTTCTCGTGGCTAGGCGCTGCTCGTACGATCAATCAGTCAGTGAATTAACTGCGCCGACCCGGCGGAGTGGTTATTTGCGCGCCAAACTTACATTGAAAGCCGCGCCACGGCGGCAAGCAAGCTCGACAGCCCTCATCTTCCCAATTGGCTCTGCCGGAATTAGGGAATAGCGGTGCAGGTGACAAAACGTTGTGGTTTTATCACGATGTCGTGCCAAAGGAAATTTCCAGGCTTGCTATTGCCGCTACCCTGATTGGCCATCTCGCGTGCTTTAGCTCATGGTTTGGCCGATGCCGGCCTGAAGCAAAATGTATTGGCTGGGTCTGGGGAAAAATGGGCGCACGTACCACCGAGCCCGTCAATTAGGCTGCACGACTGGTAGCCTAGATTAACCTTAAGACATTGGATGGTTCCACATCTAACCGTCAGCATTGCTGTTACCTCTGACTGTCGGTAACAAACGATATGAGGCTTATAAACACGTCCACTTTGAAATTGGAGGAATTCGGACCACAACATGTCCCGCCGTATGCTATACTTTCTCACAGATGGATTGAGGGGCAAGAGGTCTCTTTTGAGGAGATGCGAGGACCACCTCCTATGGAGAAAAGCGGTTACGACAAGATAAAGCAGTGCTGTGAGCAAGCCAGAAAAGATGGGTTTACGTTCGCCTGGGTAGACACATGCTGTAAGTGGCTATTTGCACAACTCTTGCGTGATTTCTCGTCTCACATCAACCAGGTATTGATAAGAGCAGTAGCGCCGAGTTGTCAGAGTCCATCAACTCAATGTTTCGCTGGTACGCGATGGCCCAGGTGTGCTACGCTTACCTGGAAGATGTTCCGTATCTGGATTGCGGGAGCAATTTTATCAAAAGCGCCTGGTTCACAAGAGGCTGGACGCTTCAAGAGCTCCTCAGTCCATCGCGCCTCGTATTCTACTGGGCCGAATGGCACGAGATAGGTGACAGAGCCGAACTGTCAGACGGCGTATCGTCCATCACAGGCATTGGGCAGAGAATACTCTGTGGGCGGCATCATCATCGTGGTGTGCTAGATCTATCGAACGTCTCCATCGCCAGAAGGATGAGCTGGGCTTCCCGAAGACAAACCAGCCGCGAGGAGGACATGTCATATTCATTGCTCGGTATCTTTGGTGTGAGCATGAACCTGCTTTACGGCGAGGGAGGCAAAGAGGCCTTTCGAAGGTTGCAAGAAGAGATAATCAAAACCTCCAACGACAATTCCATTTTTGTTTGGACCCAGGCTGAGTTCCGAAACCCGGCTCGATTGAGCGCTCTGGCTACCACCCCATTACAGTTTGCCCCGTCATCCAGAATTCCCATCATACGTTCGAGTCCAACGAATTTAACGACATTAACCAATGAGGCCATCAATATGCTCATTTACGTCAAGGAGTTCAGGAGTAGGCATTATGGCATTCTCAAGTCCCATGGCCCCCGTTCCTCATTGGATTTTGCTATCCCGCTTGAGATGATTTCGCCAAATACCTACATCAGGCTGTCTGGACAAGTTATCACCTTGGAAAGCAATCGGATCTGTGGCGCTCCTGTATATGCTTCCCTTGTCAACAGGGTTGGTAAGTATGGCGAAGATTCCAGCCGCACAGCTCATATTTATTCAGCTATCACTTTTCAAAATATCCCGTCCAGATTTGAACTATTGTCAGTTGGATGTCCTACTTTCGACAAAAGCATGGGGAATGATTTCTCTTACCGCCTAACGTACACGACCGATTCAACGTGGGTGGAGATCCTCGATCATGATGAACATAGAACTTGGATCTTCTGCATTCACCCCGGGCTGGCTGGAAACGAGCTTGCTCGACTATGGAGAGAAGAATGGATCTATTCTTCCAGCAGCAAAACAGACTTCGAGACGGCCGAAATGTGGGGTAAGAGAATGGCAGAACAACCTATCCACCATCGACACGAATTGGGACAATCTATCCGAGTCAGAGTTCATGCGCTCCAAGCCATGGAGCCAAGGTCTTTGTTTGAAAAGATCCAATACTATCGGCATATATATCTCAAGCAAAACCCAGGAAGAGAGAAACGACAACAACCATACCCATATAAGGATTGTCTCTTCGTGGATGTGAGGGGTAAGAGCACCGCAAGCTTCATTGAACAAGGTATGCTTCCTCAAGTTTAACATACCTACAGCCTACTAAATATGTCATCCAATAGGTCTACTGGAAATCAAGATTGCAGTCGAGAGTATGACTCACGAGATCGTTTGGGCATGCAGAAGTTGGCAGTGGAGCACCTTGGTAACTGTCGGATTTGCAGTCCCGATGTCGACAACGGCGGTATATCTAATGTTTGTCTTATTCAATTTCATCAGTTCACGTTCTCGTCCTCTATTTCCCACTTTCATATCAACTATTTCATATCTACATTCCTTATCAAAGATGCCATATTCCTTTATCGCATACATGTATGCTCTACTATATAATGTCCATGATATTCTCTTATTTCTATTTCGTGTGAGTTTATTACTACCTGGGGTATCTCTTTCATTCATGTTAGTCGGATTCAGCTATTTGTATTCTCTGGCAGTGGGTAGTGGGAGCTTCAAGCAACCACGCTGAGAGAAGTAATGACTATGCCGTATTGAAAACGAAGGGCCCTTCCAAAAGATATGGCTTGGCCGGCAATCAGAGACATACTCATAATACCAATTCTGGGTCATCGAATTAGTAATGGAAGGTACTCGACAATGGGCATCACGTCTAACCTGCATTTCCGAGACGCCTAGACTTCTTCCCGAACTCGTCGACTATCACGAGCAGTCGGCAAAGTACGACATGATGCTTGATTTTCGAGCTACAATACAATTAACGTGTCCCGTGGACGAGAAACATTAACTTTTGATCAATGTGTTGAATGGGAAGTAGCATCAATTGGCCGATGAAGTGGAATGCGCGGTGCTTTTCATGGATGGCTTGAAAATTAAGTAAGTAGGCTTTTAAAACGACGGACTGGACATAGGCACTTTACATATTATGTAGAGCTGTTTTCAACCCTGCTATCTTTTTTACTTCCCAAAATGGGCTGTTTTGAACCGAAGCGCACACTAACCTGGACCCCAATCTCCGACGGCATTCTACTCAAACACCGACACAACCGCCTTGCTCACCAACCTCAGATCTTCCTCCGGTACCGTTGCTCTGACGAAGTTGCAATAGTCCACGGTGAAAGCCGACACATCATCCTTCGACGCCCATTCCGTTTCCATGGGATACGCAAAGATCGCCGGGAAGACGCAAAATCTGACCGCACGGGGCGAGGTAGCCGGTAGACCTGGCTCTCTCGAACCCGATCTCCGGCTCTGCTGCCATAGCTCCATGCTCTCGAAACCGACGAGGACCATGGTGTCCGGGCTGAAGTGCGCGCCCGCGGGGACAAAGTCGGCTCGGTACTTCTGTCCTGTCTGCAGTAGTAGGGTCTTGAGACTTAGAGCGCTGGCAAAGACTTTCTGGAACATGGTCTGCGTCGGAGAAGGCGCATCATCATCTGCCTCCTGAGTTTGTGGTGGACATATGGAAGACAGTGTTTCTTCCAGCTTGCCGGCCAGCGACTTTGATCGTATCTCGAGTTGTGATTGCAGTAGCGGGTCGTCCCGCATTCTCTCATGGGCCAATTGATCAAGTTTCCTCAGGGCCTCTGCGCCATCTAGTTTGATGTAGGAGTATATCAATAACTTGGTTCCACCGGAAATGGAATGGAAGGTTTGCAACTAACCTTTCAAGAGAACAGCCTCGCGGTACTTGTTCAGGAGAAAGCAGGTATCACCTAGCGAACCAAGGTCACCATGCTCAAAGACATCCAGCATGACACTGGCTGCAATCAGGCATCGCAGCGCCTCAACCCTTTCAGGGGGCTGAGTGCACGTCAGTACCACCCATGATTGATGGTTTGCTGCAGCGGCTCTCTGGGTCAACGGGGCCAAGGGAGACTGCCGGTCCCATACGCTTGGCAGCAACGGAGGACTCTCTTCACCACTTGCCAGTGCCAGACATACTTGATCGATGTCAGTAAGAAGTCGGTGGAATCCCAGCTGTGCATCGTAATCGGATGGCTGGAGAGTTCCTTGGGCAATCCGATGATTGATCAGTTGAGCCCTCTCAATGTCGACAACCTTCTTTTCCAGTTGTGACACCGATCTGCGAAGCTCATTAGCCTCGTTGCCGCAGTCGCAATGATGCTCCGATCGGGTTTCGTTGTTTGTTGCTGCATCATTTATGTCGATCAAACTTCTGCTATGTTCAGTGGCGGTCAAACTTGGGCGTGCGCTCATCATTTGGGGAGTGACCATCGATTGGGCTGAGGTAACGTCACTGAGAGTCGAAAAAGAGCCTGGAGAAGCGCCATCATCATCGTCAGCTCTTTGGTCGAATTGAAGGCCTCGATATAGCCCCCTCTGCATAGCCCACGCGGCTGCAGATGCTACTTCTCCTGCAGTGACGATGTCTCTCGTAGTGAAAACCTTTTGAGCTAGCGTCCCGTTTGATGGAACATCAACCCTAGGCTCAAAGAAGTCTCCAATGTAGGGTTGCAGGCCTCCCGGAGTGCGGCTTTCATTGACATCCTATATACTCATTGGTTATCGTCAATATCCGTCAATTGATCAACGTTTGTTACATACGTTTGGAGGTAGTGTCTGGTGTGGGGGAGGTGATCCCGGTGATGATGGTGGAGACTCGCTATCTACACAGACCACACGGGACGAGGTCGCATCTGGCGCTGCGGCTGGTTGAATCTGGGTATTTGGTGTCTCGGAGTCTTTGGTTGAATTGGTAGAGGTCGAGGTCAAGACTATTTGAATTTGACGCCTGGAGCTGATTCCGACAAGAGGCTCTGGCACGCAGTAGCGCAAAGAGGACTTGATCTTGGTGACCTGGTTTTGAAGTTGGGTGCCGCTAAAGTTCTCCAAACACCCCGTGCCTTTCTCCAGTATGAGTGGTGTATACGGGGAGCGGCCGTTGTGTGTTTTGACAATAGCCCTCAATTTCTGATCAATCTGACCCCATTTGAGTATTTGGGTGACAGCGTGCTTCAGGTAGTCCGGGGCCGTGTCTTTGAAGACCAACCCATTGTCGAGGCAGTGGTCAAGCCAAGCCAGCAATGGGGCTTGAACAGGGGCTGACGCTCGGTTGCCTCGCTTGCGCTTCCGACTGACAGTCAACGATTCTGAGTTGGGAGATCCCTCGTCCTCAAGGGTGCTTCGCCGCTTCCGTTTGGGGGGCATCTTGGTAGTTCGTTTTTCTGTCCGGATGAAAATAAAGACGAACTGCAATCAATTCAAGAGCAACGGTGAAATCCCTTCCCCGCTTTGTACTACGAACGAGTTTTCACGTTTGAACTGTCGTTGCTGTTTGAGAATGAGTGATGATCTACCGCAACTTAAGATGAAGCGGCTTGGGAGGGCTGCTTGCATTTTGTGGGTCTCAGGGGTTGCTACCCAATAAATGACTTCAACGTTGTTTGCTTTTTTGATTCGCGTCTGCCACTGCCCTTGCCTGACGCCGATGCCATTGGCTGTTTCCCTGTCTTGTTTGAAAAGATCTTGCTCTCGTGTGCAGCCATGGCTTCGGATCAAGTGAAAAATCTGACAATGCTTTGTCAAAGCAATCAAGCTCCAGGGTAGTTGTAGGGTAGTTCCAGGGTAGTTCCTCCCAAGAAAATCGGATGTCACCTTTGCTCCTCTGGAGTCTTTCTCTGAGACTTGGATCTTTCTTTCCCACACCCCACCGCTTCACTTCCCCAGATTCACTTGGATATTCACCTCACATGGTTGCAGCTGCACCTGCTACCAATTACTTCAAATTATTCTCTGCCAGCTATAGTGTCAGCCAAATAATTGGTATATCACTTCTAATCATCCTATAATCACCACTTGCCCCAGTCTCAACTGCCCTGGACCACGTGGTAGCCAGTTCTTTCGACCTATTCTACCCCTAGATGGCAATTGGAATATACTGGTCTGGACACAGCTCGCCATCCTCAGTAAATCGCCCACTTCACAATGACTGAATGGAGTCCTTTCGCAGACTACCCAGTCTCTCATGCTGGGTCTTTTTTCTCGTCGCCACGTGTATCGAGATCCGATTCTGTCTCAGTTGCCTCTTCCAGGCTCTCTAATGCAGAATCACGATCATCATCCAAGAGACGCGCTGGTGATACATCATATAACCCCACTCCTAAGAGACAATCGACCTCTAGACCAGTGAGATCTGTGGAATCTTCAAGAATGTCAAACTCCAGTTCAGGATTATTTTGTACACCGTTTCCGTCACCTAGTCTAGAGCAGTCGACGCCCATTGCTGGCCCCTCAAGACCACCACCCTCGATACCAAACTTCTCAGACCTGCGAAGATCCTCCACTGTGTCTTCATTATCGATTACCCCCCAGCTAAGCTTGCACGCGCCATCTTCTGCGCTCATCAGGCCAGACTCGCGCCAATCCTCCCAGAGCCTTGGCACTAGAAGTCGTCTGATACTTGCTTTTGACTTCGGTACGGGCTATTCATCAGCATCATACTTCTTGGTTGAGCCAGGCCACGAGGAGGCCACGTCAATCTTAGGAAAAATCAAAACAATATCCGATTATCCGGGTTACGCCCACAACCGAAATGCTCCCATGTCACGCCATGTCCCATCAGAGCTCATCTATTCTTTGGGAGGGCCTCCGGTGAGAAGAACACGCCAGTCTTACGCTCGATTGGCTGAAGAGAATGACCTATCCGCAGGTGCCACTTACGCAGATGACCCATTCGGAGATCGGGATGAATGGGATGTGTCTCAGACGTCCTTTGTGAGCCTGGATGGGCCCCCCAACCGAAATGAGCGTTATCGGTGGGGATACGATGCGCTTCAGGCCTGGATAGAGGCCACAACACTGGAGTTCAGGAAATTCAAGTTATTGCTTCAGGACACCCCTGAAACAGAAGGGGTCCGCGAGAAGCTCAATCGAGATCTCAAAACCCTAGCTGCTAGAGGAACGGTCAAGAAACCGACTGATCTAATCATCGATTTTCTGACTCCCTTCATTGCACATGTGAAGAAAATTCTCGAAGAAGAAGGAGTCTACGCAAAGACAGATAAGGAAATTGTGATGTGCATTCCAACAATCTGGTCACAGAGGGCGTGTCGGACTATGCACGTCGCGCTTGCCAAAGCCTTTACATCGGTTGGGGTTGAAGGAGTTCACGTAGGGAACAAATCGATCAAGAATCTCTTCATTGTTTCGGAACCTGAAGCGGCCGCCGAAGTCGTTCTGTGGGGAGAGCTTGACATCAGGGTGAGCGGGAACCCGTCTTCTATACCGTGGCCAACACTGATGATGTATCTAGCCCAATCAGCGTCTGGTCTTTGTTGATGCCGGTTAGCATTCCATTTCCATTCCACAGCACGGAACAACATGGGACCAAGACTTATTTCTTCTTAGGGGCTGGAACAGTTGATTTGATAACTTACTTGGTCGATAACAATATGCCTCTTCGATTGAAAGAAGAGGGGGCACCCCCTAGTGGTAAGTTGACCAATGACAGGCGTAACGTACCTTGAAACAGTCCCGCCAACCAACGCTAATGTCGTATAGGTGGAATGTGTGGCTCGGGTTTCCTGAACGAGGAGTTCCAGGCTTACATGGTCAGTCGATTGAAAAAGCATAGAATGTTGCACGATAAGGACGATGCATGGCACCAGCGCAAAGCATCGGAAATAACTTGGAATCATTTTGAGTTCCATTTGAAGAGATATTTGAACATTTACGAGGAAAACCCTCTACGCAATCATAATATGCGGACGGATGGGCTGCCGGACGACCGCGCAAATGGCTTTGCGACTGATCATGTGAGGATACCATAGTAAGTTGACAGCACTCCCACAGGCGACGATTTGGCTACTGACAGGCTCTTCACAGTGACGATATCAAACGAATCTTCTTGGGGTGCTTCCACAAGATCTGGGATCTGGTTCAGGGGCAACTCGAGGCGTGCAAGAACAGAGGCAGACAGGCGAATGTAAGTTTCCACCGAGTGAATGCGAGTTTCAGCTAAGCTTTGAGTGCTGACTTAAGAACAGAAGGTGATTCTGATAGGCGGCTTTTCTGGCTCCCCATCTCTCCGAGGATACTTAAAGCGGGCACTAGCGCAGTACGACGACGGGAGCGTACAGTTCATGGCCCCTAAAATGGAGTCAGTGATGACCCAGACGGCTGCTACCAGCCAGCGCGCACCAGGATGTTACTGACATCCCATGTAGCAAGACCCTTGACCCCGGCAGCCACGAAGCCACCGTATCCATCGGCGCCGTCCTCCGTGCATTCAACAAGGAGCTCGGCCCGCAACGCTTTGCGCGCTCCTCGCTGGGCTTTCTCCGCCACCTGCCCCACGACGTGTACCTCTCGAAACACCAGCCATACGATCACGCTGATGCCTACGAGCGGCCCCGCCCTGCGCCGATCACCAAGGAGCCGTACGTGCGTAACACAATCGAGTGGTTCATCAAGAAGGTCTGTCTCCCTCCTCATATGTCTCCTCGCCCGTCCCGAGTGGGTAGTATGACTGACATCACATCGAAATATGATCGCTCAGGACCAAATCGTCCCCAAAGACTTTACGATGAACCCGATCCGGATGGTCCACTTCATCGCGAGGTGCGAAGACCCGAAGTTGGTGGTGTGGGAAGCCATATACATTTCCGACTCCGCCAAGGATTCTCATTACAAGATAACACACGCAAGAAACAAAGGCAAGTAATCTACCAACCTACTTACTCTTACTATCTTCTCTCCCGGTGCCTCAGCCTCCACCTTCGTCTTCACCACTCCCACGACAACGTGTACATTTGCTGAAACGTAATCCCAGGCTGCGAAGTGCTCGGCTTTATACGCATCGATATGTCCTTCCTGAAAAATGAAGGGCTTCTCGTTCCCAAACGGGTGCCTGGGGTGCCTGAAGGCTCCGACGGGGACTACTATTACGAAGTGGAGTTCGACCTGGTCATCAAGGTGCATGACCGAGACCTGCAATGTAAGAGATTTCGTCCTTCCACTCTCCTGTCGTCTCTTGTCTCTCGCCTTCCGTATCCGTCAAACAAAAAACCACATGGCCACGCGTCTGACAGGTGAACGCAGGTTTCATAAAGTATGGAGATAGGAACCTGAAGGAGTGCACGTTCAACATAGCTTCCATACTCCCGCCGGGAACACAATGAGCAGCTGATGCTCTACCTACCGAGCTTGACTCCAGTTTGACATTGCGAAAAGACTGGGGATGATGGCCTTTTTTCGAGTTTAAAAGTTGTGTAGTTAGGATAAATAGTGATTTCAATTTACATGGGACAGCCTGATATGAATCGTGTGTCTGAGAAAACCTCCTAATAACTCGTCCCGGCCCTTGTCATCGAACCTTGACCTGCACTTCAAGTTGAAGGGACATCATTTTCGAGGGTCGCCGCAGTCGTGTGACCAGATTATGCGACGAGCAACACAGCAAGGTCTCCTATGCAGCTCGAAAGCCAGCTATTGCTCTTCACAGCATTGTCAGCAGGCAATGACATAACGGCGCAGAACCTGACGGCAAAGACGTTCAAACTCAAAAGCCAAACATGGATGGAGAGACAAGATTGGAATGCGGCACAGTTTTAGGGGTAGAAAATTTCATTTCGAGCACTTTTAGAGTAAACTGTGATGGCAGGTGTAGCCGAGGCTCGCCGGGCCAGCCTGGTTGATTCAGATCAGAAGAGAGAGAGAGAGAGAGAGAGAGAGAGAGAGAGAGAGAGAGAGAGAGAGAGAGAGAAGGGGCAGCACATGTGATTCAAGCGTGCCCACGGCTTTGGACTGCCACTGTCATTTTGATTTGAAGGGAAGAGAAGATGGGCGAATTGACTGAAGACTGAGGGCGAAGTTGTGGCTCTTTCTTCATATTTCTAGGGACACGCCTGATAATCAGGAACACAATTGTCTCTCATTGATGGAGATCTCTCAGTAACAATGACTATCCTCAGGAAACTAAAGAGTGAGGATTCTCTTTATGCAAACCGCCATGCAAAGGCTTGCAAACTATTTCCATCAACAAAACTCCATATCCGACAGTACTCAACAATCTTCCAAGCGATCATCGCTAGATGTAGGCATCGCTTGGTTCCCAGAGCAATCTGCCCCGAGACTCTTGGTCTCATACCAGCACAGCTCGCCCAAGTCTGACCACCTTATGCTTCAACAGCAAGCGACGGCCTCACAACATCATTGTAGCTCAACGGGGAATCGTAGCTACTTTCTCTGCTTAATGGCTATCAACCGATAGCAGAGACGATGGACGGGGCCATGTTGATGATGCATCGGCCTTTGGTCTCGCCTCTCCACTTGGCGCTCACTAGAAATCATTGTTAGCTGTCGCTCGTTGCAATGAGATACCAGGGGCATTTCATGGAGGCCATCGACATACCTTCAAGGTCAAGGCCCTTGATCTTGATGACCAGTGTGATGGCGATCCGCCAGTGCTTCTGGCTGCCGTTCTGATCGGGCAGAATCAATCCCTCGTCGCGTAGAGATGTCATGTCGGCCTCGATTGTTCCGATGCAAGGACAATCTATGTACTGTGTAAGCAACCTCATAGCCACCAACAGGACGTCGTGATAGTGACACATACCTTTGTTTCTCAGAGAAGTCCTCGAGTAGCCCGACTCCCGAACAGTGTCGGATATGTAGATCACCTCCTGGCATATAAGCTTCTTCTTGCCGATGGGGAAGAAATGCTCGCATTCCATGGTCCATTCCCGGTCCGAGTCAACCTCCTCACCCTGTTATCAGTGTTAGCAGGTCATAACAGGTGCAACACATGTCGATACCTCTTACCTTCTGTGCGAACCAAAGGATGCGATCCAAGAAGTACCATCTGCCGTCCTCGTAGCTGTATGTCGACTTCCCTCTCTTATCCTTGGGCGGAAGGAAGCTATACTCCGGTCCTTCGACGTTGTCCTCGATGTGTCGAAGGATGCCGTAGGACGACGGGAGGGCTCTAGCGGGCACGAAAGATCTTTTCAGGGCGCGCAGAACTGCCCCTTTGGCGATTGCGGTGGGACTATTGTTCTCTGTTAGCAGCCTAACATCCCGTAACATGCTGCGCCAGGTAGCTTACTCGATGTCTTTACCTCTTCCCAGAAGCTCGATGTCATCCTCATGCTTGGATGTGTATTCTTTCAGATGATTCTCGAGGAATTCCTGGTACGACCAATTGCGACTTAAGCCACCCAACATGATAACGACCTGATTGATTATTAGAGAGCGTCCAGCTTCAGCACCCAGCGACTTTACTAACATCGATTGGTCGTCCTCTTTGCCGAGCCCCATCTAGCTGCGCCTTTACCAAGATCCAGATTTTGTCAAGACAATATCTGAACATCTCAGCAATCTTTGAACTATAATTCACGTTAGTTAACATTAAGAGAGAGAAATGAGATCCGATCTTACTGTGGGATGCGGATGATGTTTTTCCAGAAAGCATGCTCCTCGCTTGCGCGCACCCCATCGCACCTGAATAGTTCTTCACCTGCCAGATCCCCGAAAAGGTTAAAGCATTGCTTCATCTTGAACTCGAATTGCTCCGCGGTAATTTCCCGAGCGATCTCCTCCAGACTGCAGTCTCGATATTCTTTCAAGTATGGTGCTCCCTTCTCCAGTTTCTTGAGCATAAGATCATAGAACATGCCATTTATGATGATCGATCCACAGAGATCACCTGAGAAAGATTAGCAATGTTCGTCGACACCACTTTGACATGTGATTTTACCTGTGGGTGGTGCATCCTCTCTCTCCAGTCGAAGAGGGGAGGTTTTAGCGATCTGGAAAGCACAAACATCACATGTGCCGCCGCCTGCAAATGCATTTAGTCTTGGATTGTGACATTGGCGTTGAGGCCAGCACTTACCTGAATCCACTACAAGGATGCGGGCGCCCTCCTGTTGCTGTCAGTATTTGATTCAAATTACATTAATATGTTGCCCATGTTACTCACTTTTATACCGGGAACCTGGTGTAAGGAACACTCGGCACCGGCCTCAGGCTCGGTTATCATTGAGAATCGAGGAATCCATTTGTCGGAAACGTCATGGCCGCCAAGCTTTACCAGACACAAGGCCCTCGCCAAGGCTGTTTGCAAATCCCTGCAGGCACTCAACCCGAAGACCACAGGCACACAGAGCACAATCTCAGTCATGTATCCATCTGCTAGACCCTCCATTCTTTTCAGATAATACTCTGCGTGTCTGAGCAAGCGAACAAAGTAGTCCTCAGTAAGATCCACATGAGGTGAGCTTTTACTGATGTGGCGGCTGCTTTTGAGCTTCTCCACTGTCGGGTGAAGTTCGTCTCGAATCTTTTGTGTCTTAGGATCGTCCTGGAACAGCAATTTGAAGTATTCGAGTCTTTCCTCGGTGATGTTTGGCAGACCTCTACGTCGAACCTTCTCCTCGCCGGGCGCATGTACCGAGTTGATCTCGTAGCCAAACAAGAGTCTGTTGCGTTGGTCGGTTTCTCGCACAGTGGCCTGACAAGAACGAGGGTCTTGCTTGCGAAATTGAGGTTCCGGGGGATACAAGAGAGCGGTTGGTACCTGGTGGTGCATCTTATCGTTTGGGGACATGATATTCATGTCCAGCGGCCAATGGCGGACTGGCGTGATTCTTTCGGGACAAACCTTCGACCGGTCGTCGATCTCATGGGCCTCAAGGATGACAAACTGTAGGGCCGACATGGATGTGCCAAAATCAATGGCGAGGATTACCATTTTCTGCTTGGCAGAAAAGGCGTCAGCCATGCCTCCTGGTGACTGACTTGCAGTTCCAGGATCAGGCATTTTGTCTGATGGGGTTTCCTGCGAGAACAAAGTGGTGTGCTTTTCTCGCTGAAATGAGGTTATTAGGACATTTATCGACGGGTGTCCTAGAAAGAAGGCATCAAGTATGCGGTTGAATGCAGGCGGTAAGATAGAAAAGACGTGCAACTGCGCGTGCTTTTTTGAGTGGAACAATTGGGGAAACAGTTGTGCTGGTAGGTCAAACCATCCACCGCAAGCTGCAACAATGGTGGATGTTTGGAGTTGTTGCTGAGCCAAGCTTAGAGGTGGGAAAACACATAAGGTAAACACCCACGAAGTCTGCTTTTTTTTTTCCTTTATTGCACCAAGCCCGTTTGCAGGTACATGTTCATTTTCTTCAGTCAGACCTAAAAGTCTCAGCAGCTGAGCTACCTCATATCTCAATTGTATTCTTTTCTAATTTTCATTTGGTGGGGCATCTACTTATTTTCTATCCAACATGTGGTGTACCCCTCGATCTTCAACCACATCGTCTCTCGATCCCAGCATTCGGGCAACATCAACACTTCCATAGCACCCCGGAGGGTTTCTGGACATGGCCACTGGCAGTATTTCAGAATTCGGCAACCGCCACCACCTCAGCGGGCACACGCCATCTTAATTGAAGATCATCTCCATAATGCTAGTACCGCCGCATAGATTTTAGAACGTAGTGGTGCTTCTCTACTCATTCCGGATCAACCAGGTTGGCCTAGCTAAACCCAATCGCTCATTATCTGTTACACACAAATGTAGTGGTGCTTGTTTGGCAGTCAGAATATTCAGCTCGATATTAGCCACCCTGCCATTTGCAAGTCAACCAAGTAAAAATGGTCAACATCGGCAGTAATCATCTACCAGTAACCACATCTGGCCGTAGTGATCATATCTAGACTTAATAGCCATCACACTACCTAGCAACAACACCATATCAGCTCTACTAGATATAATTATTATGGAATGATACCGGGATAATAAGGATAATATAGACGACTGTACGGAGGAGAATGATTATTCGGTTTCGGAGCTGCTGGTTGTGCCAATTCTCTAACAGAATAGCTGGTAATGGCATTAAGGTAGACTAAATAATTTGTGTGACTTGGAATTCAGGTGACATGATTAACTTGTGAGCTGAATGTTGAATGCGCGTGAAGGCGGTGTTGGCATTGAAAATGAATTTGGATCGAAGTCCATGTTAAGAGCTGGTAATGGATTTTTAGCCCATTCCGTGTTGGGGTTGATTGCAGATTTACGGTACAAACACAACCAAGAACAAGAACAAGAACGCGTGTTCGTACCAAACGATTGACCCAACACCCCGACTCAACCCTAACAATCACACATTTGCCATTCTCTCAAGAGCCCGCATACCGAAGGTAATTTACTTACCTAACCCAGCACCTTCTTTGCCCGTATCCAAAACACT
Organism: Apiospora arundinis; assembly: GCA_039105305.1. Taxonomy (NCBI): domain Eukaryota; kingdom Fungi; phylum Ascomycota; class Sordariomycetes; order Amphisphaeriales; family Apiosporaceae; genus Apiospora; species Apiospora arundinis. Next base: position 695,236 of record JAPCWZ010000002.1, on the reverse strand, counting down.
TCACAATTGTCAGCAAGACCAAATCAAAGACAACGAATCCATCCCACCAAACCACAACCCCAACATACAAACATTTCTCATCTCCTCAAGACACAATGTCGTCAACCACCTCCGCCTCGTGGCCCGAAGATGTCACCGCCCAAGCCTTCGCCTGGCTCGATCACTGTATTGAGCGCCAGCTATCCTTTCCCACGACCATCAACGCCCACCTCAGGGCGACCACGAACAAGAGGACGCAAGGTTTAGCGTTCACAGTTGTCTCCAGGCACATGACCGCTTACGGTCAAAGCAAGAACCTGGATAAGCCCTACAGCGACATCAAAAAGAAGCTAAAGCCAGCAGACCACGTTAGGTTCATGAACGACTTATTGGTACTGGGCACCGCGATGGTACCCAAATTGACCGGCAACACAGAAATTGCCCAGCTCATCGCGGATGCCAAACGTGCACTGGCCGAGACTAGAGAAGATGGTCGTGATGAAGTCGTCGCCAATATGGACGATAGAGATAACGGCAATTTCGATTATGAAGCCGATGATAACATCTCAACCGATGAGTCATCTCAGAGCGAGTACAAGGGAAACAGCTCCATGAGACTGGGCACTGTTCCCAACGCCGGCAAGAAACGCCGCAGGCAGCCTCAGGAACCGGTTCGTCTTTTGGGTCCTCGCTTGTCTTACCAATCAATGCTAACCAAAACCATAGTCTCAGACACAATTGCCTCCCCGTAAAAGAGCCCGTGTCGGCGCCAGGAGCGCCCAGTCTTCAGAAGACGAGCATGATGTATTCGATGGCGGAGACTCCGTGTCGGAGCCATCTCAGAGCGAGTACATGGATGACGGCCCAAAGAGATCGGGCACCGGTCTCAACGCAGGTCCGAAACGTCGCAGGCTGCAATCCGTTCGTCTCACCTCATCGACTCTGATGTATCCTCCCAAGAAAGACATGCTGACCAGAACATAGGCTCCGGCTGAATCGCCTCCCGCGAAGAGAGCCCGTACCAGCTCACAGAGCACCGAACTACTTACGGACGAACAAGACGAATTACATGATGAGATGCCCAGCAAAGAGAGCTTGGCTACGCGAATCTTGCGCCACATCTACCCGTCAAAGGCATCAGAGAAGCGACAAGCCAACACTCGAGACATGGACCAAGAAGACGAACAAGAGCAACGACTCCCTCACTCAGCGTCGATGGCCAGGCCCAAGATTCACCAAGAATCACAGACTCCCGTTGTGAGTCAGCAAGAGCCACCAGAGATAAGTCCACTTACCTCATCGACACACACTTCTCAGCAAGATGATACCAAAGTCTTGGGGCAAAATGAGAATCTCCATGTTCGCTCTGCAGTTGTACCAGAGACTCCCCAAAGCAATCGCATGACAGGCCTTGTACGGAACTATCTACAAGATCCCACCTTGCAAGAAGACTTTGAAGACACAAAACCGCTGCAAGAAAGCCCCCAAGCCAGCACTAGCTTTACGGCGGCACCCAGCCCTGAAGTTCAAGAATCACAGCCAATTCATGACCCAAACCAAAATCAAGGTTTCCTCGCACGTGAGAATGCTCGCCTTCACAAATTGATTATCCAGAAAGAGGCCGAAATCAAGGTATGGAAAGAGGCGAATACGTCGCTTCTGAGCTCTTTGTCAGCCCCAAGCAATAGTGAGAGGAATTGGCGGAAGGAATACATGCAGATGTGCGAACGTTTCAATAGCCGGGAAAGGTTGCAAAACCGCAAGCATGAGGCGGTGCAGGGCTTCGTTGGCCATCAGCCTAGCGATCTAATGCGCAAATTCGACCATTTGCAGCTCGAGATCCATCGGGCCTGCCATACCTTCGCGCTCGCGGATTCCCATCAGACGATGACAATGTCGTCCCCTGAAGATGGCGTCGGAGCTACCTTGCGGGACCCGAAAATAAGGTCACTACTAGAGACAGCCTGCGGCTCGATGTTAAAAGCCTGGGAGCTGCGCAGATACGAAGATGCCCTTACTGACTTGGTACGAGCACTGGTCACCGCCCACGTTTTCCGCCGCATCTTCGAGTCCGACTTCCCCTTGCAGTACACGGGCGCTCATGACTCGCACTTATTGACGAGATACCAGAGAATGTGGTTCCATCAAGGTAAGTACAACGCATCTCGATGGGACGCCGCGTTCCCTTATAGGATTATTGCTGACTTAACATCCCACTAGATGGCGCAAAGGAATTATGGATCGCCGAGCGGCTCGCCTTGCAAGATTTCGTAAAAGGCACGGATATAGCAGACAAAAACGAGCCCTTCCATAATCTCATCGAGGCCAAAGCCCGCGAATTTGCCAACGAGATCGCCCTCCTCCTTGCCCCGCTCACGCCGCCCCACAACATCCTCGCGGGCCACCTGACTCACGTGTACAAGGCGGCCCTGCGGCTCAAGGCCGACACCGTCCTGAGCAACTACACTTTCACGGCGCGCTTCCTCCGCCCAGGCCTCAGCGTCAACCCGGAAATGGAGCAGTGCCTCGACGTTGAGCACAGCTATAGCAGCAACCAGGACATCAAGCTGGTCCTGTACCCGGTCATCTACATCAAGCCGGTTCGCGAAATCGACCCGTTGGCCGCGAAGGTGCGCGACTGCAAGGTCGACTACAAGAACTTTAGAGTATCCACGGATGTGTTTTGGGGTGCTGGAGAACTCAGAGATAAAATGATGCTACACAAGGGAATGGTGGTCGTTTGAAGAGAGAGACAAGAAACGGCCGGTCCGGATCTTGAGACCATCGCAGATGTATGAGTGGGAACCAAAACAAAAGAGAAAGAGATGTACGAGTATCGCGAGAAATTATAAACCCCGGTCCCCCAGGGGTGCCATTTCGGCTAACCTTCGGCTTCAAGAGCGGGTGTCGTCACAACAGGAACTGACGTCGGGTTTTCCCGCCTAGTAACTGAAAGAGCTGTCATGTATCGCTGCCTCTACAACGACAAGTTGTAGGTCTGGTGAAGATGATATCGTCCTCATCTCAGTTACGAAACTTGTTGCACGGCACCTGTCTATAGCCTTATAGCCTTATAGCCTTTTTGGGAGATCATCGTCTCAGGAATTTGCATTATTGAGAATAGAGTTGAGCTAGCGGAGGAAGAAGAAACATTTTGACATGGAACGGCATGCGCTTGGCAAACTTTGATGGCTCAGGTTTGAGCACGAGCGGCGCACATTGACAGGTAGCTTAAATAGACGACATGAATCAATATCACGAACCAATGTCTCAATCAATCTCCAATGTTGACGGTATATCATCCACGGGGATCACTGTCTATTGATGCATTTTGCAGTGTCGTTGATGTACATGGTTGGCGAGAACTCGTCTCGATTAGCGGAGCATCACTTTTCTGACCTGTTCATACCAAGCTGGCCCAGTAGAGCTATGTCACTCGAGAGCAATTTACGATCTAAAATGTGAGAAGAAGCTGGTTCACCCAATGCTTTCTAAAACTCTCAAAGACTCGAGCCAACTCCCATGGATCAACGGAACCCAGATACAGTTATCATGATGGGGCGGACCAAAACCTTCCACGTTTCCTCTGGTCAATGCCGGTGCTAACTTGGAAATTGGCTTTCAAATGTCTTCCTCGCTCCCTCTCTCAGCCTCCTAACGAACCATTTCGTCTAAAGAGGTCGATTACTGCACCTTACAATTATAGGTATCTAACTCTTCAGGCGGCACTTGGAGAACCGACAATGGCAACGAACAGTGCTGCAACGGCCCCGGAGGTTTTCGATCTCTGGGAACATTACCAGTGGAAAAGCCCGACCGCGACAATTGAAGACTACCGGGAGAAGCCGTGGGCGCATTGCGAAGATGCCCACAAGGCCTATTTCGGCGCCAGGTTCAACAAGAGGAGTGAGTTCCTCGACAATCTGGATCCCGAGTCCAGAGCCACGATTCAGCGGGAGCTCAAGCGCATCGACAGGGCTCGCGGGAGGTTTTCGGCCGATACGAAAAAGCAGCCATTGGTCCACAGTTTGACCGGGACACTTCGAGAGTGGCGCAAGTGTGTGGGCAACAATAAGGCAGTGATGATGGACGAGATAGACCAAGAGTCACAGGAGAAGGAGTACACGTCGCTTAGGCATGAGAGAGAACGCGCTACTCTACAGCGTTGCAATCCCTCAATCCCCCCAGTCCACGGAGCCGCCGCTGAGCAGGTAGCAACGAATGGTCAATCGAATCGCCGGTCATCATTGTCTTTGCTCATGAGGCGACGTGAAAGAAAGGCCAGTACGCAGTCAAGATCAGAAAGTCATCCAGTCGCAAACGAGGGAGCTGATGGACTATTCGACGAGCCTGATGAGCCGGACGACTTTTATGGCCTCAAAGCGAATGCTATGTACTTCCAACGGGTTGAAGGCGGTCATCCAGCATGGAGAGGGTGGACGTATGATCACCCCAGTTACGGCGGATCGCAATTTCCTAACCAGAAGATTCCAATGCCCAAGATTTTGGAGGATACTAATGACAACCCACTTATGGAGAGCTGCCCAGAGAACTGCATACGGTATTTCCATTTCCCAGCAAACAACATGCAATGGATAGAGGTACGACACGAGACTATCATCCTGCACTTGCTACGAGTATCAATACTGACACACCCACTTTCAAAACAGAAAGCCATTGCCAGATACTACAACGAGAAGCCGGAGCCACTGGATGATAGACATCGCACCTACAGCCGCAAGGAAAAGAAGACAGAGAAGCTCTTATCCCGAGAGTTTTGGCGAGGCCAAATGCACGGCAGCTCAGCATACGACTCGAACCCGGGTTCCCAGCTGGGGAATGCGCCGTACTCGACGGAAGACTGGGCTAAAAGTCGTGGACCAATCCATGCGAGGCACATGCAGTCCAGATGCGCCCTGATACCGAGGGGTTAGTAAACACCACTGGGCAGACGAGGAATACCACTAATCGCGAGTCTAGATAGCAGCAACCGTCAACAGCACCGGTTCTCGAGCGCACCCACGCTACGTGAGGGGGAACATCTTGATGGAAACAACTCTATACCAGACAATGCCTCCTCAAGAAACAAGAATGTGGCGATCTTCGTGAGTAGCCACTTCAAGTTTGGGTTCATGGAGTGTCGCTTGACCAAAAGATGAGACTGACATCATTCGAAGTTACCGTACATGCACTGGGAGACAGGAAGCCGCCGAGACAAGATGGTGCAAGTCATCAACCAAACTATTGGCCACAAGAAGAAGGATCCGGGCTTCTTCGATCTTACCAAGGAAAGGATGGAAGCAACTAATATGAGCCAGACGGCAAGAAAGCCAAAGCCCTGGAGGTATGTCTACAAGATTCACTGATCCCCCATCTGCAACTGAAGTACAGATGCTGACTCTGCTCACGAAGGAGACTGTTGGCTCGATACTTATTCGTGGTAGCTCAAGTCGCGGAACAGATGGACTACGAAGCCGATGAAAGGCTGCTTCGTGACTATGTGACGGCGGACCCGCCATTGCACATTCGACGTACACTCGATCAGTACTGCTTCGTCAATCTCGATGATACGAGCAAGAGAGACAAGGACCAAGTGGTGTACAGGGGCACCCTCGACAAAAGGGATAGCAGAGCACAAAGCCGTGTTGTCATGGTCGACCAGCTGTGGCTTTGGATACTGGACAACAGTAAGCAGCCAGACGATCCATTGATAGTAGGGATGCTAACATGGAGTAGATACGGTCATCACTTCATTCCCCAGGCGCTGGGGCAGAAACAAACCAGACCCTTCGGGGGTCCACAAGAGCCTGAGGGAGCGCTTCGAGGCTCGACCCGAAGACATCAGGTCAGCCGAGCATTTAGGTGCGCTACTCAAAGAACCGGAACAGCTATGCGACTTTACACTGACTTTCCTAGCGTTAATCATCATTGATCAATGCTCTCGTGTGTTCTTTGACCGCACCAAGCCCCTTGACCAACGCCCCGAGGTTATGGACATCTTCGCGTCGGCAATAGCGCATGTGGTAAGGGACCTCCTTAAAACAGGCAGACTTTTGCCAAACCAGATGCAATGACTCACGACTCGCGGTACCAGGATCAAATGACGGCGGTGGCTTATGACACCTTCTGGCGGCATACGAAACTCTACAACAAGAACATGCTTCCCAAGACGATCGGCACCAAGTATTTGGATATCAATCCAGAAGGGGCCCTGCTGAAAGAAGCCCAGGATATCGCCGAGGAGCTCAAGATGATGAAGCGCATCTACAACGAACAACTCAAGGTGGTCAAGGACTTCAAGCGGCATCTCCACTACCCACAAGGGCGGCGGACAGAGAAGGCGGACAGTGCCTACCAAATTCAAAAGCTTCTACTAGATCTTGTCAGCGCCAGAGACAAGCCACCTCATAACGACGAAGAGGACCGCGATGAAGAGGATTACGATGAGGAATTCCACGACGAAGTTGAGACACCGAAGCATAGACAGCATCGATCAACATGCCAGACCGAGGACGACACGCTTCACGAAGCGGAGGGGGTTCTGGAATTGGTGAAAAGCAGACACGCCGAGATCATCGAGCTAGAGCAGGCTGCCATGCACACGTGCAGACAGGTGAGTCTCGACTACCTTCTTACAACATCGTCCTCGAAGGACTGGCTCGCTGACACGCACATGCAACCAGCTCGAGGGGTTCTTGACGCTCAAACAACAGCAGGCGTCCATCGTGGAGGCCAAGGCAGCCCTGCAACGCGCCGAAGAGAGCGTCAAACAAGGTCGGGCCATCATGGTCTTTACAGTTGTCACCATCTTCTTTGTGAGTCCCCTCTTGCCAATTCGGTCCTGTATTTACGCATGCCCAAAATTACTGATCAGCTGCTAATAATTTTTACCCCCGCTCCGAAACAGTTGCCTCTTAGTTTCTTCGCCGCCTTTTTCGGGATGAACAACGACGACATCAACGAGGCAAAGTGGATGACGCTTGACGAGCAGATCAAATACATGCGTAAGAACTACCCACTACCGCATCACCCTTTTGCCAAACTTCGAAAGCTGACACACGAATTAATTGCACGCAGTCTCCCTATCCATCGTCGTCGGCTTTTTGTCGACCTCCATCGCCTTCTACCCCTCTTTGAGGCCGTACGTCGTCCCGATCTTCAAACCGTTCCAAACCCTCTACGACGCAATCGCCGACCGAAGCGGCGCCACGAGCCGGAGGCGGGAGGCCAAGATGGCGCTCCAAGAGGTGCAGAGGCGGATGGAAAAGCGGAAGGCTTCGCTAAACCGACTGCCGAGTCGACAGACGCAGGGAGCAGCAAGAACTGAGAAGCCGGGGAATACGACCGGTCTCACCAGCGTCTTTGCGCGGCTTTGCAAGTGGAAGACAACCAAAGCGCCCAATTGGGGTGGCAATGGCTTCCTGCCCAGGTAAACTTGGGCATGTTCAGGAAGTAGCACGCGCGCGTGTGTGTGTCTGTCCGTTAGTTTGCTAGTCTGTGTGTGGCGGACAAAGAAGAAAAAGCTAGAAGACGAGATCGAGGTTTGCTGTCGACTATTTCTAAGCGTCTGGAGCTTCACCATGTAGGCGCGAGGAGGAGGAAGAGATCTTCCGAACAAATGAGCTCGGTTGGGTTGTGCTATATATAGTTTCGTATCCGAAGCTTACATGCAGGAACCAGTCTGCATATATGCAACCTCGTTGGCCTAGGTACATATGCTAAAGTGCATCTTACGTCGTATTTTTCTTCTTTGCTTTTTTTTTACGCTGGGCCGCTGTGGTGTACTCTGCACCTTCATGGCCGACCCAGCCTATCACATCTCAGAGCAATAAGCAACTCCCCAGGTAACGTTTCATGCAATATGTAATGGGAATACGAGGTGGATTCATCTGCGTGTGCTGGTGCTGCAGTCTTGCATATATAAAGTATGCACTGGTGCTTAGGCTAAAAGGGGCTCGCATCCATCTTGCAGCTTCCGTGCATGCCGCCGCTCAATCGAATAAGAAAAAACGAACGGTCGTCGCCCTAGTGCAAAGGACGGTGCCTCACCGTCTTCAGCTGTGGGCGAAAAAGGAAAGAGTAAGCAGCGATCGGGAAACATGATACACATCTAGACATTTCTAATAGTAAGCAATGGGGGAAGCCAAGTTTATAAGGCTGCTCCCTTCTTCGGCTCAATTCCTCAAAGGTGGGTTGTGCTTCTCATCCTCGCCCCCTGATTGATTGATTGATTGAGCACCGCAATTCCGAGTCATTTCAAAACAGTTAGTCCTTTTCAGCATAACAACTGCGAAACTTAAAAAGCAAAAGAAAAAACGACGATGCACGTCTCCAAGTCCCTCGCAGTCTGCGGACTCTACCTAAGCTCCAGCGCCCTGGGCGCCCTCATCGCCCCCCAACCCCGAGCCACCGACGTCCTCCTCGCCGCCCGCGTCGCGGCCCCCGCCCCAGTGCCCGCCCCCGCGCCCACCAACGTCCCCGTCGACGAGGACCCCTCGTGCGCCCCGGACCCCTTCTGCGACCCGGCGTGGCCCGAGGGCTCCGTGTCGGTGCTCACGGACACGGCGGCGGGCGTGTGCACCCCTATCCTGTCGACGCGGTTCCACTCCCACGTCTGCGGCCGCACCACCTGGACCACCTCGACCACCATCACGAGCACCGCGGCCTGCGGGGACTGCAAGATCGGCACCCTCGCGCCGCTGTCGTTCAAGTATTACATCCCCCGCTGCCCGTTGGGAGGGCACCATACCGTGTCGACGGCCAAGGTGGCGTCGACGCGGACGGAGTGGGCTTGTGCGGCTAAGGCTACTGCATGAGCGGGGGATGATGCAATGGGACATTGGGAGACTGGTTCGAGGAATTGCCTTTTCAAGAAAGTTCACTGGAGAGTGCGTGTCTGCATTGGCTGCTTCTTCCATCGCGCATCTGCCAATGAAAAGATTGAGTGGCTGTTATCACACATGCATTCTATGGTCATGCACTTGGCTTGGCAAAAGTAAATAGGTAGAATTTCCAGCCATTTTCTCGTGAAGAAAGTTCAGATTCCCTCAAGAAATAAAAGTTTACATACTACTTTCTGAATTCAACATCGAGATAGTTTTGACCTTGAAATATTGCTTTCTTACACAGGCAATGCACCAGCCCCTTCTACAGGCACAACCACCCCGTAGTCAATGACCTGCGCCACCGGCTCGTACCGCCACCTACCAAAGTACGCGTCGAACGTGTGGTTGGTCGCGCCGTTGGTCGTCGCATATACCCCTAGTAGCCCACCAGTCCCAGCCCCATCGCCCGAGAGCAGGGCCGTGGTGTAAACGGCCAACGATATAGCTTCCCCCTTATCGCCCTGGCTGGCAAAGACCTCGTAGTGACTCTCGTTGCGCGGCGAGATCCGTAGTCGGACCACCGCGTCGTCGCCCTTCAGCCAGGCGCAAGGAACGGGTTTGGTGATGGGTTCGGGAATGGGCGCGTACCGGACCGAGTTGGCCCTCACGCGGAAGTGCGACACCAAGCTCGTGCTGTTGGCTGCAGGCAAGTTCACGATCCCGATATCGACGTGCTGGTCCTGGTTCAAGAAGTTAGAAATACCGAACTCGTCGCCTTCCGCACGGCTGACGATGCTTGCTCCCACGTGCAGATCGACGCTGAAGTTGAAGTACGTGTGTTCCTGGCGGCGGAGGACGGCGCTCAGGCCCTCGTGGCTGGCGTTGAAGGCCGCGTCGGCGGTCAAGTTGGCGCGCGCCGCGGTGATGAGCAGGGTGTTGGGATGGCCATCCGCTGACACGGCGAAGGTGTCTGGGTTGAAGGGCGCGCGCCAGTAGATCCAATTGTTTGGGATAGAGGAGCCCGGCTCGAAGTCGACGACATCGGCGGCGCCGACTACGGGGCCGATGCCCTCGCTAACGGGTCCGGAAATGGTGGGCAGCGGGCCTTTCATGGTGCCGCGGACTTGTTCGGCGACTGGCCACTCGCCGGCAGGCCAGGAGACGGGGTATAGCACTGTTTCTCGCCCCATGGGAAAGATCAAGTCGTTATACAACTCTGGCCCCCCTCGTGTGGAAAGTGCGATTCCCCACCAGTTCCCCGCGCCGTCCTGGAACAGGTCCGCGTGCCCGACGGTCTGGAAGTACTCGTCGGTGCCCCGGTTCGAGACGAGCGGATTACCGGATGCCGCCTCCCACGTCGCGTTGGGCGCCAGCGATTTCGAGCGCGCCAGCGTGGCGCTGTGGTTGAGCTGCGTGCCGCCCTCGGCCACGAGGAGGTAATACCACCCATCCTTGCGGTAGATATGGGGGCCCTCGGTCCCACCGGCTCCCGTGCCGTTCCAGAGGGCCCAGGGCTCGCTCGTCTTGCCGGTGGTGACGTCGAGACGGCACGCAATGATAGGGTTGCCCGACGACGCCATGATGACGGACCCTTCCTCGTCGCCGAAGAAAATGTCCGGGTCGATGGTGAACCCTGGGGTGTCGACCCATAGCCCGTCGGACCAGGCCGCATCGTCGAACGGGTCCGTCGTCGTGGACAGGACGAACCGAGGCAGCCCGACGGCCGTGTTGATCCACGCCGAGATCAGGTAGAAGGTGCCCTTATGAAAGCGCAGGGTGTTGGCGAACATGCCGGCGAACTGCTGGTTGGTCGCGTTGCGGACCTCGGGGAACTGAGCGACGCGGTTCAGCGAGTGGCTCGCGAGCTTCCAGGTCGTCAGGTCCCGGCTCGCGTAGATGGGGTTGCCGGGAAACGCCATGAAGCTCGAGGTCGTGCAGAAAGCCGTGTTATTGTAGGGGCCATCCTCGGCGACGAAGACGCAGCTGGGGTCGGAGTGCCATCCGGGCAGGATGGGGTTGTTGTAGGTCCTCATTGCCGTCGCATTGCTAGCGGTGGGAGCGACGGCGGCGGCGGCATGGCCCAGGTGCAGGAGTGGCACGAGGGCCAGAAGCGATCGAAGAGAGAACATCATGTTGAAGAGGTCTCATTGAGGTTTACTCAAACATTTCCCAAGAATAAAGGCACGAGTTAAAGCACGAGTAGCCATTGGCCAGGACGGATGCGCTGGCATGACTTTTATGTTCTCTCTATGAGGTATTAGTGCACTGCAGCTCTGCCAAGCTCGCAAGCTTGGCTCGATTCCGAGCCGAAAGAACTAGCTGCATCTCGGTCGAACTATTTAGCACTGCAACGACGGCCAGCATATATCGACAACGAATACCCCACACATAATAAGGTTTTGTGGGCAATACTATAGCAATGTTCTAGCGTCCACTCCGGCTTGTGGAGGGGGTGGAGTCGGCCGGCACTGGGCTAGCCCGAAAACCGGGGTCGTGCCATTTGGGCCGTTGCATTGGGCATCGGGATTTCGGAGATAAACATGCGATTTTGCTTCATCTTACGTAGGTGCAATCTTACACTTATATAGGGCGTGGTAGGGCAGGGCAGGGCGGGCGGCTTCAGGTTCCCGCCCGGAGCCTCCCGGATTTCATCGCCGCCGCGAACATGGGCATCCCCTGGATTCGAGGTTCATTAGATCGGTTGCTCGGTTTACTGGTGTCGTCGACGTAGGCAGTACGTAAAACAGGGTCAAGATGTATCTATAATAGTGACAATATATATTATGGGTTGGACAAGCTTTGCACTGCCTCTTGCTGTCCTGTGTGCTTCCCTCAGTGCCATCGTTGAAGTATGCCACTGATTAGGGGCGTACACTCGAACTGCCCGCTTACCGTCGCAGTCATGGCCACTCTTGGCTCATTCCCCATACTCTCCTTTGAAATCTTCGATCAGCCATCGGGCAGTGGCATCGTTTTTTATCCTCGTTGAAGAATGAAGGCTGTAGCCAGCCAGCTTTAGTTCCAACTCATCGGTGAGAAATCTTGATCTTTCAGGCACACTTTGGTCTTCATTTATTGACAACACTATGCTCCAAACGCATCGTAATAATGCAGCTCAGTCAATTCAGAAATCAACTGAAACATGCATACGCCCGCCTTCTTGGCGGCGCAAGAAGCAAGTCTGACAGGTTTTCCAGCGAACGAAACGCCCAACTTGTACGCAGTAATTAAAGGTGGATATGTCGGTCAGAGGTGCGTCCTCACCTTCTCAACCCGAGGGATTCATCTTCCAGGCTGAGCATGTTAGTCATATGACGTGCATGAACGATCTCTGCGGGTGATGTGGATGTCGTTCGCAATATTGTGGGTTTTATGGCTGACGCGCAGTCCTTTTCTATGCGTTTGGTTGCTCCCTCCTTTTCCGAGGGGCTTGCCACCCACCACCACTTCCATTGGCCAGCCACAACGCCGAATCTCACGCCCGCACGCCCCCCCAAAGGTCGGTGTAGGTGAATGAGTACGTCCCCTAGCCAGAGTCCTGAGATTGCCATGGTTGGCTGCTGCTGTACTTGGTCACCATCCCCGTTGCCCCTGCAAGTGAAGCACCCCAGTCCTTGTTCTCTTGGTGTTTCTGCCTGGAAATGGCCATATTTCATTACAGTCCCCCACAAGAGCAACAGTGCGAGGATAAAACACCGCCAGCACCGCCTCGCAAGGCAGAAACTTGGAGAATGTCTCTCTCATTAAAGCAGGGCGTTTATCGTCAGGCGGGCGGAGCAGAGCCTCATCATCTCTGCAGAACTGGAAGGGGAGGGCTCCTGGTTTAGCTGGTCTCGAGCTGTATATTAAGTTGGCCACGGAGCCTTATCGTCCTCTGCAGCCTCGAGTGATCGAGTCGACCAAGTTTGTCCTTTATGATCAATGCAGTCTAATTAGTCGCCATCACACCAATCACCCGCCATAAAGAGTGCCTCTTTCATGCCACTGCTATGTGTCGCTACGAACGCCGGACCCACGTATTCCTGCAATGCAAGCTCGCCCAATTCAATATCATACCGAGCAATAATGAGGCAACAGAAGCAGATGCCGGGCCATCGGGCACTCGGTGGCATACGCCGGAAAGTGGACCTGCCGTGGCAGAACCGAACCCGCGTCCACCAGGGTCGTGGCCTGGAACCGTCGCTGATATCATGGGCATAACTATGCCAGCAGCCCCTCGTAATGCTGAGGAAATGGACGTCGACCCGCCCGCGCCGCCTGCGCCGCCGCCCGCTCCAGCGCCCCGGCCCCTGGAGAACGCGGAAAACCAGAGAGTGCACAAGGTCCGAGAAATGCTCATTCTCCAGTGCCCGGACGCACAGAACAACGAGGGGCTCCGCGGCCCGCGAGACCGACGCCACTGCCCAATCGCAGCGATGCAGCCTATGGCAGAGGCGTACGGCGAGCAAATGCGAGGCATTTCGGACGCTATAGCCTGTCCTGTCTGCGTCGCCATTGCGCAAGCCGAGAGGGACGCGATGGAAACGGAAAGAGTGGTCGGTGTCCCCTCCCCTCGTGGCGAACCAGTCATTCGACTAGTCGCTGAGTCAAGATACTAATCAGTAAACGCTATTGCTAGATTCCTCCTCAGACCATCGACGCCGAAAGATACGATGACGGTAGAAGACACAACACCAGGTCATCTCGTAGGCATCATGTGAGTAAATCTCGTATTTATACAACTTAAACTTGCCCTATTTCTCGTGCATATACTGAAGATTATCATAGAGAAGTGGTGATCACAGGACCATTATACACGGAGCAAGGCCGGACGACCGAGGGCATGGGAAGGGTAAAGGAAAAGGAAGAGATGATACGAAAAGGAAAGAAGAGAAGAAGGGAGGCGGAAAAAAGAAAGACGGAAAGAGCGGCAGAAGGTTGGGAATAGGAAGATAATAATAGGGTCACAGATAGGGCGATAGGACAGATAGAGACTTCAGGCAAAGTGACACTCGGAAGAGCAAAGTGATGCGAAGAGAGAATACCAGCAATCGGTGGATCGAATGGTGGTATAAAATATGTTAAGAGGGACAGATTTCATGTTATTCTCATAGACCCCAAAAGACTTCTTACGAAGGAAATGTCTTTCGTTTCTTGCTTGTCGCCGTGCCTTTTGCTGCGATGACTAGACCTCGAATGATGGCGTGTATCTCTTCTGTCATAGTCTTCACTGTGATGCCTTCTTTTTCCACTGTCTTTCCTGTCTCGCGACGAATGATTGTGTCCAGTTGGGTCCAATGATCCCTTATGTCTCTTGTGGTGTACTCTTTTATTTTTGGTCGTCGGCCGTAACGACACGGCAACCTGTGGAGGCTGTCTTGGTTCGCCACCGTAATCATAACGTAACTCATTGGCAACGTCCTTGGCAGAGATGAAGCCGCCTTCTGTATTCACAAGCCAGCAACCACGGATGGCGTTGGCTATGGACTTGAATAGCTCGAGTCGGTCTAATTCGGGGAATCGTCTTTGATAGAACAGCCGCTGCACTTCTTTCTCGGCCAGAGTTGGGTAGGGCAGGTGGCCCGTGACCATCTCGTAGATAGCAGAACCCAACGCGAACATATCGGAGGCGTGGTCGGGCTCGTAGACATTGGGCATGCGACTTCGGATATCGTATATGATGAGGGCTTGGCTGTCTGGCTTGTCGGTCATGCTCGAGCCCGAGAAATCGGCTAGTTTCAGGTTGCCTTCTTGGTCAAGTAACATGTTGTGACATCCAACTTGAGTATCGCTTTCGCGTCAGCGCCAAACGCAGAGACCGGGAGAAAGTTACGAACCGTCAGCCTGGATTATGTTATATCTGTGGATGTGCGCGAGACCTTCTGCGGCTTGGTAGGCCCACCGGCCAGCTAGATCCAGGGCATCATCACTGTTGATTTTAGGAAAGGCACTGCCACCCGACAGCATCTGCCGCAGTCGGCCCCGGACGGTCCCGATACATCGCTCCAGAAACAATCCGGAGCGGTGTTCCGCATCGAGGCATTGCACAACGTAGTTCGACGGTCGTTTCCGGAGGCGCCGGTAGATCTGGCGTTCCCGCTCGATGGCCTGCAGGCCGAATGACGAGGTGATAGGTACCTTAATTACTGACCGATCGTTCACCTTGAAAACGAGGCCCGTGCCGCCTTGTCCAATGAGTTCAAGGTCGTATATGCTGTCGCAGGGCTCGGTCGTAGACGACTTCGTCGATCTGGAGGAAGTTGGCTTGGACGACTTGGACGACCTGGACGAAGACGTTTTGGACGATCTAGTCGAGGACCGCTCCGTCGTTCTAGTCATGGCCAGCTGACTCTGTCGGACTTGAGCGGAGCTCACTCATCGACGAGAACCCCAACGTTCTGTGTTCCGTTGGGGTGAACTGACGATGATGGCTCTGCTCTACTGATGCCCAATGTATATACAAAGAAAGAGAGAAAAGAGGAACCAACCAATGGCAAGCATGTCGGGTGATCCATTTCCGAGATTTATACAAAGCCTGATATTAATGGGCGGCTGAATGCCCAGCGATGATCCGTAAATAGGGGGGCTGGCCGGGCGGGAGGTAGAAGGCGTCGAATCTCGGACCTCCATTGCCAGTAGTAGGATGGGAAGGACAGATTGGCTTACGATAGAAAGCAATGTTTTGGTCAGAGACATGTCCAACCTTAGAATATGAGATATGCAGAGTCATCATTCGGCGTTCTTGTCAAGCATTGAGGATATGTGGCTACAATTTTCCGTGGTATGTGTGAATATTAGGTGATTCGGACACACCACGGTAAGTAAGCGTGAAAGAGGTACGTTCGAAATAAGGAATGCCAGTAAGATTGCGGTTACACAAGATCAGTCCATCAATTGGGCTAGAATGTCTGAGCTTAAATGTTGGATCGTACACAGGCGACGCCCATAAAGCAATAGCGAAAATCACGGTCGGGTGTTCCAGAATTTGCATCGCAAATGAAGGGGACATTGCCAGGAAAGGCTGGATGGATGGTCTTCCCAAGGCGGGTGGAAGCGGCTTTCCTTCGTGTTTATAATGAAGTGGCTGCCACCAACATCTAACACCACAGCGCATGATGGTCAATAAGCAATAAGTGTTTAACCGAGCTGACTGCATGCATTTGAATGCATTTATTGATCGAATGGAAACGCCTGGTTTCAGCCTCGTCGGACATCCTTCTCGGTCTGGAAAGGTTGGTGCCAATGCTGTGTAACGTAGTGCTCAGGTAGCGAACCCTTCGCCCAAAGAAGCAGACACAACATCCCGCCTGATACAACATCTCCGACCAGAATAAGGCTATCCTGGCTGCCTGACGCTCTTGTCCGGCGTCCTGAGTGCCCCCGGCATCTCATCATCCATGTATGTCTCAGCCCGCTCTATAGGCTGCAATAGACTTGCGAACCGTCCGAATCCCCACACTAACTACTTAAACCGTCTGTACGCATCGGATCTTCTATGCAGAATAACAGGAGACTGGCGGTGCATAAGCAACCGCTCCCCAACAGCTGCCAGAATTGGTAACACCACCGGCGACTTCATCAAGGGGTGCGGCTCGGCAGCCAGCCGCATTGGTCTTTAAGGCGGGATATTGGAATAATCTTAGTAAGCGAATATGACGTAAGTATAAGATATCATCACTCCCTCATGTAATGGTGTGAGACAGCTAAGCACTGGCCGCGATGAAGTCACGAAGCTATATAGAAAACTCCTAAGCGATGCGCAAGTATAGTTGCGGGTGTCCAGCTTGAATTAATAATCCCTCTCGATAAAATTCTGGCTACTGTGCTTCCACTTATCTCCTTCAAAGGCATTCATGGAATGGTTGAATCCTTGCTTGCTAGTCTTCCTCTCGAATTCAACGTGCTGTTCGACTTCGTGCTTCTTGCCTGTCTCAGTATCGCACGGTGACGTACTGATGTATGCTTAACGTGCGGGTGTCGTTCCAGAAGCACTTGGATTCGGTACCCAACCCTCCTTTGCTTGGTCACTCGTACAGAACGCATGCCCCGACTCAACGTCAGCTTCATGTCGGTGGGTATTTACTTCCATCTCGGATCTAGGATTGCCGTCGAGCTCGGGACTGCCATTTTGGGAGAGTTTCGTTAATTCAAGTAAACTGGCATCCCCATCAGTTCGCTGCCGCTTCCCGGAATGCCGAAGGCGCGACCTCATGCGCAGGACTGTCTCCGACGGAGAGTACTCTGGCTTCTTAGACGACGAGGTGAAAAGCTGTGGGAAAGCAGATCCGCAGCATACCATGATAGCTTTTTCTTTTGGTTAACATTCGTTATCCGATGAAATTCAGAACTTAAAAGAAGCGGTTGCAATAGCAGGAGCAGTGGAACAACCAAAATCAGGCACGTACCAACCGACGATTCAACGGCACTCAAGAACCACCACAGGGAGGCATCACGACCACCATTGGGGCCCTTGCTCGCGTTAACCACGGCCGCTCTGACAATAGCGGCTACTATGGTTACAGCGGAGAGCGAGAAAAGGCCCATGAGTGCTAGTTTCTTCGACCATCTTATCCTGGTGTTCCATAGTAGGATCGCCGGGAGAAGCATGACTTGATAGAAACAAACAAGTAGCGGTTAGCAAGACTAGAGTTGTAGCGGATTATAAAAGGAAGGAGACAAACTCATCAAATCCGTGAGTATAACAAGAGCAGCGTTGACTACAATGGTCACTGTCGAGAAATAAACCTCGGATTCCGTTGCACACACTACATCGATTTGCTCGACGGTGCCGACAAAACACTTATAGTTGATATTTCCGATAGAGCCGAGATAGCTTCCGACAGTTATCACGAGCACTGCCCACCATACGTAATTGAAATGGGGCACATGGCGGCCGAGGCGGTGGAAGAAAAGGAGGAAGGACAGCTTAATGGAGCCCAAGATGGTGTAGAAGAAGATCTGGGCGGCAAGCGAGGCATTCAGCCAGTTTCTCGCCCGGCGCACGAACTCGGCCGAATTGGTCTCGGACGCCACGCTGAAAACGTAGTACATGTCCTCGGCCGCCCGTTGCCATATCGCGGCGGTGGCCAGACTCAGGACCCAGGCGAAAATGACAAGGCCGTCGTCCCAGAAGAGCCGCCGCGACCCTCGAACACGGGCAACGAGTCGGCACGCTAGCATAATGCCCGACACGGCGACGAAGACCCACAAGGTGGCGTTGAAGGCAGTAAGCGGAATGTCCAGTGACGCCGTCGGCTCCGCTGGCTCGACTGTGCTCATGCCGGTGAGGTGGGGGACAGCGACAGAAAACAAAACGGGGAGGTGCAATTTGAGGAGAGCGACGAGCACCTGGATGCTTGGGGTTATGAGGGTGCCAGTGGGGAGGATAAGTCTGACGTATGAATATATTGGATTTCGTGTAAGCTTGGATCCAAGGCTAGATGAGACAGGCAGACGCCGATGCAGTGAGACCTGCATATCTAATCAGGTATGTATGGCTTGGATTGGCCCCGCTACACCTCCCAAAATGGCCTGTCAGATAAGACCTCCGGCGGTATATGTCATGCATATACGCCGTATAAGACACAGCCTTTTCGTGCTGGGCACCCCTGCCCCTCAAGCAAGCCTCTGATTGGCTAGACCGTCACCGACTGGTGCTTCCGCACTGCAGCCAGTTTACGTAGTAGAATGTCTTGCCCACCCCTCCTTTCTCACGTGCCTTGACTCTATTATTATCGCAGCGCAATGTCGTGGCTTGCGCCGCTGCTGGCGCCCGTTTCACCGTTGGTGGCGGCGTTGTTGGTCCATTAGGCATGGTCATTGGCGCGGAACTACCCCGCCGATCGCACCATCAGCATTCTCATCCAGGTTACATTGCCCGTCAGCCCCTTCGATCAGTCATAATACCTTGTCGACCGTAGGGTCGCCTCGCTTCTTCACTACTATTATAAATGAATTGTATTTACAATATTAACTGCTATACTCCAATGCCTACTTCTTCCATGTCTCGTCCTTTCTGCTCATATTACACCATGTCCTCTTTTCCCGAATTGTCTTCCAGTCCTTTCAAGACTTCGGCCGCTCCAGTAAATGATAGCTTAAACATAATCTCGTCCCCAGACCGTTTGGCCAACTTTCTCTCCTTCAGGGGTATAGACAAATAGAGCTTTGCTGTCCATTACAAAGTGTTAATAATTAAATAACGAGTTTAGCTACGATATTAGACCTTTAAGGTGGTTATTATTTACTTATAGCTAAAGCTTCCTATTTTCAATATATTACCTATACACCTCCGGGCTAAAGAATATAGTAGAAGCAGTAACGATATATACCGCCGCCGCCGGGGTACGCCCCAGTATCCGGTTCGGGATAGCTATCACTCTCTCGGCCACGGTCCCCCCGCCTTTGCCGAGGCCCGTCCCGTAGGTCCAGCCCAGGTTAGGCATAATAATGACGGCGCCTACCAACGCCACCGGGACGCGCCTTGCGAGCTCGGTCACGAAGAGCTACGTAATTAACTTAAATATAAAGTAGCGGTTAGTGCGGTCGAAGTTCTTCTCATTATCCAGGGCTGGCAGGAGCGGCATATACATCTTCTCCTTAAACTTAGCCTAGGATAATGTATCGGATTATATTATTAAAAAATAGTTCTAATATATTAGTTGCCCATGCCTTGACGTCCTAGGTTAGGGTAGGGAGCATATTATTTGAAGCGGAAGCAGTGCTAATATCCCTTGCAGGAATGATGTTATTTGCCAAACACCTTGCTTAAGTGGCTAATTCAATATCCGGTGCTGCCGGTCGGCGCAATCTCTCGGAGGAACCTATTCCTGGAACCAACCCCTTGCTTGCCCTAGCAAGGTACCTGAGGTTATCAATGGAAATATCTACTACCTGCTGCTCTTATATCCGGCTACGTGGTAACTCTCTATCTAGCTGGCCACTAATTCGCGGCCCAGAACTTAATCAACCGTAGTTGAATTCTATGTGGCAGGTTTGAGCGGCGAGTTCACACCGTCAAACTCTTATTCGAACCACCTCAGACTCCCCGATGTTATGTTACCACAGAAAGCACGGCAGCGGCCGCTCCCCAATCGGCTCAAGACACCTCGTCCTCTACGGATTCGGCCCAAGCGGCCAGCTCCAAGACGACGACAGCGACCCTAAAGGCGCCCGTCTGTGGCAACAAGAAGACAAACATCATCATTCCAAAACACTCTCCAGCATCGTCTGACAGCAAGTCACATGAGGCCCTCCAGCCGGGGTCGGAGTGCATATTGCTATGCTTTTTGGAGTATGTACTTTCTCCCCCACGAAGGTCGATATCATGATGGACTAATCACGCAACTACCCTTTTCAGATATTCTATTAAATCTCTGTTGGGAAAATGATGCAGACCTAGGATGATTATATGGATGAGCTACTCCCGCTTTTTCGAATTGGCGAACGGTAGCCACTGCGAAACGGTCTTTCATATCTCAAGGGATCAGTCATCGTTCGCCCGTCGTGGGTGTCCGTCCCAGAATCTTGCCCGGGGGTTGACGAGATGCCCTCTGGGTATTACCAATAGCCACCGCTACTTACGACTGTCGGGAGTACCATATAATCAAATCAACGGGCAAAAAAGAGGCTTGTTGCTGGACCTGGATGCTTTTGGAGAGGCAAAACTACGCAACAGCAACATCCGGACTGAGATAATCAAGTCTTACAATGTTATCTCATGACTCCTGTTTGCGCCATCTCCACTCAGAGGAGAGAAACATATCACTTCCAGCCCCTTTAATCTTCGCCTGCGATCGACCCCCCAGTATGGCCTCAACAACATAAATCGGCCGAACAAATCATATATACCGGGAACCATACCCCACCAAAACTTTTTGAACTACCACGGCGATAATAGAAGTGAGATGGGAAAGGTGGTTCAGTGTGGACTTGTGCCGATTGCTTGGTGTTGAAACCAGATGATGATACAAACAGAACTGACAGATAGATGCATACAAACAAACATATTCTCTCTTTCTCTCTCTCTAGCCTCTCTTATCTCTTATCTCTTCCACACCTTGAACCCCATAAAGTAAGGAAACACACTCTCCGTGACCCCGTAATTCCGCTCCCGGAGCAGCTGATTCACCTTATCCCCCTCCCTCCCCGCGCCGTCCTCCTTCATGCCCCACTCCCACGTCTTGACCACGTCGAACCCGGAGCCCGTCACGGCGTTGAGGTACGACGACACGGTCCGGTGCTGCTTGCGCACGTCGGCCGCGAGCCACGTCTTGACCCGCTCGCCCTCGGCCGCGTAGTCGCGCAGCGGCCACGCCGGCTGCTGCTTCTTCTCTCCGTCCGCCGTGGCGAGGAGCTGGGGCACTTTCGCCTTGGGCGCCGTCGCCATCGGGTGCTCGATCGAGAAGAAGAGGAAGGCCCCCGGGGCGAGGCACTCGCTCACCTCGTCGAGCAGCGTCTTGAGGTCGGCGATGTAGTGCATCGACAGCGAACTGAACGCGACCTGGAACTTTTCCCCCCCTTTCTTTCCCATCATCCCCTCTGTGTCCTCCCCGTCCTTTGCCGTCTCCTTCAGGGCCGCGGCCAGGGCCCCCTTCACGTTCAGATCCGCCCGCACGAACTCTACCGCCGCGCCCTCGCTGCCCCGGCTCTCCCGCAGGTACGCCCGGTGCATGTCGGTGAGCTCGCGTGCCTTGCCGAGCTGCGCGGCCGAGACGTCGACCCCTTTCACGGAGGCGGCGCCGCGGGCGCTGGCCCAGCGGCTGAACCAGCCGTCGCCGCAGCCGAGGTCGAGGACCCGCTTGCCCGAGAGGGAGGGCAGGAGCTCGTGCAGGGTCGACATGTCCGGGACGCCCGCCTGCTGGGTCTCGGGGACGAGCTCGTGGAGCTCGGCATACTTGGCGTAGAAGGCCGGGTCGTTGTCGTAGAGGTTCTGGGTGGCGGTGGACGATGCCATGGTGACTTGATTGGGGTGGTTGATGATGACGATTGATGAAAATGGGGGGTGAAGATAATTGGTTATTGGTGGTCAAGTGAAGAAAGTGTTGGACGTATGAAAGGGTGTGAGTGAGTTCCGGGACTACCTAGGGTACAGGTGTGTGAAAAATGAGAAATCTGGGTGAGTCTGGGTTTGGACGTGAGTGTACGTGGTGATGGTCTTGGTGGTCTTGGAGGAATCACGTCGCTATTTTTTGGAACCCGAGTCGATGAGGGTGAAGAGATCCCGTGTCGTCCCCAATCAAGTATGAGCGCAAATTGACACAAGCAATTGCTGCTGCAACATCAACGCCACCAAGATGGGACAGTCGGAACTGATGAAAAGATCCTAACTTTCCCGAAAAGAAGAGCGGCTGAAGGTCAATCGACTGACTGGACCTGGGTCAGGAGATATGACAGAATGGCCGCATCTCCCCGAACCCCAAACAACGAACTCCGCGTGCTCCGAGGAGAGAGGGGCGTGGGGAGACCCCAGGTGCGGGCGCGGGGAATAAGGGCCGAAAGAAGCATTTGTTGGAGTTGCAGGCCAAGTAAGCCCAGCTGCAGGCAGGCTGCAACTCGCTCAGCTGCTCGCTGTTTTGCTCTTCCCCCCGACAGACATGGGCTGTTGTTCCCCCCAGCGAAAGCGAAGCAGTAAGCACAGGCATCAATCCCGGGAGGCGCCGAAATGCTACCAAGCCCTTTACAGGGCGCGTACAGATGCGTGAGACACATCTGAGTTTGGCCAGATGTGGGAGGCTGCAGATTGACCCCTCACTTTTAAGAGGACGGGAGCAGGTTGGGGGAAACCCAACAAAAGGAAAAAGGCCCGACGCCGCAGTTGATGATGCATGGACGTGGCAACAAGTTTGGGATCAATATCCTCATCAAGGGTAAGAGTTGTTTCTGGATACACTGGAAAATCGTCAAATGTGAAGCAACACCTGATACATACACGTGTGAAGCAAAAGACGACATGTCGGGATTGACCAAGAAGCATTGTTCGCGCTGTTATACCCCTAATCTATGTCTGTGAAAATCGTTTTTCATGAAAAGTAAATGTAACATGAATACTGGGTATATGAATAATAAGGAGACGCATCATCTCCCCAGCCCTCAGCTGCTGCAACCACGCAAGAAACACACCCCGCTGATCTTAGACGTTGGCGACGGACGACATTGACCATAGCATATCGCAACAACTGTCGAATTGATAGACACCATGTATGTGCCATCATCAATGTAGGTACATACTCGCTGGATGTCCCATCATCTTGCTTCCCCGAATAGCGTACATAGGTGGTTACCTCTCCACAACAACATTGCTTTCAAATCGTCGAGGCAGCTAGGGCTCTTCTTGTATCAAAGAAAAGACACACGCAGTATACCCAGAACACCCGCGCAACTCATGAAGAAATCAAAACGGCAATGAAGGCCTCGGAGACGATCGTTATCCGAGGATGCAAAAGAAAAAAGTTGAACAGAAAAACCACAATTAAGAGGGGTACTATGCCATCCAGATGGATAGATACTGCCCATGCCCTGGCAGAGAAGAAAATTGTTTGGGTAGTCTGTCCGTCTACACGCCTCTAAACATGCGCACAATCAAGAACCACAGAGCGCCAATGAACTTGAAGGCACTCAGGAAGGCCACACTCCACAAGATGATGGTCATGTACAACGTGGCGCGCTGGTCCTCGTTCTGCTTGGCCGCATCGGGAGTCAGCCTCTCCAGACCAGCCGTACTAAGCACCAATGCGCACAGGCCGAAGTTTGTTATCATCCAGATAAGCACGACTAGCGTTCGGATCCATCGGTAGTAATCCATGTGGGCTTCGGCCTTGTCGGCCTCGGTAGGAGGCTTCTTGATAGCGACATACTTCTTGTTGAAGACGGCAAGCTCACGCTCGTACGATGCGTTCAGATCACCCTCGTCGGGCAAATCGGTCTTACCCTTGCCGTCCTTGGTGTCGACTGTCGGCAGCTTTTCAGCGCCGTCGTCACCCTTTGTACCCCACGAGATATCGTGTGTGTTGCAGAAGGCGTAGACGTTCATGACGTTGACGTAGGCAGGCGACAAAAGGATGTACTGGATCATCGATGTGACCATGTGCCAAGGGTCGAACATGAGCAGCGAGGCGATAAGCCACAGTCCGTAAGTTGCCATTGTGGATATGATCAAAGAAGCAAAGACCTTGTTCTTGATGAGATCGCTGGGGTCGAAGCCGTCCTTGACCTGTGCTTGAATAGCCTTAACAGCGATAAACACAGCGGCGAACATGAGGTATCTGGAAATACAGATGTCAGTATAGTTTAATGAAATCAGGAAGGTGCAGAACTTACGCCATAATGATAGCCCAGAAGATAACCATGGCACCATAGAGTTTGCCAGATCCAGAGGGTCGGTTTCCGAGAGAAAGAACAAAGCATGATATGAGGGAGACACCATAGAACCACGTAAACACAACTCCAAGAATCGTACCCGTAGTGGATAGCAGGTCCTTATCGCCCAAACTTGTTGTTAAGATCTTGAAGACAAGGAAGAAGTTACCGATAGCGAACCAGGCGAAAACCATGTTGATGGTCTGGAAGATGAACTCGATGAAGAACATGAGCTTGCGGAGCAACGAGTGATCAGAGCGGAAGAACTGGTAGAAGTGGGCAATGGCGTAGATGGCGGCGAAGAAGGATCCGTTGAGCCAACGTCGGCGCTGGAGAATGAGTTCCGTCACCGTGTCGGGCACATCAGTTTCTCCTGTCGCTGACTTGACGTACTGAAGAATCCAATGGCAGTTTCGCTTCGTGACGAGCTCGAAGCAGAGAATACGATCTTCGGCGAGATACATGTTGGACTCGAAGACACCAGCGCCGCTACCTTCCAGCGTCTCACCCTTGAAGTAACTTTCCAAGGGGCCCTGGCCGTTCTTGTCATTCTGCAGAGCCACATATCGGTACGCAGAGAAGGCACCGGGCAGCACAGAAATGAAACCAAAGGCCGACTCCAAGGGCTTATCGAGAATGTTGCTCATCTTGTATTCAAAATTCTGCGTGGCGACCAAGGGGTTCAAAAGATGTCTTCCACCGGTACCCAACATGGCCTTGATTTCACCACAGGCACCAGCGCACATGGGCTCAAGATCGAAGGCCTTCCACAAGTGGTAGATAGATGTGCCACCTGGTTTGGTACCCGCATCGAGCAGGACACAAATGTTGGGGTCAAGAACACGACCGAAAGCCTGGAAGAACCAACGATGAGAGTTGATCTTCTTCTGGTTCTTCTCCTTCAAGCAGAACAGGAGCTGAACGGGCTGCTTCTTGGGAATAAGCTGGACGACATCGTTCTTGATAGTCATACCAACCTGCGTGGTATACTCGTAGATATGCGATGTGACGTCCTTTCCGTTGACCTGCTGCTTGGCGATACCATCCTGGTAGACACCCATACCAGCGAGAAGCGCGCGAGTTCGGGGGTTGATCTTGCCACGTCCATCACTGACAACACAGACCACAATCTTCTTCCAGGCATCCGGGCCCCACGTCTTGCTTTCCTTGCGACTGCACATGTACTCGATGTTCTTCAGGACACCAATCATGGTGCGGGCGAACAGAATGTCGTCCTCGTTGTACATGGTGATGACGATGAACAACTCGGTATGACGCGGTTTGCTGAACAGCTTCTGGCGCAGGGTGAAGTTCTCGTTGAAGAAGTCATTGGGGTCGCAAGTGGCAGCAGTGTATCGCATATGGGTGAACTCATCACGCTCACCGTGAGGCAGCTGGTTCAGCAGCCTCGGAGGAATGGGGCAATCCAACACCAAGTTTCCGCGGTATAGCAAGACCTGCTTGACCGTCTTCCATCGCTTCAGATTGCCACCGCTTTGCTGCTGGGGCTCGTCCTTGTAGGGCTCAGGTATTCCACCGTGCGCGTACGAATCATTCTGCTGCAACATAGGTCGTTGATCGTTGAGTTCGTAGCCTTGGTGCTCGTCGTATGGTGTTGTGCCTTGGGACGGTGTAGGCTCGTAGGGCTGGTTGTAGTACACGTCATGGTGTGCCTGCGGGTTTACCGAGTATTCGGATCCGCCATAGCCTGCGCCGTGGCCGTAGGGGCTTTGCGTGGACATGTTGTCCATCGAGTGTGCCGCGTTTAGGGGTAACCGGTCACTGGGTGTGTACCTGCCTGGACCACCAGCTGGGGGAAGGTCGAGGTTCGAGTGTGAAGGTGGCGGCGCTTGGCCATAGGGAACATCATCGAGCTGGTACCCGTGTTGGAGCGGGTGCCCTGGTGAGGGCGTTCGGCCCATGGGCATTCTGTTATCCATAGTTGGATCGTAGTAGTCGTCGTCTAGAGAAGGAGAGGATTAGAGAGTGTCTGGAACCGGCAGAGCTATGTTGTTATGTTCAGATGCTTTGTGGCCTCAGATAACGTTTGGGTAGCCTGCACCACTTGACACGCGCAACTTTCTTTGATCGTCCGGTCCAATGGGGGAGGCGGGAAGATCACAAGGCACAGCCCCTGAGAAAGTATAGAGACAATGAATGGGGCAAGCAAGATGAAGAGAAAGTAGTGAGTTTACTACTTGAAGGACCCGGAGGCAAAAAAGAAGGTAGCGAAGGAATAGCTTCAGGAGAGTGGCAAGCAGCAGTAGTTGAAGCCTAGGGTAAACGACGGCAAGGGCGACGACAGATGCTGGTCCAAGCCCCCTAATCTCGGCGCATCCAAGGTGGTAGTGGGCAATGGCAGACTCTAGAGGGCAAGATACCCAAGGCACGGGGCAGAGGAGAAGGGGGGTCGAGAGGAGATTGACGATGAAACAGCCGACTTACTTAGGCGATTATACGACATGGTTGTAGATTATATCCCTGCCACCCCTAATGTTTGGGAAAAGAAGGTCGGTGTGGTGGAGGTGCAACGGATGGTATGCAATGTATTAGCCCTGTGAGACAACCGGAAACGGGCTCCCAGTTAAGTCGGTAGTCCGTCTGTAGTGAGAGGACGAATCGCCAGAAGACAGACCCAAGGTTCGGTCGTTCGCACGGGGTGGTGTTGGAGAGACTGGAATGTGGAGGAGAGTTTTCTGGGTTGGCGATCGCAAGTGGCTGTGGTTCATGCGCAACGCTTCGCTGGGTTGGCTCTGGCTCAGGTTGTTGGAATGGAATTCGACGTCTTGTTTCGCGTCTTCTTACACCCTAGAACCCGGAAAGCCCAGTGCGGTGCAATGCAATTCAACAGCTTCCTGATACCGACAAAGTTGGCTGCGGGAAAGGATGCGCCGAACTCTGTACGTCACGGTCGTTGGTCGTCGTCGTCTCTCGTCGTCGGGTGTTTTTGGATGCGACCTTGATCAGCTACTACTGGCCAACTTTGTGCCTTGCCAAGACGATCTATGCAAAAGGCAAATGCACAAGTCAAATTGTTCGCGTGTTTTGCGTGGTCTCGTAAAATCTTCAAGGGGAAAGGCGCGGACCAAAGAACAGGTGCAGAACAAAGGAACGTCGAGCTCGGGATCGAGTCGAAACGAATGGAGAGGGGCCTTGGTGAAGAAAACAGAGGTCGCTGGTAGCGGGTTGATGATTTGATTGATTGATTGATTGCAAGGTGTTGCCGTGGCAGAATAATTTGGGGCGGCGGGTTTCGCAATGATGAAAGGAGACATGGGGGCCCCCCCTCTATCAGCGAAGGAAGTGCAGCGATTGACCCTTGATTTACAGCGCTAGCCTGGAGCCGTTTCAAGATTTCGAAGCAGGCGCAGCACAAGCCATGTGCCCACCAGCGCCCCCCAGAAGCCCCTCTTAGAAGGCTCCGAATGCAGCAGTCCCCCTGTCTAGTATTGCCAGTGCCTGGTCTTGTCTGTGCTAGCCCGCTGGCCTTGACGGGAAGAAGCTCAGCTCAGCTCTTGAGACACACACCTAAGCTATTCCGTATCTCACTTCATATCACCACCGTTCTTTTCCCGTACGAGATGGCTCTAGATTTCGAAATTACACGAACAGAGTAAGCTCAACCATGCGACTACGATATAAGATACTACCAGATATGGAGGCGGTATGGAAATGTATCGTGAAATGAGAGAGAGGGTATTGCATCTTTCTCTAAAAAGAGGAGCGCAGGCCGGGCGACAAACCACGCTCCTGATTGGGTTAGGGGGTATGATTCGGGGTCTTAGGGTGTCACTCAATCTCTAGAAAAACTGGGTTTCCAGCAAGTCAGTCCCCATCAACACGTTGCCGATAACCCGCGACAAATGACGTCGATGTCGACCAAGAATTCTGCATCAGAAACCGTCATTCGTCAGTGTTCGGTAGTTGACGTTCGTCGATCGCATTCGTCGCCTGCGTTCGTCGCCAATGCATAGCGAGACAATTCGCCATCAATATGGCTGAGCGCATAGGGACTGGACAGCAGTAGAAGGAGAGTGGACTGTCGCACAGCATCAGCGGCTGCAGGATGGACCTACCCGTTTGTTGTTGTCCTCTCACCTCTCAGCTTTGCGGTGCGGCTGGGTGTTCCTCCCCGCCACACAAACGCCGCCGCCCAACCGCCATGCGTGCCCCTTGCTGATCCCATACTTTTCTGTACCACCACTTTTTTATTATTTCGCCGACGTGGTCTGTAATTATGTCTCCGCAACACGTTGTGTTACTGCTACAGAACAAACGGTGACCAGTGACAGCTGGCTCGTCTAGGCTACAACATATATCGCAAATCTTAATCTAATATAGGGTTTTCCAGCATCGGTTAGAGTTCAACGGTCGCTCTCTGTGGTTATTGAGATTATCGTGTCGGCGGGGTGGAGATGAGCTCCTAGAGGTAGAGCGCCAGACAACAACAACCACCTCAATTGTGAGCAATTCGCCGACACTACGCTCCCAGGTTAGATAGATAGTCCGCATGCGAGGCAGCTCAGCTCAGCTCAGCCACTCTAAGCTGCAGCTGCAGCATCGGCATCCTCGTCACATCCTTCACGGCAATGCAATCGTCGTCAAATGTCGAGTCAGCAAGCCTGGCCTGTCAGCAGGATTACGAGGACGTCCTCGTCTGCTCGTCTTTCTTTTTTGCGGGTTTGCCTAACTGCTGTATAGTCAGCCCGCGAGCCCGCGCATTCCGCAAAGCGGCAATCTGGGGGTTACCCCTGATTGATTGACAGGTGCTAAGACAAAAATAGCTGCCTCTAGAAAAGCTAGAGCTTGTGTTGTGGCTGCCTCCGAACCTCCCAAGTCTTTCCTGGTTGGTTCGTAACCCACTTGCCACAGCACTAAGGCTCAGCCACGCACGCTGCGAATCACGAGCTCCACGTGAGCTCCGAGGCTTGGCTGCAGACGAACTTCAACGAAGTCGTCGCTCCTTGACTTAGCTTCAAGCTTAAGTCATCCGAGAAGTCCAGATACTGCAGAATTGAGCATTACCAGCCACCCATCCGCCTGTTTACATTGCTAACAAGAGTCCCGCGATGACCTTGCTAAGCCCCACTGTTGGGATGCCCTAGAAGGACATGCTTGACAGGGCGAAGATGCCTTAGAACGGCATCGTGTGTATCATAGCATGCCGACTTTGCCTAGTTTCAATGTCTTCTACGGTGTGCCTTGGTGCCTCTTGAATCGAGCTGGCTTAAGCTAAGAACTAATTTAGTCGTGGTCCCAATAAGCAACAGCCAAGATTCCTTTCAGCTGATCTTCCATGTGGACAGGTCAGTCCGAGTTGCCGGAAACATCACCCAAACTCAATCCATCGTAATGAGACATGCTCGGGTACAATCCCGAGAAGAACAGTCTAGACGCTGACCGTAAAGCCTCATAGCACTCGTCTTG
Organism: Apiospora arundinis; assembly: GCA_039105305.1. Classification (NCBI taxonomy): domain Eukaryota; kingdom Fungi; phylum Ascomycota; class Sordariomycetes; order Amphisphaeriales; family Apiosporaceae; genus Apiospora; species Apiospora arundinis. The sequence continues at coordinate 665,669 of JAPCWZ010000002.1, read as the reverse complement.
AGAATATATCTAGATACCTGACGCGTTCAATAACGGTTGTTCCAGCGCAGAAGCTCTCAGACTGAAAGCTGTCTACGCGCACGTTTGCAGCAAAAGTGATCGTATCTTAGATAAGGGGGTCGCCGTGGTGTATCATCTCATTTTCACTGTTCAGGCGGTAAACAGAAATAGCGAGGCGATTAGAGGACCTGAAATCCGGCCCGGCAATAAAAACAGCCCATTTGCCCTGATGGCGACGTCTGAACACCACTGTTAGAGTTGAAGCCATTCTCGATACGAGCAATTCTCATGCAGCACCATGACGCGGCGAATTTCATCCCGAACTTATTGATATGTTTGAGAATGGCAATTCGCTGTGCCGTCGTCCGATCGTCACCCTGCTATGGAAATAAAAATGGCGGTCTGTGAGAGAATCAGGGGGCTCAAAATGGGTTCAGGCTGTGGCGGAAACAGGCCATTATCGCAGACAACATTCTTGTTTCGACGTCTCACTTGTTTGGCAAATCTCAGGTCAGAATCGTGTACTCTACCAACCACTGGTATCAAGGCATCTATTCTGTCGAAGCAAAGTCCCGCCAGTGCTCTAGGTGCTGAACCACACTCCGCCTTCAATGACTTCTCCGACCATGGCCCCGTCCGGTCTGCCACTACCCCTCACCAGCCGCCGCCCCGCGTACGGGATCTACTTCGAGGCGGAGCCGCGGTCCGCGAGAGTGGGCGGCATCGTCGTCTCGGTTCTGGCCAGCAGCGCCTGTGCCTCGTTTTTCTGTCCGTCTTCCTCTCTTTCCCTTTTGGGTAGTTCTTCTTCACATGGAAGCAACAAATAAGTTGTATCCAGTGCCATACTCTTTACTTGAGCGTTTGGCGATAACTGTGCTGATATGTAGAGCCCCGCTCTGGAGCATACAGTGTTCCGCGCCGCCCAGGTGCAAAGCTGGAGGAGCCTGGCCTGGACTACATGGTGTAAGTATAACCACTGTGGCCACCTAGTGTAACACGAAGACCAATTCTATACACGTGTAATGCTTACGGGCAACCCAAAACCTTACTCAAGTACTCCTGGCCATTTATTTCGACTCCTATCTATTCGTCATGGCATCCGCCGTCTTGCACTTCGGTTTCTCCCTCAACGAGTTCCATTCGCTCTGCGAGGCCGCAACGCTATTATGTCTACTTGCATACCTCTCTAGCAAGGTATATCTCTCTTTAAATACCCTCATATAATTATTCTAGGTTCATACACTTACTCGTACCCATAGGCTGTAAGCATAATTATCGGGTCCCTTTGGGCCTCTAAAAAGGGGTTATCCACACCAAAATCCTGCTTACGCTCGATTCCTCATAATATGCTGACTTGATACCGTTGGGACTGGATAGCTAGTCTATCTCTTCCTTTGCGATCGTGCCGTAAGCACATGTCCCCACTCCCGGCCAGACTGCGCACTTGACGGACTCGGTTGTGGATGATTTCGATCTGTGTGCTTTGACCAACATGCTGACATCTCGACTAGTACACGGTATATGGCAGCGGTGTCAGTCGCTATAAGTCGAAGACATACCTCATACATTTCGCCGTTCTGACTGGTATGTAATCCGCAGTTGATAATGGTGTCTGGTGCTGCTGCTCACCACTACTTTAGTTGCCTTATTCTGTTGCTGGATAGTACTCATCATATTGTGGGTTAATCCTCCAATCTCTTTCAAGCACCACCCATCACCCTACCCGCGGGGTCAGGTTACATACACAAAACTGATGAAGCTTCTCACCATCGTAGCCGGTTCAGCCGCATGGAGAACGGTCTCTGCATCATCGGTATCGAGCAGAGCGCCATGATCGGCCCAGTCGCGATTGATGTTGCCTGTAATGTACGTGTATAACTGTACCGCGACAGTCATTCCCTCTATGTCATGTCTTTATTCCTTTGAAGCTAGGTTACTGGAGCATATATGAATCAGGCGCTGATGCTATTTTTAGGCCTATCTGACCGCAGTATTCACATTTCCCATCTACCGTGAGAGAATTACCCTTGTTGAACCCCACACAGCTGGATATCTTGCCACGCTTCCTTTGGATTTTCTTCCGGGATATGTGTTTACTACATACTCACAAAGCCTCTGGTGACATGTAGGATATACAGTGAAGGGTTCGAATATCGCCCTACCAACTGTGGCCTCCAACAATACGCGGATACGAAACGAGAGGCTGCTCCGGGTGGCCAGAAAGTCCTTCGTGGGATGCTTCCTGACGCTCAGCAGTAGCATTGCGTAATGAACCCCTAGCGCCCGTTTTGTTCTGCCCCGTTTCCTTTCTTCCACCGAACGGAACAGATTCAACGACAACATCTAACGGATAATGCGTCAATTACAGCAACCTTCTGGCGCTGATGCTGCTTGACGGCGAGCCAGCTTGGCTATGCCTCCTCTGTTGCAAGATAGACGGTAAGTGAGTTTTGCTTAAGTGAGGAGAGAAAAGAACTATCGGGCGATAATATGACCTAACCTACTTACTCCCCAGTCTTATTCAACGCCTTCGTTCTCTTCTGGGTAACCAGCACCGACTCGCGCGACATCACCACCTCCAAGTCCCGCTCTAACAAGTCCGGCGACGACTCGGGCCGCAGCCGCGTCACGCGCCTCTCCTTCTACACCAGCTGGATCCGCGCCAACATGGGCCAAGGCCCGCACCCGGGACGACCGTTCATCATCCCACCGCAAGCAACACCACCCCTTATCGGTAGTGGCGACGGTGTCGTGGATGTGAACGACGACAACTCGAAAGAATCCGAAGATGCAACTGCTGCTGCCTCCTCATATAAGGCCGATGAGCGGCGGGCGAGCATCATGACGGGCGCAGCAACAGCAACGACAACAGGTAAGTGACCTGCCTGTATGAGGGGAAGGGAGGGAGCCCCTTGTCAAAACAGTAGCATTCCTTAACACTGACGCATCACATCCCAAGTAGCAAGGTCGGTAGCAGAATCGTCCCAAAGCACTAAAGCGCCGACCAAATCAATCCTCAAGTCACCACCACCACCATCATCATCAGCATCGTCCAGTCCCACGCGGATCATCAACAACGACCCAGCCGCAGCCCGGCTCGACTACGAGAGCTGCACCGAGATATGGACGGGTCCTGAGCCAGGACACCCGGATCCACCAGGACTTGATAACGGCTTTGCAGAATCGCTGATACTAGGGAATTATGTGGCGATCTATGGAGAAACGAGGGCGGAAATGGAGACGGAGACGGCGGCGGCGGCAACACCGATGATAATGACGAAGACTGCCAGCGATCATGATGCAGAGAGTTTGTAGTAATTAGTAGTCAAGTGCCTCTTTGATTGGCATCGGGATAGGGGGGTGACGCACAAACTGCTGATTGATTGTCTCCTGCAGTTGTTGATTTTTGACTGTTGGGTCCCTCTCCCGAGACCAACGGGACCGAGAACGGGTTGTTGCCCCAGGAAATCCGTGGCAAGCTCACGTTGAAAGGCGCGGACAGGCGGATGGACTGATGTACAGTAGGAAGACAGAGATTTACCTACTCATCCTGGCGCTTACGCAACATTTGCTGATCACCATTCTTCTTCCGTCCTGCTAACAAGAAAAGAACTTGGATGGTTTCATATACCTGAGTAAAGGAATAGAATGCCTAAGTAATTATACTACCCTCACCGACAGTGGAAATAAGAAGTCGTCAAAGTACCCCTGATGTTATGGCGCCAAGCATTTTTGTAGAATATCAGCTTACGCAATTAGGAATGATTGGGGTTGAACAGAGTCATCTCGGAGATGACCATGAATATTTCGAGTCTCTAATCCAGGGCTCAAGATCTTAGACAGTCATCGAAAACTGATTTTGGAGGTCAGGAGCCAGACCTGGGAGGTGTGATAGCGCTTTCTCTCTTGGCCCCTATTTCGTGTCGGATTACCCCTGAATCCGTTCTCAGCCCAAGTCTTAAGACAGTGCTCCTCCATCCGCCTCACCATTGGTCTGTGTTCTTCAGAAGCTCATTCGTGGCATCTCAGTTATCACACTGAACAATACTCGAGGAGTCTGAGCAGGAGTGAGCAATACCAAGCCCATACAAGCTAAACCTGTGAGGGGGCTGGACGAAGCATGAGCAAAAGCGGCTCTTATTATGCGATCTATAGCGTCTAGATTGACGTGGTATCATGGGGGGAGGAGGGAGCGCCATGCCGCCGAAAAAAGACCCGAGAAGTATAGAACCAATCATTGATGGCTCAGAAAAGCAAGGTAACCTCGCAAAATGAGACACGTCTGTCCCTTATACGGATCTGTGTGTGATATATGGCCTGAGACGGGACACTGCATGCGATGGCACATGCATCCCTACCCAGTCACTTCCTGCATGCACGTGTAATTAGGCTTTTGGAGAAGTTGACTGACCATCGTGCCATCAAGCATCGCATGTTCAAGATATATCTGGGGAACGGGCGGCAATGGGTGGCCCACCTCCACTTCTCCGTCTCCTTGCATCAACAAGTCTTCTGCGGCTTTTCAAGATGGCGCCATATTGGCGGGGAATCTGGGAGAGTGTTGAGATCTGATATGCCATGTCACTGAACGCGGGGAAGAACGAGCCGAAGCAAGGCCGTCGTCCTCCGCGTTTTACACATGAGTAGACAGATCGATCTTGGTTTGTCTAGATCCAGCGGGTCTTTTCGAATCACCCTGAAAGTATTGTCACTGTTGGAACGAACGGGAACAAGTTTCAATGTAGGGAGTATAGTAGTTTTGAATGTTTGTTTGTTTTGTTATTCATATGTAGGTTGCACACCTCTGGGCCATTTGCCCAACACTCACTGCTGCTTCCAGAATTAAAGCAATGTAACAAAGCAAAAAAGTCAACCCAATGAAGGTATGTTTTCCCACCCTTCCGTTCGCCGTAGCCACAGCGTTGATGCAAATAATGTGTGCTCCTCGCCGGTCATAACGCCTCAACCCATATCAATGCATGCTCAGTTGAAACGCCGTCCCCCAAAACAAGTAATACAACGACGGACATGTTGTTCCGTCATGTCGGAAGCATGCTTCTTCTTCTTCCTCTTCTTAGTCCCGATCCTGGGTCATCTCATAGACCATCATGACCTCCTCGAGACGGTCGATGCTGCTTCGGTCGCCGTAGGCGTCGAGCAGGGCCTTGCGCCGGGCGGCCTCGGCGGCGACGGCTGGCTGCGGCTTCAGGTCGGCCTGCAGGCCCGAGCGCTTCTGGTCCAGGTTGCGCTCCATGTATGTGACGGCGGCGGTGGCTGCTTTGAAGGGCTTGAAGTTAGCAACAATTATGGTTCGTGCACGAAATGATCAGAGGGTCCTCGAGCCATGTAATGTATTGTAGAATGTAAGGGCGAAGGGCAATGGTTCGAAAGGCGAGGGCCGCTCTGGGGAGTAGTGTTATACTAACCTAAGATGATGGGCAGGGAGAGCATGAGAAGTCCCCGGCTGTTGCGGGCGGCGGCTTTGGGCAGTCCGCAGTGGATACCCGTGGGCGCGGGCCTGTAGACGGGTGTGTAGGCTGCCCGCGCCGGTGCGGCGTTGAAGTTCAGCGCATCGGGGGTGAAGAGGGTTCGGTAACGTCTGGCGTGGTATGTAGCAGCTCCGGACATTCTGATATGTTGTTTGGTTGGTGGTTTAAGGTAGTGTGTTGCTGTTGGGTTGTGGTAGTGGTGGTGGTAGTCTTCTGGTCGTGTGAATGAATCTCGGCACAGCCAGAGCAGTAGGTATGTAGTTGTTGGTATTTGAGGTTTGGACTCAAAGTGTATGTATTGATTGATTGATGCTGAAGATAGATAGATCGGGAACTAAAGGAACTTGCTCAATGGTCTTTATAAGTTGAAGGTCGTGTCCAGTCCTTCCAAACACACAAACACACATGCAAACACGACACACTGGGAAGGAAGGCAGCATAGCCCTGTCCGCATATAATTAGGTACGTAAGGCGCCGCCCGCAATCAGGCGACAATTGCAGCACGGGGACTGCGGAGAGTGGCAGACGAAAACGAGATGCAGATTGCACTTGATTCCTGTGCAGTACTGTGGCCGTGGAGGCATGAATGCGACTTGGCAATGCTGGCTTGTGATACGCCTGGCAGTGGTCAAGACGGGTCAAGATGGCCTGATGGTTGTTCGATCGGCGGATTCCGATGGTCTACGGAAGTTGTGTCTGAGGCGTGCAGGTTTGGGGGACTTGGGGACAATGTTCCCCCAATCGCCTCATTGGGGCTTGTCCCCGTTTCTTCCCGTCTCGCCGTCTCCGCGAATTTAGAACGGGGTCAAGCAGGGTCAATCAATCTGCTATTTTCCTTCTGGCGCCCTAGTCTGCCCTGGTTACCCCGACATTGGAACATTGGAAGTTTTAGACTCGGCTTATTATCGTGCGGTTTTTGGCCATCTGAATCCCGGGGAAACAAGCAGCTGGGCCAAGCTGGGGATGCGAGGCCAAGGGGTTCCAATTTCTAACCTTAGGTCGCGCGCGCAGTAGTACCCGGTAGCGCTGTGCGGGTTGATTAGGATTGCAATCGTACCATTTGTGATTGGGCACAGAGCTCACACCGGGAGGAATTGGACGATAATTGAGCCAATCAATTTACATGATCTCCCCCAATCCAAACTTGCTCTGTCGAAGATCATTTCTTGACACTCGACCTGTTTTCATGTTCCGGGTGGCACCAACCACTTCTTGGTTTCTTGGGAGATGCAATCTTTGCTATCTGCAACTTCAAGATAGAAAACGTCAATGACGATGCAACTTCATGCTCGGTTTGGCTCTCTGCACGTTGCTGATCTGAGATGAGAAATCGTACGAGCGAAGAGAACCCGAGTCAGTACCTACATGACCAAGATGCGGCCCGTCTAGCACCGATGCTTCCTCGATCGATCAATCGATACACAGTCACGACGACGAGGATAAGGAAGAAGCAAAAAGACGTCGCTTTTCGTTCGAGGAGAAGCACCATGGCTGGCATTTGACTGATGAAAAGTCGGTCAAAGAACCTAACACTACTTTCGCCGTCATTGCATATGCGGCTCGTCGTGTCGTTTCGGAGGAATAGCCTGATCGCTAACCAGCCCAAGACCGGCTATCACAGCTGTATGGACTAGGTGCATATCATCGGCATCATTGGGACATCCGGACATGCAGATATCCCGTCGCACCTCCATCCGACGGATCAGTTTGCCGGCATAGCTCTCGTCGTCGCTATGGCTTCTGCGCTTCGAAAGCTTTCAATGTGGTCAAAAAAGGTGGCTACAGGCATCTCTTTTGAGGAGTGCTGTATTGAAGCCAACGCTCGAGACTGTCATGGCAGCCATCTGTGGTGGTAAGAATGCCTAACAGGAGCTGTGGTCGGTATCACGGATGAGGCACAGTCTAGCTCGGAACAGCCACTCATATCAGTTGCATCTAATTGACTTCGTTATTTCCAAATTAGGCTTTAATCTAATAGATCAAGCAATAGAATAAAAGCTATCCAGGTTTTCGTTGGTGATGATTGAGGAGGTAGTGGGAGCTCGTTGAAGACTACCTACTGTGTTGAGATGAATATTTATGGGCTTGACGTGGCCCGTGTGTTTTCAGGGGTCTGACGTCGTTTCACCTTTGAATATTCCGCATGAGCGCGACCGAAGCGCTGAATGATTTGGCGACGACAACTTGAGCTTCCGTGATTAATTTACCCAATTGATTACTTTAACATATATACCTCGTTCATAAGCCGTAAACCACCAATTGCCCCTCATTCATCTCACCCCTCGGCCATCATCAGTCACTACCAGTCATCATCATGCCCGACTTCACAGACCCGGCCCAGTTCCCGGACTTCTACCAGCTGCCCAGCGACGTGGAAATCGCCAATGCCCCGGCGGAAGGGCTTGAGGGGACCTCGTGGTGGATGCTGGCGCAGGTGAAGGTGAACATGACCCTGACCAAGCCCACGCTGATCGTGACGGACCGCCGCGGGCTGGACTTCGCGGTCACGTTTGAGGACTCGAGCATGGACCTCAAGGGGTACAAGAAGGGGTACACCATGGTGGTGCCGCGGGCGCAGCGGACGGACCGGGAGGAGGGGAAGAAGGCCGTCATGCGGATCGAGGCGCGGGACTGCAAGTCGGTACAGGTGAGTCTCAATCTGGCTGGGAGAGAGAGGAAAGGGTCGGTTGGCCCCGCCTGACTATGTGCTATTGCTAATGCGTGAGATGGGCAATTGGCAGGTGATACCTGCGAAGATGGCGCAGCTGTTGGAGTTGGGTCAGGTCCTGGACATGATGAGTGCCGATGAGGCCGAAGGCCGGGAGCAGAAATGCGCGGCGTGCGGCAAGACGGAAGGGAGCCTGGCAAAGTGCACGGGGTGCGAGACCGTGAGGTATTGCAGCAAGGTGAGTCGTGCAAACACCCGCAGAGCAAAGACCGATCACTGGTTGATGGTTGAAGAACTGTCGAGTAGCATGCTAACAATCGATGTGCGAAACAGGAGTGCCAGCTCAAAGGTTGGAGTGAATTGGGGCACAAGTCCAATTGCAAGAGCTTGAAAGCGATCAAGACAATATGGCCATCATAGGAAACGAGCAACTTTACCTTCAATAATCAATACCTAGGAATTCACAGGACTATTTAAACATAATTCTGGCGTATTTATAACTTAGAGTTTTATATGCCAAATACCTCCAAGTCAGTTGACAGGTTCTGATACACGATATCGCAGAGAATCAAGAGCAAAGGAGTCTTGTGGTTGCCCAGTGTTAGTATTGACTCGCTGTTTACAATTGAGTCAGTAACCATTTGAGAACTGTGGTACGATGCCCGCATTAACTTCGTTAACTAGAACTGCTGCCTCGTATCTCGACGCAACTTTGGTGCCACGACAAAGCATCCCATATTCCAGAGCATTTCATCCACGGAGCGGAGTCCGTCCCAAGGCGAACAACAACAACATTGCCTCACTTCATTGCGCTTCCAGAAGTTGCAACAATCTGCATTCTGGCTGCCTATTTGCGTACGGAACAAGGTATTCGGAACTCGGCTCGGGGGCCATTGTAAAGTCAGGTATGCTATTCTCGTTGTACTACCTATTGTCCAGGCATCTTTTTCGCTTGGTGTTTGTTTCCAGACAGGTACGCTAACAACTGCAGCTATCAATTGTTGCTGCATCACGTGACGCAGCGCTTTGCGGGGGAGGAGCCCTGTCGTGCCCAGACCCCGAAATCAGCTACCCATAAACTCGCTCCTTTTGGGGGAACTGGACGATGCAATTGCATTCGCCATTCCGCAAGCCCAAAGCGTCGTGGTTGCGCAAACTCGTTTCCAAGATGTCGTCTCGAAAGCAGGTTAAGGGAGAGTACATCGAGACGGTAAGATATTTCTCCTTCCCCTTTGAATTTGTACTGATTTGATTCGTAGGACACGGGCAACAAGGTGTCGCGTAAGGCCAATCTGATAGGAACACAGCACATCATGCTTGGCGGCAAGACCGTCATCATGGCGGATGCCATGGTCCGTGGCGACCTGACGCGCACCGTCTCGGCCGCGGGCTCGTCGGGCGGTGCCGCGCCCCAGAGCAATACCTCCATCTTCATCGGCCGGTACTGCTTTCTGAGCCGGGGGTGCTGTTTGCGCCCGCCCGGTCGCATTTACAAGGGGTCAGTTCCAGATCACAGCTCTCAACATCACCCACTAGCTAATAACCCAAACCCACTCCTTTCTCTCTCCCTCTTCTTAAACTTCACTCTCCTCAACTACTAGCAAACCTATCCTTTTCTGACAATCCGAAATAGCGCTTTCACGTACATGCCCCTCCGCATCGGCGACCACGTCTTCGTCGGCGAGAACTCGGTGGTCCAGGCCGCCACCATCGGCAGCCACGTGCACATCGCGGCCAATGCTGTTGTGGGTGAGTTCGCCATCGTCAAGGACTACGTGCGCATCCTCGAGGGCACCGTCATCCCCGCCAACATGGTGATCCCGAGCTTCAGCGTCGTTGCGGGCCAGCCCGGCCGCGTCATCGGCGAGGTCCCCGAGGGCGGCCACGAGCAGTTCGAGATGCGCGACCTCTACAAGACGGTCGGGAACAACGTGCCCCCGCCGTCGGCGCCGACGCAGTTGGCTGTGTGATCGGGCGTGGGCGGAAACTGGGAAGTTGGCGCAATTGGACTGAGGTGAACAGCGCAGTCAGTCAGTCATTTGTCAACGGACGTGACGAGAAAGGACGTCACGGGACACAACCAGCAACACGCATTCTGGTTTTTATTTCGAGATACCCGAGAGGAGGATGGTTCAGCGTTTGAAAGGCATGAAATATTGGCATGAAGAGAACTTGCTTTAGCCGGATGTGGAAGAGATGGAAGATTAGGACATCAAAGGTCGAATTGGCTTGTGGCTCAGAGGATACCGATACCACCGCTATTTGGCCTCTTTATGCCGCTGAGATGATACCCCCGACATGCTAAGGGAAGAGCCACGCTTGGGAAGAGCAGGAGGCTAGAGAATCAACTGAAGAAGCATAAGGGCTCTGGCAGATATGTTTGCAGTCAGCCTTACAGAAGAAGAAGCGGTATCAGCTTTGAGCTGAGAAATATTGGCAGATTAAGAACAATGAGAACCGTTCGTCTCGGGTTACTTCTGTTAACTAAAAGGTTGGCATCCCGAGGTATATGCTCCGGAGACATCGTCTCGAGGGTGTCTTTCATGTCTATGAATGAACCAAGCTCGATACCTTACAAAATAGAAAGAATTGAGGTCTTGATGTCCAGAGTGCAATAGTCGCGTGTCGGCATTAGCAAGCAGTATAACTTTGCCATACGATAGAAAACCGAAGCATCTTGTCTATCTTCCTCGATGCAGGGAGCTGTGGGGGAGGGGATCCATCACTAGGAGCAACCCGTCCACTGTTTACTTGACCCGTTTCACGACCTTTTCAAACCAACACGCCACCTTGCGATCGTTACAACGTGGAAGCTTCCCACTTTCACCTTGTACGGCAAGTAAATGCGATGGATGGGTGGTGCATCGTACCTGCAGATGCACCATGTGGTTAGTGGGTGGGTCTTTTTGCTTGCCCTGCAGCGAAACGGCGAAGTCCAATCGGCAAATTCAAGATTTGAGCAGACCAGCAGACAGGACCCAGTAAACGGGAAAGCTTGAGTACAGTTCAGGCGATGCAACGCTAAGGAGAACGGAGGTTTCCAGCACGCCAGGCACGCTGAACTTAACTTGTATTGCGCCCAGGACGATTTAATCAATTATACTTGGAGCTATCGTGGCCCTGAGAGTAGGATTGGCATCTTCTCATCTTGATCAGAGTTTCTTCACCGCACGTTGCTTGTTAGAGATTCCAAGCTATCGCGCGGCCGGGAATTGCGGGATACGTGCCATGCATTGCCTACATACATCCAGAGAGCCTGACCTAGGAGACAGACACACTGGGCACTTACTGGACGGGAATCACCACGGATCTTCAAGAGCGAAGGGCGGTTGGCCCCACAATACCCCCAACCGTGCGGGAAATGTCGTTCGTGATTTGGTGATGGGTTAGGCGCTCGGCATTTCACGATTGGCCTGGCTGGCCTGGTCCAGCCAGTGAGCGAGTCAGTGACGACCTTTTACTTACTCTACTTATCCCACTGCTTCTCCAGCTGGGATCCGGCCAGGGCTGGTGTAATTTCGTGACTGCTCTGGTAACTTCCTCATTGGGTGCCGCCCATCATCGAGTTACATAGAAAGAGTTGTCAGTTCTTCAACGACCTCGTGGATGGCGGTGTCTTCGTACATTGACAGATAGCCCAGCGCACCAAGACGTCCCAAGCCAGCCTGACAAGCCGGATCTCGTGGCAGGTCATGGAAGCACACAGAGCCGCCGTTTCACGAAGGACGCATCTCGAAGAAGTGGTGGCAATGGAGTTTGGGGGGACAGGGTCGTGACCAGGAATGACATGCCAGCCAGGTAGGCAGGCAGGCAGGGGGTGATCTCATGGATCCGATACCAGGGTGCCGGACGCGTGGGTTTGATTTCTATCGAACTTTGTCTTCGGGCAGAGAGATTATGGGGAAGCTGAGTATATGGAGCTGTTCTCTTCATCGTTACTACCTACCTACATATATGAAACATCGCGCATCTCTCTGATTCTTGACACTCGTAGCCATCATCTAACTACATTCTTTACCATTAATACCCAAGTCTACCCAACTGCACTCTTTCAGACCTTCCTCACACCCAACACCTCTCGTCCTTTCTAACACAACCACCCAACAACCTTCATTCCAACCCACCAACCAACCCTCCACCAAGATGCAGTTCCAGACCCTCGCCGCCACCGCCTTCTTCGCCGCCCTGGCCGCCGCGGCCCCCCAGGCCCAGCAAGGCGGCGGCCTCATCGCCGGCCTGCCGACCTGCGCCCTCCCCTGCTTCCAGGAGGGCTCCGTCAAGGTTGGCTGCACCGCCGGCGACTTCGCCTGCGTCTGCACCAAGCTCGATGCCTTCACCAAGGAGTCCGCGGGCTGCATCGCCGCGGCCTGCAAGCCTGAGGACCTCTTGAGTAAGTCCCCCTTCCCCTTCCCTCTACCCTTCTTCTGTCTTTTCTTTTCTTTCGTTCCATATATTTGCCCACATAGTAAAAGTAGTAGATACGCAGCATGAAGCTAACCTGACTCTTTCTTCCCTCAAACAGCTCTCCAGTCCGCCTCCACCCAGCTCTGCAAGGCCGCCCTGGCCGGTGCCTCCTCCTCGTCGGCCGCCGCCCCCGCCGCTCCTTCTGCCACGGCGTCCGCCTCTGCCCCGGCCAAGGCCTCGGCTTCCGCCACCGCTTCTGCTTCGGCCTCTGCCCCGGCCAAGGCCTCATCCTCTGCTTCGGCTTCCGCCCCGGCCGCGGCTACTCCCTCTGCTTCGGGCACCCCCAAGACCGCCGGTGGATCGCGCGCCGAGGCCGGTGCCATGCTGGCCGTCGCTGCCGCCGTCGCCATGGCTCTGTAAGCAAGCAAGAGACGATCAAGATTGCCGCCATAGCTGTGTAGAGAAGCCAGGATAGTTGGAGAGTGTGTGTGATAAAGGGGAAGGGTACAAGCAAGAGGTGGTGGAGTCGTCTGTCTGTAAGAGTTCAGAGGCCTGACGTAGAGTCAATAGGGCCTCGCTTTCTGTGCTATATATACATTAATACCTATTTCTTTGGGAGCGTATCTGCCACACAGCGTTGGCCTAGTCGTGAATCATCAACCCGTGAAATATGTTGATAAGTTTAGTCTGTATACAGCGAACGGCATCACGCCGATCCTTCCAACCTAATCTGACTGCCAATGTGTACATATGTACGGTGAAGCGACCACCGCCGTTTGTCTAAGTCTATAAAAAATAGGTATCGTTTCGAACTCTCCCCAAGCTACTTGCTCCCAGTAACTCCCCAATATCATCTATATGCGTGTTGAATCGTAGCTTCGCTTCATCCCGTTATGTGCAGCGCCCTACCCTGTCTGCGCTGCAATGTCTTGCTTGGTTTCTTTATACAAGTCATGTAGCGTTCAGCCCAGGGAGAAGTGACCCAGAGCTCCCTGGCCACCACCACAAAACACGCTGTGCAGATCCTCGAGCTGCGCGAAGTGCTCCGCAAAGTTGTGTCCCTTGACGCGCTCCGCCTCGGTCTTGGTCCAGTCCCAACCCGTCTCCTGCTCCTCCACCTTGGCCTCAGCATCGGTGTTACCAATAACAGGCTCGGCGGGCGTGGCCATGCCGCTGGGCATGGGCGTGTTGACCCAGCCGTCCGGCCGCTCGGGCAGGAGGCCGCTAGCTCCGATCACGACGGCCGGGTGCACCGTGAGGCGGCCGATCTTGAAGACGTACTTGCTCACGGCGCTGGCGTAGACCTTCTTTTCCCAGGCCTGCGTGGCGGCGTCGTCGTCCTCATCGGGAGTGTGCGTCAGGCCGAAGTCCTCGGCGGCCCAGCTGCGCGGGCGCACGGCGCCCTTCTCGACGAAGTGCGTCACCATGTACAGCCACTTGCGGTCCCAGCTCAGGACGCGGGTCCACATCTCGTAGCCGGCGAAGGGCTTGATCTCGCGCTTGAAATTGCAGGCGACGGCGCCGAGCATAACGCCGAAACGGCCCCGCGCGGGCTGGTCGGGGTTCTTGGGGTCCATGACCAGGTGAGTGTGCTCGTTGTCAGCGAGCATGCGGCAACCCCGAGCCAGCAAGTGCGAGGCCAAGTGCGAGCGCGACACGTCGAGGTCGGCGAAGTAGGTGCTGTTGGACTTGTGCAGGTTGTAGTCGACCTCGAGGAGCGAGACGTGCGTCGAAGAGATGACGGGGTGGAAGAGCTTGTCCGGGGTGTGGGTGTGCAGCTCGCGGACGAAGATGTGTTGGATCATGGTGTTCCATACTCGGACCTATATATTTGTAGAGCATTAGTATGTATCATAACGGTTATGACGAACGCGCTTCTCCCAACTCTAGCTCGTGCAAGGCTCAGGTAACAATGACGAATATAAGGGATTGGGGGTCTGAAAAACGTACAGTCCACGCCAATGGCAAACTCTTCCAGTTGATCAGCACCAGAGCCAATGCGACCAGGCGGCTGTTGCGACCCGGCCCTGTCACGAAGCGCACGAGATAGTCCACGAACGCTCCTCGGCCATAGTAACCGGCGTAGGCGAGCGAGCCCATCGCCGCTGGCAGCAAGACAGGCTTTGCTATCTTGGACAGCGGCTTCATAAAACCGAAGCTGGACGCCATGGTTCCTGTTGCCCTTGTACCACTCACTACCTTTCCTTCTCGGTGGTCTTGGTATTATGTGGCGATGTTGTCGGCTTCGTGGTCGTCTTGGGTGGTGTAGTTTGTCGCGTGCTGCGTTCGTATACCGAGGTGGCTCGCGCTCGTAGGATGCCGAACAAGAGGAGGACGATGACTACGCCCCAGAGGCTGACAGATCGCAAGTAGCAGAGGGCAGTAGTTGCGCACTTGGTTGAAAGAGCAGAGATGGGCGATAGAGGCATGCGATAGACGGGTCGATAATCCGGCGGGAGTTGGTGGGCGTAAGACGTAAGCCGAACGAACTTCCTCTGGCAATCGATATACTCCGAGCTCAAAACAAAGAGGCCGACCAGACCCCGAGTAAATAGGTACCTAGAGTAACCAATCCAGCGACCAACCCTTGTTCAGTGGTGCTTCTCGGCTGCAGCTGTCAATTCTGCAGCAAGTCGAAGGATCCGAATGCGGCCGGGGGTGGAAGAAGATGGAACCTTGAAATTGAAAAAGATCCCCGAAAAGAAGGTGCCGAGGCTGGCTGGGGGCCCAATCAGGCGTTGGCGTCTTTTGTGGTGTGCTGCCATTTTCGTTTGCTCGCTAGCCGGAGGCCGCTGTCCGTTCAAGTGGCCCGCCCTGTCGATCCATCCATCCACCTTCCCCAAGATCTTTAATATCGACATGACCATGCCTTCGGTATGTAATTAGTCATCCTTTGCCCTGATCCTAAGGAATATCAGACATCTGGAAGTTGGCAGCGTATTAGATCGTAGCTACGGTGTGGTGTATCCAAGCGACAAATGAAAACGTCGGTTCCTATATCCCCATATCTGGAGAGAAAGTTGGGCCTATAGCTCGCTCATCCTCTCAAACTTATGTCAGTCTAACTTTTGGGCGACATGACAATCCTGCACGTGGTATCGGGGGATGCTCAATCGGTAAACTTGTGGTTGAGAAAGGGGTTTCTTTCCAAGCAAGAGGTCGGGTCCTATGACCTCACCACCCAGGTGCTTTCAAATATTTACCCAAAAGGCCAAAGCACTTACCATCCCATCGGCGCTGTATGATTGATTAAATAGCTTGTGCGATGTCTCACCTGTCGCAATTGAGTTCACCCTTCCTCATATTGTAGAGCCGCAGTAGCAGGGCAAATAATATTGCCCAGTCGCATTATTTGGTTGATCTCGAGTGATAACAGATATTGGGAGAGACTACAATCCCCCCTGTTGGAGAAGAAGGGACTTGGGAATGACTCTCAGACAATAGACACTGGGCACTGCGTGTATGCATCGATGAGAAAGAGGCTGGTTCTGTGCTTGTTGCTGTAATGTTGGCGCAAAGCTTGGAGTAATTCTCGGATTATCTCCGCATCGACATGCACCTCTGGCTAGATCTCCAACACCCATGCGTGCCTGCCCTGGCTCGTATCTGTTCAACGCACTGAAAAGGCGGTAACGGTAAGATCATCACGGAGGCGACATGTTCCCAAGCTTACATGATCTTGGTCGAAGAAGTCGAGCTATCCTTAGTCAGGTTTTGTCGGAATTTGAGTCGATTGTTGGTGAAGCGAACCACCACCACAAGACGACCACGTCGGCTTTCAATCCATCATGGCATTCTGTAGCCACGAGTCTGCAAATCCCATCGCTCATTTCGCTTCTGCCCACTTTCGGGCCGGGTGAAGTTGGCCAAAACCTGATTCCTGATTTGAAGCGTGGATGGAAGAGGCGAAGAACGCGTCCTTGTGGTCCAGTTATCCGACTCATGTTTCAATATTCCGAATACCCGGATGGAGGTCAAGTCCTGCTATTTTGTAGGGACATCCTGATTAAAGCTATCAAAAGCATCCGACACGTCCGCTTGTCGGGCGTAGGAAGTCGAGAGATGGCAGATATTACACTAGGAAGTAATATAATGCATTCATAGTGAGAAGAACAGGATAATCTTCCAGCCCTCAAAGATTACGGAGTCTCGGTTTCCAGGCCCTCCAGCTTGCCTATGTTGGGAGGAGAGGCCGATGAGGTACATTAAGCAGGTACATATGCAAGCGCCAGGCCGGAGTCGAGGATTTCAATATTTGCTCGCGATCTCTCAGATGTGTGATGATGAATGGCAATCGACAAGAAAAACGGATTTCACTCCCCGTATTGGCTTGAATGGCCGATAGAGTCCATAGTATAGGAAATTTTTACTAGCTTCCGAAGGAGGATCTCGATCGGCACGGTCGAATAATTGGGCTGTTACATATTGGCCTGCAATCCCTTGGTCCCCTTCAACATTGAATGCCGGATACTGCACATTACGAGGTAGACGACAGCCAGTAGGTTATATGGAGACCTGTTATTTCTCATCATTTTGTAAGTGCTAGGGCTATGCATCGACCGCTCTAGGCTTTGGGACCTTGTCAGCTTTTGTGCCGATCCGATTTCCAAGTTGTTTCATTTCAATAGTGAGGAATTAAAGGCTCACTCGAGACAGCGATGAGAGCTAGGCCGCGACCTAATGTAGGTAACGGTAGGTAGTGTGCGTGCTAACGCCAAAAACTGACAGGTAGGCGAGGGAGACGTACAGGAATGGATGTATTCATCGTGTGATGGAGAGTTTTGGCCGTGCCACATGTGACCTGATTGCAATCAGTGTAAACATCATCAACAGCCTTGCAGACCGACTGATGTTTAGTGATTGTCCATGTTTAGTGATATGTATATGTAGCATCTGACTCGCTCGGCCGGATGGGACTCTTGGTTTTCAGGATGCTGGTTTTGCCAGAATGCGCCTGTGGGCGAACATGGACTTTTTGCAATTGCGCATTCCGGGTACCTGCTAGGTTCTAACCTAGGTTACGCTGCTACCTGCTACGGCCAAAAAGTCAACTGTGGGGGCGAGTGAGGGCGAGTGAGAGCGAGTGAGGGCGCTGAGCAGAAACTGAGGGGCAGATTAGTTTTGGCGGACATGTACTCTCGACCAACGCCCCCATTTACTGATCATATGACGCAGCTCCACGCAGCTCCCTCACAAACCCATGGCCGTTCATCGAGATCTGAGAAGGCCATGCACTGCAGGATGCGTGTTGCCACGGAGAGCCACCCTTCCCACCCAACCAAAGCCCAGCCAAAAGCCTCCCCGAGTACCCCAGCCATATGTCGGGTACTGCGCATGGCTTGTGTGTGTGTGTGTCACTGTGTGTGCAAACTGGGGAAGCCCTTCGAAGTCCAGCACGTCTAGCCCAGCCCAATGGAAGATTCAAAGTCCGAGAAAACAGAAGGTAACCCGTCTTCACTGCGTCGGACCATTGGAGCCTGATCGCAAAAAGACATATCATTCGCAACAAGACTATCCGGCTTAGCTGCAAGTCGCCTCTTCCCCTCGCAGCCACTGGGTGGCCAAGGGCTCATCGAATCCGACCCCCCTCCCCTGGCGCCTGTCGCCCGTCGCCCGTCGCGGTGCAAAATACCGATCGTCGCTATGTCGAATCCGGCACCCGAATCCGATCACGTCGAGCGCCAACCCCGCGAACACCAGCGCGAGCGAGATGTACAACGGTACTACCAGGGCTGGTCGTCCGCTCAAGGCTCGTCTCTCAACGTTGCCCTCAATGTCGACAGCCTCGCCGCCGCCGACCTTCAGGGCATCGGCTACAAACCCAAGGGGTCGCAAGACAAAGCTTTGGCCGCCTTTGCCCAGCTTGCTGTCCTGCGCCTGAATGTGAGGCGTGCCATGGTATCACTGATTGACGGTAGTAACCAGATGGTTCTTGCCGAGGCCACTCGCAGCCTATTTGTTGAAGACAATGCCAACAACGATCTCTGGCTGGGAAGCACCATCTTGAAACGCGAAGATGCCATCTGCTATCACAGCCTGTCCAACACCTACACCGCCCACGACCCGAACGACCCCGACATCTCCTTTACCGCTGCAGGCATGGTCGTACCTGACCTAAGTGAAGACGAACGCTTCCAGACCCGTCCATATGTGGTGGCGGAGCCTGGCATTCGCTTCTTCGCCGGCGTGCCCATCCTCTCGCGGACCGGCCACAAGATTGGCACATATACCGTGTCAGACGAGAAACCACGTCATGGATTGACAATCGAAGAGCTCCGGTTCATGCAAGGCGTGGCGCAGGCCGTCATGGGACATCTGGAGTGGGCAGCCGATCGCGTCGACCGCTTCAAAGGTGAACGAATTGTTCGCGGGCTGGCCTCATTTATCGAGGGCGCATCGCTTGAAGTGAACGAAACCCCGGCCGCTGTGCAGGAGGACCTAAATAGCGAGCACCCGACGCTCCGTCCGCCGCAGATGAGCCTTGGACGGGGTCGACGTCCACTGTCGCGACACAACTCGGGCAGCAACACAAACGGATACCACTCAAGCACGGCATCTGGATACGATACTACTGTATCGAGAAACTCTTCTGACAATCAGG
The DNA here is from genome assembly GCA_039105305.1 of Apiospora arundinis. Taxonomy (NCBI): domain Eukaryota; kingdom Fungi; phylum Ascomycota; class Sordariomycetes; order Amphisphaeriales; family Apiosporaceae; genus Apiospora; species Apiospora arundinis. The sequence goes on along the minus strand of JAPCWZ010000002.1, from coordinate 646,507 downwards.
AGCACCAGAACGGCGGTGTCAAGGGCGATCAATCATCGTCAATTCCCAATCAGATCAAGCCCGACAGCATGTCGCGGATGTTCAACCGAGCCGCTGAGCTTTTGCGCCAGTCGACCTTGGCGGACGGCGTTGTTTTGTTTGATGCGACCCCCATTCATCTGAATTCGAAGCTTTCTGTTGGTAATATACTACCTGGTAGCATCGAATCTTCCGACGATGACGATTCGGCACAGCACCAAACCACCTCGGAGTCCGAATCTCTCAGCATGGACACTGACAATCCGGATGCGTCCCCCTCGAGTAGGCCGTGCAAGATATTAGCTTACTCGCTCGCTAGCGAGGCGGCTCGGGCAGATATCGAGAGGGGCTCGGCCATCACCCTAGGTACTCTTGAAAAGTACTACAACCTGTTCCCCCAAGGCAAAAGCTTCTCATTCACCGATGAAGGAGCCGGCATCTCTTCAGAAGACGAAAGCACCAGCGACCGTGAGCGCCAGGGTTACCCGACCACTCCTAATTCGCACAAGAGTAGTAGACGCTACAGGAAAGCACGCATGGACCATAAGGAATTCCTCGCCAAGATTCCCGGGGCCAAGGCCGTGGTGTTCATCCCTCTGTACGACCATGCCGAGGATCGACTAGCTGGTGGTTGCTTCCTTTGGACCGCCATGTCTGGGCGCATGATGAACCTGGACGAGGACATGTCCTACCTACGTGCTTTCGGCAGCAGCATTATCAGCGAGATTGGACGCATTAACACGCAAAAGAACGAGGCTGCGAAGACGACTTTCATTGCGAGCATGAGCCATGAATTGCGCAGTCCCTTGCATGGCATTCTCGGCGCTGCCGAGTTCCTCATCGACACCGCCACCGATTCTTATCAGTCGGGACTTATCACGTCCATATCGACGTGCGGTAAGACGTTACTTGATACACTAAACCACGTGCTGGATTACAGTAAGATCAACAAACTAGGCCGAGTACAGATGAGGAAACATGCCAAACAGAACAAGCAAATCAATCTTTCATCTGACTCTTCCATGGAGAGTTTGAACATGACGGCAGTGGTGGACCTTGCCATTCTGGTGGAGGAAGTGGTTGACGCAGTTACTGCCGGCCATACTTTCAAGAAGCTCCCTCATTCGGTTCGCAACCAGAACGGATACTCTTCTCTGATCAATCCCACGGATGCTTCGTCATCTGGCACAGGCAGTCAATCTTCCCTTTCCCAATCCCCACAGGAGGGCGAGGAGGAGCCTGTATCGGTCTTGCTGGACATTGACCCAAGGTCCTCGTGGTTGGTCCAAACTCAGCCTGGTGCCCTCCGCCGGATTATCATGAATCTACTTGGAAATGCGTTGAAATACACAGCTTCTGGGTTTGTGTTGGTGTCACTTCGGGGGCAAAATAGTCCAGACGGATCAAAGACGGAAGCGGTCATTCGGGTGATAGACACAGGAAAGGGCATGTCGCCGGAGTTCCAGCGTGATCGGCTTTTCATCCCGTTCAGTCAAGAAGACTCATTCCAACCGGGTACAGGTCTTGGTCTCAGCATCGTTAAGCAAATCGTCGATTCACTCGGCGGCTGCATCGAGTTGAAGTCGCAACAGCACAAGGGAACAGAAGTAGACGTGAGGATCAAATTCAAGCTGGCCCCCAAGGATGCTGCCAAAGGCGACTCTGCCGAAGTCCTTGCCGCCGCAGAGGAAACGAAGGGATTACAGCTGGTACTCCTGGAGGCGGAAAGTCTTCCTGCTGAGCCACATACCGCGCATCTGCAGATGCAGAAGCTGAACGACACCCTAACAGACACCTGTTCCAACTGGTTCGGAATGAAGGTGTCCAAGGAAGACACGACGAAGCCGGTGGAAGCTGATATGTATATGTATTGCGAGCCTCCATCATTGGAGACACTACAACGAAGATTCAAGGAAGACAAGGAAATTTCCGGTCGAAATCGGGACATACCAGTCATCATTGTCTGTTTGAATGCCCAGGAAGCCATCAAAATCGCGCAGAGCCAGTGTAAGGCATTGGCCGACTTTGGCAAGATTGTTGAGGTCATTCCCCAGCCGTAAGTCCCTTGCTTCCTCCCCATTTCGTGAAAACCCAGAATAGTATGGTAGACCACGAACTAACTCGGTCATTGTAGATGTGGTCCCAAGAAGGTGGCAAGGGCCTTCCAGCATTGTCTAAGGCGGGCGGAGCAGATGGCGAACATGAAGCGTGTCCCTAATGGGGACATATCACTTTGCCTAAAAGCCAACACACTTGCAGCACCCCATATTAGCAAGACAGATGCTGATGATCTAAATGGCGAAGAACACGAAGGAGGCGACGAGGCGCAATATTCCAATGCTGGACACCATGCAGCGGACAGGGAGAAGCTGATGACTTCTACCATGTCCCAATTCTCCCCGCCACCTCTCGACCCCGCGACGCCACAGCTATTGCAACAAATGTTGCTGAACGGCAATAGCAAACCCACGACCAACGGTGATGAACCTAAAGAGGTTAATGGCGTCGATAGTGTTGATAAGCCGCTCCACGTCCTGCTGGTGGACGACAACAAGATCAACCTCCAGCTGCTGGTGATGTTCATGCGCAAGTGCGGTTTCAGTTATGAAGAGGCCATGAACGGGCAGGAGGCGCTCGACAAGTTCAAGGATGCGTGCCTGCCGGGCCCGCGCACCACTTCCGATGGGGCCAGCGCGCAGTTCGACTTTGTGCTCATGGACATCAGCATGCCGGTGATGAACGGTATCGAGGCGACGCGCCGCATCCGGGACTTCGAGCGCGAGAATAACCTGCCGAGCACTAACGTGATCGCCTTGACAGGGTTGGCCAGTCGCGACGCGCAGCGCGATGCTAAGTCGGCGGGGATCGATATCTTTTTGCCGAAGCCCGTGAGGTTCGCAGAGTTGAAGAAGCTGCTAACAGCTAAGTGAGTGAAGCGGTGCAACGCTCTACCTACTTGTCCTCCCAGGACGATTCGAACAGGATTCGGGTCCCGCCATTTCTCCACCACGCCTCCGAACTGTTTTCCTATCGTTCAACCTCTGCCTTTTAGATCCGCACTTAGACCTACATTCATCGCCGACTTTTTGGGGAAAGGGATCAACAGCACTTCATTACAGGGTGCACGGGCGTTTTATATATGGGGAAAAGCGGGTGATTGGAAGACAGGGTTTTTGATTGATGTCTTCTTCCCTTACCCTACATGCATACATGGATATGTAGGTACTTACTTTGTGGAAATCGGAGTAAGGCGACGAACGAACGAACGAACGAGCGAGCGAACCATGGATGGACGATGTTTCCGACATGTATCCGGGGGAGGGTTCTTTGTTTTTTAATGGCGGAGGAAACAGTTTCTTCACATACACACCCGGATGAGAAACCGAGTCTTTGCGAAGTCTTTTTCGAGCAAGCTCACCTACTACCAGCAGATGAGAGCATACATACATACGCCTACCTACAGACACGTGGAGGAGATGCTATGTTTACGAAGTCGGCGGCATACACACCCGACTGTGTCTGGAGCTGATGATGATAGATACCCTATGGTGCGAACTCTGTCTCTCCCCTTCTCTTCTCCTGGTGGACTGCGAGAGAGAGAAAGAGGGAAGAAGAGAGTTTCGTCGGCTTATGCGGGCAGGAGAGTGAAAATGAGAGAGACCACAATGGCGATCGATCAAGGCCATCAAAGCAAGATACCCCCCATCCGAAAACCCCAAGCAACAATATGCAGAATAAGAGATAAACTACATACTTATAAAAAAAGTTTTAAAAGCATTGCTTCCTTTCTCAGAGGGGGTTCATTGGTTGATTGATCTGCCTACCCCCGAATGGGTGAGTGTATGGATGAGTGACAAGTACAGCCGCTCATCTTATACTTACCCTCCAGGTTCTTTTCCTAGGACCGATGAAATGATTGAGCGCTGGAAATTTGACTGAACGCTTCTATACACAATGTCAAAAATAGGATTCGAGGGTGCCTTTATTTGTTTCTTTTTGTTGTTTCTGTCTTTATTCTACCTACGCCTGAAAGCTACCCAACCCTGCTTCGGCCCCGATGTGAGATCCATTGGCTTCTTCATTGATGTCCCCTTTTCACTCACAACCAAAAGCCAAAACTGCATCAGATCCCAAGAACTTGCTCATAGGTCGTACATTAGTATATATAGAAGTAAGCAAGTGGACTATATGGGTATCTATCAAACCTTTTGCTCCTAGTCATATCTTACATTCCGTGGCTTCGAACTGTCACTACTATCCATTTCGTTTGTCGACGAGGCTCTGCCTGCACTTGCATCGTTGCAATAAGAGCAATCCTCTTGATGATAGCCACGCTGCGCCTAGTGTTTGGTACAAGGAGCCGGATTTCATTCGTGAAACATATACATTGAAGATTAAGTAAGTAATGAGGCTACCACACAGAATGAAGCCCAACGAAGATAAAACATAAGACATCATAAAACATCATAAACCTTCCCACCCTCTCCGGCACACTGGAAGCTGCGCCCCGCCTCGCCCCGCCTTCCTTATCCGCCCCTTCTCATCCCAATCTGAGGGGCGGATGTAGCGCCACGACTTCAGCCCCAAGGTCGCGCTGGGTTGCTCCACGCGCGCGACGCTTAGCAGGGCTCCTGGATGTCGCTGACCACGGGGCAGGCCTGGGCCTTGACGCACTTCTGCAGGGGGAAGTCGGGGAACTCCTTGGCGCACCACGCGGCGTTGAAGGCCTGTTCCATGACCTCGGCGGTGGTGGCGGCGGGGAAGCACTGTAGTTGTTAAGGCATGTTAGAGAGAGAGAACAATCAATCAACCATCGTCCGGCCCATCCATCCATCCACGGTGGGTGATGAAACTTACGTAGTCCTTTCCGTCAGGGGCGGTGTAGTCCCGGCCGCGGGCGTACAGGCAGATGCTGGGGACAAAGGTCTCGCCCTTGGCGTTGGCGCAGGCGCAGGCGGTGACCTCGTGCTTCTCGTTGTTGGGGGCGGCCAGGGCGGCGGACAGGGACAGGAGGGCAACGAAGAAGGACTTCATGGTGACGGTTTTGGGTGTTTGTTGGCTTTAAGAGTAAAGACTGGTTTGGTTGATTGTAATGAGTGAAGTAGTAGGATTCGATAGTGAGTGAGGGTGAAGAGCAGAAGGACGTCAGAACATAGGCTGGGAAACGAAGGCATTCATATACACGCATTCGAGGCCATCATGATGTATCTCCACACAAGCCTGTTCGTGGTGTGGTGTTGTTGATATCCGGATGTCTATAGCTGGATTATGCAAAGCTTCGTAAGCATGATTCAGAGTGACATTGAGGTTGGATAGGATGGGGGGATTGGTCCGGGAATGCACCGCCGTTAGCTGTCATTGCCATTCTCCACCTGCCAAAAGGATTAGTATAGGCCATGGCTATATAGCCTTATGTCAGGCCGGCTGAAGGCAAGCGAGCGAGCTGATTGGGCACGACTCCGCACCATCTGCCGTCAAAGTCGCATCGAGGTAACATCGGCGGCCGACTAGACTTGGCGGGTATCTGCAGATAACCAGATCAGGAACGTACGAGGGTATGGCGCAGTGGATCAAGAGTCAGGAACAACATCAGATAAGGAGGGCTATGGAAATGTCATTTACCTAATCCATTGCAAATGCAATGCCGAATGACTCGCATTAACTTTTCCCTTCATTACATATGTAAAGTATGTTCGGCGTCCATCTGCAAATGCAATCTTGAAAGCTCTCCCTACCCCCCTGCGTTGCTCCGGGGGTGGACCGCCAAGTTTGCCCGTGAGCAAATCAGATCCCCCGCCCTCCCACCATCCTACTATGGGGTAACCCAGCTTGCCCAGCCACGCCAACGACAGCTTCCCTGTAGGGCGTCTTGGACCGGGGCAAAGAGGCTGGATAGAGAAGCATTGACACTCAATGCCCGAGGGGTAGCACTGCATATGTATACTCGCAACTTGGCATGCCGATGCCGGCTCGATAGTTGATGTCAAGCTCAATACGAGGTGGAGACTCGATACTGAAGACCTGACTAAGTGCATCAATGACAGCACTCAATGCACACCATATGTATAATCAAGGGTTTAGATGGAGTAAAATTATGCAAAGTTACTTTAGTATTACATGTGATTCGCCTATGCCAAAGAGCCAAATATGCGACAAGATGTCAGTTCAGCCTCCATGCAGTGCAACCCAATGTCTTGCGGCGCAGTCTTATTGCTTTGCCCGTACGGAGTAGTAACCTCGTGGCCGGCTTCTCCCATCCGATCAGACGGAGCGTACTGACAAAGGAGCCGCCGCTGTTGGGATGGAGCTTCCACCTCTGCTCTACTCTCGGCCTGAGCAATAGCATCCAGAAAACAACAAGCAACTACTTCGTTCCAGTTCCTCACGACAAGGCCGCGGAAGAACATGTTGAGTAGAGAATGTTCGAAATCGGAATCCATCTCAAGTCTTGTTGAGATTTGAGGGCCCTCGCTCAGAGACCGCAAGCACCCAACCGGTTTATTTTCTGCACCATCTTTTCCCTCTCGTCCATCTGCCTCTGGCGACGAGGGCAGCAGTCCCCGTCGCCGACATTCTGAGGGGGGCTTTGCTGCTGCTGCTGCTGTTGATTCCGCAGCTCCTCTCGTTGTTGCCGGAGCTTGGATGTCTTCTCTTTCTCGTCTCGGAGGTACTCGCGCACGGCGCGCGCGAAGTAGAGGGGCCCGTCTTGGTAGCTCGCCCGCGTCTGCGCCGCCAGGGTCCAGTAGCCGTACAGGGCCGGCGCGGTCCAGAAGAGGTGGCGGCCGGCGTAGCGCAGGGCGAGGTGGTGCTTGCGGATGCTGTTGAGGAGGCGGAAGACGACCATTTTGACTTCTGCCTGTGTTTTTTTATCTAGGTTGGTTTTAGGGTACGGGCTGTCGCGGTCGGAACCTGAGGGTTAGGTTTAGGTAAAAATTTCTGGCAACAAGATGCAACGAAGATTGATGCTTGGTTCTTACGCACGATATGTTTGTCGACGTCGGTTGCTTTTGTGACGGAGAGGTAAGTGTATCGCCGAAAGGATGCAACTGATCTGCGTGGAATCGGTTCCAGAGTTTGGACACGATTGACTCATCGACTTTCTCTTGATTAGGTGGAAATTTACCAGAGGATTGGGTCACCAAAAGAATCTAAGTTGGTGGGAAGTCTGGACATTTCCAGGTTGGTGGAAAAGTTTATTGAGTGACTCAGGCGTATGAACTTGCGCGGGCGAATCCCAGTATCGTGGATGTCCACAGCTCGGTCATTGAATACAAAGGTCATACTCTGGCTTTTATAACTTCAGCTCACACTCGATCAAACTCTCCACCCCGCGTCCGCCACTCCAAATCTTCACAATCCGGAGCCCACACCGGCTCTCCAGCAGGTCCCGCCAGTCGCGCTCAGTGCGTTCCTGGGCCGACAGCAGGCTCAGCATAACGAGGTCCAGCGCCGACGTCTCCCAGTACGCGTCGGTGCGCGGGATCACGTTCTCGTTGATGAGCAGCTTGCTGTACCCGGGCCGCATGGCCGCCTTGATCTGGTTCACGATGACCTCGGCGCGCTCGTCGGGCCAGTCGTGGAGGACCGAGTGCATGTAGTACGCGCGGGCTCCTGATGTTAGTTTAGTTAGTTAGTAAATCCCGTAACGCAAACTGATAGTGGCACGGGAGTGCGACAAACCTTTGATCGGCTGCTCTTCGAAGAAGTTATGTGCCATGGGCGTCAACGCCTTATTTTCCTCGCTCGACACGATCGACTTCACCACCTGCGGAAGGTCCTGTACGATGAGCCTGCCCGGGGCATCGGGGTGATACCGATGGAACTCGAGCAAGTCGTGGCCCAGACCGCCGCCGACATCGACCATGAAGACGGCATCGGGGCTGTTTTGTTCCGCCCCCTCGATGAGGACGTCCTGCACGGGCACGAAGCCGGGCGCCATCCAGGGAAGCCGCCCCTGCCGATAGCCCCCCATGTGGTGGTTGAAGTGTTCGAGGTAGCCCCGGGTCGCGGCCAGCCCGAAGTAGTTGAGGTCCGTCTGGTGGGCGTGCATCAGGGGGCTGTCCTGGGCTTCGGTGGGGTTCTTCCAGCCCCGGGCGCGCTCGTACTCGTGGAGGTTGACGAAGGCGGGGGTGCCCAACGTAACCCTTGTTTTTTGTCCCTACGTGTTAGGAGATTTGCTGACTTCTGGGATAAGAGGGGGTCTTACAGAGAAGGGTATCCTCCGTTCATGATGGGTAAGGATAAGGAGAGCGAAAAGCTCGTGGGCTTGTACTCGTCCTCGCCGACTTCCAATAAGTAACCCATGGCGCCTAGGTGCCTCAGTAGACGATCTATACCAAGTAGATGCTTAGTACCATGTTTTCATTTTTCCTCTTTATCCCATTGTCATCCATTATGTACTTGGAGATTCCAACCCTACTTACTCAGCAAGACGGGGTCAACATTCAAAGCACCAGCCAACTCCTTGACTTTTTGAGGCCTATTTCCGTTCTTGGCCATCAACTTCCACTATTAGACAATGTATTAGCTGATTTACCAGAACTATCTCTGAATTAGTTGTAGACAAAGGGGTACACCACTTACCAGACCACACTCGTTCCCGCAGAGAATGGCGGCATTAACCGCTGGCTGCGCCCAACAGTGCTTGATCATGGTCTCGCGCGGCGTCTCGAGCGCCTGCATCAGGGTGCGGGCTTTGATGGCCAGTGCCTGCCTCGCCTCGTTCCCTCCAGACTCGAGACACCCGACGCCTTCGGCCAGCTCTTTGATCAGCTGTGGGACCGCCGCAAGGTTGGAAGGGCTGGTGGCCGTGGCCACGGTGACGGCTTGGTTCTCCTCGATACCTTTCGCCATGTCTAATTATTTCTTCTTTTCTACAAAAGACGAAGAAATGGATCCTTGGACTTTGTAGACATCCCGAGGGGGGAGGTGCTCGAGTCATATATACGCAGGGACGGGAACAAAGGGAGATGACCCCCTCAAAGGGAGGAGGAGGCGGAAGTCACAAGCAAGGGGGAATCGAGGAGCAAAGCTGAAGACCGCCTACGATCATGGGGTCAAGTTAATTCGTAGGGATCCGCGAGAGCCGGTGACTTGGGTGGTAGTGTCTCTTCCGCACTCAGCGCCGATTAAGGACCTCCCGGCGTCCTTGCCTCGGTAATAATCTGCGTTGAGCGATCCACGCGGGCGGCAACGATGACGGCTCCTACTGGCCGCCCCGCCGCCGCATCTGCATTGCAGTAGCATTGGATCTCTTATCACTGGCGCTTGTCGTCTGTCATCTACAAGCTTGTGCCAAGTTTATAGTTTGCTTGGCATCTATCGCGCATGCATGCCCGCTTGAAATCTCATTCGGACCCCCACTCCCTCTTCGGCGAATTATCTAGGTGAAGGAATGCCATCGTGCCCTAAACTCCGTTTCTACATAGGATACCGGAAATCGGGGACGGCGAACCCCAGTATAAATCGGTCTACCGATTGACAGAGACCTAAAATAATAAAAGGGAGGGAGATCACTGGTCAAGTATATACATATCTCGACTGCCACATCAAGGAAGGGAATGAATAGGCGGAGGCGGGCTTGCGCCTGGGTAGTTCCGTCCTCTCTTATGGGAATATGCGCCGGATTCCCCGCCTCCTTGCTTGCATGACCGGGGCCTTCTGTACCAGGAACGAACCATTTTTGTTCAATCATAAATTAAGCTCGGGATGACGTTCCTTATATCCTGTTTTGGGTAATGACTTTTTCCAGCAACAAGCCCCTTCACTGTGTATGTATACCATTTATACCGAGTTAACTTTTGATCAGTTTAGTACCTATCGGTATTTATATGTAATCAGATGAAACAGATGCATATATGTTACCACCTCTATGAAATTACGGAGTCATTTGCGTGCACGAATATATGCATAGGAGTTTTTGTTACTGTTTCTGCGTATGGGCCTCTTTTAAGGCACATTTGCACACATGACGCATGTACTCGTAATGGTGCCATCTCTCCATATCCCCTACCTACTCCGAACTGACCTGATATTACGCTTTGTGTGCTTGCTTAAAGTATTGGAGCATTGCTTCATCAATAGAGCCCTCTTTCTCCAACTCATTGGATGCCAATAGTTCAGCAAGGTTTCGGCCCCCAAGGCGGCTCGGGCCGCTTGCGAGAGTTTGAAAGAGTGTGGACAGACGGAGCTACTGCTAGCTGCATTTGTCGGTCGGAAACCCCTGTCTCACTTTGACCGGCTAGCAAAACCATCCCGCTAATTAGGCAACCAGCGAACGTTCTCAGCTCAGCTTTTGACATACCAACACTCGAAGAGCATCGACGACTACGGAGCTTACCAGTATCACATATATCAAGAAAGCTTGGGTTTGATTGAGTCAGGATGTCAGGGATGTCTCCGATCCGCAAAGTCGCCATCTTTGGTGTAAGTACTGTCTGTGTCCGTTGCAGTCCAGTCGCACTGCATGAAGACTATCCCGAGAACGTATCCCCGCAATGCAACACGCACGACCTGATGTAACAACGAGCAGGCATCCGGCACCTTCGGCACCCCGATCACCGCCGCCCTCATCAAATCCGGCTTCGAAGTGACCGTCTTCACCCGCCCTGCTGCTGGACCTGGATTATCCTCGTCCTCTACACCCAGCTTCCCCGCAGAAGTGGGGTCGTCAGTGGTCGAGACCGACTACAGCGACGTCGCCCAGCTGGCAGCCGCCCTCGCGGGCCACGACGCCGCCGTCAGCGTCCTCGGCCCGGCCGCCATCGCGCACGAGACCACGCTGGTCGACGCCGCCGCCGCCGCGGGCGTGAAGCGTTTCATCGTTAACGACTTCGGCTGGGGTCAGAACCCGCGCAGCTACCCGGAGATGCGGGAGGTCGGGGCGCGTCGGCATATCGCTTGGGACCGGGCCAAAGAGAAGGCCGAGGCGGACCCGGGGTTTACTTGGACGGGGATAACGATTGGGAATCCGATTGATTGGGTATGCGCCTCTCGTTTCTTTTCTTTTCTTTTCCTTTTCTTTCGTGCCCCGTTGTTACTTCCGACCAAGCCAACTCGCTGCCTGGTATATATCGCACCGAATGATCGTCAATGAGCAGATTGGTGCACTGTGCCTGTCCCCTGACTGATTGTGTGATGCCCCAAATCCAGGCCTTACGACGTTTCCCGCGCATGGGCTTCAACGTGACCGAGCGCGCGGCGGTCATCTACGACTCCGGCACGGAGAGGTTTACGGGCACGACGCTCGAGGGCATCGGACAGGCCGTGGTGGGGGTGCTGCGCCGCCCAGACGAGACGGCCAACCGCTTCGTCAAGGCGCGGTCGATCCAGACGTGCCAGAACGAGCTGCTCGAAGCTTTCCAGAAGACGAGCGCGTCGCCTCCGTGGACGGTGACGCACGAGAGCGTGGCTAGTTTGCAGGAGTGCGGGAGAGAGAAGCACCAGGCGGGCGATCGCGGTTGGATCCTGGACCTGCTCGTGGCCCAGCTCTACGAGGAGGGCGAGGCGCGCTGCGTTGTGGCCCCCAGCAGAGAGGATTCGGACGCCGGCTTGCTGGGCATCAGGGAGGAGAGTGCGCAGGAAGTGGTGGCCAAGGCTCTGGGTCTGGCAGCGTAATATTTCAACTGAAATGGTTACCCGAGCTGCAAGCCCCAGACCCAAACTCAAACCCCTCTGAGATGGCTGTTTCTCGGGGCTGATGATTTGAGTTCGCCCACAAACTTAATCCTGGTAATTAGTAGACTGCTGACCTTCTTGTTCAAAATTTATTTACATGTGATAATTGCATGTTGACCTGGGTTTCATTACATGATAGCGGACTCGGTCAATACCAGCAACACCAAGGACAATAAGGCAGGCTGTATATATATATGACCATTGATATCTCCATGCATATGGCATGGGCTGACTTAAACATAAAAGGACGGATGCATTAGTGCCAGCACCAACGTCGACTGGGACGGTAATGAGTTGCCCGAACCAGGATTTTGCAATGCAGCTCGCAATGCATAATTTGCTTACATATATGACATGTGGTTACAGTTACATCGGTTGAGGCACACCCACGGTTCATGCGTGCAAGCACCACGCTGGTTCGATCTCTCCACTAAAAAGATCGAGAAGCTTCAATCGAAATTGGACATCGAGAATATGTGGGGAGAACGCTTCACCCATCCGAACACCGCCACTTTTCCGATGCAACGGTAGATTGATTCCTTCGCAACAGACCGAAAGGATCCGTCGGTGGGGGATCCGATGACGAGATCGTCGGTCACAGCACACACGGACAACATAATGGAACGAACAAACGATACGGCCAAGGCAAACAGCACGACACGTGGGACATTGGAAAGAATCATAGGTCATGAGGAAGCACTTCATTACATTAGGTATCATTAATCTAGCATTCACATTATGTAGTCTTCGAGGTTCACCCGCTTAAGGGATCCTGTCCACCACCTGGCTGTAGTCGACGCCGCTGCCGCGCTCCGCGACACCGCCCTTGGCCAGCGCGAGCTCGAGGCGGTCGTCGTCGCCCGCGAAGAAGACGCGGGTCGAGAAGGGCGCGCCGAGCAGGCAGCTGCCGAGGTACATGCGCATGGTGCACCAGCCGATCTCCGCGTCCTCGGGCTCCTGCTGGCGCGCGTACGAGCGCAGGGGCATGTTGATCTCGATGGGCGTCTTGCCGTCGAGGCCCATGAAGCTGTACTGCAGGAAGGCCGCGTCGCCGTCCGTGGGCAGAGTGTCGCAGGGGGCCGGCCAGCTGAGCATCTGGCCCGGGTAGGGGCGCTTCGGGTTGTATTTCAAGCCCGTCGCGTTGAGGAAGCCGTCCTGATCGATGGGCGCGAAGCCGTCGCTCACGGCGCCCGAGTCGATGATGCATTCGTTGATCGTCACCGTATCGGAGCGGTCGACGGGCAGGGGCACGTTGCTGCCGTTGCCGACAAAGGTCACGTTGGGCTGGTATGTGTAGTAGCCTGCGGCGCCGTACGAGATCTTGGTGGCGGGGATGCTAGGGATCTTGACCAGCGGGCCCGTGAACTTGGAGAGATCGATGCCGCCCTGGAGACCGGAGCCCGTGTAGGTGTCATCGAACTTGGCGGGCGCCTTCTCGAACCACATCGACTGCACCTTGTTGCCAACAAGACCCTGCTGCAGAAGGTTCTGGCGGAACGAGGGGCCCGTCGTGTTCTCGATGTTGCGGTCGGGCGACGTGTAGTAAGGGGAGATGCCCATGATGGAGTAGTCGTATTTGGGCCTGGGGTCGCAGTTGCCACTGTCCTTGATGCGCTGCTGCAGGTAATAAGCCAAAGACACCTGCACGTCGGGCACGACGGTCGAGTAGCCGGCGTCGTTGCCGAAGGTGAAGGTGTCATTGACGACGCCGTTGGTGCGGTAGCCCTTGGCCAGGCCGCTGCCGTAGCCGTACAGGGCGTCCCAGGGTCCGACCTCCGAGGCCGAGGTCGACTTGGAAGGGTCGTAGATGCCGTCGGCGGGGACGGTGCGGTTGCACTGGCCCTGGCAGCCGAGGCAGTTGGCGCCCCAGTTCTGGATGGCCTCGGGGCGGAACATCCAGAAGTCGGAGCTGCCCAGATCGTAGCAGACCTCGATGGGGGTCTCCGAGTAGGACAGTTTGAGGTCCGTCGACACCTTCTTATCAGGGCCGTACTTCAGGTTAATCGGCATGTGCACCGTGGGAATGGCAGCACTGGCAACGCCAGCCGAGACGAGCAAGTTGGCCTTCATAATGACGGTGGTTACTGTGATTGACTTTGAAACCGGCCGATGGTTAAGTGGCTATGAAGGAACGGATGAGGGTAAAGAGAGCAGTATCATAGAACTTGGGGCTCGGGCATTAATCTATATAGTTGTCGATCCGGTATCCTCGGCCCAAGTCGCGAGGTTGGCAGCGAGCGACTGGTGGGCAGTGCTCTTTTCCCCCATTGCGGGTACGTGACCGATGGTATGGGTAGGTATATCGTCGGTGATCGCGGAATGCTAGGTGACATTGTGGTAGCGTTACAGCATACACCCAGGCGCACCCTGGGGGAAAGACACGAGAAAGATCGGTCGAAGACCCGAAAGATGGTGTTGTGGTTTGTTGGAGACGGGGGGGGGAAAAACCGTTGGAGATTGGATGACCAGGATGTCCAGTGGGGGCTTGGCTATCAATAGCGCTGGCAATTTCCTTTGCTTGGAATCTGCCGACTGGGCAGGGGGCATTCTAGGCGCTAACCCCCCCATGCTAGCCTTAAATCCCACTAGAACCGGCTCGTATTGGAGGCCATGCACCGGCCAACTCGCCTAATCCGGAAGACCTCTCGTTCGTGCGTAGGGCCGAATCAGAATAATGCCACATTCCGCATCGTATTCAGCAATCTTTTCGCCGTCATGATGCTGTTATATCGCGTCCCGATGGAGTCCACAACCTCTCTATACAGAATATACGAACCCCATCCCTGCATTGTTATTCCGGACGGCATTTCAAGGAGGAAATGGACGGGGGGAATCATGGCAGCAGTCACACGGCTCGATCGGGCCTCGGCATCGCGCCGACAGACTCAGACTCATTTTGTTAAGTATGGGACTGCATCGCTGCCTTTCTTCGGTCTTGTCTTGACTTGCTCTTGCACAAGCACTCCAAGACTTCCAAGACTTCCAAGATGCATGCTCTTGCGATCAAGTCGGTCCTTGCCACCCTGGTGCTCGGCGTAGCCTGTGCGACCCCTCCATCCGGGACGCCTAAGCCATCCACCTCGGACAACTCTACTGAGATACCCAGACAGTACATTGTCGAGTATGTGAAGGTAAGTACTCCAAAGTCTATCCACCGTGTCCTACTGTACGGCAAGATATTGATCATCTTCTCTCCTTATAGGGTGCCAATGTCGCTCGAGACTTGAGCAACAAGGCCCTGAAGGTCCTCAAGTCCTACGACTCGGCCCTCTTCACCGGCGCAGCCGTCGAGCTAGACAGCGAGGATGACGTCGCTTCCTACTCCGCCGCGCCTCACGTCGCCAACATCTGGCCTAATCGCAAGGTCAAGCTGGAGCAGCCCGTCGACCGCAAGTCGTTCAGCGATGATGTCCAGGCTACCGAGTACAGCACTCACCGCGCCACCGGCGTCGACAAGCTCCACAAGGCTGGTGTGCTCGGCCAGGGCGTCAAGGTTGGCGTGGTCGACACTGGCGTCTGGTACAAGCACCCTGCTCTGGGCGGCGGTTTCGGACCCGGCTTCAAGGTCGAGGGAGGCTGGGATTTTGTCGGTGATGTTGACATTGATCGGGATGCGAAGCAGCCCGACGCTGACCCCATCAACATGCCCGATATTGGTCATGGAACCCATGTTGCAGGTATTGTGGTATGTGTCACCATTACTCCAAGATGCGTAGATCTGGGGGAACTGATATGCGATTTTTAGGCCGCTGTGAGCGACAACTTCGTCGGAGTCGCCCCTAATGCGACTCTTTATGCTTACAAAGTTACGGGCAACAGCGAGAGCTCTGATGATGCCACTCTCATCGACGCCTTTTTGAGGGCCGAGAAGGACGGCATGGACGTCATTACCGCCAGTTTCAGCAGCTCCGCCGGATGGGATGATGCTGCGTGGCCCGTCATCGTGTCGCGCGTCATCGAGGCCGGCGTCATCGTCACCGTTAGCGCTGGCAACACGGGCGACAATGGCGCTTTCTCCGGCATTGGCGCCGGGTCCGCCCCAGGTTCCTTAGCCGTCGCATCCGTCCAGGCTGCAGTTGCCCCGGCTGCTCCTTTCAAGTTGACTTACACCGCCGACGGCGAATCCACCACGACACTCTCCGGCTACGTTGGAGATGACGTGTTCCCCGCCACCGTGAAGGACTTCCCCATCGTTGACATGACCATCGACGGTTGCGCGGCCTACCCTGCCGGCACGCCCAACCGGACCAATGTCGTCGCTCTTGTGCCCCGTACCGCCGGCTGCAACTATAGATTGCGCCAACAGTTCCTGGACGCCGTAGGCATCAAGTACGTGCTCTTCTACAACGATGGGCGCGCCATCGTGCCACCCACCAACACCTACAACCAAGGTACGCTTGGTGTCATCACTGCCGAGGCCGGTGCAGCCATTCTCAAGGCACTCAAGGCCAATGTGACAGTGACGGCCGACTTCTCCGCCGGCGGCGCTGAGGTGGGTGTGGTTGACTCCACGGGCAACACTCCCAACTTCTACAGCGGCTGGGCAGCCACCTACGACCTTCAGCTCAAGCCCGATGTCGCCGCCCCTGGTGGCAACGTCTTCAGCACTTGGTCGGAAGGCAAGTACATGGTCCAGAGCGGCACCTCCATGTCCACCCCTTACATTGCCGGTATCGCCGCCCTCTACATCAGCGTCTTCGGTGGCCGCAAGGAGCGCGGCGCCGAGGCCACCAAGGACTTCCACCGCCGCGTCATCGCCAGCGGCTCGTCCCTGCCGTGGACGGACAAGACCAGCACGAACCCGGCCTTCGTCGCGCCGCCTGTGCAGATGGGCAGCGGCCTGGTCGACGCCGTGCGCACGCTCTACGCCAACACCACGGTCGACGAGACCCGGTTGAACCTCAACGACACGGCCCACTTCAACCCCTCGCACGACCTGTCCATCACGAACCATGGCACCGAGGCCATCACGTACAACTTCACCCTGGAGCCAGCCGCCGGCTTCGAGATCCTGAACCCCTACATCGCCATGTGGGACACGTGGGGTATCAAGACCTTCGCCGACCTCGTGCCCATGGACTTGACCCCTGACGTAAAGCTCCCCGAAGCCGTCGAGATCGCCGCTGGCGAGACACGCAAGGTCACAATCACCTTCACCAACCCCCAGAACAAGGGCTGGAACGCCACAGTCATGCCCCTGTACAGCGGCAAGGTGAAGGTCGCGGGAAGCAACGGCGAGCGCCTCTCGGTCCAGTACATGGGCGTCGCCTCAGACCTGTACGCAACCAAGAAGGTCTTCCAGAAGACGTACCCCAGCGCCCTGTCCGGCGTCAACTGGAAGGCCCTCGAAGACGGCACCGTCCTCAACTTCGACACCAAGTCCGCGGCCTTCAACTGGCCCCGCCTCTACACCATGTTCGACTGGGGCGTGCACGAGCTCCGCGTCGACATCTTCACGGGCGGGTGGGACGAAGCGTCATGGGCGTACCCGCCCACCGCCGCGCAGGGCATCGTGGGCCCCGTGTCGCGCTGGACGGGCGATACGGTCAGCGCGGGCAGCGATATCGATTTGGCGGACCCGGCCGTCGTCAAGAAGAACACGGTCGAGACGCCCATCCGCTACCTGTCGCGCGACGGCCTCTACTCGCGCGCCGGCAACACGTACCGCTGGCTCGGCCACATGGCCAACGGGACCCTCTTGGCGCCGGGCAACTACACGCTGCGCATCGCGGCTTCGCGGCCGTTTGCGGATCTCGGCAAGGCCGAGGGGTGGGAGGTTTGGAGGAGGGAGATTACGGTCGTGGCATAGACTGGATGGAGGATGGATGATGAAGATGAAACGCGAGATATATACCCAGTTCTTGATGATGCCTTGTGGCATGCTATGATCAGCCAATCTAATGGTAATTGAGTAATCATGATTCACATTTCCTTTAAGCATTCAACTGTGATGTGGTCTTCTTAAGCACTCAACTAAGGCTGAAGTTCTGGCGGCTTTGCCTGGCTCTGACCCTTCCGCCACAAGGGGGTGGTGACTCGGTCAAGATGAAGATTTCGGCGTACATAGTCGCTCCCCAAAAAGGAAAAAGGATAATTACCAAGCAACTAAAACTGCGTATATAGAAGAAGCACCTTAATGCAATCCTTGTGTTCGCGAAACCTTACCACACGATCATATCCCGATGCTCTAGGTAGTGTGGTGACCAACCAAGGCCTGCTCGATATGATCGTGTGATCTGAAAACCCTGTGGGCCAGACAATGAATTCAATGACACCTCTATGAAAAATTACATCCTTATTGTTCAAGAACAGATTAACAGTTCCATTATGGGGAACAACGCAGGTGTCATGGTATTCTCACTTGTCAAAGAAGTTAAAAAAAACGCAAAAAAGGAAAGCAAGTATTCTTCTGTTTTCAGAAGATCGTGGTACTTCTCAAATGATGAGAGTGGGATTCGAACCCACGAGGATTGCTCCACCAGGAATTGGTGTTAAGGTTGACCTTAACCTGGCGCCATAACCAACTCGGCCATCTCACCGGTTGCTTGTTGGAAAACAGCTGCTTATGGGCGACTATGATACTAAAGTCAGCAGGAGTCCAGATGATTGAACGTCTGCTGGTGACTTGGTCAGTCACGACTGGTAAGTTGATTGAACTCGTGGCCAACCTTTGTGCTTTAGTTCGTGGCTGACCTTGTGCTACCTACCTACTCAGGACTTGGTCATGAGTTCCAATAGAGGTGGGTGACGAGCTTAACCAAGTAGATAGACATAACAGGTAGAGAGAAGAATGGGTAAGTGCATTCAGGAGGCCAGTAGCTGGCAGGTGGTGTAGTCGACAAAGACGAGAGATGGTGATGATGATCCAAGTAACCACATCTCAGGGGTATGCATTTTCGGGGCAGGCAACGATATGTACCAAATACTATACTGAGCACAGTACAATAAGGCCTTGCCGTTGTTGGATGCTGCCAATAAGGTATTCTTCAACTCCATTAGAATCATGATTACTAGTTGGGCTATCTGAGAATTTGGAAGGCGTTGGGTATAATGACTTCTTTCTCTATTGAAGAGCCAGTAGTCTACTAGGACAGCCTGGTATGAGCTGCGAGATGTTAAAAACGGTCCCTTCTTCCTTGATTTTGTCTGTCATGGCTCCCCTTGTAAAACCAGGCCAAATCGCCCTTGCCAGAACCAAACAACCAACCATCCGAGGCGAGGTTCAATAGTTCCAAGGAAAGCAGTAAGGAAGCTTCTGCTGTAAATTAACTTTAGCTTCTATATTGATCCGTCACTGCCGCCGCAACTCTTTAGTCGCATCATCTTCCCTTGTAAAATAACGGCCAGGCAAGCCGGAAAGGGAGGAAGTGAATTAGGGGGGTTCGTGCCCTTCCGTATTCAGTTTCCCGTCTCTTACGCAAGCAACAGATGATAAGTCAGTGAATCGATTACTGGCCTACATAAATAGGCTTGCTTGCTGACAGCCGCTCCAGCCGAAACGGGGGGTCTCTCTCACACACACAAGTTCTAACCGCACGAGGCAGGCAGTCTGCTCTCACACCCTCACCCAACCTCCCACACACACATTCTCCCCGGAAGGCCTCTTTTAGCCTTCTTACTCAGGGCCGGCCCCCGGGACGAAGGGCTTGGTGGCACTCCTTGATTCGCTACACGTGGCATTTGACGTGCATGATGTGATTCATCCAAGCGAGTGCTGGTTTGGGGGCAGCCTTGCGACGGAATTGGAAGACTGCAGCAGTTGTACCTGCTGTCTTCCTTACTGCATCTATCGACTTTATTGAAGGTGTTCTCCTTTTTCTCCGCCCCTCATTTTTTCTTCCCTTACGACGAGCAGCCGCCCCGAACGTGGTAAGGAAGGTCAGACTCCCCTTTTCTCCCTTTCGGTTGCACCAGCCTTTCTGGGCATGGTTGGTCATCGCGCTGGGGAATGCAAGCTGGGTTTAAATTCAGTAACCGCTCTATTCCCGTAGAAAGTGAAGATAAATGTAGCATAAATACAAGACATAAGAGAAGGGAAAAGACGAGGTCAGAGACGGAAGAGGGGGGTGAAAGTAGCGTAGGCTGTAAGCTGACAGGCGGCACACACACCTCGGCCATTCTCTTGGCAGAACCAGACTGCTGGGACCTGGTGATACAGAGAAAAGGACAATCCAAAGGCCCTAAGCCAAGTCCTTTGCCCGTTTATTGCATCCCACCAGCTAGCTGTTGCGGACCAGGATGAGGTGAGTTGTCATGTAACGTGTGCGTGCCCCCCCGGAGTTAAGGGGACGAAATGCGTAAGCCCGTCGTCTAGGTGTATCTCACACCGAGGGAATATCCCAATAAGGCAAAAAGAATGATCTGAGCAAGGAAGTAGTAGTATTATGAGCAAATAAAGTAGTAGGTCAAAGGTGTTATTTGTGTCACCGGAACCGGAAGGGGAATGATGGGCCTGTGCCGAACGGGAAGGTTGTTGAGAATGACCCTTACCCACGACCCCGGTCGGGCAGGCCTTTTCCCGCTACCAAGTTCAAACCCCGGCGGGGAATGGAAGCATGTAATAGGCCGGTTAACGACGCCGAAGGATCTAACCGCTGCGTCTTTAGCATTGCTCCCTCGTCCCCGGAATGTCACCGCGCTTTCGGGATCCTTGCGGTGAAAGCTCGAGAGCATTACCAAAACAGGAAATTCTCCGTGGGGTATTTGTCATTTTCCATACACTGGTCAATATATTGTCTAATATTGACATTAGAGGACATGGGCATGGATGGCGTTGGTGGTGGCGGCAGCGGTTGTGCTATTGGCTTTTGCCTGCCTATGCCTTGACACCCAATGTTTCATCTACTTAAAGTAGCTTGCTGTCGTTGTTGCAGCCTACTTATACGGGAGGGAGAGAGACGTGTTTTGAAGGCTTGCTTATGGCTGACGTCCTGGTCGGATGTTGTTGCTGACAGATAGATAGTATGAGATTTTAGGCGCGCTCGGCGAAATCGCCGGGATTCATCCCTCATCAGCCCTACCAGCGAAATCCTTCCTGATTATCATGAATCCTTTTGCCCACCCCGGCTAGCAGCTTAGCTGATGATGACATGCTGATTACCTAAAGCGGAAAAAAGTACGTGGTCTATTTTCGGTAACCACCTCGGCGCGCATTGGGCAAGCGGCGGGTGACACAATGCGTAATGTGACTAATCAAGTCTCCGGGGCACTTTTGGGATTCAGGCGAACCCTGGAAATCCATTTCGTGACGGAGGATTAGTCGGCGGCGGTGCACTCCTCCGAAACTCTGAGAATCCTCCGTCCCAGGAGTCAATAAACCCGGCGGCGACAAGTCCGGTCGGCATGTCCGAGATCCTGCTCCAGTCGATCCATCCTGGTGG
This sequence comes from Apiospora arundinis, assembly GCA_039105305.1. Taxonomy (NCBI): domain Eukaryota; kingdom Fungi; phylum Ascomycota; class Sordariomycetes; order Amphisphaeriales; family Apiosporaceae; genus Apiospora; species Apiospora arundinis. Next base: position 625,433 of record JAPCWZ010000002.1, on the reverse strand, counting down.
TTTCAGGGGCTTCTGGAAGAAAAGGCCTCCTGATCCTCCCGGATTATAACCCTCCAAATATAGCAGTTTCAATCGGCGCCGAGTCCTTTGGCATCTCGGGCTACACAGCCAAGGAAAGGACCTAATAGACAACCACATCGGCTGCACCCCATAGGATCCTCGCCCGATGCTACCCTCCCTCGTTATAGTTGTCAAAGATGCGATAACGCTGCCCAGTAAAAGCTTGACCTTGGCCCATGGGGCAGACCCCACGTTGCCTGTCACCTTGACAGATCAGTACATAATGTAGTATAGCTTGTGGGGGCACGTTAAACTGCATGTGTGTTTGTTTGCTTTCTTCATTCCAGCGGAGAATGTAACATTGCCATCCCGCAATGGTCAGTTGTCAATCATGCGCCACGGCCCGGGCTGCTATTTTCTAAAACCAACTACCTTCCCTACTTAGCTTCAGGGCACTCGCCCTTAAACGGGCATATCCTCCAGAAGAGGGCCAAGAGAAGGAAGGGGAAAAAATGGAAAAACGGAAAGGAATAATAGAACAAAGATACTGCACGTGTACCTGTTGGCAAGACGATTCCGAGAAAAGGAATATACACAGCCGCGCCCAAGTCACCAGTCCAAACCTTGCTAACATCCCACGGCAAGGGGGAAAAAAAGAAAGAAAAGTCCACTTCAAGATGCTGAGAGAACATTCTTTCCGTCGCTGATAAATCCAGAACCCGAAACCGAATTGGTGATGACGTGAGGCACAAAGTCCGCCCGTCAGTCCGTCACTCAGTTTGGAATCGTTCTCCCGCCGTCGAAGGAAGCGACAAGCAGCAGGCATTGATTGTCAGCCGCCACTCCGTATGTATGTATGTATATAAGTAAGCCAGCCTGCCAAAACATGAGAAATGCGGCTGAAACGACCCTAGCATTTCATCACGTTCTCTTCTTTAGACGATGTTCCCTCTCCCCAGAATAGTACCCGAAGTTCTTGAAACGCCGCAGGATCAAAAAGTGTAGTAATAGCATCGTGATGACAGTTTAGCTATACGATAGCAGTGGGCGCCAAGAATACCTTATCTACTTGTGGTAAGCCGGGGCAGGGAAGGAAGGGGGGTGTTCGTGTCGCGCGCATCCACGCGCACGCAAAAAAGGAAGCAAAGGATCCCAAATAGGGCTGAGAAGGATCCAACCCATGTACCGTTCTTATGTGCTAGCCTTCTTGTCGGTGCCGTGCGCGCGTGTCGGGGAACTGCCTGCGCGGAGTTCATTGGTTTCATGACTTTTGCCTTCTTTTTTTTCACGCTTGAAGGATAGGCATTCTGCCAAACTTCCACACATGCTTATTGTATTTGATGTTTGTTCTGGAATGATATCAGCAGCATCTGGGAAAAACAACCGACAGAGCCGAGTGAGCAAGTTCGCTAATTTGTACTCATGTGAACGGCGGTGACAAGAAAGCGAATGGATCGTTTGTCTGATAGTGTAATCGTGTGTCTTATTCAAGGGTTATCCATGCTGCCATGGAAGTTGTTTTGTAATGGAACTTGTGATTATGTTCTTCGTATCCGGTCGTTCCGAGAACAGCTGGCATTACTCCCCGGCCATGTGAGTGAGTCCTGACTTGTATTATGACACGTAAAGCCATGATATAGGCCTGGATACTCGGTAATCATTCTGCTACTTTTGAAAAATTGAGTTGCAAGTACGATGAGAACGAGCTTAGAAACCATATTATTTCCATAACCAGTGACTGTAATCCCCTATATATGAAATCTCCAGTGGCCATGCCATGTCCATTGCCTGGAGATAGAAGCAAAAAGAAAAACAAGAAATATCTATGTATAAGAAGAAAAGAAACAAGAGAAGTCGTAACAGCGTGACCCATGCAGTGCGGAGACTGACATGGCAGATATGATGCAAGAAATGGTATCTCTCCTTTTCCGAAGTCCCCCAAATCACTTTACCTAGTGAAAAAGCGCCCCCTCTTTGTGTATAGAGCCCGTTTCGGGTATGTTGTAGACCGGTCTAGATGGTCTAACCTCACCGCCCAGTGATGTACCGCGCACATGTTTTGTGTAACACTCAACACCGGAACCCCAACATCGGCCGCCCCCTTAGTAGTAACCCCCACGATGCAACGCCAGACAACTCCTCGTGTATTTCAAAAATCAAAAACAGAAATGTCCCTCGACAGATAGTGCCGTTCATGTATAGGCCTGCGGGTGTTACTGTTGTTTTTGTCAATACCTTCGATCCTCGAGAGGCACGTTCGGGCCATAGAAGCCCCCCTCTTCTCCATCGCCCCCAGCAGCCAGGCAGGCCAGGCAAACACCACCGCCGTAAACGCGAGTATGACGCCTCCAGCCCATTCCCGCATCATCCATAACCGAGATAACTTCTCCGTGAACGTCGATTTCGTGCTCGGAATATGAGTCAAGTGGAGGAGGTAGCATGGGATGAGATGATGGGAACGAATGGGGACTGAATGCCGGCATGGTTGTATCTAGCTCGGCAGCCGACGAGACATCCTGTGGATCACTAAACGTGAGCGTTCTGGTATAGGATATCTGCTGTGGCGAAGCAGAAGAGCCAGGGTATCCAGGCGCAGCGGTCGAGTATTCGGAAGAACCACCAGAGTAGTCGGGATTTTGGTACTGGTAGAAGGGGGTCGCAGAGTCGCCTGCGAACGAGACTGCATCGCTGTGTTGTCTATCCTGGAATTGGAAAGGTCCAGTCTCGACCGCGAGAGGTGTCATAGGAGGCGGAGGAGGGGGCCTTGAGCTGAACACCAGTGGTATCTTCTCTTCTACCGGAGCACCGCTAGATGTAGCTCCACGAACCGCATCGCCATGTTGCTGGTCCCAATACGGGGGATTGCCTGTGTCCTGCCGTCTTGCTCTGCGATCTCCCTTCTTCCGGTCCTTAGTGGAAGACTGATGGGATGGCATGGCGGGCTTAGAGCTGCTGATGCCACGTGATCTTTCCCAGAAGAGTCTTTTCAAATAGTCCAGTTGTGCCGCTGGAGGTTGGGGGCCGGGTAAGTGTTGCGCCAATAGTGATCGATTCAGCGATGTAAACCTGAAGTAGTATGCCACCACAAGCGACAAACACACGACCAGAAACGCCAAGTTTGTAACAAGTCGTGTAGAGCTTGGATACTCAATAGCCAGGGCAAGGACGTCGGTCTTGACCTTTTGCAAAGGGAGACTGACAGCGGGCATGCTGGCTGTTTAAGTCAGTTTCAAGATCCTGACCTTTTTTTGCCTGTGCCGTATATGAATATGTCGAAATGGGAGGGACCGAAGGTGGCTTGAGCTGGGATCATGAAGTGGACCAGGCTGACGGTTGGTACAACCTGCCTAGATAAACAACAACACCCACAATCTCCGGAAGGAGGCTCCTGCTCGGACGAACCGTAGTAAACCACGTCAAAGGGCCTTATGTCAGGCCGTTGTCTATTTTGAGGTGACCGAAGTAGCCGAGGTTTGGGGGAAAGGTCCAGATCAAGGGCTGCTGTGTTGTTGATGGGGGTACTTTTTCGATACACAAGGAACAAGCTGGTCGAACATGGGGATGAAGCAGGTGGTCATTGGAATCCCTCAGATGACGGGGGTTGCGTAACCTAGCATGGAAGAAAGTTGCGACAACGATGCATACGGGAGATTTATAACATAACAATGGCCGCAGGTGCCGTGCGGCGAGGTGGTGATGACGCTCACGTAAAACCAACAAAGGTTATGTAGATGCGGTGGACTTATGGAAGGATCAGATGAGATAGCGGGAAGAGGAAGAGGGCCCGTTATAAACAAAAGGTACCCGGTATCAAACAATAGTAATCATAATGGAAGAATACTTGGCCAACTGGGCCAGGGAACAATTGCAAGAAAGCGGGAGATCTGGAAATCAGATGAAGGTGTGTCGGTATTCCGCAAGGGGGGTGTGGTTTCAAGACCAATTCCCATCCTGGGACTGTCCATGCTCGCTGTCAGTCAGCCTCAGTCGGCTCCTAGGGTAAATGGAAACAACGGCCCTAATCGGACTGACTCGGGGGCTTGCGTCCATGTATACGGCATGCTCTGGGTAGAGTCATTGGGCAGAGGTATGCGCTGAGACTTGCGGGCAAATGCGAGGAACCGGCTAGCTGAACTTAGGCGGCTCGTCGTAGCATTTGGGTGGAGAGAAGGGATTAACTTGCAAGCCCGAGACTAAGTACTGCCTGTAGCAAGTAGCTAACCTAGCGAGGGCAGGAATGGGTTAGCTGGGTAGTGGGGAATCAGCAAACAGCGGCACTATTTTAGAGTCAATGGTATGCTGCATGTCAGCATGCAGTGCAAAGTGAACCGGATTGATGATCTGCTGCGCATCTACATGGGACCTTTGCTGTGGCAGTCGTCTTGTCGTTGAGGGGGCGTTTGGGTGGTCATGGCTGGCGTGCCGCATCGCTTGAGAGACCGCAATGGGGTTTGAGTTTGTCATGGACCAATACTGCATGCATATTGACGTTGGGATGACTTCCCATTCGGTGGTGGTTGGTGCTGTTTGGGACCCGTTACGGAGGAGGTACAGGGTGGTTGATGAGATTGATTCGCTTTAGTTCACTTGAACTGCACTGCACTGCACTGCACTGCACATAAGATGTTTTCTTCGACCTAGGCACTGGCGCTTGTTCGCTCGCTGTAAGCATGGGCAGCGGATAGTTATCTCGCGGCTTATCCTCCTGCCTGCCCTGATGCAAGCATGCAGGGCGATCGCGCGTGACTTGCCAAGTAATATGGTTGAAAAATATATCTGTTTCCATCCAAGCCTAGCGACAGCCAGCGCACTCATCTTGACGGTTGGCTGTCAATAGCTGGCTCCGGCGTTTGCTTGTTTGTTGACGCCGTCTGGGGAGACAGAGGCCGGGAAACATTGTCAGCAAGGTCTCGTTAGGTGGCCAGTCTGGAATACGAACAAGCATGGCCTGGAAAAAGAATTGTAACGAACGAGGGTTAGGGTCGAATTCAAATTTGCTTTCTGCTCTCTTGTCATCCACCTGTCATCCACCCGGAAGTTGGGAAGAGCAATCCCCCTGTTGATGGGCAGTGCTCCGCCACTGAGCCGCGAAAATCGAAAATACATGGCATGGAGGAAGAGGGAGGGAACTGCCAAAAGGGACGGAGGAGAGGAGCGCTGCAAAGCTAGCCTTATGCGCTTGGCGGAAGTCTGATAGGGCAATCACTATGACTGGTGCGATGCGATGCGGAAGCGATGCGGCGGTGCGAGGTCTAAGACCAACGCGTGTTCGTGTTTTGGGGCCGGAATGTCGTTGGAAAAAGGTGATAGGTCTAGCAAGTCTAGATGGTTGATGCAGGTTCATTTCGATCGGCTGAATGCTCCAGCTGCTCCAGCTGCTCCAGCTTGCTCCAGCTGCACATGTGCCGGGACGTGACCTCAAATGACGTCCGCTCCTCGTGCTCGTTGCCAGTTAGTTGCATGCAGCAGCTTTGCAGCTTCTGTACCACGGCAGCTGGCGTCTGCCAGCGAATCGCTGCCAATTCTGGAATGAGCTGGAGGCAAGAGGTTGAAAGCCTTGCCTTTCAGGTGTCTGGTGCATGTGCCTAGGTGTTACAGCTGCTACAGCTCCAGGGCTAGGTACTGTATGTGTGAGTGAAAGTGGAAGGCACCTATGAACGCTATGATACACTTGCCCCTCTTGCCTCTCTATCGCCCCTTCCTGTTCCATACATGTATCTACCTACCCTCTCGTATCATCAAAAAGCAAGCAATTGATCATCCAGCGACCTCCAACCGAAAAATTAGGTGTTGCCCATTTTGCTCACAGCAGGCGATTAATTGCCCAATTGCTAATTGATAAACGATTAGGTGCCGCAGTTCCGCATGAGTATTGAACCATTCGATCCTGGGATTGGGCCTGCTCCGATCTGCTCTAAAGGTCTTTAGTGCATTTGTTCAGCTGTGCTGTGCTGATGTGAGCCCTGAAACAGCTATGGTCTGCCCAAGTGGGTGCTCGATAGCCCCAACCCAGACCAGAGCCAGAACGATATCGATTGATACCAAATCCAAAAGAGGCGCTAGATCCCCATATTCCTGTCTGCCATTGGACAGATACCCGAGTATAGAAACAGTAGATACGGTTCACATTGCCAATGCTGTCGACCGTTGCTAAGACCATTGTGGGATGTTTGTTATTGTCGTGGTGGTAAAGCAGCTGTCGCATGGCCCCCAATCTTCGTCGAATCAAGACGTGTTATGTTGATCTCGGAGGACAGGCCGGGGATCCAAACAATAGTGATCTATGGTATGCAGGTAGAACCAACGGCATATGCACACAATCCTACATGATAGTATTTACCCACATTCGTATGCGCTTATACTTGCCTGTGTGCAGTATACCCCTACCCCAGCCAGCATATGAAATAGTCCAGGAATAGTAACAATCGAGACATATGGTTTGTAGTTGGTTATGTGCTGTACCAGACCAAAACGACCAACATACCAGTATGCATCTAATAGTCTCTCTCTTGAGATGACTATCGCAGCCCCCCTCCATCCCAATCCCACCACCACAACAGCATCATATAGGGCATATATTGGATATCTGAGATTTCATTATATGACGCGTGTATGATTGCTGCCAGTGACTACGTAAAGGTCGCCATCTATACCAATCATTGGATATGGAGATTTGTGATATCTGATCAAGTACAGACACCGTTGGGGTCTGGAATAAGCCGGAATTCTGGCTGGACCATGCAAACCCCGCCATCATGCCTACACGCGAGTTGCATCAGCAGTAGCAATGAAGATGACACTGCACAACAATAAATGTCAGCAACCGCGAGGAAAAGAAAATACACAGATAATTCCTTGTGTTCAAATGGCTGGTAATTATTTACAATTTTTTATCTGGAATAATTGTGAGCCAAGGAAGCCCCTGACACCTCCTCATCGATACTGTACATCAATCAATATGCGCCATATTGGATGGAGGACAAGCAGCTGTAGTTGTCATTTGTTGTTAAGCATTCCCTGAATAGGGAAGGTGGGGGTATCCATAGTTTTTGGGCATGTGACTGACCCCTCCAGCGCTCCTTCCTTCCCAGCGACGACGACTAAACCGGCCTGCTGGAAAGTACACTGCAGATGTTGTGCGGGTGTAAGCCTGAAAGTACGTAGTCCAACTCGATAGATTAACCTACATGACCGCTTTACATCGAAAATTTTGGAAGATTCACATTCTATTGGTCGGCTCGTCTAGCTTTCAGCTGCATTAGATCCTGCTTCGCAAGGAGTTGTATGTTTTCCAGAGGCGGTAAGGACGTTTTGTGTTACCTGATGGTCTCACAGGGGACACTGGAAGAACTCGAGTCCCGAAGGACTGGGTCATGAATGCCGAGTGCATCAGCCCAACTGCCACAACATGATCCCTGTCTATTGGGTATTGGGTAACGCTACTTGGCTGAAAATATTCTCGGTTCTTCTTTTTCTTTTGCTCGGATTTTCACCGCGTGGCGATGCACTGTCGCCATGCGCGACGTAATCTCCGAATGGCCCTCAGCTGAAGTGCAACACTGCTAGACTTGAGATGCCACATGCATAATGCAGTAACGTTGCCAAGACTGCACGACAGCCAGTACGAGGCAATTGGCCACTCGGCATCCACAGCAAACCGACAAGTATTGAATCAAGATATTGGCCGAATAGGCCCGTCGGCAGGTCGCTTGGTCGCTTACAGCCTTATGCATCCGAGATTACAGTACATATCCCAAATCCTCGATCGACTGGCCATCTGGAAAGATCTGCGGAGCCGCGTTCAACGCGTGCATCCCCCACACACCACCATATGATGCCACACTGCACACCACACCGCCTGCGATGGACTTGCCAGAGCTGGCCAGGAGATGCTTACAGTTGCCACGCTATTCGACAACCTGTGAGCACCAATAATCTGCGATCAGATGTCTGTGTAACATTCCAGAATGCCTCTTAGGAAATCCATAAGATGGCAGTGTCCACTCGTTTTCAGCACTTGAGGCCAAACTAGAATGTCTCGCCCCCGACTATGATTTTCTGACCGCTTCGGCCCAATTACGACCAAACTTCTCATGGCCACTCGTCCCAGTTTGCTAAGATGATTAGCGGTATCTTCCAACCAAGGGAAGCGATTCCTCATCGCATTGGATACGAAAGCTACTGGGGCTTAGAGCGATGAGAACCTTGCTCTACGGGGCGTCGACGCGACTCCGTATACTCGTTGCGTGTCTTGTCCATATGCGCTGAGGTTATGGCCACAATGGGTCGATTGACGCATAGGATTCGAGCCTTCCTAACGAATACGAACAAGTATACCTTCTGCTATCCCTACACCCATGCTTACCACTGACATACTCTTATTAAGCTATATTGATGGTTCTCCAATTAATTGATGACAAACCAGCGATTATCGCAGCGGCAACGCAACGCACAACATCTGCATGTTTAGCTGGCGCTTACACCCCCAATGTCGCCAATGCTTCACCCAGGGCCAATGGCCTCAACACACATTGACGAGGCCACCTCGCTTCTCCTGTGGCCTCTCGTCATCATCATGTGTACCGAGTACCAGAGCAAGTCTTGGCTTGTATTCACCGATACCCAAAACCCACATGGAAATCTCCAGCAAGGATCCTGTTGGATTTGATGACCTTCAGCCCTACACACCCCCTAGTCACATGCAGAAAAAAGGCTCGACTTGGTTAGCCTTAGGCCCTGGTCCAATATGGGGTCGGTCGCAAACCAAAAAAAAAAACACGCACACAACCAACGCAGCCTTAATTAGGCGCTACAGCAACAGCTAGCTGAGCTCGGACAGAAGAAAACAAACCACCAAAACTTTGGCCCCCCCTATTTCTGCAGCATCAATTGTTGATTCAATTGACACGACATGACAACAACAAACACAAGACCGGCATACCCAATTGTCGCGCTATCAATGTAATGTTGGCATTACCACGTCAGCCGATTATCAGCAGTTATCAACCATCATACCTGCGCGGATTGGTGGCATCAATGATACACTGAGCAAAATCCGCCGCATCCGAATTTACATGTGGCGGTGGAGGACGGGGCACATGATCGATCAATTAGTCTCGATGCGTCAGCTGCCAGGTTCGCATCCGTCGAGGGGTAGATCGCGAGGCTTGGGGCTGATCAGCATTCGGCGATCTGACAGGTCAGGATACGATTTGAAAAATTGTAGCCTTGGGGTCCTTCGTGATATATATTGATGCCTCAGTCACCAAGGCCCGGCTGGGTTCTGGTGGAGAGGAGCTGCCATCACGATCCAGCTCACCAAAACCAACTTTAAGAGGATTCGTGGCGCGTCTTTCTTGCCTCCGAGGCTTGCTATTGACTAGATGTCCATTGGGTTCGTTTACGATCTCACCTAACCCACGGGTTCCATTGCTTCATTACACGCTGTCTCACCAAAAGGCTCTGTAAGCATTTTGCACCACGGTCGTGTTACTCAACACTAATTTCCGGGACAGCACATATTCGAATCAGCTGACAGGGAATTCATGATTACTGTCATACCCACTCAAATGGACTGGATGAGTGTTGACCTAATAGGGCCATGGTGTAGTCATATTTCCATCCAGTCATGACAGAAAGGCATTGAGGAAGATTATGTAAGTCCGATCAAGCCGCTTCATCTCGCATTGCCGACTTTGAGCCTCCTGATCATGGCTTGGCCAATCAAAGCCCTACGCTTTCGACGCCCGACGCATACAGCATCGTACGGCAGGCATGGTGATGTTAAAGCTCCTCTTACCTGACCGAACCAGCTTTCGTAAGGACGCAACGAGTACGCGAAATTGCGAGATCTTAGTGAGACGGACCAGTCAACTGGACGGAGGCATACAACGACAACCCAGTTCAAAGATACCAGAAGTACGAGCCTAGCTTTCCAACTTGGTCAGCACCCGTCACAAGACAACGGGAGGGGCTGGCAATCTCCAGACATGTCCCAGATGACGGAGTCATTCACCGAGCCAACCGGCTCGTAGGTTGCCCCGGGACGAGGCGCTAACCTAATCTGCATCTCAAACATACATTTCAACTCAAAGTTTACAACATGGAGATACTAGGATACTTGGGGCCTATCTCATGACTTATATCAACATTTTGATCCAGAGGTAAGATTAGCATCTGCGGACAGTAAATATTTTGGAGGTAAGTCTGCGTGAATATACTCTCGAGACCAAGCTTTTGATGTTTACAGGCAGGGTCTCCCTAAATCCTAGGCTGGCCAAGAGTTTGGGGGCACGGAGAAAAGCTGGAGCGGGCTTCTAGGAGAGCGCTTGGCTTCCTCGCCCGTCTCTCGTTCTGCCTTGTTTTCTACTACAGTAAGCAGCACGGCTGCCATCAAGAAATCAGGCAGGAATGGCGTGTTTCTTTATGGTAATCCGTGTTCTAGCTCGGGCCCACTCGAGGTTGTCCTAGCCTTGCTGGGTGTTAGCCTGAGGGTCGGTCAGTAAGCAGGCTAGCAAAATGTTTCGGGGGAAATGGTAGGGAAGCTAAGAGAATTAGCGTCTCACTCACCCTGGAGGTCCTGGGTTGACCAGGGTGACGGAGAGATTATGGGGTCAACGAAAGTCCTGCTGTGCAGCTCGTGTACGCCGCCTCTTGGCTGGCTGCCGCGCTCCGCAAACATGGGAGTGCCATGAGGGGGCACGTATGGGCTAGCGAGAAAAGAAACCCCAGAAACTCAACGTCTGAGGGTCTGTTTCTTGGCTGACCGCTTTTTAGGTAGGTAATAGATGTGGAGGAGGAGAAGGATAATGGACGAGATAAAGATAGATAGGAACCACGTATAGTCGTACCCCCTACCTAGGCCGGCAAAGAAACGGTTGTTACTAGACAAATCAAGCAAGGGTGGCTTTCGGCTCCGTATTCAGAACCGTATCTGTGACTGCCGGGCAACAAACACGTCATATGGAAGGGAACGAAGAAATAGAAGGGTGGTCATCTTTGCTTCCATGGGGACTGTAATCGTGATGGCAGAAAATGATGGCATAGCTCTTCTGGGGCGCTCTTTCTCCCAAGGATTGGTTGCCAATGCCGCTATGCTACAATATACAGTATGTATTCTGGTTCTTTTCGGTTAATTTACTTGGGGGTGATCTGCTCGTTGCAAGTCTCGATCTCTGCCAGGGTATAGTAAATCAGATAGAAGTCCCAAAAGGAATGGGAGAAGAAGAATGAGATTGTGGTATACAGCCTCGACTTCTTGTTCGTCCTTGACGGTTGATGACCCCTTTCAGAATTTGATGTCTTAACTATGTGGGTTTAATATACATATCGAGAGACTAGTCAGTTCCGTATCGGATGCAAGCCGCTAGTTGAATGAGGATGTTGTTTTTTTGTTCAGGGGTTCCATGTTCCCCGGTCTAAGATCAGATCATAGAATCTGCCAGAATCTCAAGGAGGTTAGACATACCGTTTTTGAAGTTGGGAGAGATATCCTGATAGATACTGAAGATGTAGGATGCCAAATTGAAACATCTCAACAGAAACCCGGTATGATGCAAGTATGCAAGAGTAGAATCAGGTGAATGGAAATATAGGGGGCCTGCTACGGAGGTGAATCATGCGTTGGTGAATACATGTCGTCATCTAACACATGCATGCGTTTCCCTGGTTGGAGGCTTGAGGAGTCTCTCCTGTGCGAAGTGCGTAACTTCTGATTCACTGGACAGTTGATCAATTGGTCCACAAGAGGACAGACATGTTCTCTCTCATCTTAAGAGGTAACTGATGGCAAGAATGATGATATCATCGCAACTTAAGCACTCGATCGACAAACCAAGACGCTACAAATATGCAATAGTATAATGAACGGGTACTTGGAAAGGGGGGACACCTGAGTGAGCCATGTGCTAGTGAGTACATGTCGTCACCCAAAACATGCAGGAGTCTCTCCAACTAGCAGGAGCTTGAGGTGCCTTCCCCGTGTGAGTTGAACATATTTTCATCCATTGGATAGTATACGACTTCGTCTTTTGAGCTGGTTCTTGTTCATCTGTAGGGTGCTCGTGGCCTGCCTACCTATTGGTACATCAACTCGACATTAGCTAACCAAGCCGTCCACGCCATCTTCCAGCGCTTGCATCGGTCTATCCGACCAGGTCTCGGAAGAGTCCGACTAAGTCTCGGAAGGGTCGTTCCCGATGACTTCTGAGGTGTGAGGTGTGAGGTGTGAGTTAAGTAATTCCTGATTCACCGAGTAGATGCATCCATTGGTTCGACTTGACATTAGCTAACCAAGCCGCCCCAGGTAATTATCTAATATTTGCAAGCATCTTTCTAGCCTTGTGTCGGAAGGGCATTCCGTGTGCTTTGAGTAGCTTCTGACTCACTGAATAGTATATCCATTGGTAGCCGTCCGCACTTGCATAGTCTCGTCCGCAGCACTCGAACATCGAGATCCTCATCCACACACCAGGCCGGCTCTCGTCCAATCCGGCCACCTGGAGCCTACTGATGTCATTTCCTACTTAGTCTCAGGAAATTTGGTTAAATATGAAGAAAGCAGGTTAAGGAATATCATTTCTCACTACTGAAAAGAACCGCAGTTCTGAGACATTTTCTTCGTAGTTACTCCAGTGGCGAATAGTGGCATACCTCCTTTCATTGGCTCGCCTCAGAGACGGGAGGCAAATTAGGGAGACGACTTTCAAGTTGCACCGCCACAAATGAGTAAATAGACTATGTCATGTAGACATTGTAATGTTATATTGTGCCACTAATTGGCTCGGTTGCGTTGCTATCCTGTGGTGGTTTGGGAAGGGGGGAGTTGTCAAGTATGTCTCTAGTTTTCATGCAATTAACACGACAACGCCTAGATGCTAGTTTCGGAAGTCCATCACCCGGCACAAGTCAAGCCTCGGCTTGTCTCGTTCATGTTCAACATGTGTTCTGAGAGGTCGACAGACACGTTGGGCTGTTTAAGTGCAGTGTTTAATGTCATGGGATGTGACAATCATTTTTCCACCTCAAGTAGAGTAAGTGTTTGTGAAAGAGAACTACAAGTGGAAATTCCCAATTGACGGACGGTCTTTAGGTTGCCATGTACCTAATCTTTCACGCAACTAGTTGGTAATGTAGCAAATATATTTAGTTGAGGTCAACAACAGACATATTGTACTATGTGGGTGCAATTTAATGTTATGGAACGTGGCAATGGCTTTCCGATCTCAATAAGAGTGAATATAAGTGGTAGGTAGAGATGGCAATACCTAGGTAAATTACCCTATCAAGTAGCAGCTAGCCAGTCGCCATGATAATCAATCCTAATGCAACTCCAAACTGCAATGCGAGGCAACACTAAACCTCCCCTTCGCCAGTGTCTGTCATCCCGTGAACGCCATTGTTTGTCGTGAAAGTAACCAGGAAAACCATCCATCCGCCAAACCACCCTTGTTGCAATGTGCCTTCGTAGGCTGAAAAATCCAAAGGCACTCATCAGTGGTGCCAAATACTAAACATACATACACATACAGTAACAAGAAGACGAAAGCCCGCATCATTAGCAGAGCTGGCTGCCTTCACTCCCATTCCAGGAGCTGACATGAAGCACCCAGCACGACGCAGGTATCGCACGAGAACAAGAAGCTAACGTAACGTAAACTAGCACATCATCATAGGCTCGGTAGGAGGGTTGACCGGTGCGATGGCGACTTCGCTACGGTCCTCCTCCATCATCTCAATAAGATCATCGAGGTTAGAGTCCAAGTTCTCAGCATCGCCCTGGTCCAGGCACTGCTTGAGCAGCTCTCGATACTTGTCGATCTTCTCGCTGGTGCCGGACAAGCCCAAGGCGTCGACATACTCCTGCTCCGCGCGACGCTGCTCCAGGAGGAGTTCCCGCAGCTCGCCGGCCAGCTTCTGTCGCATCTCAGGTGTGTCATCGCTGGGATCATTGCTGCCATTCATCATAGCAAGCTGTTGCTCGACTGTGGCTTGGATGTGGTACTTGTTCTGGTTCGCAAGCAGGGCTAAGACTTCGTGCTGAGCCATGGTGGCATCGCCCACGGCCTTGGCAGCAGCCTCAGAGGGCTCGAGCCGGCCTTCAAGCTCCGCAATCTGCTGGTGAATGGCTGTCAGTTCCTTTTGGGTGTTGCCAAGGATGCGTTCGGCTTCTTTCTCGGCTTCGTCCTTCTCCTTCCATTCCTCATCGTAGCTGTGAGCCAGATCTTGGAACTTCTCAAGCACAAGCGGCGTGATCTTGTTCTGAACTGTGGTAGCAGCCTCGGACTGGTAAGACACCGCAAGCTTGGTGACGGACTCGGACAAAGCGTCCCTGAATGACACATGGCGTTGGGACTCGGGGGCAAAGGGTGACGACGAGCGCTGTGGGGCACGTTCTTTGGGCGGCTTAGATGCATTGAGGGTTTGGATGAGCTCTTCGGCCCGAACACCCTCGTGATTCATGATGTGAGTGCTTGCGCCTCGTCCGATCAGAGCACGGATGCACTTCTTCGCACTTGTCTGTGCGGCAAGATGCAAAGCGGTGTTACCATTGAGATCTTGGGCATCCATGATGTGCTGAACAGTCTGGGGGTCATGCATCTCCTGTAACTTATTGAGGATATTATCAAGGTAGTAACGTGAACACGAGTGACTGGTCACTCGACCACTCTTCATGATGGCAGCATGATGGACGACGGTACATCCTTGGTTATCACGAGCATCTACCGTGTCAAACAGCTCTTTGATGACGACAGGGAAAGTCTGCTTTTCATAGCAGTTGGTGAAGTGGACTGCGCGCATGAAGGGCGTCTCGCCACGTATGTTCTGGGAGTTCAAGTTTGCACCAAATCGCTTGAGCTGCTTGATGACATCGACATCGCCCATAGCGCTGGCCCAGTGAAGAGCACTGTGTCTCTCAGAGTCAATGTACCAATCAGGTTGGAAATTGGGCGGCGGCTCTGGGCGCACGATCGGAGCATCTTGACGAGAAAGTAGGAAGTAGTCAAGCAATTCATCCCCGTAGACTGAGTGCTGCTGATCAGTCAAATCAATCTCCTCGTGCTTTCTCTTCCGATGTCCGGTTGAGGGGTGGTGTGCCAGTTCGTGACCGTCGTCCTCGGCCATGTACGAGGCGGAAGCTATGGTTACGTTGTCAGGAGTGTCATCCTCGTTCAGTTGTTGGCTAGCCGTCTCGAAGTCTGGCTGGGCTGCTGGTCGGGGAGGAGGAACCCAGGCAGCCCTTGCGGGTGCGGCCTTTGCCTTGGGGGCCTTGGGTTTACTGGCATGTCGCGGAGCAGGCGGGGGGCTCTGGTTGCCGGGTGTGAACTCGAAGATGGGTCGTAACTTCTCGTAGGTGTTATTGCGCTGGGCCAATTGCTGGCCCGATTCCAAGGGGATCCAGGTGCCTTGATATTTGCCATAACCACCTTGGATCTTCTCGTGAACATCTTTCTGGACCTCTCGCTCGAGAATTCGGGTACGGGCGGGTTTGTCGAAGCCTGCAGCCTTCAGGATATGGGTAGCGTTGATCCAATCATCTTGTCTTCTTCGCATAACATGCTCCTTGAGGTCGACGCCGAACTGGAATTCGTAGACGGGGATCTATCGCCGAGGTTAGAGTTAGTCGGAGGGCACCACCCAATCAAGTATACCAGTGGACAAGGAAGACTTACACCGCTGTAGGTGGCACTATAAACGCCAGGGCCGGCAGCGGGACCTGCTGCTGGTGCAGGAGCCTTCGGCATCTTGGCTATCTATATCTAGTTCCCATACGATGCAAGCATGCAGATAGGTGTTGGAGAGGAGTGGTGGAGAATGTTCGTGTGACCGTGTGGTTGCTTGACCTTGACCAGGCCTGGAGGGGTACAGTAGGTTTGGGTGAAGGTAAACAGGGTAAACAGCTGGTGACGTCGGTAGCAGGCTGGGTGGCTTCGACTTGAGTTCTTTCTGCTGGATGGATTGTGCTGTATTGGGTGGGCGAGCGGTTCGACAGCCGACACCAAGAAGTCGATCACTATACCTGCCTTGTGACAAACTGACTAGATTCTGCTGATCAAGTAGACACCAGACTTTCCAGTGAACAGGTCGTAGGAGGGGCGTCAGTGTTGTTGATTGATTGGGCGTTGGATAGGTAAAGGCTGACTCGTCCCATGGGCACGCGTAAAGACGCGAAAGTGAAAGAACTGGGGGAAGTGGGTTGATGCAGAAACGCGCCTCGCGTAAATTGCCTGTGACCGACCGACAAGCCGATTGATTGTGACCAAGACCAGCCAGAAAAAAAAACACTAGCCGCCTGAGGCTTCAGGCGTAAAAACTTCTTGGGGCAGTAGCGCTATAAGCCACAGCGCCTCAACAACGGCTTAGCGCCATAGCGCCACAGTCAGCCATCAACTGGGGCAGTAGGTTCGGTCCCGCGGAGAACTGAGGTTGCACATGGCCTAATGGACTAATGGACTAATCATAAATCCGGCAACGTTGATAGGGGCCCAGCAACAAGCCGATTTGTTTCAGTGGCACTATATATCAACATCGAGATCATTCCACAAAGAGAAACCTCATCCGTTTCCTGCTAGCGGCCGGCCTCAGGGCTGAGAGAGTCGGTCTACTGCCCGATCATTTAGCATGAGCGGTCTGTTTCGAACATGCGCTTCCTTATCGATTGCAAGGCCTCCACTGGCTGCCATGGAAAGACTTGGGTGCCACCGAAAGCTGTCTTTGTTTCAGCCCGGCTCTTGACATGCTCACAGACAAAATACCGCCGAGCGGGTAAAAGATGGGCGGGCGGATCGTAGCGCCGGAGATCCTGCCCAAGAGGAACGGGATGCTAGCGATCCCCCGTGTTCCTGAAACCGATCCACGAGCACCTGGCTCGAGCTGGTGCCGGTTCCCTAGGGGCGGTCTAGTCCTCTTCCCGCCCTAGCGGCCAGCCTCTAAGTCCGTTAGCATCTCGACAGTGTATCACCATTCTAGCCCTACAATCTAAGGGTCCGGTGCTAGTCGTCGATCAGAACGGGCGGCGATCTGTGTCCCACGGTGTTGGGATTTAATTAATCTCGAACGGTCGGCATAGGGCACGGTGCAGCCAGTAAGCGAAATCTATTTGTACCAGGGGGCACGTCTCCTCCCTTTTCGTCAGGGCTGACGTCTTGTTGTTCTCCTGGAATGATCGTCTAAGTGTTGGCTTGTGCTGAAAACTTGGAACCATGAACTTCGCTATATCTTTGCGCCCGTCCTCTTCTTCATGGTGTCGAACCTGGCTTTCTGGGCTAACTGAGATGGACTGCCCAAGCAAAGCTTCTATTGTCACCATGATGGACGACGATTCACTCTCATCACTGATCCGGGAGGTTTCCGGCGTGTGCAACAATGCCATACAGTCCCTACGAGACTTATCGAATATCGTCCCTACTGCCCTCTCAACACTTCGCCAAACTTCATCGGAGCTACGAGTCACCAGGGCTGTCATCGACCGACTTCTCCTGTTCCCCATTTCCGGATCGAACCCACAGTCACCAGGATACCAGTATCAACCCTCACTACAGGGCTGCCTGGACCTGTTGATCCAGGATATGAAGACGAGCCTCCTGGATGCCAAGACGGAAATTGCGCGCTTACGTCGCTACTCGATCAGCGTGACGGGCCTTCCTCAGTCTCTAGGCTTAGTGATCCTATCAGAAGAAGGGTTTGCTGAGATAAGGCGTGACCTCCGGAGGAATCGCTCAACAATAACCTTGATGCTTGATTGCATCTGCAGGTAAGCATCTACTTCTCTCTTTCATATGTTCCCATACGAAATGGCTCAGCTAACAACACCTCATTGCAGTGGCATACTTGCATCTATCGATTTACGCATACACAAGATCGGTCCCAACTCGACCGAGAAATTCGCCAACTCATCACGGCAAGGCCCCAGAGTGGCGCTCGACCTTAGGAGGCAATGCATCAGCCCCAAAGTCCAACGCCTGTCATCAACGATAAACCATCCAGACCGAGACAGACCGCACCGGGCAGACACCCGGAGCACTAAGAAGCTCCATGATGCCATATCCAAGTGCGACTACCCGTCCGTCTACAAGTACCTGGCCGACGGAGCGGATCCCAACGCCACGCTTAAGGCTACCAACATCACGCCTCTGCACAGGGCACTGGACCTGATGGAGAAGATGAGAGGATCCGAGTCCGGATCGGGATCAGGATCCGACACCGAAAAGTCTCCCAAGGGGGGTACGTTTACCATACTAGCCCAGATGGACGCCATGAAGGGCTACTGCGACAGCAAAGACGCGAAAGCCGTACTGTCCATACTAACCGCCCTCATCGTCTCGGGCGCCAACCTGCGCGTGAGGGACGAAGAGGGCCGCACCCCGCTGATCCGGGCCGTGAAAGGCGACATGGGCGACTGTCTCGTCTCCCTCCTGCTCGAGTACGGCGGCAACCTAGTCAACTACCAGGACAACCAACAGAGCACGGCGCTGCACTACGCAGCCATGCAGCGGTCGAGCGCCAAGTCCAAGAACCTGGACCTGATCCGGATCCTGCTGGCAAACGGCGCCGACCCCTCGATCCGCAACGCCAAGTCGCGGACGCCCCTCTACAAGGCCGTGATGCGCGGCCACCTTGACCGCGCCACCGAGCTGCTCAACTACGGCGCTGACCTGGAGGGCGGCTCGGACCACCACGGCTGGGCGGCGCTGCACACGGCCGTGCTCGCGGGCGACGCGCCCATGACCCAACTGCTGTGCCACCACGGCGCGTCGTACGACGGGCGGGACCGTGCGGGCCAGACGTCGCTGCACTACGCCGTGTCGAAGGGCCACGTCGACGTAGCTGCAGCGCTGTTGGGGGCGGGCGCCGACGTCAACCTCCTGACCAAGGGCGAGACCCCCTTGTGTCGGGCCACGGCCCAGGGCAACCTGCCCATCGCCAAGCTGCTCATCAGCTGGGGCGCCAACGTGTCGCAGCCGTCGGCGCGCTACTTTGGCGCCTTCCCCATCCACCTCGCCGCCATGGGCGACCACCGCGCCGTGCTGGAGCTGCTGCTCGCGTCCGGCTCGCCCGTGGACGCGCTCGACGACCGGCGCCGGACGCCGCTGCAGTGGGCCGTGGATGCGCACAAGGACACGACGGCCGAGTTCCTGGTCAGCAAGGGGGCGCGCCGGGTCTACGAAGGCTGAATAATTAACGAAGTAAAACATAAGGACATGTTATGAGGAGTACTGTTTGTTTTAGAATGAGGAATCGGCGTTGGATGAGCGGGAGGTAGTTAATCTCGAGATATACCATTTTATTTTAATTCAATTTACTATTAACGCATCATCATCACTGGTTGGATTTTGATATTTTTCTAATAGGCAGCTCGGGATAGATTCATTTTACATCCCTCAATTTTTTCTTTCTTCAGTTGATGCTCATAACGTTGGATAAGCCAACGGTTTGTCATACAAGCAATTTACGTACCTGCCTAAGCTTGTGTAGTGTAGTGGCTATCACTCCAGATTCTGACTTACTATCAATATTCTGGCAACCCCTGTTCGATCCAGGGCACGAGCTGTCTTTTTCCCCTTCCTATAAAATATTTTTGCCTCTCTTTTGCCTGAGAATCTTGACAATTGTAGATTAGCAGTGGCCGACGATTACATTCCGAGTGAAATTTGGTTTTTCTTTTTCTTCTTTTTCACAACAAGGTAAATATTACATAGTCGACGAAAATCTCTCTCTTGTCCGTTTCGGGATCCATTCGACTACCAAACCACTCTGCTAACGTGTTAGGGTTGGTGACAAGCTCTAGTAGACAGTTCGAAGACGCTGACTTGACAATGTCGCCCTTTTGCCCGGTTGGGGACGACGGGCTGGCTTAGTTAACTAGAGCCATGGTTGGCGCCGTGACACAAGGTTCCTCATGGCCGCCTTCAAACTGGCATTCAGCTTGGACATAGGGTGATAGCAACAATGAGCAACACTCCGGCGCTTCGCGCCTCCGTTTTACTCTTTAAATTATAGCGAGGGGTACGGCTACGGTAGCGCCCGTAGCCAGCTATCTGGCATCGACGTCAGCTTCCTCCTTCCTCTACCCCTTCTCCCAGCACCTCTCGTCGGCCAGCGCCTTCGACTACGGCCAGCACTCTCCGGCAGGACCTCAAATCGGCCAGCATCTCTCGTAATTCGTCAGCTAGCTCCTTAGACTCCGGTCGTCGAAGGCATCGTCCTTCTTTAATCTATAGCTACATAACTACTTACTCCTTTATATTACCTCAAATTGGAGACCTCGTATCTCGTGTCGGCGTATCGGCGTTATCGCGTCACGTGAACGTTTCTTTTTGACCCCTTCACGTACTAATACTATAGATAGTGGATAATAGCCTATAACCGTAATGGAAACTCCCTAATCCCAAAACTAAATAAATACACACATCCCAATGGTTACGACTACATACAGAAACCCTATATCGACAAACCCCCAGCCCCCAACCCTACCATCGCCATAATCCCATCCGCCACCTTGGCGTCCTCGGGGCTCATATCCTTCACACACATACGGGCCTCGCCGACGAGCTCGTCGATCTTGCGACGGCAGTGCTCGAAGGAGCCCGTCGACTCGATGTACGAAATCGCATACCGCTTCACGTCCTCGTCCTCGGTGCGCTGCTTGAGGATACTCGTGAGGGTGATGCTCGCTGGGTCCGCGCGGATGCTGTGGATGATGGGGAACGAGAACTTGCCCTCGGTCAGGTCCTCGCCGAAGCCCTTGTTCTTGGTGTACAGGTCGCTCTGCAGGTTCAGGTAGTCGTCCCGAATCTGGAAGAGGATGCCGAGGACGTTGACGAAGGGGACGAAGTCACAGCTGTTTTGGGCAGATCGAGGGTCAGCAAGATGGCCATAACATGGTCAATTCGATGCAAGGGAAGAAGCACTTACTCTTTGTTGCTGGCCAGCTGCATCAGACGGACTGCCAGCCGGAATAGACCGCCGGTCTTGTTGCCGACCATCTCGAAATACTCTTCCTCGGTCGGGCAGAGAGACGAGTCTCGCCAGTAGATGTCCATGCCCTGTCCCTGGTGCAGACGCAACAGCTCCTCAGTGAAAACCTCATAGGCCGCGGCGCATTCCAGCTTGTTCAGCTCCTGCTGAGCAAGGAAGTAGGCATAGTTGGCCGTATTGATAGTCTGCGCCACGCCGAAGATGCTATGTGCTACGGGCAGACCGCGACGTAATCTTGAGTTATCTTGGATATCATCGATTCTATGGAATCCACGTGAGTAATGGGGCCCCCCTTTGAATCTTGGCTTGCACCAACATGACTTACAGGAGAGAGGCCGTGTGCAGCAGCTTGATCACCTCCTTGATGATGTCGAGCTTCTCTTCGGGTATCTGGAGCCACTGATTGAAAGCATTCATCATCTTCCCCCTCACGTCCTTCCCCGGGATCGTGAGGAGGTAGTCAATGGGTGCCCGAAGGATCTGTAAGAGCTCGCATATCAGAACCGCGCCAACATGAGTCCCGATAGAGAAGGACAACGGGAGACATACCTTCTCATTTGTGCCTACTGGGTCTGCCGCAGCTCCATTTACGGCGCCGGACTTGATGCCGGAGGCCGGCAGATGGTGCAGCTGCGCTGGCGGTAATGTGTTGTTGTTGTTGGTCATGATGCCTGCAATATCCGGTAATAAATTGAAGTCTCCACCCAGTGAGTCGTCGCAAAGTCAGTGTACGGAGATGTTCGGTTTTTCCAAGACTTCATCCAGCACGCTGATTTGTGTGATATGTCACTATAAGACTATGGGGGATTTCCCGGACACTGCCGCCTGGGCGTGGCTCTCCCGATGCCTCCCGAACTGCCGCCCCGTTGGTCTCATCCTCCCGGCTAAAATGGCCCCACGTGGCTCCCGAAGATTGCCAGGATGGACAACCTGAGTACTTTCGGCGAGTATAAACGGCAGCGGCACTGTTCCGTTCCCAGGGTACCAAAATAGAGTTCATGATGGTGGGTATACGAGGTCTGCAACTGCTGTTCGTCGGATGATCCTTGCTTGGCGACGCAGGACCCACGACCTGACATGCCCCCGTTTTTTCTTGACTCGCATCGCGCGGTATCCCAGAACGGCTTGACAATTGGAAAAATCCCTGTTCAGGCGTGAAATGACTTGGGCAGACACCCTATTTGGGAATTTCATGATTCAAGTCACTGCCCTGAACGAGGTCGCAGATAGGAAATGGCCAGGAGCTGAGTTGGGGTTGTGACTTGGTAATTAGCGTGTACCGCGTAACAAGGCTTCTTGGTTTAGCATCTTCGGTTTCGAGAACCGAATCGGAAAGGGGACAAACTCACCGAACCTCAAGGAGACCTGATTTGGTCGCTTGTCGCAGCTGAACCCACATTCACGTTTTCTTTGTTGGGTAGTACGGCTGTGCAGAGGGTTGGTCCATCATGCTGCACAATCCTCCACCTTACCTGCCCCAAGATATTGACTTCTGACGTGGAGTCTCAATAGTGTCGTTGTACACCTGGAAGGGTCTAAGTCATCGGTATTTTACCGACCTTGATCGTATGTTAGTTAGTTGCTTGTTGATGGGGTAATGATAGCCGAAGATCACCCTAATCTCTGAACGATCTTGAGCTGGCCGGCAGTACCCCATGAAACCATTGAGTTTAGATGTCGTTGGAATAATATCACTTGCTTTAAATTCATGACACGGCAGTGTGGTTGTTTCGTCCGGTGGAAAAAGGGGTTTCTTCAACTCCAAATGTTGGCCATAGCGGATAAAGAAAGTATTTTGGGAATGCTAGGAGTTGTATTGAATATCTAGATGATAAGTGGAAATATGTTATGTCCGACTGTGATAACGTTCAAGTTTATTTATCTCATGCCTCTCACGTATGCTATTGAGTACTTAAGCACTCATAGTTAGAAGCACAGAAGCACCGATTCCAAAGACTGACATGAAAGATATGTATATGAACTTTTAGAGACTACCGAGGTGATGATAAATAAGTGTATATTTAAATGTAGCATTGATCTAAATAGAAGGAGATTACCAGATCATCTGGAGATGCACTAAGACCTGATCCATAAATCATATGCCAATAAAATCCATATCCTAAAGAGTCTTCTTGCTACGCCAAAATCTCTCTTCTAAGTCAGGACCTAAGAGTAGTAACGCATAAGCAACTCGATAGTACAGGCAACGACAGTCCAACCCCCAAGAAGGAAGTTATCAACATGCAGACTGCCACCACTGGCGGGGTTCTTCTCATCGAACCGAGTAATCTGGCGCAGCAAGCTTAGGGCCCAGACGCCAGCCCAGCTGACCCAGAGCCAAGTCGAGTGGAACTGGTTGAGGTACATGGGGACGCAGACGGCGACGGGTACCAACAACAGACAGAGCAACAGATGGACGTGCTTGCCCAGCACGTTGTAGAACGAGTTGACGCCCATCTTACGGTCGTCGACAACGTCCTGGTAGCTGTACGCCGTGTTGAGGAAGATGGTCCAGAAGAAGACCATGTTGAGCAGCGGCATACAAGCCTGAACCGACTCGGCAAAGGTCTCCTGGCCGTGAAAGATAGCGGTGCGGCCGGGCACGGCGGGCCAGGCGATGGTGAAGCCCAAGATGTACTGGGGGTAGAAGTAGAACTTGCTGCAGATGGGACGCTTGCCGAAGGGGTAGAGGAAGGAGCCGATGACTACGGGTAGCATGTGGTTGTTCCTAAGGAGATGAGTCATGCATGTTAGTCTCCAACACCACTATAGAGAATCATAGAGGGATTTTAGTGAAGAATACTTACACATCTTTTCCGTCCAACATGAAGTGCAACAGCCACCAGGACACGGCCATCTGGAAGAACATCCACAGCATGGCCTGGGTCGTAGTGACTCTGCCCGACGCCAAAGGCCGGTCCTTGGTGCGGGCGACGTTGGCATCGATGTCGCGGTCGATCCAGTCGTTCCACACCATGCCGGCGCCACAGAAGGAGTAGCAGGCCGACAGGCAGAGCGCCGTCTGGCGGAAGACCCAAGTGAGGGTTACATCAGAGCCGTTGCCAACCAGCGTTGAGCCGGCCAGCAAGCAAGAGAACGCTGTGGTTGGAAACTATATGTTAGTCATCGCTCAAATTTGATGTGACACAGACGATAAACTTTTGAGAATGACGGAAGCAAGGAAGAGAAACATACCACCAGCGAATATTGTGAAGAGGGGATTGTACTTGGTGAAGCGGGAGAGAACAAGGAGGTCATAGACCAAGCTGTTGCTCTGAGTGCTCTGAGTGCTCTTGGGCGATCTTGCTTTTGCTACGGATGCCATGGCTGTTTCTGTCTCTACGCTCCTGAGCGAGGGGACTGTGTGAAAAGAGGGTGTAACTGCAAGTTGTCTTGAGAGACGGGATGAATAGCCAAGATGGGATTATACAGATAGAGAAGGCTGGTGAGAGTGCCTGTGATCTTGTCCAACGGTCGGGGCTTGAAAGTCCAACATCCTCCTTGAGCGAGTAGTAATTTAACTATGACCTGATACCTACATGCTCGGCGGCTTGTTTCCTTCGTCAGGTCAAGAAGTCTGCAAGTGCCTCTGAGCCCTACTCCCTCCCCACCACCGCGCTGCCTAACTTTGCTGCTTGTCTTGCAAAACGTGCCATATCAAAGCCGTATTCGTTCTTAAAATTTGGTCTGTCCACCGCTTCTGTCTACTTGAGGCACTTGGCGTATGCATAACCGGATCTAGATACACTACCCATGCGTGTTGGATGCAACTATTTCCATTTTGGGACTTCTTGACCCAACTTGAGTCATGAAAACAACCGTTGCAGCGTTTCCAAGGGGCTGGGTAACATGTCATATGCAATGCAGCTGGTTGACAGAGACTAGTCATCATCCCATCTAGCTACATATGTGACAGCGTTAGTGGGCATGTTCACACCAGCCAACCCGACGCGACCCCTGGAGTGTTCACCGGGGTCTTGGACGCCCTGATACTATCATGGACTCCAGCTTTGTACGTACAACAGAGAGGAAATCACTGCAACTTGAAACGAACGACATATTCGCTTAATTTTGCCGCCTTGGAAAAAATACAAGCATCTGCCACGTGGGGGTCATACGATCCTATCCGTAGACATGGACGTGGACGTTGCATGAATACCCCTGATACTGGCTGCGGGCCCCCTGCTAGTTTGAGTGGAACTGGAGGTGGAGAGAGGGCCCTTCAGTTGGGATCACCGGCTGTCGCCCGATTGCCGCCGTGGCAGGGCTTAGACACAAAACTTATCTGACCGCCGCCCAGTTTTTTTGAGATTACCACAAATTGGTCGGCGCGTTTTCTATAGGCTGTCGCTATAGCCCGAGGGGAGGGAGCAGGGGTGCGAGTCACGACAACCACCACGCTGACATAACCTGGCTCGAGAGAAGTTTGGGTGAGTGTCAAGCGGCAAAACTCCACACCTCTCGGTGAAATAACAATAACAGAACCCAGCTCCTGCAGACTGACCCCAGAGCAGATTTACTCTCAGATAACCTGATTCCAGTCGTGTGGAACCGAGTATGGAGTACATTGAACATGCACGGTGTAGAGGTGTTATTGGTCGACTCGATCTGTCTTACCCGGGAGCCGCCGACCTCTGTACTTGATTCAACCATATCTGAACACGATGAGAATTAGGCTAGATCCATCAATAGGTCTTGTGATTTGTAGATCGGAAGACATCGTCGGTTATGTAGTTGCAGCCAGTCACTCTCTACACTGGAGATCGGTGGCGGCCGGAGGAAAACGGCCATGGCGCGAGTCAAGCCCGGAGCCATCAGTATTGTAGCAAGAGGTAGACCTGGCACCAGCCCCTGACAGCTGTCGTAACAGATAATGGCGGGCGTGTGATAATGCTTTGGAATCCCTGGCCACCATCCGCTGCGGCGTTTATGGGACACCGCCGCACGCCGCTCCTTAGCAGTTTAGGATTCGTTTACAAGCCTCCTGCAGGTCAACTTGCGAGAGCTATAGCGATCTGACGGTATTTCCGTCAATGTCCGTTCCGCGATAGTACTCTTTGTTGACTGCATTTATCAGCATTGTGATTTCTTGGCCTTGATACACCATCATATTGCCATCATTGGGGTTATCAGTTTATCAACATGTCGCAACCAGCATTCAAAATCATAATCGTGGGGTGCTCCGTCACCGGCCTTACCTTGGCACACTGCCTCGACAAGCTGGGCGTCGAGTACACCATACTGGAGAAGCGCTCCGCCGTGGTGCTGCAAGAAGGCGCTTCGGTCGCCGTCATGCCCAACGGCGGCCGTATCTTGGATCAGCTTGGCCTCTACGACGCCTTCGAGAAGGCCACGGTGCCGCTCGACCTCACAGACGCTTACCTGCCCGACCAGGACTTCCGGTTCACCAGTGATTACCCGCGGAGGGTGCTAGCCACGTACGCCAAGCCTTAGACCCTTGCATGAAAGAAATGATAACTGACTAACACCATAACACAGCTTTGGGTACCCCGTTGCCTTCATGGAGAGGAGAGGACTTCTCGAGATTCTCTATGATGGTATCGCTGACAAGTCCAATATTCACCTCAACAAGGCCGTCACACATGTCGAACAGAATGACGCCGGCGCCAAGGTGCATACCGAAGATGGCGAGGTCTACGAAGGCGACATCGTCGTCGGCGCCGACGGAATCCACAGCAAGACGCTACGCGAGATGTGGCGGATGATGGGCGAGCCCGTGGTAAACGGCATTGCCCAAAGCGAAAGCCAAAGTAAGCACGACCCAACTTTTATTCTGACCGGCGTCCTTGAGAGTTCTGACTGACACTCCAAACCCTGGTTAGACATGTCGGTAGCCTTCTCCTGCGTCTTCGGCATCTCCCACGACGTGCCCGAGCTGCAGCCCGGCGAGCAGATCCTGCGCATGTGCAACGGGTCGACCATTTTCGTCATGGGCAGCAAGGGCGTCGTGTTCTGGTTCATCGTCACACAGCTGGACCGGCGTTACGAGTACCATGATGCGCCCCGGTACACGACCGAGGAGGCCGCCGCGTTCTGTGAGGCGCGAAAGGACGCCGAGATCAAGGAGGGGGTCACGTTCGAGTGCATCTGGAGGAAGCAGCACGTCTTTAACATGCTGCCGCTGCAGGAGAGCTTGTTCCAGACCTGGTCGCATGGTCGGGTGGTCTGCATCGGCGATAGTGTTCACAAGGTAAGTCGTTATCGCATCTTCTTAACTGTGAGGTCACCACACTGACTTTTGGCTTTCCAAGATGACGATCAATCTCGGACAGGGCGCCAACTGCGCCATCGAGGACGTGACGGTTCTCTGTAACATGCTGCGCGTCTTCCTCGCCGAGAAGAGGGAGAAAAGGCCCTCGTACAGAGAGATCGATACCCTGCTGCGGCGGTTCAACAAGGAGCATCTGCCGCGCGCCTCCACCATCGTCGAGACGTCGCGCCTGACGACCCGGGTGCACGCGCAAGTCGGCCCCAGCCAGCGTATCATGTCGCGTTGGGTCGTGCCGTATTTTGGCAAGCTCCTGCAGGGGAAGCCCCTGGGCTTGATCGCTAATGGTCCAGTCCTGGACTTTTTGCCGTTGAAGCGCACTTCGTTCCCCGGATGGGAGCGGTACAGGGCTAGGAGAGGTAGCCGAGGCGCTGGATTCTGGACCACGGCGTTCTTATCGTTGTCTTTGTTGGCTGTTGCCGCCACGACGTACGGGTGGGGCAACTCCCTGATCTGGGCCGATTGGAACATCCTATAGATAGATGCAGAGGCCCGATGGAAAAAGAAACATAACTATAATCTTATATATAATTAGACTTCCCTTATCGATCTCTGCCACAATTCAAGACGCTCATATGACCTGATCACTGGTATGATGTTTACTTCAGCCATACCCCATTGTAATGCATAGGGCCCATTGATAAATATTCCGTCACATCTAAGTCTGCGAAGTGTGGGACCTCACTGTGCTGAGACTAGCGATAAATTACTTATAAAATCATGACCATTTCGATATTCACCTTTAATTTTGGCTATAGATATGCAGTGGGTTTATTAATTATTATTTTCTTGGGAAACATGCTTTAAGATACGCTGACATAGGAGCTCCATGTAGTGATCTAACTTCCCCATTCTTTATCTCTACCAACTCTACCATCCATGTATTGCGTCGATGAGAGCTACAACAGCCTACTTGCTTTTCTAAAGACTTGCAATAATAGAGTCCGGCACTAAGCAGTTTGGTTTACTGGACCTTGGGCTTGGCAACCAACGCCTGTTCCCGTTCGTGACGGCGCACGTACCAAAGTACGAATCCATAGGAACCATCCAGGAACAGAAACATGCCAAGAAACCAAATATAGAGAGGAGAACCGATGTACTGATGATCATCTCTCCAGTACTTGTAACGAAGCATGTTAGGGAGGATCAGAGCAAAGGAGCCCATGAAGCGAGCAAGCCTAAACGGAGAGACACAAAGTTAGTGAACCTGTAAGTCGCATGGGAGAAATCTGAGGGAGACAGAAGGGGAACAGCATACCATAACTTATACGAAGCGCCACGCGAGTGCCCACGGCAAAGCAACTGGCACGTCCCCCCAGCACTCAGCAAGATCTGGCAAGCAAACCCGCTCACAGCCTGCGCGAGGCTGGGCCCGTACTGCTCCGCGAACGCGACGTGCGCCGAGACCCAGCACGCGATGCACACGACAAAGATCACGGGCAGGTTGCGCTGGACGAGCGGCGCGTGGCCCCACTCGCGGGCGCCGTAGCGGACCGCCGTGTACATGACGCCGCAGTTGAGCAGGAAGGCCAGCGTGTGGATGTTGCGCTCCATGGGCACCTTGTACGGGTAGATGAAGAAGTACGTGAACTCCCACGCGAAGTTGCAGCACAGCGGCATCAGCGCCATGCTGTACGTCTGCTCCTTGATCGACTTCGCGATCATGCCGATGTAGTTGGAGAGCCAGCCCACGGCCATGACGAGCTTGCACACGTCGGTCACCCAGACTACCTCGAGGTATTCTGGAGGGGCGCGGGTCAGGTCGTGGACGTCCATGATTGCGAGTCTTTGTTTGGATGTGTGTGTATGTGTGTGTTCGAGTGAGTGCGTCTGGAAGTGTGTGCAGTCTTGGCGGATCGGCCGATGACGTTTGTCTGGGCAGGGAGACGAAGACTGGTAGTAGCACTGGAGGAGTTGGCAAGAAAGATAGCCAAGCTTGCGGTTCCCAGTGACGGACAGACGGGTAATGTTTCTGGTACCAGAGTCTCGGGTGTGGTAGTTGATCAGAGCTTGGGAAACAAGGCAATCCTGCTGACCTTGTTTCGGGACCATACAGTTTGTTCTGCTGTATAGCTCCGACCAAGAATTGCAGATAGACTCAGATAGATCCTTCTTTTGCCGGCGCATTTACATAGGGTCATGATTCTGGGTTGAACCAGCCTCGGAGACCATCTGGTTTGATCCAATGCCAAGCAGACTACGGCCCGGTCAAGCGAAATTTCTAGGGCCTGTTCTGGTATTCAGTGCCAACAGGGAGGTCGACGGTGACCAGAGGCGGACAGAGTCATTGTCCCAACTAGGCAAGAAGTTGAAGTCCCGAAAGACAAAGAGACAGGGATTATCGTTTTGTCCCGAGTCAGTACGAAGCAGCTAAGGTCCCCAGTCTACGGAGCCGAGTCAGACTACTCGGGTGAGCGGAAGGCGTAGGGCAGAGATAGCGAACGACACGGCACGATAAGTCAGGCCATGTGTCAGACGAGAGCTCGCCTTGCTGGAAACGCAATCTCCATCCATCGCAGATTTGTGGTGGGGAAGCGCTGTCCAACAAAGCCTCGCCTGACAACCGGTAGAACTTGCACGTTCATGGATCCGACCAGGCGTTCTACCAGGTTGGGGGCTCATCTCGTGGGGGAGATGCAAGGACTGGTTGTGTTCATCCCCGTCCAATGATACGCTGCTGGTCAGGGGTGACCCCCTGCGTCTTGGCGATTACAGGGCCCAAAAACTTCAAGGCTACCCCTGTCCAAAGCGGGTTGTCCCGAAACTCAGCAATGACAGGCTCATACCAAGACATTACCCGGCATGGCGATAGCGTTAAAGTGCAGATTGACTGTTAACGGGCCGCAACTGTAAGTTATACTTTCTGGGCACATGTATGAAACTTGAAATTCTGGTCCTTCTTCTATTGAGTATACTGGTGTGATGCCGGACTTTTTCCGACTTTTTCGTGACATCCCTATAAACTTGGTAAGGCGGACCCAATCATTGACCAGAGTCCCATTCATACGCGTCTCCGGCAGGTTCCGAAATCAGAGATGCATATGAGGCCGACACATCCTTCAAAGTGCATGATAGTATATTCAGCCCCAATGAGAAACTCGCCGACCGTTTAGCACCCCGGGATGCACCCCCACTTTCCCATCCTGTGGACTTAAACAGGATATCTGAGATCACCACGTTGTAGCTGGTGCCTTTGTCACTGTGGTCCACTGTGCTTGCTTACCATGTAGCCGGGGCAGTGCCGGCTGGACTAGGTCGACTTGGGTGGCTCTTCCCGAGGCAGGGTTGATGTGTACCACCGTGGTAGCATGGAGTGCAACATACTGTTACCATACCCAGCCAGGCTTATGAGCTTGCAGTATTGGAGTAGCCAACCATGTTGATTGCTAGCTCTGTAACCCATGGCCCAGTGTCGAAACTGTACACAAGCCTGCACACATTACATGGCTATGGAATTGATGTAGTTGCCTATATCGAGCTTTCTTACAAAGCTCCTTTTGCAAACAATGTAGGCCGTGGCTGGCATCATTTGGGATAGTTTCGACCAGAACTTGAAGCGTCCTGACCCAATCTTCAAGCAATATTACATAGGATGTTGGGTACCACGTGGATGCATGTCCCGAGGGTCTGCAGACTTAGCTATGGCCTCCACCAGCTCTCCGGGCCTCGCTCGTGGCGAAACTCATGCTGCCAGATAAGAGAACTGAGCGAGTCGTGATACTGGCCATTGCGGAGAAGATTGTCCGTTGATCCAACCCCCAAGGGGAAAACAAGATACAAATGCGGCAACCGATGGGGATCGAGATGTCCAGATTCATTGAAGCTGTTGCCCAATACTGACCTGTTTCTTTCTCCTGTGACCAGACTGGTCCATTCGATAGGCTCTCCAGGTTCTGCGTTGGGTAATCGGGCGATGAGCAAGAAAGGGGTGGGTTGGAGGAGGGTCAAGTGTGGATCAGAGGGTCCAGACCAATTCCCACAATCGAAACATCATCATGAACATGCGTTTTCCCTCGAGTCATAGTGTATTGCCTGGAAGTGTGTGAGGGGCGTACAAGCAAGGATAGTTGTCAGTCCAACTAATCAAGAACGCACAGTCAAGTTTAAGATGCTGCGTATTCGTATCGGTTGGCCAGTTGTATGCCACAGATAGGGAGAGGGCTGGCATGTGCATCTGCTGGGTTGCAGTCGTCCAGCCTAAGTATGTATGTATGATATAGGGTGTCCAAAGTAGAGCCGTAACCGAGAGACAAAAGAGTACCTCTCCGACTAATCTTTGCTTTGCTTAGCCTTGCCTGACCAGAATACAAGCGAAAAGCTTCAACACACACGACATCTTACAACTCAACATCGTTCGATGAATCGCTTAATACTCTAATCATTAGCGAATGTATTTCTGTGTTTTTCCTTTTATTGTTTAACAGGTGTCAATCATGCCTGCGGAATCAACTTCCATGCTGGTGTGCGGCTCGCTCATCGCGAGCCACAACGCAGCCAGTCTCTCGCACCTCCGCTCCAGTCTCGTACATGACCCCAGCTTTGCGGGACTGAGGCAACAACTTACCGAGCTTCCCGACGTCTGGTCGCTCTTGGTCGACCGCGAACCGTCACTGGCAGCTGTCGACGCCGCACCCCTATTCCATTCTTTATCCAGCTGGCTCCAGGGTAACAGTTCCTCCGAGGCCCTTTCACTACCAGAGGGAGCACCCAAGAACATCCTCTACGCCATACTCACAGTCCTCACTCACATACTGGAATATGCAACGTTTTTGGACAGGAGTAATGCCACGACAGCTGGAGACGATGATGCACACAGTAGGAGGCTGGAGGACTTCCAGGATGGAGGCGTCCAGGGACTGTGCATCGGTCTTCTTTCTGGCATCGCCATAGCGTGCTCCAAGAACAGGGTGGAACTTGGCAAGAATGCAGCCATCGCGGTGCGACTGGCGATATGCGCTGGCGCGTGTGTTGATCTTGCCGAGTTGCAGTCCGCAGAACCCACAGTCTGTTTGAGTGCGCGTTGGTCACGGCATGAGGAGAGCCAAACCAACAATGATTGTGTCGTTGCGGCCACACTCAAGTACTACCCAGGGGTAAGCAGCCGCCGTCTAGGATTCTCTCGATGAGCAATCATTGCTAACAACTCTGTCGTAACAGGCATACATCAGCGTCCGCTCGGATGTCTGCAGTGCCACCATCACCACTAACAAGGGATCGGTGCCCACCCTCATCAAGGCACTCGAAGAAAAGGGGGCAGTGGTCAAGCGGATCAATCTTTCTGGTCGCTACCACCACTCAATGTACACGCCCATGTTCGAGAAACTGCTCGACATCTGCGGTTCTCAACCTATATTTCAGTTCCCCGAGACTGCGCGACCACTCGTGCCCCTGAGGCGGAGCGATAGCGGAGAGCTGGTAGCTCAGGACGAGACACCACTCCACGAGATCGCCCTGCGCTGCATCCTGGTCGAGACGGCGGACTGGCACAAGACCATGGTCAAGACCTTGGAGACCATGGCAGCCAAAGCAGCGTCGAAATCTGCCGGTGCTGAGAGCTTGACGTTGCAGAAATTCGTGCTGGGGCCCATGGACTGCGCGCCCAAGCCCGCCTTTGCACCTCTGCCCATCCACACTATCCGACCCGCCGCGGTCCCCGAGTCATCCTATTCCTACCCAGACGACGCCATCGCCGTCATAGGTCTGTCGTGCCGGTTCCCTAACGCCGAGACCCCTGCCAAGTTCTGGGAGATGCTCAAATCCAAGCAGACATCTACGCTACTAGGCCCCGTCGACTCCTTCGACTGCGGCCTCTTCCGCAAGTCCCCGCGAGAAGCCGAGTTCCTCGACCCGCAGCAGCGCCTGGGCCTGCACCTCGCCTACGAGGCCCTCGAGTCGGGCGGCTACTTCCAGCCCTCCGCGAACTCAACGGACAACGTAGGCTGCTACGTGGGCGTCTCGTCGTGCGACTACGAGGCCAACGTGAACTCGCACGACCCCACGGCCTTCTCGTACACGGGCACCGCCCGCGCCTTTGTCGGCGGCCGCATCAGCCACTTCTTCGGCCTCACGGGGCCCTCCCTGGCCGTCGACACGGCGTGCTCGTCGTCCGGGGTGGCCATCCACACGGCGTGCCGCGCGATCCGGGCGGGCGAGTGTGCGATGGCGCTCGCGGGCGGCATCAACCTGATGACGGAGGAGGGGCGGGCGCACGCGAACTTGGGCGCGGCTTCGTTCCTCAGCCCGACGGGGGAGTGTCGGCCGTTCGACGCCGCGGCCAATGGGTACCGGCGCGGCGAGGGCGGTGGCTTCGTCCTGCTGAAGCGGTTGTCTGCGGCGGTGGCCGATAACGACAAGATCCTTGGCGTCGTGGCGGCGTCGGCCGTCAACAACAGTAAGGGGAACAAGTCCATCACGCTGCCCGCGTCCGGGTCGCAGAGCGACCTATACGAGCACGTCCTCCAGGCCGCGGGGATGCAGCCGGGGCAGATCAGTTACGTCGAGGCGCACGGCACCGGCACCACAAAAGGGGACCCCATCGAGTGCGAGAGCATCCGCAAGGTCCTCGGCAAGTCGCGGCGGCCGAATGCGCCCCCTCTCATCTTCGGGTCGGTGAAGGGCAACTTCGGTCATAGCGAGGCCGCATCGGGCGTGTCGGCGTTCATCAAGACGATCCTGATGCTGCAGCGCGGGCAGATCCCGCCGCAGGCCAACTTCACGGTGCTCAACCCAGCCATCCCCTGCATCGAGGAGGCCAACATGGAGGTGTCCACGCGGATGCAGTCCTGGGAGACGCCGTTCCGCGCGGCGCTGGTGAATAACTACGGCGCGTCTGGTACCAATGCGGCCATGGTCGTTTGCCAGCCCCCACCGCAGCGGGTGGCGAAGCAGCAGGTGATTGAAACCCAGTCAACGAGATCTTACAAATACCCCGTCATTATCAGCGCCAACTCCCCAGCCAGCATTCGCAAGTACTGCGAGTCAGTCCTCGAGCTGGTGGATACGAAGCAAGCCGCACTCGGCGAGTCCATCGTCCCCGCCATCGCCTGCCAGCTGGCGCGGTCGCAGAACCACGCGCACGCCTACCGTCGCGTCTTCGCCGCGGGCTCCGTCGAGGAGCTAAAGGCAGGCCTTCGAGGCGACGGCCAGGGACGCTCCGCGGCCGCCATCTTCCAAATGCCCCCGGGAAGCGTCGCGAAGAAGCCCGTGGTGCTCGTCTTCGCGGGCCAGACGGGCCGGGAGGTTCGCTTGAGCGAGGAAGCCTACCTCGGCTGCGCGCTGCTGCGGCGCCGCCTGGATGCGTGCGACCGCGCTCTGCAATCTCTGGGTCTTGGAGATCTGATCCCTCGCATATTCCGCGCGGAGCCCATTGATGACTTGGTCTACCTTCACTGCATGCACTTCTCGGTGCAGTACGCGGTGGCCATGTCGTGGATCGACGCGGGACTGCAGGTCAGCGCGCTGGTCGGCCACAGTCTTGGCCAGTTGACGTCGCTGTGCATCAGTGGCATCCTGAGCTTGCGCGACGCGCTGAAACTCGTCGCTGGCCGGGCGCGGCTGATCCAGACCAAATGGGGCCCCGAGAGCGGCTGCATGTTGTCCGTGGACGCCGACTCTGCCACGGTGGAAGCACTGATCCAGTCGACGCCCGGGGACGACAAGGTGGAGATCGCGTGCTATAACTCTGCCGTGCACCACATCCTCGCCGGCACCGAGGCGGCCATCGCCGCCTTCGCGGAGATCGCGCACACCAAGGGCGTCTCCTTCCAGCGTCTCGAGGTAACTCACGGATTCCACTCGCACTTGGTCAACTCCATCCTACCCGAGTACCTCGAGCTCATCGAGGGCCTCACTTTGCGCAAAGCCAAGATCCCCATCGAGGCGTGTTCGGCGTCGCAGCAGTGTTGGTCGAAGGTGACCCCGCAGATGATTGCCAACCAGTCGCGCCAGTCGGTGTACTGGAGCCAGGCCATCGCTCGGGTCGAGGAGCGCCTCGGCCCTAACTGTGTGTGGCTCGAGGCTGGCTCGAGGGCCGTTGGCGTCACAATGGCCCGTCGCGCTCTAGCGGCCCGTCCAGCGACTCTACCCGAGTCAAATTCTTCGTTCCACTCGGCGCGGCTCTACGGTGCTGATTCCCTAGACCATCTCAGCCAGACAACTCTTGACTTGTGGAGGGAGGGGGTGCAAGTCCAGTCTTGGATGTTCCATGGCGCCCAAGCACATTCATATGCCTCTCTGGAGCTGCCTTCCTACTGCTTCGAGAACTCTCATCTCTGGCTTCCTCTGATTGAAACCAGCAAGGGTTCTGATGGGATCAGCACGGCACCAAGGCCAGTCCAGTTCGTGTCTCTCTCCGAGCTCTCGGAGCGCGGCAGTGAGCAGGTTGCCAAGTTTGAGATCAACCAAGATAACGAAGAGTACTCGCTCTTCGTCCAAGGACGCACTGTCTTCGGGCAGACTCTGGCGCCCTCGTCCGTCTGGATGGAAGCGGCCTCTAGGGCGCTGGATCTGCTCCCCGATCAATCAGCTGACCGCGCACCTGCGGTAGTCCACCAGCTACGCCTGCATGCGCCATTCGGCTTAGACTACCAGCGAAAACTCATTTTAGTGTTACGAAGGCGCAACACCTCTTCCCTCGCATGGGAGTTCACCGTGGAGAGCCAGCTACTCAAAGACGGCAATAGCAACAGCGGCGACCTTCACGCCTCCGGCACCGTCGGACGCCCCGCGCGACAAGCGGACACCAGGCAGTACCAGTCGCTGCTCCGCCACCTGCGTGACCGGTGTCAGAACTTGCGGCAGGATCCCGACGCATCAATCGTCAACGGCGCTTTCATCTCCAAAATGATGGCGCAAGTGGCCGACTACGACAAGAGCTACATGGGCATCCGGTCCATCGCGTGCAAGGACTTCGAGGCCGTGGGCGAGGTCGACATCCCTTCCATCGCGGCGGAGAGGTGTGCGGCGACGGCGTTCATACCGCCCCTCTTTGACAATCTGCTTATTGTCGGCGAGCTGCACGCTAGCAGTCTCGAGGGGCTGGTTCGAGACAACTTGTACATCTGCAAAAGCATTGACTCCGTCATAACCCACGACGGTCTCCAAGGTCCTCTAGGTTCCGAGAAGAGAGGGCCTTGGACTGTTCACTCTAGTCTCGAGAGGGAAAGCGCCAAGGATCTGGTCAGCGACATGATTGTTTTCCGACCAGACCAAAAGGCGCCCGTCCTGTCCATTCTCGGCGCTCGGTTCACTCAAATATCTACGCGGTCGTTGCGAAGGGCTTTGGAGTCTGTCAACGGCGCTGCTGCAGAGAACTCCAACGAGTTCTCGGCACCAACCACTACCAGGTTTGGACCTCCGAGCGGCATCAACTCGAGGTCCCAAGCGTACTCCAATCCCGAGATTGAGTCAGATAAAGGAGTTCGCCCCCGTCTTAACAATCCCATCCGCTCTCATAGTGCATCCGATCTCATCTTAGACAACTGCAGCGACACATCTGCGCTGTCTTCCACGACGTCGCCGTCGTCGGCCGGCATCGCGACGCCAGAGGATGAGGAGAACGTAAGGATCCTCACGAATCTGCTTTCCGATCACCTAAACTGCAGTCAAGGCATCCCGCCTGACACACCCTTGGTCATGCTGGGCCTCGACTCGTTGGTGATGATGCAGCTCAAGTCCGACATCAAGAAGGCGTTCGGCAGTCACATGAATGTGAGCAAGATCGACGAGAACTGTACCCTCTCCGATCTTTGCAGCATGCTATTCCCGAACGAGCCTACAACCCAGCTTCTAAGCAGCACCACCATCACCGAAAAGAAGGCTGTCTTATCACAATCGGCGTCAAAGTATGACGAGAACCCCATGCCTCTTATGCGAGCGCTGGGTACCACGTCTCACACCCGTAGCGCCTTCATCGAACGCGCCGCACAGGAGTTCGCCACCCTAAAGCAATCCACCAGCGCCGTCACGCGCGAGACCCAATTCGCCAACTTCTTCGCAGAGGTGTACCCGGACCAGCAGCGCCTGGTAACGACATACATCCTCGAGGCCTTCAGCAAGCTCGGCTGCGACCTGCGCAACATGCAGGCGGGCGAGATCCTGCCCCCGATCGCGTACCTGCCCAAGTACGAAAAGCTCATGTCCCGGTTCTACGCCATATTGGAGGCCGCGGGCATCATCAGCGCGTATAATGACCAGACGCTGCGCTTCAAGACGATCAACAATGGCGGCGGAGACAAAGCCTCGTCCGTAGACCTGTACCGTGACATTCTCGCCAAACACCCCTATTACCATCCGGACCACAAGCTTCTGGCGGTCACGGGACCCTATCTGGCGGAGTGTCTTTCCGGGCAGGATGACGGACTCCAGCTCATCTTCCAGGAGGCCGAGTCGCGCAAGCTGTTGGAGGACGTGTACCGCAGCTCGCCCATGTTCGCCACCGGCAACGCGCTCCTGGGTCACTTCATGACCCAGCTCCTGGAGCAGCAAGCCACCTTCGCCGACGCCGCCGCTGACGATGTTCTCCGCATCCTCGAGATCGGCGGGGGCACGGGCGGCACCGCATACCTCATGATGGACCTGCTGCTTGCCCAACCTAATGTCAAGTTTCACTACACCTTCACCGACATCTCCGCCGCGCTGGTCGCCAGCACACGCAAGCAGTTCGAGGCCCGCTACGGCCGCTCCTGCCTCGAGGAGCACATGGAGTTCACCGTCCTCGACGCCGAGCGGCCCCCTCCGGTAGACCGGGTCGGGGTCTACCACATGGTGGTGAGCTCGAACTGCATCCACGCGACGCGGGACCTGCGGCAGTCGTGCGGACTGATCGAGCGGCTGCTGCGGCCCGACGGCGGCGTGCTGTGTCTGTTGGAGCTGACGCGGCCTTTGCCCTGGCTGGACTGCGTGTTCGGGCTGCTGGACGGCTGGTGGCGCTTCGACGATGGAAGATCCTACGCGCTGCAGGATGAGGGACACTGGAAGAAGGCGCTGCTGGACTCGGGTTTCGGTAGAGTGGATTGGAGCGATGATGGGACGCGAGAGTCGCAGCAGTTTCGGCTTATCACGGCGTGGAGCTGAGAGGTAACAGAATGAACGGACAAAAGGGGCAAAGGCGTTGATGCTGGTTTAATGATGTTTTCTTTTTTCACTTGATGGTTTGATTCTGTGTATAACTAGTTTCCTAGGTTGTTCCGTTTTCATCTGGCTTTCCTGTAGCACGAATACCATTTTCCTTGAGATAGCGACATACACAATTTGGATGATTATAGCAAGCCTTACGCCACTCCCTATTTGAAGCCGTGAAAGCACCAAAGAATCTCCGACTGAATCTAATACTCTTCCTGATAGTTGCCATCTGATTGAAACACTTACACTCATCGCCTTCCTTGACGTGGTCTACTATGCGCTTAACCGAATGCCAAAAACAGTTGACACTCAGGGAGAGAGTGGCTGCTCACA
This sequence comes from Apiospora arundinis, assembly GCA_039105305.1. Classification (NCBI taxonomy): domain Eukaryota; kingdom Fungi; phylum Ascomycota; class Sordariomycetes; order Amphisphaeriales; family Apiosporaceae; genus Apiospora; species Apiospora arundinis. The sequence goes on along the minus strand of JAPCWZ010000002.1, from coordinate 586,714 downwards.
GCTTGTACAAGATCATAATGTTCATGATCTCACAGGCCAAACTTGGTAATATCCTTTTCTGAGTATGTACATACATAGTTGCTTCTAGATCTGCTTCCTTCGCTATGGTATTATTCTCGCCCTGACCCCTTTGGGTTCCTGAACCTGGTCAGCGGGACATACCGGACCCGATAGTATCTCCCTGTCATCCATAGGACCCGCAAAGCGGGCCGTGGCACGTTTATCGAATGTGGTATAGATTGCATAGGCTCATTGGGCTAAACCTTATTCCCATGACTCGCTCACTATTACATGGATTATACTCAGGTGCCAACCATTGCAACCAGGAACGACATCCAAGCCGGTACCAGACTTAGGAATGGGGCAGAGATATCCGTGCCTTCGCCAGTGAACCCACTCGGCGAGTAAACACAGTATGCATACTATTCCCGCACTCTTTAATCACAGCACCGAGTCAGCCGGAAAACGATATCCGTAGTCTGTACCCATAACGATTCGGGCCAAATCTCCCAGCCGTAAACTAGCTTCCCAGGATAGTGGATGGCCAAAGCTGGTCGGGTTCGGCGAGTATTAGTTAAGAGGGAGTGTTCGCGTTCAGCCGTTCATGGATTTTTTTCTTCCCTAGGTTTGACTCCGTCCTGTTGTCAGCCAGTCTCTCGTTTTTTTGTCGATATAACGACAATAATATCAAGATGAACAGACTCATCGCCTCCGCTCTGCTCGTCGGCTCCGCCGTCGTGGCCCCGGTCTCTGCCGCGTGCATCAAGAACGCCACCGTGACCGAAGTCGATGTCGCCATCATCGGCGGTGGCGCCTCAGGCGTCTACGCCGCCGCCCGCTTGATCGACAACAACAAGACCGTGGTCGTGCTCGAGCGGAACACCGACCGCATCGGTGGGCAGACCGAGACCTACTACGACCCGACCACGGGCACGCCCGTCAACGTCGGCGTCAAGGTCTTCTCCAACACGACGGTGACCACGGACTTCCTCAAGCGCTTCGACTTCCCCATGGGCACCCTCAACGTCGGCCAGACCCTGGCCACGGGCACCCAGTACGTCGACTTCGCCACCGGCAGGCTCATCCCCAACTTCACCGCGGTGGTCCCGGCGGTCCAGGCCGCGGCCATGCAGCGCTACGCCGCCGAGCTGGCCAAGTACCCCCAGATCAAGTTCGGGTACAACCTGGGCCCGCAGGTGCCCGAGGACCTCGTCCTGCCGTTCGGCAAGTTCATGGAGAAGCACAACCTCACGGGAATGGCCCAGACCATGTTCGAGTTCAACTCGGGCTACACCCCGCTCCTCGAGATCCCGGCCCTGTACATCCTCAAGTACCTGGATACCTACGAGTTGCAGTCCCTGCAGTCCGGTAGTTTCATCGTCGCCGCCAACGGCGACTCGGCCACGCTGTACCGCAACGCCGCCAAGTTCCTGGGCGAGCGCGTCGTCTACGGCGTCAGCGGCATGCATATCCAGCGCTCCTCTGCTGCTGGTGGTCGCGTGACCATCTCCGTGGGCAACTCGACGAAGGGAACACACATGATCCGCGCCAAGAAGCTCATCATCGCAGCCCCGCCGACCCTCGACAACCTGCGCTCGACGGGCCTGGACCTCGATGCGACCGAGGCCAGCCTGTTCGGCAAGCTGTCCGCAGGTGTCTTCTACTCGCTCGTCGTCAAGGACACGGGCGTGGCCAAGGCCAACCTGCGCAACCGCCACCCGGCGAACCCGTACGGCTTCCCCGACCAGCCCTTCATCTACTCGGTGATCCCGCTGCCCAAGACCAGCGGGCTCGCGCAGGTGCTTCTGGGGTCCGCCTCTCCGCTGACTGCGAGCCAGGTCGAGGCGCGCGTCGCCGCCGACATCGGCCGTCTGCCCGCGTCGCTCCGCGGCAACGCGACCTCCGTCCCGAAGGTGGTGACCATGGCTGCGCACACCTGGAACGTCATGGCGCCCGTGGCGGACATCAAGGCCGGCTTCTACGACAAGCTCGAGGGGCTGCAGGGGCTGAAGAATACGTGGCACATTGGCGCGGCGTGGACTACGCAGAGCAGCACTACCATCTGGGAGGGGCTGGAGCAGGAGTTCCTTCCTAAGTTTCTTGCTGCTTTGTAGATGAAGGAAGGTGGATAACGAGAACCTCGAGACCTCTTGTTCGCGTGCGCTGTTTCTCAATGCCGGAATACTAATTACACGACACTTTGTGTAGTGGGCGTGCAACTCGACTCGCACCCACGGCGCAATTGGACAGGTGTCCCGTAGATACTATGCCTTATTTAATTAACTTACATTTCACATTCAACTTAAGAGACGCACATTTTATAGTTTCTATGAAGCATAAGGTCGACTTCCGGCCAGCACATCATCTGCCTTGACTGCCTGCCTATCGTACAAAGTTCATCCCCCCATTCACGGCCAGAATCTGCCCCGTCACGAACCGAGACGCATCTGACGTCAGATACACCATCATAGGCGCAAATTCATCGACGCTGCCCAGGTCCCCTCCGATAAGAATATTGCGCTTCAGCCACTCGGCGCTCTGGGCACGTTGCTCGTCCGTCCTGTTCGCCTGCATATCGTAATACATGTCCGTCTTGGCGGCGGGGATAGCCGTGTTGACGCGGATGCCGTGGGGCGCCCAGGTTGCGGCCATGGAGCGAGTGAGGGCGTGGACCGCGCCCTTGGACGCCGAGTAGTGCGCCGACGTCGGGTAGGGCATCAGCGCCGAGTCCGAGCCGATATTGACAATGACGCCACCGTTCCCAGCGGTGCGGAGGTGCGCAACTGCCGCCTGCGAAAGCCACAGGCAGCCCTTGACGTTGACGCCGAATACAAGGTCAAAGTCGGCCTCGGCGATATCCTCGAGCGGAACGCTGCGCTCCACGCCGGCGTTGTTGTGCAGGGCGTCGAGGCCGCCGAGCGCATCCACGGCGCTCGCCACGGCCGCAAAGGCTTCTGCGCGCTTCGCGATGTCGGCGTGGAAGTAGTATGCCTTGCCGGGGCCCGCCGCTGTCAGGGCCGCGGCGTGCTGCTCGCCGACCTCGTCCAGTATGTCGATAATGGCCACGTGGGCACCCTCGGCGACAAGGACCCCGGCGACAGCAGCGCCGAGGCCCCTTGCACCTCCGGAGATGATGACTCGTTTTCCCTTGACGCTGAAGAGCTCCGGCATGCTGACTTTGTGTGGGACAAGTTGGTTGTGTATGGGCTCAGTACTGTCCAGGGAAAAATAGGGAGAAGAAAAAGAGGACTGCTTCGATATTAACGAGATCTCCGCTCACTACGGCTCCCGGTAGTCATCGACCTCTTAAGTGCAATGCGGAGAGTACCGATGCCTAAAAAGCATCCTGGGACGTCCGGGGCTAGGCTCCTGGGGATCCGGAGTCCGGGGTTGCATAGGGAGTTGGATTCGCCCGACTCATTATTGTGAAGCTTTTGTGCATCGCACAGGGTATGGAAGGGTTTTCTACCGTGATAATGATGTCGATGCATATGTTCCCCACTCGGGAACGACAGGACCCGAGGACAAGCATTAATCAACGGAGATTCCGGCATCTCCGGCTTCTGTACAACTACAAGTGGATCCACGATTTCCGGGGTTCGACCTCAAATTTAAACTCCAGCCCGATAGACAAGCAAAGTTGAATCACCCTTGCTTGAATACCTTATCTCCGGTCTTGTTCAGCGCGATCCCTGGCCCGCATCACTTGGTAAGTTCGGTAGATGTTGCTCAGGTACGAGGTGGCCAGTATAGAGTTATCTATACCTTACCGTAATTAAAAGCAGTAGTTCAATACCGGCGAGATCCTCCTACGAGGTACTTGTGTCACAGCCTGGGAGAAGCACCAGGCTTCCCGACTTACAACCCACGACACATTGTGGCAACCTTCGGTCTACCGAAGTCTGGAGCATCAAATCAGTATTAGTCGGCTTTGCCACAACTCCTTTCCCATCTGTTATGACGTGCCCCTCAGGGATCTTTTCGTGGGCTCGGCGCTTCGGATCATTCTCAAATGTAGTTCAAGAGAAAAAATGGTCAAATGAGCAGCGGTATTCGCGTCGCGAGGATAATGTGCAGGAAGAACAACGCACAACGCACATATTGAGCATTGTGCGTGTGACGAAACACTGACGATACTTCGCGGGGTTTGCATAATATGTGCATAATATGTGCATAGCTTAGTGAAATCCATTATATTACTTGCGGGTCCATTTCCACCCCTTACCCATGATGATCGACCAACTATACGACCAATCAAATCCTGGCACACCCACGTCTCCTTCTCTGTCGTTCACTCTTAGCCTGGTGATCACGAATGCATGGACGAGGCCGGGCTCGAGTCTTCCGTTTTACACTATGCAGCATTTCATGCAATCCAATACAACGATATCCAACTGACATAAAATACATAGAATGCATAAGACATTTATACAGCAATTCGGGACGATATAGTCCCTATATGCAACAAGTACGTAGACACACCCACTAAACATTCTCCATCTCCCTTCTCTATATATGAGTCCTGTACTCCGTACTGCTCTTCATCCTCTCCCTTGCCAAGCTTCTCACATTAACCTTACTCCCTCTTCCCTCTTTATTATCGTTTAATAGTTGAAACTTAGCTATCCCTTGTCCTTTCGGCACAATGACAGCTCTACATCCCCTCACTACCCAAGGCACCCACATGAATACGGCACTTCTTGTGGGTGCCGTAGCCATCTCCGTAAGTCGATATATCTATTTCTGAGCATCCGCTGCATGCAGTCCAGTCATCTGATCAGTTCGATATGCTGCTAGCTTGCCATATACGCGATTGGTACCATCATATATCGACTATGGCTTCATCCTTTAGCCAAAGTTCCCGGTCCAAAGTACATGGCCGTATCCGATGTCCCTGGCCAATGGATATCATACATCAACTTAGACATGGTAAGACAGGCCACAGTGCTGCATCGCAAGTACGGACCAATCGTCCGCATCGGGCCCGACCGTCTCGCCATCGAGGGAAGCATCAGCTGGCCCGAGGTGTACGGGATCCGCAGCACGAGCGATCAGGACGAGTTCAGCAAGATCCCTGACTTTGCCATCCCGAACGACCACCTGGCCCTCCTCGGAGCCAACCGCGAAAACCACCGACGCCAACGCCGCCAAATGAACCACGCCTTCAGTTCTGCTGCGCTCCACGAACAAGAGGCGGTCATCATGCAGTACATCGACAAGTTCATGGATAAGATCACGGAACGGGCCAAGCGAGGCGAGGCGCTCAACATCGTGGACTGGCTCAACTTCACCACCTTCGACATCATCGGCGACCTCGCCTTTGCCGACTCCTTCCACAGCCTTGACGGCGACACCACCTTTGTCAAGAATATCTTCCGCGGCAGCATCGGCACCTCCTACCGGCGCTTCTTGTGGCAATTCCCCCTGCTCAAACTCCCCTTGATGATGGTGATTGGGGCCAAAGAGTTGGCAGTGGCGACCGCAGCTGGGAAAGAGAACTTCAAGATGGGGCGGCTCAAGGGCCAGGCCCGCATGGCCATGGGTGCCGAGCCCAAGGACGGGCGTCGCGACTTCGCCACCTACATGCTTCGGAAGGGCAAGGATGGCGAGTCAGTCTTGAGCGATGAAGAGGTGCAGACCTTGTCTTCGGTCTTGGTCATCGCGGGCAGCGAGACGACGGCCACGGCGCTCTCCGGCTTCAGCTTCCTGATCACCACCAACCTCGAGAAGCAACAGATACTGGCAGAAGAGATCCGCTCCGCCTTCACGGACGAGACCGACATCACCTTGACGGGTACGGGACATCTTGAATATCTCAACGCTGTCATTGAGGAGACGTTGAGGTTGTACCCGCCCGCGGCGGCGCTGCCACCGCGAGTCAGTCCCGGCGCCGAGTTGCATGGGCTGTGGGTGCCGCGCGGTGTATGTGCCCCTGAATTCTTACACAAATCCCTGTTTCACGCTCGCGCGGTTTTGAAGATGGTAGCTTGACTGACACGTTGCGTAGACTAAAATCCACGTTTACCAAAACGCCACGAACCGCAATCCGGATCACTTCAAGGACCCTGACTCGTTCGAGCCTGAGCGCGTAAGTAGTACCCGATCCAGAATTTGCCCGTCCTATATCCTTCAGAATACCGGACTGACTCGGCACTGTATCTATTCCATATTAGTGGCTCAACCCGAACCATCCCCGCTACAACCCCCGGTTCGCCAGCGACAAGAAGCAACTCGTGAAGCCCTTCAGCAACGGGCCCCGCGACTGCATCGGCAAGAACCTGGCCTACACGGAGATGCGCGTCATCATCAGCCGCCTCCTGTACCGCTTCGATATCGAGCTTCTGCCGGGACAGGAGCGATGGATGAGCAAACAGAAGAGTTCTTTCATCTGGGTCAAGGGCCCTCTGGAGGTGAAGCTCAAGCCACGTGCGGGTATAACCCTGGACTAGTCGGACCTGGCATATGTGTACTTCTTGAGCCTCTCTGAACGAAACCGTTCTTTTGTTTCTTTTTTTTTTTGTTTCTTCTTTTTTTCTTTTTTTCTTTTTGTTTCATTCCAATGCATAGATTGGCGTCAAGACTTGCTGTTGTTCCGCTTGGATGTATATCAAACTCAAAATGTCAATATACTCAGTAACTAATAGCTCTGACATGTTTCAAAAGAAAACCCCAATAGCAATCATCTAGACCACCAGAGGGATATCAGATACCAGGCAGGGAAACAATCATGTCCACTCAGGGATTGCCCAGCCAATGCAACCAATAATGCGCAGACCCCTGGTACCCTCTCCTGTCGAGTCTCCCTTCACACTAAACCCGCATTAAAGCAAGACCGTCGTTCCCGTAATTGGGCACTCAAGACCTCTCTTCTGTCGAAGTTCTGTGTAAGCGAGGAGCTTCCCTAAATGGACGACGAAGGGGATGACGGCGACCGTCATCCCGTAATCTCTTATTTCGCAGTGCCTGTTGAGCTTCATCGTTTTGACAGGCTCGGAGCATGTTGGTAGTCACGCTGATATCTCTTACTCGGTGCTTAAAAAGGTCCAAGACTTCCTCGTTGGTACCCATGACCTTGAAAGCACGACAGATGACGTGCTCGGTAACCACAATCTCTTTGTCGAGAGCCAGTAAGGAGGCAACGATGTCCTTCCTGACGCGGAAGTCGATCTCCAGCACAGCCAGAAGATCATCATCACTGAGGCGCAGGTACTTCGCCGTGCTTAGGAGAGCATGTAAAGCGGTATTCTTCTTTGGGGCTTGGGTAGAAAAGTATTTTAGCATCTTGCAATGCTTAAAGAACACCGTCAGCGGTGTTTGGCCTTGGGTATTGAGAGTCGTGGCATCGGCGCCGAGCTCCAGCAGCTTGCGTGCACATGCCCCCTTGTCGAGCGCACAGGCTAGATGCAAGGGGGTTCCATGCTCCGAGTGTACTTGCTGGATGCATGAGGGGTCATTTCCGACAAGTAAGGCCACGACATCAGGATGGCCTCCCTGTATAGCCGCAAAAATGGCCGACTGGAAGTAATCGTCGCCGACTTTGTGGACATCAGAGCCGCTGTCGATGAGAAAATGCACCATCACCGTGCTTCCGAGGTAAGAAGCCAGATGCAAAGGGGGACCAAAAGGTCTGCTGCTGCTGTTGCCGATGCCCACTCCTTGAGCAACCAAAATCTGCATGATCTCCTCACAGCAAAGAATCCGTTGACTGTTGGGAATAGATGAGAACTCGGTGTCGTCAGAGGTCACGTTACCCCATGTCTCTCCGTCCTCGGAGGTTTCGTCGTTCTCAGAACTCACGTCGGCGGCACCAGAGACCTCAGTCTGGTCGTCACCAAAGGATTCTTCTTCTTGATCGCCATACACTATTTTATAGCCTTCAGAGCTTCTGCCGTAGTAATAGAGATTCCGGATACTATTCTCATGATTTGCCCCTATTGTAGTGGGCCGAGGAATCTCTATCCGCTGAACCGCATATCTTGGTCCAATCTTGCGGCGAAGTATGAGTTCCGTACACTCTTCTAATTCCAGTTCGAATGGTGATCCACTCTTGGAGTGACAGCAATCCGCTTGCGCTCCGCGTGAGAGCAAGAGTGACATCATTGTGGGCTGCAGACTTGCTGCCGCAATCTATAGCGGATAGTCGCCATTCCTGTCTGGACTATCAAAGTCGATGCCTCCCATGTCCACCATTGAAGTAACTGATGTAATTAACCCTTCTGCGCAGGCTTCAGAAACTCCTTTCTGGGTTAGACTGGCGTATCGAAGCAGAAACTGAAAACTGGATTCGGCAATCCCCGCAGTGGCAAATGCGTCGTCGATGACAAATTCGGGCTCTCAACCCCCGTAGACATTTTCATGCAATAGCTCGAGTATCTCAGTATTCCACATACAGCAAACCCGCTCTAACGCCAATGATGCGTCCGAGCCAGCTCTGACAAGTTCCCTGGGAATCTCAAGGTCGCCATTCCTGACAGCCTCCGACAGTGCCTTGCTGTCATGCACTTTGGCTCCAACTGACAGAAGAAACCGCACAATAACAAGGCTGCTCTTCGCTGCGGCGGCACAGAGAGGTTTAGGCTTTTGATTGATAGTCAACTCAATTTCCGTTACACGGGCAACCAGCAGTTGCATCACATGAACATGGATCGGGCTTGCCTCTTCAATTGTTCATCTACGACTCCAAAATCTGGGACGATAGATCTCTTCCGCTTCCGAAGACTCCTCCAAATCATCGCCAAATTCATTTTTCGGCGATAACATATTTGGCGGCGCGCCAGCATCTAATACCTCCTTGACTACCTTCGAGTTCTCCAACTGTGAAGCCAGTATGAGTGGATGCGGAGTGCCTAGTGTGCCATTATTTGCATCTGCGCCATTCTCCAGGAGGTTTTTGGCAATCTGTAGGTTTCCTGATCGGACACCTATGTGAAACGTTGGTTTTCGGTCGCCGTATACATGTATCCCTATTTTCTCAGTGGGTAGTCATATCTCCTTTCTTCTGTCCGGATTAACCATGCTGGCCTAGCTAAACCGAATCACTCATTATTTAAACTCACAAATATTGAACTCGAAAAAGAAGCCATCATGCCCAATATCTTCCACGCCCAGAGAACAAGCCACAAGTATGACTCCAATCGATAACGATCTGTTTGTGCATATTTATTCCTCCATCTCTTAGATTTTTCAGAGAGCAGTACTCAGCGGCCAATGTAAGGGCGAGTTAGACAACCTGTGCCTGGTGTTCGCGGCGGCCCGTCTTGAGTATCATCTTGATATAATATTGTAATGGCTGGAGCCGGGAAATATTGACCACTATTGCTTGGACAACGCCCAAATGACCATTAGAAGCATCTGCTACTATAGCATGTGGAGCTCTTCCGCGCGGATTCGGAGGGCTTCTTTCTGTTCCATGAGTAGCTTAATCGTTTTCTCATGTCATGTCCAGCCGATGTAGCCGCCTCGAGTGGATTGTATCCTCCTCTATTTCGTAGACTCCTGACACGAGTTGAGGTCTTTCTATCCCCTAGCCCTTTTGAAAATGGTTTCCAGCTTATATATGGCCCTTTTCCATCTGGCTACGTGGATTACCTCGAACAACGGGGGTTCCACGGAAGAGAGTTCAGCCGCTGGTACTGGTGACGAGGGACGTACTCTGTGGTCCTTTTGACGTATCATCTCGATGATGTTTTGATGTCCTCCTGCCGCTGCCGCATGGAAGGCGTCCATCGAGTACCCCGGAGCATATATGTCTGCGCCGGCGTCAAGGAGGATTTCCACAGCATCCTCATGTCCATGGTAGGCCGCAGCTTGGAGGGCTGTTCCGTAAACTTCAGTTCGTTGGTTCACATTGGCTCCTTCGTCAATCAAGAGCTTCATGACTGAGGTGTGCCCTTTCATCGCAGCAGCTTGAAGCGCGACCCCAAACTGCCCATGAGCGTTGACTTGTGCTCCCCTTTTCAGCAGCAAACGAATCAGAGACTCGGAGTTGAAAAGGGCAGCTGTTCTCAAGGGTGTCCCAAAGGTGCTTTCAGCTTCCACGCTAGCGCCTTTATTCAAAAGGAATTCCACCATATTCTCGTGTTTGTATTGGGTCGCAAGCGAAACTGAATCAGATGGCAAGGCATCTTTGAAATGGGTTTGCGTGCCTATGAATTGGCGAATAATGTTGAGCTGACCACCTTCTATCGCTTCCCGTATCTTCTTTTTTACTTTGTCAGGTTCGCTCAGGCTCTTCCTCAATGGGGCAAATCGCGGGGCCTGTAGTGATGTAACGATGTCGCGGAACCCTGAGCGGGCTGCCCCCTCGAGAGCTCTCTCGTAGTCGTCCTCACTTGTGACCATGCCAACGTGATCTATCAGAAGAAGTGCCACATCCTCTTGATCGCCTTGGAAAGCAGCCTGTAAGGCATCTCGATAGACACCACCACAAGCAATATTTGCTTGCAACTTGAGAAGAGTCTCCACCACTTCCAAGTGTCCCTCGAAACAGGCCGCGTGCAGCGCACTGCCGTGTCTCCCGCACACAGTATCAATGCTGGCCCCGCTGTTTGCAAGCATGGAGACGGCCCTTGCGTGACCCAAAGCAGCCGCAAGATAGATAGGGGTATTGCCTAGATCATTGATATCATTCAGATTGAGATCGCCTTTTCTTGAGAGGACCAAGCTGAGCAGGTCATTTAGACCGAAGATGCTGAGCAAAAATAAAAACCCGTCATCCCCGATAGGTATCGCATTTAACGGAGGCTTCATGATATGGTTTCTCGCGAGACCCAAGCCGATCCTTCGGATGTTCGAAAGCCACGAAGTGAAGGACAAGGTAGTATCGAAGTCTTCATCAAACATGAATGCCTTCACTTTGTCCATGATGGGATTACTCCCATTCGTGTCCTCGGCCAACTTTGTATGAACAGGCCAATACATTGCTGCATAGACAGCAAAGTCATTGTGGGCAGAACCCAGAGTCTCCTCGGAGGCCAACCCACGTGTGGCAATTTTAATGCAGGCAGAAGAAATGAGGCGGTTTGCTGAAGTGGGAGCGAACTGCTCCTGCTGGACCAAAAAGCCGCGAACCGATTGATGCATGAAGCAAATGATGTCCCGCTTGGTGTCTAAAACGATCAAGTTCGCACAGTCAGCTATAACCTGTGCAAGACTCAGAGTTGTGGCTCCATCTGTCGCCGATAATGCCGCCATGAGCGCCGTAGACACTAGTGTCTCTTTTGTGTAGAGGATCCAAGAGAACGCCCTGACAGCGATCTCGCAGGATCTTTCACCCTTCTGAAGGATATAGTCCAAAGTCTGCTGATAAAGCTCTTCAAGGGTTTCCGGAAGTCCTCCCTGTAACTTCTTAAGGACGTCTTCCACGTGGTTCTCCCGGCAAAGGCGTTCAACTTGTAGTTTCACCCAAATGAACCTGGATCATCTTAGTTCTCATCCCTGTGTGCTTGGTTGAAAGGACTTACATCTCTCCAGCACCGTCAATGAGCGTTTGGACAATGAATATGTGGTGATGGCGCAACACATTCCCTGCCAAAAGTAACTTGTTTGCGATGGCGTTGTCCACTGTCCGGTTCACAAATGCCACCATGTCCGTTTTTGTCTCATCCGTGGTAATTCGGATTTGTCTCGCCGGGGAAATGGCGGTTAGTGTCCAGTCATGGGTTCTGCTTGCCACGAAGATCTTCACGACGTTCTTCGCTTTCGATCTAACTTCTTCCAACCCAGTAATAAGGAGGTGCTGCTCATGCTTCTCGATGCTATCGATACCATCTATCAAGATGAACAGTTCTAGCTGCTGGGCCAATTCCAGCATAAGCCGAACACAATCCTGTGTTCTCAGCTTGGGGATATCCAGCTTACTCGCCCTTGTTACTCTGCTTGTCTGGCTTTCATACTCCGAGACCAGACAGCCCCTAAGCTCCTTTGGCTTTGTCTGGTCAAAAGCGAGCTGACTGACGATTGTTCTCATTACATCGTCAGACGAAAGTTTTGTGTTGTTGAAATCAGAGTTTTCACAGTAGAAGTATGCCAAGGAGTCGGCCGACAAGCTAATGGTTGAGTTGGCCAGCCAGGAGTTCACTACCAAAGAACAGAGTGTCGATTTTCCCGAGCCAGTGATGCCGTGGAGTAGAAACAAGGCAGAAGAGCTTGACATCTGCCAATCGACATATTCGTCGTGGACAAGCAGCCACTCTCCTGCATTTGGTGGCCGCGAATCTGAAACGAAATGATGATGATTGCAATACGGCAATGGAGAGAGCCATGTTAAGATCGCATTATACTTCTCTTCGAATCTCATTTCTGTGGTGAAAGACACGAAATCTTGGGATTGCTTGTCAATCAGGTTCTTGATGAGAAGAATAGTGCCTGTCTCCGATAGATGTGCAAGTTTCATCGCCTCACTATCATGAGCCTGTATTTTGCGCATCTGCTCAGGACTTGGCATGCGGAAGGGGCTTTTCAGGAGCCGAGCTGTTCACATTAAAGTTACTATTAGTCTGATTGTATTGGTAAATCATCGTTCGTGGGGAACATCCACGCGCCAGAGCCCAAGGTCACTCTGCTACAGTCTTAGCACCCGGGTGGCCGGGTGCTTCAAAAGCATAGTTGAAACGAACTGAGGAGAGTACTAACTTGTGGAACGCTCCTGGAATATTCTCACTGCCCGAGCCAGATATGTCAGGATTTCGCCATAGAGGCGAATCAGTGTTTTCTCTAGCATCAACTCAGTCTCCGACTTGGCCCCCTGTATGTGAAGGCCTTCGAACTCCCGATAGCGGGAGATAATGTGAGCTATAGATTCCACTGCCATAAGAAGTCAGCTAGTATACCAGTGATGTACAGAACCCCACGATTATACAGAATCCTGATACTCCCTGTCACCTATAACTTACAGTCGCTCAACAGAGTCCCAGACACTTCGATATCCGAGACTGCTGCCTGGAGAAGGAACCTGAAGGCTGCCCATGGCAATGCAGCATGTACGGGGTCAAACGATACAGCAACATCGCCCACCGACTGAATTGATTTAATCCACAGGGCGATCTTTCCCAGAACATGTCTCACAATGATTGTATCCCCGTTGGGCTTCTTGAACTGCCATTGCTTGCTTCGGGATTCTTCTCTTTGTTTTGAGACCAATTGCAGCACCGCACCCTACATATGATCATGGTGGTCATTAGCTATGCCGATGAACCTCTGCCAAGCCACAGACTCAACATGCTTACCAGAATGTCGCGCTCACGTATCTTATTCGCGGTGAGTTTGTCACGAAGAGCGACGTCCAATGAGCCGAAGGCCTTATCCCATAGAGTTGGGGCTGGTAAGAGGGAGCCTGTGGGGGAGACCATGGCTGTTTTCGACACCAGGCGCCAAAATCGAGGACTTATTGACGTTTAGGTGTACACGGAAGATGAAAAGTTGAGAAACGGATTTGGCCACGGTCGGTCAGGGCAAGCGGGGTAATCAGATGGCATGCAGGTGCGATGAAGACACCGGCTGAAGGTCAGCTGACCAGGCTGTAAAGGATATATACTATTGGTCACAGATTGTAGTACAAGGTAAGCTGACATCAAGAATTATGATGAAGGGATCAAAGAGAACACCAGCCATGCGGACCAGCGTTGAACGGAAGACAACCGAACCAAACAAACCTCATGGCCCTGAAGGCCTGGTAGGTCGCCCATGGTGCATTCTGCCCAACGCCCCTAGTTTCATTCCACGTCCTATGTTCCTTTGATGGCAACATCGTCGAGAACGAGTGAGTTCCAAATACAGAACATTTATCATGACTCTCCCGCTGATGTGTCGGCATGATTCAGATTCCCAAGGCGGGTCGCTGCGCCAGCGGCGACCCCAAGAAGGTGGTTAATCATCACCAACACCCATCGTGATTCATGACGCCCCCTCCATAAGGTGGTATGTATTGGAACACACATCTCCGTCCTGATGAGACGCGATACCCCAGCACGGGCTGTCAGCCTATCCAGTGCTCGCTGTCACCATTAAATAGTTCCAGTCAGCAGGTATGAACACGCGCCGTGTCGCGCACTACGCGGAACCCGCGATGCCATATGCGATACTCTTGATACCCACACAACAGCTGGAACCTCAAGGGCCTATAGGCGACATATGTCTACGCGTTTGCCGCGGCGCATGGGCGATTTGCCGTTGGTGAACCGTTGACGATAAAGTAGGGAGTGGTGTCGGCTCCAGGATAAAGGCCGCCGTCAAGCCACAGTGTCAACAAAAAGACCATGTTCAGCGATGGCGCTACCAATAGTCGCATCGCAGTCGGGTTCGACACCGCCACAGCTATGGGAAGCTCTCGGAGGTCAGCCGCGAAGGTGCCCTGAGATCGGCGAGCCAGGTGGCGTATCCGGGTCTCGCGAGAGCGAACGGACGAAAGGTGACGCGAGGCGTTACCATGGCGCACGCTCAGCGAGTTAGCGAGCTGCGGATGTAGTTCCGAAGGGCTAACTTGAATGTGCCTGTTCGACGAGGCGGCGCTGTTGCCCATGGGCGGAGAATACGCGGGAGAGCCACGATACGGCGTGGAAGCAGGCCTGAACCAGCTGGCGCGGGGAAATAAGGCATCGAGACACCGCTGTGTACCTCACCAACCTGGGCCGACATAGCACTGGGTCTGCGCCTAGGTTTCTTCCATCTGAACTGGCCAGGCCATGTGGAGGGTATTGGGGTTGCGTCGGGCACGATCCCTCTCAAGTTTCGAACCGAATCTGATGGCCAATGCGAAGTTGACTGGGCTTTCGGTATGGCATAGACCAGCAGCATCTCTCCTTCAAGCCTGCTTCTCCATATTGGCTTTCCCGCCCCTTTCTAGCATCAAGGAGAATACGCTCGAGAAGGCCGCGTTCGGACAAAGTCCCGAGGGAGATCGTCGCACGCCATTTCGACTTTTTGCACTGTTGAGCGATCCCGCCTCTGGTCCTGTTCCACCTGGAGCGCAAGACGATGAGCGGAGGGCAGCTCAACGACGACTCGCTCTGGGTGGTTCAGCCACCTCGTGTCCGGTGCGGATTAAACGGACACATTGATAGTCTCCAGCTCATGCACCGGGTCATCTTTGACGCGCTTCCCATGGTCGCAGATAGCTTCGTCTCGTACTCACACGACCACTTCGGCAGCGAAGGCTATGTCTTCGTGAGCCGCGCCTGGACCTCCCTCGGACACCTCGAATTTCTCCACGTCGATGATACGCACACGACTTGTATGCGTATAAGCGAGGGTTGATGCAGCGCTTGGTCTGAAAATATCGCCGTCTTCGACCATAGCGACGAGATTGTCAACTGGATCGAGTGCGTCGCGGTATGCGTTGACATCCTTCCCTTCCTCAACTCCTTCTATTTATTCTTCGTCTTGTTTTTTCTCTTTCCATTCTCCGTATTCTTTTGGGATTCTTCTTTCCCTGGTTGTTTTCTGTATCTTTTTTTCTTTAATCTTGCCTTCATCTTTGCGTTTTTTTTGTTTCATTCTCTTTTGGTGATTTTTGCTCTCTTTTCTTTTTCTTTTTTGGCCTTCCCTTCTCTACTTTTCGCCGTTCAAGCCCTCTCCCACATCCCAAACGACGCCCGCCGCGTCCCATGTGCCATCCACAGCTTCCTGTCGACCCAAAACTTCCTGCGCCTCTTTGCCCCAGGCCTAGAATCCCTCACTCATAGTCCCCGTTGCCGCCACTCGAGTTTCTGTCCAGAATGCCCCAACTACCACTGCATCGCCCAAGGAACCTGAAGCAATCCATGCCGAATCCCAATCTGGCGCCGTCGAAAAAGGGCATAGCTATCGTCCCAAGATTTCGGAGGTCGCTATCATGGCATGAGTGAGTGTGTAATCATTCTTCCCCTCGTCTCCCTCTTCTACTGGGAGCCCGACCCTCCAGTTCGCGAACGACACCCAGGACTCCCCAGGACTGATTACGATCGGTCTTCATAATCTCCGCTTCCTTTCTTCCGATAGGCGATTATGACGCCTGCGTATCCTCGAGGTAGATTGCTGGTGCTGGCGGGGTCGAACGTTTCCAGGCTCCCAAAAGTATTGCCGAAGGCACAGAGACTGCGATCGAGCGACTACCTCGCCTTGGCGATTCGCAAAGTAGGCTTGGAAATCCGCGATGAAGTAGTGGTCGATATCGATTGCCGCAAAGTGGAGCGAAACGGCTACTCGCGACTATCTCTATACCTCTCTGATTCCCAAGAAAGATGGGCGGTAATCTCATCCTGCTCACGGATGTGTCAGGAGTTCTGGGTTCGGACCTGATCTGGCTCTTGGTGGCAACATCTGGCGCGAAAACGGTGGCCTGTTCATTACCAGCGCACCTCCCTGGAATGAAACCATGACAAGGAGTCGCAGATGCATGATCTACTTGGCGTGGATAGTCGCTCCCTGGAAGGCTTCAGCTACAGGCTTGCGATTCGACGGGATGTCGCGGAACATCGCTCTTGTCTGTCCAAGTTCGACAGCACCCAGATGGCCTCTTCCATGGACGTCACTATTATGCGTGGAGAGGCCGGCAGCGATAGTAGTTGTCCGAGTAATAGAGCCCTGGCTCTGACGAGGCGTTTCGGCATCGACAGCATCCAGCAGCGCGTGTAAGGGGGACATCTAGTGGGCAGTTGCGAGTGCATGCGTGACGAGACGCTGCACCGGCTACCTTGGGGACCGGTTCCGCTCCAGTGTGGTTCGGCCAGATCATGTTGTGACGAAAGCGAAAGTCCAAAGCAACATGTCGAGTTCATCGCATGGGCCACTCTGTATGCTTGATGTTCGTTTCAACCTAGCCGATGGGCACGCACTACTAGACGGTCGTAGACGACATGGCCGATACGATCGATGACTGGCTCTGTCCGATAGCAACACTGCGCACTGCTTTCGTTCGTCACCAGGCTGAGCTGGTTAATGTTTTCGTCGGCAAGAGGGCTTAGGTGCTAAGAAACTACTTACCAGACACCGGACTCAATTTGGAAATGCCGTAAATGCTCCTTGAGAAAGCATGAGCTACCCCTATACGAAGTCAAATAGGGGTTTCTCGTGCATATCAGGGACTCGTCATGTAGGGGGCGACCTCATGGTCGCCATCGTCAGTGTTGAACATGCGGTCCTCTTGGTCGAAGAAGGTCCGCCGCGTGGTCGTCACGTTCTTGGGGGGTCTCTCAACCGAGAAGTGACTTCGCATGGGAAAGACAGGTACATTCTGGACCCCATGAGCAACCCGGAGTACTGGGGTTTTCTTCAGGTCGAAGAGCTGGTTGGTAAAGAGATGAATGAGCCTCAGCGACACTCAAATCTTGGGGGATAATGATGGTTCCCTGAACAGTAGAGAAAAGTTCGAGTGCAACATTCGAGGGCATATAGTTGAGCTGGTACTTATATAGGTTTGCTGTTCTCGCAGACCTTTCGTCTTCCTTGGTGAAAGAGAAGGGCTGGTCTTGCATCGACTTTACCTTGATCTAACCAAAAATTTCCTGTTAGACGTCTCATATCGCTTCGTATTTCTCAAGGTTATCAAGCCCAAACATGAGTGGGAAGTTTGTTCAATGCGCCACTCTTTCGAGAAGGTTTGAGAACGCGGTATTGGCTCTTACAATCGTTTCTCGTGTCACTGATATGCAACCACTTCTAGAACCCAAACAGTGTCCGTGGCTGAGAACGAGGTTGGCGCGAGCGTGAGCGTGAGACGGGCACTATGTGCTAGCCACTGTCAAACACGAACTCAACGAACAACAAGCTCGGCCCGTCCATTTGACACCGAACCGACCAACCTCACATCTCAAAGTCTGGGACCGGGCTACATTAGTCACGTTTCATTCCCCGCATGACGCCGGTCTCTTAAAGCACTACCGGTAATCATCTAAGCAGGTAATCTGCCAAGGCACCTGCAAGTTGTTAACTGTAAGTTGCCAAAGTTACTCCTTCATTCCTAGTTACATGTTAAAACTCTCCATGACACGATGTGATAGAGGACGGCGACCACACGATGTAGAGCAGGAGCCGAGGGTAGACCCGACCTCGCATCTGCAGATGGTCATGCTGCATCACGAAGGCTTCTCTGCGACACCTTCGTATTCCAAGTAAAATGCACTGCACTCACTTGTGCAACCCCTATATGCCACCCATGAATCAGACCCAAACTCTCCAACCAACGAACAATCTACCATACCACCCAATTAATGACGGGCTCACTTCATACTTAACACCAAAACACGGTAGTCTTCTATGCTTTCCCCCTTCTTCTTGGGCGTCATCTTCTCAAACCACTGCCACCACGCCAAAGTCGCGGCCAGGTTCACCATTGACCCCTTACATACGCGCCCCATCGTCAACACTACCACCGCGCTCCTCCGGGTCCCCTTCCTCCTCTTGTCGCCATGCCCCTAATACCGCAGCACTACTACCATCGCTGGCGCCAACGCCCGATCCTCTGGATCGTCTCCGCGTGTCTGACCATCGTCCTCGCGACCCTCCTTCTCTACCAGGTCGTCCGGTTGTTCGTCCGCGAGGGGGAACGGTATATCCCACCTGCCTATCTTGGAGGGAAAGGAGACGAAGAAGGGACGACCCTCATTTCATGAATATGATCAACTACCCAAACCCAATGGGTTGGTCATAGGGAGTTCGTTCGACTGGTATGACGGGTCTCGCGCTGACATGGGAAATCATTTTGCTCACCGCCACCCACAAGAGGCCCTTACCCTTCCTGTCTGGTACAGGACACAGGCTTACGGTCTTCAGCCTCCTTAGATCTTAGCGACCCAAGCGTCACCAGTACTCTCTCTCGCTCTCACATGCGGCTTCTCCGACGCCGACTTCACGGACCACTGTGGATGGTCGAGTCTACCCAAGAATGACGACGCGTCCATATCAACGGAAATAGGGGGTTCGGCTTGTCAGCTTCGACATAGATTGTGGTTTGGTAGGAAGGTGGTGCGGCTGCCTGGCCCTTTCGGTGGGTTTTTTCTCGAGAGACTTCCCCTGCCGGCCACGTCAACGATATCACCGTTGTCAGGTCGCTATGTCATTGTGTTCATTGAGATATGCGTATAAGCGAGAAATCGGGAGGCTTAATACTCTTGGATCTACGTATCTTCACTGAACCCATATCGTCCATATATCTATCATGATGAGACTGGGTGGATGAGAGCGCAACACCCGTCTTAGACGCCACAGGGTTCCTTCAAGGGAGCAAGGGAAAATATTATCACGCAACACAATTCACATATAGTAGCAGAGAGACACGATGTATCATGATTGATCTTTTGATCACTATTTCATTTTGATATTCCCTATTCATCTATCTCCATATCATCTCCACCATGATGTCTGATGATGACCGAAGCTTACTTTGGTTTTACCCTTTCTCTTCGCAGATTGGGCGAAAGATAGGAATAGTGTCCCCCCCTCCCACACAATTGGAGGGGGTCATAAGTGAGACGCAGCCCTACTAGGCTCGCCCGTAGCCATCTGTGATCGTCGGAGCGCTAGACAGCCAATGTGGGTTTCATCATTGGCAAAGTCAAAAGAATGACGAGAAGTATAAACAACCAAGATGCCACCGAATTCCCCAAGTCCTAGGTGATGCGATAAAACGCAAGACCTGATGAGGAGCGACACGACATGCCCACGGATACTCCCCAGTCCGCGCATGTCCGAAGGTTTCGCAACGACTATACTCTTCAAGCCTATCCGTCCCCTTGTTTGCAAATATGTCTAGGGCCACCGACTGAAGACCACTAGGAAAAAAATCGAGATATCGCGCGACTGAAAAAACACAAGCAGCCATCCCTGGCCGAGAAATCAGAACCCGATCGCCAGTCCGTACAAGAAATCAAAAGGAACCACAATTCGTTTCGTTTCGCCCGACCATTTCGTGTAACTGCGCCGGGAGCTGAATCGATCAACTCCATCAAGGCGACATGGATAGACGAAGGTCGGGTGACACGATCGTCAAAGAGGCGTAACGATCGTTATTGCGTAACAAAGCTAAGAGACTTCGCTACTTAAGCAGCAATGCTACCGCTACCCTTGCGCTTCTCAGCGCTGGTAAGCACAAGCCGGGGGGCTTTGCGCTGTCCATCGGCCGACTGAGGCTTGTTGTCGCTTCGAGAACCCTTCTTGAAGACGCTGGCAAAGCTTCCGCTGTCGCTATCGCATTGACTAGACAGGCTGTCAACACTCTTGCGCGTCTTTTGGCGAGAACTCGGGCGATCGGAACCAATAGCCCCCCAGCTACCGCTAGCGGATGTGCGGGAGCTGGCGAGGCTGGGCTCAGCGTCACCAGAGAGGCTACCGGAACCGCTTCGGCCCGAGTCGGATTCATTGTCGGTGAGAGGGGTACCAACCTCCTCAGCAGTTTCGGAGACGGGGCTCATGCTACCAGAGCTGCTGCCAGTGCCCTTGCGTCTTTCAAACCCAGCACGAACCAGGTTGTTCAGGGCCGATCGTCGCGTGCGGGTAGCAAAGTTCTTGCTTCCTTCAATTCTCGAGGTCGGCTTGGCTCGGAGCTCGTCGATGGCGGGGGGTCCTCGGGGTTGGCGGATAGGGTGCTCACCCGCACGAGCCTGGCCAGGGCCGTAGGCGTTGGGCATGGGAGAAGCCGGGAAAGAAGCGCTCTTGGGTCCGGCGGTTCTGGGTGCGTTCTCGGTAGCAAGAGAAAGGCCGTTAGACCCAGCAGTGGAGCCGGTCTTCTTGTGACCCCGGCGGAAAGCGTTGGCGGATGGTGGCGGGAGAGGCTCGGGCTCACCTTGAAGCTCCATCTTCTTAGGGGGTGAGTTGCTGCGGAAGAAGGGCTTCTCGTTGTCGGCAGGGGGCGAGACCTGAACACGGGGGGTGCCGTTGTTCTGCTGGAAGCTGAAGGCCTGAGGGGTCGATGGCTGATCCATGTAGACATTGTTGTTTGCCTGGTACCCATTCTGGGCCTGGCTCTGGTCGACGTAGTAAGTCTGACCGGTGCTAGGATCATAATAGGTGTAGATTTGCTGCTGCTGCTGCTGGGGCTGTTGCATCTGCTGCATCGGGGGCATTGAAGCCATCTGCTGCTGCAGGCTGCGGAGCTGCTGCTGTTGCTGCTGGTACAAAGTCTGGATGGCAATCTGTTGCTGGATGGTGGCCTGGCCGTTGAGGCTGAGGCCCTGGAACTGCTGGGCTGCCTGCTGCACCTGCATGAGCTGCTGCTGGAGACGCTGTTGCTGCTGAGCAAGGTACATGTTGGCGGCCATCATCTGCGCATACAGGTTGGGGTCCATCTCTTCCTGGACCTCCTCGTCGAGATGAATCTCGGGCGGCGCAAGGATTTGATCGGCAGTGTAGTGCTGATCGTTGGCGTATCGCTGCTGACCCATCATCTGATTGTACTGCTGCGGCTGCTGCTGCTGCTGCTGAGGTTGCTGGCGTTGCTGCTGGGGTTGTTGCTGCTGCTGGCTCGGCATGCGAGGAAGCGAGGTCTTGGGTCCGTTGAACGAAGCCTGCTGTCCTGCATACATGTTGGAAGACATGTTGTTGTTGCCATACATTTGCTGCGAGCCGGGAGCGGCAGTAGTAGGCGAAGCAGGGAAGTTGCCAGTGGTGGCAGACTTCGGGGCAGTCCGGAGACCGGCGAGAAGGTGAGATCGGCTGGTGCGGGGAGTGGGTGCTCCGTTGTCACCGCTGTTGGGTTGGGCCTTGATGGTGTCGAAGGACAGAGGCTTGATGCTGTTGCCACCGCGACGCGAAGCGAGGCCGCCAGTGGGCAGAGCAAGGCCAGCGGGCGAAGTGAAGCTGTTTTGGGCCATTTTGAGCGAGACCGCCGGTGTCTGATGCTCAAAGTGAATGCTGAAGAGACAAAAATCTATCGAAGTGCTATCCGTGCAGCTTGGTAGCGGCGGGACAGAGTATGCCGTGAAAGAATGGATGATAGCCTCCGTAAAAGATGGGCGATCGCAGGATATTACAACCAGATATTTGGCCTAAGAGTGTTGCGAAGCAGACGGCTTCTAATTAATATGATCGATCGATGATGGATAACAACCGAAAATGCTGTGCAAGAATAAAGACCAAACGACAAGATGCTCGTCTCAGTGTTCGGGTGATTCGGGATAAAAAGTCGTGTCAAACGCGTTGCCAAACGGAAGATCCAGCGAATCCGAGAGGAGCAGGTTGGTGGTCGTGGATGTGGTTGTTGAAAAGCTGTGGACAAGAAACGGAAAGCGAAATGATGCCCAGGAGATGATGTCGTAGCTGCGAGTAGCTCAGCTGCGCCTTTGATCTTGTCTTGCTGGGGTGTTTGAGGTGGGTTGGTATTATGTAGATAGAGGGAAGCACTCTAGCTGAAAGAAAACAGAATCAACGATTGTGTGTCAATTCTCTGAATGAGCGACAAAAGTAATGTCCGACTGATGGAGAAGTCGTGGGATCCGCTTGGTGTGCGAGAAGACGGAGGAAGGCAAGATGCAGGGCCGAACAATCGATCGATCAATGGGAGCTGATGAACCAAGTCCCGAAAGAACAATTGCGCTTTATTGTTGCTGGGAACAATCGACGTCAGAATTGGTTTCAAAGAAAGGGAGGAAGCCTAAGCAGAATGAAAGCAGCAAGGTTAGCGCGCTGGTCTGGACTGTGAATTGAACGGATGGATGGGATGGCCTCGACTAAAACTGGTGTGCATGGCATACGGGGAGGGGGGTTATGGGGGAAGAAGAGGCAAGGCAAGGTAGCCCTGTAGAGTGCTTCGACTGACTCCTCCACTGCCGGGGTCACCACAAACACTCACGCGAAGGAGATGGCCAAGCAGTGGACTGAACTGAACCGACCGAACTGGACTGGGCTGGGCTCTGGGCTGGGCACAGGCTTAAACACACATACCTTTGATGAATGCTGATTTGTCCGAAGTTGATGGGCGACAAGAGTGATTCTTTGTGTTGCTTCTTCTCGTTCCTTTTTGTTTCTTCCCAAACCGGTCGCGGACTAGGGCGGGTTGAGTCGATGAAGAATCCACGAAAGGGAACCGTTTCCGACAAACTCGACGAGTAGATCCTGATCTTTCTTTCTCTGCACTAGGCAAAAAGTCGATTCGACAACTCCTCGGAAGTTGGACGTAGATGGGCAGAGATTATTGTTGGTTGAGATTTGTGTGTGTACCGATATATGCGATTGCAGCTGCAATGGGCGAATAGAAGGCGGCGACCAGATGGCGCGACGAACAAATTGTACAAGTGATTAAAAGGCCGAGTATCAGGTAGATGCCGAGAAATAGCTGATGGAAACGACGATGTAGTTGTGGGTTGCTTCTTTTTTTCTTCTTTTTCTTTGATTTCCGGTATCCTTTGCAGACACGTCTTGTCTTTTCTTTCTTCCCCTTTCCGAATTGATTGCGAGTGGTTGTTGAGTTGGTGGTTAACTAGTAACGGTGGTTGTGCTCAAGATGTTCGAAGTCGAGAGGGGGGCTTGCAATTTTCTCCAAACGGGTTGGGTTGATCGGGATGCTGACCAAACGACGCACGCAGATAACGATTCCGCACCAAAGATTGAGTGTTGGTATAGACAGTCTAGGCGGGAACAGATATGAATGAAGGAAGGACGGTGGTAGCGGCGATTGGGAGGAAAGGAGAGAGGGGGGGCAAAAGGAAGAAAGAAGTTAGACAGAAAGCTGTGGTAGAAGGAAGGAGGAAAAAGAGAAGTAGGAGAGAATTGTTGGTGGAGGAGCAGTAATGGATGAAGAAAAAAAGACTGGCGTGCAGGTGCAGGCCCAGCGACCTGGGCTACTGCTGGTTCTGGCTGGCTGGCTCTATTGGTTTACTGGGCCAGTGCAGTGGCTCTCTGGCTCTCTACTGGCTCTGGCTCCTGGCGATGCCTGTCCGCTACTGGTTGGTGACCTGACCTGATTGATCCAGCCAGCCCAGGCATTGGTTTTTTGGGTTGCTCACACCCACCCCACTGCACTCTACTACTTGACTGCACACAGGCCAGACAGGCATGGGCCAGACACACGCATCCATCAGAAGAGAGAGCACACACCATCTCTCTCTTTCACACTCCCTCACGCCTCGCGCCCTGCTCACTCACACACACACACACACACACACATACGCACGCACTAACCTTGCAGAGAAACGGTTGACATGCCGTAAATGGGTGGACGGCTGTTCTGGTTAGAGGAGGTGGAGCTGGGCCACTGAAAACCCACGGAGCTGTCCAGGTAAATTGCACTGGGCACCACTAGCCTACACCACCTGCAACCTACTGCAAAGAGGTACCTACAGTCTCAGAAGTGAGAGTCTCGCCAGTCTGCCAGTAATAGTGGTACCTCCTACTGCACCGTACCTTACCACTGCACAACTGACTTGCTGCTCTCCTCCAAAACCTCCTGCCTGTCTCCTGTCAAAAACCATAAAACGTCGAATGGCTGTCGGGACGAAGGGAAAAGAGTGGGGTGTCCATCTCGACAAGTCGGGATGATGGATGGATGGGAAATGTTATGTACCTGACCTCACTCACTGATGACTGTTCTAGGTTCTATCATTCGTGCTCATTCATTCATTCATGCCCTCACATTCACATATTGGCACACACATATTCCCCCTCTCTCTACGTGTACATACATACATTGACAATGATCTGTCTAAACGGTTTTTTGTCATGCTAATGCACGCAACGATTTGATGATGGGCATAAGAAACCAAACCCGGGTCACTCATTAGTTAGATCGCCCACCAGCCGTAGCCCTCCTTCTCCCTACAAGGACCTGCCCGGTCGCGAGAAGAGAGGTGAAGGGGAAAACAACAGACGATCGCGCACAGCACACAGCAGACAGATGGCAAATGGAAGGGCGAATCGAGTGTTGCGGGCACTGGCGCCGGCTGTGACTGGCCTTCAGTCCCTGTTGACCACGAGACCCGACTGACCACTCATATAACCCGAGACGCCAAAACGACCTGAGGTGGGTGGAGTGGGAGTGGGAAGGAGGGGAGGCAGTTGATGCGTGTGTGTGTGTGTGGACAGGGGAGCAGGGGAGGGGAGCAGGGGAGGGGAGCAGGGGGAGGGGGCCCAAGGGAGGCAAAAAAGGTCCCAGCTAACCCGGCAAGCCCTTCCAAAACGCTCGCTCGATGCTCCAGCTCCATTGTCCAAGCCGTGTAAGTAAGTAGGTAGGTACCCTTGTACCGAGGCTACATGCGAAATTTCCAAACCCGTATCTCCCAGTCAAGTGTCAGTCAAATCTGTCGGTAGGGTATTTCAACACGCGTTTCCTTGTTGTGGATGGATATTATTCAGCCCTGGAGCCCTGGAGCCTTGGAGTCCAGTAATCAACCCCGTCAGTTAGGCTTTTTTCATCGGCGACTTCAATTGAAGAAAAGAGTCGGTCGGTAATACCGTACGCACTATGAGAATAACGGTGAAGGGTCCTTTCTAGGTTGTGGCCTCTTTCCAGGAATCGAAAAATCTTCTTCCAAGGTGCTGCCCGCCCGTCGTCCCACTTGGGATGTTGATTATGCCGCGAGGCGCGCGTGTTTCCAGCTGCTAAGTATAGATGCATGGGTATAGTCGTGGAAATGGATATCACCTAATTCCTGGCTACACAGGCAAAATCCATGAAATAGGTAGTAGCAGCAATAGATGCGTGTAGGGTCTTGAATCCTATCCATATAATGGACAGCGGTATCGTCTAGGTCGTTCACTTGCATCTGCTACTACTTACCGAAGGTTGAGCCACACGGTAACGCCGCCGTCCGTTGGGCTAGGTTATCCTCTTTTTGTTTTAAGGTGCGCCCTTCCAATTGAATTATTGATGGAAGTATATGCTCCAAGAGAGTCTAGAGTCCTAGACAGCCAGGTACATCGTGGGCTCTCCTCTGCCAAGCAGAACAAACACGATGTCTTTGATTTCAATTCAATTATCCCGGCCTCATTCTGGACTAGCGAGTCTGTGACCAGCTGTGCGGGAGAGGACCAATCATCCATAGACGTCCCCCCTGACAACGCCGTAGGTATTCGGTATTCCGGGGAAAAGATAGGTAGGTACCTTACAAAGCACGTTCAACCGTTCCAACCACGATTATTACTCGTGCCTTGACCGAGATCTCTTTACCCAGGACAGTGGTGCTACCACTGCTACGGGGCTGCAAACTTTATGATCCTGCTTTCGTCTCCCAATCCAGACCCCGTACTCATGCGTGCGTGTGCAACAACGATTCATCAGAGTTCGTTCGTTACTCCAACGTCGTCCCTGACTGGGCATATCGCAAATATGTCCTGGAGATTACCGGCTTACCTCAGTCGCCAGCGCTACGGTCAGGGGTTCGGATGCCAGCCACTAGCCCAAAGCATATGACCTTGAGTACAGAACGCCTGCCGCTCTGTCATATTGTTTTGTCTGACTGCTTCCCTATTCCGGTCGTTGCCAAGGGTTCTGTTCCTGGCTGTCGTGACAATGCCGGGGGAGCAGCCCTACGACCGGCCCCCCCTTGGAGGTTGGGGGGGAACTACCTGCCAAATGTTTGTGACAATGGAAAACCCCTATCTCAATTTGCCAGCGAATCGCATCATTCAGCATCAGTTATACTACACAAGTGATGTCGCATGGTGAGAGAGGGAAACCGACGAAGAAAAGAAAAAGAAGGTTCACATCGCATAAGGTTCTTAGACAGGTGATCTGCGTTACGGGCTTGGGTCCCCTCGCTGTGCGCCACGCAGGCCAGGAGGTATGCTACGATTTGGGAAACTGGGGAGGAGACCCCTGGTCGACCGCTTTCCCGATGGGGTTTATACAGAGTTGCATCCACGCATACCTGGACTCGTCACCTCCGAAAAGGGCTTTGTATCTAATACGAACTTGACACAGTATTCAGCAAGCAAGATGAGTTCTTTCTGGGAGTGACTCATAAGCTTTGAGAGACTATCTCGAAGAAGCCAGCTCATGTGGGCATCCTCGAGCATAGGATTGTGGCAAAAAATGGTGAAGTGGCTACATGTGTGCACCTACCTGCCACTGCAGTCATCAAAATTCGCTGGCAAGCTTACCACTTACATTTCACTTCGCCCGTAGAGATCTGCGTATCAAGTAAGAATCCAGCAGCCTTACGGTTGCAGATGAGACACAAATGCTGATCAAGCCCCCCATCCACCGACGATCCGCCTTTAATTGCATGTAATGCAAAACTGTCACCAGGCACGTGAGCACACGTGTGTGTGGTGGACGTTGGGATATGGCGTTCGTTCAAAACGATGATCGATTCGCAAGTGCTGAAAGACTGCCCTCTCCTTCTTGCTCGTATCTCCCGCGTCATGTGAGGGGTTCTCCAGAATGTAGATGTTCAACTTTGGACGGAACATGGATGCCATGACGGTAAATGATGATAATAATAACAACAGCAACGTGAAAGACCGAAAAAGAAAAGAAAGGATGATTGATGGTTTGATGTTCCAGAATATGAGATGATCCACTCGCATTGGGGAGGGTGAGTTGGGCTGGCAGAGGAGCCGACCTTGCAGCTTCTGAGACAACAACCCAATTGCCTTTTTGCTCCTCCTTCCTCCTGCCTCCTGCCTCCTGTCTCCTGTCTCCTGCAAACCCCTGGGCACCGTGCGTTCTGTATCCCATCACGATTCTCGCACTTTGGAGACGGCGCACACACTGAAGATAGGCATTGATTGATTGAATTGCTGTGACTCGTGACTGACTCCGAGCTTCCTCAGCCAGCTCCCAACTCCGTCATCTCCTCCTCCCTGCCTCTTCCCCTTGGCCCGAGCGTTGTTTGAGATGGGTTGCATTCCATGCTCTGGCTGCTGGGCTCCCCCATTTGGATCGTGGCATCCCGTAAAGGGCGGACGCATCCGGGTTTCCGTACTCGGGTCACGATGGTCCATCTGTACATACCATGATGATCGTGCAAGTGCACAGTCTTCCTTTTTTTTATTGTTCCGCTTCGGTGCTTTGGTATGACATATGTATCCAGACATGGTCTGTCTGTGGCTGTCCAGGAGCCCTGGGCTCCACACCACGCGGGAGACTCCAGATTCCAACACGCGATTTGAACTGCTGGCCGCAGGTACGGTCACGCGGTCGCCCAGAAGGTCTACCGGCCCCCTTCCCCTCCAGCTTCTATAGAGAGCGAAGAAAACAAAGAAGAAGGCCAATAAACAGAAGAAGCGCTGAACCGGCCCCTTGGCCAGACCGTTCTCGTACGCGTTTGTTTTCATTCGACGTTTTGACGCCGGTCTTGGTCCAGCTCGCCAGCCGACCGGTTCTTCTACCAATTGGGTCTCGGCTCCATACCTACTAACGGCTCTAACGATATATTGTACCCTTGATTTACGCCGGGCGGACGGGACTCGGTTGACGAGACGGGCGGGAAGGATTTATTGAATTGTTGTCTCCCTCACTCGCGCGCGGTCAGTCCATCCAACAATCCATTATTGACTGACTGACGGACGAATGTGGACCAAATGCAGAGTAAGTATAGCCGCGACGAT
Organism: Apiospora arundinis; assembly: GCA_039105305.1. Taxonomy (NCBI): domain Eukaryota; kingdom Fungi; phylum Ascomycota; class Sordariomycetes; order Amphisphaeriales; family Apiosporaceae; genus Apiospora; species Apiospora arundinis. Next base: position 558,259 of record JAPCWZ010000002.1, on the reverse strand, counting down.
TGTGATATGATACTGTATGTACCTACGGATATATCCAGCATCGCCAAGTCTGTCCCATTTTCCGTGCTGCGTCTAGCGGCCCCATTCCTCGAGTCCTGACACACTCTTACTTTTGCTAGACCCTGGCAGCCTGGCTATGGACTCCACGCTTCTGCCACGCCGCACGCGAAGCACACCCAAAGGCATAAAAATAACCCAGAGCCAAGTGGACGATTCTGGACAAGCTTGCAAGCAGGCAGAGAGGAGTGAACTGGACAACGACCAAAAACGGCCTGCCCTTAAATCTTGCAGATCATCGTCGCTTGTGTCATGTAACTTGCTTGCCATTGGAGCGACGATCGGCTACGGTTGCAGCATCCCACACATCAATCCATAGCTCCAATCCTCAAATCCTCTCCATTTGGTGCCTGCCTACCATTCTCCCATCGGGGGGCCAGACAGCTGTTCGATGATCCCCACCACCCTCGCTCTTAACCCTGATCGATCAGCGAGATTTGCGCCCAGCGTGCTTGCCAGGGGGGGTGGTTGCAGGTGTAGCTAGAGCAGCTCGAAGTCCGCCGGCGCGCTCGCTGGCTGGCTGGACCGTGTCTGCGACTACTGCAGGCAATATGCAAGCCGCTTCCCTCTTTGCTGCACTCGCTGCAGGCGGGCGGCGCTTAATTTTATGTACAGCGTCGTCGTCCAGAAGTCTTCCTTTTTTGCTCCAATTCGTGAAATTGCTTTTTTCACTGCTGCTTTCGTTGATCTGATATCATTTGCTTGCCCTCCCACACACACACATATGCATGTATGCCCACACCACCCCCAACTAACCAACCCATAGCCAGTCGAAATACCTACACAACCCTCACCACCCCCTCCACCACACCTTGCCTATTGCATTTCCCAAGCGCCAGGTCTTAGTTAATTACGATGGGATAAAATACTGTGCAGGTAGGTAGTGTAGTCACATCAGTTCGCACCGCATCTCGCTCGCTCGCTCGGAAGCCAGAAGCGGCTGCGCCCTACGTGGCTCCACTGGCCCGTCACTTGACCCAAGCCGGCCTTTTCATTGGCCACTCCAGGACGTTGCGCTATTCCTCCAGCTTGCCAGCTCGTGTGCTACAGAACCAATCTCAGCCAATCCCTCGATATGCAGTTGGTGCAACATCATCGACTTTTACTTTTCTCCCGCACGCAGATGCATTACATGTGCATACATACATACATATGCCTACATACCCAATTGACTGATTGGTTGCACAAGAAAGCGGTGAGTATGTTAGGTAGTGAGCTAGCTTCCAGCCCTTTGTCTCTCTTGTGTGCTACCGACCCGACCATCTACATACCATGAGAACCCGAACTCGGGAGGAATGCCGAGATCCTGGAGAAATTCCCGGCCGAAGTCCTCCTGAGAAAGTGGCAGTGAAATGCATGTTGCTTAAAATAGGTGTAACCAACACCCACGCCGCATTGTATACTAATAAACTCATTGCACCGCCTCTCCTGCCAGTTCGTAACACATACCTAGCTAGTATGTAGTAATTGATTGACACGATCAGAAATAAAAATAACCACAGCAAACACGTCATTTTCTGACAGGCTCGTCCCCCGTCTTTGAAGGGGATGAAACGGGCAGTGCTTGCTGCTGCTTGCTGTAAACAAGTTTCCGATGTTAATGGGGACGGGTCCTTTGCATGCCCTGGGATTCTATCAACAAGTGTCTGCTTTTAGGTAAATAGAAACAGCAAGTTTAACTTGCGGCATCGCAGATAGGCATGCGTCTATGCCCATGCATCAAGCATAGGAGACTTAGGGGGACATATGTGGTCGTGTGTGACGCAGAGCAGAAAGAGCCTCAGAGATGATATATTGAGCTATATCGAATTTAAACGAATCGCATGTTGATAGTATAAGTACATAAAGAAGAAAGGTGTTGTAGCTAGCCCGTTGGGCCTTCTTGGTTACTGACGATCGCATCGAGTCTTGGGCTTCTTCTATTCAGTTGCGGTGTCTATATGATGTGATGCCCCGTCTATCCCCAGCGTACCGGGAGGTAGTTGGGGATGATACACAATGTCTGCAACTCAATCGTCTATATCAATAGCCAGTACTCATGAACCGAAACTTGTGTTATTTCCCCCCTTTGAGTGAAACCCTATGAATGGTGATCCCAATCACGTAAGGTGCGGTTGGATCTTAGTCTCTCCTCAACGCTATCCGTATCCTCTTGGACCTGTACAAATAGTCCAGAGAGGCTAGTAGTGGTGCTCCGGACTCTATTATCCTCGTCTCGTGACAGTCCATCATGTACACAAATGCATCATTGCCTAGTCGGCACTCTCCCCCGAGCAGACAAGAAGAAGAACGACACCGAAAAGAAAGAAAGCTCACTCAAGTGCAACGTAGGTTATTACTGTTAGTCACTGCTCATGTTGTTTTCTGGCATAAGCTTCTACCATTGCGACAAGAGGCTATCTCATGACCGTATCACCCGGAGCACCGATAGCAGCATTGATTGAGTCTATCCAAGGCGATTGGACGACCTTGAGTACCCCTGACTGACTGCCTCGTTGCCGTCACCATTCAACCATCTCGAGTGTTTGAAGGGAAAGACATGTCGGCAACAGGAAAAGAGAGCCACTCGTTATTAAAACCCGTCTAGCGTGACAACAGATGATCAGTCAATGGGAAATAGGGAGCAAGAGCTGGAGAATTAGTAGCATACAGTGAGTTAACTGAGAATGGGTGCCTCTCCTATGGCAATGGAAGAGGCCCACGTAAGGCCATTGTCAAGCAGCATGTCTCGAGTCCAGGAATAGAAAAGATACGCCCAACAGCGAAATAATACAGGAGATACCCGGATAGAGTCGAACAAGTCAATCTTGGACTAAGAGAGATTTGAGAAACCCGTTCCCGAATCTGCGTTGTAGGACGCGACAACATTCGGCTCTCCCTAACCCAAACCCATATCATTATGTGTATGCAACTCGGTACAAGTGTGAGGATACTTAACAGCCTATAATACAACACCCCAGGTTTTCGAAAAGAAATATGAATGTGTTCGACAGCCGCTGGGTGAGTTGCAGGATTGTTGTTCAAATAGCTGATCATCTAGTCACGTCACCCTAGGCGATAAGTAAACTGCAAAACGCAATATTCATTAATTCATCAATCTCATACCAACAACTTTGTCATCGCAACTACTTAATTGTCACAGCCTCACCTCCCTACTCTCTTCCCCGCTTGTGTTTATTTCTTCCCGAACAGCGCCTCCTTAGTATCATACGTATACTTCAGATCCTTGTGCCAGTAGTTCGGCGCATCCGCCTTGGTGATCATCCACGCCTTATCCAGCGCCGCCACGACGTCGTCGGGCAGGGGCCCCTTCTCGAGGTTGTCGAGGTTGCTCCCGAGCTGCTCGAGGCTCGAGATGCCAATGATGATGCCGTCGCCATTGCCGGACCCGGACTCGCCCACCTTCAGGTCCGAGTGGTGCCGCACCCAGCGCAGCGCCGTCTCGATCATGGTCAGCCCCTCCTTCTCGTGCTTCGCGACGGCCTCCTCGACGACGCGCAGCGCCTCGAACGTGCTGTCCTTGAAGTAGCGGCCCCTGTAGTTTCTACCGGTGCCGTGGGTGTCGCTGAAGCGGCCCTCGTTGGGCACCATGTCCTTGCTCTTGATCTTGCCGCTGAACAGCCCGCCCGCGATCGGGTTGTACACCACCACGTCCAGCCCGTAGCGGCGGCAGGCGGGCAGCAGCTCCGGCTCGATGCCCCGCGTGATGGCGTTGTACATGCCCTGGTAGATGGTCGGGCGCACCCAGCCGTTCGCCTCGCACAGCATCACGACCTCGGCCACCTCGAAGGCCGTGTAGTTGGACACGCCCAGGCGCACGAACTTGCCGGCCTTGTGTAGCTTGTCGAGGGCGGCGAAGGTCTCGGCGAACGGGGTGGCGCGGTCGGCGGCGTGGACGTAGAGGATCTGGTAGGACGAAAAGGGACCATTGGTCAGCAACAGTGCGGGAGATTGCAGGGTTTAATCAATCAGAAATGCATGTAATAAGCCGGCGGTACTTTTCGCTGTTGTTACACTGCAGAAGTCGTGTCTTGGCTTGGAGATATATCCCCAACTCCGGGACCTCGAAATGCAACTTCTTCTCCTCTTCTCCCACTCTCACCTCACAACGAGAACAAAACAGAGAACAACTTACATCAACGCAATCCGTCCCCAGCTCCTTCAGACTCGTCTCAACACTCTCCAGGACCTTCTGGCCCTGGTGGTCGCCATCATCGCCTGGGTACTTGACCTTGGTGGCGAGCATGAGCCCGCGGTCCTTCCAGCCGGCCTGGCGGGTGAAGGCCTCCTGGGCGCCGGCGACGTAGACGCGGGCCGTGTCGACCTCGGAGTAGCCGCGCTCCCGCTGGAAGACGTCGAGGACTTGGCTGTAGACGGCCGGGTCGGTGATGCGGGCGCCCGCGGCCTCGTCCGGGCCGAACGTCATGAGGCCCAGGATGACGCGGGGCTTGCCCGTCGAGGGGATGGTGAGAGGCATATTGGCTTTGGTTGGTGGTTGCTTTACTGGTGTCTGTCGGTTTCAAGAAGAAGCAATCTCAAGGGTCAAGAGAATGGATGCGGTCTTCAATGATGCAAGGGAATGAGGAGACGAGATGTTTATTTATCTACAAGGTGTTGGTTGGGTGTCTATGTCAGTGAGCCGGAAGGTGGGACGACCAGCATCAACAGTGTCCCATAGCGGGGTTTCCATGAGGGTATGTCACCATCTCGCCATTGCCTGTTGGGCCCGTTTCGTATTTAAGCTTAAGACCGACTCCAGCCGTTCTTGCATAATCCGAAATCGTCTATGGTAATCACCAGCAACGGCTGCAAAGTCCTATGTTGGGCGAAGCGAGAAGAGCGATGGCATCACATTTCGGCGATAAACTCCACACTAAGCTTTGCTGCCCCCGCTGACAACGGACAGACCTTGGCGGGGTAAAATCCACTCGTGGTGGTGCTGGCTGTCACGCAGAGGAAGAAAAAGGTGGATTATGGGAATGCCATCGTATAATTTCGGATATTGAGATGGCTGCTGGACATAAAAGGCGGATGTAATAAATCCGCATTTCTAATCCTTTCTTCCTAATCCCGGGTGGTTGCTTCAAAGCAATCACATCATGTCCCGAGTAATCTTATCATTTCGAATTGTCATCCATATAGCAACTGTCAACTGCAAATGAGGATGCCAGGGCATACTGATGTACTCATATCTGCCCTCAATTACAGCAGCTTCTCCCTTCATTGCATGGGAAAGCATACTACTTGTTTCTCGGGTGCCAGAAAAATCTGTGGTCGCCAGGGGAATGTCGATATTGACCAGAAAGGGGTTCCGGAGGACATCGCCAGGGGCCGCTGTCCAGAGACCAAGCCGACAATTCCGGCGATGCCATAGCTTTTCAATTCTTGGATCAATCCCGTGATCTCGCTCTCCATCTTGATGTCTAACCGAGGGCGACAAACACTTTCTGAACGAGCGGCCTGTGTAGCTTGTCGAACGTGAGGCTGTCTGTTCCTCTCGCATGAAACCGTAGCGATGAAGAATCGATTAGCCCCAAGACATCATGGGAAACAGTCAAAATGCTATGCAAGGCATAAACTCAAGACGTTGCAAACAAGGGAATGACTATGTGAAAGTAGAGCGTTGCCGTGAGATGGTGATGATGGGGGCCGGGAGAACTTGAAGAAGTTGCTTTGTTGCCGTCTTTTTAGTAAAGGGGCGCACACGCCATCTCAGAACCCGTGGCTGCAAGCTCGCTCCAGCGAGTGCGTTGCCCTCGTGTATCGTAGCGACATATGGAGCATGTCCATAGGCAATCCAACGGAAACGTAGAAAGGAACGCGTTGTATACTGAAACCAGAGATGATGGAAGCCATCTCATCACATCGTCATCAATGGCAGCCACTCAGTTTCAGTTCATCTCGTACATCGGCGTGGAAACCCCGGAAACAGCACAGAACACGAGCGTATGACCTTCTGAAACAAAATCGCAAAACGAAAACGATGAACCGCAATGTGAAGGAACCCTAACCCATAAACTGAAAGTCAATTCAAATGTAACGCCTAACACACCACTCCCAGATCCGCTGCTTTGCTAACAATAAGTAGCCCTGCTGAGAATCGCTACTGGGTAGTGTGTGTGTCTCTATGTCTGTATATACAATACAGTAAGTCCCATTGGAAATCCCCAAATCCCACATCCGAGAACGCCGTCCCATGCCAATCAATGCATATGCGGACATGCCCATCATCCCTTTCCTCGCTAGGTAAGTACCTTTCCCTATCATCTGCATGGTCTCCGACCAGCAGACACAAAATGATGAAAGACGGGGAAGAATCTCCCCTTGGTATATCCTGAACCCGCTCGTTCCAAGGGAGATATGCATCTTCGAAAAGGCCTACTTGCTCTCCCAACCCACGCCATGATCCTCTGGTACGTACCCACAACCTCTATACCCGTTTGGCTGGTATCAGATCAGATCTCTTTCTCTAGCCACTCACTCGCTCGCTCGCTGTCTATCCACAACACACACACACACACACACAACAGCAACAACTGATAACAGCAAACACGCCGTCAAAATGCACCTCCGGTATATCCCTCCTCTATAGCGGCGAAACGACGCGACTCTAGAAACGGAACCATGTAACACGGCATCTAACGGCCCCCATCGTCCTTGTCACTCTGGTCGTCACTATCCCACTCAGCTTCGACCGAGGCGTCGTGGGCCTTACGCTCCGCGTCCTCCGTCATCTCGCGCCAAGTGCTCCAGCTGAGCATGAGGAAGGCGACAATGATCAGACAGCCACCGAGGATGGCCGCCATCGACATGCGCTCGCCCGTGCGGAACCAGTCGGCGATGGCCACGATGAAGATGGTCAGCAGGGCGGCTACGGAGCTGAGCACGGGGCTCGTGAGAGAGATGAGCACCAAGAAAGAACCCGCGAACGTCGCGTTCATGACCACGCTCAGGAACAGCCACACGGCTGTCTCGCCGGTGGGCAACTCAAACGTCTCCCAGCCGAGCCAGTGCAGTAGGGGAAGGGGCACCCAGAGCACCGTCAGCGTGAAAGTGCCGATGCAGGACCCAAAGGCATTGGCGAAGATCATGCCGCGGTTGGGCGCCACGCCCTCGGGCGGGCACGCCCACCGCTTATAGAGCACCTCGTACAGACCGTACAGGATACTGCCCGCGCCGATGATCATATTACCGAGGAATCGGGTGCCGGCGCTGGTGTCGGGCCCCTTGGAGGAGTCTTCGGGCTTGCTGTCGCCGTAGGCCACGATCAGCACGCCGACGATGGCGATGAGGACAGCGACGCTCTTGTCGATGCGCAGCTTTTCCTTGAGCAGAGGCACGCTGAAGGCGTAGGCGAAGAAGGCGGAGCAGTTGTAGATGGCTGTTAGGTCGCTCGGGCTCGTCATGTTGACGGCGAGGTACCAGCTGAGCCCGGCGATGGTCAGCGCCGTGGTGACAAAGGCAGTGGTGCGGATCAGGTAGGGCCAAGGGCTCGTGCTCGTGTCGTGCTTCGACGGCTCGAGGTCCTGATGGCGGACCTGCTGTGCCGTGCTGCGGAGGATGGCGACGTGGCGGCGCCAGAAGACGGGCCAGGGCGTCTTCCACTTCTGCACGCGCAGGATCAGCAATTGGACAGGCCACAGCATCGCCCACGAGCCGTGCGTCAGGTACAGCATGCAGTAGGCCTTGTTCCAGCCCATCTCGTTCTGCACGTAGGCGCCCAATTCCGTCTGGATGGTGAAGGACACGAGCGAGATGACGAGAAAGACAGCGGCGAAGATGTACTTCTTGCGCGCGGCCATGACGGCCTGCGTGTCGGGGGACCTAGACCGCATCGTCGACCGCCGGCTTAGGCGTGGCCGTGAGGGTGTGGCCTTGGGCGAGGGGGACCTCAGACTGTCGTAGGGGGTGCGGCCGCGCTCATGATCATCGTCGTCGTCGGCTTTGAACAGCAGCGGGTCGGCGGACCGGCCGTTGTCCTGGCGGAGGTAAGAAGGTCTATCCATGTCGTCGTCGTCGGATCCTCCGTCGTCGTCGCTGTTGCTGATTATATCTGAATCGCTACTCTTGTTGCGATTGTGTTGGTATCGGGAATTGGCACGTGTATTGCCGGAAGTGAGGTGGTTCCTTGACCGTTGCTGCTCGTGGTCATCCCCGTCGGTTGAGTACTCGTCTTCGGGGACAAAGGAGAGGCGTCTGTCTATCACGGGGGTGCGGCCGCCCACTGTGTCGGTGCCTGAGCCAATGTAGTCGGACAGGTCGCTGGAGGCATACGAGGCAGCGGATAGCGGGGAGGGCTCGGGCTGGGAGTTGGCGTCGCTGAGGTGAGAGTAGCGGGCTGTCGGATGGAGGCTTGCCGGTGGGATCCTCGACAACCTGATGTTGTTTGAAGACATGAATCGTGGGAGTGGTGATGCGACAGTATTAGTAGTAAACGAGCGACAAGAAGTGGAGCATTAAAACCGTTGAGTTTGTAACGATTACGCCTTAAGCGAGTTAGAGAGAAAAAGGATAAATAGAATAACTTAAAGAGCGGCTTGGTCGAGTTTGGCGTGCTTTAGCTGCAGGATTGGGATTGGGGGTGTGTGTGGAAAGTTGGCAGTTGGGATGCGACGTGATGGGTTCCAGTGACAGGATTCGGTGTTGAAGGTAACACGTGCAGAGAAAGAGGGTGCTGTAGTGGCAGTAGCGAAGGGGGCCCCCCAGCCCAGCCAGCCATTACGCCATCCCTTTACCCCCTAATTCGTTAATCTTAGGGGCACTTGGGGGTGGGACGCGCTGGACTCTCACTGGACCGGCAGACTGGCCCTGGACTGGCCCAGGACTGGCCTTGTTCTCCTGCCACCTACCCTGTAACTTTTTTTTAGTTATCGCCTTGTCAGGCTTTGCGATAACACCCGCTGACCCGGTCCTTCCTGCAAGATAAGTGCATTGATCTTGCATTGATGGTCAACTGCCTGCGTGAGACTGGTGCAACTGGTGTCCACCACCTCAAGCCTCTTCTGCTCTAGCGCCTCACCTGCTCGGGTCCACTGTAACCATACCACATCGACTTCCAACCTCATCTTGTCAACGTGCCCATCCTAGGTATTGTGAGCATATACTTCCTCGATCGAGAGTATCCTCTACATCAGTGATGCAGCAGTAATATCTTGTATAACATTTGTCGCGTGATTGCTGTGATGAAGTCATCGCTGGAGCGTAGCACAAAGTGAACCGGCCTGTTCCGGCCTGCCCAGTTTCCATGTGGCAGGTAACGCGCATCTTCCCGACCAGCCGCGAGTCCGTACACAAGCAAACATGTCGTCGGCATACAGTACAAGCAAACACATGACTAGTGCAACATCGAACTGTCCACAAAATTGCGTTCTTCTCTCAGAATTATGGTGCGCTGTTTCGCTGTACTCTGGAATGAAAATCCGGCATAAGGATGTATCATGCCTTGTAACAACTGTTGTAGGCTATGCAAGCTTGGCGTATGTCTACATGATAACCGATCGGAGAGATAGATGGCAAATTGACATCGTCACCAATGCTGGCACTACACATGTGTAAAGTGTCAGAATGGAAAATGGGTATTATTGGCTTGGAGATCAAGTCGAGAGAGGTGATGGGCGCTCATTTGAACAACGAGAAGAGCGTCACATCTAATGGCCCTGCAATGTTCAGATATTAGTGCTGCTGTTCTAACTGAACATTGCTCAACTCACTCTGGCTTGTCGTTCATATTGGTAGTTACAGTGTTGATAGCTTAATTGGCAATGACGTGAAAAGATACGGGTTCCAAGGAGAGTAGTGATGGCGAGACAACTCTTCCTATACGTTGGGCGACGGCAGTTCTGTGTATTATCTCCTTCAAACACTAAAACATCTATCAACCATTCCAAAAGTACCACCAGCATATGCTGCAAAAGTGCGCAGAGCGTGTTAGGTGTATGTGGATAGGTCAATAGTCATTTTTGGAAGGCACAGCCCGTCGTTTCGTTACTTCCCATTGAAGTACCTACCTCTACTACTAATTATTCGTAATACTTGGTACAATTCTTTTGCTGTCCATACCACGATCTCCATATTTCCATTTCCCAGGAAGGTCGTTGAGGATTAATTCAGCAAGTACAGTATTTACGTCTGGTGTTTGAATTGCACGACGCCAATTTCCCTTTCTTGAACCAAGGTCTATTTCCAAATCCGAACACAAGAAAGAAAATCATACGTTACTTCTACTACCCAACATGCCTCGCAACCACCATTGACAGGATCCAAGTCGACCAGTTACTGGGCATCTACGGGACCTTGCCTTACCATCATGCCGCGTTACACCGTCACTATTGTGGCTCCTGGTGCAGAGCATCAAACCATCCTCGTCCCTTTCTCACCTTCTGCCTTGGTAACAGCCTTTGGTGACGAATTGTACAAGCGAGCTGCGAGGAATGGCTTAAATATCGCCAAGGACACGCATATTGTGAAGCTTCGTCTGGGGAGCGACGTTGGACCTGCCATCGACCCTGAAGATTTGCTCACAGACGTGGTGGAAGATCCCAAACATGAGACTGTCTTCGCTATCTTCACTTCAAGGGAACCTATCATCACAGCACCAATACCTGGTGGAGAATATATCACGTTACCTGATTCAGACGCCTCTTCTACACTCTCGTTCCGTATTGTCACAGCAGCCAGCGCCAAACATCCAGAAGTCTGCCCTATGATTTACCTACCTCAAACAGCAACAATCCGCCAACTCCGTGACAACATTGCGGATGAGCTCGGTGTCCCACACAGATTTGATGACAATGCAGATCTCTACGAGTGCAACTGCAAACTTGCAGACGATCTCACGAAACACGCACTTATCGATAACTCGTTTCTAGTCATACATGGAAAGAGCATTGTCGAGCGTATTCGCCTAGAGGAGATAACAGAAAAGTCTATTCGCGCCGCATTACGGTCACACTTTGATTTTGACGTCGAAAAGACGAAGAATGTCGAAATCAAAGCCCTGAAGACTGATAGGCACCCATCGGAGCCCAAGATTGCAACTGCCATCGTTGCACTCTGCTCGAAGAAGCGACATGTATCCAGCAGCATTATTGGAACGGAAATGGAAGCAAAACACGAGAAGAGGACTGTCCTTGATCTCCATACCTTGGAATTGCCGCTACACCCTTCTTGCATGGATGTCACGCTTGAAAAGTCGAAATTGGGTGGTCTTGCTGTCGATGGAATTATTGACATATACTGTGTCAACCGAAAAACAACTGGAGACGATGATAGCAATCCTGGTATGCTCAATGCCTTCAGCGTCCGTTCCCACTGGGAGCCAAAGGTGACACAATCGAGCCGTGGGATGTCGACTTTCCTGTCCTCTCTGTGGGTTTTTACCTCACTTGTGCGCGACATGCGAGACGATGAAAGCTCACAGGATGCGGTATTTCACGTCTTCGACCATTTGACCAAATTCCCGCCAGCACTTCGCACATTATATATCCTACAACGACACTCGACCCCCACCGCCTCCGAAAGCGCCGCGTTGTGCCACGCAATGTATGAGGTGCTGGTTGGCTTCATGGAACATTATGCTCATATCATTGGGTCTGACCAAAGCCGTGTTTTTGAAGGTGCGCGCCTACTGTTTGGATTCATACTGGACAAGGCAAAGGCACTGCAGTTGTCACGACAGGATAGTAAAACACTGCCATACATCCAGAGCATTCGATCGCATGGCCTTTGGGATGCCAAGACATACGAGGGTGTTATGGATCCGATTTGGACGCCCAAAGGTATCATGGAAGCCAGTCAAGTCAAGTATTTCCAAAGTATTGGCTTACTGGCGAGCAGTAATCAACAAGTGCTCACCCCTGGACCTATTCGTGTATCGCTGCTAAGTGGAGGTATGCAGTCTCAAACCGTTGTGCTCTCAAGACCTGGAAATCCCGATATTGGAATTGATGCCTCGGAGTTGGAAGACTTTGGCCATCTCTCCGGACTTGGCGCACACAATAAGCTTGCTGTCTACATGCCTGGGCAGCTTGTCGAAGCCGGTGCACCGTACCTGACATTTGACAGCGAAGCTCATCTCGCAGTCCTGGTCGATGAGCAAGGGTATGGGACACCTACTGGATCTTACACTGTGTTCAGACCCTCTGACGGAAAAGAAACATTACAAGTGGCTACTTGCGAAAGACTTATTGCACCTCTCTTGAAGGCCCACCAGGACTATGGTACCGCAGTATTTCATCAGGGTGGTGGTGCCATTGCGAAACGATCGATAGCACCAGATGAGATCTTGATGTTCTGTGTTGATATCAGCGGCAGCATGGGCTGCAGTGATTTCAAGGACGAGGATGACGTCAACGAACATGCCGAGAACATCGATGTTGAGGCATGTATCGACCCAGCACTCTACCAAAGGGATGTCATTGATGAGGCAAAGAACCTGCTACATGAATATGAAGGCTTCAACGATATGGTTGCCATAGTTTCGACTAACATATTCTACGAAAGACACATAATGGCAGCAAAAGTATTCGATATCATGCGAAGTATGCTATCGGCTGACATACGTCGACACTCCAAAGAAGGTGCAAGTGGAACAAAGAGTACCGACCTACGAGAACTGGAAGTTCTATGGATGGCCTTGAAAACCCACGAAACACTACTTATGGACTTCTTTTTATACCACGTGAACGCTGCACCGCGTGAGAGATCTCTCAACTGGACATGGCGCAGGGGCGAAAAGATACCCCAGGTCAGCACTCGATGCACGCTGAAGCCTAACAATCGCATCAATTACCTCCCCGGTCATCTCCGATGCCCCTTATCTCATAAACTGATGTTAGATGCCGTCATTGATTCAGAAGGCGACACATATTCGTATGCTGCGATCACAAGGTGGTACAGATCTCAGAAGGCTTCTCCCAGGACTGGAGAGCCATCAATAAACCTCTGCACGCGACCAAATGAGGAAATACGCGAACAAGCAAGACTTTGGGTCACTGGGGATGGTATTATAGGCGGGTTTAGCCATGTTGAGGGATCAACGAAGCGCTTCAAACCGAGTGAATTCGACTTGAAGTTCTGGGGTCCCCTTCCGTACGGCTCGTTTACCAGGAAGGTAACATCTTCGACGACACTTGAGGATCTCTATATATTGGCATTCCGCGGCATGCAGGGAGATATTTCCAGTTTCGAGCTTCGAACCTCTACGAACCTCTACGAATCTTACACTTCATTTGAGACACCTTTTGAAGCGAGTTCAACAACTACCCTAAAGTCACTCGATATTCAACAAGAAACTGATATATCAATCAAGACTGGCGATATCGCATCGAACGACAAGAAGAAAGACCAGATTCTCATTGAAGTTTCTGACGAGAATGAGAAGACACTGGACTTCTGCTACTGGATCGATCGAAATACAGATCAGACTTTATCATCGGTGGTTTGGAAGTACTGGCGCTACCGATTTTATCGCTACTTTAGGCCTGATGACGGATTAGAAGATTTTCCTATCGAGGAAAAAGATCTCAAGATAGAGTTAAAACAGAAAAGTAACGACAAAGTTTCCGGGACGATCCACAAGAGACAGGAACGTATATCGACTTTGTTGAATCAGCACAGTTGCCCTGATCAGGTCGGAGAGCCAAGAGCACTCGTGGAAGAAGAAGAAGATGGGTGTACGGTTCTTAAGCTGTGCGTTGTTGGCGCAGAGAGCAAGACCAACATCACGCTTTCCCGCCTGGATGTTCTCAAGCAGGTGCTTGATGTAAGTCGTTCCTGTTAAGAGGATATTACGCCATGATAACATTTGGATTCACCAACTAACTGATTCTGCTTAGGCCATGATCCATCGTATACAGCGGTATAACTACGAGACACACATCGGTCTGATAACTTTTGCGGCCAAGCCAATGGTTACTATACGAATCTCTCATGCCCTTCAGGGCCTGCAACAGTCCATTGCCAATATGAAAGCGGAGGACGATACCGCTTTATGGGACGCGCTTCTACTAGCGAAAGATCAACTGACTGTGTACGGAGAAAAGTACCCTCATGCCAGGAAGCGTATCATTTGCATCAGCGATGGCATCGATACCAAGCCATCCAAGACCACAGCTGAAGAAACCTACCTGCGATTGCAAGAAGTCAATATTGTAGTCGACAGCGTCGCCCTCGGTGAGGATGATGGCTCTGAAATTAGGGCCCTATCGTATCTGCTGGTGAGAATAGTTGCTGCTCTCTTTCAGAGCGTGGTCGTGCTGGTACTAACATTTGGTCAATCAACAGGGCGGTTACTGCTTCAACCCTATTTCCTTGACGGGGGCGCTAGCCATGTGCGAGCAGGAGCCCTTCCTGTCTCTGTCCGAGCGGCCAATTACCGAGCTGTCGAAGCGTCATAGAAGTGGCCTATTGGAGGGGTTGGAAACCCTTTCTAGTTTGGGAAACAGAGTCGCCTTCACCACTTTCACACGGCGCATGGCACACCCGAGATTAAAAGATCCCGTTTTGCGCCTGGAGGCCTTCGCCAATGGCCACAACGCCTCCAGCATCGCCGACCAGAGCGGAAACAGAGCTCCCGGCCTGCGCATCCTCTGTCTCCTGAACGAGATTCGGGCTATGGCTAACGACGCCGCCGACCGCTACCCCATGTACGATGTCTACATCAGCGAAGCCGATCTAGGCTTCTGGAAGGTCGTCATGCGCGGTCCGGAGGGGACGGCCTACGCAGCTGGCACGTTTCTGCTCCACCTCGACGCCGGCGAAGGCTACCCGACCGTGCCCCCCACGGCCCGGTTCGTCACCAAGGTCCGGCACCCCAACGTCAATTGGACACACGGGCGCGTCTGCCACAGCATCATGGGCCGCGACTGGACGCCCGACACCTCCATGGCCGGTGTCCTCGGCGCCATCTACGCCCTGTTCTTCCAGGTGGAGCCAAAGGACTTTTTCGACACCAGGATGACGGTGAGTATGCTCCGCGACAAGGCAAGATTTGAGCAGAGGATCCACGAGTTCGTGGACAAATACGCCACTAAGTCGCGGGAGGAGTGGCGATCTGAGCTGCTGGGCTCTTCCTGATTGATGGACTACCCCATCATGTGGTGGTGGGCCAACATTGGTTGATGAAGATCACCCATCTGTTGCGTTGCTTTGTTCAGTTGCTCATGAAATATGTGATTATGACATTATTGTCTGAACCAAGTACGAAGAAAAAGCCAGTGAAAGGACCGCTGCGACAGGCGGATGAGAACTAGATAGCTTTGATTCATTCGTAGCTGCCGATCAATACAGGAAGAAATTTGACCCTGAGATGAAGTGAGATTGATAGGAGGCGTCCCTGCACCCCAAAGGTCTACCAAGCCGAGTCACAGTGCATGGCATAGGGATAAATACTACCATCACGAGAACAACAACTGGGCATATGCAGCCGGGCGATACGAAATACGGGCCGGGCTATTGTGACAGTCTCGTGGCAATTTGTATGTGACGTTATAATCATTGATATTCGGCTCAGTACCACTAATGCCGGCTTGAAGAAGATTTGATTTTGCTCCACCCACGCCTTCGCCAGATATATTCAGAGTTGTCCTGTCTTGTCTTGTCTTGTAGGCCCATTCGCTTTCGCCGTACTTGGCTCGTTCGCCCACTGCCGGTTCTCTTCTTTTGTTCCATAGATCTAGGGGTTTCAAACGGTTTAATTGAGTGCGCTATGAATGCATTTATCGCGGCCCCAGCTTCTCCAGGATCTTGGGTCCCTGCTCTTCCCACTCCTGCTTCGAGATCCACATGCTCTCCTTGTCCGCCATGATGTTGGCCAGCACCGCACCACCCAGGAAGACCATGTGGCGTCGGCGCGGCGGGTCTTCTATCCGGACCTTGAACTTGTTGAGGCGCTCCGGGTTGCCGCCGAGGGCGCGCGTCAGCCAGAGCTGCTTGAGCTCCTTCTCCAGCCGGCTGGGGAGACCGGGGTACATGCTGCTTCCTCCCGAAAGCACAATGGCCTTGAACAGCGACGAGCGCACGTCGACGTCAGCTGCTTGTATCGTGTTGAAGAGGAATTCGGCGATACCCGGCTGCTCGCAGTCGACCAGGTGGGGCTGGAAGAGACATTCGGGGGCCTCGAAGCGCTCGGAGCCGACGCGGATGACGCGGCCGTCGGGCAGGGTGTACGACTCGACGAGGACGGTCGTGTCTTCACTAAGACGCTTGTCCAGCTCGAGGTCGTACGAGACGTAGCACAGCTTCTCCTTGATCTGGCGCACCGTCTCGAAATCGGCGGTACGGTTGAGGGCGTAGCCGCGGCGCAGCAGCAGCGAGATGAGGTTGCGCGTCACGTCGCGGCCGGCGACGTCCAGGCGGCGCGTCAGGTGGTTGAGCACGACGGATTCGTAGACGGGCACGATATGGGTCACACCATCGCCCGAGTCGACGACGACACCGGAACTGAGACCTGTGGGAGGAAAAGTAAAAAGAAGTTAGTTCCCGAAACTAGGCAGAAGATAGGTAGCTCAATAGCAGGGGGCCAAGCTGAACAGGGCAATGTAGACCGATCGGCTTGTTGTTCCTCGTCCAAAAACTGACCTTGAGCATAGAGGGCCAGCACGGCCTGGATAGCCACATAGACACCGCCAAAGTTGTAGCGCTCAAACATGACCTCGCACATCTGCTCGCGGTTCTTGAGGGGGTTCATGGGGGGTTCGGTGAGCAGGATCTTGCGGCCGGTGGGGTCCATCTTCATCTTCTCGAAGAAGGTATAGTCCCAGAGGTGCTGCATGTCGTCCCATTTCTTGACGATGCCGTTCTCCATGGGGTAGCTGATCTGGAGCATGGTGCGGGCGGCGGCGGCCTCGTCACCACACATGATATCCTTGATGACGACATCCTCGGCCTCGTTGCCGCCCTTCTCTTCGGAGCGCAGGATCGGGCGGCCGACGATCGAGGGGTACTGGAATTCGGGGAAGTTCTGCGCGGCGTAGCCGACCTTGAGGAAACCGGTACCGCCGTCCAGCACTGCGAGAGACAAAAGTCCAAAGGTCAGCAAAGGAAAGTGAGAGGGGGACACGTGCGGTGTGTGTTGTGTCGTGTTTGGGCGTGTTCCCCAGTGACGACGAGCTAGCTAGGCTGGCAACATCCATCACTGATTACGGGGGACGGCGATGCGCACTAACCTATGGGAGGAGGAGCGGCCATGGCTTATTTCGTTCCGCAAGCGTCGAGAAGAAGGTTCGGGTTGGTGGTTGGGTGGGTAGGTCGAGGATGTGTTCCCGTCTCGGCCTCGGATAGAGGTGTCCAGAAGTGTCGGCGTGCCAATTGAGGGTGTCGTCAATTAGGCGGTTGAAGGTGGGAATGATGCTCCCAGCTGAGTAAGCATGCGGGCCCGTACGACTGGCGATTGGGATAGGGATTGGATAGGGATTGATTGGCAACCTGGACGACTGCTTGCTGCTGCTTGAGGAGCCAACTCGCCAACTCGGCCGCTGTTCTGTAGGCTGGGTAGGGGCTGTAGGGGCGGTAGGGGGGCTGGCAGGAGGTGCAGGTGTTCCCAGTGTTCCATACGTAATGCCCCGCCCGCCTCCTTTCCCATACAGCACCCTCGGAACTTTGTTCTTCCACTGAGCTCCTACCGACGAACCTACCCCGCCTTTCGTGGCCTGAGCTGTAGGAGCCACAGCGCATCGTGGCTTGCTGCAAGCGAATTGGCAAGAATGGTAACACGACAATCTGTCTAATCTTTCCCCAAGACTCAGTATCATACTTGCGGTTGAAATTATTCGATCAAATTGTTTAGAAATACAAAAATTCAATGTATAATTCTTTCTGCTGCACGAGACCAGCAGGGACTGGCAATCCTGGACGTGCTTTCCGGGAATTTGATGACGCCCCCAGTCAAAAATAACATGAGGACATTGCGACTGCCTCTTGAACATTTCTCGATACAATTGAAACTCCTGACGCAAAGATCCAGGACAAAAATCAGTTCGGTATCCCTCCCGTTGCTCCGATCGCTCGCTTTCACATTACTTGTTTCGGCCAATGTCCTCGTCCTGATTGGCCGAACTCTGCTCTCCACGTCTACACTCAACGGGTCCAAGCTTGCACTGGCTACTGACAGACAATAAGCAAAACTGTCCTTGATAACTATCAGAAGTTGACAAGAGCCTACTAAAGCTAGGGTTGGCTACGCTCCTCACACTACGACCCCTCAGCCCGCTAATAGACGAGCCCCATGTTGGGTTCTTCATATTCTGCGCTTCATAGAACATATCGGAAGCGAGGATCCTACGAACAGTTCATGTTAGTATGGCAGAGTACTGGGTGTTTCCGACGCAAGTGCGTGACTCACCTCAAAGTCCGTCAAATCTGCAGACACCTCATCAAGGCCCCCTTCCACCCCTTCATTGGGTCCCGTAGCCTGGTCCCTTCTCTTGTTCCGCCGGATCAAGAGCAGCCGCAGGGCTAGGGCGATGCACATCTGCGCCGCCGAGCACGCGAGGATGAGCTTGCAGCCCGAGGGGTACGTCGGCTGCTCCGAGTCGAGGAAAGCGTGGGGCCCGATGACGTTGCCGGCGCAGTAGGCGGCGAACACGACCGCCGTCGCCGTCGTGCGCTTCGTGTACCCACCAAGGTTGGTTGCTGGCATCTGGAGCGAGAGCACGAGCGACGCCACGAAGGACCCGCAGATGTAGTACCCGAACAACACCCCCATCATGCCCTGGGTGCGGTCCAGCTTCCAGATCAAGCTGATGCCAACGACGGTCGGGATCAGGTAGGCGGCCATGATGTAGGTCCGGATGTTGCGGAACCGCGAGGCCAAGTACGTGCCCGTCAGGATCCAGAGCACTTGGAAGGCGCCTTGCGGGATCCCGAAAGCGGCGGTGCGGAGGGGGTCCTTGACAACGCCTTTAATGATGAGCTTGCCAAAGTTGGCGATCTGGATATAACAAGGTTAGTTGCTATTACATTTGCCCGAAGAAAGTAGGAGGTCTTACACCGCCATTAATGGTTTCATTTAGCAGAGTGAACAAGGTCAGTAGCCAAACTTGGGGATCTAGCAATGCCTCTTTGATCTGGTACGCCTTGATGGACCGGTTGAGAATACCGGTGCGTCCGACCTTGCCGCGAGCGATCAGGGTCGCCTTCTCTTCAAGGGTGAAGCGCTTCGCCTTGATAATATCGTCAGGCAGGAAGAAGAACAGGACACCGCCCCATACGACGGTGACGCCGCCGCAGAGGAGAAAGATGGCTTTCCACACGGGGAAGGTCTTAATCTGCCCTATACCATAACTTAAGATCCCGCCCAACATCGAGCCGACACCATTGCAACTGATGAAGATGCCCGCACGAAACGGCTGTTCGTCGCGAGTGTACTAATGAAGCATTGGCCATCAGTAATCATTTCGTATGTCTCCCTTATTCAGGACTCGTCTTCACTCACCCACATGCCGACAATCATGATGACGAGAGGCGTGATGGCACTCTCAAACACCCCCAGCAGGAAGCGACACGCCAACATGCCGCCAAAGTTGTGCGTCGCCGCCGTTATCATGAGGATCGAGCCCCACGTGACGACACAGCCGCAGATGACTTTGGCCATGAGCGTGCGCTGGGCTAGGTAGCTCCATGGGTATTCGGCGACCAGGTAAGCTAGGTAGAACGCCGAAGCGAACCAGCTGTACTGATCCTGGTTGATCCCGGTGTCTTTAAAGAGGTCAAACACGGCAGCGTAGGAAAGCGCTTGCTTGTCGATGTCTTGCGTGGTGGCCTGTCAGCATCATCATCGACCAGATCTGAAAGGGGAATTGAGTTAGGATGGAGAAGCTTACACTGAAGCACACCCGTTCCTGCTAGTAGTGGTAGCAGGACGAAGTCCACCTTTCGAACGAGGCGCTTGACTGCGGCTTGGTCGCTCAAAAGCTCGCCGAGGTACTCGTGGGTGAGATTGTTCTCCTGGAGGAATGTCTCGGTGGCATCTAAATCATTACTGATGACTGGGACATCCGCAATGCTTAAAGAGTCGCCTCTCTTAGCCGTCTGCGGGTCGATCTTCTCGTCGGCCTTTTTGTCTTCCATTTTCTAAAGCTGGTGGAGGTAAGAGGTGGAAGGTTAGGTAATTGTGAGGTGCAATACCTCTCGAGCACATCAAATACGTAGCTGAGGGAGCGACCTGACATCTATCTATCTACCTACCTACCTGAATGACCGGTAGCCGGTAGCCGGCAATCTTTGAGGAGAACCCTGCCAATCTACCTATCTTTCTATCTATAGACAGCATGCTCTCTATCTAGACTCTTATCACCCATTGGCCGCTGCGAAACCGGTTTCGCTAGCCGTTGACCCCGGATTTACTGATCTGCAAGATAATGGAGAGCCAGAGCCCCACAAGGCGCTGGAGCCAGGACTGGAACTACCACCAATGGCGACGATAACCATATCGCCGGGCACTTGTCCGAAACTACCACCTGACGTGATCGGAGCGGCGCCGACGCAGCTGACTAGTCTCCGTTTGTCGATAGATACGCCATTGGACAATGCGACTCCAACTCACTCTCTCGGCGCCAATAGATCGTCCGAACGAACGTAACAAAATACCACCTACCACCATTCACCCCTCACATCAATTGACGGACATAATAAAGAAGTTCTTCTCGTTAGGTGGGAGAAACTTAGAGGATCTGTTCAGTATTAAGGTAAAGTTAAAACAACCAGCAGCGATGCCAGAGGACTCGGAAACAAGACCAAGGGTAACTTTACCCCAAGGCACTGTTGTTGGCGTTACGCAGCACGGCGCCTACCCCAAACCCGTCGATGCCTTTCTCGGCATCCCCTACGCCCTGCCCCCAACAGGAGACCGCCGCTTTCGGCCGCCCGTCCCAGTCGAGGAAGATGCATCGGGGGAAAAGGTGATAGACGCCTCCCGTTTCGGCCCCCGCGCGCCGGCGAAGCAGTTCCTCATCATCGGCCCCAAGCTCGAGGAGAGCGAGGACTGTCTTACGGCCAACGTATTTCGGCCAGCATCTGCTACTGGCACTGGTAATGGGGACAAGAAGCTCTTGCCCGTGGCCATCTACATGCACGGCGGCGCCTTCAACCGCGGCAACGCCGCCATGCACGACACGGCCTCCATGGTCGGCTGGGCCGCGGCGGAGACGGCCCCCTTCGTCGCCGTCTCGTTCGGGTACCGGATCGGCGCCCTGGGCTTCCTGCCATCGAGTCTGAGCGCCAAGGAGGGCGCGCTCAACCTCGGGCTCAAGGACCAGATCGTGTTGATGGAGTGGGTGCGGGAGAATATCCATCTCTTTGGCGGGGACAAGGATAATGTGACGTTGATCGGGTTGTCGGCGGGCGCGCACTCGGTAAGTCAGGACATATTATTATTCTACACTTCATGGGCGGTCGTTTGGCTTGGCTTCGATGATGACACCAACCTTGCTAACACTCTCGTCGCAAACAGATCGGCCATCATCTACTGAACTACGAAGAAGGGAAACCGCCCCTATTCCACCGCGCCGTGATGGAGTCGGGAGCCCCGACGTCGCGGGCCGTGCGCCACTTTGATGCCGAGATTCACGAGCAGCAGTTCAAAGACTTCCTCGAGGCGGTAAAGTGTCCTACCACCGCCCAGTCATCCTCGGAGGAGGTCTTCAAGTACCTACGCTCCCTACCCACAGAGGCCATCGCCGCGGCGCAGACCAAGGTCTTTTACGAGTACAACCCGAGCCTCCGCTGGGCCTTCCAGCCCGTCATCGACGGCGAGATCATCCGGCGGCGGCCCATCGACGCGTGGCGCCAGGGGCTGTGGCACCGCGTGCCCATCCTGACGGGCTTCAACGGCAACGAGGGCTCGCTGTACGTGAACAAGGCGATGGAGACCTCGGAGCAGTTCACGCAGTTCTGGAAGACGTTGCTGCCGCAGCTGAGCGACGCCGACGTGAGAAAGATCAACGAGCTGTACCCGGATCCCACCGCCGACCCGGCTTCGCCGTACAAAGTGGAGGGTCCCCTGGCGGAGAAGGACGGGGTTGGGAAGATGTATAAGCGCATCGAGGCCGCGTACGCGCACTATGCCTACGTGGCCCCCGCGCGACAGACGGCGCACCTCGCTTCTGCTGGTGGCCGGGGGGATGGAGATGCAAAGGAGGGGGGCGGTGTGCCCGTCTACCTGTACCACTGGGCCCAGCAGAAGACGCTCGTCAACGGCGCCGCGCACGGCGAGAACATGCTGTACGAGGTGCGGGATCCGGGCGTCTGCGGCGTGAGCCCAGGTCAGAACGAGCTGGCGCGCGTGCTACACGCGTACGTGACGAGCTTCATCTGCACGGGGGACCCCAACGGGGTTTCGGGAGGAGTCGAGAGACCCAGGTGGGAGGCGCATGATAACGGTGGTGAAGGGAAAAGGATGAAGATGGTCTTTGGGAAGGGTAATGAGGAGTTTGTCGGAGATGGGAAAGGGAAACCGACGCCGCCGCCGGCGGAGCTGGTGGAGGATGTTTGGGCTGGGACGGAGTCGGACTTTTGGTGGGATAAGGTTGAGATATCACAGCAGTGAGTTGGTAGAGTTGATTAATAGATATCTTAGCAAAGGCAATATGCAAAGGGTCGGCCTAGGTTAGTAAGAGGATATATGGTAGACTATACCTATCTAGATCTACTCAAGAGAATAAAGCTAAAAAGTCTCACCCCCTTTTACTTGAAGCCCGCCTGCTTCCATGAAAAAATGACTGGCCTAAATCTTGGACAGTAGGATAGTTTCAGGGTTAAAACTCGCAGTGGAATGACGCCATATTATCCACACACGGACCCAAGTTGCCGTTCTTCTCGACGTTACAATAACTCCAGCCGCCATCATTGGGTCTTGGGTAGCATCCACGGACCCCATCTCCAGCTATCTTCCAGGATCCTACATTCTTCTGCCAGTACTGTTCATTCCCGATCAGGTCTTGCCCTCTTGATCAGTCGGGCATGGGAGGGGGCCATGGAACTTACCGGGTCCAAGATGACCTCGTCAATCTTGGGATGGCAGCCACTATAACATTTTCCACTAAGCTTGAATCCGTCGCAAATTGTGACTGTGCAACAAGCCCGAGGATCCAATCTCGTACGGACTGTTAACGTCTCCAGCAGACTATGATAAGTCACGCGGGAATCTTGTCCCTACCTCTAAGTGAGTTGCTGGGGGCCGCAATGGCTGCAGATACGGTCAGGCCCAGGAGGTGGAAGGTTTTCATTGTAGATGTCTGTGAGATGACTAAGGGGACTGATAATTGGGGAAAGTCGAGCTTTCGTACAGTTTCTGGGTAATGATGGTTCAGGTAGGAACTGAGTGCTTGCTTCAGAGAGACTCGAGACTCTTACATCACGGAGGCCCATAGCTTTGCCCATAGCCGAATACGAATAAAAGTAAAAGGGTGATAATTAAGAGACATGCAGATTCAGTATCAAAAAGGGGGGCCGAGGCCGGGGCCGGGGCCGGGGGCGAAACATAATTCCACTGCATACAGCCCTTCCATCAGCCAGCGCTTAGCCAAGAGCAAATCCCATCCAATCAATTGCGTCGTAAGTCTTTGAGATCCTAAGACCCTACCCTCGATATTGTGGCTTGTTGACTGAAGATCGGGATCGCGAATACCTCAGCAGCAACTGAGTTGCTTCATTACGAAGTCGGCAGCAACCAATGACTATCTCAGGCGCCGTCGCGTTGGACTGGACAGCAGGCCGCTGGGGTGACACAAACACACCTTGAAATCGAATTCATGCTATGGGGGAGTTACCGAGGACAGAGATGCTTAAGGCTGATATACTAGTATAGTAGGTAGTACGGGCCCCTATGAACATAGGGGGATCAGTCGACTATCTGTGACGGCCAGATCTATTGCCTAGCAAGGATCATGGTTCTCACACCGGACAGCCAGGGGACCACGGGCTGGTGGTCCCTGAAAGCACTACAAGACTTGCTCGCTTCGAAGCCGTAGACGTAGTCCTTCTCTTTCCTCTCCATCTTCATTATTTTCGTCAATAAAAGCACCTGCCCATGGTTGAGGCTCTGTCCCAGCTTGCATCGATAGAAGTAGCCGCCGATGGTACAGCCAAGGCGGTAATGACGTGCTGTATGGTGGTCAAGTGGCAGAGTCAGGTCAGGTGTGAAGGGCTTCACTAGCTTGTTGCGATCAACAAGTCCATGGCCGAAATACTGTCTATATTGAGGTGAGGAAGGAAAGTTCCTCTAACGAACCGAATGAGAAAATCTCTGCTAAAGACGGACTGTTCCGGGCAAGTGGTCTGGGTACCTGACCCACGCAGGCCGGAACCCCTCAACGGGTTCAACCCGTAACATCAGGTACACCAAAGCAAACAAGGTCCCCTCTGAACCAAAAATAATGAAAACAAACCGACACCGTGATTCAAACCCCGACCTTGCCCCCGCCGCCCCCTACCCCAAGATCTCTCTCTCTCTCTCTCTCTCTCTCTCGGAGTTCCATATTTCCTACCTTGAAATAGCAACTCAGAACCAGTCTAGTGCTTTACACCGAGATTGTTGAACACCTTGGAGCAGGGCGGGTCGAGGGGTCTGTCCCCGCCGCCGGAGCAGAGCGAGACCTTCTTAGCGCCCTGTTCATTGACGCTGCCGTAAACGCTGATGTAGGAGCCCTCTGGGTACTTGTCGCCGGCCTTGAGCTTCGTCTTCAGCGAGTTCTCGTAGCGGAAGGCGGCGCAGTCCTCGGCGTGGAGGTGGAGGGACGGCTTGCGGTCCTTGACCTGGCTCCACCAGGCCGGCGCATCCCCGTCCTCCCCTCCTTTCTTGATGTGGCCGATGGCCGGCCCGTCGGGCACCGAGCACAGCCAGAGGCCCTTTGCCTTGATGTAGAGCGCCGCCATCAGATGCGTGTCCTTGTCGCTGCGCGGCTTCTGGTCCATCATGCTCTCATAGCCCTTCTTGGCGTACTCGTCGACCTCGGTGTTGTTGGGCTTATGGGAGATCACGCCCAGGTCCGCATAGAAGGTCGGCTTGGCATCGGTCCCATCGCCCAGGCCGGTCTATTTATTGACTTTGACCCGCGGGATACGTTCCTCGAGGCCCCTGGCCTCGTTTCCCGTGCTTACTCCGTTGTTGGCATCTGGGATGATAGGGGTGCCCCAAACTATGAGGCTGCCCAGGCTAAGAGTGAGGAGAGCACTGAACTGTTGGAACTTCATGATGAATCGCAAAAAGTAGATAGAGAGATATATATAAGTATAATATAGATGAATTTGAGGAATGTTGTGTTAGGGTTGAAACAAATGTGAGTTGATCTTAGTGAACGGTGGAAGAAGCATGTTATACCTATCCCTTTTATACACAGGGCTAACTACATTTCTTTGATAGAGTAGATCTCTTCGAATTACCCGTACAGTGTCTATGATATCTGATCGCCGATCTCCCAAGCAGTCTGACCACCTTGAATCTCACAGTCTGACAGAGAAGACCTATGAGTTACGAATGTAGTGGCTGTGATATTTGATTGGCGGTCCCTGTAGACGTTTCAAGCAGCATAGGAGTGACGAGAAAGTAAACCACGTCATTTAGACCTATTTCTATTCCATTCTTAAGGCATCTTTATCTGCCTTGGACCTGTATGATCCTTTTTGGGGGCCTTAGGATTGCTGGGGGTTTTAAAGACAAAAGTCTACCCTAACGTATTCCTTTGGGGGGCCAAATGACGAAAATGGACAGTCTTACGTTGGCTTGGCCAGGCTGGGTGAACCCTTATAAACATCACCTCCAGAGAATTTGTATTACTTAATAGCTTAATGAAGACTGCCGGGCATATGTGTAAATACGTGATCAAATAATAACGTCAGGAGTGTCTGCTCAACAGTCAGCCTGGTTACAACCACTCTAATTAATTAATATTGTTTAAAACCTACCAACAGTTACCAATATAGAGCAAAATATCCAACTTGATTAAGAAAGATGGTGGGGAGACATATTGCATAGCGTGAAATTTACTATCTGAAATCCATGATAAACGGCATAGTGAGATGTTACATCCATCCCCTGCCCCCGTCCCCCGGGATCTATTCTACCTCCTGGGACAACCCGAATTCTCCTACGTGTACATGTAGCTATATGACACTTGAATTGGAGAGTCGTACGCGACTTGGTGATATCTTCGGGGCCATACCTGTGAACCATCTGCCGCAAATACAGGGCCTTCTCTGCTTTCCCCGTCATACCACAGCCGTGGAAGATCCACCCACTTGCCTCGATCCTTGGCATCATACTGAGCGCCCATCACTACACTCTCCAGTTGGGAAGCATAGCGAGACGCTGGCACGCCGGGCTGGCACCTGGGCCATTGCAGGTAGATGAAGAGGTCTCGGAAGCCTTGAAAGTCTGCTAAAGAAGACATCCAAGGATCCTCAGTTCCTGTTATGAGCGGAACCTCGCCATTCGGAAGGAGCTCGTGATTGAGAGCTACAAAAATTGCCAGACTAAGCTTGGTCACGTCGCATTTAGACGAGATTACACCCAAGGTCAGTGCTAATGCGCGTATGAGTTTTCCAGGGGTTGTGACAAGCCCATCTCCCGGCTGGGTTGGAACATAAACACCAACGGATCGAAGAAGACGCGAAGCTCCCACAGGCAGTCTTTCAAAGAAATTGTGTAATGCTTGAGACATCGGGCGCCAGGCCGATTCATTTTCCAGGCTGTCCAGCCTGCTTCCTGAGGGTAAAATAATAAATCGGTTCTCTTGGAAGAAGACGGTCTTTGCTATTGCACAGACTTGCCTGCCCACAAGGAAGAGTGACAGGGGAATCTTCCAACAGGTGCAAGTAGTAGAGTAGGCGCCGTGCTGGCGTGGTGGGCACGTGCAGCAGTCCAGCGTCGCAGTACACTTCTTGCAGCAATCAAACGGTGCTAGCCCTTTGTCGGGTCGCCATTCTAAGTCGTAGGGGGCGATGAGATCCGAGTAGCCAATGATTTTTGTTAGGATCTCGGTTGGAAGATAATAAGTCTTCTTCACTTGTTCTTTAGGTACCTGCCCTGTTGTTGTTGACTGTCTGCGAAGAAGCCCTTTTGCAGTTGTTCTGGCGAGTGAAAAATACTCCCAGCTCGGGTTGCTACCAAAGCGGATCGAACAGTCTTGAAGATGTTCAGCTAGAGGCGAGACCGATTCTCTGAGATCTTTTGCTGTATCTATGTCTGCGCTATCGCAAATGAGATCGATTCGTAAAGATCCTACCTGGCAATGGGCGGCTAGCCTAACCACAATCTGTTGCCATTGTTGTATCATGGCCCTGTGCTGTCTTGCATGTCTGCGAAGAGGTTGATCATGAAGCTGGTAGGTTTGGCAGAGCGGATGACAAAATGGAAATGCTGTTCTCCTCTTCGACAGGACTTCGGATCCGTAGATGCATTGACTATTGTTTAGGCGGACAGTCAAGGACCGAAGAGATGTCAAAGCCGACGCACTCAGATTTCGGAGAGGACGTAATGCCCATGCGTCAGTCGCGCTGATGGTGAAGACATTTTTTTGGTACAGTATACGCAACACCTCGTCCGAGACGTCACGCGAAGCATAGAAAAGGTTGAAAGGCAGTGGAGGGCACTGGCAGCCAGCTATACAGTCAGTAGCATAGCTGTTACCCAGAAACCTCCTTGATTCGTAGAAGCAGGCGTGGTCGATATCAGGATTGTTTCCGTCGCGGTAATAGCGGGCGCGGACTCCTTCCTGATTCAAGTTGATGGGGCAGAAGCGGACCAGTCCCGCCAAGACGTAAATGCGGTAGCGACATTGATATGGGAGATGGAGGAATGATGCGGCACCTGGCGTACGCAATCTTGCATCCTCTGGGCGTTGCAGGTAATAATCAAGCCGACGCTGTACCATGGTGCTGTATTGACGGCCTTGGAGTTGTCATTGCTTGGCAAGTTGGAGAATGCTGATGATGAAGTTTTTGTTGCTGGCGAAAGATTATTCATACTATTTGGTTGTACAGTAGCATATCTGTTCACCAAATGAGTGACGTCAAAAACAATTGGGGTAAATCTGCTGGGCTAGGAGCCTGTCACGACGTTCAGCCACCGAGGGGGCTGGGACATGTGGCTGGAGGCCACACGGGTCTGGTTGTTGCGATGTTCAATGCAATGAACCACAACGCAGTAAGAGTTGCCTCGCTACGTAGTCTATGCACCCATCCCTGACGACTTTTCTGATGTCTCGTTAAGCTTCTTAGGTAGGGGCTGTCGTTAAACAGAAGACGAGGGCTAGAGGCGGAGTGGTGAATCCATAGATTAAATGTACTAGAGCACTGTAGAATTATATACTTTATCTAGATTACTTTAAGCCTTACCCCGCTTAACCTCGAGTTTACCTTTAAAGTAGCACCTTTAGATGAGCCGAGAAAGAGCTTTTCATTTAGGATCCGTATAATCTCTTGCCCTATGCCTCACCGGTGCTTCACCATTTATGCTTCTGCTACAGTCACCTTTTCTTAAAATTATTTTGTCCCACCCTCTCCGTGGTAAATAAAAGAGGCTCCAACGCCTCTGGAAAAACCTTCAAGAGCCTGACCGAAGAGTCTGCCTCGTCCCACTGTGGAAGCTGACGCTTTTCTATGACAATAATTGGCGCCCAGTCCGGTGGCTGCAGGCGCAGGTAGTGCGGTGGCACGGCAGGCGCCCAATGAGCCCCCCAGTGGTTGAGAGGAAAATCCACGCCCCTGGTCTGGCCCAGCCTGATCCCAAAACTGGGACTTGCAGGTAGTTATAAAACTAGTTACTGCTAGCAATGGCGGACAAAGAAATGCATGCTCTGCCTGCTTCAGCTGCCGTGAGCCACCGCCACATCGCGGCTCACTGTAATGATGCTCGGCGCCTCTTGTAGATCTTCTAATAATAGAGAGCAGATCATTGCTACCTATATTTAGTGTCTACTTCAGCTTCAAAAAGTACTGACATTACATGCCTTGTTTATAAGCCTCGTAACGGCATGCCAGTAACTCTATATGAGCCATCTTCAATTATATTATTGCCTACCTTTGAATGCTTTCTTTCCAATTCGCAAAATTAAAATACAGAACTCTCGTAAAACTTCTACCCTCGATTCAGATCCACGGCTTTTGCCATGAACGAAACATCAGGCTGGGTTCCGGAGCCCAACTGCGGCCGCGGTACTCTTGACATATTGCTGGAGTGCATCTTCACTATTCTATTTGCGGTATGGGGAACTCAGCACCCCGACGTTCCAAACTCGACCTTGTGGAGCCGCATCAAAGACGCCATGATCTTTGTCCTCTTTCCCGAGCTGAGTGCTTTGCGGGCCCTGCAAGACCTTGGTAAAGCTTGGTCCCTTCTTAAGGCTATGCCACAATCCCCAGTTCCCTGGACTTTGAAACAGTCCTTTGCCATCACTATGGGCGCAGTGTACGTCGCATACACAAAGATGGCTGAAGTCAGGCAAACGAAGACCGACAAGGGTGGCAAGGATGGCGAGGATGGCTGGCTCGTTTGGTGCTTGAAGAAAACTCGCCTCAAACCAAAATCGCCTGACCAAATTACTATCACAATCAAACAGGAGCAACGTGGAAGAGATCAAATCAATCTCGAAAACGAGCATCGAAGATTGGAAAGAGTACTTCCACAAAGTGTCCGGTCGCAACTGCCGGGTAATGAGGAACTAGACAAACGGTCTGCGGCCCAGGGTTTCGCGAAGCTCTTGGCCCTGATACAAGCTTTAGGTTTTTTGTTCCGCAACATCATCTCGCAGTGGGTGGGAGACATGGCCATATCTTTGCTCGAGGCCAGCACGCTCGGTCATCTTTTATGCGCCGTCATTTCATCGCTTGCATGGCACCAGAAGCCGCAGAATCTAGCCGCACCGGTCGTTATCGAGATCACCCACCAGGACGCAACTACGATGAACGATTCTCGAAAAATGAAGAGCAATAGAAACCGACAGATGCCACATAGGAGACTTGTACCCCTGCAGCTAGTTCTGGTAGGCTGCATTGCTGGAATCTACCTGGGTTTGACATGGAACGCCCCTTTCCTCTCTTTGAAAGAGGTTTGGGCGTGGAGAGGCAGCGTCATAGCTTGCGCGGTTCTCGGAATAGTCTTTCAGGTGCTCTGGGTGGTCTCGAGGGATTCTGTATGGACATTGGCTATCGCAGTTCTGTACGGCCTGTTGCGGCTGGTAATCATCGGACAGAGCATAGCAGCGCTCAGGGCAGCGCCGAAGGACATTTACCTCAAACCTGCGTGGGACTGGACAAATTATTGGCCGACATTTAAGCTGTAAAGAGATTAAAGATTAAGATTCTCACAGCATCGCATCATGTGTGTAATCTGTTATATGGTAGAAGGGATACACCGTTGGATTGAATAGCAGAACTAGAGAGTGTAATTCCTGGGGGATTTCCAGGCTTATATACACATTGGTTGTGGAGCGTCCTAGCCCCTATTCAACATAATCAGCATATTTCAATAATGCCAACTTCTGGGTGGGGACTACTATAATTACTTGATAGGTCAGTGACTTGGTCACAGTCTCAGAAGCTCTCGCCCTTACCAGGATTGAGATATTTCAGAATAGTATACCGAGGTAGGGGCAAATCAGCTAGGCACTTCAACACGATGTCACTTTTCCCTCGATAATGATAACGAATTATCCAATGGTAGATAGGATCGACTTACACCTTGGGGCCAAAACTGTTCCCAACCTGTAGGTGATAGCATGCACACAGGCAACAAGGTAACACAATTACGGCATATGTGCCTACTTAATGTGATGTGGGACGGTTATGGGTAGGCAAAGTAAGGGATGAGCAAAACACACATCTGAGATGCAAGGGGTCGGTTCAAACGGCGGCGCATCCCCGGAGCGGGGATATGTTTGCGCTGTCTCTGTTTCTGTGAGATAAATGCCAGAAAGCATTCTTCCAAACCTACCTCTATCGCGACCGTTGTCCCCCTGGGTGGAAAAATCTTCCCATTTACTTTACTTTCATCGCAAGCTGCTGCACCCACTTTATTTCACACTACCATCATCTGATATTGGATAGATACAAGATATGGACCAAAAAGGCCAGAACGTAACCATTTACTTGGCTGAGAGGCCAGAGTACGGCATAGTTCCGGGCAAGACCTTCGCAAGCAAGACGGAACCCGCCCCTACAGTCGATGATCTAAAGGATGGCGAGGTTCTCGTTGAGACGCTCTACCTGTCCCTTGACCCATCCATGCGAGGCGTCCTGAATGGAAAGTATTATTTCATTTTTCACACATCCCTTTCACCAATCGGAATATGGCTGAGCTTCAGTACTGACTCTTTATCACTACAGATCGGGCATCATATATCCCTCCTGTGGCCATCGGTCAGAAGAGTAAGTTCCCAGTCGACTGCCGCTATCATTGGCCGAGTTACAATACTCTTTGACCCTCAAGCTGAGACTTTTTCAGTGATTGGTGGCGCAGTCACGCGCGTCTCGGGAAGCAAGTCGGCCAAGGCCAAGCCAGGTGACATTGTGCACACGTTTTCGGGGTGGACAGAAGTGGCCATTGTTCCTGAGGCTGCTGTCGATACCATTCAGCTGCCCAAGGGAGGCAAGATCACGGATATTCTGATGGCTGCCCTCAGTAAGTTGTCTAAATCCTTTCAACCTGATTACGATATTGATAAGTGCGATAATCCAGATGGACCAGGACCAACTGCTTACATGTAGGGTACATTCTTACCCTACCTATTGATTTACGCGCTAATTATGGATCTGGTAGTGGCTTGAAGAACATTGCTCAGGTCAAGCCTGGCGAGACTGTCGTAGTCTCGGCCGCAGCCGGTGCCAACGGCACATTGGTCGGTCAGATTGCCAAGATGCAGGGTGCCCGAGTTATTGGGATCACTGGGTCTCACGACAAGTGTGACTGGCTATGTAAGGAGGTTAGATTCGATGCTGCTTTGAACTACAAGTCTTCTACTTTCATCCGCGATCTGGAGACCGCCACGCCGAACGAGGTGGATGTTTATTGGGACAATGTCGGAGGACAGCTCCTCGAAACCATGTTATCCCGAGCCGCGAAGAAGAGTCGGTTCGTCATCTGTGGTGGCATTAGCGAGTACAATACTTCTCCAGAGCAGCGTTGGGGGGTGAAGAACATCATTGAGCTGGGGAAGAAACGGATTCGCATGGAGGGCTTTGTCATACTTGATCACGCTCAAGACCTTCCCCAAGCAAGAGCAGAGCTGTTCAGTTGGATCGAGCAAGGAAAGATCAAGATTTTCAACACTATCCTCAAGGGAGGGATAGAAGAGGCAGAGAACGCATTGGTGAAATTGTTTGAAGGCGAGAACATTGGCAAACTCTTACTTGAAGTCAAGGCCATTTGATAGAGCGATGAGTATGCGTGCAACTTGGTGCAAGCATAATACATGGGGGTATATTGATAATTCAATCACTATGATCTGCTTTCTCGCTACGTCTACAGTGTAATATGATATGAGGTGCAATCACCGAAGACTGTTGAAGACCCCCTGTGTGTGTTCCCACACCTTCTTCTCCATCCCCGCCTTCCGGAACGGCGCGAGGACTTTCTCGTTGTCCGTGATACCGCCAGTCTGATCAACGAGGAAAATGCCCTTGCCGCCATTGCTGCGAACAGCCTTCTCCAACCCGACGCCACCCTTGCCCGCCGCGGCGCTCAGGGGCACCATACCGTCGTCAACACTGTACCGTGCGCTTGTCGCCGCGAAGAGGCTGCGCTGTCCGGCCTCGGTGGCGGAGAAGGAAAAGAGGCGGAGGACGGGCGCCGCCAGGTACCGGATGGCGACGCCCTTGACGCCGCCCGCGAGGCGGTCGAGCAGCGGCGTCGATACGATGCCGGGGTACTCGTGCACGAAGCTGATGCGCGGGTTCTCGGCCGCGAACTTCTCGAACACCAGGGTCCCCATGTTGGCGCTGTGGTAGCTGGCGCTGGCCACGGAGAAATTCTTGGCCTGCTTCAAGTCCAGGTCGTCTTCATTCATGGGGCCCTCTTTGCCGCCGGCCAGGATGGAAATGACGTGTGGGCTCCTGGCTTGGTTGAGAAGGGGGAGAAGAAGTTGGGTGATGCGGATGCGGGAGTAGTATCGCGTTGACATGCTGGCATCGAGTCCTTCAGGGGTCTCTATAGAGGGGAACTTGTGAGCAAGTAACCTCATAACAATGATAGGGAACGGGCTGGAAGGGGTACATACCTTGTCGTCCATCGAACGAGACGAACCCGGCCGACAGGAACAGCAAGTCGAGCGAAGACTCTTTGCTCTTGACGAACTCGGCGACCTTTTCGGCATCCCTGACGAGCGACACATTCTTTTCGATTATCTCGTACTTGCCGCCGGGGTTGAGCGTGCGCAGGTCGTCAACGATGCCGGCGGCGGTCTTGGCGTTGCGGGCCACGAAGTAGACGCGGGGGTCGATCGCATGTTGCGCAAACTCCTTGAGGGCGCCAAGGCCAATGCCGGAGGTGGCGCCCACGAAGAGCGCTACTTGGGGCCCCTTTACATCTGAGAGACGGCTGTTTGAGGCGCGCACAGTTTCGATGTCAACACCCATTTTGAGACGAGCGGATGATAAGTACAAATGCTGTAAGAGGTGATATGAAGGTTCGGGGGTCTTCTGTAGCTAAGAGATGTGGAATGTGTGCTATGAAGGCGGGATTCATCGCTCTTTAAACAAAATATAACACAGTTTCGTCCATGCCTGGCTGGTCAAAGAAATGACTTTGAAGAGACGGCGCTATCACCGGATCGCGTACTG
Source organism: Apiospora arundinis (assembly GCA_039105305.1). Classification (NCBI taxonomy): domain Eukaryota; kingdom Fungi; phylum Ascomycota; class Sordariomycetes; order Amphisphaeriales; family Apiosporaceae; genus Apiospora; species Apiospora arundinis. The sequence continues at coordinate 524,434 of JAPCWZ010000002.1, read as the reverse complement.
AATGTCCCACAAACTCCGGGGCTCCATCATCCGATCGACGGGGGAACAACAACGGACAATCGCGAATCTCCGGAGATACGAGCTGACATGAACAGTGGAGTTGTTGAGCTATCCGTGGGTTCTCGCCTAGTAACTCCTGGTTGGTATTGCTTGTCATCATACTGTGCCGTAATCACACCCATTTCCGAAAACTAATCTACTAAGTCTTTTAGGCAAAATACGGCATCTGATGCAAAGCTCGTCTGCGAATAAGACCACTTACTCCCATTAATGGGTGTTTCCTTTCTTCATGATCGAAGCGCCGCTCCTCGTATGCTGAAACGTGTCAGTTGAGCTAAACAGATACCTTCTATTGAGCCGAAGAATGCTTGGCGTAATCGGCTCTCGGGGCAACCAATCCCGCCGCAAATATGCTAGTGAGCTCATGGGGCCCCTACTTCTTCGCCCGTGTCAGCGTGCTGACTTCGCAACTGCAATCAGGCCCAAGACCTCCGGAACTCTGAATCACCGTCCACCGACCACACTGAAAATAGTTGGGAGGCGATGTAGCGGATTGATAAGATGACGGATGAACGTCAAGTGCCGGTCGCATCGGCTCGCGGGCCATCGACTGGCCCGCTCTAACTCCGCGACTCCAAGCCCTATGACCGGCTAGCGCGATCTCGTCAGGGACTAATTCAGGGCGTTGTTACTTAACGCTAGCAATTGCTTGGCCAGCCCTGGCATGCACTCCTCTCAACCAGCATACGCAGATTTCTTTTTTTCGCTGTCAATCTTTATAGAACCATTTGAATAGTCAGGATTTATGCACCTGATCACAATTATAAAACACGAAATGAAGCACATCGACAAGTCTTTTCGATTGGGCAACTAATGGATAAGACTCAAAGACTCCGAGCAAAGACACGTTCCTGGCCCACCAATTGAAGCACATGTTTATCTTGTGCTTTGAATATGGCTACTTCATCGTCGTTGGCGAGCTTTTGCTTCTCCAACTTGAACCCGGCGTCGAAAAGGGGAAACGACGAGATGTACGGGACCGGTGTCGAGAGAGCCCAGACCCATATCAGAACCGCCCAGATGAACAAAAGAGCCACGCCTTGAAGAGCGATAAACAGATAGAACATGGTCCGGTCGAATCCTATCTTGGCGTAGGGCGCCACTACAGATGCAGTGGTATAGTACTGGGGTGGGAGCATTGTGTTCAGGGTGTTGGTCTTGAGCGCCGTGTTGCCCCAGTTGTTGTCGTTAAAGAGCCACAACGGGAAGGCGAGGACGCTCTGGAAGTTGCGTGACAGAACACCGTCGGCAGCGGGGTCCGGCACCTGCTCGTTGGTGAAGGCAAAGCTGGCTGCAATGGAAGAAGCGGCGGGGATGTTGGCCGCAGTGAAGTTGAGCAGCCAGCCCAGAGAGATTCTGTAGGCCGACATGTCAAGGGGCGGGAGCAGCACCGCTTCGGTCATGTCCTCTACTCCCATGATGGAGTGGTTCGATTGAGACGCAAGGATGGATACTCGACGACTGAAAAGCTTGACTCCGTATATGATATTCGGCAGAGGTCGGTTTCCAAGACATTCCTGCCCCGTTGTCCCATTTGTGCACGAGAATATCCCTGTTTACACTTGTTAGAAACACAACTGAGAGACTGCGCGGAGAAGGCCTACCAGCTTGCAAGCCACCCAAATTCGGTCTTTGCGCCAAGCACAGCTCGATACCAATCGGCGTTGCAGGGGCACCATATACGCTGCAGTCGTCCTTGTCGAATCCCGGGCTGTTCTTGAGTTCGGTGAACTCCATCTGGATGGCTGTGGCATCTGCGATTCTAACTAGGGGATACTCCGTGTAGCCGTGCGGTACGCCTGGTATGGCCATCTCAACTCCGCCGCTCAGCAAGTAAGAGTAGCAACCGTCGCCTCTGCAGTGGACAGGCTCTGCCACCGTGCCAAACGTGGGGTTTGTGACCAGGCTCCCGGCCATGGCGTAGTAGCTGTAGGGCACTGTCGTATAGGGGTAATCGGGGGCCAGCGACCCCAGGAAGTCGAGAAACGGCCGAACGAGTGTCCCATTGAAAGGGCCAACTCCGGCGGTGACATTATAGCTCATAGCAGTTTCGTAAACTGTATTATCGGTTGTGTTATCTAGAGAGGATATTAGGCACCGGCCAAACATTTGCATATGATGGGAATGAACCCACAGAAAAGGACCAAAGTTGAGAGCCATAATATGAACATGAAGAAGGCCCTTGACAGTCGTTAGCTGAATGCATTATTTCCGCTGTAGATATTATCATACCGTGTCATCGTCCATGCCTTGGTTGACCCCTTGGTGTTGAACGACCCAACCAAGCTCATCATCCCAAGGCCTCCAGTTGTCGGGGAAAGTCCAAGCATGCTAGTGTATGACAGCCCCTCGGGCCGGCTGACCATGACCCATTGCAAGTACTGGAATGAGTTTTGCAAGGCAAAGGTGGTGAGAGGCGAAAGGATAGCCTGGGCCGTTCGCGCCAGGGCAAGAGTGAAGCTGGAATCGATCTTGTGGATAGCATCAAGGGGCTTCTTCTGGTCGGATTTGACCTGGGCATCGAACATGGACTGCACGAAGTAGATGATGAAAATGAAAAGACCTGTGGCACAGACGGTCCCGCAGCATTGCATCAAGGTGTTCGAAACCTTGAGCTTTCGTCGTGCCCGGGCGTCCATCCTGGGCGATGGAGGCCTGCGAAAACTTTCGTGATAACTGGGAGGAATACTGGAGGTATTAAATCATGGGCAGGGAAAGTGAATGAAGTTCCTTTTTACCATATCGGTATGTTTCACCCGAAATGTGGCTCCACCCCGGACCGGTCAAGTCTGACATGGACATATTAGGCAACCAATGGCATGCACCAGCGCGGCATAGCCCCCAACGGCCCCTTTTCAGCTTATGCTGACTGCATGCGTTTCGTGTCACAGCCAAGCATGCACATGGTGTGATTGGACGATATACATCCTCCTCTGCATGAATAAGCCCCCCGAATAGCCGCGCAGATTCGAATCTTACATCGACCTTCTTTGCATCCACTTTCAGGGCCAGAGATCTCACGCATGAGTACAAGTTATAATACTGACAAGCGACGTCGAAACGTGCTCAGAGGGTCAGGAACAGAGTTCGCAAGACCTGATCTTTTGAACTCATTGACCCAGTCGACAAAGTCATTTCACTGCCAAAGATGGCACGCTTAAGCTGGCTGGCCATCTGGGCTTGCTGTCTGATTGCCCCGGGATTTCCGCTGAGAGGTAATTCATTCAATTCACTTACTACTTGATCTTACCACTGAATGTCTGACAGTCGAGAACGAAACGGAATCCACGTGCATGGAAACGTGTTACATCGACAACAAGCCAATCAAGCAATGGCAGTGGCATGGGGAGGACAAACCCATGAACGGGGCTCCTGTTGTTAACGCCACCATGACGATTGTGACGTTAGTCAACACGGTGCTCAAGACCACCAAAGTCGTGACAAGCTGGCCCCCTGGCCATGCGACGAATGAGGCGGGCACAAAAGTGCACACGCTGACCTACACGCGATCCGGGAAGCCGCATACAACCGTGATGTGAGTCCACGCAGCATAAACTACAAACCGTCGAGATTCCGTTTGCTTACTGAAGGTGATTTTCAGAGCATACCCGACCAGATTCGTCGTCTGGCCCGAAAGCTATACCTGGAGCGGACCCCTGACCGGTACGGGGTCTTCGACGGGCTCAACATGCATAACCACCTCAGCACCCGCATCCGTCGTTCCGATCCTCTCCGAGCCGCAGCATACGACTGAAGCCCCAAAGGCGGACCCGTTTGACCCGAAAGGCCTTTCGTACACTCTACTGTCTAATGAAACTCCGCTGCAGAGTCTCTTGGAGGATAAGTCGCTATTTCCGGATCAGCAACCAATTCAACAGTGCACATACTACCCGATTGGCCAATGGAACCCGTTTGCAGTCGTAGCTTGGACCACGCTCTCGTCTACTAGCTTCGAAGGCGAACAGGGCCCGGAAACCTCTCCGGTCTTGCCTGCCATCCGTCCTACCCCCTCAGCCGGGGAACAACCGCAACAATCGCAACAACCGAAACAGCCGAAACAAGATCTGGGCCGTGAGAGCCATGGACCAACGGCAAACGATGTTGGAAGCGATGCAACCACAACAACCCAAGCAGCAAAACTGGCCAGCGGCGGGCAAACAGTCGTCCCGGTACCACCTCCAACAAGAGCCGGAGCATCCGGACCAAGCCCAACCGAACCGTCCAAATCCAATTCCGAAGCAAAGACGGAAACGCCGGTTACTACGGCCTCTGGTACCACAGCGGAACCTGGAAAGTCTGCAGGCAGTAAGTTTGGTGTTTTGTTCATGAGCTCAAACTCGGTTCTTTTTTTGTTGGTATTGAGTGTGTACCAAGTCATCTAAAAACGGTCTTGGGGTCTATAAGAGCTTTACTTTTCTTGTGAGCACCGTGTGTATCAGAATCATCCAGTGATACCACTGTGAGGATCTGCAACTTCGGCAATTACCACCCATAGATGGAGGCCGCGAATGTCTAGCGTATCTTAGTGACAATTACGCGTTTATCCAGCATGGTGGTGGGTGCTTTTCGTTTTCGACTTCACGCTTTCCTATAGACTTTAATACCCCGCAATGCGTCTTCAGATGCTTTTTCATTCCCAAACTTCGAAAAGCTATTTAAGGTCATATATTACTCAACTAACAATGACATAGCCATTCTAAACCCGACACCAAACCCCGCAACAATACCAAATGTCATGATCACAGAGGGCCAGCCGATTACCCTACTTCCCGATCTCTCAAACACGGGGGTCCCAATTCCCCATGAGCCCTTGACCACCACGCTTCCCTATGGCCACATCGCTGTAGGACGGGAGGGCCAGAACGGGGAATCACTGGTCGTAATCGACCATTCCAACACTGTCACCGTACCAACGGCCCTTTCCACTCCAGTGATATTTACCACCCTGGGTGAAGCACTCACGTTCTCGCCCCTACCCCGACCCGCAAGAGGAAAGGCGCAAAACCCCGCGCTAACTATTGCGCTATCCAATGGTCATACTGCTGTGGGAAGCAAGGGTCCGACCGGGGAATCAGTTGTCATCCTGGACGGCTCCCACACTATCACTGCACCGACAGGTCTGTCGACTCCCGCAACGTTGACCACGATGGGTGTGACACTCACGTTCTCCCCGCCGTCTGTCGCGAAGGGAGAGCCTAAAACTAACCAGCCGTCGATCTTTACGTTACGGAACGGGCATGTGGCCGCATACGGAAACGACTCCAAGGGAGACTCCGTCCTCGTCATCGACGGATCCCAAAGCGTCCGCGTTCCGACCGCCGCCACCCCTGTGACGATTACTACGATGGGCGAGACGCTCACCTTCTCGCCGCTGTCTGCGCCGAGCGGAGTCACGGCATCTGTAACCGCTATCACCATGGTATTGATCACACACGCCAACCAAACCACAGAGGGGGCTTCTCGAACAAGTACAGCCCCCCACACAAGTTTTGTCAGTCAATCAAAAGCTGGAAAGACGGATGCGGTCGAGACTGGTGCCATGACCGGTACTGCAGCGACGGCATCTGGGAAATCTGGAGGGGCAAGACCCGAGGCCAACTACGCATGTACGGAGACGATGATTGTCCTACTGATATGTATGGTGTATCATATCGTGCCTATAGCAATCTGATTGGTACATAAGTTTACTAAAAGTAGCCATGTTATAGCAATGACAACGGTGATTGGTTTGGGTAGCGATAGGTATTGGTAGTGGAGTATGGCAGCCAAAATGCACGATCGATAAATCAACCAATCATGAAATTGAGTCTCAAACCACGTTCCAACTTCTGCATCTCCTAAAAAAGCACCTAAGAGCAGGCTTCGTTGGGGGTTGGGAATGGAGAACACCCGTGGGGGCCGTAGGTGTGATATTACTTTCCGCAAGGGGTTTCTAATTTTAGTCGATCGTTGAGCGGGGGCATCGCCCGGAGCAGGCTAGTGCTTACATTGATTTCCTGATCGGTTCATACCAGGCCAGTAACCAGGCTAGCCCATCTGAATTGAATAACTCTTAACGCTAGTGCTTACATGAGGCCTCTTGCCGTCGGAAACCTGGGTGAATGCCATTGTTCCTTTCTCATCCACTCCTCGAGTGATTGACAATAGGTAATCGGCTATAAACTTCAAACGTTTCAAGACGCTGCCATACGAATACTTGCATTTCTTTTAGGGTCGAATTGCAGGAATGAAGAGACTTAGCAACTTAATTGGTGGTTTGCAACCACCCTCGCCAAACGAAAAAGAGGTCAGAAGCTCAAGCAGGTCTCCCCTCCAGCGATTCTCGTCGGCCCGGGGGTCACTGAGTCGTTCCGTCTCCGCCAGATCCAGGCGCTTACTGGTGGACGATGGGCTCTGCCGGCAATGCCGAGACCTGGACTTGCAGATGGCCCACGACGCGGGACCAAGCGGGCCGATAATGTATGGCTTTCTTGTCGGTGAGATGTCTCCTTCCTTCGACCCTACATGTCGAGTTTGCGAGTTTTTTGGACGACACTGTGAACCAACCCAGCTCAGAGCCTTCCCCCTTATCCGGACCTTCATTGAACAGACTGAGCGAGCGATACGTGTCACCCCCAAACACTTTCTGGGTCATAATCTATTTGACAGCTATGTATTGGTTCAGGTTCCCAGCAATATTCCCTTACAGTATTATCAACCCAATTCCAAGGGATTCTTATGCTGGCAGGCTGAGACAGAACGGGTCAAACCTCTGGTTGAAATAAAGGAGGTCGCCATCAAGTTTAACCCTGAGATCGTGCAGGAATGGCTCAACGAGTGTCAAGGGTCGCATGAGAACTGCCTCCCACGTGGATGGCTTCTTTGGGTTACGAAATTAATCGACTGCACTAATGGCCGTGTGGTGTCAGTCTCCAACTTGGAAACTGCACCGGACTATGTGGCTCTGAGCTATGTATGGGGAGAACCCAACACTATATCCAGAAAACCTGCAAAAGAAAAAGATCGAAATGCATTGCCACAGGTGGTGAAAGACGCGATCTCGGTAACGAAGAGCCTGGGGTTTCGGTACATTTGGGTGGATAGGTATTGCGTTGAGCAGGACGACAAGGCCCGCAAACACGAGCAGATCATGAACATGGACTCCATCTACGAAAACGCCGCCTTGACTATCATCGCCGCTGCAGGCATCGACCCGGCAGGGGGGCTTCCAGGGGTATCCAGCAACCGGCTACGAAAGGAACCATTCCAACATGAGAACTTTACGCTATCGTGGATCCCTCCACCGCCACACCTGGAGATCTGCGAATCGCGCTGGGCGACGAGAGGTTGGACATACCAAGAGGCAACCCTGTCTAGGCGCCGGCTGGTATTCACCGACCACCAGGTGTACTTTGAGTGTCGGTCGATGGCATGCTGCGAGAGCTTACGAATACTGCCTCGTGCAAATTCAGAAAAAGAGAAACAAAAGTCCAGGTCTGACACTTTCAGGCTCCCCCATCTCTTCAGCATATCACTACTGGACGAGACTGGATTCGCGCCACCGCTTCACCCGGCTCCCAGTGAGCGGTTCAGCGCAAATACCATCCTAGACGCGCAACCTTCACACCCCAAGGCTGTCACTTTCAACGCATACACGCAATGCGCCGAGACGTACTCCAAGAGGACGTTGACTTTTGACAGCGACTCGCTAAATGCATTCGGGGGCATGATCAAGCGTTTCGAGACGTTGGACCGGGCGACGCTACGCCACCTTTGGGGGATCCCGTTCTTCGACCAGCGCGACGATACATCTCCGGGTGACATCGTCGACTACGCGGGCTTCTTCCTGGCTGGTCTATGCTGGAGACACTATGAGACAACGATGGCCACGCGCTCCACCAAAGGCAGAACCGCAACAACGGCAACACCACCGGCCCCACGACGACGCAAGGGGTTCCCCTCGTGGTGCTGGACAGGATGGGAGGGCGGCGTCACGTGGCCGCGCATCGGGTCGACGAACGAGGTGCGTGCGCCGGACACGGACACAACCCTGGCCAGCATCCAGCTCTCGTTCGAGGACGGGTCGACGCGGTCGATCCCCGACGTGCGCGCCCAGATGCTCGAGTCCCCCCAAACCGACCAGTACCCCAAGGCGATCTTGTTGCAGACGTCGGCGGTGTCGCGCGGCGACCTCCCGGACTGCCGGACGTGGTTCCCCAGCGCCCCCGGCTGTGGAGATTGGCGCGTGGTCCAGCAGCTCCGGTGCGGGTACCTCAAGGCGCTGCGGCTGGGCGCCATTGGGGAACATGGGTACTTGCTCGTCTTCAAGAGGAAGGGGCGGTCGTATTACCGGGTCGGGCTGATGCGGGTGGGCAGTGCGGTGGTCACTGAGCGGGTGCGGAATCAAGAGGTGCGTGTATTCAAACTGAAATAGGAAATCGGACACAACTATGTTGAGGGCGAAGTCGAACTCGCCTGATAATTGTAAATCTTAATACATACGCAATCGACTTTATTTAGTACCGTAATCATTATGTCCACTAGAATCGGTCAGTTCGCCAAAATGAAGCAGGCCATACTTTTGTGGGAGGATTGCTCCCTGTTCAGACAAGACTAGATAATATTGAAGACTTATCCAGGGGATTGATTGGAAAGACAGCTTGCCTATACTTTATCAAGAAGCCCGTTCTGAAGAACAGCCAATATGCAGTCCAGGTGAAAGGGTGTGCCACCATTTTTATACCCCTGAGCTAGTCTCAGCAGGTCTCGTCTCTTGTCAAACGTGATGATGTAGTTAAATACCCAGGCAATCAACTGGAATAATAAAAACTAAAAATGCGGCGTTGAAATTGCAACCGTGATTATCAGGGTGAATCGTGATTGGTTGTGGGCCCAAGTTGGTGTGGCCGAGGCCCAACAACAGCAGACAGTGGAGACACGCAAGGCAACATTCTGGAGGAGTTGCGGCGCAGTGCCTTATTCTTTCGAGATTCTTCATTCTTCACAATGAAGAGACTACAGAATGCGTTTCATCAACACGACAACCTCCCAACTTCAGGAACTATCGGACTCGGAGATCCGTGGTTTGGAGAATGGATACTCCATCTTGTCACACCGTTGGACCACGGCAAGCGACGAGATAACGTACCATGACGTCCTGGAAATGGACGCCAAAGTGCGATCCAAAAGAGGCTACCCCAAATTTGCCGGCGCATGCGCTATGGCGAACGGACTGGGCTACGAGCTCATCTGGATTGATACATGTTGTATCAACAAGACGGACCCAGTGGAGCTGAGCGAAGCCATTAACTCCATGTGTCGATGGTACGCCGAGTCGGACGCCTGCATCGCCTTCCTCGAAGACGTCACCTCTCCCGAGAATTTCAACGAAAGCGACTGGTTTACGCGAGTATGGTCACTGCAGGAGCTGATCGCGCCCAAAGCTGTTCGTTTCTACGACGCCAATTGGGGGTTCTTGGGGGATAAACAAAGCCTCCAGTCCGTCATTGTTGACATCACGAGCATCCCGGTGGAAGTTTTGACAAATGCCAAGTCGCCACAGACCTACTCCATCGCCCAGCGCATGTCGTGGGCAGCGCGGCGTCTGACGCAGCGGGTAGAGGACCGGGCCTACAGCTTGATGGGCCTCTTCGACGTCCACATGCCGATTATCTATGGGGAGCGGGAGAAGGCGTTCTTGCGCCTGCAGCAGCACATCATCGCGCAGTCCGCGGACGAATCCATCTTCGCTTGGGACCTCGACCTCCTGGGCGAAAGCGAAAAAGGAATCAGACCGGCAGACCACCAAGTGTTTTGTGGACTCCTGGCCCCATCCCCCGCCTGCTTCGCACGGGGCGGTGACCTGCTGAGCCGGGGGCGCTCACGCGGATTTCGCATGGACCAGTTTGGGCTGCACCTGGAAGTGACGGCTGCCCCGGCAGCGGGTTCGTTGGGCACATACAAAGCCATTCTCAACGTGAGGACAGCGGAGTCTAGCGAGCAATATTGCATATTCCTCATTCGTTCTGGAGAGAACGAATTTGTGCGGTCGAGCAGTCACGCCGGGGAGAGTTTTGTCTGGACGAACTACGTCTGGGCGAAAAACGTGCCTCAGAAGGTGATGCATTTCAACGTGCCTCTGGCTGTAACGGAGCCGCCCGTATACATCTATCCTGGCTTCTGGTTGCGTGGCCTCAAGATCTGCTCCTCAGCATATCATGTCGTAAGGCTGAACAGAACCTATGTGCCAAACGACGATCGTATCAAGCTCCCGGACGACGGAGAAGGAACCGTTGGCATTATCCAGCTTTCCCGTCGAACCGGCCAGCCGGGCTACGCCTGGATCAAGCTTGGGTTCGGCCCCTCCCTTCAGCCCATGTGCTGTGTCGTACTGCCCGCCAGCCTCGATCCTAAAGCCTACAGATACCAGGCCGAGGGCTACAAGGAAATGCAAATCCAAGCTGGCAACCTACTCCAGTGCGCGCCCGACTCGTACCTCAGGTGGGAACATACCATCTTCGACAACGGCTGGACCAAGGCCAACGAAAGGGCTCTCAGTGGGTTTCCGTGGGTATCCGAAAGTTCCTACGAGGCCCATATGGGGATCGGGGGCCTCGATAAAGGGTTTGAATTTACCTACAAGGGACCGGGTTTCGACATTTCTATTTCTGCCAAACGAGTTCCGGATATGGAGCATGGGGGTGATTATGGCGTGCCAGGGGAGGTATGGGCGCTCGATATCAGCTGTAAAGATGTGCCTTCGGCGCAACTGGAAGAAGACAAAGAAGAGAAAGACAGTAGCTGCTGCTTTTGTTAGAACATAGTTAAGTACGTTGCCACGCCCTGCTACGACCGTACTCCAAGTTGAATTACACAAGCCAGGGTTGGTTCTATGCCAATACGATCATGTGTAGCCCAAGACTGTAGAGTCCTGATGCTTCAGATGGGTAAATCACCTTTGCTTTGACAACACCAGTGACTATGATTCCCGCTTAGTGATTAAACATGGCCACGAGTGGGGTACCACGGTGAAATAGGCCTTCCATTTCCACTCTTGATCTTTGCGGGCTTGGCATATGTCGTAATCCCGTATCATCGTTGCCGTAATCTTGGACAGCTCGATCTTGGCCACGTGCTGGCCGGGACAGGCGTTATAACCTGCTCCGAACTAAGGCATTACAAATAACGCGGGAGTCAGCCATCGTGCACTCTGAAGGAGGTGTGGTTTGCAGTTATAGAAGCGCGAATGACGTACCGGTACCCAAAACCGCTCCATATCAGTAGCATCGCCTGTGATCCAGCGATCCGGGTTGAACTGAGATGCATCCGGACCCCAAAGCTCCTGCGAGTGGTGGATAACCCAGGGGTTAACAGAGAGGATAGTGCCTGCCGGAAAGGTCTCACTGCCAATGATGAGACCCCCTTTTGGTGCCAGACGTGGTAGCCCCATGGGCACAGGCGAGAAGACACGTATCGCCTCCTTAATGCAGGCTTGTAGGAAAGGGAGTTCGCTGGCGTCTTTGAAAGATATCGCACGATCCCGACAGCGTCCATCCCGTCCTGCGGCATCGATTTCTTCACGCACTCGGGTCCAGGCGGTGGGGTGCCGGATCATGTGGTACACAAATGACTGCAGGGCACTGGAGACGGTATCGCTTCCGGCGCCTACAAGACCAGTAGCCTGTGAAGACACACCAGTAGTCAGTCTAGGCACATCCGATAATAGGAAAAAGAGTATTTACCTGGGTATGTATGGTTTTCATATCCATTTGGTCCGGATGTTGACGCATCTGCTGAAGCCAGGTCGCCAAAATGTCCCAACGGGCATCGGCGCTCTGATGGCGCTCATCGACGGCCTTCTTTGTCGTGTTGAACAGGTGCCCCATGGGCAGTATGGATAACCAGGTGATTACAGGGTTGGCTAGCAGGGCCAAATGTAGCCACCTGAAATACCCAGCCACGGCGATATATGCGTTGAGGGCCAGAGAGTTGCTGATGGAGTTGCCTACATCGATGCCTTGCTCCAGGAATCCGAATTTCCGAGAAAATGTGACTTCACCGACAATCTGTCAAATTTGGCAGCCATTAGACGAAAAGACAATCCGTGAGTGATCTCGAGAATATTTAAGGGGCTGACTCACATCAAAGGTCAGGTATGTGAAGAACTTGTCGAGGTCCATGGGGTCCTTGGAGGATGCAAACGAATCCAACCAACCCAGAAACAGCTCGATAGTCTCGTTGATGGCAGGTTCCGATTTGATAACGTTCGACAAAGCATAGCCAGGGGCCAGGCGTTTGGATCGCTCCAGCTTCTGCTTGGGGTCTGTGGTGGACATGGCGCTTTGGAACCTGTAGTCCGGTAACGCCAAGACTTTGTACCAGGGGGCCTAGTAAAGTGATTTGTGAATTGTGATGAGACGTGAGTTTGACAGGGGTATGGTTTTCGAGAGGGGTAAACCAACCTTTTCCAATGGCGCCAGTAGCACTTTTTTGATGCCTTCGGGATGACTGATACTAACTTCATCGTGGGAGACTCGGACGAAGTGACCTGAGGCCGCAACTTTAGAACAGCTTTGGTCAAATGATTCTGAAAAGAAATACCGTGTTTCTTATGGAGCCGTATGAGCTCCGTATTCTGGTCGCCTTTCAGTATATGATGCATGTGCCATAGCCGGGTGAGAGATGCCGTAAATGGACCAGGGATATGGCTGATTGGAGAGAAATAGCGACACCATGTCAAGAGAACCAACAAGATGGTCACCGTACCCGGTAGCACGTAGGATGTAAGTGTTTCAATAGAGGGCCCCATCATGTCGTACTCCTTTTCATGGAAAATTTCGCTTCGCAAGACTGTCAAGTGGGCTTTTTTTGAATGACGGTCCTTTTCAAAAGCTTCGGGGTTTGGGAGGAAAAAGAGAAGGACAGAGCAGTGGGACGCAATGGGGATGTGATGAGGGCTACGTCCTCGTTACCGACTGCATGGATCGCACCAAGCCTATTTCAGTATGTGATTCAGTCTTCTGCTGCCAAGAGATGTCGTTGGGTCGCACAACTCAGCCGGCAATCTCAAAAAGCATTCAGATCCATGTTAAGACTTCCATCGATCAACAGCAATAATTGGGTTTAATTGGTCTTTGGATGCTGGGCAGGCAACGGGAGTGAGGATAGGCGTTCCGAGAGAGACAATGTGTGAATTGTTTGCTACCACCCCTGCAAAGTCGGTCCAAGGGCAAACACTTTCACCCTGAAGCGAAACATGGGCCCGAGGAAGCAGAAGACGAAGTACTTGCGTGATTTCCTGGCCAATCTCGGAAGCATATGATATAAACCCGAGCTGCTGATATAACAGACAACTCCACCACTGAAATGTCATCATTCTCCTATCGAAGTTTATTATATAGACCACCCGGGGGAAATTGTATGAGTTCCATCCGAATGATGTTCACCTCCCCAAACCAAAATCCCCCCAAAACCGCACACATACTTGCCAATATGCCCATTACATTCCCTATTGAGCTTCCCGTACAGCGCACGGTTATTGTTGTCATTGTGGTTTTCAGCATCTTTGCTATCCTCGCAGTCATATTGCGCCTATGGTCTATGCGGATAGCAAAACGAGCACTGAACGGGAGCGATTATTGCATCATTGCAGCATCTGTAGGTCGCTTTTGAGTATACAAACCTGATGTATAGGTCATTAACGTATGATACCGAACAGATATTAACGATGGGCTATGAATCTGTTATACTGAGCAGTACGTGTTTGCATTCCACTGATAGTATCTCGTTGCCAGAGTTAATTCTCGGATTCCAGCTGTGCTCATCGGAGGTGCTGGGTTCCATTTTTCCGAGATAGTTGCAAAGCATAGGTCAGAACCCATCACCATTATGCTCAAGGTAAGGCAGAACCTCAACATGCTAGCTTACCAGACCTGGCTAATGACTATCTCAAGTAGCTTCTGATGCCCGTGCAGTTTCTATGGGCAACAAGTCTCAGCCTCGGCAAAATCTCCCTTCTCATCCTATATGCTAGAGTATTCCCGACACGACCTCTCATCATTGCAGCTTGGACCAATGGATGCGTCATAGTAGCTTGGGCAATGACCACCATTCTATTGGGGTTCTTTATATGCAGACCCTTTGCCTTCAATTGGGACCAAGGGATACCTAATGGAACTTGTGGTAACCAGGTTCTGTCATACCAGGTTACCGGTGCAATGAATTTGATGACAGATGTGGTCACACTCGTGCTCCCAATTCCTCACTTGATCAAATTGCAGATGCCCTTGTACCGAAAGATCGTCTTACGATCTGTATTTGCTCTTGGAATTGTGTATGTTCATCACCATCCTCTCAAGTTCCATTGTTTCGCTGACCTCAAGTCCCCATCACGGGGCCAACAGCACGTGCATCACGAGCTTGCTTCGCCTCGTGTCGTTGAGCAGCCTCGACTACTCAGATATCACCTACAACATCCCGGATGCATTGATATTTGGAGGCCTCGAGCCGCTGATTGGAATAATTGTTGCCTGCGTCCCACTTATGAGACCTCTGCTTGGAAGGAGCACGTATTCGGCCACAGGCACCGCGCAGCCCAAACGCAAATCAGGACAGAGCAGGTGCCAAAATGCAACATTTGAAAGACTCGACGAGGATTCTAGCGAAGAACAGCTACGTTTAGTAGAAATCGAGTCCAGTAGCAGGCCTGTTCCGATACATGGCGTGGCTAGATCTTGACTTTTGTTTTTGATTGGGCCGCCATGTCATTACCATTGTTCAACATGTGTCGTGGATATTGGCACATCTCTATGTAGACGAAACTGGAGGATATTAATTGATCCATCGCTGCGCTGAGATATCATGCGGTGGGCAAAAAATACTGGATGGCAATCTATCAATGGTGTCGGCTCTTATCCGGGAATATGTACTTTACAAGGTCCCGCCCAACATGGTTCCTGATTAGAGCGGTTGAAATCATCCCAAGATCCCCCTCTTGAAAGCCCTTGTAGCTCAGTGGTAGAGCGTTGCACTCGTAAGTCACTTCTTACAGCTATGCAAAGGTCCGCCGTTCGATCCGGCGTAGGGGCATTCATTTTTTGTCCTTTTGCTCGAACAAACACCTGCACTTCTCCTCAAGGTTCAGCCCTATCAGACCCCAGTCCCACACCTGTGGCTTCTGCGGTGGCGCCGTATTAGATCCATTTACCGTTCAATCGAATCCAGTCACGGGTATGACAACTCCCCTCTCACATGTTTGAAGGCATAGCGTAAGAACCGAGATGGATGATGCCAGTAGTCACAATTCGATGTTTTATCAATCAGGTTGTCTATTTGCTTCTTGTCTTGTCCCGGTCCATGTATATCACGTGGAAGACGCATCGAGTCTTTCCACATCAAGATCCAGTGGCCGATACATCTTACTATCAGGGTTGCGGATCAACCCCAATGACACCCTTTCCGTGAAACCGTCCAATGTGCCCCTCTCCCCACACCAATAAGCAATGTTAAGCAGCGAAACAAGCAGGCGCGTCAAATGGAGAATTCTGTGAAATAACACGGGTCAGTCCCATTTGCCTTTGGGAAGAATGGCGGCTGCGGAGGCGCCAACTACTGATGGATGGGCGAGAACTGGCTTACAACGAGAGGAACCCAAAGTAAAACGACACCTTTCCCACAATGCACGCATCCCTATTTTGCATGGCCACGACGTCACAGCTCTTCTCGAGAAACCATGGCCGAATGCTGATGTGTTCGGGATCACTGAAGTCGCCGGAGGATTGAGCATGGACGCTGTAGTACCAGCTTATAGCCAGCACCAAATCGTAGAAGAGGCCGAGGGCGGGCATCATGAAGGTGTAGAAGCTGAGGATGATCCTCGTGATGCATAACACGAGGGACAGGGTGGCGATGGCCAGAGCCGAGTCCGTCAGACTAATGAACCAAGTGTGAGCAATCGGGAATAAAGATATCTTGTAGATAGGTAGACACGCACCTTTGGCTCCATACATATGGGATCTCGGGGGGCTCCTCGTAGTTGGCGTAGAAGTAGATCCGGAGGCGTGGGTTGGAGTTCCAACCGTTTTCTCCACCGATCTCCCACAAGCGTGTCCGGTACTGGTCTGGGTACGCGCTGCAGAAAAGTACAAATGTGATAATGGAGAAGAGGAGCTCGAGGCCGGTCAGTGTTGCTTGAGTTATTGTGATACGGGCCATATTAGCTTGGTTGGGTTGACGGTAGCTGGCGTGCGTGCTTTGCAATGTCAAACCAGACCTCAGCACTGCACCATAAAAATGAAGTCACTTCAATCAATATGGTGATACTTATATATTATTGACAAGAGCAGTAGGTGGGAAGGCATCTTCGCGTTCCGATGTCCCTTCCATTCATCGGGCTTTTAATAATACACCATTGCCATCCTTGCCCAGGCAACGGGGTGCTGCAGTCAGTATGGTAGCATTCAGCGAGGAGGTTATCTGCTCACATAGCGGGGGCCGCAAGTGTGTGCATTAGGCCAATCGCGCCATCATCATAGTGCAACGGGCGATGGGGTGAGCTGATATGAGCACAATAACTCGAGTCGGGGCTTTTCCTCATCTGGCGCGTTCCACTATTTTCCCGCGGGACCCTCATGCACCACGCGGCGCCCGTACAAAACCGCACTACTGTTGTTTCAAACTGCACCACTCAATCATGAATCCGTCAGGAAATGTCACTTCAGATCTGACGAGGTTTGTTTGGGACGAAACATATCTTCTGGAGACGTTCGACGTCCTGTTCGCGGGCTTTTCACTGGCACGGCTGGGAGCCTGCGCTGGGTGGCCGTCGATCTTACGATGGTGATAAGAAGCAGTCCAAAGGACTCAATGACGACACCGAGTGATCTTTACAGTAACGTAATGTCAGACAGGAGCTCTCAGGGTCCATTCCATGCAAATGACCAACCGCAACCTCTACAGATGATTTAACAATGCAACCCCGATGCAGTACGGAGTAATGTAAGAGCAGATTCGAGCAAGTTCATTCATTGTAGTGTGACCGATTACTCGGTGGAATGGATGGATGGCTGGTAGGAGTTAGTGGATCGCTAGCTGGTCCGATCTGGAGAAGTCGGCTGCGGCTGTCGTCCGCGGGCTTGGCAGCGGTGATCAAGATCCTCCCGGGCATCCTAGTGCGGGCCGGCGCATACCAGGACCAGGACGCGGACAGTGTCGATGCTATCGTTTTTGTTTTTGTTCAAGAAAATTCCAAGGTGCGGATAACTATGGAGATGTTTACGAGAAAATGTTTCCAAGAGCCAAGATCTCCCTTTCCGCCATGTCACCTTCCAACCAGTCGAGTATGAGATGGACGACCCATTGCAGCCCAATCTAACCTCCGTTCCAGATCTCCCTTGGCCGAGTTATGATAACATGTGACCCTCTGTCATTGTGCGTGCTCTGATTGCAATTATTTGCGATGCTCTCCTGTTTATGGAGTCTCATGCACCTTGCTTGAGCTGAAAGTTCATAATGCGCTCAAATGTGCGCACTACTTGTGCTTTTTCTTGGCTGTGGCGTGACCGGTCACCACCACACCGGCGCACCACCGTTGACCGTGTGGCAGTAAGCGAGCCCGTTGCGGGGGCCACAGCCAACGGGACGAGCCTTACCTCGTTGGCGTACTCTGAGGACTTTTTAGACCGGTCGCATATGAGCAAACACAATCGGTTGGGCGCCAACTGGCCCTGCTCATGATTTACCTGCTACCAAGGGGCTGGGAAAACGCAAACTGTTGTATTTAATTCAAATACCTGCGGATCCAAGCAACGAACAATGCTCCTGAATCCTTTCGCAGACATCATCTTCAACAAGCAACCTCGCAAACTGCCCGAGCAAGCAACCATGGACCACGGCACAATGAACCACGACTCCATGTCCATGACTATGGATATGGCAACCCCGACCGGCACAGGCATGGCTACTGCCACCTCTGCGGCATCCATGGGGGGCATGAGCCACGGCGACATGGGCAGTGCCATGGGCGGTTGCAAGATCTCTGTAAGCCAAACCCCTCCATCACTGGTCACATCGTGATATCCATGTTACTGACCATGGCTCCAGATGTTGTGGAACTGGAACACCGTCGACTCTTGCTTCATCTCGTCTTCATGGAGGGTAACATCCTCGGGCATGTTTGCAGGCTCCTGCATCGGCGTCATCTTGCTCGTCATGTGCCTCGAGCTTCTGCGCCGCGCCGTCAAAGAGTACGACAGACACTTGATTCGCCAACATGCCAGCGCCCAGAATCAGATGGGCGTTGTACACGAAGTGCAGCAAGACCACAAACCGTCTTCGGGCTCGGGCAGCGGTCCGTCCCGGGGATGTGGCGCCTCCGAGTCTCCTCGGTTTCGACCTACCGTTTTACAACAGGCCATACGCGCTCTCTTGCACACACTCCAGTTCGCCGTTGCTTACTTCGTGATGCTGTAGGTTATTCCGCCAACCAGGTGCTGCATTCAATGTTAGTTGCTCATCATGATATGGTTGATACTTATTCTCTCGTCAACAGGCTCGCCATGTACTACAACGGTTATATCATCATCTGCATCTTCATTGGTGCCTATCTTGGGTCCTTCGTCTTCCAGTGGGAGACCCTTGGTGGAAAGTGAGTACCTTTCTTGGCATTAACAGGCAAGACTCATATTACTGATTGAAAATTCGTTAGAAGAGACGCAACTTCTGCCTCTGGTGAGGCTACGGTATGTTGTGGATAGATATTGTCGAGTAGCACAAGGGTAGTCGGTCTCCTTGCTCTTCGCCGCATGAGTCACAACCAGGGCACAGAACCACTGCGAAGCCAGCTATGGAGCTTCTTCTATCTGGGACAATGGAACATGTCGCACTTTCAGGTCGCAATTCTGTTGCCTCATTTTATCTTTGATCCCAATCCGACTTTCAATTCGGGTTGGGCGGGGCTGACTCGGTGATTGGCCGCTCTTTATTATTGCCAGATCAAAAGTCCACCATATATGGCTTCTTTGATGTTTGCCACAATAGTCTAAAGGCTATACGATGTAAACACAGTTCACGCCTGTATAATCCTCTTCAAAAGTTTTATAGTAAAGTGTGCGACTGCGCTTCCAAATACTTTGGTCTCTTGCTGGCAATGTTGTCTCGTGTAATCCCCAAGGATAAGAGCTTGAGCAATCACAAATCGTGAATGTTTCAGTGCAGCAACATGCAAGAGCTGTCCCGGATCGTGGGGGTTACTAGGTTGATACGGTTAGACTGAATTGCTTTAGGCAACCGAGTAAGCACTTGAGTATGACAGACCTCCAACACGATCAACAGGGGGTCTGTGCCTCGTGTCCACAAATAGGAATTGTTGTGAGTCATCCAAGTATATAGGCATCAGCATCATTCCCATTTCGTATCAAAACATATAATCAGACAGGTATCGCCAGATATCTGGATGATCCTGCGTCAAACGTATTATTATCCAGCAATTTTTACTTGTTTAGTGTCTGTCAAGGCGCGTTATTGAAACAATTGGCCATGGCATCACATTTCGAGGCTCTCCCTAACGAGATCCTAGACTCGATTCTCGAATACCTCATCAATCATCGCCTCGGTGGACTTCGCATCTGCGCCCACCTGGACTGTCTGTCACTTGCGCGGCTGTCACAATGCTCTCAGTTTCTCAACCGTCGCCTAGAGCCGGTGCTGTACGGGACGCATGACGCCCGTCACGCAGCTCTGCGAAACGGTTGTGTGACTGGGAATCTGCATGCCATCCGAAAAGCCGCTGCTTGCGGGGCGAACCCCGGCGTCTTGCGGCGCTACATAACGAGCACTGGCGCACCCGTGCACCGTGTCGTGCACGCCGACTATGAGGCGATTCATCGAGAATATTCTTCTCTGCAGATGGTCTTGAAAGCAAGGCAGCTTGATGCCTTCAATCTGCTGTTGGAACTGGGTGCTGGTTTCAAGCTAGGCGATTACAGCGACGATAAGATACTGAACTCGCAGCTGAAGACATTTGCAGAGAAGCTGGCCGAAGTCCGGAACGTCGAGTTTCTCAAAGCCTTCGTCGCAGCTCGCGCGGACACACCATACTGGCCGGACAACCGAAAGGAGACGTATTCGCAGGCGGAAGCTGTGCTGAGCAGGCTGCCGTTCCCGGACGTGGTGCGCTGGGCCTCGCCGGCACTCCTGGAAACCCTGCTGGACAACGGAGCCCAACTCAACCAGGCTGTCCAGACCTCGTTCCGCGTGGAGCCCGGGAAGAGAAGGCCCATGACGCCGCTGAGTGCCGCCTGTCTGCGCGGCGATGCCGAAGTCTTTCGTCTGCTCGTCGCACGGGGTGCACACGTCAACATCGACGACACGCTCCGCAGCAAATACGCGAACGACTACACGCACATCCCCATCCTTGTGGCCGTTCACTACCTAGTCGATACAGGCGACACCAGCATGTTGGATGCGTGCGTGGCGGCGGGTGCTGATGTCAATCTGCCATGTCATCGTCGTCCGGCCC
This sequence comes from Apiospora arundinis, assembly GCA_039105305.1. Taxonomy (NCBI): domain Eukaryota; kingdom Fungi; phylum Ascomycota; class Sordariomycetes; order Amphisphaeriales; family Apiosporaceae; genus Apiospora; species Apiospora arundinis. The sequence continues at coordinate 503,880 of JAPCWZ010000002.1, read as the reverse complement.
CACCCCCAAAGATCACCTACTTTATGACAGAACCACCGCCGGTTCATACATGCACGACGCCCCTTCTGTTATACCTCAGGCTAGTCAAGTCATGGGACATGGCCTCATCGGACGACAGTGGCCCACGACATCCTACCCTCGCCGAGGGCGTGGCGCATTTCATCCACGATTTGGGCGCGAACGCTCCAAGCCCTGTCGCTCCACCAATCGAGCGTGGGTACAACAACTCCACTCAAGATCTCCATGACCGTAACTTTGAGGGAATCCCATCTCCTGTTGAGCTCCTCGTGATGAAATGGGGCATCGAATCACTGGCGAACCCCGAGTTCTTCTCACTCATCAAGTTCCTCGTCCAACACGGCGGCACGGGGCCGGACCTGGCAAGGTTATTGGTGCGGACCGACGGGGACAACGAAATTCCCAGCGACAACGATAAGAGCAAGAGCGTTCTCGACATTGTGGGGCTCTGGGAGCAGTTTCTGGCGCTCTTGCAACCCCAAATCGAGGGATTGGACCAGTCTGCTAAGGACGACCTGCTCCACCGCGTGATCGTGGACAAGGGCACACTGCGGCACCGGGTCGCCCACCCGTCCGTCTGGGTCAAGGTCCGCGCCATCGGCCGAGCCAGCATCCGCGCCCTTCTCCGCGCCGGCGCCAACATCAACCACGCCGCAGGCAAGCCGACCGACGGGTACCCGGCCAGGAGCACGCCGCTCCACGAGGTGGTCTCGTGCTTCGTCCACACCGACTGCCTGATCGAGGACCACCTGCACAACCACCCCGCGGACCATGGCGACTGCCCCTACACGCGCGACGTGGTCGAGTCCTTCGGCGACTTCCTCGCGTTCCTCGTGAGCGAGGGCGCGGACCCCTTGGCCAGGGACCCGAGGGACTACCGTAGCGAGAAGACGGCGGTAGACACGCTGTTGTTGCCTATGAGGCAAGGGCGGATCAAGCACAGGGGCGGGGCGGTGGAGCAGGGCCTCCTCAGCTTCGTTGCTCGGCTCCAGGGCACGGATCCAGTCGCCGAGTACACGGGCGACGATAGAAAGCCGTATGACAAGGATAGTGACCTTTGGATGGTTTATTGTCGCTGGTCGTATATCAGGGGAGATTGCGCCGTCAGCCACCCCGCCCTAGAACACGACAACACGGGCCGATGAGTAGATGGAGATGTTTTATGGAAGGCATCTTGAGAGCGTGTATTATTGCCATTTTTTCTCTGGCCGTGTTGGGGCCCTACCAGCAAAATGTTAATCGACCAATAATGTGAACTCATAACGCGGCGAGTGTAGTGACATGTTTGCTATGGCCCAAATATGAAAATTTAGACAGCTGCTAACTCGTTGGGACGGAACGTTGGTGCTGACTGTCCTCATAGCGTTTACAACCATTCCCTCGGGGGACCGTACTGTCGGCGCAGGGGTCGATGTCTTTGGGCGCGATACTAGCTAGTTCAGTCGGTTGGTTCCGATAGGTTCTTCAGTTTGCGGCTCCAGCCATTTCTCATCCCTGTCCCAGGATTGAGGTCACGAACACAGAAGCATGATCGACAAATGCCGAGAGGGATCGTCTAAATCCAGCATCAAGCTAGACATGGTCAAAGCTGTACCCAAGTCAGGGTTCTTTCTGAAAATATACCGAACCTCAAAGGTAATTATGCATTGGCTTTATGCATGATCGTTCAGACCAGACCTTACATCGCTTCAACATTCTATTCGTGCGCATATAACAATTAGTACATAACATACTAGCTGGATGTGTTATTATTAGATGCGGCTGACCGCCCCTAACCGGGTTCGAGTCATGCGAATCCACCCCTATAAGGGGTCCCGAAACACCCTCCAAAGTTTAAATACCACGCCGATCCGCGGGGGACACGAGATTTAGAGTTGACATAGCCTCAACCACGCGGGTTCCGTCCATGGAAGACCCAACGTCAAATCGAAACAGTGACAGTCCGCCAAGAATGCGCCAAGACTACCCCATTGAACGTTTGCTTGTCAAATTCCTTGATTCCACTGGTGTTTCCCAATGACGATGTGTTTATCAGACTGTGGAGTTACTATATATCCTACCTTGGGACGACGTCGCCAAGACCTTAGGAGGGTCGGTATACACACCGCGATGCTATGATTGGAATTCTACCAACGGATGACGTCGGGAGGGAGTCGTGGAATGAAAACGGGAAGTTGATGGCAAATACTGTGACTGAAATAGGTATATATTGAGCATCATGACCTCTGTTAAGTTGTCCTTTTCATCACCATCATCATCTCATTCGATCTTACTCATTCACTACACTACGAATTCATATCCATCGTTCCAATTCGATCAATATATTTCACAGTCATTGCACCTGACTTCAATCACTTCTCAATAACAACAACGTCAACCATCAACAGTAAGTCCATCTTCAACATACGGCCCCCATATCTTGATAGATAACTAACCATGACCACCAGTGTACACTTCCACCGTCCTCGTCGCCACCCTGGCCCTCTTCGCCACCTCCGCCGTCGCCAACCCGGCCGCCGAGATCATCCTCAAGCGCCAGGGCATGACGTGGAAGAAGGACGGCAACGACTGCAGCATGAACGCGGGCCGCGCGTGCATCGCGCGCGGCGGCGACGACACGCAGGGCGAGGGCAACTCGCCGCGGTTCAGCGACGGCAACAACTGCATGGGCGACACGGTCAAGTACACGTCCAAGATGGCCAAGGGCATCAACGACGCCGGCGAGAAGGGCTTCTGTACCATCACCATGAAGACGGACCAGCGCTGCTGCGTCAACGGCCAGTGCTCCGCCCAGGAGATCGCCCGCGACCGCCGCGTCGTCAAGACCACCGACGCCTACACCGAGGAGACCATCCAGGACGTCTCCTTCTCCAAGGGCTGCGCCAAGGGGACCTACATCCAGAGCGAGATGAGACTTGTTTAAATCAGGGAGATCCCATCGCCCCCCCCCCCCCCCAGCGCGTGGAATTCTTCTTGGGACAAGAGTTTTCCCGTATGATCATGAACTTGGCGATTGATTTGATCTCGTTGCAGTTTCCTCGTTTAGGAGTTTTGTTTTGGATCTCATCCCCTTCCCATTGCGTTCGAGCTTTGCTTTACTTCTTGTATATTCCTTCATATCACGACTCATGTTACTCTTTCATAGCTGCACATATATCCGTTGGAATCTCAATTGACTTCTATCTCGATATGAAATGATCCGTGATGAGAATATTTTGCAACCAACGTGGCCAGCGGAAGACGGATGTTCCTCATCCGTGAAATCATTCCCGTCTAGCCTGCCAGCTTGATCTGTGTGATAATACCCACTGACCCCTCAAGCAGAGACAGGCTTCGCATGCGTCTGAGCGTACTGCGCCAGCTTCTTGTAGTCCTTGCCGCTCGACGTGCGCCCGAGCCGCCGCAGCGCCTTGACGGCGGGCCCGATGGTCGCCTCCCACGAGCAGTGCTTCGCCTCCCACTCCTTGGCCTGGGCCAGCAGCGCGTCGACGTCGCCGCCGGGCGCCATCATGCGCTCCAGGGCGCCGAACTCGTCGTTGTCGCGGGCCGCGCCCGTCAGCTGCGGCTCGGCGCGCCGCGCGAGGAACAGGTCCAGCTTCGCCCGCGTGTCGAGGGACTTGACGACCGCCGGCAGCACCCAGTCCTTTTTGTCGAGACTGAACTCGTTGGGAGCGGTCGGGTAGAGCTCGCCGTACTCCTTGTTGCACTCGGCCCACATCTTGGCGTACTCTTCGGCCAGGGCGGGTGGCTTGGGCTGGTTCTGCCGCTTGCGGATCTCGAGGAGGCGCTTGATGATCAGGACGTTGCCTTGCGGTGAGCGGTACCATTTCAGGCACTCGTCCACGACGGGCTTGCTTGCCTTGAATTGCTTCGAGAACTCGGCTAGCTTATTCTTCACGGCGGTTTCCAGTGAAACCTATTGGCCATGCACAGGTAAGTAAGGTATCAATCAGTCATCATAAGGGAGGGGCTGGCTGGGGCTTGTGGGTAACCCGTACCTTGTCGGCTGCACATTGCAGCATGTGGGCGACATCAATATCCAGCAGCCCGATCTCGAGCGCCGCGAACTCCTGCTGGACGCGCCCCACGAGGGCATTGTCGGGGATCTCCTCGTACGTGGCGCGCACGAAAAAGTGGTAGGCGACGATGTAGCGCACGACGAGTTTGCCGACGGTGGACTCGGTGATCTGCGGGGCCCCGGTCTTCTTCATCTCCTGCTTTTGCGCGGCGGCCATGTCGGTGGCGGCCTTGAGCAGCCCTTTGTCCACCGCCAGGTACGTCTCGTCGAGCTGGGACTTGGCGTCGCTGAGGCGCTTCACCCACTTGAAGTACTCGTCCATGTCCCAGTCGTCTTCCTGGGCCCAGGACGCGGCGCCCTTGAGCCACCGATCGTAGTTTGTGACGGTCATGATGGTGGTTGGGCCTTGTAGTAAACTGTTACAGGAGACAACTCATATGTTTTGAGAAACAATCATTGGTAATACAAGGCACAAACAAATTCGCGGATTGCCTAGCGGTTATATAATTATGTCACTCCTCTTGCATCACGCATTGGAAAATGTAATGTTGTCTCTTGCTAAGGGATAAGGCGCTTCCGTCTTGACTGACGCAATTATGCCTCTTTGAACGCCGAACCATGCTTTGGGCGGCTGGAGGTCGCTGATCGTGGAGAGTCTCCGGGCCAATCATAGACTAGCACTCATGAGTTGATGCGCGAAGCGTAGTAAGTTGCGGCAGAGAAAGCTTCCTATGCACCAGTCGCGCCTAATCAGTTGGGATGGATCAGGGGCGGCTCGCGCCGCATGCGGGAGATGCATGTCTCAAAAACGGCTGAAGTAAAACCATAGTTTCATTCACAAATAGTAAAGCAGATCATTTGTCGGTGGGCCGCATGATCCAGAGTCAATCCTCTTGACAGTAGCTCGGCGTTGCATAGACGCTAGGCACCTGAGAAGATTGACTTCAACATCTACATAAACCCTACTCTACCAATTATGTCACAGGTAGTAGCGTCTCCCAATATCATAGTCTAGGTTTCGTTGGCCCTCAGGTCCCCGCTTCTCGTCCTTCTGCCTTTATTACAGATAGACTTGCTTTGTGCTGGCGTAAGAGAAGTGTCAGAGGCGCGTGCCGTCGCGTAGTCGGACGGCAATGCGGAATCCATGATTCAACTAAGCCTGCTCTATGACGACACTCGACTCATCCTCCCGCCTCTCTTGGGTCTTGTTGATTTGAATGCAAACCGGGTGGACGGGGAGGGACAGGGAGTAACGCATCGTATACTTGGCCTCTTTTCTTTTGCATAAGCACAGAAACCATGTTTTCACGGACACATTCGGGCACGCGATGTTTCGCCGAAGACGACCGAGATGCACTGATGGTGCAAAATGTGGAGTGCCTGTGAAGGAAACCAAATCTGGGTCAAGATGACGTCGACTACGAAGGTGAAAAGGACAAAATTGGCGGTGCTGTCTTGTTGAAAGATGAGTCGAATAGGGCATATATATGGAATGAGTTGACCAGGGCGTAATCCATCCGATTAGCATCCATATCCACCCTCTCTACTCTACTGCTTAATCCACCCATCCATCTTCCTTCCCCAATAGATACTTATTTTAACTATATACCCTCTCTAGTATAGATCGGATTAAGTATAATGTCGAGTAGTTACTCCAACAGCTCCTGGGAGGGACTGACCCTCTTTACCGGCGAGACGGCCGGAGAGATGGCCCAAGCCCGCATCAACGCCACAGAAAATGAGATCCGACGCCCCGGCATCAAGATCCCCGTCATGAGCGAGGAGGTGTGGCAGCGCCGCGCCGCCGAGGCGGCCAAAATGCGCAAGGCCTGGTACGAGAAGCAGGCCGCCGAGAGCGCGAAGCGCACCGCGTCGGACAACGAGAAGGTCCAGCCGCTCATGGACCGGTACCTGGCCGAGGTCAACCAGCAGCGGCAGTACCAGAAGCAGATGCCCAAGAAGCTGCTCAACTACCACGAGAAGCCCGAGGGCACCAACATTTCGAGCGCGGACTGGAAGAACTCGTACCAGGACATCGGGAACTTCCTGGCCGCGGCGCTGCTCGCCTACCACTACCAGATCGAGTGCGAGAACGGGACCGTCAGGGGGCCCCCCGATGTGTACAAGTACCGGAACCACAATTTGCAGCTTGACGTCCCCTGGGACGCCAAGCTGAAGACGTTCTACCACCATAGGGGGCTGTCTGTCAAAGACGACGAGCTAAAGTACTTTGAAGGATGTGTCTCGAAGAAGGTTCGTTGTTTACCTTGGTCGTCTCAAATAATACCAGACCATGTCATGCTGACGACTCTTGAAACATACAGGTAGACTTCCCAATTTTCTTGGTAGCCGCTGTGGAGGACAATTTGACAAGATTATCGAAGAACGAGGATGCTTCACTTGCTGCCCACAAGCAGCTGCTTGCGTATATCCTTAAGGATGATCTTATCAGAGAGGAGATAACTGAGGTCCTCCTAGTATCGATGGAGAAGTAAGACACACATGGGGCTTCTCTGCCTGTTGTCAAGGGTGCGATATGGGATAGGGCCTGCAAGTACAATTAAGCAGACAGTAAAACCGTGAAATAAATGATAATATTATGACCGTCACTGTGCATCCGAAATGACCATTGTACTAATTAGCTATTCCCGATAAAGCTATTCATAGCTCGCCGTCATCATCGTCATTAACCAACTTCAACTCTATTAGTTTCCGATAGATGATCTCTTCCACCCCCTTCATACCAGCCGCATTGGGGTGGTACGGCACATGTGTCACGTCCGAGACTCCCAGGTAGTCCGTGACCCAGGGCTCCGCGGCGCCGATGCCGTGGTTCCCCGTGTGGTCCGAGATCTGCACAAGGTGACACCAGCCCTCACGACCCGCCCGGGCCGCGCGCGTGCCGTTGTTCAGCATTTCGGCGCGCTGTCGATGGTACCGCGCGCGGGCCTCCCCAAACGGCGCGTGCACGCCCGGGACAAAATCGCGTCCCAGGAGCGTGAGGTACTCGACGACGAGGACCACGGCGTTCGGAGCCGCATGGTGCACGGCGTCTAGCACGCGACCGTACCGCCGCGCCAGCGCGTCGGCGGAGTTGAGCGGCGACGTCATGGCCCCGAAGATATCGGCAGGGAGCTCCATGGCGTCCCGCATCAGGCCGCCGATGTAGTCGATATCGTTGCCGCCGCCCAAGACGAGGACCAGGTCGGCAGAGTCCGGGACGCCATCGACCTGCGGCGCGAAGACTTTGAGCCCCGTGTCCTGGGGTTCCGAGATCAGATTGAGGAGCGTCGCGCCCGAGACCGAGAGGTCGGTCAACGCGACCTTTTGGTTGTTGTTGATTTTGGCGCCACTGAGCCGGCGCTGGAGAAGTGCGGCGTAGTTGTTGCCGGAGCGCCCGGCGGCTTGGTTGCGCTGGGGTGGGATACCCGGCCCCGCAGCGTAGGAGGAGCCCAGGGACGTGATGTGGGTGATTTTGGCACGACGGCCGTCACCGCCACCATGGCCGATTTGCGGGTCGCTGTGCATTTGGTCGGCGAGGATGACGACGAGAAGAAGGATGAAGAGCAGAGAGATGAGGAGGCGGAAGAGGCAGTTGCCGCGCCACTGGTTTTGTGCGCGGCGGCGGCGGCGACGCAGCCACGTGGGCGCTGGCGGCGGGTCGTCGGCTTCTTCCTCTGGATTGTGGTCGGTCGCGGCGGCTTGTTCCTCCTCCTCCCCTTCTTGAACTTGACGACTCAGCCGTGGTGGGTCGGGATCGCGCTGCTCCACTTGGGGCTCTGAGACATGCTGGTGATCGGCTGGGACTTCGCTCATACTGTTTTCATTCTCCTGGGGTTGATGATTGATTGATCGATTTCCAGGCAGCCGGGCAGGCGGGGGAGTCCGTCTTTTAGGTGATACAATCTTGAGGTAACGCTTATTTTCCGATCACATGCACCTGGGTGTTTCGGAGCTTGGGCCACCCCCACCATGGCCAAATCATTCATGTCCACAACGAAAACTTCATTTGTGTCGGCCTCACATCAGCAACCTTTGCCATCAATCCACTTCAATAAGACTGATCTAAATTTCAGAATATCAACTACTCTTAATGGCACATATCCTCCAGAATCACTATAGCTGACATCCTGCTTACATGCAACGATTGCATGAGTAGCTTGACGCCCTTGTCCCTGTAATTGGCTGGCTTGGGAGGCAAATGCTTGCCATCACAGACGAGCTGCAACAATTTTGAACCCACTTCACCGCATCTTCAAATTGCCGCATATAGCGATACAGCACTGGAATCTGTGCAATGGGGATGGATCATGGGTTGTAGTCAAAATAGAGTATTACGGAACTGTTTAGGCTCTGGATCTAGCAGTGGATGCGCACAGTAGCGCCAAGCAAGCACTCACTAGCTGCCTAGATCGTAGCCCCTTAAAGTTTGGCTTCGTCAGATCTCTCCCACCAACAAAGGATGATAGAAAATGGTTTCCATTAATAGGAAATACCCGTCCTTCGTTTGACCGATGATCACATGTCCATCCATTTCTGATGCATTTGCGGTGATATCCTGTGACTCAGATATACAACTCATCCACTCATCCAACGAGATATCATTGACCTCATCCAAGAGAGATCATCGACCTCATCCAACGCATCCTTCCCGTCATCCCCCGAATCATCATCCGTGGTCTCGCCTAACTTGTACTCGAGATCACCCTCATCCTTATCATGTCCGTCCTCGTCCCCAACCACGGGGTCGAGCTTGTCCGTCCATTCATATCCAGAGACGTCGGCGTACCAATCCTCAGCCGAGGATGATCGCGCAAAGTAGCGGTCATAGCCGTCGCTCAAATCTTTGGGCCCCTCGTAAGTCCGGCTGACCCCCGGCGGCGTTGTCTTGCCTTCGATTTCATGTCCATTTAGATTGGAGTCCAGATCGACGACGAGGCGAACCGTGGGGCTGTTGGCGGTCGGCGTGGCCGGCGAGCTCGCGTAGTCCCGCACCAGAGCAAGGACCGTCTGAAAGAATTGATCGCAGTCCTCAAATTGCACACTATAGATGTTGGCACATGGGGAAGGCCGGCACGGGGCGGGAAATGGGATTTCGCACTGGGTAGCGGTAGCGAATGCGTCGTAGTCGCTGAATCCGTACTTGTCGCGCGGTAGCGATGTCGCGAAGTCAGGGAGCTCGGAGCATGAGCCAAGGAGTTCGGGGCCGCCGCTGAAAACACGGTCGACGACAAGATGGAGCGTCTCCAGTTTGGGGATTCTGGTCAGCATTGCGACGAGCCCAGGCCTGAGCCAAAGGTCCGCAGCCGTCCCGTTCGGCTGCCACTGAGCAATGTCGAAAAGGCGCAGCGCCAGATGCCGAACTTGATTGAGACACCCAGCATTGGGGGCAAACATTGCAAAGTCCATCTGCGGTGGAACTCTGAGCATGTGGGCGGAATTCTTTGGGGAAGATTCGATCAGGAAGAGCATGTCATGCCCAAAACTCATGGTGATCGGAGGTTCGCCGCGCATTTGTGCTTCGCCGATTCGCATAAACTTTTGCCAGCCGTAGCTTGCGGGGCCAACGAGACTCAAAGCTTCCTTATTCACCAAGCGCAAGGTGTGTTCGGGAATCAGCCGTCGTTCCGACGAAATGTATCGGTTTATTCCGGGTTGTCAGTATGAGTGGTGATAGAAGTCAACATTGCCGTGGACAGAATAGGGTGTCGATGGCGAGCAAAAGACGTGTAGGCATCTCTGGTCATCTTCAAGGGCTTTTTTCTACTAGAAGTAACTAATGTTAGTTTGGTCTGTCCGGATGACATGATGGGTGTTGAGAGTGGAAGTTAAGAGGCGAGATGGATTGGTTGGCAATGTACATACAATCATGTGTCGAAGTTCTGGTGCCAGTCTTCCGAAGTAATGGAATTCATCATACGCCATGGTGTCGAAGGTGTTGAATTGGCGCCAGGTAATGATTTCGGGTCATTCAATGAATGATGAGTCCTCAGGCCTGATTAAAAGCCAGAACGAAAAAGCCAGAACGAAAAAGCCAGAACGAAAAAGCCAGAATGTTCCATAAAGAAGAAGCAAAATCAAAATCGACCACAGTCAAGGTGGGAAATTGTTAGGGAAGGAAATGGAAAAGAAAGGCTGGGTGACCCAGTGGTGGTTTTGGGAGTTTTCAGTTTATAGGAAGAATAGAACAGTCACGTAATAGCCACCGTAGTGTTGATGAATTGAATGGAAGCAATAAGTCCTACCTACTTAGCCAAAACCCCAAGTTATGTACCCGCATAAACACCAATTTCGCTACATTCAATGTCTTCTACTCCAGCGTTGACCAGATCTATACAAATTCCTTAGTATGAACTCTTACTGGCACGCAAGGTAGTAATTTTTATAACTTTGATGACGCCCCTGTTGTCTGTCAAGGGATTCATATCCATCTATTTATCCATGCATCTGCTCTATTACATCAAATCATAAACCTGAGACGCTAGGATACCCACACTGTACAATCAAGCCCCTTCTCGATCTGAAAGCAAACCATAATCAGTCACGACGCTATATTATTCCTCCCTCTAGTCATCATCTGAGTCATAATCCGTGTCATCGTCTTGCACGTAGTCGGGATCATTCTTATCATCGCACTGCCCCTTCTTGGTCATGAAATAACACGGACGGTTCGGGCAAACTGGCCCAAAGTGTTGTCTGTCCACTCGTATCCCGAAACGTCGGCATACCATTCCAGAGCCGAGGACGATCGTGCAAAGTACCGTTTGTAACGCATGGCTATATCTTTGTGGGCTTCAACGTCATATTTCTTCTCTCGCGCTGTATGGTTGAAACTCATGTCTACCCACGTTGGCGTCGAAGTCGACCACTAGAGAGACCATGGTTTCTTTGGATTTCATCGCAAGTGGGTGGCTTTAGTATGGACGTGCGAGATTTAGAACCTTCTGCAAAAACGGGTCATACGTCTCGAACGGCACCTTCGTCAACTCAAGGCCAGACAGAGATCTGTATCGGCCGTCAAGAATTACACGCGGCAGGACCATGGCAGGAATTGCCCAGTCGTACTTCGTACTTCTGGCAAAGGCATCGTACCCGACGAAGCCATAATTGTCTCGAGAAAGGGGCGCCACCACGTCGCGTAGTCGAGAATTGAGCGGAAAGGGTCCAGATTGTCGCGAGTCGGCGTACGATGCTCAGCGCTGGAAGAGTCGCCGGTGCTGAAAAAACGGTCCGCGACGATATGCAATGTCCTGAGATTGCGTGCTAGGCGCAGCAGGGTGAGAACTCCGTCTTTGAACCGAGGGCAGAAGTTGGGGCTGGACTCCGGACTCGTAAAGCTTTCTGCCCGAGCCATGGATGGCCAGTAGGCGATATCGAAAAGGGGAAGGGCAAGATGACGCAGATGATCGACGTACCCTCCCGAGCGATGCGGGTTACGCAGCTGTGGTGGGAAATCAAATTCATTGAGGTAATTCCAATACAAGGAGGTCGAGAATACCATATCTTGTCTGAAATCCATCATGATGGGTGGCCCATTATACCTTCCTGAATATCTGAATCGCCGAACTTTCCGGAAGGCGTGACGGCGGTTGCCAACGACCCCTAAAGCTTCTTTGTTTACCAGGCGCAAGGTGTGTTCTGGAACCACCCTGTGTTCTCTTGAGTGGTACTGGCCTATTCCTGGTTGACAGTAGAAGTGAGAGGAACTGTCAAAAGAGGACATGTCCTGGAAAGACGGAGGGCACTTAAATATATGGATGCATAAGGAATTCACACGAAGTGCTTCCAGCCACTACAAAGGAGGTAGGTCAGTTTCGGCTTCATTTAAAGAAATTATACACTTTAGAGATGAATCAACTTGAATAAGCAGTAACACAACATACAATCATGTACCGGATTTCCGGCGGGAGCCTCCCAAAAGAATGAAAATCCTGGGATGTCATCCTGTCGAAGGAGATGAATGGCATTCGTGTTGTGACGATGATCAGCGTACTAAATGGAAAAATCGATGATTCGAAACCATAGAGTTGTTCGGGGAAGCTATTGACTAAAATACTTCGTGGGCGTTGTGAGCGTTTAAAGTCCCATGGTTCCCTTGGGAGGACGCGGCATTGCTCGCGTTGGAGCCTGAGAACGTAGGACGCAACTGGCGCCTGGCAATCAGACCTACGCTCTGCCATAACGTCCAAACGGGGTAACCGTTCAATGACTACGCAGGCAAACACGAAAGGAACTGTAGGGAGACATACCTAGAAGATACGATCTACAAAAGATTCAAGTCTGCGTAACCAAGTGTTTCAGACCTGTGTGCCCTAAATATTAGACTCATTATGTGCTATCTCTTACTCTCCTGCTCAAATGTCAGTTGAAACTGTGCACAGATCTGATCACGCACTCTCATTTCTACTTGTCGCCGCCCACTGATACTTTATCAGCTCCCCCTTGTCATCGAATTCAGGCTGAAACCCGTACGACTGCAGCAGATCTAACATCGACTCGCACCCAAGCCCCACCAGTTCCCGCGCGACCCCCGGCGCCACCTTGTCCAGGGGAGCCCCGCGCTCCACCAGCAAGCGCACCACCTCGGCGTTCTCCTTCAGGAACGCCTCGCTCACGAGCCGATCGCTTCGCGGGCTCTCGAGGTCGACACCGCCGTGCGCCAGCAGTCGGCGCACGAGCGACGTGTGGTTCCCGCGCACCGCCCCCCACATGGGCGTGAACTCGTGCCCCCCCTCGTCTTCGCTACGGGGCCTGGCCGGGTCCGCGCCTCGCGCCAGCAGGTAGTCGACCAGGTCGGCATGGCCCTGGCGGCAGGCCTCGCCCAGCGCCGTGTGCCAGGGATACTGGAAGCTCTGGCTGTCCGGGTTGAGGCCCTTGGTCTCGAGCAGCCAGCGCGCCATCGCCAGGTTCCCCCGTCCCGCGTGCGAGATGAAGGCCTGGTGGTGATGGTACAGGCGGGACCTGTCGTGGCGCACCCAGTTTTGCGATATGTATTCGTAGACCTCGGGGCTCTCTGTGGCAGCCAGGGAGTGGATGATCAGATGGGTTTTCCATTCCCTGGTGCTTACGACCTCGCCGTGGACATAGCGGGGATCCCTCTCCTCCTCGGGGCAGGTGGAGGCGGCGTGGGCTACGACGAGCTCCAGAAGGTCGAGGCGGCCGGCCACGGCCGCACCAAAAAAGGCACCGGGATCCATACCACCTCGCCAAGAACCTCTCGTCGTACCCCGAGCCTCGAGCAAGAGACGTAGGAGTCCCTCGTTGCCGCACTCGGCGGCCACCTGCAAAGCGGGAGGGAAAAGAAAGTTGTACTTCGCGGAGTCGTGGCCGTCGGCAAGAATCTGTTTCACTAGAGAGGGCATATCGAGACGTACAGCTGCTGCTAGTAGGTTCAACCCGGGGTCTGGTGTCACGTCCTCAATTAGCGGGTTTAGGATGTTGGTGTTGGGCCGGTGTACGTTCCACTTGGAAGGCCCCCAGTCCCAAAAGACGAAGGGGCCTCGTTCGACGTTGTCCAGCGCCAGCCTGCAGAGGGTTTCGATGACATGCTGGTAGCCCAACGGCGCAGCGTGCGTTTCGCACAGGATCTTCGCTAAGTCCCGGACCTCGACAAAGCGGCCCACCGTTGGGTCCTTCTCGCAGGTCACGCGGTACACCAGATACCGATGCCAGAGCTCCTTGACGCCGTATCGATTCTGCTTGTAGCGTAAGGTGGGGTAGCAGTTGACGTCGCTGGGTGTGTGGATGGCGTGGTCTAGCCGGTGCGTCCGGAACAAAGCGGGGTAGACGGCTTCGGCGAAGTACTTGCAGACCAGTCGCATCCGCATCGATCTCTTGATTTTGGGCTCCTCATCGCGACACAATGCTGCCAGATACAATATCTCGTCAATTAGCTCGTGGGGGAGTTTCAAAATGCTCATTGTTAAAAGTTATGATTACTTGCGGCGTCACCAGATGAATGGAACGAACGGCTTAAGTGCAAGTGGCCGGAAAAAGTCCGGCCGGAGAGACTCGTGTGGATTCGCCACCGCCGATCGTACGCAGTTGCTTACACCTATCTAAATGGCTGCCTAGATAGGGGTACTTTGACAAACCAACCAATAGAAGTCACACCGTTGCAGTTGAAAGGCATATCGAGATATCAAACGGATCCTCCCCTCTCTCCCTCCGCCATCGGTTCGTCGCCTCCAAAGCCCCCGGTACCGTGCGAAACAACCACCCCCACTTGCGCAGGAATCCCTCCGACATCTCCCACCCGGCGATGTCCCAGGGCGGCGACCACGCAACGACTCCGCGGCGCTCCACCTCATCGTCGGGGAACCCCTCGTAGAGTCCGCCGATGCAGTCGGCCCACAGCTCGTCCTCGTCCATGGCACCGGAGCCGATGGCTCGGATCAGAGAGTCGCGTGCCTCGGGCGAGGGAAAGATGTCGATCCAGTCGCCATGCGGTACCGTTTGCTGCAAAGCGGTGGGTAGAAGCGCAGGGGGTAGCCTTCTCGAATCTGTGGGGTATGGGAGGATGTGGATCGTTTCCTCTTCGCAGTCGAGGGGCGTCGTCAGAATGCCTGAGATCAGGGTGCGGTTGGCAGCTAGAGCGCGGAGGGCGTTGAACTGGAGGAGGGTAATGAGGTGGTCCGGGCAGAGGGGGAAAAGTACGTCAAAATCATCTTTTCCGGTTTTCAGGGATGACATAAAGGGGGCTTTCGAGCTGTATAGTTTCCTGGTCTGGGATGCAGGGACCATGGAGAGAGACTGCTTCGACATGTTCCAGCATTCTACTAGTCTTTCTGACTTGACCAGTGCCCCTGTGGTAGCACTGAAGGTTTCTTCAGCCTTCTTGGCGAGGGCTTTGCGCTTTCCTAACCAAGTGTCAGATCCGATGATAGGTGACCCATTATCAGACACGGCATGATCCGAACAAAAAAGAAAGCCAACTCCGTCGCTTACGGTATGCTCTCGTATTTAGTCTGGTCTGTGCCCGCCGGCGTGCTGCGGCATCCTTGGTGCCTGTCCAGTCGTCTTCTCTGCATTTCGCCTATATGCTTGTGAGCAAGGTGCATATCGCCTTGGGGCTTTGTCCTGGGCAGTGCTTCGCGTTGATTGGTGCTAGGTACTTACCTCTGCCAATTGTGGCATCGAAGCGACTTGGATATGAGGCGCTGTTGGAGCTATCGGCTGATCCATCATGATGTGCGGAATTTCGAGGTACACCAATAATGAGGTTTGATGGTGAAGAGTGGAAGTCTATTCTGGGCCGTCAGCTGCTCATGCAACTTGCTCACAACGACGAGTCTGACACACTCGGGACCAGAGCAATTGACGCAAGCCTATCTCCTATTTCCGCCGCTGAGTCGCATCTAGCCAGGGTCTATCTAGTCAATCCGCCGTTGTGATTGGCAACTAGCGGAGGATTCAACTATAACAGGTCTAGTGCCATGCAGCCTGCTCACAATCCGCTTAGTACTAATCTAGGCTAGTATGGTTAGCTTTATGCAGCTGGCTCACAGTCGGGACCGCGTTTGATGGACAGGACCCCTACTAGTCTAATGCGATGCAGCATGCTCACCTTAGTGGAACTCAACGTGTAAATAGCATCGACACTGATCAATAATCGTAGTATAAAGATCGCAGACATGCCAGTCTAATCCGAAACATCCTCCAGTATCATCAAAGGCGAATTCACTATTACAACTTTGTCCATTGACCCAACCCTGGACATCATCTCGAACATGACTTTCCATCCTGACACTCTCCCTGATCTCAAGGCCAAGGTCTTCATAGTTACTGGTGGAAACTCCGGCATGTAAGGCTTCCACCCTGTATCTCTCACCAGCAAGAATTCCGAATAGTATGTCTGATCAAACCATAGAGGCTATTACACCGTATCCTACCTCGCCGAACATGGAGCCCGCGTCTATATGTGCGCCCGCTCCCTAGAGAAGGCCAATACCGCCATCACCAACATCAAGAAGGTCCACCCCACCGCCCACATCGACCTCCTGCAAATGGACCACACAGACCTCGCCAGCGTCGTCGCGGCCGCCCAGCGCTTCCTGAGTCTCGAGACGGCTCTGCACGGCCTTGTCAACAATGCGGGCATCATGGCGACGCCCTTCGAGATGACCAAGGACGGCCACGAGGCCCAGTGGCAGACCAACTACCTCGCCCACTGGGTCTTCACGGAGCACCTGCTCCCTCTGATGCGGAATACCGCCAAGAAATTGCCGGCAGGTAGCGTGCGCATCGTCAACCTCAGCTCGTCGGGCCACCTGGCTTCGCCCAAGGGCGGGATCCATTTTCCCGACCTGTCGCTCAAGGAAAGCGGGCCCTGGCCGCGGTACGGCCAGAGCAAGCTGGCCAACATCCTGCACACCAAGACCCTGCAGAAGACCTACGGCCCGGGCTCCGCCAGCGCGCGGGGCGGGGAGGGCGAGATCTGGGTCTCGTCCGTGCATCCGGGCTTGGTGAGCACGAATCTCGCGTCGACCTCTGACCTGGGGACGGGCATGAAGGGGACGTTTTCCTTCTTTGGCATGTTGGGGATGATGTACCCGTCCGACAAGGGGGCGTGGACGAGTCTATTCTGCGTCGCGGGCCGGGACATGACGGCGGAGCAGAGCGGCGGGTATTTCGAGATTCACGGGCGGTTTGGGGAGCCGTGCTGGCAGAGCGCTGCGGCGAAGGATGCGGAGCTTGCCGACAGGTTGGAGGGGTGGACTAGGGAGACGATGAAGAAAGAAGGGTGGGTTCAGTAATGGGGGGTCGTTAATATCTTGCTCGGTCAGGCTATTTCATTTTCGAATTGGCAACTAACACACTGCTTTAGACAATAGGATTAAGGTCAAGTCCATTCTAGTGTGACTATTATAGAAATAGGAAAGCATGAGTTTTCGTAATTACTCTGTAATATAGTTATTGTTACGAATAGAGTCAGTCCAAGCTTTAAATCTCATTTGCTCTTCTTTCATTCTTGTGTCCACGCATGGCGTGCAAACGTACGTTTTCCTGTGATACTTTACTATCGTTATACCTTCTCCCATCACTTTCTCATCCGCAGCCAGGAAAAATCTGCGACATCCCATACAGAAGACATGCGCGACGCCTCCAATGGTAATCAAGGTTCCCGGCTGGTATCGACCCGTGTCTGTGATGCCGCAGTCCACGCAGTATCTGCACTCGACATCGTTCCCACCTCTCGCCATTCGTCTCGTCACCATGTCGTCGGCGAACTTCCCTCGACGTCGTAGTCTCGCGCAAACAGGACATGCGAAGACGTCATTTCTCTCTGCAATGGGATTGATGGACTCGGCCGAAAGTAGCTCCGGTCCTTTGGGTGGTGGGAGTATCTGACGCAAGTGACTGCATGTGCTGCGGAGCACGAGGCGGTCTATCCCGTCACAATACTGAAGGAAGATGTTGTTCTGAAGCTCGCCGGGGAGCGCCAGAAGACTGAGTTTGCTCTTCGCCATGCTGGGTCGTCCGTCTCAAGAATATCAGAGACCATGGGACTCAAGTCGAAGAAAATATGCGGGGTATCGTGCAGTTGAACAGGCAGCAGTTGAGCAGGCAGCAGCTTCAAGGTAAGGCTGCACGACCACGCTGGCGTTTTACGTGACGGCCAGGTAAACTCCTTATCCAGATACGATCTCAGCTGCAGTAGCTAGGTATCCTTTAGAGGTTGAAAATGGCGTCTGTTGAGAACGAATAACCCGGTCGGATTGAGTGTGCATGGTTGATCAAGTATCTCTACATAACCTGAACGGTCGCAAAGACCTTAATACCCCCGTCTAGGGTCTGTGCGTATCCCAGTCACCAGCCACCCGTGTTTGGTACACGGTTGACGAATAAGCAAATACATATTAGCATGGCAATACCATTCGATTTTCTATCTTGTCCAATGTCAGGCCCCCCAAAAAGCAAATTTGATCAGCAATACCAAGAAAATATTCGCTCTGCCTTTAAATACAGACGGGTCTCTCCCGGTCTGAATTGTACAAAAGGGACTCATCGGAGTAGTACATAGTATCATCGCAACCACGGTCGTCCGTCTTCAGAGACAGGACTCAACGACTCGAAGGTGAACCCTGTGCAAACTTCACCGCCCTGCCCAGCTTCCTTTGCTTGCCGCCTACTCGTTCTGTCCCGCTCCCTCCACATCCGAAGTCCATACCGTGCTGCTCCACCTCGCCGTCGGGGAAATCCTCAGGAGCGGTGCCATAATGCGCCTTCCACGCACTACTGCTTCTGTCTTTTGGCGTCCTGACTTTCCTTATGCTCACGACTCTGGGCAACGACCATGAGACGTATAAGGTACATAAAGGAATACAGATTACGCTCAATGTCCATGCAGAAAGGACCCCATCGCGTCATCTGTAGCATGGCCCCCTTCAAGTCTTCGAGGCATGCATTAGGTGGCATCTTGCCATTCTGTTGAAAGTAGGCGCGGTCCTTTTTGTGTGCATTCAGTTTGTCTTGGAGGTCCGCTGATATAACATGGTCCTTTTTCTTCTTAGGGTCTTGATGAATGTACTTTAGGTAATCATTACCGAAGGATCCAATGATTAGGTACATTTCCGAACCATGCTGCGTCAGCATGACCTTCTGATGAATCACTCCGCTTCTGGCGCTAGATGAGTAGTCGGGCTTCATTGTCTGAAAAATCCAGCCTGCCATCTCGGCAGTGAGTTGCCTCCATACCGTCGGGGTCCAACCAGCGGCCTTGACCTCTATCATCAACGGTGAATGTTGTTTTTCTTTGTCGCTAATTCCTCCCAAACACCCACCGGCGACACGTATCCATCAACATCGGTTTGAAATCCTGCGTATTGCAACTCGTTGGTACATTGTTTCTCATCGGGACCAAACCGAAAGCTTAACCGCGTGGGTCTTGTCTGTCCTGAGCGTCGGGCGAAGTCCAATAGAGTCTTGGTGTCGGGTTTGTTGTGGCAGTCAGCAATTCGGTTCTGGACATTGTTAATCAGACCAATAAGAAAGACGGTAGTAATGATCTCATCTTCAGCCTTGTATTTGATAGGCGTATGTGAAACCGCTGGTTTAAACGCCCTGTTCTTTACTGAGCCACCCACAGGCACGGGAGGTTGGCGAACAATTTGGACATACTGCCCGATGCTCGCACGAAAGCCTCCTAGAAATGCATCCATTGTCAGACCATCGACCCATCCAAGGAATTGGAGGGCCACAGTTGACTTATCCTCGTTTGCAACCTCAACAAAACGCCGGATATTCAGTCCGCCTCTTTCATAAGAATCTCCGGAATGGACATCAGAAAGGCCCGCACGAAACACTTTGATCGCAGTCGGTATGATAGCTGGCAAATAATGGACATAAGAATGCATACTGTCATTGGATGTCACCCAAGCGATTATCTGTTTTTACTCATGCGTCATGGAGTCAAGGATTGGATCTAGCGTGTATGCCACTATTGACGCCGTTGTCATATCCCATTGACCGTTTCTTGTAAAGTCTAATTGCCACATTCAATTGCTGTGACTCATCTCACTCAACATGAATACCTTGGTAGGCCCAAGGCAATCAATTCTTTACACCACATTAAGGTTACCTAAGCTTTCTCCGAAACTAAGCTTTCTCCGATCCCAAGCGACAGAGATCCTGCCTACTACATAAGCAGGTAGTTTCCACCTTCAACTTTTTTCCCTCCGAACTAATTAACAATTCCTCTATGATCAATCACCAACACCTGACGATCTTTTCACTACCACTTCGCTATCTTTTTACCATCACTTAACGATCTATTTGATTCTTGATCGTTGGTACAATGCCTATCCTAGAGGATCAAGATTGGACCGCTCTTGTCACATGGATTGAGAATCGATTGCTGCACACGCCTATTTCCCTCAAACCACACCAGACCATGGATGGTGGAAATAAAGGACGGACCAAGGTTTTCATACATAATAGATCTTCAGACCCACCGATATCCGAGCAGTTTCGACAACAAAATGCGGGCCCAGGCAATATGCTGTTGAGCATCACAAACCGTGCAGCCACCGGGCCGTCCCGACCCGCCTCTCCTCTCCCCGGCAGAGAAAACGTCCCATTGAGCAGCTCAAGCCAGAATAGAGGCACCGGCTCAGCTCAAGCCACAGCACAATCACAAGTCCAGCTTCAATTCCGTCCACTCAATACTAGCGAGATGAAATGGCTGAAGGATGGTAAAATACTTGCAGCTAAGGAGTTGGCCTGTCTGAATAATGGTGCCAGCAATCTATGGCCGCAGCCACTGCAACTCAGAAACACACGGTTTCCGCAAAGCTCTAGCGAGATTACGACTTATCTCCACGAGGCTGTTGGATACCTGCAAGGATGTGCGCCCGTGAGCGACGAGATCGCAAAAGATCCTCCCCCCGACACCTTCAACGAACCCTACCAGTGCCCATTCAGCATCCCAAAGAACGTGGCTCTCGACGTTCAATATCGCGGAGACGCCATCATGAGAGGGCTGCAATCGCCTGCCCGTAACCGTGTCGAAAGCGGGGTGCAGCCTTGGAAAACGCAATGCTACATGTTGGACCGTCAAGAGTGGAACATGGGAGCGGTGTTGGAGATACATGACAGTATTGGCCCATCAAATAATGATCACATCGAAGTTTGCGAGCTACAGGCTCTGCTTATCCTGCTTGAACGACAGACTGCGTTCGACCCTAAGAAGGTGGTGCTTCGGGCCTGGTTGGTCTCTGTGAAGCGGCATCGTGGCTTTCGCGTTATGGAAGCTTGGGTTGACCAAAGTTTCAATACTCCGACATTCCACTTCACGTTACTTGGGGAGCGCTATTGGCCTAAGATTGATTACGGAGTAGGGGTTTACCCCCAAACCATTGACGGGCGGACGGATGAATGGGACTGGCTTCTTAAGTGGCTTTTTGCTCAGAGAAACGTTCCGAAGGCAGCGGGCAATAACGCACGGCAGTCATAGGCGTACAGAAACCTACATCGCCAGGTCCGTTAGAGAAGGGCCCATTCCTGGGTGGAGGAGACACATGATCCGAGGCCAGAGTTAGTGTGTCACCTACTGTGCAGGCTTTGGCTAGGAGACACTAGATAATTCGGTAGAAATGGAAAATTCAACTCCCAGCATTAATGTCCCTGGGTATGAGGTCAAAAGTCATGCATGACTACGAAGTTTACATGAATATTGAGTGGTTCCTAATCTATGTGGAGAATTGAAGATAGGGGATATCTTTACATCTCGTAAAAAACGGTCTACGCGGAAGAGTCAAGATGAATGATGAGCTAAGTTGCTTCTGGGTGACAGCTGTAGACGAGGTTTTGCATGAATGGGTTTAGTTCTAAGCCTGCCCAGTTGTGTGAATATTTAATTGGCCATGATGTTGTAGGACTGTTGGTGAACGTACATCATGGTACTGAGAGTGTAGTGTGGTGGAATGCACCGCCCAATGACCTAATATCGACTTGTAATCAATCATCCCACCATTATTCCTGGTGCGATCCACGACGTGCGGTTTGGCTCCCAAGAGCACTCGAGAGCAGGGAGATGGCGGTCGGCGGAGACAAACTGCTGCCTCTCCAACGCTGTGCCCGCGGCGTCCTCCTGCGTGAAAGTCGGCTGGGGGAAGTAAGTCCGCTCCCCGCCAGAGATGGGGCATGAGGTACTATGTTACGTGGGATGTGTGAACAAGTTGTAATATAAAGCATAATATCTACAGCATGTTATATATAGAAAAGTATTAGCCTGTCCAGTTCCTTATCACCCATCGTCGTCTATCTGTTCGCAACAGGTGTTGAACATATTGCAGATCCCATTAAATATCAGTAGCTAGAAGGGCCCCGGTGGGCAGTGTTCTCGCTACGCGCCTAACAGAAGAACTGCCACCAGCCGCTGGTGCCCGAGTAGTCAACGCAGCCGCGGTCAGCCCTACCAGCATCATAGACATCTATCCTTTTGGTTGCTGCTTCGTCTGTGCACGCGTATGGATTCATGAAGGAAGTCAACCGGGTTCCGAATAATGGGTGATCGGAATGGGAGCAGAGATAACATAGAGGTATTCCACTCTCCTTCCCAATTCTACCCGCCTCCCGCGGTCACGAATATACAGTGCATTAAGGCATGTGTAGGGGTGGAGAACGGGGGACCAAGATTGAGGCGGCATCATAATTGGCTTGATTACGTGAAAGATGAGGCTCAACGGGCCAGCACCCATTGTTTGAATATTGTCTGACTATCAAAAGTGCCAAATTAAGGGTTTGAACCAATGGCAGAATTGCATCTAGAAATAGAAGTGGATAGCAGGCCGAGCGCTAGCCTACTAATATCGAACTCGCTGTCTCACTTGCCTGCCGACATTAGACTCTCTAGACCTTTTTCAAATCTGCAGTTTGGCACTCTTGGCCGCGATCTCAGCCCGACGCTGCGCCTTGCGCTTGCACGGAGAGGTAGTGCCGTTCTTCATCGCCTCGATGATCGCGTCATACGCCGGGTGCTTGCTGAAGTCCTGGAACCAGAGCAGCGCGGCACCCTCGCCGGGGAACGTGTAGGGCACCCAGCTAAAGGGGTCGTAGAAGTCCCAGATGGTGATGCCGATGCAGGCCTTTGCCTGTACACAGGCTCCGACGGCCTACAATGCGAAAGGGGGTCATGGTCAGTTCGGATCGCCCCACTATTGCATGCATGCTGTGGCATGAAAGGGAACCGTGGGGAACTACTCACATCTCTGTATGCATTGGCTTGCCATTCCAGACTCGTCGCGTTAACCGGTGTCGCCTGTCTGACATCGAGCTCCGTGTAGGCGACTTCAACGCCAAGAGCGCCGTAAGAGTCGATGGTCGCGATCTGCTGGTCCAGAGTGGGCGGGCGCGAAGCGACGAAGTGGGCCTGGAGCCCGACACCGTCAATCTTGATGCCCTCCGCCTGCAGCATGCGCACGATGCGCAGCACGCCCTCGCTCTTGGGCGACGGCTTCTCGATGTTGTAGTCATTGTAGTAGAGCTTGACGTCCGGTTCGACGGCGGCCGCGGTGCGGAACGCGAGCTTGATGAAGTCCTCGCCCAGGACGTTGTAGAAGACGGACTTGCGGTACGTGCCGTCCTCGTCGAGCGCCTCGTTGACCACGTCCCACGCGTAGCACTTGCCGCGGTAGTGCTCCATGACCTTGGTCACGTGCTCTACGACGACGGCGCTCAGCGTCTCGACGGTCCAGTCCTTCTTGGCCTCGACCCAGGGCGCCAGCTGGCTGTGCCACACCAGGGCGTGGCAGCGCTGGATCAGGCCTTGCTCTTGCGCGATCGAGGTGACGATGTCGCCTTCGGTGAAGTTGAAGACGCCTTGCTCGGGCTCGGTGAACAACCACTATGGGGAATGTGTTAGCACTTTGATCAAAGCTAGGGAGTTGGGAGTTTTGACGAACCTTTTGTCCATTGGTAGGAGTTGTGGTGCCGAACTCGTTACCATCTCTCAGGATTGCATCGTACTGCGCATAGGAGGCTTCCAAACCGGCCCTCTCACGCTGCCCAGGAGAGTCGGTCGCCGCACCGAAGTACTTGAGACCGGCCTTCTTGGCGTAGGTGTGCAGCTGTGCCGAGGTCAAGGGCAGCAGAGCTGTCAGTACCGTCAATGGGCCATACATCGTTGCTTTATGTACCAATGTCTCAGATATACGGGATAGCTGGGTAGGTAGTTAACAATACTTGCAGAGTCATGCAGGAACCGTCATACTTATACGCGTGATTATCGCCCACTGCGTCCCCGCAAGTTGGTTGTTGGGGGAGCGTCGCTGGGGTGCATTGCGGGTGCACGCCCTTGGGATCCGGGGAACCGCATGTTGCACGACGCCATTGACGAACCACAACGAAGGGCAAGGGGCCTTGTGGAATTGCCCAGACCCGCCAATCTTCCACGAGGTCAAGTGACTCGGTGGGCAAAGCTAGGAATAACGGCTGTGGCCCCGACGTCTTGGTACGGCTAAATCGGACCCCCCCTGCTCCGGCTAAATTGGGATGCAACGCCCCCAGGATCCCGGTAACCGAGGGCCTGGACACGCGGAATCGACCACTGAGGAAGACTGACAGGAACAATAAATTCCAGCCGCAATAGTTCAGAATTCAATACTGTGGGGGAGATGCTTCTTTAATTGATCCAAAATTGCGCCCAGGCTTGCTCGGCACAACCCGGACTTGTCAACCCCCAGGTCATGTCAACGGCAATGCGGAGTACTTCTACTACTAGGGCGGAGCGGTGTACAAGGTCTATCCAGAGGTGATCACTCTTCACATGTCGTATGAAAAGCCCTCGCGTACCTGGAGAGAAGGCGGCCGATTTCAAAAGACGCCATCCCGACAATCACTTTTAGGCTGCGTAGTAGCGCACGCCACAGCATCTCAAGGGTCTCCTAACAACAACTCTACAGCCCAGATGCAACCCCTCCCGTATCTGAACCCTCTCGCCATGACTTTCATCTAGGCATACACGCCGTTTTCCAGCTTCCACCTCGATTGAAACTCGGTGGCGACGTGTATGGCCGTTTGCCTCTCTACCACCGCCTCAATCATAACGCTTTGCCAGTCGACGTTTTCGATGGAGAGGCGACAGTCCCTGTAGTAAAAAGTGATTGAGCCAGCGGTTCTTCCCCTGCTACTAGTATTCTCCGGCACGATTTCATGGATGCGAAATGAAAAGTCCTCGTCGTCCTCGGAAACAGACTTGAAGGTGCGGTAGTCGACCTCGTGGGCCCCCTGCAGGACAAAGTCGTACTTGGTCAGGTATCTCGACTTGCCGCGGTACGACAACGAGGCGACGACGACCGAGTTGGTATGCACCCAGTTCCTGGCGGGGAAGATATCGAAGGACCTCAGCCTCTTGCGTTTCCACAACACCGATCCGAACAAGTGTTCGGGGATCGTAACACGGAGTAAATGCCTTGTCCTGGTGGCCGGGCAAGTGGCGTATGTCTGCACGTTGCCCCAGGGGACTGTCAACAGGCAGGAGAACTGACAAATGTCCGCCGAAGAATCCACGCAGTGGGTCCACACCAGACTTGCCGGTCTCTGTTGTACGATTGGGAAGTGCTTATTGGGCCGAAAAGGATAGATCATGTCCTTGACATTGATGAATCGGATACGGACAGCTTCACCGGCGAGGCTTGGAGGCTGCTTCTGCTCGGCGGAAGTGTCTTCGCCAAGCCGATTGGGAAGCAGGCTGGGCTCTTGTCGGTTAACAATGTACCGGGAGTTGATGAAGTCTTTGGGGGCGCTGGCCAAAAGCCCATGGGTCCGAGTTTCCGTGCCCCCATTGGCCATTTGTTCGTTGAAGCCCGGAATCTCGTCGACACGCTTTCCAAGGTCGGCGAAGCGAACGTCTATCACTTCCCCCCAGGCAAACAGCGTATGATCCTCTGGGTTCCGTCTCAATATCTCTTCTTGAAACCGCTTGAAAGCCTTCTTGCCCTCGCCGTATATGAGCGGCATGTTGATGTCGAAGAGACCCAGGAGCGAGTAGGCTTCGTCTTCGACCCTGGCGGTGTTCCTCTCCGCGGCCCAGGACATCTTCTTGGAAACGTTTGCTTTGTGGGGGAAGAGAGCATTCAGGTATTCGAGCTCGATGCCTGTCACGGCCTCGATCCGCCATCCCAAGCTGCTCTTGGTCCCGAGGCATCGCCAATCCTGGCTATAGAACACGACCTCGGCAGGCGCTAAGAGTTCTTGTAGCGTCCAGCCACGCGTAAACCATCTGGAATGCTCGATCTCCTCAAGATGACTGACATCTTGCAGGTAGGCATAGCAGATGTATGACTGCTTGTACCACCGGTACATAGAGTTGATAGCCTCGGAGAGCTCAGCACTGCTCTGTTTGTCAATGCAGCACCTAGCACAACGTATTAGTTCCAGTATAGACGGGATGTTGGTTACCGATCACGGCTCACGTGTCTACCCAAACCCAGTCAATCCCTTCCGTCAAGGCCTGATTCTGACACATGGAAATCTTTTCGTAGCCGCGCATCCGATGGAGGTGCTCTATGTTCTTCTGCTTCCACTCGTCGGGTAGGGCCCCGAATTGCGGGCCTGAGGAGTAGGCAGCTTGCTAATGCTGGAAGCTTACCTCTTCTTCGCCCCATGTGTGAGATAGGATTGCATATTTTGGGATATCCGTGTCTGATATGAAGTTCCTCAGTTCACTTGTCGTGGCGTTCAGGAGCCACATCTCGATGGGACCTAGAACAGTAAGAAGGAGATATATATGGCGTCACCAAGTACTGATGATAGGTGTAATACTGGCGGTAGAATTGCCCTTCCTAGTGCGGGGTTTCTGACAGTCAGCCAAGGACCCAGCTACGCAAACATGTCCAATCAAATTGTACTTACTTGATGGCTGTGGGGTATTGTTGGATCAGGGGTCTCGTGCACCAGTATTCGCCTTTTCGAGGCGTATTTGACGGCAAAGGGGTTTACACTGATGACAAGGAACATTGAGCCCACGAATACCCCTGAACAACACGGGGACAGGTGCATACTCATTGGGGCCATAGTACAGACTATATCGTGTTCTTCCACCAGATGGTAGAAGCAAGATCATAATTTGAGTAAAAGATTCATTAATGTAGGGTATCTTGGTAAGTCAATACAACGCCGGCCTTAGTCTCCTATCGGTGGATCTAATGGACCGACATTATCCGCAGTGACATGAGTGTCAAAATCCAAATTGAAATTGAAATCATCAAGGTCTGTAGTCCAATCATATGAATCAATGTATGGATTGAAAGAACCATCATCCATCTTTGGGTAGTCCACAGTGCAGTTATTAGGCATGGTAGAGTTCCCGAAAGGTTCCGTTACTGGTTCTGGGAGGCTGGAAAGCGTGGAGGTAGTAGCGGAAGGCCCATCGGAGCTCAGAGATGGCACCGATTCCAGTCCAGGGAGAGAGCGAGAGGTTGGAGCTGGCGCTGATGCATAGGTAGGCCGTGGAGCTAACCTGCGCAGACTTTCACAAGAGGTGCTGCCACACTGCTGCCGGGAGATCTCGGTACGCATCGTGCGAATACTCTGCTGGCTTTCTATTCTGTCTGAGCTCGAGCTGCTGGTCGCGCCGCTTGTGCTAGTGCTAGGGCCTGCGCATTGAAGCTGGCCTTGGATGTATGACTGGACAGAATCCCATACAACACCGGCATCAGCTTCAAGATCCGAGTTTGAGGTGCAGGATTGAAGACCATGCATCTTCCGCAGGACCATATCCTTGCCTTGACAGGCACGGTCGCTGAACGCTTTGTTCACCTCATGGTGTTCAATTATCGGTTCATAGTCTGTAGACGATCTAGTTAGCCACCATAGCTTCACGTAAGGCAGAGTCAATGTAGGCAATCATAAGGAACGCCTTACCTCCTGAGGGGATGTCGATGTCCTCGGGAAACAAGACTTCCCACAATGTTTCCCAGTCAAGAACCTGGTCACTGGCTTGTCGACTGCGAAGCCTTCGATCTACCTCTACTTTCCATGCTCTTCCCATATTGCCATTCCCGATGTATTGTGATGAATAGTCTTTACTATCTCCAGTAGCGGTAGAGTGTTGATGGTCTTTCAACACGTGGCGCCTATAAGTGTGTCAGTCAGGGCCGCTCTCATACGATGATCACTTTTAGTAGAAGAAGAATGTCACTTACTTCACCATCGAGATAGATGGAAATGGGGTAAGGGCACAGCCAGTGAAGTCCCTGACGTTATACTTAAGCGGGTCGCGTTTGCGATAGGGGCAACTGTAGCTGATATCATCTCCTGTGTTCAGGCGCTTTCTTGGAGGGTGACTGATAGGTGCTTTAGCTAATCCACGTTTTCGATTTGGTAAGGGGGGCGTCGACCCCAGACGGTCACCAGGAGGCGCGTCTTGCTGGCTAGGGGCCGAGTACTCCGCACGGTCGCCAATGTTGAGCATACAGTATGTGTTGATAGGCCTTCGACGAAAGTAGTCAATGTCGATGGCCCCTTTGAGCTTGAGTATGTCCAGCTCCTTCACGACCTCATTGATATTTGCTCGTTGTTTCGGGTTGACGACCAACAACCTTTGCTCGATTAGATCCAGAAGATCGGTTGTAAATCCATCCTTCGGAATTCGTATATCTCGCAGATGTTCGAACCACTGCACTTTAGTCAGCAAATTTCACAAAGAGGGAAGGGGCTCGTGCCTTTACGACTGCGGGTTTGACCTGGCCTACCAGAGCATCATTATTGTCCCGAGTAGTGATGAAGAAGTTGTCGTCAGTAGTATCCCGATCGACGGTAGCTTCAGATTTGGATCGATGGCGTTGGAAATCGGCGACGCCTTGGTAACCATGGACAGTCCAGGAGCCAATCTCCAAAAGAAGACAACCAAGGCTCCACATATCATAGGCACGGCTGATTTTGGAGGATGGCAAGTCATATTCAGGGGCCCGATACGTAGGTGTGCACCCCAAATCGTTCGTACTAATATTAGACCTGGAGCTTTTGCTGTTAAACATTGCGAGGCCGAGGTCGCTCAATACTAGCGTTGGCCGTTTGTCCGACGCTCTGCGACTAAACCACAGAATATTTTCGGGTTTGATGTCGCCATGCCTGGCCCACGGGCTATTCTTGACTGCGGGGGAATGTATCACTTGCAAGCCGGTTGCAAGCCCGTGTATCTGCTCCAATAACCAAGAAGTAGATTGCGGGGGGTCGGGCATCTGCTTCCAGAATGAACGAAGGTCTCCATCCGCCCAAGGGAATATCAAGTGGTAGTGTTCCTGATGGTAGTAGGTAGCAAGCAGGGTAATGACATGGCCATTCCCCTTCCCGCTGAAGCGCATTAGAGCTTGCAATTCGCGATTGAAAATAGTCTCATCCTTAACGTGTAGCTTCTTGACAGCGAAGGTATTGTTTCCATACTATTCATTCCAATCAGTTCATCAGCGCCAAGATCTGGAGGTAGCGATCGCAGGTTGCCACTAAAGAAGGAAACAAGGAAAAATTTACCTCCTTGAAGTTGTGATGTGCCGGGTGTATCTGAACTCGGGAAACGCTGCCGAAGCCGCCGATCCGGCTCTCCTGTGGCCTTCCTCCTTCGATGAACGGCAATATTGCTTGTGGGACTAGGTCGTGATGCAAGATCTTCTGATCTCTACCGACGGATAGACAGGGGGAGTTGACAATCCACTGATAACGATCAAAGAGTTCCTTCGTTGAGCTCTTCCAATCCCCGATAAATCGAGGCTCGCAGCCCGTACGATTCAGAGCCAAAGATTGGGTAGATGGCGAGCCGTGCGGGTCATACTGGAGATCCAATGGGAGATCGGCGTCACAGATGTCGGCTTCGATGAAACCGGTGATTTCGACTTCCCTTTCAATCAATGCGAGTATCGCAAATATCTTTCTCCGATTCTTGCGGGAGTTGTGGGGACCACATATGTCCGATACGCAATTGTCTATCGCTGCACTGGTAAGGATGGTCAATGATGCCAGCTCCTGGCGAACGTTGCGTGGACATATCAGCGCCTCAATTTTGTCTACTGGGATGAAAACTGAGTTTTCTTGGCCAGATGACCGAACATAGGACGACCTCAAGGCCTGGGAGACTCTTGCTTTCGTCTCCAGTGTTGGAGTTGTGTAGGATGTTGGTGGTTGATGGCGTCGCATAGTGGCGGGTGACGGTACTGCCACTAGTCTTGCCCAAAATTGGAGGTCAACTCGCCTTGGCAGGCGCTCGCAACAGCCCAACACTATGAGCAGATGTATGTCAGTTTCATAGTCAATCACAGCATGAGATGGATGGCCACTTACATATTTCCGCAGAGTTCCGTTGGAACGTCAGAAAGGCCTGCGCAATGAAGCAATCAGGGTGAATGTTCACTTGTCAACTGAATAATTGTATTGCAAACAAATCTGGGTTGAAAGTGTGGCTCAGGTAGCCGGTAGACGCCGTGGCAGCCTAAAGAAACAAAAGAGGCAGCCGGCGTTAGCGAGCGGCATTGACGTGATTGGATAAATCTCGCGAGAATCGACGCCAACCAATGACAGATACTGACGGATGAAAAGATTATCCACTACCGAACGGGCGTTGTGATAGGCTCAACCTCAATCTGGCGAGAATGAGCAAATGAGTAAGCTGCATATTTTCCTCCGGAAACGGCGCACATGCATAAAGTTGTCTATACGATGTCACTGAGTTTCAGGGGGAGGAATGGACTTGCAAGAGAGGTTGAGACCATTGGTCGATTCTCAGATGTCAGAGCTGGGCCCTATCAGATCTTCGCTATTCCAGTTTTGATAGATCAAACCAATCGACGTCCTGGATGGCTTCCCGTAGCTCGAAAATAGAACAACATACAACCATCATAGATATATAGTAAACATCAGCATCTTGAGAATGATGCGAATAGATGAAATCAGCATTAGTTTCAATACCTTCTTATTCTCTCTCCGAGTTCCTGAAACTTGCAAACCGGCAAAATATCCAAACCGCTTCCGTCAAGCGATTAACAATTGCGAAGAAGACCAAACATCTCGAGACATGGATAGAATCAACGCATCAACAACCTCATCCGGTTCTTCTGGCAAGTAAGCTGATGTTCCAACTCCATCTTACCATACTCCAGTACTGATACTTAGTAAAGGGACAAGAGGGGCTTCATGCTAGAACAATACATATACGACACATCTTCCGTACAAGATCGACTTTTACAAGAATCAACGATGGCAAGCGAGCCTACGAAGCCCCACAAGCGCTCTGCGAATAAGGGAGCAGACAAGAAGGCGGACGGCAAACGTTAGTTGTGTATGCGGATCACCTGCTGACATGCAGCATGGGTGTGGTGAATGGAAAAACAGTCAAAAGGCTACCCCATGGGTAGAATGGGAAGACTGAATATTTGACTCATTGGGACTGGCTAGGAATTGATCGTATATTTGAAGTGCTCTACTTTTTCCTTTTTCAAGAAAAATTAAAGAATTATCAATTGAACAGTCTTCCGCTGAATGAGCCACTTGCCCCTGGTTTCGTGCCATCTTCTTCATTCTGTCTATCTGCTAATCAAACTTGAGACAACTGACCGTTAATACTAAACTCTCATACATACTATAACTAAATACATCCCATTTCAACAAGGCCCGCCGGACCTCTCCCTCTAAGCTTTCCTCCAGACCAGGGGTGCCCTCTCGGGGTGTAACATCTGCAACAGCAGCACAGGGTACGAGTCCGTCTCAATGAGCCGCATGACCCTTCTTCGCGACTCCCCGGGCGTCTCACCAGGGAAACCGACAGGATCGACACGCCAGTGGCGGAACAGCACCGCCATGGTGGCGACGAACTCGACCTGCGAGAACTTGCGGCCCACGCAGTCGCGCGTCCCCTCGGACCAGCCAATGAACGACCCCCGCGGCACTGGCATGCTGAACTCCTCAGTCCCGGTGCCGTTGACGCCGCCAGTCTCTAGGCTGGCGGTAGTCGACTTGATCCAGCGCGAGGGCTTCCAGTCCAGCGAGTCCGGGCCCCAGAGCTTGGGGTCTGTCTGGATGGATCCGTAGCTTGGCGCCACCATGCTCTGAGGGGGGAGTACGTATTCCCTTCCTTTAACGGTGACCGGCTGTGCGTGGTCGGGGTTCCACTTCAGCCCTGGCACGGGTGTATACAGACGCATCGTCTCGTACATGACGGATAGGCAGCGCTTCAAGCGCGGGAAATCGGTGCGGTAATCCCACTCTCGCGGGTCACGGTCTCTAAGTACGCTGTGTATCTCCTCCGAGAGCCAGTCCTGGACGCCCGGGTGCGCCGCTAGAAAGTGCAGGGCGAAGGTGAAGGTGTTGGCTGTGGTGTCATGGCCCGCGAAGTTGAAGGCGAAGATGTTGCCGTATATCTCCTTCTCGGTCAGCGCATCGGCGGCGCCACTCTGCGAGGCGCGAACCATCATCGTCATGAGGGTATCGTCCGACCTCTTCTTACCTTCAGCCAACGCCCGTTTCTCGTCTTCGTACACGTCGGTCATGTAGTCATGAAACGAAACCCAGGCCTCGTAGACGTCACGGAGCTTCCGAGGGAGCCAGGGATTGGAAAGGAACTTGGTCCCCAGGGCCAAAATCAGAACGCAGTTCTCCAGTATCGTCTGCAGAGACTGTTTGTAGTCGCCAGAAGGACTACTTGATGGGTCTCTCTCATCGGCGCCTTCAAACTTGAATGACTTTCCGAAGGCAGCGCGGGACAGCACATGCAATGATAGTGTCCGCAAATCCTGGTCGGATGACGTGATCGAAGGCTTGGAGGTCCAATACTGGAGCATGTCACTTGCTAGAGTGATGGCTTCAGACCACACGTTCTCGTTATTTGCCTCGTTGAAGCAATGTGTCGCGATTCTTCGCTGGGTTTTCCAACGTTGCCCTTGAGCCTTTGAGATGCAAAGATGGTAAGTCCAGTTTCAATGAGACTGCAGTGAGAAGAATCAATAGAGACTAAACTTACGGTTGAGATATTAGGCCCAAAGATATCCAATATCGCTATGACATATCTAGCGTATCAGCGATTGTGTGATCAAGATGGATGGTTATTGCTTGAAGACGAACCTGTGACAAAGACAGGCCGAGGGAACTCGGCCCCTCTGCGATAGACAGACATCAACGTATCGGGGTCATTGATATAAATCCAGTTCCTGAAAGGCGTCACCAGTACCCAGATGTCACCCATCTCATGGTGGGAGTTGTAACGGTCGTGAACCTCCCATCCCCGCCAGTTGTATCTAGTGAAGCTGTTGTCACTGAAGGGTAAGAGCCGGATGAGTGAGAGGACCTTCCTGTCCAGTAGCACCCAGAAAGGGTTCAAGGGGCTGATGGGGATGATGCGTATGGGGGCGCCAATGGTTTTGGCTAGCCGGTAGTTCTTAATCAGTCGAACACTAGTGTCGATAGCTGCGACAGTGATCAGCAATGCGCCAATGGCTAACAGCACTGTAAGTCCGGGCATCATGAGATGGGTAATGAGATGTGTAGTAGAAAGTTTTTATGGATGAAGTAATTGGCAAGTAGCAAGAGGAAAAGAGAAAACAAAGAATGCGACGGGCAGCAGCACCGACGGCCAGAGGACGGCGGGAATTAGGGATGGGAACCCAGCCAGGCGGAAAGCTAGTGCTGGCAGGGAGGCAAGACGCGACCCGATTGGCCACGACGAAACATATTATAACCAACAGCTTAGCATATGTGGATGTTCCCCTCCAAACCATACCAATATCATTACTACGATAACTGAAAATGCACTGCCCAGCCCACAAATCGTTCTAGGCAGAGCCAGGAAGCGTCTTCTTCTTTTTGCTTTCATACGGACCCGTCCAACTACTATAAAACTCAACCGCGAGCTTCTCTGTATAGTATTTAACAGGTATTGCGACTAGAGGATGGATTACTAAATGCCTCCTCAAAAGGGAGTATTACTGTTTCAAAATTCATGATGATGCATCCTGATGACCCTACATGAGAAGACCCTTGTGACTGCCTGGTCTTCACTGTAAATTATGTGCTCTGCACGAAGTAAGATATCTCCATCCGGGAGGGCACGTGCGCTGCCGGCAAATTCTGCACCACCTGGACCGTCTATGGCACCACCGTTGCCTTCTACCGCCAGACGGGCCGATCGGCCGTGTGTACGCGGCAGTCCATTCTCGGGGACGTCAACTGGGTCCCCAAGAAATGTGGTGCGTACTGGGCCGGCAGCGACACTAGCAAGGGCTATGCCTACGGGTACACGGACTACCTTGAGCACGACTTCTGCGACATTGTCCTGGAGAACAGCAGGCCATGTGTAGCTTAAATTTCACGGCAGAGAATGGAAACTGGTGGGCGTGCTTATAGATGTGAATGAACAGATGGCTTCACACGTTCAGTTTGTTCTTTTGTAGATTGAAGACCGATAACCTTAGGCAATGGCGATTGTATTGAGGGTACTCAGTATCATGTGCGTTTCCCGGTGCGTCATTCTGTGATTCTAGTGTTTTGGTAAATCGATATCGCCCACACGACTGCCCAATTCGTGACGTTGCATCTTATTTTCATGAATTCCATCTCGACCGATCTATGTGGTATCCGAGTCGTCTCATGATGTGCGATTTGGCCTGGTTGATGTAACGGTAAGCTGACCCCCAAGTGGTGTTATATGCAAAGACAAATTCTTATCGTGTTAATTGGTCGTTGGCACCCTGTTAATACCCCAACGGCGTTCGCTCCCGGAAGCCCCTGCATAAGCGAGACCAGACTGCTGAAATTCTCCTTGGCAATAGCCTTAACTTCTTTTCTTACCATTCAAGAGAATCAGAACCCCAAGACACTCTCTGCCTTCCTGTCAAGTTCCCGCTTAAAGTCTCAACCTACAACATAATGCGTCTTCAAGATCTGGAAAATAACAGTTGTTATGTCGACCAAACCAAACCAGGTCCGTACAGGACGATCGATGCCCCAAATCATGTCCGGCGGTTCTCGATCGCTCTTTTGGACAACGATCAGACCTTTCTCCAACAATTCAATCCCAAAACCGACGAAGACTATCTGAAAGTTGAGAAACATGAGAGCTGGAGGCCTGAGAATCAGATGGAAGTGGGCGATAATCGCGAGACCAAAGCTTGGGCTTGCGAGGTTCAATACGAAGCTCAGCGTTTAGAAAGGGAAAGGGTCGCTGAATCCACATGGCAAGACCGTTTCTTCGGCCCTTACTTCTTCATAGCCCTGCAGGAGAAGTTCAAGTTGACGGAAAGCGAGTCGAGAGCGTAAGATGAACCTCATTAAAAACATAAAACCCATTTCTAACTTGCATCGCTCAGGTCCTCGAGATTAAAGTTCTACCATGAATACTTTAGAGCGTTAGTTTGATTTCCATTGGACTATAATAGTCTGGTCTGGCTAACCTTTATCCAGACATAATAATGATGATTGGAGACTTTTTGCGACTAAAGGTTACCGGCATGCGGAACGCGTCAAGCTCACAATGCCCAAACCGGATTGGGCCTTTTATTTTCCGGTGCACGATACAGATCGCTACAATCGCACCATTCCGTCAAAAGACCAACGATGGAGTTGGTCGAGCCGGGCACAGGACAATGCCATCGAGAACTTCTCCTACCGGGTCCTTGCGGACCTTGCCCGTTGTGGGATGATCTACAACGCTCGAGTTGACACGAGAAGGCGCCAGGTGCCCGCCAAGAGCCTCCAGGAAAAGGATCTTTGTTGCTTTCCGTGGCTAGTCGTCGAGCATAAGAAGGCTCGCGAAGGCGAAAAGAAGGTCTTGTGCCAGGCTGCGAACGCCTCAATGGCCGCCGTCATGGTCATGGAGGCCGTGGCGCGGTATGCAGAGGACCAGGAAGACAACAAGCATGTTCTTCCAATAGCGTCCATTACCACTGTGGGCAAGCATGTCTCAGCTTGGATCACATACCTTGCCAAGTCCGAAGATGGGGGTAATGAATATGTTAGTCGTCCACTTCTTCCGATCCTTGATGTTGCAGACAAACACACTGAACTGACCCTACGCAGCAAATGAAACTAGTATGGACGGGAGACATGACAGCTTTGGTTGATATACTTCAACTCCGCATTATCTTGGACAATCTCCACGAATGGGCAGTGCGACAGATGAAGCCTTTGCTTTCAACGTACATTGACCAATGGAAGTTCCGTCACCTCAATCACGGAGCAAGGGACGATATGAGCGAAGACGGGGACATCAATAAACTCCTGATGGAACGAATCGAGCGTGCCGTCAGACGAGGTATTGACGACCGAATGCTCAGCCTACGGATCCAAGACGACGATGAAACCATGGGTAAAGCCGATCTGGTGGAACTCATTGACAATCTGCTAGGAAAAGCAAAAACGGAGCATGGACCGGACGACAGTGAGTCAGTCTCAGACGATGGTGCCGACTCAACCCAGATCTTGACTCGCAAAGTCGAGTGTCTTTTTCAGCATTACCAAACCACGAGAGATACTACGGAGCGTACAGGCCGCGCAAGTCTCCTCGCTGAGATGAAATCGTTGGTCGGGTCTTTGACTGATGGACACAATGAAGCCACAAAAGCACTCTTGGCCGAGACAATCCGCCTTCGAGAAGTGAACGACTCCCTAAAGCTTAAGCTGCAGGAACTCGACGAGCGGATGACAAGTTCACAAGAGCTCGGGAGCGCCGGAGTAGACCGACTCGAAGAACGTTTGGACGAGAGGTTTGCTGCCTTGAAGGACTCCATGGAGAGGCTTCATCCATGCGGTCATGCCCCTTACAGCAAGGCTGCCTTTCCTAACATACCACTCGAGGATTTGCAATCGGTGGCCGCTACAGAGCCACGATCCACGGCTGGAACAGTAGGGACTTTCCAGAGAATTTCGTCAGATATTCATTTGTACTCATGGATTGCCCGTGGGTGCATCATACGTTCCTACTGGCAAGAAATGGACCACCACTCTGGCGAGCTGAGCACATCAAATGACACAGGTCCCATAGACCACCAACGGCAGTTCATAGTGGATACACTGACTGACCGCGTGAAAAGCTTGGTCGCCTTCAACATCCGAGAGGATGGGATTCTTCACGTCGCTTTTCGGAACACGCTCGTCACGAAATATGCAGACGGTGATAGAAATCAGTCTTTTGACGTCATTGGCATTTGGCAACAACGCGCGGACAACCCCACCAAGATCGATGTATTAGACGCAGCGAATCATAACAATATCTTTCCATGGAACGATATTCGCGTTCCAAATTTTGGAAAAGGGAAAACTGCTGGCGGGAAGCGCGAGGATACGAAACACGATGGGGAGACTGCTGTAGAGTCGGAGTCTCATACACGCAGCATCTTCAACAGTGGGACTGAGACCCTCGGGACCCCCTCTACGGGGCTCTTCGGCAATATTAAATTCAAGAGTTTCGGGGAAATCAAGTGGGGAGAACGCGTAGGTAAGCAGGAGTTTGATGGAGGTCAAGATTAGGAGTCGCCGACCCTTGAGAAGGGACTCGCAAGCCCCGACAGTGAACACGATAAGATGGCTATGGGCTACGCCAACACGAAGAAGGCCGTTGGGGGCCTGCAACATAAGTTTGTTGGGACTAGGCCAAAGTAGAATCCTTGCGTTACAGATCTTTTAGGCCTTAGGAATGGGTTGTTTCCTTAATTATCATTTCCTTTTGCATATTGACTTACAAATGTCGACAAATCCCTAACCAATGCTGCATTAAGCTACCTGCCTGCCACCCAGTTCTGTATTGACGTCTTCCAACTCTGACTCTGCTACCAAATCATAATCTACAGTCTCCTTTGAACCTTGCGGCTCATTCACTAGAGATACAGTCGTCAAACTGATTATCACACCAAAACACCCCACAATCGTCAGCCAGTTCACGCTCGAATGCCATATAAGCCAGTCAAGGAGTATGGCCCACAAGACCTGTGAATAGATCATGATGGTCGCACTGGGAGAGCGGTCTGAGCCTAGGCCAGCGGTAAGGAGGTATTCCATACAGAAGCCGACAAGCCCCAACAGCACCAGCAGGCACCATGATCCCAAGTCTGTTGGCCATATCACGCCAGGTAGAAACAATGAAGCGATAGTCGTTACGAAAAACACAACCCAGCTGAAGTAATTGACGCTGAGTAGGGGGTGCGTCCTGGTACCAATGCGGTGGATGGACGAGAGGGCGACCTGTTCCAAACTTTCGGTTAGCTAACAGCCATATCTTGCGCGAAACGAAGAGAAAATAGGAGATACTTACAATTCCCCCAGCTACTGCGACAATCCCAGCCAAAGTGCCTTTGAGCAAAGCATTTGGATCAAGGGACACGCCATTTGCAGGCCCGCTCGCCTCCTGGCCCACGACTTTGTCGAAAAGGGGCTCGGGTTGCAAGACCAACACCACGCTTACGAGTGCAATGGCGCATGACACTCCGTCCGTGATTGTGATCCGGCCATTGTCCAGATACCTCGTCAAGATCAAGGTGCCAAGCGGTGCCAAGAAGTTGAGGGCCGTCGCTTCGCTGAGCGAAAGGTACGAGATGGACACTATGCCGAAATGCTGGTCAGCCCAATATCCTTGAGTTCGGCAAACACCATTTTGCCCGCCCGAAGTTTGGAGGCGACCGACGTACCGTAGAACCCGCACGCCCCGAAGAGACCCCCAAGTGCACGAAGCGCCAATAGGGGCCTCAGCTCAGGCAGCCCGAGTGGGTAATCGGGTGTCTTCGCCCACCATCCTAGGTAGGCGCTGCAGCCCAAGCCTGTGATCAAAAGCCGCACCTGCAGTATGGTGAAGGGGTGCACGTGGTCTTGAGAGCCCGTCCTGGTCTCGAGAAGTCTGGCAAGTGCATGCAGGACTGCGGCCATGAGCTGGGACCCCAAAACCAGCAGGGCTGCCCGATGCCGCGACAGAAACGAAGTCGTCAATTGGCTCGACTGTTTCTCCATGTCCAAGACTGTAGTTGCTGCTATCCTGTCGTAGAGGAGATATGTTGACCGCTGACGATGGGGCGAATGGCTGATACCTTCGCTAGGACACGCTCAGTCCAGTATGCCATTCAATCGCCGAGGACTGCGACTACCGAGATCTTTTCTGGCTGACCTTAACTGATTGATTGATGGACAGGGGAACGAATACCACAGTTTGCACGTATCGGGAGATGCGAAGTGGATAGGCAGCCGTGCGGTCGACTCTGGCGAACAGTTGGCGGCTTGAGTCCGAAAGTTTACGTACATTCCTTCTTTCAAGGTGAAACGGATGGTCGTTCGTTCTTAAGGCTGCGTC
This sequence comes from Apiospora arundinis, assembly GCA_039105305.1. Classification (NCBI taxonomy): domain Eukaryota; kingdom Fungi; phylum Ascomycota; class Sordariomycetes; order Amphisphaeriales; family Apiosporaceae; genus Apiospora; species Apiospora arundinis. The sequence goes on along the minus strand of JAPCWZ010000002.1, from coordinate 465,091 downwards.
AATCAGAATGACCGTGCAACTTGGCGTTTTATGGGGTGCATTGATCAAGAGCCGCCTCGTATATAATGGAGAAGGAGTGGGGACAGAAGTGCCTACCCCTGACTAGGGTAGAGAATATATGGTTCCCGAGGATGAGAAACGCTGGTACACCGTCAATGCACGTAGATGATCCGCACCCCACCGGGGTTCAAATGTTGTGTCGTCTTCCTTAAAGGTATTCATTGCTGATAATTCGATATTGGTCACCAGAGCGATATACTGAACTGATTGCAGCCTGCTGGGCGCTTTTTGGCTTATCCATTCCATCAACATTTCTTTTCTGTCCGGCAGCTACGAAGTGACGACTCAGCTATATAGTATCGCTTATTATATAGCAACATACTAGTCAATAGAAGAAGTAGCTGATCAATCCAGTGGCTGTGCCAATGTCCACGAAAGCAGCCACTTCCACTCCTTGTCATCGCCCTAGAGCTGTTTTCCCGGAAGGATTATGTCGTCCCCTGACCACGCACATTTGCCCAAGGTGGAAATGTGAAATTCATGGACGTCTACGTCCTGGTTTACGTAGGCCTCAATAGCGCGGAAGCGACCCCGGGTCATCGAAACGAGCCAGGCTCGCAGCTTACGCTTTGCGGGTGCATATCTCTTCTGCCGCTGAAGCAGTCTGAAGAGGGCCATTATCTCGGGCATCTCGACGGTATCGGGGTCCCCGCCCTTGCTCCGATCCCGGGGCATATCAATGACTGCGCCCAAGTCCCATCCTTCGCGAGAGCACAAGTAGCCAGTTGCGGAGGGCCGGGGGACAGAGAGGGGAAGCTTGAACGAAGATTCCCCCCACGTTTCCCTGAGAGTCCTGTGACAAGGTGTCATTGGCGTCGACCGGTGGCAGTGGATGCAGCTAGACCCGGGGCTGCTGCTTTGGGCGCTGAGGGTTGGTTTCGTCCATGGGCAAACAATCAAACTGAGAAAACCGATAATAGTTCCCATTCCAGTCTTCAAGACTTTCCCACTGTTCTTCATGTAGACTTGCCATCGTAGCCATCTTGTTGTGTGAGTTTCGGGTTCTTCCTTGATATCTGCCTTGGTATTGAGAGAAAACAAATTGTTGATGAGTTGCGGTGCTGGAAGTTTGGGGCGGCGGAGCAACTCAAATAAAATGCGCAGTTAAGTTTTCTCCGATAAGAAGACCTGATTGGCATCTCCGAGCGTGGAATTAGGTAGGTAGTTAACGGATCATGCCATTGACTTAAACCTTTCTCCGTAATAAGTTCCAACGCCTCACCTTATCAACGCATTTCATCGGCACACCTTCGCCTACCTCATCAGCGAACCTGCCAACGTTGATAAGGGAGGCCGACATTGACAATATAAGAACATGGATCTATATATAAATCTGGCTGGGGAAGAAGGCACGTGTACTGCATCCACTTGCCGGTCAACGCCGGTTTGGAGGTAGCATCGACACCATCGGTGTAGATCGTGTCAATATAACAGAAGTCGTGCACCCCAATCATTAGCCGTGTAAAAGCCGAATGGTATTTATTGGCTCACCAATAATTAGAAAAATGGAACCCACTCTAGCTACAATTTCGGCGATCGAAGCCAAAGGGATAATGACGATGTCCCTGTCTATTGGATCTGTGCCATTAGAACATTGAAGCGACCCATTGTTTTTCATGGCGCCAAGTGCCCTGATCAACCTGGCAGAAAAAGTGGCAATTGGGTCGGGTCGTCCCCAGAAAAATCCCGAACAAGTGTCCCGTACCAGCAAAGCGAATTGCTAATTTTGACCTCTTCCATCTTTAATCCAATGTCAAGTGAGTCCAGCAGGCGTGAAAACCTCGACACAGTGGTCGTTGTGGTCAAATAGATAGAAGGATGTCTTTTTAAACACCTTTATGAGGTGATACCCAATACATAGACCGCAATCAAACCTTGGTATTCGGATACGCTTGCCGATCTTTCATTTCAGAAAACGTCGGTTCCCCTTCGCCAAGAAAGTTCGAGCCAACCGATCTAGCCCAAACCACCCCTATTGATTGGCCTGTTGGATCCTACTGCTCGCCACATGGAATCCCAAGGAACTAATGTGATGATATGACTTCCTTTGAAAAGGCTGATGAGACTCTGACTTTTGAGAGACCTACTTTCCAGCTTCGTTTGGACATTTTTGGGCAATGGAGTGGGCCATTGTTGGGTACAAGACAGGGATGGTGCCTTGGAATGACCAAAGAGCAGGTGAGGACTTTTGAGAATTATCTTCCCATGTAGAGTTCATGGCAACGACATTATCAGGTAGATATCGTCAGTCGCCGACGATAATGCGATCCTAGCACTGTTTTTACCTGTCTAATAAATTGAGTCGCGTCTAGTTCCTGTCTTCCTTGGACGGCATTGAACAAGCGCCTGGACGAGAGTCGCATACGCGGCATTGCCTCACCAAGCTCGTGAGCCCGCATGAGTAATTTGTGCGTTTCTTTTAGATCACAGCAACGATGCAACATATAAGACAACTCTTGTTTCACCAAGGGAACAGGAACATTCAGAGAGAAAGTAATCAGCCATGCTAAGGCATTGATATTGAGTTACGACTACGAAACCACGATAACAAACGTAGCGTAATGAAACCTCTTAGAGCATGATGTAAGCTTGTGTCCACCATTTGACCAGCCAGCTTGAGATAAACCGCCATTATCGCAACCTCCATATAAGTCCCCGGAACGATATCGAAGTACCAAGGATCAATGTCTACTGGCCCCCAGTCTGGCAGCGGCAGACAAGGGTCACATCCGAGTAGTAGCAGCCTCCGCCCTGTACCTTGCACTGTTACTGGATGTCAGTTTTGTTTGAGATAAGAGGGACGAACAGTCTACAAATGGAACTCACCTCGAAGCCAGGATTGCAAGTGCAGACACCCGCCCGATGGACGGTCGAACCTTCTCCGGCCCAATGGCAGGTGTTTGTGGGCTTGTCGCATGTCTAGTGACGGCAGTTAGCACCATACTGAGAAAAGGCGCCAGGAATGCGAGAACTTACACCCCAGAAGGTGGGCTTCTCATCGCGCCCGGCGAGGTCCTCGGAGCGTGCAGCGTCGGATGCGGGAGCAGCCAAGGCAGGCATGACGGCGAGGCCGGAGGCAATGGTGAGCTGGAGAAGAAGCTTGAAGTACATGATGATAGTTGTTTGAAGTAGAGAGATATGCTCTTCGGTGAGTAGATTGGTCTTCTGTGTATGTGTTGTTCTGAAATAGTTGGTTGATGTGGAGGAGAAGTTTCCGTTCTGAGAGTGTGAATGCAAGAGCTATTTATACCCCAAAATGTGCAACTCCCTCCACTTGTAAAGTTGCCATATGACACATTGATAAATTTCTTGCACTCCAAATAGTTTTCTGGATTGTGTCAATCAACATCGATCCTCCAAGTCCACCCACTTGATGACACATCAGTTCGATGGCAATGCAGAAGTGAGTTGATTCATCTTCTAAGCTAGTCATTTCTTCTCGATGTACTCGCTTTCGATTGGTCAATGTGAGCTACCTCTTCAAGTATTGAAATGGGGTGCATGTGTACTGATGCTTGATTTGAAGTCACAACCCGACCCAACTGCATCTAGCTGCCTACAGGAGACGGTCACACCCCGTCACAACCGGTCACTCAAGGGCATAGCAGTTACAATTCAAGTCACGAAAGCTACGGGTCACATCGACTGACAAATTACATGAACTGTCAAGCGACGCGTCGATCAGAGCAATACTAAATATTGCCTTGTCAATGGGGTGCAACCAATGTGGTCAAATAACTACATTACTGCGCAGGATATGGTCAAATGACTCATGGAATAACATTACTTGGTTCACATACATCAAGAACGCGTAGGGCAATGTTCCAAAATGCTTGGATATGGTTGTTATCCTAGGGCCACGGATTCCTCAACCCATGACTGCCTTGGGGGGGGGGGGCAGGCTCAACCTGCTGGAGGATGTGCTGTCATGGGAGAGTGTATATTCAGGCAACTATAATTGGGATTCTAGTCTTCCATCATGACATCCTCCTCGACGACTCCGATAGCCTTGTCTGCTCCCGAGAAGGTGACAACCCACTTCCTGTTGGGATCTCGAGGCCGGAGCTCGACTTGGATGTCTTCGTCCGGAATGGGAAATCCCGACTGAGGGGGTGAGTTCTCAAAACTTGGCTCCATCCACTTTCCTTCTACGGGTACGACATCGAACTGGAGCACGACCAGTGCTGCCAGAGCAAGGATCTCGTTGCTGGCAAAGTGTCTTCCGGGACAAAGGATGTGGCCACCACCAAATGCGCGGAAGGCAACCCGGCTCAAGTTCTTTCTTCCTGTGGATGTGGGCTTGCGCAAGAATCGTAGGTGGTCGAAGTTGCCAGCATCGTCACCCCAAGCCGTGGTGTCGGTATGCTGTACAGTAGCCGGTATCATCATCATGCTCCCCTTTTTCAGAAGTGTACCGTCCTCGAGGACAACGTCTTCAAGTATCACACGCGGACCCGGATTCACAGCCCGGTACCGCATCGTTTCCTGGAACGTACTGAGGAGAGCGGGGCAGCTTTCACGTAGATTGGCGAGGTCGACATGACAGCATCCACTTTCGTCTTCGTGGACCATAGACAAGAGCTCGCCTCGAACCGCACTCAACACACGGGCATCGGAAAGGATGTGGAATAGAACCCACCATGCGCAGGGCGCAGTGTTACCAAGCACCGCAAATGTGTTTCCGAGCTCGCCGCGCGCGATGTCTTCGAGTCCTAGGCCGAACAGCTTGCTGTGATGCTCGTAGCGCTTGCGCACAAGCCCCGAGGCGGTTTCAAAGCCGCGGTTTCGCACGTACTCCATCATGGCAGCGGCGACAAGCTCGCGGGCCTGATATAATTTGGGGAAGAACGTGGTGGCGAATGGAAACATTGAAAAGGCCAAGAACCCTTTCTCGAAGATCCTATTTTGGTTTGTTAGTGACTTTCAGTACGGCTGGTGATCAAGACAGGTGGAACATACCTCCAGGCTTCGGCGATGCCCGAGTCTCGGTAAGGGTTCTGCGGCCCCCAGACAGCCTCAGTCGTGGCGGCCTCCATGATCTTGCGTGACCAACCCCACAGTCCGACCGTAATGGGGGTCGCCTCTGCTCTTAGGGCCTCCAACTCGGCAGACAAGACGTCAACGGCTCTTCTGCTAATCGTATCTAGATCTTTCCCGGGCGCCATTGAGGGTGCAATGAAGCGTGGCCAGCTAACGCTGAAGCCATGCTCGCTCATCAAGTCTTTGTGCATGATCCTCACAGCTTCTTTGCTCATGCCGACCACGGAGCCCGCATCGGCGGCGATGGCGGCGAAGCTGACAGCGCGCCATTGCTTTTGGAGCTCGGGGACAAGGCCAGGGGAGTTGACAATGTACATTCGCTGGAAGGGCATGCGCAACGTGTAGATTGGCAGTCGGTATTGGTCTCTAGATCCCAAATGCCATTGTCAGCTATGGTGACTTGGGATGGTCGCGTTGGAGCTATCGCAGAACAGAAATGAGAAAAGGAGAATTGAAACAAACCGCAGGCGCAGGTGGAAGCGTGATTTCTCTCTAATCATGCCAATCAGAGGGCCAATGTATGGCAATCCCATCTCAATCGCGGGCGGTTCTCGTGCATCCTGTGTGAAGTTGAGGAAGATGCGGAGAAACACGTAGATGAGTCCAACTATCGCTCCGACCAGGACAGCTACAGTAGACGCCATGATCCAGTTTCTAGTCTTTAGTTGAACTTTGAGACTGGAAAGGTATAGTTTGTTATGTACACTGCGATTAGAGTAGAATCACAGAAAACCTGTGGAAGAAATGGGGAAGTGTCATCGGGGAACAACAATCAACCAACCGGGGCTCCAGCCAGTTGGCACTAACACAATTGTCAGGCATCTGCAGTCTCCCTTTGAATGAACAGGGGGCGGATGTATTGTTTGAAGACATACCCTGGACAACGACGCAAGGGAGGCATGGCAATGCAGGCCACCCAACATTAAATTCGTTTCTACTAATTCAAAATCAATAGGAAAAGATAAACCTTGCATTACTGTTATAATGGATCCCCGATAGTAATAAATACCTGGAAGAATTGTTCTAACCATGCGAAAAATTGTTTTCATTATGGGGAAGAGACGACCGACCTTAGTGACATAAGGACCCAAGTAACTATCCACTGACCTCAAAGCTCCTCTCTGTACCGAATTCGAAGGAAAAGATTTTTGACAGAAGGCTCTTATTCTTCGAGGATTGCTTTTCCCGTTGATCCAAGTACCGAAACACTCCTATCGTGCACAGAACCGTGATGACAACTGTGACCACAACGACCCATATAGAAAGGGGCGAGTCATTGATCTCCTTGATGTTCATGCCAAAGATGCCGGTCACGAGGGACAGGGGTATGAAAATAGAAGCAAGTTGGGTAAGCTTTTGTCCGGAGCGAGCCTGCCGGATGCTAGTTTCGGAATCCAGTACGCTTATGGAGCTCATCAGGAGTTGAAACGTATCCATCAAGAACCTGCCCGCCGCTTCTGTCTCGGCCAAAATACTGTCGAAGGTAGAATCGGGGAAGCCAACGTAGCTATCGGCGTGTAGATGATGTCTGGTTTCTTCTAGTTCGGCCCGAACCGATCCGGGCATCCAATTCTTGGCGGATGAGACCTGAGTCTGGAACAGCGCCAGCAGCTCTCGAAAGTCGTGAAGCTGATCATTGAGTTTGATGTTAGGGCGTCGAATGTCCGCAAATGCGACACGTTTGAGTTTCTGGTCTGTAGCCCTTAGGTTGGCAAGCCATGTGGAGGCGACCAGGACATACATAAAAGTCTCCGCCGATGCTTTTTTCCCTGTCAAGACATCGAAATGCCAGGCGTGGGAAAAGAATTGCTTCAGTGTTTCGAACAGCGAATAGTGTTTGTCATCAAATAGGGCCGGCAAGACCAGACCTCCCCGGCTATTTGAGACAGGAAAATGCAAAGTTGGCATTGCTATAGGCCTATTGTCCAAGGGGTCCATTTTAATAGAGCCGTCCACCAAAAAAAGGTCTGCCGTGGATGTTGCGTCTCAGTTTCATGATACAACTTTGGATTGAGGGGATCCTTACAGAGGTTCTCATTGATTTGACAATAGGACATGCGAGTGGCAGCTTCCCATCCGAACAGAGCGTGGTTTTCAATGCGTCGATGTATGATGCTTGTGCCAGCTCTGAAGCGTGGACATGATCGCATCTGGTCTGACTGACCTAGCTGAAACACACCATCAATGTGATAAGAAAACATAGAAGGGCCACGGTATACTTGTCCAAGGTTAATATGTTTAGGGTGGTTGAATCGAGTAGGCCGCTTATGATCCGATACAGCGTTGCCAAAGACGGCTTTCCAGGGAGACGGGCCTTGAGAGCTTGTTAAGTATCTGAAGAAGAAAGAAGTGTGAATATCAAATGTGCAACCCAAGGTAACAATCCAATCCAGACTGATATCCTCGATCAAAATAACGGAAGAATGATCTTTGGAATTCGCGGATGTCAAGGCAGCTTCATCATCGAGCTGGAACAGAATCTATTGGTTTTTGTCGCAAAGCCATGCTTTACTCGCACATGGTGTATTTTGAATGGCACTCCGCACCCAGCTTAATTTGTTTTCAGCTGCGAGAGCCCAAAAGTCCTTTAAATACTTCTCGCGTGATGAATTCATGGAGACTGTAAAGGCTTGTGCAGGCGGGATTGTGTGAGAGTTGGAAACTAACGACGAGCCAGTCCCTGCCAATCACTGGAGTAGAATGGATATGCATGGATATGGGTTTCTCATGGAATTATAAGAATGGAACAGACTGTACTTGACATCAGGCAAGTTTTAAAGACGGGCGCCGCCTCTTTATGCAGCTTCCGAGATGTCACATCGTGACGGGCGCCGCGGCGGCCATCTACACGCGGCCTGGCATCAGCACGCTTCGAATAGTCAAGGAGTTGGGGCACTTACCCGAAAGCCAAAAGGAGGTGTGGGTATCCGAGAACCTCGCAGAAGGCGGTTTACAGGGCAAGGTTGGTGCTTGGAGACTCGCCCAGCAGCGAACTTTCGCGTTCCTCGATCGCCAGATAGGCATCCACCGTCCAACTTTGCTGGATAAATAGACAATATATGTCACGCAGGGTTTAAGCCTGTTGGCTCAGATAGGCATATTGCTATTGAACTTGAATGCTATCTTTAGTCAGGGCCAAAGTATGGCTAATCAGAAAGAGAAACCCCTGACGTTGCGTGTGTTCAATGAGCCCCGATGTATCTTGTGGCACATGTTTATCTGCCCTGTCAACAACTACCCACGTATGAAATATAAAATGAGTGTGAACATTTTTTGACAACTAGGTGTGCTGAAACTATGGACTACAAGAGAGTGTACATGCATGGCTCATTTCCTTCTGTTGGCTCTTTCCTAGATGAAGGGGCCTCCGTAGGAGGGGAGACATTACTGCCATCGATGCCTATCCATACTCGGACTGGATGAGATGACCTCAAGTTTGGGGTAATATAGCCCCTACGCCCCATGCTAATCTGACTTCCTCGACATCGAGTGCACCGACTACTAGCTCAGTAGTACTTGTCGGCAGGCTTGTCGGAAATTTTGATGTCGGACAGCTCGGCAAAGGAGGGTTGCATGCTCTTTCCGGCGGCATCCACGTTCACAAGCTTCCCGTCCTCTAGATAAACCTCGATCCATGTCAGAGTGACCTTGGTCGTCGTAAGGTCAACGTATGGCTCGCATTCAACGTGGAGGACCTTGAAGTCCTCGTCAGCCGATACGGCAAGAAGGGACGCCACGTCTTTGAAATAGTACTCGATCTCCATGTCGTGAGTGCTGAGCTGGTACGGCAGCTTCAGGCTCTCTAGGAGGCCGCGGGTAGCACTCGTATTGAACGCCTAGGTGCAGAGACGGGTTAGTGTTATGGTATCTGTAATATGCATAGAAAAAGGAACAGTTTCGGAGTGCCAGCATTATCCAATACGGCCCTTGCTAACGGAAGACCCAACAGTCGATACTTACCATTTGATACTTCAATATTCCGTACTTTTCATGCACCTTGGCGCATTCGACTCCGTGGCGATGAGAGAGGAAGTCATGAAACTCCTCCTCGGAAAGGCTTGGCTTGCGGTGGTAGGACCCCGTAAGACGGAGAACGCGTTCTGGCTTCGCCATGGTGAACAAGAAGGCTGGCTGTGAGGGTAGATAAGTTCAAAGATGAAGTATAACCGCTTATATTACAGCTGCTAAGAGATCAAGAGCTGTGTAGGCAAAAGGGTGCTGCTTAAGTGGATGGTGGAAGAAAGAATACGAGGTGAGGGGGGGTCAAGGCAGAATATGCGTTCAAGAACCAACAGGTAACACAAGACAACAGTGCTTGAGGTGGGGTCCATGAGACAGGGTTCCTCAGGTAAGGGATGCCTTAGTAAGGGGGATGGACTCGTTTGAGGTGTGATCAGTGCCTATTACCGACCCAATGCCTCCTGGTCGGAACATAACAATAATGCCTATGTATATGCATCTAACGAGCATAACAGCGTCAAAAGTGCCGACCGTAGAGTGAGGTCGGCCATTCAGCTGAAGAGCTTCCCATTCCATTCATTGCCGTATTGTCATTCCGATTGCCATACTTGCCCAGACTCTAAAGTTCTTTCCGCACCTAAGCATTGAAGATTTATGGAAACTCGCACAGAAAGAAGACCGGTAACCCCCAGTGATGCCCAGCCCGGTCAGGGTCAATTGGCAGGGGCTTCCGTCAACGTCGGCTTGGGTGCCAAGGGCTGGCGCTTCTGGACCATCTTCGCCGCTCTTGCCATCACCTCCCTTCTAGCAGCTGTCGAGAGCACCGTCACATCGACGGCTATGCCCGCCATTGCCCGCGCTCTCGATTCCGGGGAGCTCTACGTCTGGTTTGCGAATGCATATACGTTGACCAGGTTGGTCCCCTTCCCTCACCTGTTTTACCCAGTCTTCTCTTTGTATATTCGGCGTCGCAGACCTAATTGCCTACTTCCTCTAGCACGGCGTTCCTGCCCTTCTTTGGCCAGATTGCCGACATTTTCGGCCGACGATGGCTCACCATCACCATAGTTGCCGTCTTTGCCCTCGGAAGCGGCGTGAGCGGGGGTGCCTACTCCACCGGCATGCTCATAGCTGGCCGTGCCGTTCAAGGCGTGGGCGGTGGGGGCATCATCCTGATGATTGAGATGATCATCTGCGATCTGGTTCCTCTCCGCGAGCGTGGTGCTGCCATGGGCATCATATTCGCCGTCTTCGCCTTAGGGTCGTCCATGGGACCGTTCATAGGCGGTATCATCACCCAGAGAGTCACTTGGCGATGGGTCTTCTGGATCAACCTCCCCATTGCCGCCGTCGCACTGGTATTACTGATTACATTCTTGCATGTAAAACACGATCGCGAATCGTCAGTGATATCTCGACTCCGCCGCCTCGATTACACGGGCAATGCACTGTTAGTTGCCTCGGTTACCGCCGTTTTGCTGGCTCTCACTTATGGCGGCACGCGCTACTCTTGGTCCTCATGGCATGTTCTCTTGCTGTTGGTCCTTGGTTTTCTCGGTCTTGGACTTTTCATCGCCTACGAGTCGTCTCGATGGTGCGCGGAGCCTATGACTCCTCCGCATCTTTTTCGAAATAGAACATCGGCCGCGGCGTTCTGCCTCACCTTTGTTCATTCCTTTTATTCCTTCTGGGTACTCTATTTTCTGCCTGTCTACTTTCAGGGCGTCCAGATGGCTGACCCTACGAGATCTGGTGTTCTCCTCCTCCCTACTGTCATCATACTTGTGCCGGCGGGTTTGGTCAGCGGCATGCTCTTGTCTAAGTTCGGCAAATACCGTGTGATACATCTCGCCGGCTTTGCCCTCATGACACTGGGATTGGGGTTATTCATCCTACTCGACAACGAAAGCCGGCTCAGCTTGTACATCGGCCTGCAATTCTTCGGTGGGGTGGGTTCGGGGTTGGTTCTGAGCACCCTACTGCCGGCCACACAAGCCGCGCTCTCTGAAAAGGACACAGCATCTTCTACGGCGGCTTGGGCCTTCATACGCAGCCTAGGAACTGTCTGGGGTGTTTCCGTTCCCGCTGCTATTTTCAACAGCCGTGCCGATAGTCTTTCTTGGTCTATCGATGACGTCTCCACTCGCGACATGCTGAGGAATGGCCAGGCTTATTCGCATGCTTCAGCAGATTGGCTATCGGGATTGCCAAATACCACTCTGTCTCAGGTGACCAATGTTTTCAGTGAAATCCTCCGCACTGTTTGGATAGTTCTTACAGCCATTGCCGCCGTCTCGGTATTGATTGTTTTTGTAGAGAAGGAGATAAAGATGCGGGAGGAATTGGATACAGAGTATGGCATTTCGGTTCCAGAGAATACAGCTACAACGACGATTGAGCCCCGGAACGACAAGGAAGAATCTAAGGCAGATTAGATAGAAAAGAAGAGGTCTACCGCTTGGTATATAATTACGTAGTAGATGCCATCGGACCCTCATCGTATAATTTCCTCCCTTGTCTGGGCTACATTCTTTTTGCGTGGCAATTGCTTGGAGGTGGCTGGCACCCTTTACAGTGCTCCCGCTATGACAATACACATAAGTGGTAACTCCGTCAGAATTAGCCTCAGCCTATTCATCCTGATAAACCGCCCCAATACACTACGAGTTTCTTTCTTCTCCACCTCCGTCTCCTTCGTCACCTTCCGGGGCCCCTTTCCGTCAGCCGACATGATGGCCTGCAGAACACTCCATGAATATGGCGCGTTGGCCAGGTGAGACAATGCGAGAACGAGGCCTACGCCATACCATCTCCAGAGTGGCATCCTCAACCAAATATTGGCAGCAAGTGAGCCGTACAAGGTAAATTCGAGGACTAAGATCACTGGCAATACAGCATTGGCGTAGTGGCGCATCAGGGAAGGGGCGACGCGATGCGCATCGATTTCGGGAGATGAAGAGATGGAGGAGAAAATTACGTTCTGGTCGAAGTGGCACATTGTTCTGTTCATGAAGAGGAGTCACAGTCAGCTAATAGAAAAATATAATATACTGGAACTTGATTGTGTATCAAAAAGTCTCATTCCTGTGTTAACTGAATGGCTTACTTACACTGCAAAGGTTGTTGCCACAGGAAGAGTCCGGACCAGGCCAAGGCCTAGAGGTGCTAATGAATAGGTAGACATTGCTGCGCCTATAGGAAGAGTAAATTTGCAAGGATGGTATTATGTAGGTAAGTGGAGAAACAACAATGCTGTTTCCAGAATCCGAGGAGGCAAGAGTCCCAATTTCTAGATCGACTTAGGTCATGAGGGATGGGAAGAAACACAGCTCAAGGGGCGCAGGCCGTGAGTACTGTAAGTAGGTACTTGAGTACGTTCACTTCTATCTAGTGGGGGGACTTCGGTAATTATCAACAGGCATTCACCGATCTCGCCTTGCAGTACAATACAGTACCCGACTAACCATCCCTAAAAATTAACCGAGCCTGCATATTATGTTCGCTTTGGGCAAACATATGGACCAATGACTTGATCAGGTATCCCAACAACCCTTCCTCCCTCAGTCTATTCTCACTTACTAATAAAGCAGGATCCCTAGTGCGGGTTCGAAACAACAATAACGAAAGAGATGCAAAATCTATTTGTACAAGTGGCGGGCCAGGACCCCGTCGCGATTCAAGCACTGATCCGCCTATCTTTCATAATCAGGCAAGATGTCCAGTTCCTTCACCAGTGCACTGGGAGCCCCTTTCCCTGTGATCCAATCAGCCGTAGTCTGTGCCTCCAGCATCAAATCGACTGATGCCGCTGCTAGCCTCGTCATATCAGACAGTTGCCCCCTGCCACTTCCTCTGGCCCCTGACCAGGTACTGGTGCGCACTGTCGCCGTCGCCATCAACCCATGCGACTGGAAAATGCCCGACAATTTCCCCTCCAAGAGCGCAGTGGGCGGTAGTGACTTCGCCGGCATCGTCGTGGCACTGGGGTCGGGTGTTCGAGAAGAAGCTGCGCTTCCCGGCTCAGGCCGGCACCTGCGCATCGGCGACCGCGTCTGCGGCGCCGTGCACGGTTTCAACCCGGCCAACCACAGCGGCGGCTGCTTCGCCGAGTACGTCGCCGCCACAGCGGACATTCTTCTCGGAATACCCGACGGCATCACTCGGGAGGAGGCCGCCGCCGTCGGGGGCACCGGGATCGCGACCCTGGGGGTCGTCTTTTACGAGCACCTGAAGCTCGGCTACAGCCCGCGCCACCCCGCAACGGAGGAAGCCGAAACGGCGCCCGTCTTGGTCTATGGCGGCGGGACAGCGACTGGGTCAATGGCCATTCAGCTGTTGAGGGCGTGAGTGCTTCCCCTCGCTGGAGTTGATACCTCTGTCTGATAGACCAGGTCATGATCAGGTCCGGCCTCCGCCCACTTGCAGTATGCTCTGCCAAGAGCGCCCCGCTGGCTCTGTCGTAAGGAGCCGAGCGCACGTTCGATTACCACTCGCCCACCTGCGCCACCGAGATAAGAGAATACACCAAGTGCCGCTTGAACCGCATAGTCGACATCATCGCCGACTCCAACTCCATCTCGCAGTGTTACAATGCGATGGGCCGACTGGGGGGTCTTTATGTCGGCATGATATTCGCTAAACCTTTCTACCCAGCTAATAACTCACCAGTCACTAGTTACCCGAGGAGAAATCACGAATCTGACCAGCCGATCGTACTCTCGACGGGTTATCCCATGGGGCGATTTCGCGGCAAGACATGAGAGTATCGGGGAACGACTTTCCAAAGGACGCTCGTTTTCCTCACAGCCCCTCTTTCCGACGATCAATCAACCTGCATATGTTGTATTCCTACTACACCCCATTAGCAGTGAGGCTGAAGTTAGGGACTTCGATCGCGACACGGTCGAAATACGACCGCAAGCTTTTCAGCGAGGACTAAAACGTCATAGGCAGAGCTCCATCTACTTATGAGAAGAGTGTATGTAGGAAACCTATCCAATTTGCTTATACTGATCTATTCCAATATAGAAAACAACCCAATAAAGACCAAAAAAAGAAATGAAACGTCAAGTGTCGACCACCCTCGTCCCAAGTTTCCGCCAGGTAACATTCTTCCTTAACCCTTTCTCGCCCAAGTACTTAATTGATTCAATAAGTACTTAGCTCACCCTTAACCAACTTATGACCAGCTCATTCTTCCATGCCGTAACGAATCCTGTTGACCTCGCCGAGAAGTGCGATATTGTTGTCAGTGTGGCCGGTAGCACTCCTGCTTCTTGGGAGAGGCACCAGGTCCTCCGAGATTGTCCCCTGCATAGCCCATAATTGCAGAGATTCCAGATATTGTAAGCAGCCTAAGGAACCCGACAACCGTGCCACGCCCATTGCGGAAACCCATCCAAGATAGAGAGGACCTTTGAACACCCCTTGGCCAACTCTCTCTTTGCCTAAATAGTGTGTGAATTGACGTTCATCTAATCCCTTCACCCTTCAGGCTCATCCACCCATCTTGCTAAACGTCCATATCCATAGGGTCGATATTGTTGTCTTCATGGTGGATATCTGTATTCGAGCTATAGGAGTTAGGGTGACAGCTAACCTGATCCGCATCTGTCATTTCCTGGTCTTGTGAACCGTCTCCATATAGCTCCGGGGAATTCTTGGTACCCAGGTTTGGTACGTCCTCCATAACCGTATCCTTCAACTCCGACTCCTCGCTGTTTGCCAACTCTGCCGGTACATGGAGCTTTAGTTCAGGCACCATTGGCACCGCCCAAGGGGAAGGGGAAAAGGGCGCTGTCATCCGCGAATCACTGTTCACTGCCATCTTCCCGTCTTTTCGTCCTCTTCCTGGTCCTTTAGCCGTTCTTTCACTTCGTTTATCCCCGTTCATTCTTTGCTGGATGAAAAAAGATGTAAATAGGAAGAAAGATCGTCTTTAGTTGCGCCGCTCCCTTCTTCTGTTTTATGTTTAGGTTCTCTCCGTTTTCCCCTTCCTTCGTCGTGTCTGATTGGCGCAACCCCGTCTGTGGGTTCTCCAATCAACGGAGAGCTCTACCCGTGCATGCGCTCCACGTTTTCCGAGTCCCATTAACCATGAATGTCTATTAGTCAGCTGGGCCAACTTCCACGATCTGACAAGTACCTTCTGCGGCGTTATTCCCTGCCTGTTCGACCTAACCCCACCCCGCCCCCATCCACTTTAGCCTTAAGCATAAGTCTACGGGCTATCTCTTGATAAGCATTAGATACTAATAAGGTATGGCAGTAGATTGTTAGTGTGGCATATAAACCATCGTGTATCGTAATTACAAGAGTCTGGTCTCATCGACAGGGCTGGTTTATTTGGAGGTAGAAATGCCAGCGTTCAGGGCTACTATAGCTCAAGTTCCAGGGCCACTTACTGTTGACTGTGGAAGACAATCCTGGCCAGCACCCGCTTTTGGACATCACCAGGCCCTAAAACCTCTCGCTCGTTCACCCTCTCAACTGTAGGTAATCTGTGCACCCCATTCCGCGTCTACCCACGAAAAGCCCAGCGTGAATCTTTCAGTAAACACCCGACAGAAACCACCTAATAGGTGCATGTGGTTGGTGTACTGACGTTTCCGCTCTAGGCATCCATCTCTTTACCGCTTTAAATTTTCTTGCCGGGCATGCGTTAGTGTACTGTATCGGCACCGACAGACCAGTGCGAATGCGGGCAAGCGAGAGAGACGGTAGAGCACTTCCTTTTCCGATGCAGCAGATGGACAGCATACCGTGCCTCACAGCAGGCGCCGCTTCAGCTGCCGAGGATAGGATGCTGGACACTTGAAGAAGGGCCTTCAAGCTTGCTTGCTAGGGAACGCTACTAACACACGGGATCCCATACAGGAACGTACTGACGAAAAAGGAGTGACATGAGCCGAAACTGGAGTATGTAGGGGCTTTGGGTGACAAGGACGCGATTCAGGAATGTACTGTAGACTAGCGATAGTTGCTCTTTCAGCTTCGCCGCCCGGGCGTCAATAAATTGTGTGTGTGTACTAAGATCGCCTCCGGTGAGCAGACCGGATGCTGCTCAAAAGAGCAGTAGGAAGAAGCAGCAGACCTTCTCGTGGTGTCCGGCGTCAGTAGCTGCGGTAGGTGGGCGTTGCGTGGGTGCCGCGCAGTCGACATTGGCAGGTTTTGGTGTCGTGCGGGGTTGTCGATCTAGACTGCGCGGGGTCACCACCGCAACGCCACATATCGCGAGCGAAGCCAATAAGCTGCAAGAGGGATAATGGGATAAGAAAACCACCCGACTCGGAGCCGTTTTGGCGATTAAGACAGGATACCCTCGAACCAGTCTAGCTCTGAGCAGGCGCGGCGTGAGGTAGCCTAAAGGGGTTGAAGCGCCGCCGCTTCGAGGGCTTAGAAGAAGCCTCCGTGCTCTACTTGAGTGTAATGGAAGTTGTTAAGACCAATGGGAGCAGGTGGTTACCGGATCTGTTAAGCGAGTTGTCACAGAAAGCCCGAACCACCCACGTATACGTTAGACGCGCGCGCGAGGAGCAAAACCCGCTACCGGCGATACGTCCCGGAGGACACAGCGCACCGCATCTAAACATTATATAGCAGAAGCTGGTTTGGTTAGTAGATAGAGTGTGGGTGATTATACCGGCGTGGTGATTACTCTGCGTCTCTGTTCTGCAAGACATGGTCGGCCGTGTACCGGAGACGGTACATAGTAACGGGAAGCCGGACCTGGGGTCGTGCCCAGGGTTGCCGGTGGGCCGTGGTGTTATGATATGACCAGAAGGCAGTTTGAGGAGCGGTCCCTACTCGCACTAGGGCCGGTGCTTTCGGGCGTCGTGGTGTCGCCGCTGCTCCAAGATAACACTGAGACCTGCGGAGATATCATAGTAGCCGGAGAGGACGGATGCGTATGTCGGTCGGCTTATGAGACGGGGAAACTGCCCGTTGCGGCCGGCTTAAGGTGCAAACTCGGAGAACATGACCGCATGGCTCGTACTGGATACGGGGCGGCACCGTTGCAGCCTGTTGGCCGGGGCTGCTGCACTCCTGTGGGAAGGTCTCCGAATGGAGCATAAGGCTTACGGGGTTATGGCATCGCCACGGCTGACCGGGTGGCTTCCCGAAGGGAGTGGGTTTTCCGGGCCCCAAGGTTCACCATTATCACCGATCCTCTTCTTGTTCTTCAATGCGGACCTCGTGCAGCGCCAGATTAATAAGACGGGAGGAGCGATCGCATTCGTGGACGACTACACGGCCTGGGTCGCAGGTCCGACAGCCCAGGCCAACCAGGCCGGAATCCAGGCGATAATCGATACGACACTCGCCTGGGCAAGGAGGAGCGGCGCAACGTTTAATACGGATAAGACGGCTATTATACACTTTAATAGGAAAGCTGGCCGCGCTAGAGTGACGAAAAGCCCGTTTATTATCGACGGGCAGACTGTCCAGCCCCGAGAGGAGGTCAAGATCCTAGGAGTTATTATTAATTCAGAACTCCGGTTTAAGCAGCACATAGCAGAAGCATCTAATAGAGCACTAGAAGCGGCCATCGAACTAAGATATTAGAGTATCATCTCCGGTCTTGGAAGGCCGCTTAGTCGGCTCAGGTTTAGCTTAGGCTTAGCTTAGGTTCACTTAGCCGGCTTTATCATAAGCTCCCTTAAAGTAGCGCGCTACTCAGGTCCAATGACGAAAACGGAAGCGGAGAAATCTAGATTGACGTGGTATAATGTTCTATTATTTCACTTTCCGGCCTCGCCCGTCTGTGACAGCTCCGAAACCACCTTCTTCGCCAAAGCAACCATCGAGGTGGTGTTGATGATATCCATCGTACGTCGACATCATGCGCAGCATGGTCTCGTTGATGGGGATCCATCGAAGCGGGCCTCGAGACCGGTGTCGTCGTTGGCTATGTAGCCGACGTCGACAATCATCCTGAGGTCGATTGAGTTAGCCCGCAGAGCTGGGTCCGCCGCGTACTGGGCTGTCATTCCCAATCTCGGTAAAGGACAGATGAGGGGTTTCAGCTCCAACTTGTCCGGACACAGTATGTGTACTTTTCACGGTAATATTGCGCGTCGGTAGACTTGCAGCAGCGGGAGGGGCGTTCTGCCTGCCCCCTAAGCTTCATTCCCTGGTATCTTGGTAAAAAACTTGGTAATCATACTACATTGTCTTACCCCCTTGCATGACATGGCATACTACTCTCCTGCATAACATCCGATTAGCCGTAGATAGACAGCCGAGATCTTATATTTGTAATCCACGTGGGATGAAGGACCTTTTTCGCGCTTCAAAATCCTGCTGCGCCTACATAGAAACAAATCGGTTCACTTTTGTCATGCTATGCCCCTGCGCGCCAAGGAAATAACAACAACTTCAGCAAAGTCAACCTTGGCTTCTTCTAGCAAGACTACTATTCTCGTCACCGGCGCCAACCGAGGCATTGGCAAAGGCCTTGTCGAGACCCTTCTCGCCCGGCCCGACCACGTTGTCATTGCCGCCGTCCGCACCCCCAGCTCCGCGGAACCGCTGGCCCAGCTTCCCGTCGCCTACAGCAGTCGCTTAGTGGTCGCGAAGATCGATGCGACGGCCGCGAAGGAGCTCGTGGGCGGCGACCAGCCCATCGATTACCTAGACGTCGTCATTGCCAACGCGGGCGTGTGCAACATCTGGCCCAAGGTCGCCGACCTCCAGATCAAGGACATGCTGGACTGTCTCCGGCCCAATGTCTTCGGACTTGCATGACTCTACCAGGCTACCCGCGACCTGCTCAACAAGGCAGGGAACCCGAGATGGGTCACTATCGGCTCAACCGGGGGCAGCTTTTAGGTCAGTGTTCATTCTATCCGTCCGTACATAGTACTGTTCGCAGTTAGTTAATGTACGCGACAGCTAACATTCTACCTCATCTTCTAGTAAGTAACAAACTCCTCTCAGATGTGGACCCCATATCTGGATGCACAGAGGATGCACATCTATCTTCTAGTGGGTAGTGCTAACAAACTGGGCAGGGGTCAATTGGCCGTCCAAGTGCCGTATACGGCTCGAGCAAGGCCGCCGCACACTGGCTCACCAAGCGCATCAACACCGAAGAAGATAAGGTCACGGCCTTCGTGCTTCATCCCGGGTGGGCGGCCAGGGCCATGGGCAACAGGGGCGCGAATCGAGTCGGCCTGGAACAGCTCCCACATCGGTCCAGAAATCAGTGGATGGCATGCTTCGTATCACCGACTGCGCGACAAAGGAGACAACCGGGACAACCTTCCATGAGTTTAATGGTAACCCGTACCCGTGGTAGGTGATTCTTGCATATCCTCACGTGTCTAGTATGGTCGGGTTGGTGGATGGCACGGATGCTGTGGTATGGTGTGAATCTGGTGGAAAAGGGGCTGGTGTTGACTAACCTATATGCAGGCCTACGGGGCATGGCTTCACACGGTATGGAAATCCCATCAACACTTACACCATAAGTAGCAACACATTCACCAACACACGAGAAATGCGATTGAGTGAGCAGCGTAGGGGCATTCGTAGGTACAACCTCTATATATCGTTAACTGCAACAGCTATAGAGTAAAACCCCACACCACTCAACATCAGACCCCACGCTTAGAAGCCGGCGATGATGACATTGAACTCGCGATCGCTGTCAAGAACACCTTGTCCATTGATTTGGTTGTTGGGCTTGGTGCATACATCCAGGACATGTCCCGCAGCACGCGCAACATTGGCGCTGTAATTACGGTATTCTCGGTTAGCCGACTGTAATTATTTATTGAATAGGGTCACGGTCCGTAAGACATAGGAAATCTCGATGACGACTTACCAGGAATTTGCCCTTTCGCCGGCAGCACTAAGTCCGAGGATTTGTGCGCTCAAGGCTTGGCACATCTGGGTAGCACTGACGCCGGTGCGGCATTCCTGCGATCCGCGGCCGGCGAGGTAGTTGACGCATTTCGCAGCGTCGGGGGCCTGTTGATGGGAACGTTAGAAATTTTCAGAAACTACAGGAGGCACTGTGCGGTCGTTCTGGGGCAGCTTGATCCTGTCTGGGGAGGGGTAGGGGTCCTTACGAAGCATGTGTTGCCGAGATTGCAAATAGCATGGCTCTGACGAGTGACCAGAGCGGCGTTGTGCGCTAGAAGGGAGAAATATTTTCGTCAGATCATGTTCATCTTGCCCGAAGAGTTTGACCCGGTGATTTTTCCATATAGCATCAGCGAGGTAGACTAACCGGAAATAGTTTCATTGCCCAGAACTTCGATGGCTTCTTGCTGGGCCAAAGAAACGACCGGGCTTGGGATCGGATCCGGGCTCTCGCCCTTGGTAGCCTCAAACGCGATGATGCGTTCGACCAAATCCACGTACGACGTCGCCGAAACGGCTAGGGAGGCGTAGGGATCGTCTGGGCGAACCACGACACCGCCCAGAGCAAGAGTGACAACGCCCGAAAGGGCAGCAAGTGCGGATTTGGCGTACATCTTGAACGATGGGGTTTCTGATATGGGCTTTGTTTGGGAAGAGGTGATCAGAGGAATCAGCTGGGAGTGGTGAAGACAGAGGTGGTTGAGCAATTTTTGGAAAGGGATCGACACGTCAATCAATTTATACATGTTTGAGGTGACACGGGATTGGAATCGTCGGGATTCACGATGCGAGACTGTCACGCGACCAAGAATGAGGATCGAAAGGGTCAAATGCAGCACAGGAGGCTGCCTGGAATAAGTGGAATTGCGCCGAGAAAATGCAGCGGTCAAATAGAAGGTCCACCGTGAACAACGCACACCATAAGAGGGGGAGGCACAGTCTTGAACATCTAATTTGCTTCATCGCGCTCCAATATCTCATCCACCCAAGAAAAGACCGCGGACACTGATATCCCGCAACGGAAACGGCACTCATGTCGACCGGTAATCAGCTGGCAAACAATGATCTGAGACGATGGTACCTGTTAGTCAACGGATATCTTGGTGGGGATAGGGATCGGGCCGGAGCAGTGGAACTGTGGTAAATACGTCTAAGCGGGAGGTTTACTTTGGGTCTGATGCCATGGCAAATATCGATTGTTGAGCTTTCGCCTCGGGGCGGCGGCCATCGGTCCAGTCCACCGAGCTGAAGCCGGGGCTCGTGAGGACTCGCTTCTAGGCCTTGGAACTCTGGAGCACATGGGTCCACTCGTCCTCGAAGCGCCACCGCCCCTCAATGATTCTGAACGCCGCGTCCGCTCACAGCATCTGCGCCGTCGTCTCGTGAACGACGAGGAACTCGTCCGGCAGCAGCATCTGGCGGAGGTTGCGGAGCGCCAGCTTCAGGTCGTGGGTGGCGTGCAGGGCGTTGGAGCCTAGGATTACATGCTCGCTCTCCAGGAGCTGGGGGTCGGGCTCCTTCTCAATGTCAAGCACCGTGTACTGCACCGGCACGCCCTCGAGCGCCGCCAGGGCCGGGAGCATGCGCTGATTGGTGCCGCCGGTGCCAGATACACCTCGAGGATCTCCAGGGGCTCGCTCGCGGACGGCCAGCCCTCGCCGATCCCAGCCATGAACGCAGCCAGCGGCTCCAGCACTAGCGCGGCAGAATTGAATATTTATATCGATGAAAGATCCAAGTCTTTACAAAAAAAGTGGCCATCGTGCCTAAGGGTATTGCCCGGGGACGGTAACGGTTTCGGAACAAGTCTGAGTCAAGCATGCGCCGACGGGTCAGTCGGAATATATACACGGACCACCCTATCAGACAGTTCCCATCGAGCCGTGAGTCTCTTTTGACTTTCTTTCCATGCCTTCGAGTAGCAAGCGCCATTATACTGCTCGCACTCTATTTATACGCTGGGAATTCATATATACATACTTGATAAACATGCTACTAAACCTATGCCACTGAATGTATACCACGGCAATAATGCTGTTGTTCTGAGTCTGAAAGGCCAACCTGGAACCCCTAGAAAATTAAAAGAGAAGGAAAATTACACTAACCCTCCAATACAAGGAGATGGAGCGCGAGCAAAAAGAATGCAAATGCTCAAGATGGGGCCTGGTGCCGCCTCAACCATGCTGCCACATCATGTTGGTCTTTCCGACGATGGCGTGCTCCTCGAGGTCGGCCATCTCCTGCTCCGTCAGCGTCCAGTCGTCGCTCGCGGCGCGCGCGTTCTGCTCGACCTGCGCGGCGCTCTTGACGCCGCCGAGGGGGATGGCGCCCTTCTGGATGACCCACTTGAGGGCGACGGCGCTGCACTGGACGCCGTGGGCGGCGGCGACGCGCTGCAGGACGGCGAGCAGGGGCGACAGCTGCGTCATGGGGTAGTTGCTGAAGCGGCGGCCCGAGGGCGGCGGGTTCTCGGCCGAGTACTTGCCGCTGAGGCGGCCCATGCCCAGCGGGCTGTAGGCCATGAGCACGACGCCGCGCTTCCGGCACTCGTCCAGCAGGCCGCCGGGCGCCGCGGGCAGCGTGCGCAGCAGGCTGAACTCGACCTGGTTGCTAGCGAGGCGCAGCCCGCGCTTCCGCAGGGCGTCGTCCATCTGGATCATCTCGTCGCGGCTGTAGTTGCTCACGCCGACGGCCTTGGTGAGGCCGAGCTCGACGCAGCGGGCCAGCCCGCCGGCGACGGCGTCGATGGAGTTGAAGACGTGGACGGGGCCGTGGATCTGGTACAGGAGGACCTGCTCGACACCGAGGCGCTTGAGGCTCTCGCGACAGGCGTCGGGGATGCTCTTGTTGACATTGAGGCGGGTGGGGGGCCAGGGGATGGGTAGGAATTTGGTGGCGATGAGGAGGCGGTCGGCAAAGTCCTGCTCGTCCTTGCTCTTCTGGCGCAGCTGGCCGATGATGCGCTCCGACTCGCCGCGGCCGTAGACCTCGGCGGTGTCGAGGAAGTGCAGGCCCTGCTTCCGCATCTCGGACCAGGCGGCGTCGAGGTTCTCGCGGGCCGAGGCGGTGGCGTTGTTCCAGGTGCCCTTGTCGCCCCAGGACCAGGTGCCGATGCACAGGTTGGGCAGAGGAACGGTGCCGGCCGATTCCTTGGCACAATTGAGGACAAAGCGTGCCGCCGACATGTTTTAGTCGGGGGGGAGATCAATCAAGATAATGAGATAAATATAGTATTCCGGAGTCTTCTAGAGTTCGCTACCTTGACTTGTCGTGACTATGACTAGCGGGACAGAGCCTTCAGCGATCCAACTACCACTAGCACACTGGTGGCGAGCATGGTAGGTTAGACGATAGCGATAGACAATAGACACAGACACGCTTGACGGACGCGCGACGACGTTTCCAGTCGTGGCGTCATGACCCGCTGGATTGAAACGGATGCACGTGGAATCCAAGGATGCCCCCAAGTTGACGGAGATTAGCGTACAATCTCCATGGCTCTTGTTCGTTTTCGTAAATCTTCTGGAAGATGTCGATGCGAGGTAGAATCATATATGCAAGGTATAACCCTGATTGGATCGATATGAACCTGGTCGGATTATGTCTTCTGCTGGTCTTCAGCATGTTCCAAACAGCAGTCCCTTCCATCGACTTTTGTCTCTTACGCTCTTTGAGCATGGGCCTGCAAGTCAGAACCAGATGCTCTCTAGTGGCTGGTTAGTGCACGCAATTCGCTAGGTCCACTGTAAGGCCCACTGTAGCTCAGCCTTGGTCTCAGACAGTACGTCAATACGTGGGGCTGCGATTGCAACACCAAACAAAATATATTTGGCGAGTCACTGGACATTGATTACGGCCTCGACACAAGCAAACTTCTTCATACTGTCATTTCCAGAGCGACCGAACCCCAACAGCAACCCGCCAAAATGCCTGAAAAGATTTCCGTTCTTTTTGTCTGCCTCGGCAACATCTGTCGCTCTACCATGGCCGAAGGCGTCTTCCGCTCCCTCACCAAAGATGCCCCCTACAAAGACCTCATCGATACCGTCGACTCATGCGGCACTGGTACATACGCCCCAACCTCACTCTCTCGCTAGCTCCTCCTCCTCGACACTCTTAGCCTTTGACTAACCCTACTGTTACACCTCCATCTAGGCGCCTACCACGCCGGCGACGACCCCGACGACCGCACCATGAGCACCCTGGCCCAGCACGGCATCACCGACTACACCCACGCCGCGCGCAAGGTTCGCCCCTCCGATTTTGACGAGTTCGACTACATCTTCGCCATGGACCGCTCCAACCTGTCCGACCTACAACGCTACGTCAAGAAGTCGTCCCCCAACGCGAAATCCACCCAAAAGGCAAAGGTCATGCTCTTCGGCGAGTACTCGGGCCAGACCAAGGCCGAGGTCGTCAACGACCCCTACTACGGCGGTCGCCAGGGCTTCCAGACGGCCTACGACCAGTGCATGCGCTTCTCCAAGAACTTCCTCGAGGAACGACTGGCCGAGGCCGAGAACGAGTCGTGAAGCGACCAAGAAAACAAAAGAGTAAAAAGGTTGAAAAAAAGAAAAGAGACTTTAGAGGGAAAGAAAACGATACAGTTTATACCCTTCCAAAGCCGGCGTTCGGGGAACATTGGCTTAATAGACAGACAGACATGTAGAAGTTGAGGATAGAGAGATATTGGGCATCTTGATGCGCATCAACCTTTGCGCTTTTGGCTTTCCAGAACGGCGCCTATTACGTGGATAGAAAGACCTTAGATGATTAGACGATATATGGCACTACAAACGGCCTCTTCCCATCCGGTCTATTGTGACTTTGCGAGAAGATGGCGATGCACTGTACCCAGCGACGCTTACTGTCGTCTCTCTCCATATCAAACCACCAGCCGCACCTTCAGCTTGTCCCCCTCGACAATCTCGTCCCTCCGCCGCACCAGCTCCTCCATGTCCCAGGTGGCGCTGACGTAGCGGCCCGCGAGCCATGCGCGCCGCTCGCTCGTCAGCCACGCCACCGTCTCCGCGGCGAGCTCGGGCACGTCGGTGAGCCCCGCCAGCGTCTCGGCCGGCATGCCGTCGCGCGCCAGGTCCGTGAGCACGGCGCCCGGGTGCACCGAGTAGGCCAGAAGGCCCTGCTGCCCGGCCTCGACCATGAGGAACTCGGTCAGCTTCAGCGCCGCCAGCTTGCTCGTGCCGTACGCGCTCGCCTGGGGGCGCAGGTTGTGCGCCGCGACGCTGTTAATGTTGAGCATTTGCCCGCCCGCTGAGCCCGTAGAATCCGAGGAGGATGCCACGAGGAGGGGCACGAAATACTTGCTCATCAGATAGGGACCCTTGAGGTTGACCTCGAACGTGCGCCACCAGGTCGCGGGGTCCGACTCCGGCACGGACCGCGCGGGCGTCATGTAGCCCGCGTTGTTGACGAGGATGTCGAGGCGGCCCTTGAACTCCTCGTTGATGAGCTTCGCGCACCGCTCCACGCTGGCCTCGTCGGTGACGTCCAGCTTGTGCAGTATGATCTGGGGGTAGTCGTGGCCGCGCGATTTGGCCGCGCCCAGGAGATCGCTGGCTAGGGAGCCGAAGTCTTCCGAGAGATCGGCCACGGCGATGCCCGAGGCGCCGGCGCGGGCAAAGGCTAGGGCCATGGCGCGGCCGATGCCCCGCGCACCGCCCGTGATGAGGATGGTGTGGCCGGCATGCTGCGAGCGACTGATGTAGGGATATGGTTCCGTGTGGATCTTCTTAGTGAAGCTTGCGCCTGTGAGACAGAACTGTTAGTCAAGTACTTGTGGATTCGATGTTGATGATCGGCGCCGTTGCGAGGGGAAGCTTAACCCACCGTTTTCGGGCGCTTGGGGCGGGTACGCAGACGACATGGTAGATGAACTCGATGGACAACTTTGTGCTGGGAGTCAGCCTGGAAACTTGACGCCAGCGTATACTGCTGGCTAATTAAGTATTGGGATCTTGGCTTGGTTTCCCGTCGGCGATTGCCATTCGCGGTGGCGGCGCCGGTGCTATGTCCGATGACTGCATCACGTTGCATGAGCCCCACTGTTGACCATGTTCAGCAACTGAGCTCAAGTCGACCAGAAAGGGGACCAACACAATTGCCATGAACCATGATACTATTCTTGTAATTAAATACGAGTGATTTACTGCGACCCATATTGATGTCTGCATTTTCTTTCCCCTTTCTTGAATGTATATAGTTTGCCTGGATAGGAGGGGGATTCACTTACATTGAAGGACGTCAGAACGTATTTGTATGGCCCCTATAGGGACGAAATCAAGCTCGAACTGATCATGGCTATACTCACGAGTTGATAAGACCAGCATTGGATAAATTCACCTCCTTATTCATCATGCTCACTTAGCATTTACAAAATTGTATGTTTTCTCCCTAGTTTCAGACAAATGAAAGACCGAAAAGAAACCCTGACATAATAGGAAATCTAAGAATACAGAGTATTGAGAGAAGGAAATTCTAATAGGCAATATTAACCACCAGATAGTCCTCCACGATATCCAAGCTTCTCGTACATTACTGCTATGATGATGGAATACTTACTTCATCTGACGTGGAACTGGCAAGTTTCAGTAAGGGCTCGTCAATATACTCGCTGCGCGGCAGCGTGCCACCCGGTGACATGTGCCTGAAGGCGAGAGCAGCTGCCCCATGACCCAGTGTCTTGCTGGGCTTTCGCGCTGGCTGGGTGGGAATGCTCGACTCCGGTTCGAGCAGATCGAAGATCCTCTTCATCAACCAGTGGATAGTACTGCTGTTGGCAGCGACAGCTGACTTGTTGTCCACCTGACTGAGCTCGTCCAGGAGCTCGAGATGCTTTGTGAGCCAGACATCGCGCAGTAGGGCGACCGCCTCTTCCTGCGGGCTGTAGCGGCTTACTCTCTTCGGGCGTTCAATGGTGGGGAAGAGGATGTCCCATATCATGAACCATTGGTCTTCTGGTGAGATCTTGTTGCGCTCCTTTGCGTTGTTGAGTTGTTCTTTCTGTGCTTCCGTGATGCCCTCAAAGTGGGAGTTCTCCCGATAGTCGCAATTGCTATCTCGCGTGTGGTCATCGCGCTCCTTGGCTCTGTTGAAGGTGTTATAGCAGCGAGCACAGTAGAAGTCGGGGGTACGATGTTTGCGGTTCAGGTGTTGCTTGACGTCTCGTACCCGCCTCAGCATATACTTGGCGCAGGTTCGGTGCTTATGGGGGTATCGTATGAAGAAGGGGCACGCAAAGACAAAAGACGTTGAATCCAGTTCACCGTCGTTGGAAGAGTTCTTCTGTTTCTTGGTGTAACTTTGGCGGGACTCGTTGTCAGAGTAATCAGAGTCTTCGCCGGGCGAGTCTCTCGAAGGACGTTTCTTATTGGACATATTCGAACATCTCTCAGGGACATGACTCCTTGTCGCTGATGACTCTTCATAGGTGGACGAGCAGACAGAATCAGGTGACCGGTCTTCCATTTGTGATGGGTATTCCAGCTTGGGCATCTCGGGCATCTCAAAACCAAACTGTGTTGTATCGTTTTCGTTCTTTCCAAAGCCATATGTATAGTCGAATGGCGAGGTCTCCACCATGTAGTTGTTCATCGTATGCCAAGGCGTCTCATACGGTTCTGTTCCGGGTAAGAAGCCCGGCATGTCGAGGACTGAAGGGATGGCGGGACTTTGGAAATCAATGAGAGACGGGTCTCGAGATTCGGTGTACACAATACCTGCTGCTTGTTAGTAAAGGGACACATTAGGTGCTATTCCGGGGGATTCAGAACGTACTATCAAGCTCTGTCTGCGCCTGCAAACATAACCCGCGCGGCTTGTTTCTCCTACAAAGTACCTCTGTTAGTTAATTCTCAGGCGTGATTGACTTCAC
This sequence comes from Apiospora arundinis, assembly GCA_039105305.1. Lineage (NCBI taxonomy): Eukaryota > Fungi > Ascomycota > Sordariomycetes > Amphisphaeriales > Apiosporaceae > Apiospora > Apiospora arundinis. The sequence goes on along the minus strand of JAPCWZ010000002.1, from coordinate 437,271 downwards.
CTGACCGTACTGTCGACACATGCTGACATCATGATCGTCTTTATGCTACAAACATATGAACTACATTGGCGAGGATCTGAGTTAGGACATACTCTTCGATTGAATCCCCAAGGGAAGGCTGCCTGGTAGCGATAGGTTTCTCGGACGACGCGTCGTTATTTGGCGATTGTTCCTGTTGTGGATCATTTTTACCCCTCATAGTACCTTCGGGCCCATGATTGTGCCTAAGCAGAACGGAGCCAGTCATCATGTTCTGCTTAAGACCCCGGACTCATCAGTCGATCAGCTCTATGGTAGATACTGAGGCATAGACACCAAAACAGATAGTAAGTAAGTGGTCTGGGTGGTTATTTATTTCGTCTCTTGAAATGGCTGCAGATTCTGCCCGTCAGCTGCGATGAATGTCAGCCAGGGGCGGCTGCCTAGAATACTTTTGATCATGCCTGAAAATCATCTCAGAGGAGCCACCCCGCAAGCCCGCTCTAAATCGTTGAAATCTTGCAGCGAGGCAGATTTGTCCAAACATGTAGATGCCAAGAGTAGCCATGGATTGTGGCCTATGAGGAGGGGCCACATCCACACCCACGGAACGTGATAATGCCCGATGTTTCGCCCCGTGCATACTACGAAAGGGAGGATTGTTACCTATACTTCAATCTACCTAGCCATAAAAGTCGTGTCAATATTGCGAACCGTATTAAGAGACCATGTCTCGATTTCAAGAACGAAATGTATATCGTTGTGCTTATCGGAAGATTCCAAACAGTTTCAATTCATAGTGTGTCTATCATATTGCCCAGTCTTGATCTCCGAGTATCACGGTGTTCCCATCCAGTCGTATTCGGAGTGTACACTGCCCACTGTCTGAACAAAACTGTCTCTGGGTACCCTTACGCCCCAAATGCTTTGTCGAATGTGTCAATGGCGGATGACGCCGAGGCTTTGCCCTCCCTGATTGCCTTCTTTTTGCTTTGCCGTTTCGGCTGAACGAGGGTGTGGTTGATAGGGGGGGATGGGTCCTGCTGCCAAGTACCCAAGCGGCTTTCCCTCAATTGGCTTTTGCTATTACCCGATCAGTACTAAATAATTATACAATATTTGAATCTGCAAGTAGATGTATGTACTGCATACATACACTTCCGGGTTGCATACGTACCTTGTGCCAGGCGGGGTTTTCTGGGGCTCATGGTTTTTCGTCATGTTTGTATTGTGTTGAAGAAGTCGAGGATGTGGATATTGTTAATATGATCAAACGGTCATGTCATTCAACCATTGTAATCGAAACTGGTGCAGACGTGTCCTGAATCTATATATACGTAAATCGGGTGCATACATACTCAAGTCTCTTCGGTTTTACTGAGCTGGCCTAGTATGATCAGACAGGGAAAAAGTGATCTATGAAGGCATCGTGGGTGAGGCGCACTCTGGTGCCCTTGGAGCCCACGAAGTTGCATGGGTTTGAATAACGGCAGCGAAAGACCCAAGACGGACGTACATGCTGCGAAGCTCAATCCGCCAAATCCTCCATCTGCCATTGGTTGCGGCAGGGTCGGGCTCGCTCTCAGATCCATATTGCTTTTCGTATACAGTAAAGGAGGCTAGAGTTTATTTTCCCTGCCTGCTAAGTAAATGGTCGATCCGACCCTCGTGGAGCGCCCAAATCGAAGACTGTGGGATCCCTGCAGTTGCTATTGATTCGGCAATGTCGGGGCTGTGAGTAGCGAAAGAGCGCACAACGGTGCGCAGCTGGTCCGCACAGATGTGCGTTTATGCCGTACTTAAGGAAAGAGCCCACCGAACAGAACAGTCGATGGTTCATTGTAGCTATCAGCTTTGCTGCAATCTCAAACCGTATACCAGTACAGGCATATTCATCTTACATCTTGGCTACCACGTCGCTATTGACGCACATGTGTGCATTTCGCTGGGTCGCTGATCAAATGGATATCCCACTGGCGTGCGTCGATATGTCATCGCTGCGCATCACATCAAGTTCCTAATTTGGAGGACTGGCTTGTATGCTGGCCGTTGGGGCTGTTCTGTTCTAGGCAAGGCAAAGGTTCTTCACGCTATGGGAGAAATCTTGACGCCATCACACCCGCCTCTTCCTTGCCTTCGTCGGCATGCGTAAGCAGCCGCCTGCCACCAGCTGCTCTCGTCGACGCTGGTATCCTCCTTCACCTACAGTCTCAACTACCCCTCGCTTAAATGGGCTTGAATAAGCTTGAGTCTCCACTTGATTGCCCAAAATCTTAGGGCCAAGTGCCAGTTTTGCTTCTTTCATCTATACCTTCTGTCGGTGTTTTGATTGGTATGTAAGTGTTAACATCGTTAGTATTGTTGTTGGCTGAAGCGATGATATAAATTTCATCAGCGACCAAGCCTGGCGTTGCAGTTATTAAGGTAAGCGCGGCAAAGGCTGTCGGGCGCAAAAGGACACCAATTGGCTCTTTATACTGAGCTCCATTATCTTAAAAATTTCATGACTCGGCCACCCTTGTAAATCTCGGAGCACTTCGAGCTCATTACCTACCTGTAAAGTCGCGAAGTGATGAAAACCTGGATGGACACCTTCCCTGGTGTTGTAACCGAGTGGGCGCTTATTAACTTCGGCCTTTCCCGCAACTCTAATGACAAAACTTATGCTGGATCTTTGCGGCTATAACAGGTACTTACCTAGCAGCCTAGTGCTGTGGAGATAGCCTAGAAACCCCAACACTGAATACACTGCGACGCATGGTCCACCGACTACAAACCCACTTAACTAAGAGGTACCTAACCTTAAGTAGGTTGCAAAGCTTGTTGCACCCTCCATCAACGTGCTGCTTTTATAACCAAGAATTGTCGAATCACAATTGGATGAAAATTTGAAATAATCACTCCTGAATACATTCCAATGGATGAATTGACCCTCAGTTGGATTACTCGAGTTCAGATGACGAATGTGATGCTGGATCCGACGGCAGATTCGCCGGTAATCAGAACACAAAACGCCGAGGCAACAGTCGGTCGCGATTGTTTGCTCGACTGGTTACGAATCTCTTGCACCTTCTTCTACAGAATAGATTAGGTGTTTCATACTATTCGACTTTCAAGCAAGTTATTCTCACATAGGCTGGAGGGTGTTACCTGGTCGCTCGGCATCTTCGTAGAGGACCCGCAGCTTACAGATAGCGATGGGCACGCCTGTTTGCGATTGGATAATAAATTCTCCAAGACGATGGCTGATCAACCCCTGTCCGGCACCTCCAGTGCCTGGCACGCACTGATCTCCGCACCATCTGAGATCTCAAGAAACATAGCTGTTTGGGCCATAGTCAGCCGTCCTACTGTCCGACTTGTGGCTCATCCTTTCCCTAAGCTTCTATCCGCGATCACCATATCAAGAGTCGAACATGCAGCTTGCAACAGTGGATAGAGGCACCACAGGGCCTGTCACAAGATCAGCTTTCAAGGCTTTCTAGGCGATGCAAGCCTGGGACCTCTGAGGCGAACTAATGGTACGACATCTGGAACTTAATTTATTCGGAAGAGGGCATGGCACCTCATGAAGAACCGCTGACACCGTATTTGATAGACGTGGTCGAGTCTGCTGTCTGTTTGGTCCAAGACTTTTAGACGCAAAAGGGCAGACTTATCATTGCTGATTTTCTCGAGCAACGGGATCTACGGGTCTATGAGGTGCGCGACGAGGAACGAAATCTTGCGGCGATGTATCAGACCACCCTCAACAATGTGGTTGACCTCGAGCATGCCCCTAACTAGAAAATTCCTTGGTGGTGGCTGTAAGCCGGACTTGTGTGGAGATAATTTGGGCGTTTCCTAAGCCCAGTTCTGATTGGTCAAACCATTTAATACGGGCGGTCCGTAAAGACCTGTGCACGGCCCGTAAACAGTTTACGACTCGTGCCATCCCTACAACTGCTGTAAGTCAGATCTTGGCATGACATGATTGGCCAGTTCCTCCCCTAATCAGGCTCTAGGTCGCCGTGAATAGAAACGGCTCTCGAAATAGTGAAGTTCAGTGACAGCAATTTGAGATACTGCTTGTGAGTCCGACTTTATCTACACAGTACATATAAGAACTAGATATCTTGCCATTTTCAAAAACCTCATTCCTTGACCTCCGTATTCCTGGGACCTTTAATGAGACATAAGACACCGAGAAGGAGACCATATAGGATCTCTTCAAACTGAGGCAAATCAAGCCCAATCAAGCCCAACCAGCTTTTCATACACCCAAAGTCCCCAACATGGGCGTCCAAAAAGATGGTCAACCTCCTTCCATCACAGTTGACCAGCCCGAGAAAGAAACAGCGACAGATCATACCCCGACCGACCGACAACCCCGAGTTGCCGACTACACCCGCATCTTCAGCTACGCCACACGATGGGACATCTGCGTCTACGTCATAGGCGCTGTGTCATCTCTCGCCGCTGGCGTTACCTTGCCCCTGATGAACATCCTCTTCGGTCAGCTCGCCAGCCAGTTCACCCAACACGCCTCGTCCTCGTCTACTTCCTCGCTCCCCGCAACTAGCGACTTCGAGAATTTACTGTCCCGACAGGCCCTATACATAATGGCGTTGTTCCTGGGCCGCTGGCTCCTGAACTCCATCAACAAGTTCTGCTTCCGCGCGACGGGCCTGCGCCTCTCGGCCGCCGTGCGCCTGCACTACCTCCGCTCCCTCCTGAGCCAAAACATCCACGCCCTCGACGCCCTGCCGGCGGGCGCGCCGGCCGCCGCCATCACGGCGTCGGCCAACGCGCTGCAGGTCGGCGTCTCGGAGCGGCTGGGGACCCTGCTCCAGTTCGCGGGCACCGTCGGCGCCGCCCTGGTCGTCGCCTTCGTCTGGAGCTGGGAGCTCACCCTCGTCGTGTCGAGCCTCGTCGTCTACACGTTCGTCGTCATGGCCGTCGCCCTGCCCGTCCTGCTCAAGAGCCACGCCGCCGTCGCCCGCGCCGACGCCAAGGGTACTGCCGTCGCGAGCGAGGCGCTCGGGGCTATTCGGTTGGTCATGGCGGCTGGGGCGCAGGAACATGTTATACAGCGGTACGAGCGCTGGGTGCAGGAGGCGAAGAAGCATTCGCGCAAGACGGCTCCGATCTTCGGCATCTATCTCGGTTTGATCGTATGTCCTCCTTCTCTTCCCGTTTCGTCCCGTGGTTGGCATATCGCCTCTCGCTGCATGTTCCTTGATCACTAATACAGCAGATGTGTTCCGCAGTATCTCGGAATTTTCGGCTCCTACGGTCTTGCATTTTGGTACGGTGCCAAGCGATTCATCTCGGAAGGCGCCGGCGGAGTCGCCGTTGTCATCGTGGTTCTCATGTCCGTCATGATGGTGCTGACCTCGATTGAACGCATCTCCACGCCGCTCACAGCTATCAGCAAAGCCATGATCGCCGCCTGCGAGTTCTTCACCGTCATCGATGCGCCGCTTCCACCACGTGGCGAGCTGACCATCGACTTGGATGGCGGGAGCGCCGACAAGGATCTCGTGTTCGAGAACGTCACCTTTGCGTATCCCAGCCGGCCGGGGTCGAAAGTCTTAGATGGTCTCAACCTACGCATCCGGTCGGGCCTCAACACTGCCATCGTCGGATCCTCTGGCTCCGGGAAGAGCACCATCGTAGCCTTGCTGGAGCGATGGTACTCGCTCACTGACCAGCCCCTTGTTCCGCGAGTAGTTCAGCCGGAGCCCAATAATGCTGCAGTTAGTGATGATGACCAAGACCCTAATTCCGCGGTTGCAACCATAGACGAGAAGGTCGAGATTGGTGGGTCAGTTATGATTGCTGACCACAACATCGAAGAGTTCGACCTCCAATGGTGGCGAAGTCAGATCGGCCTGGTCCAGCAAGAGCCTTTCCTTTTCAATGATCGCATTTTCGACAACGTCGCGAGGGGTCTCATTGGGACCCGCTGGGCGGACGAACCGGAAGCCGAAAAGCGAAAGCTTGTTATGGATGCATGCAAGGAGGCAAATGCCCATGAGTTCATATGTGGTCTTCCAGATGTAAGCCACTTGTTCGCCGAAATCAGGTTTCTGTTAAGGGTTTGCTAACTTTTTGACTGTGTGACAGGGCTATGACAGTCGAATAGGCGACGGGGGTATCAAGCTCTCAGGAGGCCAGCGACAACGCATCGCCATTGCTAGGAGTATCGTTAAGAAGCCTCGGATCATCATCTTAGACGAAGCCACGAGCGCCATCGATGTCCACGGCGAACAGATTGTACAAGCCGCCCTGGACAGGATCTGCAAGAATTGCACTACCATCACGATTGCCCACCGCCTCTCGACTATCAAAAAGGCCGACTGCATTGTGGTGCTCAAAGACGGTCAGGTGGTGGAGGAGGGACCACACGATGACCTCATGCGCTCCCCAGCTGGGCACTATAGTCGTCTCGTCCATGCGCAAGCTTTGAACCATCTCGGGGATACCGGCGAGGATACTCGGGAGTTAATGGACCCAGCCCCAGAATCCGTAACAGTAAAGGATGACAAGGATATTCGTGAAAATGAAGGCAGTAACCCCATTCTTGGTTCGGACCCGGATCCGAAACCAGAAACTGCGGCAACCCAAAATCCCGCCTCTTTCAAGAGTTTTGCGGCCCTCATCCACCAGCAGAGAATCCACTGGCTCTATTACGTCGGCATCATCACATCCGCCATGGGCATCGCCGCCGCCACGCCGCTCCAAGCCTGGCTCTTCGCCAAGGTCGTCGGCGTCTTCACCCTGCAAGGCGCCGAGCTGCGTGCCGCGTCCGACTTCTGGGCCCTCATGTGGCTGGCCCTGGCCGGGGGCATGGGCCTCAGCTACTTCGCCGCGGCGTGGATCGGCGTCGCCGCGCAGTCCCGCGTCAGCGCCACGTGCAAGGCGTCGCACCTGCGCGGGATGCTGTACCAGCGCCTGGCCTTCTTCGACGACGACGCGCACTCGCACGGGGCCCTGACGGGGCGGATCGCGAGCGACGCGAAGCAGATGGAGGAGCTTTTGGGTTTGAACCTCGTCATCTTCCTCTCGGGCGTCTTCACCGTCGCCGGCTGTCTCGTCATCTCGCTCGTCTTCGGGTGGAAGCTGGCTTTGGTGGGGACGTTCGTCACCATGCCCGTCATGCTGGCGTCGGGGCTGTGGAAGCTGCGGCAGGAGGTCAAGTTCGACCAGATGAACTCGGCCGTCTTCATGGAGAGCTCCCAGTTCGCCACCGAGGCCATCGGCGCTATACGCACCGTCGCCGCGTTCAACCTGGAGGAGTCCATTATGGAGCGCTACCAGGTGCTGCTAGACAACCACGTCCAGGCCGCGCTCCGCAGGGCCAGGATCAACTCGCTGCTGTTCGGGTTCACGGACAGCGCGAGCCTGGGCTGCCAGGCTTTGGTCTTCTGGTACGGTGGGCGGCTCCTCCTGAGCGGGGAGTACAGCTTGGAGGCTTTTTTCGTGTGCTTCATGGCCATCATTCAAGGTGCCGAGAACGCGGGCATCGCGTTCGGTATTGCGCCGAATGCTGCCCAGGCTTTCACTGCAGCGAACCGCATTCTCGATGTGCAGACATCGGCAGAGGCTGATCGATCTGGGACAGACGAAAGTAGATTGTTTCCCGATGCCGGCAGCGGCGTTCAGATTGAGCTCCGAGATGTTCATTTCAGATATCCCACTCGCGACGTATCCATATTCCGAGGCATGTCTCTTACCGTCGAAAGGGGGCAGTATGCGGCTTTTGTCGGTCCATCTGGATGCGGAAAGACGACGATCATCTCCCTTCTGGAGAGGTTTTACGACCTGGAACCCGGCTCGGGCGAAATACTTTGTAATGGAACCAACATCAAAGATATGAACAGGTACACATATCGGCAGGGCCTGTCACTCGTGGCCCAAGAACCGACCATGTTCCAGGGGACCATCCGCGACAACATCTTGCTCGGCGCCTCCAACCCAGAAAACATCGCACAGACACGGCTGGAAGAGGTGTGCCGCGATGCTTCCATCCATGACTTCATCGTCTCGCTGCCGGAGGGCTACAACACGGACGTCGGCCAGAAAGGCGTGTCTCTGTCCGGGGGACAGAAGCAACGCATCGCGCTCGCCCGGGCGTTGATCTGGGATCCCAAGATCCTGCTCCTGGACGAGGCGACGTCGGCGCTTGACTCGGAGTCCGAGAGGGCGGTGCAGGGTGCTTTAGAGAAGGCACGCCGGGGCCGGACGATGGTGGTGGTCGCGCATCGGCTTTCGACGATCCAGAGCGCCGACGTCATCTTCGTGCTGGATAAGGGTGTCGTTGTTGAGAAGGGCACGCATGACGAGCTTTTGAGGCGGCAGGGCGTCTATTGGAACATGGTAAGTCCAGATGACGTGACCGAAAGCCCTTGCAGTAGTACGTTTGCTGACAATAACTCACAGTGCCAGAGCCAAGCTATGGATCAGTGATGGACAGTAGAGGGGATAGGTGCCGATATTCTCGGTTGCACAAATTGTAATATATTTTTCGTGTCGTTTGAGGGGGTTTGGCCTACTCCAATCTATAATTAGAACAAGAACCCGCGAAGGGCATGCCAACTCTAGCTGATGTAACATGTACCTTAACGCATTAATGTCAGGCATAGTGTATATATAAATCTGAACATTCATTAAAAATTATAATATTACTAATTTTCTGACAATAGTTTATGAGTTTAATTTGCACATATTGGTGTATGTATAGCAATATTGGAGTAAGAGTCACGTTGCCTCGGCGTTCGGTACTCTCGTTTCAGCAGTGCCGTCTGGACTACCCTGTCAGCCGTCGTGTAGTACTCGATCGTGATGGTCCTTGTTGGTAGATCGATTCGTTGTGACGCGTGGCAGCCTCGAACTTCCAATACTTTGCTACAAGATGCTTGTGGAACGGTAAAACTGTAGGTAGTATGGAATCTCTTTGATGTTACTATCATATCCCACCAGCCTCAAGATGGTAGCAAGTCCCCAATGAGCAACCTTCCCGACCCCGTCAGCGGCTGCCGGACCCACCGTAAAGCCTCCAACCCGCCGGATACGTCGGCCACCTCTTCAGCAAGCTGCCATCCACCACCCACCGCCTCGTCCTCCTTGACGAGGAACCGAAACAAAATGCGGGTGCCGCCATCCTCGAAGACGAACTCGCGGCGCACGAGGCGATGCCACTGCTCATCGGGCGTGCCCTCGACGGCGTTGTCTCTCTCCACGACGCGGCTCTTGAGGGCGGTGGCGTAGAGCGCCTGCGTGTTCCACAGGCCGTCCTGGCCCGGGTAGTCGCGCAGGATGGCGATGGCCTGGTCACGCGTCAGGGGGTCCCGGCAGAAGAAGGCGATTATCATGACGTAGTACGACAGCTTGCACTGCAGCGACATGCGGTGCGCAGGGCTGTCGGCGTCGGTCTCCTGCATGCGCGCCGTGGCGATCTCCACCAGCGACAGGTACTCGCGGAAGCTCGGGGTCAGCTCCTGCATGGACTCGACACTCAGGTGGCGCGTGGGGTCCGAGAAGAGCAGGACGCCGAGGTACTGTAGGCGGAGGTGGATGGCCCGGAGGTAGACGGGCTTGTCGAAGTCGGAGGCGAGGATCCGGTTGAACAGGGGCAGAAAGGCGTTGCCGAGTCTCTTCATATCGTGCCGTATCAAGGCGCAGTATTCCCGGACCTTGGGGTTGCCTAGGATCTCTGGGTAATACTTGTCGATGAGCAGGGGGTCGCTTGACTCAAGGATGCCAGAGGCCTGCACGATTTCCATCAGGATGGGCCCGATGGTGGTGTGCCGATGTAGGGCCGTGTTCAGGCAGCTTTCGAACTCATCCAGGTCACTGAATACGTCAGGAATATGGTCGCTGGCGCTTGCCGATGTCAGAAACTGCCGACTCAGCAGGACCATAAATGACTCGAGAGTCTGCTTTTTATCCCTCAGGCCCTTTCCAAAGTTGGGCAGGGGTGAGCAGTGTCCAACTCTCCCATGCAGGACCGTCCGGGACTGGATGGCGATGTCGGCGAACACGTCTGCCAGCTCGAGGAAGAACCGTTTGGGATTCGGAGCCTGGCTTGGACCACAGTTGTTGTCACTATAATCTTTGTCGGTAATTAGGGCGAGCACGAGCGCCAGTCCATGGTTGACATGCGCCAGCGCGGCTTTGTTATTGCCGCGAAGAATGTCGAAGAATAGCAGCAAGACGGCCAGGAACGATGTGTCATGGAGAGAATTCTGTTGTTGGTGCAGTCTCAAGGAGCGGCCGTAGTGAGATAAGGCCTGCATATAATGGGCGCTGTCCTCATCGGGGCGGGCGCGCAGCGACTTGGAGCCGGACTCGCGGTACCACATGCCCAGCGCGCCAATGGCCATGGCGGCATGGCGACATAAGGGGTTCGTCCGCGCAAACTGGGGGGCCGTCGCGCCCCAAAAGTCGCGGTTCGAGGTCCCCGTCAGCCAGTAGCCTTGCATCAACTTGGCAAACTCATCGAAATATATGGCGCCTGTGGCATCGGTAAAGTCACTAAAGTCTGCATCTAGGAGCGTCTGTTTCTGTGGAGAAGCGACACATGATGCAGGCCTTTTGGCTATCGTTAAAGGTGCAGTGGTGGTAGCTTGACGGATATTAGCGTAGCCACACAAACGTTGGCTTTTGATACAGTTGTGGCAGTTGGGTCGGCCCTCGTCGCATCTGATGTGGCGCTTTTTACAAGTGATGCAGCCAGTGCGGACTTTCGGGGTGCTTGTGCGACTAGTTTTCTCTTTATCGGGCTTGGGCTTTAGAATGAGTACGTTGTTAAAGTTCATAGTATGAACTGGAGCTGTGGGAAGTGGGGACTTTCGGAAGTGCTATGTAGTGTGTAGTGTGTAGCAAGTCAGGGGTAAGGAGTAAGGGGTAAGGGGTAATGGATGTGGTGGTCGAGAAGAGATGGGACGATATTGCGGAGGTGGAGTTGGAGGTGGGTGCAAAAGGTCGGGCACAACATGGAGCACCGAGGCGTGAGATGAGATAAGATAAGCAAAATCCCGTCCGTCCCGCAATCCACTCCACCCCCTGCGACTACGGCATCTTTCTCTAGGTACTTAAGTAAGCAGTAAGCCAAGCATACCTCGACACACTGCCGGAAAGGGTAATGTTTATTGGGCATCGCTAATTCCTCCATAAGAATATAAAATTGGGTTATAAAAGACTTGCGACTCGAATCCGTCACGGCCGGCAGTGGCCTACAACGCCAAGTGCGCAAATGGACAAGCTCAGCTCCGAGCTACTCGCCCTCGTCCTCGACCAACTCATCCGCATTACGCCGCCTGGTCGCACGCGCCTCAGCCCATACGCAAGTATCTCACGTGCTTGGCAACTCGAGGTAGAACGCCGCTGTTTCAAGCGCCTTTCCATCCACAGAACAGACATCGCAGCATTTGCGGAAATATTCTCCGTTTTCCCTTGCCGGCGCCAGATCTTGCGCCATCTCCGCATCCGCTGCTATCCGGAGGAGTCCCCCGCTGCCCAGAGCAATAGCGACAAAGATCAACTTCGATTTGAGACTGATGTACTATCTGTTCTCAATATACTGAAGCAGTGGGATGACGATGACGCAAGCTCGGGTGAGCTAGACTACACCAACTTGAGCCTTTGGCTAGAGCCGTTTGATCCTAGGAGCCATCCCGAATTCGACTCCTACGACTTTAATGTCCCGTTATCAACGGATAATCCCCAATCTCCTTCCCTCCCTCTTCCCCGCCAGTTTACTCTCCCTGCCAACCCATTACCTATCTCCCAACGAGTCCACGGACTTAAAATTGATCGCTCCTACCATTTGTTTCTCGAAGACAATTATATACACCCCATCGCCATCTGTCAAATTGCGGCTGCTTTCCCACGGTTGGGAGAATTTCAATTCCAGTATGCAGATTCTTCTCTGAATCATCGCGATGGTGAGTCTTGCCAGCAGGCGTCCAGCGTGCACCAAAATCCATTGACTTACTTTGTCCCATTTAGCCCGTCTGAGCCAACGCGACGCTGTCGTGCGGGGGCTAAATTCCTTGTGTGGAAAGCTTCCGTGTATGAGGCGTCTATTCATCGGCCGTAAAGACGAACATGCTTCAAAGAGTAATAGTTTTACCTTCCATGATCTGACCGGCGAGGAGGGAGTCGACCCGCTGTGCGAGGCCATCCGGAAGCTAGCTCAGCCCACGGTCGAAGTTCTGCACCTCTCAGGCCTCAACTTCTCCCAAGACCTGCTTCGGAACCGAAGACACGCTTATAACGCCGGCACCGATGACACTTGGCCGCATCTTGGCTGGCTTCATATTCACACGGGGCTGATCGCGTCAAATGGAGAGTGGTATACTGTTTCCTCGCTTGACGTTGATACGACCGGCGAAAATGAAGAAAACCGACACCGCGACAAGCGTGCATATCTCGACACTGACATCGTGGAACTACTGATGCATGGATTCACCAAAGCCGTCATCCGGCATATGCCTCAAATTAGAATCGCTAGTATTCACCTCAACGGGGACATTCTTCAAGGTCTGCCCGAATATGATAATACGTACCCGGTCCCTCGTCTCATGATACAGTTTGAGACTGAGGCGTTATGGCCGGTCGACCCCAAAAAGCTGGTTAGGGTCCATCGCTCGGAAACCTTCCGCCAGTGGACGATACCCCCAAGCCTCCAAAGCGAATGGGAAACCTGGGCCGGACCGAAAGGCCTGATGGTAGATACAGACGAGTCGTTGCATGAAAGTGAGCTAGATGATCACGACGATAGCGGCAATGAAGAAGAAGAAGAAGAAGAAGAAGAAGAAGAAGAAGAAGAAGAAGAAGAAGAAGAAGAAGAAGAAGAAGAAGAAGAAGAAGAAGAAGAAGAAGAAGAAGAAGAAGAAGAAGAAGAATATGACGATAATAACGAGTCGCCGTAGGAGGCTGATTCAAATTTAAGGGGAAAACCCCCCGGGTATGACCTGCCAATGCCAATCCGGATTATATATGGAGATTAGATCGCTTGTGTGAAAATAATTAGACGGAAACATTCACTACCAGATCTTGTTACAAGTCGAGGATTTACTTGTCACTTTTCTGATCGGTTCATAACAGGTTGTCCCAGCTAAATCGAAGAGATATCTATTCGCAACTACGCCAACTTTGAACCCGGAAAAGAGGTCATCGTGCTAAATGCCTTCCAAACTCAACCATAGCAGTAATGATAAGAGCCGAGAAGACGTGAGTTTGTCGACAAGCAACACCAGGCACCGAATTGGACTGGGAAAGGGTGTATACACCTATTATATATTATTTATACCCCTCTAATTATACTTTCAAAACTGCGTATCTATCTTTGACCCCTTCCCCCTTTCCATCCAAAGGGAAACAAAATCCTGAATTATTGCCGGCTTCAGTATCGTAACTGCTCACTGCTTGACACAAGCCACCGTCTTAGCCTCGCGAGACCACTCCGTCTCCGGCAGCGCAGCGCAGAGCAGCACAAACGTGCCCGGGGCGCAGTCCGCCGGCACCGCCTCGCCCGCGTAAACGTAGTTGACGAGCAAGAGATCTATGGCGCCGATGGTTCGCGGGCAGACGACGTACGTGCCCGCGCCGGGCCCCGCGAGGACGGGGATGTTGTCCGCGCCCTGCGCGTAGAAGAGGCCCGGGGTGCCGTCCTGCGCCGTCTGCAGGGCGACGTGGTGCTCCCCCTCGCTGGCGCGCTCGCCGACGACGGCGCTCATGGGGTAGAGGTTGGTGACGTCGGTGCGCATGTAGGTGGTGGTGGCCGGGTTGGCCGGGGGGTCGTTGGACCTGGGGCTGGCGGTGAAGTAGAAGGGGTTGGCGTTCCCGCTGTTGGCGTCGCGCGGGCGGACGATGCCCATGTACACGCCCTGGCTCAGCCGCTGGCCGGTGAAGATGTTGCCGTTGACGCGGTCGTAGAGCGCGTGGCGTGGGTCCGTTACGTTGATGGAGAGCTGGAAGCCGGTGGATTGGCCGATGACGGGGGCGCCTCCGCGGGACTCGAGGGGAATGGCGGAGGAGAGACCGAGGAGGCCTATGGAGAGTAGGAGTGTGGACTGCATGGTTGTATTATGAATGGGGAAGTGTTATATAACTTTCTAGATGCTCTGCTGGTTGATTAATGATGCTGGATGAAGCTGGGAGAGTGTGTTGATACTGCTTGAGTGGGAGTCCGTTATGCTTAAATGCCCTACTATCTACCTCTTATATAGTCAAGATGTCCATTTGAAGCTCGTGAATCCGCTTTATTCAAGGTGGTGATACGAGCTTACCTGGACAGAGAGGCTGTGACCATCTGTACTGCATGATATGATTTTCACCATAGGGTGAATAGGGACACGGGCGAGGCCTATGTCCAAGTTCCTCGTATTGCCAATGCTGACGCTGCTGGTACTGGACTGCGCCTCGCTTGGCGGACTATACGCCGTATACCATTGCTTTTTGCTGTAGCTTTAATACGAGAACACCAGCTAACTCTGTGAATGTTGCGCACTAGCAATGCATTGTCGACTCTGTTTACATGCATAAACTATATCCCAGCGGGAAAAAGCGAGTCTTACACGCGTGGGTGGACCAAGGTGAGTAAGCGCCAGCATACCTGGGAGCCTGGAACATGACAAGCCAATCATTCATAAAATTGACCGAGTGCCAGACCGCGCGACTCCGCACTATGGCTGTAACCTGTACTCTATGGTTTGTCTGGTAATTTACTGTCGCAGTTGTAACGTTACGATATGTCGCTGCTTGTATTTGCCTAACGATGGCCGCGCTGAATTTTATACCGTATCCTTGGAATAGGATTATGTAATCCCAAGTGTTTATTTAACTGGCTATCTAACCCCAGCCACTCAATTAGACAATGTGGGCAGTAGAATCACTGTTCGCAACTTCCCATGATGGTGCAGTAAGCGTGCTTAGGCCGAAGGTAGTAGTTGCAGATCGCCCAGCTGGTGACGGGGGAGTGTGGTGTCAATTGATACATCCTAGCTACTTCTACTGAGTGTAGATGCGTCCATCCTCATAACCAATGGCACTGACACTGCATTCATCTCTGCAAATGTCAAGTTCTCCAAGCTACAAACATCAACTGGCTGTTTCAGTATTGTACTTATGGCGCTTGGCTATGACTACCGACTCGCTTTGCTCCTTTACCCGTCCTCCCTTCTTGATATGATGTGATGGCGGGAGATCAGTCCTCGAATGTGTAAGGTGTTGGGTTCCACTAGCGCCGTAGAATTCACCCCAGAAACGTTCAAACGTTTGTCGGTCGAATCTGGGCCCCGTGAGTAAGGCAATGTCCAGTGCCGAGACAGGGCCGGCCTGCTGGTCGGCAGCAGCGTAGACGGCGTCCCGGAACCGCATAACGGCCAGGACGTATTCGCGGCGGATCGGTCGTCCCTTCTCGTGCATGACGATCAAGGAGCTCTAGCGGTGTGCGTTTCCCATCAAGCCATGATTTCTTGGACCGAGTTCCCCTCGGGGCGATTGGTTGGGCCGAAGTAGCATTAGAGGATCTCCCGAGGCCCCTGGAGCTGGAGGCCGGTGTTGGTCGTCGCATGTTCCCAGTCCCACGACAGACCCAGCATGTGTGGGAGATAGGTCTTGACGCGATCGGCTACGAGAGGATTCTGCCACCTGCGCGCAGCGGAGTCAGAAGGCACGAGGACAGAGTCGACGGCGTCGTCGGGCTGGAGGTTGAAGTGGGCTATGTCTTCTTTGCAGTTGACCTTGACGGCCGGCCAAAGCTCGAGGTCACGGGGAAGTCCGTGGCGATCCGGATCCACGACACAGGGGTTCCGCGAGTTGGTAAGAAACATGTCGACAAGAATCACTTAACGATCACCTGTCATTGCCAGATAGACAATTATTTATAACAGGCCCATTACTCTTGTTGTTCTTGTTGTTCTCGACATCTCACTTCACTCTGTTTACTTCGATTATCGTCACCTCTGCCTACTCTCCATTAGCCATACATTGCATCATATCGTCTATGCAGACTGTCTTGCCAAAATGCAAATGATGTTGACGTTAGTTGATACCGTCCATACCCAGCTATTGACTGTTTTCACCACCAAACACAAAGTCCTGCTCCTGCCGCCACCACCCCCTATCATACCGCCAAAGCCGCAACCCCAGCACAGTCGCCCTAGTCGTCTCAAACCCGCGTCGTAGCTCATCGAAACACTCGTCTACCTTCTCGCGATCCTCCTCCTTGTTCATGATGGTATAATGCGCCTTCCAGCCTCTCCTCGCATCCTGCTCACTCAGCACCCCTTCCATTTTCCCCTCTCCTCCCCCAGAAGCCCCATGATGCTTTCCTTCCCCTTGCTCAAACATCACCGGATCCGCTCCATCTACCCCTGCTTCCTCCTCCCTCTCACCCAACACCTCCCACCGCTCAATCAACCCCCTCCTCATCTTGCCCACCCTCTCCTCGCACCCCCGGACATGCACCGCGACCCCCTTCCACCCCATCCGAAACACATCCCCCCTCCCCGCCTCGATCTCGAACCCCTCCATTGACGTCGCCGTCGCCGCCAGATCCCGCTTGATGGTGTCCAGCAGCCGCCCCGGCAGCGCGTGGAACAGCGTCATGTGCGCGTTGGCGACCTTGAGCCGGTGGGCCGGGAACCAGCGCCGGCGCAGGGCCGACATGGCGCGTTCGTGGGCCGGGTCGGTGAGGAGCGTCAGGACGTACACTTGTTCTTCCTCTTCCTCTCCCCCCTGCTTCTTTGGCCCATGTTGCTGCTGGTGCTGGTGTCGATGACGCGAAGGTGGTGGTTTTTGGTAACCGCCGCCGCCGCCGCCGCCACGACGTTGTGGATGATGCGGAGCGGAAGAAGAAGCTTTGTTATTGCTAGTACCTCCACTAGCAGGTGCCGATGGCGATGCGTTTTTCGGGGGGCTGGGCTGCACCCCTTGTTCGGCCTTCTCCGCCATGGACGAGTACGTTGCCCGTGTGGTGCTCGGCGCCGTCGGGCCAGGAGCTGAGGGTGGCATTGCGACCATCCTGAATACTCTTGCTGTCGTGAGGGATTTGAACGCTTTGCTCATTGCTGAGTCAGTAGGAAGTCTATGTAAGTATGAAGCTGAAAATATTTGTGCATATATGCGCTATATATCCGGTCATGATGATGTCGACTGGTCGGTCATTGTCAGTGATTGCTTTACCTAGTACTACTGCTAGCGTGATGACGTCAATGACTTATCTACGAAAATATCGCAAAAGAGGGCCAAGTGCCGTAATTACTGTATGAATCGTGTTGGGAATAAAAAAAAAGCAAAAGCGCGATCGCATTTGGCTCAATTACATCGAATGTGGAGTTGCGACGGTGTTGGGGGTTCACGTTCAACAGGACAATACAAGATCACTCAGTGGAAGATCAGAAAGATGGTCTCATGTGGGTTTCATTCATTAGGTGTGGGTGGCCGACAAGGCACCAAACCAAGTACAACTAATTTACATCACGCTGGTCGATCGCTTATATAAAAGCCAGCTACTATCCTTCGCTGTTTCCCCCTCTCTGTCATGCGAAAGACGCCAACGATGGTGGTGGTGGTGGCGATATCATCCTGACAGACCAGACAGAGAGACCAAGTAAGTGCCAGCAAGAAAAGCCGTCATCCAGCACTTTTATCATGAGTCCCTTCCTTCAACTCATCTCCGTAAACAGCATTATGCATGCTCTCTTCTCCCTAGGTCGACGTAACTCTCAAATGAAACAGCCGCAGCAGTAGCAGCTCGGACTCCTCGTACGCCAAAACGATGCAAGAACCTTTTCTTTTTTGAATGCATACCAAAATGCTGTATGGTATGACGCCGTGATGCTGACCAACAAAAAACAAGAGAAAACTAAACCCTGAGCAGACAGACCATGGGTCAATGCGGGGTACTCTGCTGGCACATGCCAAGCAGCTCAGAACAAAAGAAAGGCAAAAATAAGATATTATACTCTACAGGTATAGAGACGACGCGTGGGCCGGTTTATTGGCCGAGGGTCGTCAGTGACCAGATGATGTGGGAGTGTTGTGACTTCCCACTCGTCTATTTGAGGTCGTTGGGGTCGTGTCGGAACGTGCACTGGTCTCCCTTAGCGCACTTGCCCTGAGCCCAGAAGGAGCACGGCTTAGTGCCGATGAGGGCGCGGTTGATGCCCTTGTGGTCCTTGGCGGCGGCGCGGAAGCTTTCCTTTTCCTTGCGACCGCGGGCGGCCTTGTCACCGCGCGAGTCGTAGTCGTAGTCGGAAGGGCTGGGTCCATAATCCAGGAAGCCGGGATCAGAAGCACCTGCAGCAGGCCGGGTGGCGGCTCCGTCTCGGTCCTTGTGACGGTAAGATGCATGAGACGCATGCGACTTAGGCTGAGGTTGCGGCTGCGGCTGCGATTGCGACTGCGACTGCGAGGGTTGAGGCTGGGCTGGAGCGGGGTTCTGAGCGGCCTGCATGAGGGCTTGCCAATAGGCGGTTGCATCAGCAGCACCGTATCCTTGTGCAGCTGGCATCGGGGCCTGCTGCTGGGCAGGTTGGCTCGACTGACCTCCAAGGGCAGACAGAAGAGACATGAGCTGCGCGTTCGGGTCTTGCGAGGGGGCAGCCTGGGCCTGGGGTTGCGGGGTGGGTTGTGCCTGGCCAGCTTGGGCACCTTGGAAAGCCTGCATGACTTGCGCAACGGAGCTATAGTCGTAGCCACCACCGTAGGCCTGTTGCTGAGGCTGCTGGGGTTGTTGCGCTTGGGTTTGCGCGGCGTTGGGGTTCAAGCCATATTGAGCGTAGTAAGCAGCCCATGCGGCGGCGTGGGCATCTTGGGTGTTTTGCTGGGCAGCAACAGGCTGTGCGACTTGCTGAAGGACAGCAGCGGCCTGGCGGGCTTGGTCTTCGGTCATCTTGCGGGCGCGCTCAGCGGCATCTTGCTGGGCCTTGTTCGCCATATCGGCTTGGTAGCCGGCTTGCCACTGCTGAACGTGGGCGGCGTTGTTCTTCATATGCTCGGGCGGCTCGGTGGCGGGGAAGGGCTTGCCAGCAAATTCGGCAGCGACAGCCTCAAAGGCGTCCACGTCGACCTGGACCTTGGGGTCACTGTAATCGGCACGACGCGAGGTCTGGGGTCGGTCGGGGTTGAAGGGGTTGGGGTCTTGCCATTTCTTGACTGCATCGGACTGCAACGCATGCAGGACCTTGGCCTCACGATCGGCTTGCGACATGGTGGTGAAGGATGCAGGGCTGCCAGTGGCATCCTTGGCGGACTGTTGTGACATCTTCGATGAGAGTGGCAGGTTGTTGATGGATGCAGTTTTGAGACCTGCGACGACCTTTCCAAGATCAGTGGTTTGACCTCCACCAATTCGGTAAATGATGGCCTGCAGTGCTTTCCTAGGCCCGTACTGATGAGTTTCGGCCCAGCGACGATGGACTTCCATAAATTCAGGCTTGTCGGAGGGGAGATTGGCGTAGCGCGTTTCTGTTGCTGTGCTTGAAGCTGCCTCAGATTTGCGGGGCGGGGACTTGGGCGTCTCGGGGATGTCAGAGGCAGACGTGTAAACCACCATAAGTTCACGTCGCTCGTACTCTTCCATGTATTTCTGCTGACCCGACTCGGCACCACGAAGGCCGCCGCGGTTGGCAAAGCTCTTCTCGCGTTTCTTGCCATCGATGGCCGCGAAGTCGGTCGCAGAAGGTTCCACCCAAGGTCGCAGGCTGATGTCTCCCGTCTTTTGATGTTCTTCGTTGTCGTCAACATCCATCTCGTCCTCGTCGTCGCTGATGCCCCGTTTGAGCATTTGGCCTTCAGAACGATTGTCGTGGGCGTCCTGGATCATGTTGCTGGCCCGTCCTTCATCCTCAGCGGCATCGTGCTCGAACACACGGATCTGTTCCAGCTCCGAGTCAGGTTTCCACTGCACGCGAAGCTTTCTTCTTGCTTCCTTGCGCAGCCGGCGCTCCTTTTCTTCGGGGGTTTCTGGGGCTCGGACAGGTTCCGCGCGGGCCTTCGGGGGCGACTTGGGCTTCGAGATCGATGCCAACAGACCACTAATCGTAGACAGGGTCGAAGACGCAGGTGCTTCCGGCTTCTTAGTCGCAGGTTTGGCCAAGGGTCGAGACTTCCCAGGAAGGATGGAGCCGGCAGGCCTGGGCCGCACCTGTGAGGCGGCACCTGTGGCAGACGACGGCTTTGTCGTAGACTGTGCACCATTCGAGCCATCGACGGCCACCTTCTTGGACGCGCGGGAGTCAACGTCGTCATCGCGTGGTCGCTTTGAGAGGGGATGATCCGTAGCAACCTTCTTTGTCGCTCGCAAATCCTCCTCGTCGTCACGCGCTCTTTTAGCTGATGACGCTGCCACCAAGGCTTTTGTAGAGTCACTGAGTACCCTTCTGGGGTCGGCCCCCAGTGTACTGCTCGGCTGTGCCCTCTTCATGCTCGAAAGCTTCGAGGCAGACTTCAGATCCTTTGCGAGAATGGATGGCGTTCTCTTGGGTGGTGCAACCACATCCGTCTTTACTGTTTTGGGGGCGTCATTGGTGGCTGCACTGCGCTTCTCCGTAGGCTTCTCAGTAGACTTGGCGTCGGGCTGATCGCGATCGTCTCGGGAGGACGCAACAATGTGCTCGAACGCAGTGACACTTTCGCTGTCCAAGCTCTTCCGGTATTTGACGAGGACCTTTTGGAACTTGAGCTTGTCCAAGAGAAACGTCTTATCCATGTTCGTTATTTTGGACATGAGTTGAAGAATTGTCTTGGGCAACGGGCCCGAATAGTCCTCCATCAAGTACGCACTACGAAGCATGTTGGAGAAGATGGAACATAGCTGCTGGTTGCCACCCATGTTTCTCAGCACCGGGTCGTAGGAGGACTCGACAGCTGTCCGGATCGCCATGAGGACCTGGGCCGACTTGGCCTCGAGTTCTTTCTTGAGCGGGGCATATTTCTTAGACTTCACGTCTGTCGTCTTGACGTCGGTTCGAAGTTGTTTGAGGTCATCCCAAAGATCCTTGAGGTAGCGGCCGAACTCGGCAATGGCATTGGCTGTCCATCCCGTAGGGGCCTCGTCCGTTCTCCAGACGATCTTCTCAACGTCCCACTGGACAGCCTGGATAGGGTCCTTGGGGCGTGGCTCTGACAGGCGCTGTACGGTATCTCTGTTAGCTAGCTCATTATTGCGACAGACAGGCAGTCTGGTTTTGCTTACCTTGCGGATCTCCTTGTCTAACGGTGACTCCTCGTCTTCACTCGAGTAGTCCGAGCTGTCTGATTCTGGCGACTCAGGTCCCGATTTACCCACCTGGTTTGGTTTGGGCTTTCGGCTCGCGCGCTTCGAAGGAACTTGCCTAGGATATGTTTGTGCTAATGGAGAAAGGGACGGTTAGTATGGAGGTGGTCTAATTGGGAACGAGACAAACGAATCGACGTACCTTTCTTGCCAGTCAGTTGCAGCATTTCTTGGTCAAGCTGGGCCAGCTTGGAGCGCATAGCCTGCGATTCCGCCTGGCTGAGATTGGGATTCGGAATGGCGCTTTCATAGGCCTGGTAATCACGAAGGATCTCGCAAGGTAACCTGTTCGGGTGCCCGGGGACCAAAGCTGACTTTCGCTCATTGAACTGAGCAATGAAAGGCCCGCCACGATTCCGATGAGTCGGCTCCATCTGAACAGGGGTACTGGAGAAGAACAGAGTGGAAGTGGCTGGTACTGGGTTCCAAGTGGCATCCGCAACAGCAGATTTCGTGGGGGTGGCAGCTGATGACGTGGCTACACCATTCACCTGTGCGGTAGACTGTGCAGACTGCGCCGGTGCAGGCTGTACTTGTGCAGCTTGTGTGGGCTGTTGCATCATGACTTGTGCTGGCATTCCAGGATTGGAAGGCTGACGAGGGTTCGGGGCTTGTGATACGGCTGTGGGATTTGGCGTCGAGCCCTGACCTTCAGGAGTCATCAGTTGCTTCTGAACGGGTGTAAGCGTTCGCTTGACCTGGGCCATGGGATGCTGCTGCTGCTGCTGCTGCATAGGTGGCTGGGCCGAGAACACCGCCTGGCCTGCCCGCTGAGGTTGAAGCTGGGCAGGGGTATTGGCAGGCGATTGGGGGTTTGGCACAGAATACCGCATCTGATTTTGGAGCTGGTTTTGATACATGACTTGGCTTTGACCGTTGGCCGCGGCGAAAGCCGGGTACTGGTGACCACTCACCATACCTTGGGGAGTTTGGAACTGGTAGGGAGAGTTCCTGGCATCGGCCGACTGAGGTGTCGAGCGACCTGGGACTTCTCGCAGCGGAGCAGGATTATATGGTGTTTCGTACATCGGTTGATCTGCACTGGGCCCAGGTGTCCCCTGGACTGTGGGTCTGGATCCCGAAGGTGTCGTCGATTGGGGACGTGCCGATGCTTGTGGATAGCCTGAATGGGATGCCGGAACACTGTATTGCTGCTGAATATGCTGCTGAGCAAAGGCAGGCTGGGGTGGTGTCCCCGATGAGGTCTGCCATGCCGCATTGCCGAAGCTACCCGGACCTGGCGAGGCAGTAGGGCGTTGCTGTTGCTGTTGCTGTTGCTGTTGCTGTGCCTGTGGCTGCTGCTGCTGCTGGTTTTGCATGGCTGGCATCCACATCTGGTGGGAGTCCGAGGTTCGATAATCGTATTGGCGGCTCTGGCCATGGCTGGCACCAGCATCTACTGTGGCAGGCGGTGTGTAATACGACTGCCCTGAGTAGGGTTGCTGTTGCTGTGACGAGGGACTGGTAGTGTTCTGGCTGGCAAAGGTACCAGATCCATACTCGTCCAGACCACCGGCATGCTCACTTACCGACTCCATTACCGGATTGCCTGTCCAGTTCATATACATGCCTGAGTGGTCAACTTGTGAGTTGGGTGCATCAAAACCTTGATGGGCACCATGGCCGTGAGCAACATGACCGTCAAAGGAGGACGGAGGCTGGTATGTGTTGGAGTAGAGGCCATGTTGATGGTAGTCATCCTGGCTGAACTGACCAGAAGGCCAGGCAGGATTACCTTGAGCCATATCACACACTGAAGTCCAGGACGAGGCGATAGTGTCGTGCTGGGCCTTTGATAAAGGGGTCGGATGCACGTGACCTGGATGATCAGATAATATTTTAGTACGATGTTAGGGTAAGGGGTGTGTTTGTAGTAGGCGAACGGCAGGCGACAAGGTAGGAAGTGGAGTTTGTCTATCAACACGCCACACTCGGCGATCAGATTAAAGTCCGAGGTTCTTACCTGTCCCGTATACAAGTGCTCAACAAGACGAGAGCTATGGAGATGAAAAAGTCCCCAAGTTGGTTGAACAAGATGCACTCCTTGCAAAATCTCAATTAGATGTTGTTGTCGCCGCTGTTGGGACTGGCGACAGCAGCAAAGACCGCCGACGCAAGGGGCGTGATTCTAAAATGAAGCTGCACAAGAACACACGAGCGGAGCCTGCTGCTTAAGCGGACCGGGGTGTAAGTCGGGTTAAGCCGGATTCGGACTAGTCTGCAGATCTAGAGTCAAAAAGGAATCAATCAGCTGCAACGAATCATCAAAGAGAAAACCAGGAACGACGAGGTTGGTGAAGTGTGGAACGGTGTGATGCGATGTCAGAATGAAGCTGTGTGAAGCGTGAAGCTGCACACACCACAGCACACCACTGCTCTCAGCCTGCACTGCCTGCACGGCACACCATGCGTCACCCCAAGAAGCCCCTGGATTAGCTAGACCAACAGAGTGTCTGGCTGGATATAGAGACCCAATGGGGTAAGTGAGTGCTTCAATCGCCACTCAATTGAATGATTGGTTTTTGGAAAAGTGAGCAGCTCGCAGATCTCCCCCTCCTCCCTCATCCCAAGACCACAGCTCTTTGTATACATGCGTATCGGCCGAACTGGTGGTCGTGGTGGTGATGGAGGTTGAGTCGATTTGCGCCAGAAGGCAGGCAGACAGTGGACGCAAGACGGAGGACGGAGTACGTAGCGCACCCGCCCCGACAGACCTGACGGACCAGACCAACAAGGCCTGCACCCACACCCACCACTCCCACAAGCTGCATCAACCCTTCAGAGGCCTTCAATTGGCAATTGGGAAGATAGGTTATTGGTTTCAATCCGGCAAGCAAACAACAACCACTCCCGATGTATGGATATTACCAGTTCTAGGAACTGCAATGCATATTTGGGGGAGTATTGGTGGTTGAGAGGATGGAAGTCTCCGCAGCGAGTAGTGATGATGGGTGGTTGTGCTGCTGTTGCGAGCTGCGTAACTGAGAAGGGGGCGGTAGCAGGAAGTAGAGTTGAGTAGAGGTATTGAGGTAGGCAAATTGAGCGATTAAGGGGGGGTGTGCAGGTGCCAAGTAAACTGGCTGGAAGACCGAATTGAACAAAAAAACCCGTGCCTTTCCAGGTACACGACGATCCCGAAATGCGCTCTCTCAATTGAGGAAGCTCCCATGGGATACAGGGTTATTTCTCTTTCTCTTCACTCTCCCGTTCCATTACATTATGGAAGGGAATTTCAGAAGTTACGTGTATGGGTGGGTAGGCTGAGCTGGGCGCGAGTGTCTGTCCAGTCCTGGAAGTCTGTCTGTCTGCTGTCTTTGTCTTTGTCCGATCCACTGTAAATGTTCTGACACTGTCCACTGTTCGGCGCGTAGACGCTAACCGTGGCTCTGCAGGACGAACATGTCTGCGCTGCTCTCTGTCTGCTCTGCTCTGGCCTGGCTGGCTGGTAGTCATGTTATGTATCTCCCCAAACGCGCCCTTTTCCAAGATGCCCGGATGGTTGCTTTGCAATTCATTCTGCAAAGTTCGCAACTAGGATACTTGATTCCCGGACTTGGAGGACAGACGCCCGCGCAAAGTAGCGCATTTCAATGCAGTAGACTTCTTTAGAGGGGTGCCGCGGTGTAGTGTAGTGTAGTGTAGTGTAGTGTAGTGTAGTGTAGCGCAGTGCAGTGCAGCGTGAAGTCTTGCGAAAAACGCAAAGGCAAGTAGTAGAGTGATGGGCAGAAGGGAGGAAGAGGGGAGTGGTTTATTATCATACCCTTATGATCCGGACGTGACGGTACACGCGAGCAAGCGAACTTCTTTCTCGCTGCCCAAGTTTCCGGAATTTGCTTCTGCAGCTGAATCTTCCTACCAAGGAAACAAAGATATCGTCATGCTCTCGTTTTAGTTGAGAGATTGCGCGATGATTACAACATGTTCCCAGGGTGTCTAAATGAGAGAAAGTGTATGTATGTTTCCGCCCTTGAATCTGGAAGACTCTGCTTATTATTCTTCAACCTGGACGGATAGCGAGGGGATTGAATTGATGATGGATGGCGAGAATGGGTGTCGTGTAAGGTCGACCGTCGAGAAAAGGTTTGCTGCTGCTGCGAATGGGGATTCCACTAGAGTGACGAGACAATTCCACTGTCTATTTTCAAAATACGCAAAAGAACCAGGCCAACACAAGACGACGAAAAGAACGAATAGCAGTCGAGTGGGCAGACTGCAAGGATCCGCAATCACCAGCGACAGATTAGAACAGAATGAGTGGACGTTGTTGGATGAAAATTAGAAGTCGCGCGATGTCTCCCGATGGGTTATGGTGGTGGTTGATGTTGTTGTTGTCGAGATTGTTGGAGTTGAGAATGAGGAGAATGGGCAGTCAGAGACCAGCCAGGTAGGTCGAGGGAGAAAATGGCTGAATGGCTGGTTGGGTGTGGCAGAGATGGAGAGCAGATCAGACACGACAAGATGGGGCAGAGGAAGGAAAGCCAAGTGACTGCTGCAGGTGGTCTTTGCCCATTACGCTGGCCTACTGTAAACCCGCCTAAGCCCGATCAAGCTTTAGTGGGCTTCGGTTTGGCGACCTGCTGTGCCGTGCCTCCCATCAATTCATCTGGTGACCATCCCAGTCCCAGTTCCTACATGTTACAGCATTGACAGAGGCCATAAAGGAGTTAACGGCAAGACGGAAAATGAACAATGAACTGATGAAGCAACTGCCCGCCACACTACAGACGGAAGGCCTGCCAGCTGGCGAAGCAGTGAAGCCACAACTAAGCTTATCGGATTGATACGATGCGATGCACTTCAGCCAATACCGGGAAGTGCTTACCTGGTCGCTTTCAATTCCAGTCAATTGGTGGTAGCCTAGCCATAGCGTCTGGCTTTAGCGACACCCAGACACCTATCATTGATCATTGAGCCTACGAGAGTTCATAGCTCCTCCCCAAACCCACCAGGCCACTGCTCGTTGGGGCCAGCAGCCAGTTGAAGCTTCTGCAATTGTTCAATGTTCTGCATGCTCTACATGTATCTGTCTGTTCAAGAAGGAGAGCTGGCTGAAGCCTAAGTCGCATACGTTGACGATTACGACAATAGCTTCATCTACCAACATACGTAGCTCCTTACATACCTGCCGGTAACCTACCCGAGCAATCGTACCTCTATGTAGTCCAATCCAAGTACTCCGTACAATCACTTCCGCTCCCAGACCCAGACACCCATGCATGGCCGACTGCTGCCGCCCCACCATAAAGTAGCAGCAGCCCACCATCCATCTGGACACGCGTATCACAGGCCAGCAGCGGGCATACATCATCCAAACGAGACCTACCAGACAACGAGACACACGGCCTATTCATCACTTGCGAATAGCTTCACCACCACCAATTGCTGCACTCCCCTGCCGCCCTCGCCCTTTCAGCAGCCATGGCGTCCTTGCGCGACCGCCAAATCGCTTCTTTGCGCAAGATCCTCAACCTCAACGAGGTAGTGCCCAAAGAAGAAGATGACACAGCCACCCATGCGAACGGCGCCATCGCTCCCACCGGTCCCATCTTGACTGCCGAGGGCGAGCCCATCTGGAAGGTCCTGGTCTTTGACGACCTAGGCCGCGATGTCATCAGCAGTGTTCTGAGGGTGAGCGATCTGCGCTCCATGGGCGTCACCATGCATTTGTAGGTTCTCTCCATGTCTTCGATGTTGCTCAGCTGGCTTGTATATTGTTTTGGCTAAGACGGACGGCTATTCACAGACACATCAACACCAACCGACACCCCATACCCGATGTGCCCGCTATCTACCTCCTCGAGCCGAGCCCCAAGAATTTGGAGGGCATCACCAATGACCTGCAACGGGGACTGTACACTCCGGCCTACATCAACTTTACCTCCTCTATACCAAGACCCCTGCTCGAAGACTTCGCCGCCCAGACTGCTGCCACCGAGACCTCAGAGCACATTGCGCAACTCTTCGATCAGTACCTCAACTTTATCGTTTCCGAGCCCGACCTGTTCAGCCTGGGCATGCAGAAAGAGAACACATATTGGGCCCTGAACAGTGCCAAGACAAAAGACGAACAGCTGGATCATGTGGTGGACAGGATAGTGAGCGGCCTCTTCAGTGTCGTGGTCACCATGGGCGTCATTCCCATAATACGATGTCCTAAGGGTGCCGCCGCCGAGATGATTGCCGGCAAGCTGGATCGCAAGCTTCGAGACCACATCCTCAACTCCAAAGACAATCTGTTCTCGTCGAGCGCCCGCCCCTCGTCGTCTGCCGGCACCCCTGGCTCACGGCCAGTACTTATCCTTTTGGACCGCAACGTCGATCTCAACCCCATGCTTTCTCACTCCTGGACCTACCAGTCGCTTGTCCACGATGTGTTGAATATGAAGCTGAACCGCATCACCATCGAGACGCCGGTGGAAGAGGGAAACCCCGCCAAGGGAACAACCAAGAAAGCCTATGACCTGACCGCCACCGACTTCTTCTGGGAGAAGAACGCCGCGTTGCCGTTCCCCCAAGTCGCCGAGGACATCGATGCCGAGCTGACGCGGTACAAGGACGATGCGGCCGACATCACCAAGAAGACGGGCGCCCACTCGATAGAAGACCTCCAGAACGACACGAGCGCAAGCGCACACCACCTCAAGGCTGCCATCACCCTCTTGCCCGAACTCCGGGAGAGGAAAAACGTGCTCGATATGCATATGAACATCCTCGCTGCCCTACTTACGGGCATCAAAAACCGCCAGCTCGACAACTACTTCCAGATGGAGGAGGACGTCATGAAGCAGACCAAGGCGCAGGTGCTCCAGGTGATCAAGGACGAAGACAAGGGCAACCAGCCCCTCGACAAGCTGCGCCTCTTCATCATCTGGTTCCTGAGCACCGAGCAGGAAGTCAGCCGGGCCGAGTGGACCCAATTCGAGGAGGCCCTGAAGGCGGTGGGTGTCGACACCACCTCTCTCGCCTACGTTCGACAGTACGTTGTCCCCGCTTGCCCTCTCAAATTCTCCAGGGTAGCTGCTAACATATATGATTAGGGTTCGTGCGACGACCAAGATGACGCAACTGACTACCATCAACAACACATCACAGCCTGCGTCCCAGCAAGGATCCGACCTGTTTGGGCGATTCTCCAACCTCTCCACGCGACTCACCGACAGGGTCAAGGATGCCGGAGTCACGCTTCCAGGTGGTTTCAACTTGGACTCTTTGAGCGGTGCTCTCAAGACTTTGATCCCCGTCAACCGGGATTTCACCCTAACCAAGATTGTCGAGTCCATCATGGACCCTCAGACAGCTTCCACCTCGGCCCTGGCCAAGACCGAGGGCTACATGTTCTTCGACCCTCGCAGCGCCAACGCGCGGGGCACCATGCCGCCGCCCAGCGCGCTGCGGTCCGGTGGGGCCAGCACACCCGGCAGCATGCCGGGGACGCAGGGCCCGGGCATGGCGGCGAGCTTCGGGCAGCGGCGACAGGGCTTCACGGACGCCATTGTGTTCGTGGTCGGCGGCGGCAGCATGGACGAGTACGGTAACCTGCAGGAGTGGATCACCCGGACCGCCGGCGACGCGCGGGCCAAGAAGCGGGCTATCTACGGCGCCACGGAGATCATGAATGCCACGGAGTTTGTGGAGGGGCCGTTGCACAGCTTGGGACAGGAGGTGGGCAGTTAGAAAGAAGAAGAAGAAGAAGGTCGGTTAGAGCGACGAGCGATGAATTGATATCCCGAAGTCACGGTACACTTTCTCTTTTCGACGTCATGTCATGATGAGGCGCCAACGTGATTTACATGTGCTGCGTGCTACTCTTGCTCAATTACTCATGTTTCTTTGGAAATATCATCGAAGTTTACTGTGTAATGCTCTACGTATAGGTAGGTAAGTCTACTTTTGGTAAAGACGCGAACCATGTCGTGAGCCCTGACGTCCAGTCTACCCCTCCAAACACCTCACAACATCGCCTACGCCTACGAATCTTCAGTATAGGAATGCTCATGGGCCTCGCCGTGGTGCAGATCGACCTTCCGATCGATGCCGTAGATGCGGAAATACTCGTCGCTGGTGGGCACCTCCCGAAACGCGCCCTCGCCATCGCCGCCATCAACAATGGGGCGGGTGAAGTTCCGCGACGTCTCGACGGGCAGGGCGTGGTCCTCCTGCCACTGTAGCAGGGTCTCCACGTCGGTACATTTCTTGCGGAGGTTGAAGTCGGCAAACGGGCAGGTCCTGCGTCTGTTTCCAGTTGAGCGTGATGACGTCGAGGTTCGCGTTGCAACCCAGGTTTTCGCGTAGGACTTCGACGCAGTGGCCTATGTGCACCCAGTGCAGCGCCGAGTATGATTTCTTGGCGGTCCGGCCGTCGTGCGTGTGCTCGCTCCAGGCGGCGTGCCGCAGCAGGTTGAGGCAGTGCAGCTGGTGGAAGAGGTCGAGCTGGGCTACGTAGCGGCCGGCGTACGGCGGGCCGTAGGAGGAGGGGTACTGCACGGCCGTCGCGGGGTCCTTGCCCAGCTTGACCACGGCGTCCCGCGTGATGGGGAAGGTCCGGGTCGCTTCGAGGGATTGCCAGGCGGACTCGACGGTGGCGTTGGGGCAGAGGTAGTTGCGGTACGGCGACGGGTGCGGGATATCGAAGAGGTTGCCGTCGAGCTTCTTGTCGGATTTGTTCGAGCTCAAAATGCCAGGATCCTTTAAACTATAGTGTAGTGTAGTGGAGATCCCGGATGCATCTCTTGCACATGACATCCAATAATGAGCAGCAAGATAGCAGACATGGCTATTTCAGCTTTTATAGCGACTCATTCATGTCAAGAATTTGTGGCAAGTAAAGTTGTATTCGCACATATTCATAATTTGAGAGGTGGTGAAAACCACTATCTTTCATCCGGAACGTGCATCTCGTAAGGATACGCTTTCCCATTGGCGAATACGCCAGCATCATTAAAACGAATGGGGCCATCGGGAGGTCGTCGAAAGAACAGCCCTTGAATATACATAAAGCGAGGCCAAACCCACCGGCCCCTTTCCTAAAATCAACCAATACCAATACTTTCCATCTCACAGCATATCATCATAGCCATCTTACGCTTCCAACAAGTCATTATGTACTTCACCAAGATCATCTTCAGTCTTGCTATGGTGGCAAGCTTCGCTACGGTTGCCCCTGTTGCTGCTTGTAGGCTCTGTTGGAGCGTCGACTTTATTTCCCCTGAAGTATATATATACTAAATTTATCTGCTCTCTTAGCAACCGCCACCGAAAGAGACACGGATGCGCTTCCTCAGATGTATGGCGCACATGCCCTGCTCATGGAGACGACTACTGAGATGAAGGAAGAAAGGGGGTCATGTTCAAGATGTCGACCTAAAGTTCGTTTTGGGCAACCTGTTGGTAATGAGGATGAAGACTTCAAAACCCCATTCTGCCTTTCAAGGGGTCTAATCTCAAATGGTCTCTATGTAAACGAGTGGCTATATACATGTTTCTGCATGATATATACGACAATACAACTGCGTGCCCCAGTTATCCATCTTCCATGAGCCGAGTCCAAGTGAACCAAACGAAACTCCGCCATTCTCTTCTCCACCAAGCCAGGCCATCCATGCGGCCCCGGCCCAAACCATTCATCACTTCTTGCGAGCAGCCAGCTGAGCATCGAACAGACTGGCAGGGGTGACCGCCTCCTTCTCCGCGACCATGGTGCCGTTGTTCCCTTTCCCCCTGGCACCGCCGTGACAGCCGATGCCCCAGTTTGTCCCCAGCGGCGGGCTCTGTATCTCGTAGTCATCATTGATGTTCCAGGCCACGCCGCTGTTGATGGCCCAGCCGTGGCCGCTGCCGGCGCCCGCGCGGTTGATGAAGGTGGTGGGCGTGCTTGAGTTGTCGACCAGAAATCCGTGGGCCCAGTGAGCGTGTGGCTTTTGGGTGAAAAGAAGGAGATACTTGTTAGTATATATAGTACAGTACTATTACTACGAGAAAGGAAACATAAAAAAATAAGTAGATGGGGGGATACGAGGTGAGTTACTACATGCACTTACTTGGATCTGCATTTTGGGCTGCGGCGCGGAATAACGGACTACGCAGTTAGGACCCGCGGTAAGCCCCTGCGTGACGACGGGGAACGCCCTCATGTCGACCTTCTCGTCCGTGACGTGGGTGGAACTGTCGATGACCAGGACCTGGGTGCCCGAGATGCCGATGTCGGCCGCGTAGCCGTGCGAGCCGTCAGTCTTTCCGTCCCGGGTAATGGTCAAACCCTGGAGCGTGATGAGTGACGCGTTCTGGGCGATGTTGATGGCGTTGTTGTAGCCCCTAATTGCCACGTCGCGCGCGTAAATGTTGGTCGCCCACGCGAGCACAGCCAAGGCAGCACCGCCGTTGCACTTGGGGTCCCCTTCCTTGCTGATGGGGTGGCCCGAACAGCTCGGGCTCAGCGTGATGCTCAGCGCCTCGAGGCCCATCTCGGACGAGGCGGCGGGCGGGGTGTAGGGCGCGAGCTTGGGGCTCATGTAGTTAGAGTCCATTTGGTCCGTCAGGGGCACGTCCAAGGTCACTGTGTTGGCGGAGATGGCTTGGATTTTTCGGGGTTGGAAGACGGTGTCTTTGGGCTGTAATTATTCTACCGTCAGTACTGGCCCTTGATCTTGATGCATAGGAAGTGACAGCATGCTTCGGGGGAAGAGACTTACCGTAAGCCAGTGTTTATCCTTGCCTAGATTTCCCATGCCGTTTGCATTCACCCACTTCTGGGTGACGGCTCGCTGGATGAAGACAGACTGACCAGCCTTGAGACCAGAAGCGCTCTTCACCGTGACCTTGTTTGAGCCCACAGGGACATACTTGTCAGTGATGTCCACCGGAGTCTCAACCTTGGGTCCCTTGACCTTGGTCCCCATAGTGAAGGCGACCTTGGTGCCATCCTTGAGCTGGATCTTGGTCTTGCCCGGGCCGTCTCCGCGCAAGCTCGTCTTGGGCGGGACGACCACGCCGGACGCGAGCTGGTACTCGCCTGCTTTCAGATGCAGGACGCCGCCGCCCGAAGACGAGATCTTGTCCAGGGCGTCTTGGATCCGCTTCGTCTGGTCCCCGCTCCCGGCGCTGAGCGAAGACGTCGCGGCGCGGTTGGCGGCAGGCAGCGGGTCGTTGGAGGCATGGTAGCCACAGAAGCTGAAGTCGGGGAGCTTGTCACCTTGCTTGGTCTGGAGTTTGGTCCAATCGACATTGGCTGCCAGTGCAAGGGGCAGTACGACCGAGGTGGAAAGGAGCTTGAAGAACAGCATCGTGTGGTTTGCGTAATGGGGTTCTTAGTGAGGATATGACTCGAGTCTACTCGTTTGATCCTGAAATTGTGACGGAGAGCGTCACGGGCATATTTATAGGCTCATCGCTTCTCCTTTTTGCACTTTGGCCTGACATGGCAAGGCTCTGGTCTTTAACACAGCTGCCGAACGGCTGAGCTGGATCAATAGGAGGGCACTGGGCAGTCTACTGCTTACCTGTTCCCTTGTTTGCCAATGAGCGGCCTCCTAGCTCGCGCAATGATGCTAGATTTGAATTACCCTTAATAAGACGTGTGCAGACAGGTATGACTAAGATGAGTTGTGCAACACCAAAGTGCAATAATTGACCAGCGACCGCTGAAGGTAACATGATGATATTTGACGGATAGGCCAATTCACGAGATTGTTGGAAGATCTCCTTGTAATTGAATGCGAGACAGTCTTTCAACCTTGGGCATGGGCATGGTCGTTAGTAAGCGCTAATTAGGGGTGAGATACAACACGTCTGATTCGGATGTTGCGTGCGTGCCAAATGCACCATGGCAGAAGAAACTGACGTACCAGACAACATCTGTACGGTTTTAGAGCAGTATGCGAGTCTCATCAAGAGAAACCGACGACCAAAGTGACGACAACTTGAGAATGAATATTGTTGGGCGGAGACGTTGTCACTGTCAAAAGTTAACCTCTCCTCTGCTGCGCCTTGACTTTAGCGCTGTCAGCTGCTGCCACGTAACATCCGCCAATGGTACTTTTCTGGTGCACCACAGGCAGCAGCATAGCCATCATTTGTGGTTCGAATCTCAATCATTCTTAAATCCATCCCTATCGCATATGGAAGGACTCTTCGGTTTGTCTGAAAATAATCAATCCCATTACATCTATTTAGAAATAGAAGATATTCATCAGTTTCGTTACATTGATGGGAAACATGACGTCGTCTTCCAACCCCAACACCAACCCCCACATCCCCCACATTCAGCTCCTGTGCATGCAGGAGAAATACATCACCGCCTTCAACGAAGCCCGCCAGCGCCACAAGCTGCCCGACACCATCTCCCTTGAAATCCACGACTATGCCCTGTCGCAGCTGCCCGCGTCCGTCCAATTCGACACCATCGTGTCGCCGGCCAACTCGTACGGCATGATGGACGGCGCCTTCGACGACGCCATCTCGCGCGCCCTGTCGCCCGCCGACGACTACGCGGGCCTGACCCGCGCCGTCCAGGCCGAGCTGTACCGCAAGTGGCGCGGCTTCGCGCCCCCCGGCACCTGCACGCTGGTGCGGATCCCGGACGACTTCGCGGCCCGCAGCCGCTCCCGCAACGTCTGGGGCGCCCGGCGCGTCGCCCTGTGCCCCACCATGCGCATGCCCTCCGACGCCGAGTGGAACCGCGAGGTCGTCTACGAGTGCGTCTGGGGCCTGCTGTGTGCCATTGACAACCACAACCGCGCCGTCCGTGAGGGGAAGGAGGGGGCTTCCTCATCGGGAGGGGCGGCCAATGATGGCTCGGACACGGAAGAGATTCGCAGCGTGCTTATGACGCCGCTGGCCACCGGGGTGGGGCGCGTGAGCCCGGAGCGCTGGGCCGCCCAGGCCGTGCTGGCGCTGAAGCATTTCGAGGATGCGTCGCGGAACCCGGAGACGTGGAGCAAGCTGGGCTGGGAGGAACTCGGTCGGTACTCGTTCGAAGTGGAGGGTACCTGGAAGCTAGAGAAGTATGCGCATAGCCCCTGCTAAAGAAACCGTTTCAATGTACCGTACTTTGGTTATGCGCATCTTCTACGGAACCTTGAAAGTGGAGGTTGGATGAGTTTGTATCTTACTAGTTTGAAACGGAGTCATTGATTGATCGGTTGTTTGTCCTTATGCTATCATGAGAGATACTTATTTCCTCATTGTCAAAGGGACTCCTTGGTATTGTCATGTTGACTCGCTGGCATTTCAAAGAGCCCGACCATTCGTTGTGACACATTTAGTTACTGATGTTGTATACAGAATCCGAAGCACTTTTGTTCACCTGGTTTGCATTCTGTACCATGACTCTGTATATTCTCCCTGATACTCACTACTACCGACTGACACTCACGGATGCTCACAAATCTTGTGGCATATCTAGCGGGAAGCGTGCTGCGAGCGAGAGATCTTCAAATCCTTATCTAGCTCTTCAAATAGGTCGCGATGCCAGTCGAGCCACTATATTCTCAGCATATCGTTGCCTGCGCATGGATCTTAACAGGCTTACAAGGCCTTGTGGGATATAGTAAAGCACGTGTCTTCTTAAGACCATGGAGTCAAAGATGATGGACAAGTTGGATGATCTTACTCCCTAACGTGACAACACAGAAAGAGATCCATGCTCGGGGTTACTTACAGGGAAAGACTCGGCAACACTTCCTAACTTCCTGTGATCTAGGATTCCTAGTATGTGACGTTTCGTGAAAGGATACAGGAAAAACATGTTCCATTGCCCCTTTGTCTTTATCATTTTGGGGTTTCCTCGGATGATAGCTCACTCTGGATCTACTCTAGGCTTCTGAGATCCAAGATATCATATATGAGCTATCCGTTTGCATCGCTATGTACTGGTTACGCATGAGGCCTTGACGTCGCCGATTCCCGGGTGGGGCGAGTCACAATCGAATCACTTCTGGCCGCAGCCCCTTTAGCTGTCGCGATGCCCTAGACTGCACCAGCCGAAACCACGGCAACCACCGAACTCGCCATTCGGAAACAAACAAACGAGATTTTCACAGAACATTGAATTCACTGATGAATCACTGCACATCTAAAAACTATTTAACCCAGTAATCCCACCGAGTCCAGTGTGTGCAAACCAACAAACCTGTATCAACCTTCTTCGCATGGTCAGATACAAACCACAACCTCACATCACATTATCTCATCTTTGGTCTTCATCAAACTTGCAACCCATCGTCTTCCTCTCCTCCAAAACCCATCGGAACCATCACCATCACCATCACCATCACCACCATAAGCGCATTTCATTCACAACAAGTCCTTCCATCAGGAAAATGGCATCCCAGAAGATCGACATCAAGACCGAGGAGGATAAAAGTTAAGTCAAGGGAACTAGTAGTAAAACGAAGTGATACGTTTGTCTGATTGATCCAACAACAGTCTCTTTCGCAGTGGCGCGCTGTACGATACGATAATTTACTGTCAAAGCACGCGTTGGGGCCTGCACCGAGGCATCCTGACCTCGAGATGCCAATGGTTCAAGGAAAATCTGTCTGCTCATCCTAAGGTAACTACGCCAACACCAGCAAAACGCCCCCCAAACAACTATTCTTCTTGCTGTGTGAATGAATGACTGAATTTTGATTCTACAGGAAGATGGCAAGGCGATTTTCCGGTTGAATGACTTCTCTAACGACCTCATCAACACTCTTCTCGAGTTTATCTACACTGGGGGTATGTCGCATGTCTCTTCTAAACGCCCTCCCTATTCATCTTCCTCTCCCTTTCCCTTTTCTGGGTATCAGTGGTAATCTAATCAGGCTCTAGAACTGGGGCACCCTCGTATCGGAGACCACCGCATCCTCACGACTCTCTTCAACATGTCGATCCACTACAAATTCGCCAAATTTGCAGACGCGGTCATCATGGAGGCTAACCGCCGTGCCCGTGTCGTAGTCGACGGACGCCGCGGCGAGGGACGCCCGTTCAAGAAACCGCTGCTCGACGAGCTCATCGGGGCCGTCCGGATTGCGTACAATGGCGACTCGACAAAGCAACAACGGATACGCAAGGTCTACAGGAAGCTCTTCGCGGACTGCAAGGCCAGCGTGCAGAAGGACAAGTACTTCTACGACTGCATGCGCGCCATCCCCATCTTCATGGTGGATATGCAGGAGACCATCAACTTTCCTGTGAGCTTTGCCGAATAGTCGAAGAATTGCTCAGAGCTGTGTTGTTAGTACGAGGTGTGGGCTTGGTCATGTACGATAAAAGGAGCCATGATTTGTAGAGTGTCGTGTCAAGATAAGGAGTGAGTCGGTTTCGCTGGGCCAGCCTGGTTGATTCAGACCACCTAGAAAAGAGAAGAGATGATTTGTAGAGTATGCAATGTTTTGGCAAGAAGCCATGGTGGCGCCCTTGGTTTCTTGAGAATAGGGAAAAATAGGACATACACCTTCATCAATACCCTGTGATATTCCTTGTGACATCCCAACTTACATGTTCTTCTTTTCTTCTCTGGTTCCTGGCGATCGAACTTCGAGAAAGACTAAATTTAGCATGTATGGCAAAAGCCATGACGTCAAATCTCAAGAGCTCTCCCGTCAGCAGGCGTGTTGACCATCAAATTGGCGTTTTCAGGGGAAAACCGGTGTCGTCGCACTAAAGTGCGCCGTGCCGCCGGCGCCCCCGTACTAATAACGACTGCCGCCAGCGCGAGCTAAGATGGGTTTTGCCAGCACCCAAACATTGGAATTTTTCCATAGCTCGTTCAGTTGCTCACAAATCGCATAATGGGCGCATTGAATACCAGCTGAATGAGACGGCAGTTGCACGCTGAACGATCTGATGTCGGGCAGGGGGCCCCATCGCTCGGGCCATTGCGTTCTCAACCGCCTCGAATGTTCGAAGCAGGGGACAGACAAAAAGTCCCCGGCATGCATCCAATCATAACCCATGCGGCCTCTAGGCTTCAACAACGAAATCCGGATGGGGGAATACCAGTCTCCTTTGCCATGCATGAAAAAACCCAAGCCGAGATTTGCTGACGGAAAGTCCCCCCACTTAGGAGATTGCACTAGGCAGGCAGCGGCGCAGGCAGCGATGCGGGTCCGCGGTTGGTGTTGGTGTTGGTGAGAAAACTAACAACGGACCACCAAGCGCCGGGCGCGGACATATAAATATGATGAACCCTTCGGCCGTTACTTGGTGAAGAAGAACATCTCAGGTGCCTTCTCTTCATCAGCTTCAAGCCCGATCACTTTCAAGCACAGCCGTCAATCACCATGTTCGCCCTTGCCTTCGGTCTCGCCCTGCTGCCCGCCCTCGGCGCCGCGCAGTTCCAGGAAGCCCCTCCTACCACGGCCGCCCCGGACACAATCCGTGACTGCACCTACTGGCAGGTCGCCGCCGCCGAGGACACCTGCGACAGCATCGCTGCCTACTGGGGCATCACCCTGGACCAGTTCAAGGCCTATGTAAGTACTGCGCTCTTCACCAGGGGGTACCTTAATCTATAAGCAACAACAAAAAGCCACTTTGCTAACTAGCTTTGCCGTAAATAGAACCCGAGCCAGGCCGCCGCCTGTGATCTGATCGTCGGCAACTCGTACTGCATCGAGCAGAACTTCGGCATCACCACCACTACGGCGTCGCCCACGCCCAGCAGCACCACCTTCATCACCAGCAGCACGGCCGCGGCTTCGGCCACCCCCAGCTCGGCGCTCGAGGTGTGCATGGACCAGATGGGCAGCTACAAGGAGTTCTGCCCCCGCTGCTTGCCCAACTGCGAGAAGCGGGAGCCGAGCGTCTGGGAGCAGTGCTTCTACAGCCAGGCCTTCACCATGAACTACTACCAGAGCGACTGCTGGAAGCACGGCGGGCCTGACTGCAAGAACCAGGCGGCCGACAAGGTGTGCCCTCGCAAGTAATGGTGGCGACCAAACGGGACAAAGTCAGGGCATGAGGTTGTAAGGCACATAGACGCCAGGAATGGAAATGGTAGAGATATATACTTACCTAATCTTGACTAATCTTAATTGATTCTGAGATCCCAATACTTTTTTTATGTTTGTCAGTGGTGAACGATGGAGGATGTTGGTGTTGACGGTACGATTGGAGACGTAAAGGCCGGGTCGATCGGCTGGTTGGGTGGTTAGCGGACCCCCTTGGGGGGCCTAAATAGCGTTTCTAGTGGGCCTACCTACCCCCTCTACCGATCGGGACGAATCCCGACTCGCAGCTAAACTTGACGTTAATCAGCAATGCACATCAAAGTGTTGTAAAATACTGCATTCCTTCCTCTACCCCTTACTATGGCTCCCATTAATTATCCACACCTTTCCTCTTCCTATTCTATTTCGGTATGCTACCTGGAGATAGAGATAGGTAGGCACCTTTGAAGGCTTGGTACCATATGAGGATGGAGAAGGGGAAATGAGCCCCTAAAGTATACTTAGTCGGTTTCCTGGATGTCTCAAACCTAAGAGTTTCAACACCCAGCGCCTGGTCAGGCTGAACAGGCCGTAGTGCCGTGGGTAGGATCACCTCGCCAAAGTCGAGTCACATTGGTGGGCATGGATGACGTTTTGTGATCCAAAGCGTCTAGATTAACGTGGTATAACAGCTTCCCACAACAGCAAGTCCATCTTCGACAGGGTATCAATCTCATATAACCATCTTCTTCTGGCCTACCCAATCCTTCTTCTTGTCAAGAACCTCGCAGAGCACCTGGTAGGCATCGCCTGCCTTGCAGTCCATGGTGGACCAGCCGCCCTCTCGATCGACCCTCACCAGCCCCACGGTCTCCCCGGTGTCCTTGGCCGTCAGCCCCCTGTCGCAGTAGACGAAGTAATCGGGACACAGCGTACCACAGAATCGTTCCTCGTGCACGAAGCCCCAGTGCTGGTCGAGGGCCATCTCGAAGCCCACCGCGCCGTCATCAGCGTCTGTCGAGCGATGCTGCACGTTCTTCTCTAGGAATCGCTGCGAGCCCGACTTGCGCCGCTTGAAGGACTTGTCCACGGCGGCGAGGTACTCGGATGGATATTTCGTCCTGGGGCCCGCGTAGGTGAGGAAGGTCTTGTGCGTGTGCTTCCACGGACGGTACCCGGCCTTGATCTCGTTGAAGAGGGTCATGGTCGTGGCGTTGGCAAAGGGCAGGCGCTGGGTGTCCGTCGCGGCGGCCTCGCCCAGCGCTGCCAGCTCGGCCATGGTCTTGTCCTTATTGTCGGCTCCCGCCTTCTCGTCCCAGTCGGTCTTGACCAGCAGGACGCCATCCTCGTGATAGTCGGGCGTGTCGACGATGAGGAACATGCCGCGGTGTAGCTGGGGGTTGTTGCGGCAGCGGAGCGGGTACGTGCGTTTCGCCTGCGCCACGACCTCGGCCTGGCCGCCTGCCGACACACGCCCCTCGGGCCTACAGCCTAGCTCGGAGGTAGGGACTCGCGGACCCCAGCTCGGGTGGAGCTCCCGCATCACGGTCTCGAAATCGATGCCTGGAATCGCGAAGAACCCAATATAGTAGTCCAGGCTGCGAAGAGTGCTCGAAGCCCCGTCCGAGTACTCTTCGTCGGTCTGGAACGAATCAAAGGGCTTGATCGAGTCACCTGGCTTCTCCATCGATGGGCCCTGGTTGCCATCATCCCCACCGCCTTGGTCGTCGCTTCCGTACTCGTCCTTGAAATCGGCCCAGTCAGCGTTTGCTATCTGCAGGTTGACGAGGACCAACCCCACGTCCTTGGCCGGCACGCGCAACTGGTCGATTTGGCAAGTGTGGTCGTCATCTTCATCGCTGGTGCCGTCGTCCATGGTCACGATGACGAGGCCAGTCTCTCGCCAGTTCTCGTCGACCACGGCGACGAAGTAGAAAGGGTCGAAGCGGCGAGTCGAGACAAGGTTGAAGTGCTCGTTGAGTGCAGCACGTAAAGGCAGGCCCGACAAGTCATGGCGAGGGGCACGGTGGACATTGGTGGCACCCTCGGTCTGGCTGTTGCACGCTTCTTCGATGCTGGCGAGCTCATCACTGGCGCTGAGCTCGATGTGTACGAAGAGTGCGAAAGGCAGAAGAGGGTCGGGGAGGTCCTTGTAGGGATCGATAGCGGGCGAACTGCTCGCCGGCAAGGTCAAATCAACTGACATGGTGAGGGTGGTGGTTGAGGCTGAACGCTGGGCCCAATTGTGAAGAAATCTCTGTGTAGGAGGGGATAGAATGATGGACAGAGAAATTAAACTGTCCAGGTTCCGGACAAACGCCCATCCTCAGGTCCTGTTTTCCAGATAGCCAGGCTTATTATGCGCAGTATCGGCCGATGTAGCTCACACTCTCACAAGGTCTGTACCGTGACGTCACTCCTGTCATCGAAGATGCCTAACACCCGAGGCTGATAGTGTATGAGCCACCACTGAATGGGGCGGTGCGACCTAACTAGAATCCTCTAAAAACGTGTTACATGAAATCACTGCCAACATGGTCAGCGATGTCGACTACATCCAGAGGTCACCTGGGAGGCGCGCTTGAAGGGGTAAGACGGCGGCAGGTCGGAGGCCGGCTCCTCTTGTTTGAGAGAAGAGGTGGTTCCCTTTTCTTCTTCTTTTGCCTTCTTCGATCCAATACTGGAAACAGTTACTTGCCTAGTAGAAGCGAAAACTCGAGCTAACTGCTCCTCGCAAAAACAACGAACTCGAAAAAGACACCATAACCGGGCGGACTGCTGGGGACTGCAGGGGTGAGCCGGCACAACAGGGAGTCGTTGAAAGTGGGAAGTATTCGGGAGCACTAGTGTAGGTTTGTTCTGAACTATCATTTACATTGTGCTCTGGACATGGCTTCAACAATATGTCGATACTTGATCTAGCTTCTTTAATAGCTAGGTAGCCTTAATGAAAGCATTTTGTTAAGGGTTATGAAGCATTCTTCTTGTGTAGATCTTGTTTGAATCCTTCTTAATGGGACCGGACGGGTGTTAACATTAAATAGTAGTATTAATAAACATGAAGAAGGTAGGAGGAAATATGGAGGCAATTTTTAATTCAGATTTGAGCCTGTTGTCTACAGATGTTTCAAGCGGTCTCATGCTTGCCCACTGTTACGCTGTTGCGTACTGCAAGGAGAGGAGCACCAATGGAGAATGGCCCTCCAAAAGAATATCACTGTCCTGCGGCGCATCTCTCCGTTATTGGACTGGCACTGGAAACTGATGCACATGAGGCCGATCCGCGCCAGTTCATTGCCTCGCGACGCTGTCAAAAAGACAAAAGACAAAAACATACAACACCGAGGATTCCCAGGTCGTCACCGACCCTAGTACTAATTCGGCTCTCTGCTGCTTATATATGGGAGAGCGGACGGGATCCCTAGTATTCAGCAGGATGTGGTCGTATGTGAAAGAACGTTGCTTCACGAGGGACTATATTAGTCACAGATACTGCATCGTCGAGGTTTGTTTGAATTGCCTTACCCGATCTCGAGCGGAGTTTCGGTTAAGATGGAAGCTCATATCTTTCGTAAGAACAACTATCGTCTTGTGCCATCATATTCGAGTCTTATCAAGAAGCCTTGGGTCTGTTTAAGATCAAATCAACTCCCGAGGAGCATATCCAATACACGCGGTTCATCATGGGCTCAGATCTTGCTCTGGCCCGACTTCTCTACTCTGGGCTGTTTTCTCATGACAGCCCCCTCTTGGACGCACGTAGCCACCAGAGCTCCCTGCCTATCCCAGAACTGCTGTTCGACCAAACACCTTCCCTGCCCGACCCAACTGCTCGACTTTCTCACCAAGAGCCAGTCGTCGAGGCGGACGTTCTGGGGGTTGTGGAACCAGATAGTGTGATTCAGCGTGGTCATGAAGGGGATGCTGTTGTTGGTATCACCGTTCTTGAGGCCTCCGCCCAGTGTCGCCGATGGGGTTTTCATCATTTCGGGAAGCTGGAGCAAAACCCAGGCATCGGAGAGACAGCCTAGCACAGCCAGGTGGTTGGCCCGCGAGTCTGACATGTTGCCACGTGAGCGGACCCAGGAGTATAGGACGTTGGAGT
This sequence comes from Apiospora arundinis, assembly GCA_039105305.1. Classification (NCBI taxonomy): domain Eukaryota; kingdom Fungi; phylum Ascomycota; class Sordariomycetes; order Amphisphaeriales; family Apiosporaceae; genus Apiospora; species Apiospora arundinis. The sequence goes on along the minus strand of JAPCWZ010000002.1, from coordinate 395,000 downwards.
CAGAGGGCGACGAAGTCCAGGTGGGTTCCGGGACCGGAGGATAATTCCGCCAGATGAATGGGTCGACGTCTTCCTTTGTCGTGTTTGCCCCTTTCCAGGTGAGGAACCCCGGCAGAACCTATGATGCAGAACAAGATTTAGCCAAGGGCGTACTTTGGATAGATGCGCCACAGTCCGACACGCAAAGACTTATGAGCTGGAGTTATATCGGTGTTTGACTCACGATCTGTTCTGTGAACGCCTTTTCGTTGCCGTCGGCCACCTTGGGCGTTGGCGGGGCTTCGACAACTTGGCCCTTCAACCGAAGCGGCGGGCTTGCTTGATGGGTGACCGCAGCACTTGCGTCTTCCGCCACCAGTGAGAAGCCGCATTCTGCCGAGAAGAATACGACGCCCGACTGCTCGACTTTGACCTCCCTGGTGGCGCCGGATCTCCTGTCGCTCGTGCGGGCCACGCGGTAGTAAAGCGGCTTGGCCGCGTCGGGGGCGGCGCGAAAGGTGCAGCTCATATGGTGGATGAAGAAATTAGTGCCCACCGTCTGCTGGGCGGCGCTGATGGCGGCACCGATCAGGATGCCTCCCCACAGCGATCGGCCCTGGGGCGGCAGCCATGAAGGGCTAGAGATGAGTCAGCGTATGCATCGCGTATGAGGGGGAAAGGTTCAGTGTTTTGCCGTACTAGGTGTTTGTGAAGCAATCATGGTCTTCGGTGACGACTCGAATTGGTAGAAAGGGAGTGAGTGACAGGGTGTGTTCTATGGGCGCACACGACGAGTCAATGGGAGGAGGTTGGTGCAGTGTCGAGTTGACATTTGATTTAGACATTTTGAGTTTAGTAGTGGCGGTTATGACGCAACGTCCCTCTCTTTGGCGCAAGAATGAGGGGTGGTAGAATGTTGAGGGATTGTAACGAAAAGACGTTCTCTCTTGAATGCAGTTAGTTATAGATACCTAGGTAACTACAGACCTCGGTATCGACGGTAATACTGTGGAGAAAAAACGGGAACCAACCAACATACAGGTGGTTCTTCGTGGGGAGATATCACCAATAGGATGACAATTGTGGGGGGGATCCCGGAATTAGGGTGCCGGGGAGCCGGCGCGCGGCATGGGGTTGGGAGCGCCTGCAAATGCTCGCTTATGTCAGCATCATCACATGTAACGCACCTGGTATTTCGACGTCTTCTTATAACCCTCGCCATTGCCTTGTCAGTGGCTAGATCCGTGGAATACGTCCCACAGATATTTGAAGGACAGGTAAGTAGGTAGCTAACTTAGTAAAAATATTTCTTCAGAGAATCACTGGTGTGTTGAAAGTGATACTGCCAATCGAAATAATTTCCTCTGTTCTTGGAACTGCGCAATCGGATCTTTTCGTTCAGTTTTCAGTAGCTTCTATAAGATATGGAGACCAACTACATAAGTTTATTACCTAGGAAGACTCATGGATTTGCAGCGCCTACCTTGACATGACGCCGCCGCTGGATGAGATTAGAATCTGGACTCTGTTGTGGTCAGGGGCGGAGCCTCCATCCAACCCCTTATTGGCAGATTTCAGGTCAGTGAAAATGACCAAAGGTCTCAAAATAGTAACTATGCGTCATCCCCGATGTTACCGGTATTCCAGGGAGTATCACGTGTTGTACGTGCCAGCCCTTTACGCAGATTCTCTTATCTAAGGAAACAGTTACAACGTTCAGGTGTTTGGGCTTGTGGGCGAAAACAATTCCAACATTTGTGTGCCTTATTGCTTCGAGGGGAAGTGGAAAACAAAGTGTCCAATAGTGTCGTAAATATCTGGGAGTACCAAATCCAATGGAGTTAGATCCTGCTTGGATGAAGTAGGGAATAGATGTCGTCAGGGTTAATAGTGGCCACTCTGTATAGAAAAGAAAAAGATGGGATATCAGTTTATACAAGGCTGAATCCAGCCTACACAATGCAATATATGATATTGACGTTGACGTAAGTGGTATCTTGACTACGGCAAGAAGCACATCGTGACATCGAATAATAGGGGCAACTAACCTCACACTATGATTGGCTCCCCTGTAGCAAACAAAAGGCGCCCAGCTTCCTCCTTGTTACCAAGGACTATTTGGTAAGACATTATGTCGATGGGTCATGGCGCTTCCAAGCCTCATGGTGGTGGTAGGCCTAATCAGATCGAAAGGGTTTCTCATCGGTTTAATTTGAGGTCTTGCTCATACAAGAAAAGGAAAATGGCTGAGAACATAGGAGATACCTCAAGGACCGTATCCTGGGATCGGGTAGTACACAAACTCGTGTCGCTCCCAGCTGTTCCTCGTCTGAGAGTTATTTGTTTCTTTAATGGGCGTTGTCGCTATCTTGTCGTCCGCATGTATGCATAAAAAGTTGCATCGTATCGTAGCTTGAAGTTACAAAGAATCATTAGCGAAAATGAATGGGCCCCAGCACCAAGGGCAGTTTCCATGTTGCTATAATTTACCTCTTTTAGTGACATGAATGCAAGGTTCAGGAGGTAGGTGATGCTTGTGTCTTCCGGTTTGGTCCTGATTTGTCTCTTTGTTTGCGTTGAGACATCACCCCGTGGGATGAAGCTGTTGCCTTGTTGCCGGGTGGAGAGCTGGAGATCAAACCAGACAACAGAATTGCATTTTGATGTTACTGAAACTTTACGCGGCCATACATAATGATCGACTTGTCCCTTCTATTTTCTTCCTGCACACACTCCCTTCCCCATTAGGTCGGCCCAGCCCAGAACTCGAACACCTAGTTCAGGTCCACCCTCCTCCTTTTACTCCATCTCATCATCTAGGGTTGGTTTTGGTACTTAATACCTAGTCACGGTGCTCAGAGTTTCTTATCCCTCAAAAGAAACAATGTCGACCCCACCCTCCGTAATCCAAGGTCAGTAATTCTTACTCCCGCCACCGACTCCTTGCAGTCATGCGCTCTCCCTCTCCCTCTCTCTCTTTCAATCTCCCCGTTCTGTATACCTGATACGAAAACTGACCAAATCTGACCTTTTGACAGACTTCGCCAAACGGGCCGCCGTACACGGCATCCGTATCGGATCACCTCCACCTACCACGAAAACCACCAAGGGCCCAAAGACGAACACAGAAAAGACGGGTTCTTCTCATCGCCGCAATGATTCGGAGGATCTGATTGTCTTTGATGATGACGACGACAAGGCGACGAAGGGTGACACGAAGAAATGAGAGGAATGCCAGACCATAGAGTTGCGAGGGCCGCTGCTAGGGTATCAGAGGAAAACAACAGTCGCGGAAACCAATCTCACAGAGATCGTCGGTCCGTCCCGAAGTTGATGATGATGTTGAAGACAGCCTTACGACGATGTGCAGCAATGAGGTCTTCTGGATCGAGTTAAGCGCTCTGCTTTATCTTACATAATCAGCACTATGCCGGAAGAAGAGAAGATGTTGGCGGAACGGTACGAGGCAAGGGGATTGGTTACCCTCCAGATGGAGCTGCTTTCTTTAGCCTCCGCGGCATAACTATCCTTGTAATTGTAGCTAGCTAGTGCCAACTAGGAAACACCCTCATGGCTATGAATTGGACAGACCATCACCAAAAGCTACTGGAGGTCCGCTGTTTAACAAGATTTGCTCACTACTTCGAGAAGGAACTCGTTCTATGTCATGTATAAAGTCTAGTCGCGATCAATTAATATCAGCGCAATGCCCAAGAAAGCAATCCTAGTAACCGGCTGCTCCGCCGGCGGTATCGGCGCCGCCATAGCAGCCGCATTGGCAGCCCCTCCCCACGAGCACCACGTCTTCGCCACGGCCCGGGACCCCTCCAAGATCCCCAAGAGCTTGTCCAGCCTCCCCAACGTCACCATCCTGGCACTAGACGTCTGCTCGCCCGCCTCCATCAGCGACGCCGTGAAGCTGGTCACTGAAAGCGACCACCCAACGCTCGATGTGCTCGTCAACAACGCCGGCGCCGGCTACGCCGCGCCCGTCCTGGACATCGACGTCGAGCGCGCGCAGCGGCTCTACGACGTCAACGTCTGGGGCCCCGTCCGCGCCATCCAGGCCTTCGCGGGGCTCCTAATCGCCAGTCGCGGGCGCGTGGTCAACATCAGCTCATGCGGGGCCGTCGTGAACTGCCCATGGATAGGTAGGTACTACCTACTATGTAGACCGTTCATCTAATGCTGCCATCCAAAGAAACCGACTTGTCTTCGTGGCTAATCACGAGCACCATAGGTGCCTATGCCTCCTCCAAGTCCGCCCTGACCACCCTCTCCGAGACCCTGCGTCTCGAGCTGGCCCCCCTCGGCGTCAGCGTGGCGACCATCATGGTCGGGACCATCTCCAGCCACTTCCACGACAACGATGAGTTTCACTTGCCCGCGGGGTCGCGGTACGTGCCCATCGAACCGACGATCGCGGGCTGGGCCAGCGGCGAGCTGACGCCGAAGGGGATGTCGGCCGACGCGTTCGCGGCATCCATCGTGGGCGATATCGTCGGGACGACTGCGAAAGCGGGCGGGCTGGTCTGGAAGGGGGTCAATGCGGGGAGCGTGAAGGTGCTTGGGCACTTCGCGCCGCAATCTATCATGGTAAGTATCTGTTTTATTCTCTCATACACCTGCGGCTATCTTTCTACACTTGACGTGAAACACTGTACCGAGTCTCCGCTGACTCAATTGTCTCATTGCTGCTAGGATGCTGCAATGAGCTATGGCCAGGGGCTGAAGGAGCTCAAGGCCCACGACGATCAGAAGAAAAACGTATAGGAAGACTACATGTGAGGGGAGACGGAGGCAGTTGAGACCCGTTCTGGTCCATGATACATGCATTTTCCTGGGGCAGGTTAACACGGTAGGAGTCCCCTCGCTTTCCCTAGGAGGGAAACCAAGATGTCGACATCACTACTGGGCTATCCAACATCGTCGTACATCTAGAAATAATGTGGGGATATGCTCCAATCGATTACCTCTGAGGCTTGGTTCGTCGTGTGTTGCGTGCTCTCAGCAAAAATGAGCCAAAGAGTGTGCGACTGTCTGTCAGACTAGCACCGTTCCTACGGGCCATCATATCTCGTACACGACGACAATATGTTAGCCATGTTGAGGGCCCCCACGTACAAATGCACACATGAGCAGATTTGCGTCGAATACACATAAGTCAGAATGAATAGAACACTGGTCAAGAAGAAATTGGCTGTTTGGTATTATCTCTACACCCTCTAGACCCGTGTTCGTAACTTCGTCCACATTCACGTTAAATTAGTGCGCCTGCTCGCTCGCTCGCTCGCTCGCTCAACCGCCTAAAGCTTCTCCTCGTTGGCACCGGCATCCACCTCGCAGAACGCCTTGAAGGTAATGAACTCGTCCTCCTTATCTCCCTCGGACTCGAGCACCAGCTCGGCCGTAGCGCCGACGAAGTAGACGTAACCCGCCTTGACCTCCTTAGTCGTGGGCCCAACCGAGATCTTGCCCTTGCCGCTGGTGCAGATGACGATGCTGGGCCCGTCGATGGGGTCGAAGGTAGCCTTGGCGGCAGCGCCGCGCAGGACGGTGCGGATGACGCTGAACTCGTCGATGGGCGGGTCGTAGAGGGTGGCCTCGGAGCTCGAGCTGTAGGCGGCGCGGTTAAGCACGACGTACGGGTACTCGCGGGGCGCCATCTTCTGCTCCTCGATGGGCGCGTAGTCGTACGTTAACAGATCCACCAGGGTCTGGACGTCCTTGAACTTGGGCGTGAAGCCGGCACGCACCACGTTGTCGCTGGCGGCCATGCACTCGATGATGTCGCCCGACACGTAGGCATGGATGTCGTCGGCCTTGAGGAACATGGCCTCGCCGGGCGAGAGCTGGACGTAGTTGAGGAAGAACAGCACAAATAGGCCGACGTCCTCGGGGAACTGGGTGTTGAGGCGCGTGACCAACTCGGCCAGCACAGCACCGCTTGTGGACTCGACACCACCGTCGGCGAACTCGGCGCCCTTGGTCTCGGCGTCAGCGACCAGACTCTTGGACGCGGCGGCGATCGCCTGGGGCTCCGACTTCATGAGCGCAGCAAAGGCCGACTGCAGCGCGCGCTTGTTCTGAGTGGTGGACTCGGAGGAGTCGTCGGTCTCTTGGCCGCGGACGGTGGCGATGAAGGCCTTGGCCTCGTCTTCGCCGACGAGCTGGCGCAGAGCGGGGACAGCGGACAGGAAGTGGGCGATCTCGGCGAGGGGGCGGAAGCCGCAGAGGCCCTCGAAGTCGGTGACGGCGATGGTCATCTCGGGCTTGTGGTTGTCGTCGGGGTAGTTCTTAGGGTCCTTGGCGTGCAGCTGCTCGGCCAGCTTCTTGTTGGGGTGGGCCTGTATGGAGAGGGCCTTGTTGATGGACAGGACCTTGAAGAGGAAGGGGAGCTTCGCGCCGTAGCGGGCCTTGATAGTCGAGGACAGGAGAGCTTCGTTGGTGTCAACCATGTCCAGTAATGTGCGGCCCGTTTCCAAGTCCTTGGACGGGTTGGAGGGATGCGTGCCCATCCATAGCTACAATGCGATCTCGCGCGTTAGCCACATGGAAGCTGTTGTAGACAGACTGTGCAACATAGATAGAAGCAATCCAATCCAGGCAGGACTTACCTCGGCGTAGGGCTTGTCCGACTGGACACTGAAGTCGTCGGCAGGCGTGGCGGCAGCGAATCTAGCGGCGGCAGAGTCGGAGCCGATCTTGCCCCAGTCATAGGAGTTGACACCGCATTGTAGACGAAACAGAGGGACCTGCATTGTGAGTGACGGACGGTGGATCAAGCAGTATTTGAAGTACTGAGGTGGGTGTTCGGCGTTCTTGACTCGGCCGGAGTGATGTTAGATGGTTTACTTTGTTGACATGCGACGATGTAACAACCTGTCGTCAATGTTTACCAAGGATGGGGTTTAGAGTTGTCGGGAGTCCGGTGAAGCTTGAAAGGCAATTGCATAGCTAGCTCGTCAGCTTGTTGACTCGGGTACATAAGTAGCCTCAATAACCACCTGCCAGCAGAAGACGAAGCTGGTGTGGTGGGATGGCATGACCAGGAATCAACCAACCCCGCTATCCACTACTGGCTGCTGCTGCTTTTGCTGCTGCACATGCACAGGCTACAGGCTACAGGTTACTGGCTGCTGTAGCTGCCCACTGCACTGCTTACTCTTACTGACCTGCCACCACCTGTAGTCCCTCAAATTTATGTCGTGCAGCCCCTCGTTTCCCCCACATGAAGAAGCTATGTCCTTGTCGATCTTGTTATCAGCCTCACCGCCTGCTCTCCTCGGCATGATAAGCTGATGTTTCGGAAGCATGCGATCTTCTGGGAAAGTCCAAGATCCGCTTTCGCCTTGTTTGTCCATAGTCTGGTTTTAGTCGCGACTCCAGTCCACACTTCCCAGTCCCAGTCCACCTTCCATCTCGTCTCCGCGAAGGGCAGTCAGTCAGGTCGTTCTGCTTAGTGTCGTGGGATCAATTGCCTTGCTGGCGCATCCAGTCCACCAGTCCAGTCGCTCACTTGCTTGCCCATGCTTAATTGCTCCGATATGCCCTTATTGAAGAAGGGGCTCAATCGCGCGTCAATTGCCTCGCTCTGTCCAGTCTTCAATACCTATATCCACAAGGTCTATATAACAACCTAGGCTGCGACGTACGACAGCATCGTCATCATATGGTTGTTATTACTTAGAGCCACCACCTGCTTCTGCTTCTGCTACCACCTTGCACACCTCGCTCAGCTCAGGTACAAGGATACATCCATACTAACCTCCGTTTCGCCATACCCTTGCCATCATCATTTCTACGTGCTTTGCCATCAATTGCTCGGAGTTTTTGGCGTGTTCATCACCACTGCATCGCCTTCAGGTTTTTTGGTACATTTACCCAACTATTGATTCTTTGCGGCGGATCAGCTTTGACTTCTTTCGGATAGTGAGTGTGCATGAGCGATTTCCTCCCTCCTCCGTCTTTCCCATCCTCTGATTCCCACATGGCCACTTCTCCTACCGCCCAATCCCCAGTCAAGCCCACAGTATTTTCAAAACAAACAACCACCTTCGCCCGCCCCCCCTTTCCTCGACCTCCCTTAGCTCTCCCCCGAGCCCGGTGACCATGGCTTCTAACAATTCAAGAGCCCGCAGAACCGCCAGGCAGCTCAACGAGCTCTCCAGCGAACTTAGTAAGCATTGGGAAGAACCTCTCGGGCCCCGGAGACCAACTCCTTTCGGCGCCTCCCGCTCTCCCTCCGCTTCCGCCGCCCACTCTCCGCGCAAGAATTCCGTCCCCAACGTGCCAACCACCCTGCACCGCTCCAATTCGCATTCGCGTTCCCAGTCCCATTCGCACTCTCAATCCCAAACCCGTGACGACACTCCTTTGGCCTCCCAACCGCCTTCTCGCCCAAAGTCCAAATCGAGGAGCCAGTCGCGCAACGAAATTTTCCAACCCGCTACCGCAACCGCCTCACGTCCGCAGCGGGAACCGGAGCCGGACCCGCCATCCGCAGCACAGCCCGAAGAAACCCCAACGCGATCCCAGTACCGGGGGACTGCTGCAGTTGCCACTACTGAGAACGAGACGCCTCCGAGGAAGGCGCACCCTGGTCCTCGGCCCCGGAGCACATCTCACCGAGCCACCAAGTCGGGGAACTTGTGCCAGTCCGAAAGCGAAATGTCTCAGCGGAATCGCCCCCGCGGCCCGAGCCGGAACAACGAAGCCGTGGGCCGTGGCGAGGAATTTCAGCTATGGCAGAACATCAAAGAACGTATGGCGGCTGTGTTGAAGTCCATAAACGAGACGAACCACTTGGTCAAGGAAGTCGCAGCGAACGACAAAAATGCGGCTGCCAAGGTGAAGGCTAATGGTAAGTTGGCCCGTCCCTGCGCATACGAGCTCATCCTTCTCTTACTGACACTTCATCAGAATCGCCGTCCGAATTTCTTAAGGAGATGGACAAGCTACTGCGATCTGGCGTCAAGGTGACGGACGCCACGGCTGCAGAAATCAAGCAGATTATAGAACAATTGAAGATCCTGAAGGCGGTTAAAGAGGCCAACGAGATGGAAACCACTAATCAGCTTACATCATCATCACGATCCGCAACGCAACGAGCGAAAGAGTCGGCTACCGCGTCGTCATCCGTCTATGATTTTGACGGGGCCGGTGATTCGCCGGTGCCATCTCCGAACCCCAGTGCCTCGCGCCGAAGCGCCGGTGGTGCAGGAAGCAGCAAAGGGGACCGCGACTCGGTGCCTCCTAAGCTGGACCGTTCGACGCCCGCGGCCAAGGCCGGTAGTGTCGAGCCTCAAGGGGCCGCTTCAGCCGCCGCCAGCGCCGCGCGCTCCAAGGTGTCCTTCTCGAAAGGGGACCACGTCGCCTTCAAGCCGAAAGGCGCCAACAACGAACCGACTGACTGGATCCTGGGCTACGTCCAGGAAGTGCGCGGCGAGGGCAAGTCGCGGCGATACAAGGTCATCGACGCGGACCCGGACGAGGCCGGCAACCGCAGCGAGTTTCGGACCAGCGCTAGTAACATGATCGCTATCTCCAAGGAAAAAGATCCGCTGCCGGCGCTCGACACGGGCAAGGTGGTGCTGGCTCTGTATCCTAATACGACTACGTTCTACAAGGCCGAGGTGATGGGCATGACGGAGGACGGAAATGTCAACCTGAAGTTTGAAGGGGAAGAGAGCAGCAATACGATGCAGTCTGTCACCCGACATTACGTTCTGGAGTACCGGGGTTGATATTAGCATTATTCATGGGGTTTATTCCAGGGTTTTCTTCTTCGAGACTCTGGTCGGTAAGCGAATGGCGCAAATTGGAAGGGAAAGGATCACGGTGCATGGAGTTTTACTTAGACCAGAAGGATTTACTGGTTCATCATGGAGAATTGGTCTGGGCTCAGATTCGTTTGTCGTTTTTCAAGCCTGTTTGTTAAATGAGGCAGCGCGATTTATTGCTAAGATGTAGCAATTCAATCAATACAATACTCTGCTTCGTTGATGAAGCGGGATAATGGCAACCAGTGTCGTTCTTCTCAGTGCCTTCTCTTTCGTGTCTCGCATCCCAGCGAGACAACGTTTGACCATATTTCTATGACGGAAGTTCTTCGTTCATTAATTGTGTGTTTGCCAAATCGTGTCTCCGGCTCATGCGTACTGCTCTGCTCTGTCTTTGAAACTCCCCAAAACACTATGAGTATCTTCCCGGGACATTTCTTTGATTCACAAAGATGATAAATGGACGTATCACTACCGGGGAATGTGCCAGAATGAAGCGCAAACGAGAAACTACAGTCCAGCTATTCCTTATATAGGCAACCCACGGAGCGACGAACTCTCGGCCTCTCTCCCCCCTCTCATCATTCAACAGTGTCTTGTCGTCGTCGATCGAGAAACATCAAAGCCCACATCAACCCAGAAAAACATCCACATCCACATATTATCGTCATCATACCAATATCATCAAAGCCAACATTACCACACCATGGCCTCCCTACGCGACCACTTATCAACCTGGCTCCCCCTCCCCTTCCTCAAGTCTACCAACAACAACCCCGCCTGGACCTCTCAGCCCAACACCACCTACTGCTGCTTCCTCCGACAGACACTCTACCTAACCGCCCTCTTCCTCGCCTTCGCGGCCGGCGTCGCCGCGGGCCACCTCTACTGGCGCCGCGTCCGGAGCTGGACCCGTCGCACGCACGCCCGGATCCAGCAGTGGGTGAGCGCCCGGCGGGACGAGATCGTGGGGTACTGGGATCGGGTCGTGGGGCGCGTGGAGGGGGCGGTTGCGGGGTGGAACAACGGAATGCGCGGCGGCACTTTCAAAGAGAAGGACGAACCCAGTGTTGGTAAGGGGGAGGCGCCATCTTCGTCACAGAGCTTCGATCTTGGTGGTGGTAAAAGGAAGGAGAAGCAATTCGTTCCCGGCCACAGAGGCAGGCCAAGGAACTAGAAGTTCTGGGAAGTGCAGATCATGAAGAAAAGAAGTTGAGCTGGTAGAGTCAGTGTATGGAAATTCTAGACACGAGAAGGGGTTCATGGAGGCCTTGTAAGACATCAATCAAGCAGCGCATATTGCTCAAAGATATAGAGAGAAATGAACGGATAGTTGTAGACATGCTACCTATGCTAAGCTACTGACTGCTATGCATTTGCAGGCAAAACTGTGTGTCTCTCCAGTCTATTCTTCTTTTCAGTACACGCTAGGAAGCTTCTTTGCATCAAAGAACCGCCTCCTATCAATCATCCATGGCCAGTCTCCAGGTTGATCAATTATCCATGACGCCGCCCATCTTTTCTTCAGCGTCATCTCTCACAAGAGAGTCAGTGACTTCATCCAGTCAGACAGTGTTATGTTGTGACATGAAGTCCCCCCGACGCATGTCTCCTCCCAAGCCACGCCCATGTTGATGAATAAAATACAGTAAAAGCGTCGCTGGTAAGTATAGCAGCCAGTCAGTCTCCAGGGCAGGTAACGTCGACGAGCGAGTGACCCATCAGCAAAGTCGGAAACACCCAAGGCAGCTTCGTCTAGGGTTCTCTGTCCAAATGTCTCTGTCTCTCTCCACATAATAAAAAGTCATTTACTTGAACGAAGTCCGCTCAGCGACGGCCTTGTTCACCATCGGGAGGGTCCGAGGGGGAGCACGTTCAATCTCCTCGCTCAAGTCAGACTCGATCTTGATCTCAGGGCTGTTCTCCTTGTCCGAGAACACTGCCTTGCCGGCCTGCTGCTGCTGCTGGCGGCCGCGACCGCGACCACGGGAACCGCGTGCTCGCTTTTGTCCCAACCAAGCTCGGCGCGAGATGCCCTCCATGACACCAGATCCAGATCCAGATCCAGGGTGGTTGTCAGAGCTAGAGCCAGCACTGCCGCTGAGGGGGGCAAGGATGGGAGTGGCCTGGCCCGACCTCTGCTTGCGCGTCAATCGCTTGGGGGAGACACTACCACCTCGGTTCCGGCCGTTCTTGAGCCCGAAGAGGGCCATGTTGCTCAGCTCGCGACGTGCGTGGATGAGTTGGTCTTGCAATCTGTCGACATCCTCGAGACAGTCCAGGACGCTGTTGAGCTTTTCGGGGGACAGGGCGTTGCGCCGGAGGCCCTTGCAGAGGTTAACCTTGTCTCGAGCAGGCGAGTAGTAATCCGGGTATGAAACCTTGTTGCCGCCTTGATTCTTGTTCTGCCGCTTTTGCTGTCTTCTCGGAGGTCTGGGGCGGTAGCTTTGGGGATACAAGGCGGTGCTGCGGTTGGGATTATGCTGCCCTCCTTGGGGACGAGGACGGTGACTCTGGGTGTACGGCTTGCTACTGCCGCTGGAACTCTCCTCATTGTGGGAGGACACGGCTACCGACGATGGGTGGAAGAGAGGGTTTCCGTCGGTCGACGGTGGCTTAAGTAAAAAGGGGTTTGTGGGAGGTGGAGGTGGGGGCTTAACAGAAAAGGGGTTCACATGAGCTGCCGGAGCGGCAGAGTTCGTTATGGCGGCTGGTAGCTTGAAAGGGGTGGCCGTCGAATTGCCCAAGTTCTGCGTGGTTGCAGCACCTCGGACGTCTGGGCGTGGTTTCCAGGTCGCTCGTGGGGCGTCGAAGTACTAGCCAGATCCACCGTTGTTGAGCGAAAGCGCGCTGAATGTGGCAGCAGCCGGATGGAAGGGCTGAGAGCATGGGTTGAGGCCCTTGGCGGCCGCCACTCCGTTGGGGAAAGCCATCAATGCCGTTTTGGGCGGGTTATTATTGACGGTAGTGTTGATGAACATATCGCGTAACGGAAGAGATGTGCGTAAGAGAGAGAAGAGGTTCCAAGTCAATTCGATGGAGTATATACAAAATACATACAGTCCAAAAAGAGTGTGAGGATGGCATGGGGGTGTATACACGCGTATGGTGATGTTTACCAATGGTTGATGAAGCCAAGTGAAGATGAAGATGCAATGTCAAAGTTAAGAAGCCCACCTGGAAGAAGTTAGTCAGGTCAGGTGGTAGACACAAATGAGATCGGATGAAACTGGATCGGTCGCGCTTTCACCTTCAGTTGGTTGATAGATAGATGTACTTGCCATTTCCTCCAGTTGCGTTCGGTTGATTCAGGTGTCGAGTGCGGCTTCCCAAGATGGCCCGTAACGTGAACCAACTGAACCATTCGGCAACACCGTCACGATGATTTAGCAGAAGGGGCCCATCAGTTGGTTAACATGCACGTAGTTACATTGCATTTCGATCTGTACGGTAGAGGTAGAGGACGGAATCAATTGACTGGTTGTGACTTATTTCATGCAGTTGGTGTTGGTGCTGGATCTCGGTTCAGTGCGTTCGCTGCTACGGGTGTGCATGCCCATGAACTATCACCAACATACATGTCACAATGTATCTTCTTTCGCCTGCGAACTATACGTATATACTGCTTACCCGACTTTGACCAAAAGCTCCTTTGTCGCCCTCTTGAACCGTATTGGTGATCCAATTGGCTGGAAGTACTTGATCTACGAGATCTACGAGTTGCGCAAACGCTAATTGGAAGGCATATTCGTCACAAGACCTCCCTTGACCAAAATCGTACTCTTTCCTGGGTGGGAATGGAATCGTGCACAACGGGCACCTTGCACACCCAGCGCCTATATTGGAGGAGGGAACGCAAACATTCTAACGTGGTAAGGAAACCACCAACACCAAGTCCGCAGCTAACTCACAGACAACTGCAGTAGTCAAGCCAACACATGACATCATGTCTGGTTGATTCATATATCTAGGTGTGCCCCCTAATTCCTCAAGATTACACCAACACGATCAATCTACCCTCGCACTCTGCCCTCTATTTCAGACGTATCGACTATACTCTAGTTCATTAACAAAGCATTGGTACCTCAGTTGGACCTCATTTGTCTGTCGCGCGTTGTTGACCATCAATCATTGAAGCAACCAAGCTCCTGCCAAGCTACCCGGCACTTCACTGCAAGCGAAACCCAACTGCCGCCCCCGCAACACCCCCCTAACCTTAGCAAGCTCGCTAAGGCGCTAGCGAACATCTACCCCACCACCATTGAGCTGCCCATGGTGAACCACTTTCAACCATGACATCCTCCCGCGATACTCAGCAACCCCTAGCACCTTGGAGCTACACCAAGAAGCCCGCCGTCATGCCGCACACCTGGGGCCAGAACGGCACGCCGCCCGACCCCCGCATCCTCCAGGACGCGAGGCAGCACCGGCGCGACGCCGAGGCCCGCGGCGAGGACCCCTATGCGCAGTACCGGCTCATGGCCCGGGCGGCCCCCAGCGGCTCCGGCGTCGAGCGCATGTATCGCTGGGCTGAGAAGAAGTTGAAGAATTAATGCGAGATTCCAACGACGACCGTGAATTGGTTTCTTATTCTACTAGGGGATTCTTTATTTTGACGACCAGGGAGCTGGCGTTCTTGGATTGACATGATGGGGGGTTGGTGTTTGTTTTTGCTGAGACACGCATGTGCACCAGGCTTTAGAGTCGATGCGGTGCTCTTTTTACAGTATATCTTCAGCTGTAGGCTATAAATTCTATGGAATGAATCCTCTTTCCGCTTATATATGTCTATATGCTTAGCCTAATGCACAATTGAGTCTTACCGCTAGTCTATTTGACATCTCCTTATGTGGTCCCGACAGTTTTCACCATTCCCTTGAACGCCTCCCGGCGCCCCTCCTCCAGCTTAGCCGTCTGCTCCCGCCTGGGCCCCACAGGAATCTCGTCATCGCCCCGTGTCAGTCCCGCCCAGGCCTCGTCCGTAAACTCCTGAAGCGTGATGCCAATATCCCCCAACCCCCGCGCCACCAGGTCCGGCTGCTGCGAGTGCAGCTCCGTCTGCACGGCGGGCGGCAGGATCTCCACGACCTTGATGTGTTGGCTGGTCGGGTCGGCCGCCAGCTGCGCCCGCACCGACCAGAGCAGCGAGTGCAGCGCCGCCTTCGTCGCGCAGTAGTTGCCACACCGTGGCATGGGCACCACCGCCAGGCCCGACGTCACGGCGACGACGGCGGCCGGCTCGGGAGCGTGGGACTGCAGGTGCGGCAGGAAATGGGTCAACAAGGAGATGTACGACGTGTAGTTGGTCGTGGTCTCCTGGTGCACCCGGGTCAGGTCGATGGCCTGGGGCTTGGTGAAGTCTAGGGTCCGCTGGATGCCCGAGTTGAGGACGACGGCGTCCACGTTGGGGTGCTGCTTGAGGAGGCTAGTTCATTTGTTCGTTAGTAGACGCCGGCGCCTCTAAGAACCGGAGAGCTTACCTCTCGACCCAGGACTTGATGCCATCTAGGTTGGTGATGTCGAACTGCGAGGTGGCGCACTTGTCGGGACCGTGCTTGGAGACGAACTCGTCGAGTCGCTCCTTGCGGCGGCCGACGCCAATTACGAAGATTCCATTCTCGATCATGCGCTCCGCCAGCGCGAGGCCGATGCCAGATGTGGCGCCGACCACGACGACATTCTTATACGGGAAGGAAGACATGATGTGATGCTTGACCGGTTCTTCGTCTGCTGGACTGGGCTTGAGATGTGATAATGCTATAAGTAATATCGAGACGACGGGTCACTGAATTGAGGTTATAGCAGCCAAAGCCGCTCATCGTCGTCTTGATACGAGCGTTCTTGACCCCGTTATTTCTCCGCTTGCCCCCCTTGTGCATCATCCATGATCCTAACACATGTTGGTTCGTCCGATGATTGGAGCATCTTGGTGGGCGGGTCGTGAGCTTTAGCTGGGGTTCGGTTAGTTCCTTCAGGGCCCTTTTTTACAGGTTAACGCCGATGGGCGACTGGTTACACTGAACTGTGCTGTAAAGCAACAAATATGTCCTCCTCGACTTAACCTTTTGCTGCAAACCAAATGTCACAACTCATGCTTGATAGCCATGAAATTTCTCTTGAATATGGCATGCCGTGTGTTCTATTTACGGGAAGTAAGGATAACATCGGGGCAAATGACAATGAGAATGCGTCGCAAGGCATCCATCCCACCCGATGGTTGTAGGCGCAGCTGTTCGGAGCTGCTGCGATTGGTGAATATGAAGCCGGCAGTGCTCTACAGGTTACCGTAAGCAGTGACTGCATCTTCGCGGCATTCAATACTGGGTCTTACCCCTCCCGACTCCCGACTTCTACACATTTTTCAATTCCAACTTTGACTTTCAGCAAACGCTTATATTTTCTATTCATCTGGTCCTGGCTGGCCACCAGTGCCATGGCTGAGGCTGCTGGACTCGCCTTGGGCGCGCTGGGGATCGCAGGTCTTTTCAGTACGTGCATTGAGAGCTTTGACATCGTCATGCGAGCAAAAGACTTCGGCGAGGACTTCGATCTCTTGTGTACCCAAGTAAGTATATCAATCCTTTTTTTTCTGGGTTCCGCCTTTGATGTACCAAGACTTGCGCAGACCTGCTGCTCACAAGGAAATAGCTTTCTTTGCAGAGAATTCGGCTGGGGTTATGGGGCGAAACCCTGGGGCTGCTGCCATCTGCGCCTGGGCAGACGAATAGTGTGCCGTATAATCGTTCGCTTGATCGAGAAGACATCAGGCCGTCCATTATCGCATCTTTATACCAGTTACTAGACCTACTCACCAAAGCAGACGTCATCACAGAACGTTATGCGCTGGAACATACATCTTCCTCTGCAGGGGTCTATGCCCGAGATGTAGCGCAGACACCTATGGGCATGATCGTGCTGCGCGACTCATTTCAGCGCTTCAAGGAACGCATCCGGAAGAACCAGAAGCAGAAGTCTGTATGGAAGGTAACTCGTTGGTCGATTCATGACTGCGCCCAGTTTGAAGCTCTTGTGGACAAAGTTCGCAAACTGCTCGACGGATTGGAGAGCATCACCAATGCATTAGGAGTCCTCCAAAGGCAACGGGACCGTCTCTTGGAAGAAGTTGATTCGGTTTCCGATGCGCAAAGCTTATCTCTGCTCCAAGACATCGGGTCGTCAGACTCTGCACCCGCAGCGCTCAGAGCCATATCAGAAACGGCCAGCGCACGCCTCACATTGTTGAGTGGTGATTCCCAGACCTACTACACTGCGAAAACAGGGCAAACAGGAAGTCGCCATGGTATCATGAGTATCAGACAGAAGGAGTCAACGTCAAGAGTCCCGCAGGAGGAAGAACTTACGGCTCGCAGATCGCATGATGCGCCCAAGAGCGAGCCGTTGGAGCCTTGCGGTTCAATTCCCCAGCATCAGCGATGGATGAGCGCTCTTCTTGCTAGCCGGCCTGACGTCAAGCACATGCCAGTGTTTTCCCCTGACGACATCCACTATGGTGAAGTAATAAGCTGCTTTAAGGATTCGGACGATCAGAGCTACAGAAAGATATCGGGGCAATTGGCTGTAGAAGCTCACACAGGAGTCAGTCTAGCGCAGAGGGTGTTTATTGAACTCCGAAACATACACCGTGCGGCGGTCCCTTTCATCAGCGCGGCCCCTGTGGGTGATACCATCGACAAGATACTCGCCTGTATCGAAGGACCACCAGGTACACCGTATAAAGGAGGCATATTCTGGATTACCGTTCGAATGAAAGAGGCAGACCCTCCACTGATGCGATTTCATACCCGCATCTATCATCCCAACATCGACCATGCTGGAAAGATCTGTGCTGATTATGCGGGCTGGTGGCAGACCGCTAAGGTGCTGAATAAAGAGCCCAGCGGCGAGGGATCTCTTCGTCGCAAGTTACCCTGGTTCTCCGAGCACATCACCAATCAATACTCCTTGGGTGCATTGCTGGTCGCGTTGTGTGGGCTTATGGCCAGTCCCAACATCAAAGATCCGCTTGTTCCCGAGATTGCAGAAAAATATGTGACCGAGTACGACGGGTATTGCGATGCTGCTCGTTTATACACCCAACGGTATGCAGGTGGCCCACGGCCAGCCGAGGAAGATCTTGTCTTTCCTGGTGACGGTTACGCAACGGAAGAGTCCACTCGTAACGAAGTTCCGGATACCAAATCGAAAGCTAGAACAGTAACATCGTCCATTATACACACAGACCCAAAGGGTTCTTCCAGTCGCGACAACCTGGAAATAGATTCGACTCTTATACCCGAGGGGCACAGACTTTTCGAGTTAGATTGGGACTATACAAGCTCGTCGACCAGAGCTAATCAAGGAGATCATGACGAGCAGCAAGATGGACAGGCTATCCCATCAGGCAGTCGAAGCCATCATGGAAGTGGAAGCGCTCAACCTCGCCTCCCTTATATGTAAGATCATCTATCGTCAATCTGAGAATCTAGACAGCACTGACACCCAATTCCCCTAGGGCCATGAGCACACCATCTCGGATGCCGCATCGAAGGGTGTTAATAAACCAAATATACCAACTCCCTAATAGTGTCTAATGAATTTATTAGGATTCAAGACTTTTATTAACTAATCAATGATTTCAGCTTCTTGGTTAGTAGCTTGTACGATTACAGATAGCCGCCTTTAAATCCCTCGAGTTCATCCATGACATACAGGACTTGATTTTTTTTCTCATCAGGGTCAGAGTTTAAAGTCAATCCAAGGCGTTGTCCGATGTGTTACTATGGCTCAGGAGCAGTGCACGCTGAAGTACGGACTGTCGTTGGATGGCGCCATTGAACAAATTTGCATCGCGGCTAGGGTGAATAATGGCCTACCATAGGTTTGGGGAGCTCGTCATTGTAAGACTCGACCTTATGCTGCAGGTTTTAGCGGATCTCGAGACCTTTTGATGGTCCCGTTGCCTCACACGGCATTTATCCCAGTGACTCAGGCCATTTGATGAATTTTGAAGTCGCAGTATTATATTAGTTCTTGGGACTTGCGACTTATTATCGTGGCTACTGCCGCACTATATCTCTGGCCGTGTCTGGCCGAGTGAGGCCCGCTCGCTCAATATTGTCAGCCCCTTTTAAACCATCAGATGAACGTTCGTCCAAACACACTAGTCGCAACCCGGGCTACTCGTACTCGTCCTCCTCCCCCTCCTCTTCATCATCGTCGTCATCGTCGTCCAGCAGGATTATTGTTTTCCCATTCTTGCCATGGAGCGTCACGGCTGCCTCGTGCTTTTGAGCAATACATCCTTTGTTGTTGCAGTTTTTCTCACAACAATTCCAGATGAACCCCTCGGGCCATTCCTCACGACGCCAGTCCGTATGCACGTCAATTCCGTCAGGATGGTACGCCACATCATCGTCGTCGGGGAAGACCTCATCGTCTATCCCAAGGGCACCTGTGTGGACAAATCAGTAAGGGGTTCGGTATATACACCAGAAAAGCCTTCTCTGGTTGGGCATCAACTTACCGTCATGGAATTGGCAGGAGGTCGGCGTGTTCTTAGTAACATCGAAGACCTGCTTGCAATTCTTACAGGGCTCAAATCTCGACTGGAGAGTGTCTTCGTCACCTTGCTTCTGCTTTTTGTTCGAAGCGGAAGCTTCTTGGGGGTCATCGTCTGCGGCAGCGTGTTTCTTTGCGGCAGATCGCGTGACTATAAGTCGCTCTGTCGCTTGCTGGCGAATTTCTTCTGACGAGGCACACATGTCTTTGAACACGCTCCGCAGCGTGGGGAGGTCCAGCTTGTTGATGGCCTCCTCCAAAATCAGCTGGCTCTGGTCCTGAGTCTGGGCGGACATAGTGGTGGGGTCGGTGTTGGCGATTAATATATCGTGGTGGTTGAAATAAGGAACGCGCTCAGAGCCTTGGAGACGCGTAGCCGTGATATCATCGAAAAATTGGGGGCCGGCCCCTGTCCAGATCAAACAGGGGTCTTCCACGTTAGCGCGATCTACCTGTGAGCCCCTCAGAGAGCCAGTCACAACCCCTGAACTCTTGTGTTCTGCTCTCGGGCCCATCCATCTACTTCGGCATCATGCTAAGGATGGTAGACGTGGTTCCGATAGTTTGGCAAGCGGAATATAGGTTGCGCCCTCTCACTATTCCGATGTAGGCTGGGCAATAGGTTCTATCATTATGTTGTGACGACATTGTACACTGGTGGAGCGGTTCAAGTGCAGCGGCCATTGATTGATTCGCTGGATATATTGATGACTGCAGATTCAACGTTCAATCAGAGGGCTGCTGACTGCAGAAGCGGCGCTTCTAGGCAGCATCACCCTACTGCTCTTTTTCACTCGCAACCTGCCAGTTTCACACACAGAGTGATTGGGGCACCATCTTCTCAATCGCCAGCCAGCCCAAGTTGGACAACACAAGTTGGATAGTCGACTGATTCGCGGTCAATTCTGCTCAAGCATGGAGAGCACAAATTTACCTAGTGCGACAGGCGATGAAGCCGCTCCTAGCCCTGCCTTAGAAGATGATTCGGCGTGAGTCAGGGCTCCTTATTGATAGATGTATCGAAATTACTGACAATTAGA
Organism: Apiospora arundinis; assembly: GCA_039105305.1. NCBI lineage: Eukaryota > Fungi > Ascomycota > Sordariomycetes > Amphisphaeriales > Apiosporaceae > Apiospora > Apiospora arundinis. The sequence goes on along the minus strand of JAPCWZ010000002.1, from coordinate 374,641 downwards.
TCTCCAAAGTTCGAACCCTATCATCGCTCGTTGGGCGTCGGACATTCGGGCTCTGCCTGATGAGCATCGCGAGCGGTTCCTGAAAGAGATGCCAGAGGGCGACCTTTACAAATTTGCAAATGCGATCGAGGAAGTCATAACACAGCGGATCAAGTCAAGCCGGACTCTGCAAGCGGGACAGTGGATCGCGCCACTCGGCCAGCTGGTAGAAATGGCCAAGCCATTCGCTGGGACCATAGAATCGGCATTCCCGCCTGCCGGCCTCATCCTGGGAGGAATATCGGTATTTTTCACGGTGACAAAGAGTTTCGTGGACTACCAGGAGTCGATGATTCGCCTCCTGCAGAAAGTCTTAGTCAATCTCAACGTACTTGAGAAATTCAAGTCGACTATACCGAAGACGCAAGAGATACAGCTGGTCTTGGTGAAGATCTATGGGGATCTCGTAAAATTCCTTGCCAAAGCCGTGAGGCCCTTTCTCGACAAGAAGGGCCGAAATAGGGCCAGTCTCGTCTCGATGGCGAAATCCATGTGGAAACCGTTCAACGCCGAGTTTGACGTTTTGGAAAAGCACCTGGACGATCACTTGGCTGCCTTTCACCTAGCTCTGTCGCTTCATTCCCAGAAGGAGCAATACAAAGGCTCAAAGCTACAGCAGCGCACTATTGGGATGCTCAAAACCACTGAGCAGCGACGAACATTGTTGGAAAAGGAGAGTGGGGTGAAGGAAACAGCAAAGGAACGAGAGGAACTACGCAGAGAGATACTGGATTGGATACCACACAGCTCTTTCGACCATATACAAGACGATAAGCACAGCAACAGCTTACCAACCACTGGAGGCTGGCTCTTCGATCACGATGCTTTCCGGTCCTGGAAAGTTGGGGGACCTTTTGACCTCCTCTGGATTACTGGTAAAGCCGGCAGTGGGAAGTCCCACCTCGCTGCCCATACCATTCACAACATCCGAGAAAGTTGTCGCGGCCATGGGTCAACTATTACGGATGGCCAAGATGGCAAGGGCTATGCACTTGCATTTGTCTATTGCAACTCCAAGGCGAACGCCAATAAGACCTCTGGGGATGTTCCAGCTATATCAACCATTCTGGGTTCAATCTTGAGACAGCTCTATGCTCAACTGCCAAATGACAAAAACGTCGAGAACATTCGGAAACGCTACAAGGAGAGCAGATTCGATGACCTTCGAAGGGCGGAGATCAAAGACAGTATCCGCAATATATTCCGCCATTTCACAAGGGCCTACATCGTCGTTGACGGGCTCGATGAATGCAGTGGACTTCCTGGTGATGATTTCAAAGATCTATGCCAGTTCTTTGGGTCTTTGGCAACGAATGAGTCCGCTGGCTCTTCTCGTGTTGTCATATTCAGCAGACCTGGCTATCCAACAATCAGCAGCGCTCTTTCCACCGCGTTCGAGATACGAGTCGATGACGGATCGAACATCAATGACATCAAAAAGTTTGTGGAAGAAAGAACTGTAGACCTAGCAAAGAATCCTTCTGTGCTGCAGCGTATCCAGAAGAGCCTTCTGGATGGGGCAGATGGAGTCTTTCTCTGGGTTTCGCTAAGCATCAAAATCATCGAGATAGAAACATCCGATAAAGCTAAGATGACGGCGGCAAAAAACACGTGGAGAGGCCTCGCGGAACTTTACTCTGAAATGCTTCAGAGGATATTAGCACAGTCTGGCTCCCGTCGCGATCTGGCCCTGAAAGCTCTCCTGTGGGTCGCTAATTCTCAGGAGCCACTGACGAAGAAAGAGCTTGTTCATGCGCTTAGCTTTGAGCCAGGCATGGAATCTCTTGACAGTGATGATATGATCGACGAGAGTATCATCATAGCCAGCTGTTCTGATCTCCTGATTGAGAAGCATGATCAGTACGAGCTCGTCCACTTTTCACTTGCCGAGTTTCTGAGATCAGATCTTGCCTTAGGGCTCGTGCACTCAAAATACCCCGGAGGCAGTGAAGATGAAGCCGATTCGTTGCTTGCTACCATGTGTATGGGTTATCTGCTACTTGATGAGTTCAGAGAAGGACCCTGTGATACGCGGGAAGGGTTCGAAGATCTCATGGAGCGGTATCCGCTACTCCGTCATGCTGCTTCGCATTGGGGTACTTACCTCCGACATTCCATGACTCAGAAGAACATCAGCTTGGCCTGCGATATACTACAAAATCCTAAGATTTGCAATCTGGCCATGCAAGCTATGGACTTATACAGCAAGCGAGGGCATTCCATGTTTCCTTGGCCTGGTTCGGTACAGATGCTTCATGTGATCGCCATCTTCGGCCTCGAAGATATTCTCGTCCATCTCCCTGAAGCAATATCACAGGTAGATATACCCGATGGGTTCTCCCGGTACCCAATCGACTACGCTGTAATAAAGGGCCATGAAACTATATCCAAGCTGTTGATATCCAAATGGTTGACATCTAATCAGAGGGCTTTGGGGCCAGAACAATCGGCCTTGAATAATGTCGATGATCAGGAAGGAACCATTCAATCTATGAGTCATGACTTTGCCATTGTCGCTGAAGCTGCCGCCAACGGATGGGCAGAGGTGGTGTCAGATCTCATAGCTGCAGGGGCCGACAAGAATCAAGGGGACGAACATTCCGCAACTGCATGGTACCAAGCTGCGTACTTCGGATATCTGGATGTCGCCGAGGTTCTGGTCAGATCCGGCGCGGATCCCAATCTACCAGACAAAGACGGACGAACTCCACTGATGACGTCGTTGGCGAACTTCTCCGATACGAAGATGTCAAAACGACTCCTCGAGTGTGGCGCTGACGTCAATTTACAAACCGAGAACGGCTCTACGGCTCTCCACTTCTTGGCATACTGGAATAAGGACGACACGGCAACCGAGTTCATCGACCTTCTCTGTGACCACGGGGCCTGTACAGAGCTTCGGAATCATGGAGGTATCACACCTTTGCTTCTAGCTGCGGAAACGGACAATACAACCGTCCTAAAACATTTGTTGTTGAAAGGCGCAGATTTGACCGCTAGTGTTGACGGACGTACAGTTCTTCATGTAGCAAGCTATTCAAACAGCGCCCGAGTCTTGAAGTTACTTTTGAGCAAAGCACTCCCAAACGATATTTTGTCAAGTAGTTCAGCTCATGGTGCAGATGAAGCAAGAACGTCCTCAACATACCCTACGGCAGCCTCCGAAGCTTTTCGTCATTTGGTAGATATTTCGTCTTTGAATGCCAATGATGACATTGGAGAATGGCCCATCCATGACGCAGCCAGAAACGGTCACCTCGAATGCATAACGTATTTATGCACTTACGATCCAACTACGATCAACAAGAAGTCCAATATGGATATGACACCTCTGGACTGGGCAATCGACAGAGGACATACGGCGATTGTCAACTTTCTGCTCGACCAAGGGGCTGACATCCATGCCTTGTCTAGCAAAATGGAGGAGACCCCCTTACACCAGGCACTGAGGAAGTCTAGAAACGAGATCGTAACTACCCTACTCAATAAAGGGGCCGATCCTTCCTTGAAAACCAAAATCGGCGATACAGCCTGGGACTATGCTAGCATTTTCGGCGGCCAAGAGATCAATCGTTGCGTCCTTGATCATGATCCAAAACTGCAACATGACGCCGGCCGTGTACTACAAGCAATGCGAAGTGCGATTTTGCATCAGAATATCTACGTGGTCACCGTACTACTCTCTGTTTATGCTAATCCGAACATCCTATCAAGGATTGAAAATTCGGAACTCGGCTTGTTTGCTATAGAGACTGGCAGTTTCGAGATTTGGAAAATTCTCAATTCTTGCAATAATTCACTGGCACAAGGGGTTGACCGCAACGGATCTAATGCACTTCACTACGCAGTTACGTACGGACGCACCAATTTCCTCGACCATCTATGCCAACAGGGACTTGATATCAATCAGCTAAATAATCACGGTTGTTCACCGCTCATATTGGCAGCAAGATACGGTATGACGGGTTGCGTGAAGATTCTTTGCGACAAGGGTGCCAATGTCAACCAAATGGACCCATATGGACGAACATCATTATACTACCCGGTCAGATCCGGATGCAGAGGCTCACTCGAGCTGCTGCTACACGCAGGATCGGACGTGCATACCCGAGATATTGCTGGACTTTGCGCGGCCGACTACGCAAACAGCGACATGTTGTCTTTATTATGTAGCTGGGGTGTTTCTCAATCCCTGAGTAGCACCGAGAAACTGACAGGGGCCATCGTGGCTATCATCCAGAGACTACAGAATACGAAATTCTTGGGTCAGTCACCAGTGGAGCGGCGTCTATACAAAGAAGTTCTTGGTGATCTGCTTTGGAAAACCGGGGCATTTCGAGAAGCCAGTCTGATATTCAAGTCTGAGGCCAGGATCACAGATATCACAGGTACCTGTTGTGATATCTGCAGAAACACCGTGGTTTTTCCATTCTACCATTGCACAGAATGCCTCGATGTTGATTTGTGTTTATCTTGTCACCAAACTTACATTCGGGAAGAGCAAGGTGGTCTGCCTCAGCTAGAATCCCTTGAGCTTGTGCTACAGCCAGTCCGATGCGCTCTCTTACACGCGATTCAGTTCGGTTCCGCAATTCTATTGCGAATCCTATCCAGCGTCAAAGGAATATGGGGTTATTTCCAAGAGATACTGGAAAGATACTTGCGCTGGGAAAGGCACTACAATCAAAACGAACACTTCCGAGCGATGGCCTTTCCAGGCTGGCTGTTGGTCCTTATTATCCAAAAGCTGAAAGGTTCCCAAACTGTCGCGATGAACACGGAGGGCACTGGAGATGTGGGTATGATGAACACAGGATCATACATCCTGGGAGACAACGATGCAGCCTTCCACTTGCGATATCTGTTCGGTAATCATAGCCCAGCAGAGGAGATCCGCGTTTTTCGCTGCTACTCCCACACTTTCCATGAAGTTCCTCATAACACAGGACTCACAGACGAGGAAAGAGCCTATTTCAATGGTAGCGGCGATATTTCAGAGTGTTTCTTCAAAAAGCTCAAGAATGGAGTTATCAACTTGAATGCCTGCCCCGGCCTTCCGGTACCGGCCAACAGCACTGATGAAATCGCAATTTCCGACTTACGCTCAAGCGACAACGTGGAACTGAAGCCTTCCAACACCTTCAACACAGAAGATTCAGTAGCTCCACCCAATAGCCAATGCCAGAATGATCATCACGAGGAGAATACTGACAAGTTTTTGGAGCCGGCAGGGGACGCTGGCAATCCTGGCGCCTATATAGATATCGATGAGGCGCGGAAGACTCTTTTGCAGAAGATACACACTTTGCAGCCTGATGAAGACAGCTTAGCAAGAGGAGATGGCATGGTTCTGGAGACGGCGTGGTCACTGGTGCAAGCAATAGTGTACGGTGATGAGGCACGTTTTCCACGGTTGGTCGAATTGATGAGCGAATCTGGAGAATGACGCCCACAAAGGCTATGTATGACCTTGATGGTGAAAGCGCCGCTTTCTGTGGCAATTAAGGCAATAAGGCTGGGCTATACGATTTTGTGTCCCCGCTGCAACATACGATGCCAGTAAAGGACTGGCTGTGTGCGATTGCTGAGATATCGAGCTTGTTAGCGTGACACATCATGAGTGTAATTAGGATACAGGGGCCACTTCTCAACATTTCCTTGCGTGACTCCAAATATGTCATGTTATAACCACCTTACAAAGGCGTCCAAAAACTCTGACTGGTCAGTAAGACCTCTCCTTCCTCCCTTCCTGTTATCCTCTCTAGTCAAAACAGCTACTTGATCTTGCCTTCCCCCAGCCCACCCAGAAGCAAAAACCCATCACAATTGCACTGTCGTTTCCCTCTTCATTCCAATCAGCAAAATGAAAGTTCACGAAGTCCTTTCCCTTCTTGTCCTCTTCTTCGCCTTCATCGGCACCACGTCTGCCAATAACATCTTCGACCTCTGGGCGAGATCCGGCATCACCGCCGCTCCCGCTGCCCCCGCGCACACTGCGCCCCCGGGCATCATGGAAGACCAGATCCCCATGACCGTGAACCCGGCCATCAAGTTCCAGGCCCTCGCACCCACGATCCCGCAGAGTAACTGCGACACGGCCAACAACAACTATGAGAACCTGACGGGGGTGCGGGGCGACGGCGACGGCTGGGTGGACGAGTGCCAGGCGATGTCGGGCTGGCTGCGCAACCCGGCCAACTACGGCCGCTTCCGCGTCCCCGGCGACGCGTGGGACAAATCCGGAAAGGACTACACCGTCTTCGTGTCGTCGCTGCACTGCGCCTTCGGCGCCTTCCGCACCGATTTCCAGCCCGAGGAACTCCTGGTCGGCGCCTACGACGTCGCGGACCTCATCGACACGAGCGTCAAGTACTTCAGCACGCCCTTCCGCAACCCGCCCCGCGTCGAGGCGGATGGGTTCCTGTACTGCCAGCAAGACATACCTCTCGGGTGGGGACTCTTCAACGTGAACGCCAATGAGCAACACCAATCTGATGATTATAGCTAAGTTGGGGGATATGGAGCAGGGTGGTAAGGGCAATGGAATCCGGTTGATATATGTCAGGGGTCATCAGCTCAACGCCGAGAAGCATAACTGTAAAAAGGTATCTGGAGACAAATGATCAGTCAATGGCAGGTGTTTCCTTTCACCAATGCCTGATAGCTTTCTCGTGTATTATGCAGATGTGTCCTCTTACAAGAAACAGAAAATAGACGGAGATTGGAGAAGAAGAGTCTGCAAATCTTGCCAACAACGTACAAGCAGCCTTTAGTCTTGATGAAAATCATCCGCATTCATTAGGTCTGGTTCTGTCTAATATTAAACATTACATGCAGCGACCACCATCAAAGCGTCTTCTTTCACGAGCAGCAGCCACCAGTGCCCCTTCTCTCTCTCTATAACTTCTTCATCCACATTGTCAATCATCATTCATGCATGCGACACCCGTGCGATCCCCATCACAAAGATCACCCGTCGTGCAGTTGGATCGGAAGTAGCCCTTAAGCCAGGCGCCCTTGTACCACATGCCGGCCGTGACGGAGGGGGCGCCCGAGTTGCCAGACCCCTGCTCGGGACAGACAAGATTGAGGGACTGCCACGCGCTCTCGAGCTCGTCGCCGCGGCAGGGGTTCCAGAGGCCCCAGTTGCAGAGGGCGATGCGCACGTTGCCGTGGTCGTAGTATTGGTGGTGGAATGGGTGTACTTCACCGTCTTCGCTTTCGCACCTGTTTTTACCCCCGCGCAAGATGTGTCAGAGAATATACCGCGATATATAGTTATGGATTACGGCGTTCATATAATATCAAATAACAGTAATGTTCCAGGAGAAAATGTCCTTACCAATCCTTGAAGATCTCATGGGCCGTCTCAAACGCCTTCTTGTCCACCTGGGGCTTGTCGCGGCAGTAGACGACGTCTTTGGCGTTGGTGATGTTCAAGGGCTTGGTGACGTTCTTGCTGTCCGCTGAAATCTCTCGGGTAATTCTTTCCGCATCTTGGTACCTTTTGTTGACGATCTCGGTGGCTCTGGCAATGCGCTCAGGGGTGCCGATGTTGAGGGGCCGAACAGCGGGTTTCCCAGCATGTGCAAGAGGGGAGCCGATGGCAAGGGAGATGAGAGTCCAGAAGACTGCCAGAGCAATGACTGCAGCACGCATCTTGGAAGGGGTGGAAGACTCGGGAGAAGATCCTATTTGGAAGTTGTTGATTACTTAAGAATTAGGGGACCTGAGAAGAGGACAACTTGGCCGGGAATGTTTGGCCTTTTGAGTGTCGGGGTGTGTCGAGTATATATATTCTACAGCAAGTCTCATGGTCATCAGAGATCTAAGTATTCATACATAGCCCGTATCATTCTTTAAACACAGATGTTGTCATGCCGGCTTAAGGGACGCTGCTCTTCCCCCTATATTCACCCCCGCAGGTCGTCTACTGAGTCCATACCAAGCTGAGGCTGCAGACATGACAAAACATGAGTTGTATAGTGGTCTATTGAATATATCAGGAGGATTTTCTGATAGCTCCGCAGTAGCGCCAATGTGCTTGAATTGGAAAAATTCAATGCTACTGGGCTGTTGTCCCTAGATCAGTAGTGGGGGCGTTTTCCTGGCTAATGATGTGCATACCGTAACTGTAGGTTCTTGTTTCTCCTCGAGGTATAGTTCTATGCCATGTATAAGTAATTTTGTGGACTTGAGCAATAATTAACTAAGATAGATACGTCAATATTAAGCAGCATATAGGTATGATTGGGTTCAAGGTTTTTGATGAACTAGACTGTCTGGTGAACTTGGACTCTGCTAAGATCTGTATATCCCCTACAATCCATCGAAAGCGTTCTCATCAAATTGAATTCCGCATGTCCTTCAACCCTCGTTCCTGCATTTTGGTCTGCTCTCGGCATGACCGCAGAGAATCTGCGTCGTGCAGTTGGATCGCCAGTAGCCCTTGCGCCAGGCGGGCTCGTACCAAAGACCGGTGGAGAGCTGATCGTCGTCCCCAGACTCCGGCAAGGGGCATTCGTCGTCGATCCGGTTCATGGCGTCGTCGACCTCGGCGCTGTTGCACGGGTTCCAAAGGCCCCAGTTGCAGATGGCAATGCGCGTGTCGCCGAAGTCCAGATAGTAGTGGGAGAAGGGACTCACTGTGCCGTCGGGGCTGTCGCACCTGTATAATGTAGTTATTGATCGTCAGCCAACTGCACTCTCTCTAAACAGCAGTGTTTGCTTACCAATCCTTGAACATCTTGAGGCCAATTTGAAAGGGTTTGTTGTCAAAGGGGTAATCGTCGTCCCCGCCGCACTTGACGTACCAATTCCCGTTGACATTGGGATGGGTAGCATTACTATTCGACAGATCCCGGGCAATTCGGTCGGTCCTCTCTTGGTATCTCTTGTTCACGAACTCCGTAGCTGCTGCGATGCGTTCAGGGGTGGCGATGTCCAAGTACTCGATGTTCTGCTGGCTGCTTCTACGAGCCCAGGGAATTCCGAGGACAGCTGAAAGCAATGTCCACAGGACGGTTAGGATAATGGGAGCTCTCATTTTGGGCGAGTTTAGGAGAGAGTATCATGGAATGGTTTCGTGTTTGGGAGGCGAGTCTGCAGAAAGTGATTCGGCTATCCGTGTATTCGATATCGTAGGGGAAGTTTTGGAAGATTCATCCGGCTAGGCATAGCACTTTATATGCTATTGAGTGTCGTTAACTGACCCATAAAGTGTCAAATTGAATTTTAATTATCCAACTCCTCCAAATATTCAATCTTCTCGAGGCAATTTGAACACTCTTGTGTTGTCAGAGAAGCAATGGCAAGGTCTTTGCTGCATTAACAAGGTATATACTGCGTCAAGAGTACTATTCATTCGTTGAGCTCTCCAAGTCTTACAGAGATCAACTGTGTACCTCTAACGGCCCTTTTCTGCTAAGCACTCAGTAATGGCAAAATCTATCTCTAAAACACAAGGCCACGTTTACTCAGCCGGAATGAATGCATAGGTCGGCGGGTTGGAATAGAAAATGGACCCCAAGATACATAATTCCGTGCTCTGACAAGTTTTACTTGTCAATCCAACTTGTCCTGGACGCCCCTTTCCCACAACCTTCTCCAAATTAGCTGACGGTGGTACACATAGTCCCCACTACGAACAGCCGCAACTATTCCCGTGATTCCAGGAAGCGGCCATGAAGACCAAAGCCACTCCGACCATGACTGCTTCCCTTGAAGCTCGGATAGATAAACCCCGACGTTAACTTTCTCGTAGATAGAAGGCAGCGTCGTGGCCCGGTACCTTTCTCTCAGCTTATCGTACCCAGTTCTGTCGTACAAATCCCAGAACTCCTGCTCCGTGTAGTAAGTGTGCGAGTATAAGACCTTGCATCCATCCAGGTCCCGGACACGCCGTTCCAGATCACGGTTCTGCTCCACAAAAGTTATCAGATCCTGTGATGCTCTGCCCCAGAGCCCTATGTTAAGCATGGGCTCGGGGGACGTTTTAGGATCACCCTGTCTGTTTGAACTCGGGTGGAAAGTTGGGCCTTGCGTTGCCCGTAGCGGACAGAGCCACAGGGGCCATATTTCGATCTTGTCAGCTGTGTACTCCACGAAGGCCTGGGCTTTACTATAGGGCAGTGACAGGTCCTGAATCATGAACTTGAAAGAACTGTTGGAGGCGTGGAGCGCTCGATACAACATCCGCGTGTGCATGAAGTCGTCCAGGAACCATCGGGTCAAGCTGTTGAACGGCACGAAACCGAAGCACTTGAAACACTCGCGGCCGACCCAGAATGCTCCCCTGTCGTAGCGGAAGAGATACTCTCTCAGGGGTATATAGTCGACCATTCCTTCGGCGCCAGTTTCCAAGCGGGTTTGAACTCGCTCTCGTACGTGCATGTAGAACCATGGGTCCCAAGGGCCACTGAACCTTTGGATGTTCACGGAAGGAGGTTTCGTGTCGGTCAGTACCCCTGCCATGACCACGCCCGTTTCTTGCGTAAATGATTCCATCCCCGTAGTCGTTCATAGAGTTTTTCGTCTCCCTAGTGATAGAATCCACAGCTTCTCCTATGCTGGAGGTGGGATAGTACGTCAGTCTAACATACATCTCCGCCGGGATGAGTCGCAGCTCAAGGAGCGTGATAATCCCCAGTGTACCTGCGGCTCCGGCAGCACCATGAAACAGGTCCGTATTCTTGGAGGCCGACGCGCGACAGACCTCGCCATCAGCGCGGACTATCTCGATCTCGCGGACCGTCTCGCTGAAGTAGCCAGATTTGAAGGAGCTACTCCCGCCGGCCGAGCCCGAGAACCCCCCACCCACGGTGATGCCGGGAAACTCCATGACCACCGGTGGCATGAGGCCGACTTCTAACGTCGCCTCGACAAGCTTGTCCATGGGGACGGTGGGCTCGACCAGGGCGGTCTGGAGGTAGGGGTCGATCTTGAGGATGCGGCGGAGGCAGCTAATGTCGACCACGGTGTCGTTGTGAGCCGGACGGGTGCTGTTGGTCGAGCCATGGAATATGTGGTATGGCTGCTTGCGCCGGTACGAGTCTTGCACCTCATCTTGTATTCTCCGAACATCCAACTCATGGAGCTCGAAGTCTTTGACGCACTCCATAATGGCAAAAGGAGATGTGCTCTAGTTGCTGGAAGGAGATATTTGTAGTCCGAATTACGTGAAACATAAAAATGAGAAGAGAACGACCAATGCAACTTGAGTGAGAATCTGGCAGTGTTGTGGTGGGTGCTCTTTATTGTCCGCATCCCAGCTGGCCGGGTTTGCGTTTTATCACAGCTTACAGGGAACCTTAGAATGCAGTTGGTTGCCGCAAATTCCTGCAAACCCCAATGTATTGGCATGTTGCTTCTGTGTTGGTGACACCCCAGACACCCCTTGAGCGCTTAGGGCCACGCATCTGGACAAACATCTCATGCTTGTCGCGAAGAGGCAAGCTTGCCTCCCAAATCGCCTTTGACACGCCCAGTTGTTCAGGAGTTGTCAGCCAATATCAACGTCTGCATCAAGTATTGGGATGCGAGTCTAGTAGAAAACTATAGAGTGAATCGTGAAAGTGGACGATATCCAATCTGAAAAGGGCTCCACGTTGCTGCCTGGACACTCTGTACGCATATAATACCAAGAGGGCTCCAAGTCTTCAAAACGGGGTTTTCTTGCCAGAACTAATCATTTCCTTCCAGTGTCAAAACTGACCCCTAATTGTGCCCAATTACGGACCTTCCGCAATCGACCATTACCAGGATGGAAAGGCCATCGTATACATTCTGCGAATACTTCCCTGAAGGCACAAGCGTCTATCAATGGCAAAGACTCAAACAAAGAGGGCCAGAACAGGCCTTGCGAATTTCCAAGGCACTTTACCAGAAGGCTGAGACGCAAAACGAGGAACTTAGCGACGATGAGGTAAGCAATTGCGGATGGACTATCTGGACGAGCTAGAACAGAGAACTGTATGCTAACCCAAGGCAACTCAGCGCGCCCTCTTTCTAAACCGGGGCGACCTCGTAGGTAGAGCCCTGGCACGGCCTCAATCACTAACCCTGGAGGAGAAGTACGAGCTCATGCACTGGGGGCCTCCCGAGACGCTCCATGCCGCCATCCGCAGCGCCTCGGGCGGCCAGGTCAGCCCGGCCGCGGGAGCTTCTCGACAAGATCCGTGCATCGTCCTCTCCGTCGTCGACATGGGCATCCCTGACCATAGACGAGCTGGAGTTGTTGGTCCTGGAATTCCGACCTCCAGAGCTCGGGAGGAATTTGATGACCTGGCAGTCCTTCCCTGGGAATCAGGAGGCACGAAACTTGGTCCTGGTGCGTGAGGGCATCACCGACGCGGCGTACCAGCAGATCTCCAGCGACGCGGGTACGGTGTACATGACGAGTCCCCGCATTCAGCGGGAGAGGTACGCCCGGTTCAGGGCTGCCGAGATGAGCGGCGATACGGGCCTGCTCGTGCAGGAGTACGAGCCGATCGGTTTTCGTCGCATCCCCTTTTCAATATCATTGAAGAAGCCCAAGTCGGATGTACCTCTGTGGTCCACAGAACAGGAAGATGATGACGAAGAAGAATCTTTTCCGACTCCGACTCCTCGCGCAGTGCCGATGGTTTGCGTCTGGGACCCCGAGGATGAATCTCCGCGGAGCCCGAACCGGGACGACGTCGACAGTCTCGGGCGGCCAGCATGGCCACGCCTCCCCGGCCGAGACTCGTCGTACCCCATGACACCGGATATACTTTTCAGGCACGATGAGCACAAGAGCGAAAACTGGGACGAGGAGTTCGGGTGGCTCGGACAGGGGATGGTGGAGGAGAACGCGAAGGATCTCCGAGCTGTCTATGTGTATATGGCTTTGACGGCGGAGGAAAAGGCGGGTTACGAAGCGAGCTCTGAAAGACTGAGGCAGGAGGCTTGGGACGAGCTTGAGCAAAGAAAGAGAGATGGAAAGAGGTCTTATGACCCATAGGCTATGTAGGTCGCTGTAGAGAACTGACTACGCCTGGCGAGCTTGCGTTGGGTATCGGATGGCCACGCTACGGAGGCAGTCAATAGCAACCAGACCTGAAGAGTCTCTCCCCGTGATGGCCCGCATCACAGTTCTTGCCGATGTCAATAAGCTTCTCTCTAAATATGACCAGACACATCATCTATCGACAGCTGAGATCTCTCGTAATCTTCCATTGCCCTTGTCCGCTTCGCCGCCGGCCTCGAATGGTGCCTAGGTCTCAATGCGATGCTATTACCCAGGTAGGTCGGGTGCCTGCATTTTCAAGCTTGACACACGATCTTCACCGACACGAACCACGATAAGAAGCAAGTTTTTATATTGATTGCTGATCAATTGTATTCATCAGTTAGCTTGTTTCCTCGTCGGGCCCTTGTAGATGTAGTGACGAGGACCCCTCCTCCGAAGCCATGGAAACGCCATTATGTAGCTTTTCAGTATCATAGTTGGTAATAGAACAATTGTCAACCATCAAGGCTCCAGTTCGGAGAAAAGGCCCGTTTTGCTTAATGGTAAAGCACCTTCTCTTGCAAAGCAACAAAAAGGAGACACTGGTTCGAACCCAGTAACTGGCAAGTAAAACCCCCACCTTCACCTTTCTGTTTTACTTTACTCTTCCTTCCATGCCTCAAACATATTTGGTACTTTATTCATATCATTGAATCTATATCTGTAGATAGGCGTATAAAAATTTTATGTTTATTCGTCGAGGAAAGTACGGCCAGAAGGGCAGGGAAGTGGGTGAACCTGGATCGTGGTCTCAACGTCAACGGCAGCGATACCACCATGCCCTTATTTCGAGCTGCTCTGATCACCCTGGAACCTCAATGAGCTTCCTGTCGCCATCCAGATAGTACCACCGATCATACTCAACCGGCTTCGCCGCGGACGCCTCGACCGCCGACTGTGCCGGGAGACCGAACCGGGCCGTGGCCGCACTGCTCTCTACATAGCTCCGGCCGACCGCGGGGTCCGAGGTCTGGTTGTAGTTGATCTCGTTGGAATCGACAGCTTTACCTTGCTTCAGCTCGGCCCACCACGTGTGGCCCTGCTCGATGACGGAGACCACGTGCGAGACGTTCTGGTACGATCCGCCGCTCGCGATGGGGATTACGGCGTCTCCGCGCGGGACCTTGTAGTACGTGAGCCAATCCTTGAATGCGGCGGTGAGGCCTGGGCGGTATTTTTCTAGATCTTCGTGGGCTGGTGGGATACACAATATCAGCTCAGAGGTGGATGCCAGTGGGAATGGCAAGGATAAGGAGCTTGCGTGCTAACTTACAATTGACCACAGATGCCAAAGGATCCCTCATGTCGATGCCGATCATCTTCCAATCCGTTTCGTCACCCTGCATAATATGTTTGGTAAGCAGGCGCGAATGGATGGGGCGTTTCTGGCAAGCTGCCACTTACGTCTGCGACAGCCAGGCCTCCAAGAACCTTGACTTGCTTGACCTGACCGACGAAGCCCATGCTGCAATGGGAGGACCCAACGATCAGAACCCGCGTTTTGCTACGGCTACGTTTGAATTCGAAGAGCACGACTTACTCTTCGCCAATGTCGAACAAATCAATCGGGTCGTTATCCCCCGGAAACCCCGTGAAGTTGTGGTTCACGTTGGGGTTCTCCCACGTCTGCGGGATGGAGCCGTAGACGAACGGGTACGACTTGTGAGGCCACACGCTCTCGACAAACCTCGGCTTCTTCTTCTTGGTGTCGTGAAAGATGGGATCTGGCGAGGGCTAAGCGTCAGATACGTACTTACGTATGTACATACTGCAAGAGCTGCCACAAACGTCCCACCACGAAAAAGAGAACGAGAGAGGGCATGGAGGGAAAAGGGGGGAAGAGAAGGAAACGCACTCAGCGGCTCGTCGCGCCGTATCTCCAGCTTCGCGTCCGTCCACCGCGGGATCTCGACCACGAAGTTGACGATCTGCTTGTTGGCCTCGTCGGGCCAGAGCGGGACATCGTGCCAGAACGAAATGGGCTCCCCTTTCTTCTCGAGCCAGAGGCGCCATTCCTAGAGAGCACCGGCCCAATTGCCCTTGTTAGCGATTGAGCCTTTTCGACATGGAAATGACAGACGAGCGCGGGGGGCCGTTCCTCGCGGCGTTACTATGCTGCCATGCATTTGTGGGAAGAGTTCACGAACCCTTGTGTTGCGCGCGCCGACCTCCCTCAGGGTGAGGTCGTCATAGCGGAAGCCCGAGGCGGCGGGAACGACATCTTCGGCATCCGACGGCTGCTCCAATGCAGCGGCGAGCACAGCGGTGCCTCGCAGGCAGACTGCGATCAATGCGGCGTTCACCAACATCTTTGGGGGCGCTTGTCACGGGGAAAGTAGCAGCGATAGGATCTGGATGGCCTGGCAAGATGACCGACATCATGTTCAATACGATGTTCTTATGTATTATTACTCGACATAACCTCCCCATCTCTCCGACCGTGCGATCGCGCACATTGATACGCTAAGAACTCAATCCCCAGTCAGTTGCCGGTGGTGTTTGGAGAAGCCAAGACGCATAAGTGCCCTTGGCGGCCGACCGTGCCGGGTCGAAGCCCGCGCACGTGGGGTCTTCTCTTCCGGTGATTGACGAAGCTTCAATTCATTCGAGCCGCGGCATCACATTTCACGGGGACGGACTAATAGTCGCTGTTTTTCTTTTCTCAAGCGGAGACGCCTACCGGATCCTTCTGCGGGGGCATTTCACTCGGGTCAGGTGGAAGGAAGACCGGCGATGGTAAATAAGGGTCTCGTGGCGAAGACGTGATCCTTCTTCACCTTGGCAAATAATACGAGACGGGTTTGAGAAAATGCATGATTACTACAATACTAGACGACCACTTCTATGGTCGGCCAATTTTCCGCTCTTCCACAAAAGGAGTCTTGCTCACCGTTTCCCAAGACCCCAAAACGCAAATGTGTTCACGTCTAATCCATTGTTTCCTGGGGGTGCATTTCGGTAACGGTCATGCTATGTATATATGTTTCAGTCGGGCCCGTGTTGGGTAGATTTACTTACTACGCCCGACCGATACGAAAAGTCACACAGCGCCTGTAGGATCGCAAAATCCTTCCTGTAATGCGGAAGTGACTTGCCTAGTTGCCTTGACACGACATATGCTTTCACCGAATTCATTGCTGAGTCATGCGCAAAAACTGCCAGACTGAGCCGAGGTTTTTTCTCAAGCGGGTAACGGAGACGCAGCCAATTGCTGTACTGGCTGAGGCTTGTTTGTTGTTTGTCATATAGCAAGCTTTCGAACTTTTCCCAGGGTGGTTGGCATTTGGTCGAGCTTCAACGGCAGGTTGGTGAAGCAGATGCGTTGGCAGCCGCTGAGCGTGTTTGTTCCCAAGTTCCCGGCGCATGCAGTGACGTTCGGATTTATCGAACGGGTTGCGACATGGAATGCAACCATCGGGGCCAAATAAAGATAGACAGAGGGGGTCGTGCAACTTCAAAATGCATGTCTGTGCTATCGCACTGCGAACAATGTTCAACCGTCTTGAGCTGCCAGCTGTTGTGTCTCAGTGTCGCATGTTGCTATTCGTAGGTGTGCTGCGGTGCACTCATACACAAAGTACACGTGGATGAGATAAGCATATGTTGAGTTCAGGGGTTGGGGGACGTGTGTGAATGTGCAGCCTTGGCAACTTGACTTGGAGGGGCCACTTCCCCAGCCTGCCAGTCCTTCAGGTAACAGACAGTAACAACTGAGCTGGAACAAGATGCAAACGAACGACTGAACCAACCAACCAACGAACGCGTCTGTGAGCAGACGGGATGATTGATGTGACCACGGCTTGTCAAGGAGTAACGGAGGACCTGTTTGCCAACACACGTCAACGGGTAGAACATGTCTCGGGTGATGGAGGATGGCTGGGCCTCCCGTGTGGGCAATTATTCCAGACATTCCAGCCATCAATGCCAGATTCTAGACAGCATCCATCATGGTTGACTTTGACAGACGGGACGGGACAGAAGAGGGCACTGATATGCAATGCAGCCTGACCAGCATTGTCACACTCCAGGCTGACCAAAAGTGGATGGCGCAGTTTATCCTGCAACGAACGGTGCGTGTCGAGGGTAGGTGAGATTGAGAAAGACCGAAATCAATTTGGCCGTGACGTTTGATCAAAATAGATAGCGCTCTCCCGTAGCAGTAGCTTAGCCAACTGGCAAGCTGGTGGTAGGTAGCCGAACGGTAGCGAGCGGCAGATTGCTGACCTGACTGTTTTCCTTCTATCTACCGCAATTAGTGCCATGATGCCGTAGTGCGGAATATTTGATGTACATAGAGTACAGCACATCCATCGTATTTACGCGACGGATGGGAATTGGATTGGATTGGATTGGATTATGCAGAAAAAGAAGTTGGATGTTTTTAGCGACTTGGCATTTTCAGTTGACGGGGGAGGTTCTTGTATTTACGCGCGTCCCCAAATTCCCGACTGAATGGCCGTGGGCGGGCTGTTGGGTGTGTTTTTCGGTCTATTGCTTCATTTCTCTAGCAACCAGGTATTGAACAATTCGATAGACTGTTGCCTCTTATTATCATCAACTGATACGAGATGCAGCCAACAGAATAGGCCAATGTTTCTGCAAGCCACCGAAAATATTTATTTCCATTGGCATTTTCAGTGAGTGGTAGAACAGAGCAGAGCACAGCAGAGCACAGCAGAGCACAGCAGAGCACAGCAGAGCACAGCGCAGTGAGTGCAGTGCAGTAGCAGACAGAGGCAGAGAGAGAGGTTTATTAGCGCTGGTGTGTTTCAACAAGCCCCCGACAGACGCGGTGCGGTTCGCTGTCAGGTACCCGTCTGTTAGCTCTCTTAGCTCTCTTAGGAAGTAGCAGCAGTACAGCAGGCAGGCAGGCATTGCCCTTCCCGCCATGACTGGCTGGCAATCTACTTGACGAGCGAGGGTGGAGCTCCTGGACAGAACTGGAGTCTCTGATCATCGTCATTTGCGCGCTCTAGTTCTGCCTAAGCCGCTTGGCGTCCTCCCTTTTTCGTGCCTTTTCTCTCCAACCACAGCGAACCAATGCGAGCGATCATCTCGTCCAGCGACCCTTCTTGGTAGAAGCTTAAACTCAAACGGACCCCTGTCAGCCCCTTTCATCTCAATTTTTAGGCCTGTCTTGAAATCTTTCGTTTGCTTGTCAAATCTCATATGCTGCTTATCCACCACGTCCACTTCCCACTTTTGGCCTTTTGGTGTCAGTGTGTCGTCTTCTGTTGCCCCAAAGCAGAGCCGACTGCCGTAGCCCGCAAGAAGTCCAGATGAGGCGGAGCAGAGCGGGCGCATAATGTTGCAGGGGAAATGGGCATCATCAAATCATCTCTTCGTGACCGTTGCCGACGCCGTTGTAATGGACCTCGCAAGCTACCAGTCACAACTTCATGCACACCTACTAAGTACTACTAAACACTCAGACTTTGGTGGTGGGAAGTAGCCGAGATCTTCGCCAGTCTACCGCCATTCAGCCTCCAACCCTCCCAGTGTCTCCCCTCCCGCCTTGGTCGTAGACTTGCATGTTGACGATCTCAATGGGTATGTCATATCTTGGCACACGACAAAGTGGACTCTCTTAGCTCTCAAGAACTGCCCTGCTGCCCCTCCTGCAGGGATTCCCGACTGGATCCCCGTCCTCTTTCTCTCCTTCTCCATTCCGCTCATCGTCTTTTGTTCACCAATTGTGTGCCCATTTTCGACCTCTCCCGACCGAACCGGGGTTGCTGATTGGAAGATAGAGGCTTATAGTGGTACCGGCTCATATCTGCAGATTTGATGCTGCTGTGGGTGACTTGGCTTGCACTGCACTGCTTTGCCTGCCGTCCCTCCTTCTCGTGCCCCGTCATCCAATTACTTTATTAGAGGTCGTCCTGAGCCGCCTTTGCTTTTGCATCCTCCTCGCTTTTGGTCTCTCTCTTCTCCAACAAGAGTTCACATTCTTTTGACTCTTTGCTCATAGACGCCTCGTTCTCTCGTTTTATAATTCCTGGTTCATATCTGCAAACCAATTTCATTCGTTTCTACCTGCTGCCTGCCCCTGTCGCCGCAGCATTTCCGTCCTTCTCATTTACAGCATCTGCATCGTATCGCATCGCATCGTATCAACGGGAACTTGACGTTTCCTCGCCGTCGTCGTCGTCGTTCGTCTCTTTTCCAGCTCTGTCTTCAGTAGCAGCAACTCGATACCCGATCATCACCAACCCTCGATCATCATCATCATGCATTTCCCTACGACTACGGTCCTTCTGACCGCGGGTCTTGCCGGCCTCACTGCCGCTGCGCCCGCCCCGACGGCTCCCCGTACCAAGATCGGTACCGTCCACATCAACCAGGTCCGCAACCCCCACTTCAAGCACCACGGAAAGCGCCGTGGTCAGAAGGTCCTGGCCAAGACCTACCTCAAGTACGGCGCCCACATGCCCGCCGGTCTGGCCAAGATCATGACGGCCCTGCACGTCCCCTTCAGCGCCGCCAACGGCCTGCAGCTTCGCGGCAACGGCACTGGTAGCGCCATTGCCGTCCCCGAGAAGGACGACATCCAGTACCTCACCCCGGTCCAGATCGGTACCCCGCCCCAGACCCTCAACCTCGACTTCGACTCGGGTTCTTCCGATCTCTGGGTCTTCAGCTCCGAGACGCCCTCGCGCCAGGTTAACGGCCAGGCGCAGTACGACCCCACCAAGTCGAGCACCTCGAGCAAGGTCGATGGCCAGACCTGGTCCATCTCCTACGGTGACGGCAGCTCTTCGTCCGGTGTCGTCTACAAGGACGTCGTCGACGTCGCCGGTGTCTCCTTCCCTGCCCAGGCCGTCGAGGTCGCCCAGAAGGTGTCCAGCTCCTTCTCGGCCGACGAGAACAACGACGGTCTCCTCGGTCTCGCTTTCAGCAAGATCAACACGGTCAAGCCCACCAAGCAGACCACTTTCTTCGACAATGTCATGAAGAACCTCGACATGCCCGTCTGGACTTCTGACCTGAAGAACGATGCCCGTAAGTTTATGTATACCTTGACCGTGCCTAATTCATCAAACTAATACTTACTCCTTCCAGCCGGCACCTACAACTTCGGTTACATTGACGAGAACGCCTACGAGGGCGAGATCAGCTATGTCCCCGTCGACAGCTCCCAGGGCTTCTGGTCCTTCGAGGCCGCTGGCTGGTCTGTCGGCAACGTCAGCTCCACCACCCCCTTCAAGGGTATTGCCGACACCGGTACTTCCCTGGCCATGCTGCCCCAGGAGGTCAACACCGCCTACTACAAGCAGGTCCCCGGCGCCACCATGTCCTACTCTCTCGGTGGCTACGTCTTCCCCTGCGACGCCAAGATCCCCGACTTCACCTACAAGGTCGGCGACGTTTCGATCGTGATCCCCGCCTCTTTCATCAACTACGCCGTAGCCGACGAGGAGGGCAAGAAGTGCTTCGGTGGTATCCAGCCCGACACCGATATTGGTTTCTCCATCTTCGGCGACGTTGCCCTCAAGGCCGCCTTCGTCGTCTTTGATGCCGGCTCCGAGGCCGCGCCCCGCCTGGGCTGGGCCAAGAAGGACCTCTCTGCCAACTTGTGACAATCAAAGTCTGCTCCTCAATCCTCCAAGTCTGACGACCAGTCGAACACCAAGTCGACCGATGGCCAGGCCGCCAAGCCTGAAGAGCCCAAGCCCGCTGCTGCTGCTGCTAAAGATGATTCCAAGCCTGGCAAGTCTTGCAAGGCGAAGAAGCATTAAACAGCCAGGGTCTCTGTATCAGGTCTCTAAACAAGTGATTTAAGAGCGAAGAAAACAAAGAGATAGATGGAAGGGGTGCCTCCTGGAGACGGATCTTCTTTTTCTTGGTCTTGCATGTCCTGCTTTTTCTCATTCCACAAGGGGGAGGATATCATGGCAAACAAAAAACTTTTTCGCGTGTAATTTATAATGGTTATTTAGATGGATGGCACTGTAAAGGCTTTGAAGCTGCGGTCATGCATTCTAGATCCTCACAGGGGCCCGGAAACTCTATCTCTATAAACCAAAATCCAAAACCAACCTTGTCGGTGTATAAAGCAAGATTCCCGAACAACAACATGGAGAAGTCTTTCTACCTGCAAAATATGTGTATATCTCTCTACCTACTTGTTCTTGATGTGCTTGTTGTTGTTGTTGTTTTTGTCTGTTGTCGTCACTGTGCATGTCATTACTCGCGTCTTTACGTGTTGAAGTGCTAACACCGGGTTGCTAGTTTTTTTCTCGGACCGCTGCGATCTAGCTTTAGCTCTAAGGTTAGTTCTTAGATCTTGCAGGATTTTACAGGGGCAGCTCCGGATCACGGTTTGCCAGGTACGCATGCATGACTTACATGCAGCAAGGAATTTTGGTCGCTGAACCGAGATGGAGGCTGAAAAATAGATACCTACAGTTGGATTGACATACCACCCAAATGACGTCGTCGCTGGCATCTCCCACATGCAACACCCCTATTGCATGTTGCATCGATCTACGGAGTACCCAGCTACCATACCTCCTACCTAACCTACCTGCATACTGACTGCATCGGGCATAGAATTTCAACAATTCGCAACAGCCTGGAATCGAGGAGCAGGTCGAGAAACAAATCCAAACTCGGCATTAACTGTATCGTCGTCCTTCAATGTTCGTTACCAGCAAAACAGAGTTCAACATTCCCGCCTTGGTCCGACTTCTAAAAGTATCTCAACCACCAATCAAAACCCGGTGGAACGAACTAATTAGGAAATTTAGGGAAAGGCTAATGAGCTGGCTCTGCCACTCCACAAAACCATCTTGGCTGCAATTCAACAGGCACACACTGCAGTTATTCCTCTCTCTCGCACCTCATACATAACTGCCTACATAAGCTCGCTCCCGTCTTTCCAGAAGGGGGGTTCGGTCAGTCGGCACTGGCAAGTTGGTGATCAGCGCATGCTGTCATTTCGGAGCAAGTGTATCGAGTCATGCCGGGGGATTGTATAGGAAGGGATGCATTGCAAGATTGCTTGCCTGCCCGGGGTGACGGGTTTCTCAACCCAAGATCTGCAGATATCTCCCATTGCGATCTACAGATACCTCTGGGAACCATGTGACCTCGGGCAGGCTTGGCACTCATATTGGAAAGAAGTCTTTCCTCTCCTCCTTGCGTGCTCCTCCTGCTACATTTCACCTTCCTCACATGGAGAATTTGCAAGGGGGATCAATTGCAGGCAAGCAAGCAATCGTCCAATCAATCAATCATCCATCACGAGAAGTCCTATTTCACGTGCCCGACGATGCGCAAAGAAGGGGCACTTTCTTCCCCAGACCGGCCAGCCGGCTGGCTACTTGGTGTAACATTGCACCAATTGCACATATGTGCATACCCACGGTCCAAGCGTATGTATGATATGTCTGCTGCATTGATCATAGGTCGGTCGGTTGGTTCTACGCTCTTCCTCTTAACGGAGGCCGAGGGCCCTTCATTCGCTAGACCTTTCCGGCGGGATCGGCGGTGCAACCAGCGGGGTTCTGCAAGCACGACGGGAGAGTGCTGTCAGCTGTGGGAAGAGGAGGTCGGTGAAGATTGTCGTCGCGATGGGATGAGAAGTAAGTAGTTTTGGTTCCTTTTTTCCACTCTTCGACGCAAGCTGCGCGCTCCTTACCGCCCAGCCAACCAACCACCAGTCTTTAGAGTCGCAGTGGTGTTCTCCATGCGTGCATGCACCTGCCTACGTTAGCAGCCAATTGACTGGTTGCCCGTGTAGTTGCGCCCGCCCGCCCCGACCTCCCCAGTTGCTCGTTGTCCCAAAACCCGGCGACCGGAGAACCAGAAGAAGGTGGGTAAAAGATAATGCAAGTATCAAGCCACACCACGTATGCCCAAACGGCAGCGATATTGCACTTTGCAAGTCGATGCCATGATTTACTCAAAGTTATTTTCGGTCTCTAAATTGTTGCCGCATATACGATGCTTGGCGGGTGTGTGGGTGGCCCTATGCTTTTTGTTCTATTTTAGAAGCCATCATACAATCGAAGTTGAGCATTCTGGTTGAGAGTTTGGAAGGATCGCGACGCTTCTGTAGCTAGCAGTTTTGGCCCGCTTCTTGAAGTCAAAGAAGGATCCTTCCGAACTATGTTCGTCGCCACCATGGCAAGATTCTGTTTTGCTCTCCAATACGTTATGGTTTTCACTTCTCGTACGATGGATAACGCGAAGCGATGGGCGACAAGCTGATTATCATCGTTGACTGGCTGGCCTGAACGACGCAGCTTCAACTAGCTACATAATATATATGCATGCCAATTCGCGACCGTGAGAAGCCCAGCGAGAAGGCCAAACCCAGCCGGCTGCCAACCCCCATACATTCATTCCAGCCATCCGGTACGCACATCGGGGGGATATGCTGTTGTTATTGCTGCTACTGGATGGAGGGGACGGATTCGATTGGCGGTGAATTCGGCGGATGTCGGCGTACGTAATGCGCTGTATATGTAGGCCGTCGCCGAAAGGGGGCGGCGGCATATGCAGGTCGGAGGTGTGTAACGACTAACCCTATATGAGCCGCACGGCTACCCGCCGTTTCTTTGGGTATGACGGCAGATCATGATGATTTGAAGCAACATTGGACTGAGCGCGAGGATTATATATTCCAACAAGTCCAAGGAGCTAGGTAGGGGATTCCACGACCGTTCGCCATGGGCGTCGTGATGATCGATCGCAGTTGGCGCGAACGAACGAACGAACGACGCAATCGTTCCATCGTTCCAAGTTCCAAGCGGAAACAGTTACTGTAGGTACCACGTCCACCAAAGTAAATCCCGTCTTCCCCGAAGCAGACGGAATTTGGAGGAGTTAGGCTAGGTACATGGTTCAAACGCTGGTGTGTGCGGCGAGCGGGCAGTGAAGAAAAGCCACATGCAAGCCATCATATAAAGTTGGGCTCCTTCTCCTCCTCCGTCCGCCCGCCACCGTAATCTAAACCGTTACGCCCGCGAAATCGTTCAATCTCCAGGTAATTGTTCTTCTGCTAGTTCTTCGATTCGCCTTCAGAGAAACCGTGCACATGTTGTGCGAAGAGCCGCGATGGAACTAGTGTGTAGATTTGACACTGACAGACAGGCACCGCCCAAAGGCCGTGCGACGTCGGATATGGTTGGTAACCGACGGGCAAGAAAGCCGGAAACGGTGGAGATAAGGAAAGAAGTGGTGGCGGGGTGGCGGTGGGATCTTTTTAGTTTGGGCAGCATATGCAGGTCGCAACCAAACAACCAGCAGTGAGCAGCAGCAGTAACGCGGGTTTTGAGCATATTTGCCCACCTCCTACGCAAGCTACTACTGCAGGCCATGGATGCTAGGAGGAGGAGGAGAAGGAGGATGAGGAGGGGAAAGGGACAGGCAACAACATGATTGATTTCCCTGGCACCTGAAAAACTTCTAGTTTCGTTCCTGGCCTCTCTCAATCCTTTTCTCAAGTCTAATCGAAGAAAGAAAGAAAGCCAAGTGGCCGGCTCCAGCAACCGTTCTCGTGATATTACGCACATCACCCTGGTGGATGAATGTATAAGACCTCCTCCACGTCTGCCTAGTCTCCAACAGTTCCAGAAGCCGGTGTGTCAAGTTGCTGCTCATGGGCATTGCCAGATAAGTGTGTGGCGTCCGGGTCCCCTTCGACGCCGCTGTCAATTGTTTGTGTCATTCGAGAAGCAAACTTCGAACAGCAATCTCCTACGTCGTTCCAAGTCAGCCACAAGCGACACCGTCTTCTTTTATTTTCTATCTGTGCTCGAGCATCCTCGTCTTCTTCCGTCTTTCCATCTTGGTGTACCATTTGTTCTACCCATCCAGTTGTCGGTGTTAATCAAGGGCACACAAACAACAGAAAGACACACACAGCCCGATAGACCGGGGCGAAGGAAGGAAGGAGAGGACAAGAAGAGCAGAAACAAGAGAGAGGGGGAAAAAGCAAGAACAAATACACACATACCCCAAAAGATGACGACAAACCTCTACCTCTGCCTCGAGCTAGGCCTCGTCCTCCTCATCTGCTCCGCCCTCGTCGAGGTCGGCCTCATCAGCACCACCCTGGCCTGGCTGACCCCGCGCGCCAGCCCCGCGACGAGCGCCGGGTTCCACTTCTACGACGGCGTCTCGGCCGACTCGCCCCAGTACACGCTGTCGGCGGTACCCGCCCACTTCCTCACGGTGCAGACCTACGTCGCGCTCGCCGACGGCGGGCTCACCTTCCTGCTCATAGGCGCCGGCGGGTTCCTCGCCTTCTGGGCCCGCCGCCGCCACTTGAGGCTGTACCACCGCCACAGCTATCACCTTCGCCACACGTCGAGCCTCGCGTCGCGGACCCTGCTGTACTGCTACTACGCCTGGGTCGGGCTGCAGGTGCCCCTGCTGCTCTTCACGGCCGCGACGCTGGGGTTGGTCTTCAACGTCACCGCGGCGCGGCAGGGGCAGGAAATCCGCGTCGACGCCGCGATCAAGGCGTCGCCGTCGAACTCCTCTTCGTCGGGCGTCCCCGAGCCGTACCCGCTCGACTCGTGGACGCCGCAGAGCTGGTTCCCCGCCGTGTTGGACCTGGATTTGGTCGAGAGCCGCGGCGACATCCGCGCCGCCGTCAGCATCATGCAGGGCTGGTTCTGGAACCTGTGCCCTCTGCTTGTGTTCCAGGTCGTCGTCGCGGTCCTGGCGAGCCTCGAGCTGGTGCAGTGGCGGCGGGCGCGGCAGACGCGGACGAGTCACGAGATCAAGCGGCTGTCGCGGGTTTGAACGAAAGGGGTTATGTTTGGTTTTGTTCGGCAGGAAAGGGGAGATATTGGACAGTGACTAGCAGCGATGACGACGACGACGAATATCGCGCGCAACATACATACGAAATAATTCCCATGTTTGAAAAGCGATATAGTTGACGACTGTTCCTATACGGCTTGCGATTAGACACCCCAAGAATGTCAGGCTGCGCGAGTTTCAATTGAGGCCAAGGGGGTCAGCCAAAACAGAATGTTCGAATTTTACAAGAAGGAATCAGGTTCCAAGCTCTGTCTGTTCCAGACTATGATGAAGCAATGGCAAAGAGTGGGTGGGCGGTCCGCAGACACGGCGTCTGGAGAAGAATGAAGAAATGCCCTGGTGCGGATGTTTACTGTTAGTCGTTTCGTCGGCGCAAAGGCGTAGGATATAGGAATACCAATAAAAGTTCTTCTCGTTACATCATGCAGCCACCTGCATACCCTTTCGTTGCAGAGAGGCTTAATCGACGGCAAGAGGCGTTGATAGCCATCAGGGGACATCGGTGGCATCAGCTAAGTATGGAGTTGATCCAATTTCAGACGAGTCTCAAGCATACCCCTTTACCCAACGGCCCCTGCCAGTACTCCAGAGCCCCCAACAGGCCCTGGAGCCTCACCAGCGCTCCCATCAGTACCAAGGTATGCATCAAGTTGTGGCTCTGGCCAATATAGTCAAACGTCCCCGGGAACCAGCGCTCGGGGACCCTGGCAGCGTAGATGGCCGAGCCTGAGAAGTTGATGATGGCCAGCCCCAAGAAGCTGTCTAGGCCCATCATGTCGTTTAGTAGCGAATATCCGTATAACACCAACCCGTGGGCTATGGGAGCGAATAGGCTTGCGCCGAGGAACATGTACAACAGGAATCGCGTCTTCCGGTACGCGGGCTGTCGGAACTTGGGTCGCAGGGTGAATACACCGCACCCGAGCGCCGTGGCCAACAAGAAACCGATGTATGCCAGTTCGAGCCCCTCGTGGCAACCGAAGGCGAAGTGGGCTCCCGAGACGCCGGTACCCCATAGCACGAGGACGATGCCCAGGTGGTCCAACTCGTTGCCGAACTTGTGCATCCCCGGGCTGTGGTCCGAGAATGTATGGAAGAAGGTCGAGAGGGCGAAGCAGGCTATGACCGCCACATAGTAGACCCCGAGCGCCACACTGTCTCCAAAGGAGGAGTCACGGACAACACGCAGGTACCGCAGGTACTGGATGAAGCTGGATAGAAACCATGCTACACCGAGTAAATGAGACCATATATTGCCTGTTCGGTTTACACTTTTTTTCAGCGGGTGGATGTGCCAGATGATCATCTCGAGAAGAATAAGGAAGTAGTGCCTACTGGTCTCATTGTGTATTTGGAAAACACTTTGCAGCGACTTGAAATGGGAGAAGCTGGCGGCGCTACAAGGCTTTCATGTTAGCTCTCGGGTCTACTTGGCATGCGTTGCCCAACCCAAGCTAGACAACCTACCGGTAGCCCGTGAGAATGTATTCATTGTCGCTGAAGCCGTGTCAGTGCAACAAGGCTACTGTACTGTCTACGGCACAGGATAGACTCAGTTCACTAACCGCTGCCATGGCACTAACAAGAGAAGCCCCGTCGATGTTAATGAGATGGTCGCATAGAAGGAGTAGCTGAAGAGACTTACAGATTTCACTCCAAGTGAGCAATCTTGGCTTTACCAGCGTATTGGGTCGTCTTCTTGATTTCATCTCAATTAGAGCTCTCTGGTGTATCCGTATCAGTAACAGGGGCTCTGTTTCTCTGTCACGGGTCGTGACACGAGGGATGGCGACATGAGGGACGCAGGAACAGGAGCCGCCCCTCCCCCGCATTCCGGTTGAGGGCTGTTGGTTGCACCGCACACATCCCCTGTCAGTCCCCTGTCGAGCGTGCCGATAGCGAATGATGCGATTATTTCTATTGCCCAAAGAAACTACCCGGCCACACTCATTGAAGGCATCCTCCCAAAGTCGATAATCGTGGCTGAATCTGCACGCCAAGAAGCGCCTTGAGATTTATCAAGGTCATTCTCGTCCTTGGCGTCGCTCTCTAAATGTGTTTAGACATCGCAACTTACGTCGTGATACGTCGTGACAAGAAACGTTCTGGTAGAGTCATTGCATCAAAAAGGAAATAAGAAAGAAAATCGGGGAATAGGTCTACAGATCAGCTTTATCCAGAGTCCAAATACCCGTTTGAAATCTATCTGCAACTGAATGAATCTAAGTTTCGAGTTTGCTCAAGTGTACAGTAAAGTGGGATGACATGGGATGGGATGAGTTCAGCCTGGCCCGAAACGGTTGGAGTTCAGGCCCTTTTCAGCCTGCATTGGCATCAAATTTGCGAAACCCATGTGTGTGTGTATGTGTAGCAACAGCACGATAGAACTGGCACTGGCAGCCAACTCAGCTCGTAGTCTCATGATCACCGTACATCGGTATTTCATTGAGGAGAAAACTGTGTTGCATCATCATAACAGTCGTAGACATTGTCATATCCCGTATGTAGAGACGTCGATATATGCCAGATATATACACAAAAGAGCTTGTTCCACCAACGCCATATCCCGCAACTCACGTAACGAATATCAATCAAGACCCCGTTAGACCGAAAGCTTCCGTCTCCCCGTCCCCATCCCACCCCTCCTCATCCTTCTCCTCTGGTTCCCGCCCTTATAAAAGTCCCCAACCCACGCCGTAATCTGCTGCACCTCCGCCTCCATCGCGGCCCGCACCGGCTCGTGCACCGCGTTCCGCACCAACAGATCATTGCAGTGCCGAGACCCCTCGATCAAGATGACGGGGGCCTTGTCGTTCCCCTGGAAGGGGCCCCCCGGCCGGAAGATAGACGACACACTCGCGGGCCGCCAGGGGTCGTACTGCCCGTTGGAGGTGAGGACGCGCGTCGTGTTGGTGTAGAGCCAGCCGCCCGTCTGCGCGTTGAGCGCCTCGGCCGTGTCGCCAAGGGCGCTGTTGTAGGTGAACTTGCCCTCGCGCGGGAACCACAGCTCGCACTGGCGCTGGTAGTAGCTCGCGTTGACGAGGCGCGAGAAGACGGTGGGGACTCCCTGGGGGGCGCCACTACGGCATAGTCAGTGATCTTGTCCGAAACGAGTGAAGAATGAAGTCATGTCATGAAGTGGCTGCTCGCATGAGATGGAATGGAATGCGACGGAAAAACTTACGTCTGGTAGTAAAAGAAAGGCTCGTTGCACGTCATCCAAACCCAGGTTCGGCCCACGGTGTTCTGAGGCGAATAGTCCTTGAAGGCTTGCATGGTGTTGTCGTAAGAGTTAAAGCACTGGACGTTATTCTTGCCCTTCCAGTCATCGTAGCCGTATTGCTCGCAGTCTGACACAGGGCTGTCAGTAACACACCACCATAACCTCGAAATAAGAAAAAGAGAAAAACTTACATCCTGGGATATACGATTTCTTAAACCACTTCGCAAAGTTGGGGAGCGCGCTCTTCAGCCCAACCCCTTGGTCGCTGTAGGTATAGCTTCCGTTGGTAGAAGCGCCCTGGATGGCGTCGCACATCTGGTAGAACTTGGAGTAGCCCGAGTCGAACTGGATGCTCTGCCACGCCCATATGGGGGAGGATATGGCGCTGGCGGCGTCGTCGTCATGGTCAAGTTTTTCAACCCCGAACATTTTCTTCACTGTACGATGCGGTATCAGCCATCGGATCGTAAGCGGGTGGCACCGACTCGTCAAGGTGCGTAACGTAGACGAACTGTCCAAGTCTGCCGCCCTGAGCTGAGCAAGGAAACTGTGTCCATGTTTACTTACGATCAGCCTTATCGTCATCCGAACCTTGGGTGAAGGTCTTGTCGACGTAGTCGATGATGGCCGAGTAGTCCGAACTACAGTTCTGGGGCATGCCCTGGGCCGACATCAGAAGCTTCGTCCCAAGTATTTGACTTTGCTGTCAGTGCAACGCGCGGGATACTCACCTCTTGGATCGGCTGGAAGTACTGCCAATAGTCGTAGATGGCCTGGAGCGGACCGCTGCTCCCGTGGTACGCCCAGAAAGTGCCTGGAGATAACTGTGGAATCGGAAATCAGTGTCTGACGACGCGACCCGTGTAGTGCAAGTGTGACCTTCTCTTACCTTTTCGATCCAGACCGCCAAGGCACCGGGATAGGAGCCTCCAGTGAAAACCCAGGGCTAATTGAGTGAGTTAGCAACTGTATCGATATTGCGCCGGCCTTGGATCAACTCATACTGCTTGCGGCGCATTGGTCTTCCCGCTGGTGTCGAAAGGCAGCTTGACGTTTCGTGCGAAGTTGACAAAGTCGGCCACGCTCTGTTCCAACGTCAAGTACTGCAGGTTCTTGGTGGTTTGCTCATCGAACGGGCTGGAATTTCCCCAGTAGCGGTCTGTTTCTCTCAGCTTTAGTACTTCGTCATCGTTACGGTAGGTAGGTGTAGTAGAAAGATGGTTCATACGTTCGAGGATGAGGACGGCGCCACCGACGGCTTTGCCATACATGCCGGTCAGGGCCTTTTCGGTCAGGTAGCCCGTGTAGCCGGCAGCAGCGACCTCGCCCGGGGTCATGATGACAACCTGTTGCTCACTGTCAGTTCAGGGACATACATATATCGCAAGTATTAGGTGTATCTCCTTTGGACGTACGGGAGATCCGGGACCTTTCCAGTTCGTCGCATTATACCAATACGACTGAGAGAAGGTCCCAACATCCGGGTTCTTGTGGTCGATGTATTGCGTGAAAGTGCCAGTACCAGTCAGGGTATCAGCGACATCCATGAGGTTAGTCATCTCCTTGTCAGCCAACTCGAGCGGTTCCATCTTGGGTGCCGGCGGGAACAGGCCAAAAGCGGCCTGGAACCACGCAGCCCCCGTGAACAGAGACACGAACACGGAATTCCTCATCGCGATAACGGGCTCAAGCCAGGCACAAC
Source organism: Apiospora arundinis (assembly GCA_039105305.1). Lineage (NCBI taxonomy): Eukaryota > Fungi > Ascomycota > Sordariomycetes > Amphisphaeriales > Apiosporaceae > Apiospora > Apiospora arundinis. The sequence goes on along the minus strand of JAPCWZ010000002.1, from coordinate 343,867 downwards.
AGTAGCGGGACAAGAGAAAGGTAATGTCCGGCGCAAGGAAGGCGTTGAGAACCTGTAAGAACTGGGACCTACGCGAAAGCCCGAGTGTAGCCCCGGGGGGGTCACATAAGTTTTATAAACCGCATACCTACGAGGGCGCCCAAGGCGCGACACCGCTTCCGTATCTAGATCCTGCATGTTGCGGCATGTGCCAGAGTGCTATGGTAGACTAATGCAATTACCTGCGCTGAGACTTGGCAATGAACGCAACATCGAGGCGACTGGAATGCGATGATCGGCACGGGGATCGTATCTCCAGAGTGCCAGCCAAAAGGCCAAGAGGCCAATCGCCAGGCTGGCCGCGTATCTCTGGGCCGGGAGCCAAGAGATAACAAGCATCCGGCCGCGATGCCCCAAAGAGGAAGTAAGCAAAGATGGACTACCAATGGGCACGCGACAGGGCCGGCTCAGAGAGCTTTCTTGTCCGGAAGTTGAGTTGACGGTTGACCAGTGCCGCAGGAACCGCTAAACTCCATGTAGAAGGTCCGAGTGGCCGCGCGAGGTCCCACGACGGCCTGCATCCTCTAGCAAGGCGGCAGAAGGGCAGGGGCATCTGATGAGAGTGTAAAGAGGAAAGAAATAGGAAGGTCAAGATTCAAATAGCATCATTGTGGTGGTATTTTCGCTAACTAGACGAGTCAAGCATGTCAATGGGTGCAACCGCCAGAGTCAGTAGAAACTCAGTTGCCGGTGGCTCGTGGCCGTTGCTTGCAAGGGAGCCGATAGCTGGTCCCAGACTTCTGCAGCTATCAGCATGGCTCTTTCACTGTGCACTTGTATAATTTGACCGATTCTGGTGCAAGAGTGCGGTTACCACCAAGCTATCATCAAATATCATGTGCGGGTGGTGAGGTAGCAATGGCTGACCTGCTGCTGCATGCAGGTTTGGTGAGTGGGTGATGACTGGCACTTGTTGAAGCTACCAAGCAACCCCCCCAATATTCAAGATGTCTCGAGAAACAGTGATAGAAGCAGGGAACTGTTGATGGAAACAATCAGTGCATGTATTTTTAGTTTGGGAAATGGGTTAATCTTTATCAGGTAGGAATATTTGATTTCATTTGACTTCTGGCTTGGATCAAGCGAGTGAGCTCGTCCAAGCTCTTGTTCTTGGCTTATGATGGATTTCTAGTGTTGGTTGACTTGACTTGCATCCCACCTCCAGCCACAGTCAAGTGGGGCAGGCCTGGCAGCCTCAAAAGCATCGGCCACTCATTCCTCCGCCGCCGACCAATTGGACGACCGGGAGCTAAGCTAAGGTAGGGCGCCTCCAAGCGGATATGCGCCATTGAGGTTCAATTGGAGATTGAGAGAGAGCTTTGAAGCCAGTCGAGTCGCCCGCCATTGAACGTCTTGACGACACGAGATATCGCCCCAAACCAATTCCCACCCCCCGCAAGGAGCATTTCTTTCGACCAGCGACCATGGCCGGAAGCTCTGCCGATCTGCCCAGTAAGCCAACCATCGCCGTCATCTGTTTCGGTAACTGACAATTCCTTTGACAGAGGCGACCCGCGAGGAGATGCGGGAGGCCAAGCTGCCGATCCAGTACCGCGACAGCTGCGCCAACCTCTTGATCCCCTTGAACCGATGCCGTCAAGATACCTACTACCTGCCCTGGAAGTGCGGTGTACGTCATTCTCCTGTCTCTTGTTCTCTCCCCCGCGCACACGATGGGCACGCACGACGACGAACCCGGGAGAGGGGGGAAAATGCAGGGGCGAACGAATTGCTAACAGTTTCTTCTTTCTTTCTACGAATACAGGACGAGCGACACAGCTACGAGAAGTGCCAATACGAAGAGTTCAAGAAGCGGGTGGTCAAGATGAACGAGCTCCGGGAGGCCAAGGAGGGTGCGCGCAGCAACTAGACCCAGGCCCAGACCTACTTCTTTCTATCCAGCAGAATCCGACAGGGATAAAGGCGGAGGGGTCGAAAGAAAGAAATAAGGGAGAAAGAAAGACCTTGTACATATAGGCCCGCGAGCATCGGAAATGGCGAAATAACGACCGCAATTGATACGAATAGAGATCACCCCGCTGTCCCGCGACCATCTATTTCTGTGTTGCTGGGATTGTTCTTTTAACGACTGTCTTGGAGCTTTGCAGATACGAAACTTGGGTGGTCAGGCGGAGATGTCAGAATCCCCCAATTGAGCTCGTCGAGCTGCTTGCGTGTGCGGCCTCAGATGTTGATGAAGAAACATCCAGCTACGATCTATCAAGGAGCTTGGTCATGCTGGGCCATACTGGACAGCTGGTGCCAATGTTGCGGCCGCCAGGGCTGCAGGCATTGGCCATTTCTTATTGAATTGGAAAAAGTGACCAAGGAGACGATGCCTGGGGACTTGTGACGGCTGGTAAGCTCGATGCGATTTCAATGCGCTGACTTGTTATTATCATTCTTTTGGATCGGTTGACTGGAGCTCTGGATTGAAGCTGTGACAGAACCCGACTTAGTCCTTTTGGCATATGCATTTCCAGGGTGTGTAGATTTATCTGGGCAACCGAGCCGGGGTCTCTTTCTAGCCTCGGGATATCCTGAGGCGGCCGACAAACAACTACGAGTACTGACCCCTGAATCCAACCCCATCGCCCTGGGAATCCAAAAAATGGACGAGGCACACGAAAGCACATTGGCCAGATGAGATTTTCTAGGAGTAGAAGGCGCTGGCTGTTCAAGTATGGATTCTTGGGCTTCGGCGACACACGACTCCTATACAGGGTATCGCAGGGCCAAAGGCAATGTGGCAGCAACCTTGGAAGTATTCGGTCAATCCAAGTCTCTCTCTTTCTCTCTCTGTGTGTGTGTGTGTGTGCATCCACCTCTTGCAGTTCTTCCCAAAGCTGACTTCTTGCTCATAGCATTTCTGCAGTGACAGTGACTACTATCTGACGATCTTATCCCGGGGAGTGTTGTAGGATTGCTTGTTGCGCGTATTGCTCTGCTGATTCTGTGCGCTACCGAACAAGCCCCTGGCTTCTATATGTAGTGCAAGTGGTTGTTGTTGCCTGGTGTATTGTGCGTGTCTACGAGAATATATACATGTACTTACCAACCCCCCAAGTTCACTAATCGTTGCCGACCTTTTTCTTTGCTCTTGGCCCTTCGGAGATATCTTCTCTTGAATCATGATGTAATTGATGCTGGAAAGCTTGGTTTATTTGGTACGATGCCGATTGAGCCGCTTCTGCGGTGCGAGTGTCGTCCGACCCCCGAGTGATTCCTCCCGGGTCATCCGTGGAGAGCTAGCTAGGTAGACAAGACGTAAATCCGATGACACATCTCGATTCCTAATTCCGAGAATATCAAGCTTTTCTCTTCATGCAATGAGGATCTGAGGATCTCTGCTATAAGTCCATCTCCAGGTATCCGCAGAAAAAAACCAAATCTCAACCAGACAAAAAAGTTGGCATCGAGGAATGAAGATCGTGATTAATAATAAGTGGTCTCGGAATTTTTTCTTGAGGAACGACAGGTGACAGGTGCCAGAAGATACGGGTCCTGGAGTTCTCCTACTATTATTGTAACCAGGCCCCCCCTTGTTCTACTTACCAAGTATAAGCACCTTAAATCAAGAACTCACTGCTACGTTGTGGGGAAAGAACTCGGGCGAAATTCAACTTTACCGGGGATTGAACAGGCATTTCGGGTATGTGTATAATGATGTTATTAGATTTGGTTTTATTTATTATTTTTGCTCATAGCATTCCGATCGTGGATTGTCTTGGGTTGGTAATCACGGAATTGCTATTTGTCGGTAGCAGCAAGCATTAAGTAAAGTGGATGCGGTGCCATGCTTGGTAGGCGCAGCTCCAGAAACAGACAGGGGTGAACAGGTTACATGCTTAATCCCAATTGGCTCAATACAATCAATCAAGCCCCTTTCAATGCTTAAACGAACTTGACGCCGTAGCCGTCGTTCTCGGCCGCGGCCGCGTTGACGCCCGAGTGCTTCATGACGTTGACCTGCTCGGCGCGGACGTAGGGCGCGCCCGACATGAAGTTGCCGTCCATGACGGGGATGGGCAGGTCGCGCCACGTCGCCTGGATGCGGGCCGCGCTCTCGAGCAGCTTGTCCTGGACCTTGGCGTAGTTGGCCGCCGTCAGCTTGCCGTCGCGCTTGGCGAACTTGCCGCCGACGAGCACGTGCTCCAGGTCGCCCGGGTTGGCGTGGAGAACGAGCGCGGCGACGGGGTCGACCCAGCCGAGCAGAGAGGGGGAGCGGCCGTCGTAGACGAGGACGTCGGCGACGGCGCCCTTGGCGATCACACCGATATCATCGCGACGGAGGGCTTGACCGCCGGCGCGGGTCGCCATCAGGAAGGCCTGGTTGACGGACATGGGGTCGTTGGGCGGGATGGCGCCCTTGTCGAGGACATCGAGGTACAGGGCGTAGCGGGCGTGCTGGAGCCAGATGCGGGCCTGGGTCGCCATGTCGGTCGAGTAGGTGAAGAAGGTGTCGACTCCCAGGGCCATCTGGTCCTGGATGCCGTAGCGGATGCTGGGCTCGTGGGTGTGGCCGTAGTGCATCTCAGACTCGGGCGTGTTGGAGATGTACTGGTTGCACGAGTGCAGCAGCTCGGCGTCCTTCTTGGTCGCGAAAGAGCCGTGTGAGAAGACGACGGGGATGGTGTCGTTGAGGAAGCCGAGCTCGTGCAGGAGTTCGGGGCTGTTGTTGGCTGTTGGGAAGAGAGAATACTAGTCAGTTTCGCGGTTCTTTGGGTAGGTTATCAAGAATAGGAGAAGGGGGGAAATAAAACTTACTGGACCAAGGTCCGCCGAGGTAGTGAGCCGTCATGGCAGAGATGTTGTACTCGCGGGCGAGGGCCATGACATCCAGGGTCTCCTGGCCGTGGGGGTTGGCGTAGAAGGAGTCGTAGGCCATGGCGGGCGTGACGAGGGTGTCCTTGGTGGGCACGTCATTCAGGAGGCCGCGGAAGTCAGCGATCTGGTCGGGGACGCTGAAGTCGGTGACGTTGTGGAAGGCGTAGGCCCAGAAGACGCGGGCGCCGCTGTCGATGGAGGCCTGGAGGCCCGCGCGGGACGTGGCGTTGGACCAGGTGTGGTGGGCGTGGTCGAGCGAGGTGGTGGTGCCCGCGTTGATGGCCTCGTAGAGACCCGCCAGCTGGCCGATGTAGACGTCGTCGGCCGTCAGGTGGTCGCCCGCCACGAACTCGCCGAAGCGGTTGAAGTACTCGGCGAGCGACGTGTTGGACGCGATGGTCTTGAAGCCCGTCTGCCAGCCGTGGCGATGGGTGTCGACGAAACCAGGGGAGATGATCTTGCCGCTGCAGTCGACGACCTCGGTGGCGTTGTCACTGCCAGTGGGGACGGCGGCGCCGGACTCGAAGACGCCGGCGATGCGGTCCTCCTCGATCAGCACGGAACCGTTGCGGATCACGTTGAGGGCCTGGGTGGCCTGGTCGAAGGCGATGACGGTGCCGCCAGAGAGGAGGACCGACGAGGCCTGGGCGGCGGCCACGAAGGCGGGAAGGATAGCAGAGGAATACATGGTTGACTGCTTGTCTTGTCTTGTCTCGGACTTGTCTTCTTAAAGAGTGAAAGATCAAGTGATGCTTGGCTGCTGGAGACTGGGGCTGCTGCTGCTGCTGGTCAGAGTGAAGAGAAGGTTGATACAGACGGACCTCGTCGACATTATATACACCATTCTCTACTCCGTATTCTCTCCTGATTTGAGTCCACCACGCCATGGCCATGACTATGGGACTTGTTGGTCATGGCGATATCCATCATCGACCTTTCGAACCACAGAAAACCACTAAGTGACTCCTCTTCTTCTTTCCTTCTGCATAAACCTCATCGTGCTTCCATCGTACCAGTAGAACAGGACTTAGATATTGCCAAGAACTATAGCAAGCTACTATAACTGAGTAATCCACACCCATTGGCCACTACTCGCCGGTGCGACTAACACCAGCACATACCACCACCCAACCCAGCCAGCCTGCTAGCCGTAAAGCCGTAAGTCCGCAAACCCGGTTCCACTATACGACGTCTCTCGGACCTTCGAGTGCATTGTTCCATGGCGAGAATTTCCTGTTGTTCTGCGCTTTGATAGAAAACATGCGGAAAATAAAAAAAAACGCATACTTACATACGGAGTACTACTGCAGCGCTGCAGCGCTGTACCGCTACTGCACCCACACAGGCATGCATGCCACAGGCCATTCTTCCCATCAGACCGCAAGATCGCCGCCGTTAATACCACATCGCCTCAGGGGTAAACCAGTAAGCTTCCGTGCCTCCCCTTCGCATAGCGGCATCTCGGCAGCGGCGGGGTATCAGCCGCATTTCCATCGTGTTATACCACGCGATAACTTTCCTGAACAACTCTATCGTTAGAGTTGTAAGACCGAGAACTACCGGGCGGGTTCCACCCCCGAGCGTTAACTCCCGGGTGGAGAGGGCGTGCACATACCGTATAACCTAGACTATTCCGACCACGAATCCATCCGCAGTCCGCAGCCTCCTTTTCCCTCGCAGTATGCACAGTAAATATTGCCTAATGGTTTGACATTGAAGCACAAGGGTCTTGGCAAAACGGCATGATTATACAGACAACTGGGGACCATCCGATGTATGGTTACATCAGCATGATCCACTATACATATTAAGGTCGTAGCAGTAGCTAAGCTAAAAGCTTCTTCATAGCTTGTTAAGCGGATATGGGATATGGAACACACGATACCCTCATCAGGGGTTCAGGACACAACTCCGAGTGGCTGAGTGGTTTCCGGCTAGGCTTCCTTCACAGCCATGCATCAACATTTCTCGAAACCGCCAACTAGGCGTTCCTTCGAGCCTTGACGCGCTTCCGGTACACAGAGGCTGCGGTTTGCGACTTGGGCTTTCGAGCAGGCTGCGACAAATGGTAGCCTACCTTTCTTCCGCCCAGTGTCTTCTTGGCAGGAAAAGCCTTTTCCGGTCGTTTCTTCTGAACCCATCCAGATCCATCAGGTAAAGCCGTCGACTCATCCGGGTTCCAGGTTTCGTCGTCCGCCCCATCATTCTCGATTACGTGATCCTCAAAGTGTTCTGATTGAGAGTCGGAACTATGTCCTTCATCAGAAGAGTCGGAACTTATCTCGACCACCTGAGTTCCGGGCGGGATAGAATGCCGCATGGACGAACTAGGAACTGGGGGTGAGTTGCGCTGCTTGACAAAGGGGCTTGTGGATTTGGTCTTGCGTAGCACAGGGGGCGGGGAGATGTCGGTGCCAGCGCGAACCTGCGGTGCTGGGAACTGGTCTTGCGATGACACTAACATCTTTCTCCGGTCGGCTTCATCCCCAGCCATGGAGGATGTCTCAATATTGGGCTTGGATTGCGGAGCAGTCTGGAAGCTATCGGGGATAATGTTGGAATCCTCATCGGCATTCTGTTGTTCCGGCAGCTCTGGAGAGCCAGCGAATTCTTCATTCTCCGAGCTTAAATCCGGCGGTAACTGGGACTGTCGTTGCGATTGCTGGGAACCAAAAAATTGAGAAGACTTTTGCGAGCTTTCCCTGAGTGCTGTGCTCAATGACGGTATCGACGAGAACGACGCATCTGATTCATCGCCGCGGTCTTGTGCATGTACATCCGCTGCGGGGCTGGAGATTCCAGTTGGGCTGTATGCAGGAGGCAAACTGTCTTCTCTTTCGGCAAATTGTTGTTGGTCAGTGGTTTCAAGGCGACCCCTCTCGCCCTCGGTGGTATCTTTTAACGAATTAGGTTGGGGTGTTTCTGTTGTCGTAGCAAAGTCCGGCTGTCGCCCGCTGTGTTCACTGCTGGCCGAGGATGGACGCACGATCACTTTCGGATATGTAGACTTAGGGGTTCCGGTCAGGATATCTCCATTAGTATCATTGAAATGGGTGGTTGGGACAGAAGACTGCTCGCGCGTAGGTGTAGTAGGTCCGCCATCAGGAAGGTCGGGTTCCACACCGTCAGAAGAAGGTGCGGCCCAATCCGTAGCAGATTGGTGACTGGCTGATCTTGGCTCTGGTGATCCTGAGACCCTCTGGCTAGAGCTTGTAATCTGTGAGATGTCAGATAACGGAACGTTGATGAAGCGATGACCTTGGCCCGGCTGACCGTTGGAAGAATTGGACTGTCCATTCGTCACGGAGTGGTCTTCTTGGCTAGGATGCGGTTCCTCAACATCCACGGCTGCTGGTCCGTTGCCCATTTGGGAGTCCATGGTGGTCTCGAACGCAGGCTTGGAGGTTTCGTCGACAGCATGGTCATGATTTCCTGAAGCTTCGCCAGACTTAGCAACTTCATCGGCCGAGTTGCCCATCGTCACATCAGCACGTCTTTCAGCCATCGGTGATGACAACACGGAGTCCATTGGATCCTGTCGGATCTTTGGTTCCATCATTGTGATATAGCCGTCTATGACAGAGAAGCTGAGCTTTCGGCGATTCTCCTCATCAGAGTCTTCATGCTCGTCATCTGCCTCGTCATCATCATCTGGAGCCTCGAAGCGACCATAGATACGCTTCCCAGTGTGTTCGTCGTATTGCTTCTCGGGGTTCTCCAGATGGCGGTCTCGCTTTGCCAGAATGACTTCGAACGCATCATCTCCGTAGATCTCTGTGACGAGGCCAGTCAAATCCAAAACCTGTGGCTGCCAACTAACAGCCTCAGACAGGATGAACTAGATTCCAGAGATTAGCAAACATGTCATAGTATCGGGCCCAATGTCCAAAGCAGACGTGGGAAAACTGTTCAAGCACTTTAAAGCGCCATGCTAACAGTTGTTTGATGTGGTAAGGGTTGAGGTCGGAGAACTTACTTGTTTCCACGTAACGACCATGCCAACTCGTGCCTGTCCGGGATGGAGTTGTCTTAGAACACCCAAGTCCTTGGGCAACGAGGGGAGATCATCCAAATCAGAGTAGTTGCCGTCATCAATAGAGTTTTCGGTCTGGTGGTTATCGGTTTTGTCGACTTGCTCTGGCTCGACGTCGTCGTAGTTGAGTCGCAGGTTCTCGTCTTGGCTGCCGGCTTGACCCTGGTAACTGTAGTATGAATCCTCTTCCATTTGCACAGACTCGTCATGCTTGCGCTTCTTGCCAGCAAAGCTAGTCTCCTCTTCCTGGTCGTGCCCAGTCGTGTCGGTCTCGGCACTGGGCTTTTTCGCCTTCCGGGGTCCGTTGCGTCGCTGTTGAGGGTCCCATCGTTGCTCAAAGGGGAATGGCGGCTCGCTCAAGTCAACACCTTCGTACCAACACTCTACAGCTCGATACTCGATCTTCTCGCGCCAGGCATCCGGGTCTTCATCCAAAGCTTCCGGATCAGTGGCTGCATCCTTAGCAAGACTCTCTGCGTTTTCAGCAGCGTTCGTCTCCAACCGAGCATTTGGCAGTGGCCGTACGTTCTCCATGAGCTTAGCACGGAGCTGGCTCTCATCATCCTTTGTCTTCGGGTTGCGGAGACCAAGAGCACCGAAGAGCATACGGCGGCCCGCACCTAGATCAACACGGCGTCTCTTCTGAGCTGACGCATCCGGGTCGGTCTCCTGACTGGCAGGTGTAGCAACGCTCTTGTCACCAGAATCCCCTCCAGCAGGCTCAGGCGTAGATCGTTCACCACGTCTTCGTTTGTTGCTCTTTTGCGAGACTGTGGTGGTGTCACCAACCTCCGGCTTGTCCTCGACCTCCAGCTCACCGTCAGGACCAATAACCGCACCGCCAGAATTGAGGGCATCCAGCAGTGCTTTTCGCTTGGCTTCGAAGAGCTCCTTTTCCGCATCCTGCTTCGACTTCTGCAACTCGGCTTGGGACGTAGAGCCGGCTTGCTCCGCATCAGCATCCGTGGCTTGCGTGCCCATCCTTTTGCTTCTGGCTGCGAGGCGACGCCGAGCGTTACGCTGTTTAGTGGACTGTTTCCCAGATCCTGGTGGCACCTCGGGCTGCTCAGGTACTACCGAGCTTGACAGCGACTTATTGGCAGTGGAAGGATCAAGCTTTCCAGATGGGTGAGCTGCTGCATCGCTGCCGGCGAGGCTTGCATTCGCCGGTTGCCGATGTCCAGCACTTTGAGTCTGGGGACGGGAGCTCTCTTCCTCTGGTTCTGAATCAGAGCTCGAACTGTCACTGTCGGACTCAGATGTTGAGTCGGATTCTTTTGCGCCCGAGTTGGGGGCAAAGTCCTCATCACTGCTCTCGCTGTCGCTATGCTCCTCGTCGTTCTCTTCGTCGCTGCTGTCACTAGAATCCTCGTCGAACGAAGAAGAATCAGAATCGCTGTCTGGTTTTGCACCATTGTTTCCAGGGGCACTAGCTTTGACGCCACGCTTGGCAGTAGTCTCTTCGGGGCCACTGTCGCTGTTGCTATCGCTATCACTCCCACTGTCACTACTTTCAGAGTGGCTGTCGCTGCTGTCGTCGGACTCGCCATCCGTGGGCTTCGGTGCTAGTGAGGCTTTCGTGGAAGCATTTGTTGTGCTGGTGACCGGCTCCGTTTCCTCCTCGAATACTATGTGGTTCTTGCCTGGTTTAGGAGCCGTTGAGATAGAGCCAGCGGGGAGGCCACGGTGATCAAATTTCTTGACGAAGTCATCAACATCATCGCCTGCTTCATCATCACCTGCTTCATCATCGTCCAGGTCATCTTGATCGTCTGGCCCGGCCGTGGGCGATGGACCATCAGTAGAAATCCGACCCTCACTTGCCGTTTTGCTTGAAGTGCTATCCTCGGCGGCTTTTCCTTGCCCAGATTGCTCTCTGGTTCGCCTCTGAAATTCATCGCGGGGAAGAGCAGGCTCAGATATCTTTCGGAGGGCCTTGTATGCCAGATCCAGATTGCCACCGCATTTCTGGAGCATGTTGTCGCAGAAAACAGTGATCTTGGGAAATGCCGTACGAAGAAGGCTGGGGCCATCTAACGTGCTCAGACTCTCGGGGAGTTCGGGGGCAGTAGACTCCTCAAGGGGTTGTTCAGGAGGGTTGCGACCATCCTCTTCATCACGACCAGACTCATCCTCTTCTTGGGCCGAATCTTGTTCTTCCGACTCCAGATCCTCGTTTTGGTCTTCCCCTTCTTCTTTTTCTTCCTCTTCTTCTTCGTCTTCGTCTTCGTCATCTTCGAAATCTGACTCCTCGTCCATCTGATCTTCGTCGAAGTCAGAATCCGAATCCTCGTCGTCTTCATCGTCTAACTCCTTGCCCAAGTATTGAGGCTCCGTATTAATGGTAACACGTTTTGCGCCAGAGTGGTTCTCTTCGCCATTTGTCAAGAGCAGCATTGGGTTATCTTGCACTTGGTCCTGCTCCTCAAGGTCGCTGTCCTCGTCAGGGCCCTCTTCGATCGCAACTCGTCGTCGCTTGCGGGGTGGGATATCGAGGGAGGGCCGGCCCCTAGGCGCTTTCAGAAGCGGTCGTCCAAAAGGGATACCGTCGATCAAGTGCTTCCCGTCCGAGGATATCTGGTGGCGGCCAGAATGGCGACGCTGCTTAAGATCGTTGGTCAAAAGGGGGCGAATGCGAACATGGTCGCCTTCCTTTAAGACGGTGCGCACAAGCTGGAAATGGAGGCACTCGAAGCTGGAGCCATCGGGTCCCGCGAGCTCGACAGCGTAGTCCTCCAGGCCCCAGTCACTGCTTTCGAGGGGGATGATGTCGTTGACCTGCTCGAGCAGTTTCGAGACGGTGGGGTTTTCCTCGAGGGGAACAGGCCATACGACCTTGGCCTCGGGAAGACCATTACGGCGGATGGCCAAGTTGAGGCGTAGATGTGTTTGCGACATTATGAGGTAAGGAGGGACAAGAAGTTGAGGTACATGAAACAACAACCCACGCAACTGGGATATTGGTTGCGATGCGATGCAGGCAAATAATTAAATAATGCAAACAGGATGGGTATCAGTAAAAGGAAAGATGAATATCAAATACAAGACTGTTGCGCTATGCCCATCTCATGCTGTATGCCTTCCAGCACCTGGTACGACTGTGGTGAAGGAAAGTCCAGGTTTGTAGGAGGTTTGAAAGATCGAATTATTTGGCTTGAAGTTTGACGCAGATCTTTGGTCTGAGATGCTGCAGGCGCGACTGGTTCACGCGTTGGAGGCTCCCAAGGCTTAATGCGATTGAAGGGAAAAGAAAAGTTTAGGTGGGGTTCTTGGTCATATGTGGGGTAGACTGGACTCACTGGGTACTGCTGGAGGTGCTAGAGCAAACGCTAGAGCAGAAGCTAGAGCTCCAAGAGCTGCAGTTCCAGGGGACCAAACGATGTCATTCAGGCCGCTCTAGGTCCACGTCTAGCACTGTGTGTCTCCACCAACTTTTAATGTTTCCTCAACACCAGCCGCCAGCCACCAACCCATCACAACCATCTCACGATACTACTATCTATAGGTACAATCTTAATCAGCCCGTAACACCTCGGCCTTCAGAAGTACTTACAACGCAGAAAGGGCTAGTCTACGTTACATGGACAAAACCACTGGTGGTCCCCCAATTTGACCCTAGAGTACGGCTTGTTGAAGTCGGAGTACTTCACAACGACAATTACAATCGCAATCATGTCGGTTCTCTTGGAAACGAGCTTGGGCGACATTGTCATCGATTTACTCGTCGACTACGCCCCGAAGGAGTGCGAAAATTTCCTCAAACTCAGCAAAATCAAATACTACAACTTCTCCCCCGTCCATTCAGTCCAGCAGGACTTTTCATTCCAGACCGGCGATCCGCTTGGCCCGGCAGCGCCTTCTTCAGATGGCGGCTCTTCGATATGGGGGGTCCTCGCCGGCGCCGCCAAGAAGACTTTTCCCGCGACCCTTCACCCGAAACTGAAGCACGCCGAGCGCGGTACTGTCTCCATGGCTACGACGCCGCACCCGACCAATCCTGAGGTGCGCCTGGCCGGAAGCCAGTTCATCGTCACCTTGGGCGACAACACCGACTACCTCGACGGCCGCGCCTCCATCTTCGCCAAAGTCGTCGAAGGCTTTGACGTCCTCGAGAAGATCAATGCGGCCATCACCGACAAGGAAGGCTACCCTCTGGTCGACATCCGCATCAAGCACACCGTCATTCTCGACGACCCTTACCCCGACCCCTCCGGTCTGCGCGAGCCTAGCGCATCGCCCCCGCCATCTAAAGCGCAGCTCGCGACGGTACGCATCGCCGACGACGCCGATCTGACCGAGGAAGTCGATGAGGAGGCGGCCGAGAAGAAGCGCCGCGAGGCGGAGGCGCGCGCCCAGGCCCTGACGCTAGAGATGATGGGCGACCTTCCCTTCGCCGAGGTGAAGCCGCCCGAGAACATCCTGTTCGTCTGCAAGCTGAACCCGGTCACGACGGACGCCGACCTCGAGCTGATCTTCAGCCGGTTCGGCAAGATCCTGTCGTGCGAGGTGATCCGCGACAAGAAGACGGGCGACAGCCTGCAGTACGCCTTCATCGAGTACGAGGACAAGTCGGCGGCCGAGGCGGCCTACGCCAAGATGCAGAGCGTCCTGATCGACGACCGGCGCATCCATGTCGACTTCAGCCAGAGCGTGAGCAAGCTCAGCGAGGTCTGGCGCTCCGGCGAGAACGCCAAGCGGAAACGGACCGGAGGCCACGGCGGCGGGTGGGGCGGCGTGGAGGGCTTGGAGAAGTGGCGGAAATACCGTCACGAGGACCGCAGGTCCGATAGGAACGATAAGTACGGTCTGGTTTACAGCGACGAGGAGATGCGCGGGCGACATGAGAGGCAGGGCGACCGCCCAGAACGCGACGATGATAAGGAGGCAGGGCCCGCTGGTGGCGAAGGCAGTAGCCGGGCTGATGACGACCGTTCCAGGCGGCACGACGGCGGGAGGGGAAGAGGCGGGCCATCCGACTCGAGGAGGCGGAGTCGCAGCAGAAGTCCAAGAGGGGGTGGTTATCGAGGAGGAGGTAGAGATAGGGGACGAGATGGGGATAGGGATAGAGGTTACGGCCGCCGGGATGATGGTCAACGCCGACGCGATGATCGCTACGACGGAAAGGACCGCAGAGACCGACCCCGAGACAGGGGAGACAGGGGGGACAGAGGCTCGGGCCACAACGACTACCGGAGGCGATGAGGTTTCGAGGGACATGCAACCCAATTCTTCAGAGGAAGTTCGCGACGCGCCATGGATCATCATGGCCTACATTGGCTTCTTTACTTGCATGCTGAGATCACCATTTCGACCTACGGAAATTTTGCCTCGCATTATTGTCCAAATGGGCGCATGTTAAGTCAAGAGGACCATGCACGGTCTGCTTGCGTCTTTCGATACATCAGTTTCACTGATAGAAAGCTTTTGCAGGTGTCAAGCTACATTCCCGTGCCCATACTCGAAATCCGAAAAGCTATAACGGGTGCAGCAGTCGCGGCCGATCAGTAGGTGTTCTCCTCGAAAACAACATGCCTACTTCACTCCATCCCATAGACACACCTGCATATTCAGTGATACCCAAACGCGGAGTTGGTCCGGCTTGGGCCGGAGCCAGAGAGCTTATCCGTTCTTCGTAAGTGGTGGGCACAAGTCAACTATCTCATGGCCAAATGAAGCACAGATGGAAGGCGACACGCGACTTGAAGATGATGAAGTTAATCAGCCACAATAGGTTGCTTGTGGTTGGTATATGTACATACTTTAGCAGTAGTCTTTCAGATACATTTACATGATCAGATTTGCTTGATCCATTCCAATTTCCCACCCTTTATCAATGCTCATGCCACCAGATGCAATTTTTTCGAGGCTCTTTCCCTTCCCATGTCGTTGTTGTGATGATCAATGGTATCTCTTGTAATCAAGCTGTGTGTGAGACAGCAGCAATGATGCTCGTGATGCTTTTGGCAAACCAGATGTAAAAACCTCCTTCCCTTCCCCCCTTTCCTAACCTGTCCTGTTCCCAGGTGTAGTAGTCATCAAAAACAGTCAATCTTTCCTGAAATAACGTACAAGCAACAACAGACTTTGTCGAAAAATGGATTCCGTAAAATGCAATAATCAAAACAACAAAACAGAAACAAAAAAAGACACCTGGAATGGAATAGAAGAAGAAGTGGCAAGCAGCAGTATAGGGAAGAAGGAAGGAAGGACAGATGAACTATTACATCCCCCTTCTTCCGAATACTGAATCTGCAATTACCCTCACTCTCGCTCGCTTTTTTCACGCGCTCCCGCCAGCTCAAGTTTGCGAGACCGAGCTTATTCCCCCCTGCGACTTGACCTGAACTGGGAAAACGAAGTCTAATAATAACCCAATGCAATACAATAAGTTGAGGAAGAAAGCAATTCCAGATGACGGACCGAATAGAAGAGAAAATCAGCAGACGACGGAGTGAAGTAAGTGGGTGAGTGTAACAAGAGCACACATACACCGGTTAAATAGAGAGGATGGAGTTTCGTATGATGTGACGTGTAAGTTGTAAGGTAGTAGTTGTAGGTCTCATCGGAGATTAGGCGCGGACGAACTTGACGACGGGCGACAATAACATGATAATCAGACAATCAATAATAAGTAATCAAAACAGAAGTAACAAGTAAAAAAAACAAAAGCTCATTGAGAGAAAAACTTGAAACTTGATAGAATAGTTGCCAAGGAAAGCAAGGGCCAGCCCTGTTGTCAGATTTTCCAGCCCAGCCGGATATGCACAGGACGTGTGAAAAGCGCCCCCGCCACGCGGATCCGGGATTCTCTGACAGGATATAGGACCAGGGATCAAGGGTCCCCTTGTCGTTTCTTCTTCGAAAGATTGATTGCGGAGAGATGGAGAAGTGAGGGGAGAAAGGGGAGGTGCGCCACGTGTGAAACCGTCGGGACGGGACCTCCCTCAAGGAAATCAGAGGCATAGAGAGAAACGTCCAGTCCGCATATGCGGTGGTTTCCAGGTACGACCTCTCATCCGTACGCCAGGGCCAGGGCCAAACACGAGAGAGAGAGAGAGAGAGAGAGAAGACGTGTAGGGATGTATGTGTGGGTGGGTGTATAGTATGCGAATTATGCATAACGGTCTTTTTTCTTTTTTTAGAACATGAGATGTCGAGTAAGTATAAAGCTGAAAAGTGACAGCAGGAAAGGGGGGTGTGGTGAGTCGGAAGGTGAAGACCGGAGAAGCAAGCAAGACAGACCGGGTGAGCCGTTTCGGAATAGATTGTTTTTTTGGTTGTCTGTCGACAGACACACGCCACTGACGAATGAGACAGCTGCCATGGCTTCCTGACTTGTCGCCCGGTGTGTAAGGGTGGCTGGCACACCGGGGAGAAGTTGACGCGAGATTGACCCGTTGACCGACCCGGACCCCTGATCAAGGTGAGAGTTCGAAGACGAGAATGTTGGGAGTGCCGCGTCGGGACAATCAGACAGATCATCTAATCAGAAAATCAATTGGTATGCGTATGCAGTAATGTATGCTGCTGCACGCATCATGTCGTGTGTCTCTGTAGCATGTTGTGGCCCTGTGGCCCAATGGAGTTGACAGCCGACGCCCAGGGTGTCAAGGTTCGGGATAACGGGAAAACCGGGTTTTTCTTGCTGTTGCGCATCACTTCTCCGCGGGGGTGGCAAAGTAATGATGGCAGCGCCGCCCCTCGTCCGTACCTGACAGCGACGTGGGGAATGACGGAAGGTTTTTCTCCAAAAAGCCACCAATTCCAAAGGTCGCACAGCAGCATGCCGTCGTAGGCGTATCAACGGCCACGACACGACACGACACGTACACAGCACAAGCACAGCATCTCAAGCCAAGCTCGTAAAACAGGGACCCCCTTTTGTTGTCGTCGGACCAAGGGGGGGGGGTGTGTTATCCGGTGTGCATGTGTTGTCGTTGTCCGGGGCGGGGATGGATAGGGGGTTAGGTGTAATGAAAAGGGTTGGGGGATCTCTCTCTCTCTCTCTCTCTCAGCGAATGACACTGTCTGGACCGGACTCCGAAGCCCTCCTGGCCTATCCCGGTCCATCAATCCTCCTGTCGTATCCCACCTAATGTCCGCGCAAGTGGTGTCTCCCATTACAACCACGCCTGTCCGACGTCGCACCGCCTGTCGCAGCAGCCTCCTCTGTCCCCAAGCCGTGTTCCTCTTGGTGGTGGTGCTGCTGCTGCATCGCTGCGCGGCGTTTGTACTCGTGGTAGCTAGTGGCGCGGTGTTCATTGTGGTAAGCATGATGGCCGCTGCCGCCGGAAGTGCTACCACCACCAGTATAGCCAGGGTGGTCCAAGAGGCTGGCCTGGGTGTGCTGGTCGTGCGAAACGGGCACGTAGTCGTGGCCGTTGGCGAGCGGCCCGCCCGCCTGCGAGTCCCGTCGCGACGTCGACGAGTCCGTGTGGATGTAGCTGTCCGCCCCGTAGTCGGCGGTCGCGGCAGACGAGTAGTGGCCCGACGCCGACCGGCCAGAGAGCGTAGCCGACGACGAGGTCCCCGTGCTGTACGACGCGGGCGATTCGAAGTCGCTGTAGGCACCGACGTCGGCCGTGCCAGTCACGGCCGGGGTCGCCTTGCTGGCGTAGGGAGACTCAGAAGCCGGCGGAAGCCCGTCGGCGGTGCGGTAGGCAGACACAGACGAGGAACTAGATAATGTGCGGTGCGGATTTGGAAGCCGTTCTGAGACGGTGCTGCCGTTACTGTTTTGGCTGCTGGGCAGAGATGCTGCCATGCTGGAAAGCGAGAAGTTGGGCAGCTCGCTGCTGCTCACAGCGGCCGCGACGGCTGCCGCTGTCGCGGCACCTCCTGCAGGGCGGTGGACGAGACTTCCATAAGGATATGTAGATGCCGCCGCCGCTTCCGCTGGATCCACATACACAGACCCCGCCGCCGCTGCAGCAGCCTTGCTGGAAGAAGTCGAGGTATTGTAACGATACAAAGCCTCCACGGGGTCTCCCTGGCCCATATGGGTAGGATACGCCGGGTAGCCGCCCAACCCGTAGTCCGCCGCTGCGGAGACGCCGCCATCATCGGGATATCCGCCGGCGCCCGTCCAGGCCGAGTAGTAGCCGCCCTTGCTGCCCGCTGCACCGTAGCTGGGATACGAGCTCTGTCGGTAGGCTTCCGCGCCCATGACGGCCCCGTATGACGAAAGCGGTGACAAGCCTCCGGCGCTCGAGCGGGCGTGGTAGGCGCGGGCCGTCTCGACGTTGTAGCCATAGTCGCCGCTGCCGTCTCGTAGATGTGTCTCGGTGGAGGAGACCTTCTCATTGAAGTAGCCAAGTCAGTTTGGACTTCTAGTGGTCAAGGAGAGTTGGTCTCAGAGAGACAGAGAAGAGTGACTCACCCTTAGGAAGAGGCAAGGCTCATGACCGGCGTTCTTACAGTTGGAACATGGTCCGCCGTTTCCTGGATCGCCACTACACCGGATCTTGCGCTTTCGACATCGGCCGCACTGTTTGGAGAAAGCACACCGTCAGCCCACATCGTCATCATAACTATTGAAGTCCTCTTCTTGCATGAGTTGTTGTTGGATGTTGTTGATGCTTAACTCTAAGTCTCCCCTGGAAGGTGCATCATGACACGTGAGACAGTAGAATAAGTCAGGGCAATGGAAAGGGGTTGATGATGTTGATCATTGTTGTCCCCGAGAACTTACCGCCACGGCGATCCTCTTGCGCGGAGCATCGTCCGTATCTCGCTCGACCATGGTCTTGGAGAAGCGCGTCGTCTCGTGGTGGGAGGAAGGGAGGTGGTGGTGGTGCGGGTAGCGCCTGTTGTCAAGGTAGCCAAGGGGATACGGCGGGCAACCACGGCTGTATCGACGGCTCGTTTCACTCGACGTGTTGTAGCATGCCGGAGTGACCATTGTGTCGGAAAAGAAATAAATAAGAGAGGAAACAGGAAGGAATATCCTGTCTTCTTCTATCTCCTCTTGTTGTTGTTATTGTCTCCCGTGCTCATAAGGGGGCCCGCCTTTATCGTTGCCCTGTGTGCGTGTATGTAAGGTGGTTTGGTGATATAGATTGTGTAAGGAAGAGGGAAGAGAAAAAAAGGGGGGCGGATGAGTGAGTAAGCGAGTAGTATGGGTCGCTCTCTGCAGGAAAGAGAGGTCACAGAGCCGACGCAGATAAAAAAAAGATAAAAATAAAATTTGCTAATAACAATTAAAATAAAAAAGATATGAACAATGTAGCCGCCAGTGCTTGTGTTATGTTGATGCCCGTCGTCACCGGGGCTGATGTCGTTCCTAATCTGGGGCCACAGAGCGAGCGAGAGATGAGGGAGGCGAGAGGCAAGAGAGGACGGCTTCTCAAGCAATGAGGTCGCTTCTTGCAAAGGGCCGAAGCAGCAGCGGCAGCGACAGGGGGTGGCGTGTTAGACCTGGGTTGATGTTTGACACACATACATACACAGGGCAGGCGGTTGCTGCACACAGGGTGTAGTATGTAGTATGTAATGCGTTCGGCAAGTAGCCCTGAACTTGGGTCAGCTTGGGGTTCAATGTGTTCAAGCTTCTTGGTCAGATTGCCCTCTCGTTGTAAGACTCGAATGTTTCATCAAGAGGTGCTGGTCAGACTTGGGGGGGATGGCTGATGGGCAAGTTTGCAGAAGCGCGGTTGAAGTTTCCTCTAATAGATAGTATGGTGTGCACGGGGGTGTTGGATTGTAGAGGAAAACAGGAGAGGTAAAGATTGGTGGTAGAGTGGTAATGTTGGTAATGGTTTGGAAAAGGGAAGGTTAACGAGGCTGCAAATTCCATACCTGTCTATGTTATACTTCGTGCCACTCGGGTTTTGATGGGGGAGTCAAGAGAGGCAAAGACCGAAACCGAGAAATAGTGAGAGAGTTCTTCAGTCAAACTCCATGAAGCAGCTGTGTTTGCAATGCTTGTCAAGAACCATCGGGCCATAGTAGTTTAGTCTCTATGTAACTCGTACACGCAAAATTTTCGCAATGTTCTAGGGGACGCTTCACAACATGCTGTCCAGTCATCATCAATCAGGTGTACTTGTTAAAAATGATCAACATGCTAGACTGGAGGTACACCAGCTTTCGGATGGTGGCATCAGCCTGTACTGCTTTACTTGCATGAGACCCACCCACCCCCGTAGCCATGTGCCAGAGATTGATATCTCTACGTTAGCTTACATGTCAATGTCTTGAAGAACGAATCTGGATCTCACTGGGGGACGTGGGGACATGGTATATGTAGATACTTGGCAGCGGCAGAGTCAAGTGAAAGTGCAAGAATGGGGGTGAGCCAGGGTCTTCTAGCCAGGGTGCGGAGGCGGCTGTTATGATCCCAGCAGCAGATCCTGAGAATAGCCGCTCCAGGATTGGCCAGCCTCCTGCAAAAGTTCGTCTTGAGATTAAGTAAGTTGATGAGCGGGTGAGCTGATCCGGTCTCACAACACATATACACGCCGGGGGCGGTCCAATGACAGCTGGCGTCGTCACCCTGGGGTAAGCGTCATCTGCCAGGTACAATGATGTGCAGGGTATAGTGTATGTACCTCCTGCGGTTGAGACAAGAAGGCCCTTGAGAGAGAGAGAGAGAGAGAGAGAGGGAAAGATGGATGTACAGAAGTAGAAGAGGTGAGGGAAAAAGAGAGGAGGCAGGAAATCGTACGCAATCTCGTGTAACATGATCCGAGAACCCACTGGCCCGTAAACTGAAACCAGACATCTCTCTCATCGAGAGACCCTGAAAGCTGGGAGGCGAAGAAGTAGGATTTGAAATCACTGCCCAGATATTCCCAGCAGATCTCCTCTCCGCTCCGGCCTGGCCCATATGGCACACACACTGTACGATTGCATGTCATGTAATGTATGTATGCCTGTATGTACTTTTAGGCCGCGGAGATGAGGCCGACTCGCCTGGCCTCTCAACAATATGAGATGTAGGTGATTCACGGCGTAACGTGCTGTACGCCGTAATGATGAAGTCAAGCAAGTGACAGATAAGGAAATCATTGGGGGAGTTTGAGTGAGGGGGACGAAAGAGAAGGGCGAAGCAGAGAGCTCGGGCAAACATGGTGATGGAGGACTTTGACGATGATGTGATATCTTCTGGCGATGACCGCACATCTGTCCTCGTCTCACCGGAAGAGGCAAACGCATGGTAAGACAGAGTAACCTCTTTGGTGTATCCCAGCTCCAGCTACTTGCCCTTCAGGTGCTGCTGTACTTACTCTACGAATTGCTTGGCATACAGTAGGAAACGACAGGCGTATCCAGCAAGGAGAAAAGGCGACGAAGATTCCCAGCAAACGCGTGATGCAGATGCAAGACGTCGTCATTCCTCAAGTCTAGAAGCTGGATGTAGCTTATTCCAAGAGAATAGTACAACCGCGCCCCCTTTTTTGCTTGGCCCAGTACGGCACACGTCTTCTAGACTTCTTGTACCAGGCAAGCGGGGTCCATGTCCATCCCCGCCAAGGACATGGGACGCGGGAGCGAGTGGCAGGTATGGATGTACTTCTTCAGGGCAAACGGAGCTTCACCGGGGAAGCGTTCCTGCAATTCCTAGAGACATGCTGGTCATGCAGTGCAAAGGAAGCCGTTGAGCCAAATGGAGTGCTAGTTTTCTCTGCAACAGGGGGCATTGGCTGGGGCGACCGGCCGTGGCGATTGTTATTATAAGGAGGGTTGGGTTGGGGGAAAATAGGATAATAGTACGATAGCTGCTCCAAAAGAATGCAGCAGGGCAAGCAAACAAACAGAAAAGGGCCGCGCCGTTGAAGAAGAAGAGACTAGGTAGCAGTCAGCCTGCTGCTGCATCTGTCATGTTTGCTTGCCTTTCTTTCCAAAAGAAGTAGTCATGGAGGAGGTGGTGGTGACGGTGACCACCATTATGGTGGGGTTACTCTTTTCTCTCTCTTTCTTTCTGGCGCGAGTTGCTCGCTCTTTCGGCGGCAAGCCAATAACCTGGTTCGACGGGACGCATAGGGCAAACGAGATGCCTCTGACAACTGCCTTCTCTTACAGTTACACGACTCCACACCTGCAGAAAGAGGCGTAACGTCTTCTGTTGCCGGAATGACAATAATTAACATGGAGACACTACCGCTGCTTTCCCTTGACTCCCTTGCGATGCGGCCACTCAACCACTCTGGGGGGTATGTATATGTATCTGTCGCCGTGGGGGTCAGCTGAGACAGGCATAGCTGGGTGGTCGTGTGTTTTCGCCTTTGATATTGCCTTCATGGGCATTTCGAGGAAGGTCGAATCGAATACACATATGAAGCCGCCGCCGCCGCCGCCGCCAGGTAGGGTGAGGCAAGAGACGTGGACGCGCATAGATATTACCATGATGCATCGTTCGGCCGTTCGTCGTGTGGGAAGGCGGCGTCTCCTTCACAAGCGTATTTCGTGTTGGGAAGGAGAAAGATTGTTGCATGTACACCAGAAGATAAAAACGGCCGGTCACAACAGGTGATGATAGGCAGTTCGCTCAACTTCTGACATAGCTCTTGTGTTTCTTGACATGTCACTTATCAATTCTCAACATTTCAACTTCTCATTCTCTCTCAAACAAGAGCGAGTGAGAGAAACGGGCAGGCTCGAGAGATTACCGGCAGGCTCATGCTATCCAACGATCCGATTCGCCGGACGAGAATAACTGAGTTGGGGAAATCGGGTAGTAGAGGGAAAGAGGGCCAGTCTTCCCGTTGTCCAGTTTGCATCCTGGCACGTGGGAAAACTTTCACCGTGTGTCTTGCAGAAAAAGGACGGTTGACAGGCGCATAAGCGTATGCCTCGATTGGTTGGACCAATGGCCTTCTCCCAAATGATACATCAGACACCATCCGGGTCCCTGCTACAGGGCTGTTAGTCCAAGTCATATCATCTAGATTTTTCCAGATAGGCGCAGATAGGCGATACGAAGGGGTTGCCAAGAGGTGCCATTGACAGATTCAAGCAAGCAATGGGGGTAAGGAAGAGCTGTTCCGTCCCTCTGACGCCCGTGTCGATGCATCCAGGGGCCCCAGAAAGCCTCGAATGCAACTACTGCACCGAACTACTTGCCCGTTTCGACGTGGCCTGGTGGCTTAGACATACCGCTCTCCGCGAACCCGGTTCTGTGAGAAAAGTGATTGCTTGAGTTGCGTCGTTGCGGGGGAAAAGGCCAATCGAAGCGGTCCATGCTGATCTGCATCATCGCCCTCGTTCCGTCCCAACATACGAGGTAGATATCTTGGGCATGTAGATAGAGCACATACATATCCAACTCCGAGGAGGAGGATGGATGTATGATAGCAAGCTCTTGCGCAAGAGGCTTTCACGTTTGATTGGCATGTACGCATAGGGTTAGGATTAGGAGCACGACGCGCACCCTCGAGGGCTGGGTCATCGGGCCACTTTCCAACTGGCAGACCGGGTTCAGACCCGGGATAGGTGATGCGAAGCAAATCAAGCTGCATCCTCTGGCTACCACGCTACACTCCAATACCCATCGAGGACATGCGACTGGTACGAGCGAGCGACTGGCCAGCCGGCCTTGGCCTTGGTGTTTTGAACCGCCTGACTAAGCGAGTAGAGACTCTGCGTCGTTCCTTACCTTGTAAAAACTGCGACTGAAGGCCCCCACATGAGTCCCGGGATATGGGATGGTGGTGCTGTCCGACATCTGAGCACAGTAGTCATCGGCCGGTTCGTGATGGCCGTCGCCGAGAGACAAGAACTGACTGGTTGCTGCACTGGCTGCTGACTGATGCATAGTAGTATCTCGATAGCGGCGCCAATCCTCTGATCGATGGCTGGAAAACGCACAGCAGCAGACAACAGGCGCAAGTAGACCCGAGAGGGGACAGCGGAGATTTCACTTCCTCCAGTCCTGCAGCGGAAGTGTGCAGTGGGCTGCCTTCGACGGTAACACAAGCATGCAACTACCCGATCCAGTGTGGGACGAGGTCTGGGCTGGTTGGCCGTGGGGAGGGGAGTTGTCTCTGATCACTTTATGGTGGCTTGAGGGGGCCTAGCCAATGGGAAGGGGGCAAAAAAGTTGCTATATTGGGAAGATGAGGTGCCGTGACCAGGCATTGCCCCAAGTAGAATACTACAAATAATGGGAGATGGGTACATACCTGACCACCGACTTACTGTATATTGGAATCGTCTCCAGGGTCCTGGGGAACAAATTAGCCCGTCGTCAGTGCTGAGGATATTCTACAGTAGTTCGGTGCGTTCGATCTTTGCATGAGTTGGCCCCCTGTCATCTCAGCTCCCTATCTTCGCAGGCAATACACATGATTCTACTATCAATAGGCTGGAGGGCGCGACTGTTTCGGGAGATAGAATAGCATCTTGCTAATCCCCGTCGCCGACATGCTAGGAGCAGTCTTTTGGAAACCAAGACATGTCTTTCTCATCGTCGCAGATGTAGAGCTCAGCTCGGGGCGGGATTCAAAGTGTGGCCATGCCATACCGAAGATAGGCCGGCGGCCATTTCCATGGCGATGCCTATCTTATACTTGTAGGCATTGAGATACAAGGAAGTGGAACCGCCCAATCTCACCAGATATGGTCAAATAAAGTGAGGAGAAATCGGCCCATGTCTAGAACGTCTTTGATTGTAAGGGAGCGTTGAAGTGGGTTGTTGTAGGATCACGATAAGGCTTGTTGGAACAGTTTCTGGGTTGCTGAAGACGGCAACCAGCCCGAGGTCACTGGCACATGACATGGGGGTTGTGCTGGTCGATGCTGGGACGGACTCGTCTAACATTGCCTCTTCTTTTGGTGCAGGTGCATCGAGCTGAAGATGATCGCGTGTATATGTATGTCTGTATGTAGGTGGCGCGCCCGGGTGCATTCCCGACATTGCATCGTCTGTTCTGGCAACAGCATGTGTGAGATATAGCAGGTCGAGCGATATTGCATTGGCCTGCTGCAGAATCTGACGATGGTGTCTGAGGTTGGGAGAGATCTGAAAGGGCGAAGTCGGGGAAGAGTCTGGATGTCGGTTGCTGGCAGCCACACCAGTCCCTGACATCTCAGTTTCTGTTCTCCAAGCCTTCGATCGGCCTTCTACGACGTGTTACATGACCAACCAACAGGGAAAGCAGCATATATAGCCGTCAATATGCGCAAATGCGCAAATGCGTATGCAGGTAATCGGCGTCTGAGTTTTTCTTTTCTTTTCTTCAGCAGGTATGTACGTTCCTGCGTGGGTTCGTGTGTTTGTAGGTATTAACCTAGATATCTCCAAGACAAACAGAGTAGCAGAGTGGTGTCGAACGATGATGGCTGTTGGACGCAGTGCCGCAGCGCAGCAGCAGGTTACATGCACCCAGGGCAGTCACGAGGAGCGAGTCGGCGATGAGCGGGATAGTGAACATGCGGTTTTAGCACGGCGTCGGTCGTCTCCATGTCGTCTTATCTTGCCCTTCCCTGTTGCTACTTGTAATCCAACTAACTCCTGCTGGGTTTGCTCGATATGGAAGCGTTGATTTCCCCATCTTTCGCATATATCCGCGCGTGGCGCGTTCGAGGGACTAGACACCTAGAGTCTAGCAGAGACTGGGGAGGGGGAACACGGAGTCTGGAGAGTCTGGACTTCTGAATGGTCCGACAAGCAATTAAGGCATGATGGTTTTATTTGACACTCGCGATGGACGACGGAGAGAACAGCGGCCAGAACAATAGAATGGAGCCGAGATGGACGAAGATGGAGATTTGGTCGCGACGGGAATCCACTTTGGGCCAATTGCCAGTAGGTAATTGCTGGTCAGCTCAATGTGTCAAGGCAATTGATTTTTGAGGCGGTCACTATCTCGCAGCTGCGACTTGGCACTTGGCACTAGGTAGTTTCAAAATTGGGAATGCGGTGAGGACCAATCGCAGCTGCCAAGTCACCGAAGTCCCCCAAAAGTTGTTCTGCCCACGCTGCCCACATCGATTGCTGACATCAGTCGCGGTCCGCTTATCGCCGGTTCAGGAGCTTGAGGAGGAGCCTCTTCCCTGTTCTGCCCGTCTCTCGTCTCTGTTGGACAATTGGAGCAAGATTAGGCCGAATCTCATTGGCTCGCCGTTCTGCGCCGCTCAAATACTGCTCAGCAAGGATGGATGGTATGTTGTGACGTCGTTGCTTGATTCAGCATCTCGCTGGGGTCCTTCCCCAATGCCAACAAGAGGTCACGAGGTGCACCATGCGACCAGATTAGCAGTGTTACAATGGCCAATACGTCAATTCCAACCAAGATCTGCCTTTTCTTTTACGTAGGACGAATTGGTCAACTGCCAGGCTCTCTCCACGCCCATGCTTTTAGGGCATCCACCCGAGGTTGGGGTGCATTGGAATAGTGGTTCTCTAGCGCTGAGCCCCCTGAAGAGAGCCCCGACGGCCCCTGTGCTCACAGGGGGCTCACAGGGGGTTCGAGGGTCTATCCGACTGTAGTCCGACCTGCTTATCGCGGCCTAAGCCTCTTAGGTTGCCAGTGGTG
Organism: Apiospora arundinis; assembly: GCA_039105305.1. Lineage (NCBI taxonomy): Eukaryota > Fungi > Ascomycota > Sordariomycetes > Amphisphaeriales > Apiosporaceae > Apiospora > Apiospora arundinis. The sequence goes on along the minus strand of JAPCWZ010000002.1, from coordinate 317,491 downwards.
CGCCCATTAGTTTTAAGCTTCTCTCTTCCCCTGGTGCCCACTCACCCTGCACACCCTGCCTTGTCACTGGCTGGCTCGTTCGCTGGTCTGCTAGGCTCTTGTCGCCCGAGGGCCGGTGGCAGGGCAGGGTATTGGGCAGGGTAGCGGTGGTTATCTTTCATTGGCATGGGCAATTGGCGCTGGAGATTGGAGAACACTCTCCCCCAAGACCCCAAGATAGAAGGCCAAGCAGCCTCATTTCTTAGCCTCCATTCCTCCGACACCCAGGCTTGCCAGGACACCTAAGCACCTCCTTATCTTGGAAATGGTCGTCGCTCAGTTGCTGGTCTTAGGGTTCCTGCTAGTGATCCATCCGGCTGCTGCTGCCAGGAGAAAGTTTATCCGTTTATCTCTGGGGTTCCGAGCGGTTCGGAGGCGTTGCGTTGGCCCAGCCAGCCGTTAGACCTGGACCTTGGCAAACATGACAGGCAGTACATATAGACAAGCCTCTCCGTCATTCCTCGCACACGACTCTCTCTGACTTTGCATGAACCACCTTCTCGGATCCTTCTAACGACGATGCTCAAGATTGGGTTTCTGTCTTCCCCCGCGTGCCCACATAATGCAAGCAGGAGCCGAACAGATTAGACAATGGTGACGAACACGAACAATGACTCGCCCCCCTTCGGAGCAAAGCCACTCTGCGGCCTCTCGGTGGAATTGGTGAGGTAACAGAAACCACTCGCCCCGCGTCACCAGGCCCACTCCTCATCAGCGAACACTGGTACGATTTTTTTTTTCTCTGGTGTTGCTCTCACCAGTCCTAGAGCACCTAGGGACTGGTAGAAACGCCCGCACAGGCTCAACCCGATGGATCACTGACTGGATCATGGTCCGGTCGCGAGGGACAGCCTAACATGGACAAGAGCCAGACAAAGGAAACGCAAACACCCGTTCCAAATCTGGGAATTGAGATTGACTTGCAACGATCAGCCGGTCTAAAGACAAATTTATGACTAACCAATCAGTCATACTCTGTCCCGAACAACCGGTTGGCTCCGTCTTCTCCGCGTTCTGGCACGCTGTTGCGAAGTTATTGGAACCTTCTTTGGCTTCTTGTCAAGGCTTGTCCGGTCTTGTCAAGTCTTGTCACGCATGCGCAAGATGAGGGACGACATGTTGAGGGAAATTCAATGGGGCGGCCCAAAGAGGGTTTTCCCGCCACCGCATTGTCGGCCCATTGATCGGTCAGGAGCCGACCGGACTGGGAAACTGTGGCAGCACGCACCAGGTCTAGCAGCAACTGTGACTGCAGCAAGTTGCAACCCAAACTTTTTTGGCTGCTGACTGAGGGAGTTGAAGAAAAAAAACCGGATCGGACGGGCAATTCTGGCAGACTGGGCAGGAGCTAACGGGTATCTCGCTCGCTATCGCACCGTGGTCCCCGTCCGTGTTTCGCTTTGTCGCCTGGACAGTACCTGGAGCGGGCAGGCTGGGGACAGAGATAACAGTCGGCACACTCTATACCCTTGTTACAGGCCATGCCTGACTACCGACCCAGAACTTGAACGGCGCCCCCGGAGGGGAAGCGATATGCAGTAGTAATCCGACGACCCACCTAGGGCTCGTTTGGATCGTTACTACTTCGGCCGCATTTAAGAAGCGCTGGAGTCTCTCGAATAAATTTTACGCCAGAGAATCTCACCTCCGAGTTCCAACCCTCTCTGTCCGCGTGTGCCTCTGTGTCGCTGCTTCTTCTTGTCCCCCTTCCCTCCTTCCGCGCTCCCTAATTGACCAGTTTGTCTGAGTCGTTCTTTCCGCGTGCTCGCAATTTCTGTATTTGTCACAGCACCAGATACCGAGTCAAAACCTTGTTTCAACAACCCTTCCTCGTCCCCGTTCTCTGCCAGCAGCACCGCCAACATGCAGGAACGCAACCATGACGACGGCATCTTCAACGCCTCGGCCGACACCAAGACCAACGGCTCGACCGACATGAGCGAGAAGGACGGAGTCAAGATGACAAACCCGCAGTCACAGAGCTCCGTCGACAACGGAGTCGGCCAGATCACAGAATTGGAGGCGCAAAAGGCTGCGCTCGGCGATGCCCACTTCCACCGTCTCGGCTGGAAGCGCCTTACGGTGGTTCTCATCGTTGAGGCCATTGCCCTGGGCAGTCTCAGTGTGCCGTCCGCCTTCGCGACGCTCGGCATGGTGGCCGGTGTGATCCTGACCGTGGGAATCGGTCTGATCGCCATCTACACCTCTTATATCGTGGGCCAGGTCAAGATTGCCTTCCCCGAAGTCTCTCACTACGCCGATGCTGGACGGTTAATGATGGGCCGGTTCGGCTACGAAGTCATTGGCGCCATGTTTACCCTGCAATTGACTTTCCTGGTGGGCTCGCACACGCTCACCGGTACCATCGCTTTCCTGAACATCACCAACAACGGCACCTGCTCCGTCGTCTTCGGTGTTGTCTCCGCCATCATCCTTCTCGCGCTTGCCATCCCGCCTTCGTTCGCTGAAGTGGCCATTTTGGGTTACATCGATTTCGTCTCCATCATTGCCGCCATCCTCATCACCATTGTCGCAACCGGTATCACCGGCAGCCACGCTGAGGGTGGTCTTGCCCAGGCCGCTTGGTCTGCTTGGCCCAAGGAGAACGTCACCTTCTCTGAGGCTTTCGTCGCTGTCACCAACATTGTCTTTGCCTACAGCTTCGCCGTCTGCCAGTTCTCCTTCATGGACGAGATGCACACCCCCAAGGACTACGTCAAGTCCATCTGGGCCCTGGGTCTGATCGAGATCTTCATCTACACCGTCACCGGCGCCCTCATCTACGCCTTTGTCGGTGTCGACGTCAAGTCCCCCGCTCTGCTTTCCGGCGGCACCCTCATGTCCAAGGTCGCCTTCGGTGTCGCCCTGCCCGTCATCTTCATTTCGGGTTCCATCAACACCACGGTGGTCGGTCGCTACATCCACGGCCGCGTCTACAAGAACTCGGTCAAGCGTTTCATCAACACCAAGGGCGGCTGGACCTCGTGGTTGGCCCTCATCACCTTCATCACCCTGATCGCCTGGGTCATTGCCGAAGCTATTCCCTTCTTCTCCGATCTCCTGGCCATCTGCTCCGCCCTCTTCATCTCCGGCTTCACCTTCTACTTCCCCGCCATGATGTGGTTCATGCTCATTAAGAAGGGCAAGTGGAACTCGAAGGAGAACCTCCCCAAGAGCATCATCAACGCCATCGTCTTCATTATTGGAATTATCACCCTCGTCGCTGGTACTTACGCCGCGATTGTTGATATCGTAAGCTGCTCCGCGCACCCTCTTCACTCCAAAGTTCAAGTTGCTAACCTTCTATCTTCCACAGATCCAACAATACAACGATGGAACCGTCCGTGGAGCGTTCACTTGCGCTCCCATCTAAACGATGTCTCTTTGGCTCGGTGGTATGGGAATTTCGGTTATTTAAGGGGTCATGATTATAAGCGCGCGCATTTGCTCGTGGGGATGATATATTTTTAAATCATCCATTGTACAACAGCAGCCATCATTTTCTGTGGCATAGGAGGCGCAACGGCGTTTAGCCCCTGTTTGTGGGCAAGTCGTATTGTAGCCGATCCTCAAGGTGTCTAATGCAGATATGCTTAGCACTTTTTTCTGTACAAAGACGAGAGAAGGTTCAACGAATATTGATGAATATTTATGATAAATGATGATGATCAACTTTGATCAGTTCTGCTGCGTCCCTGTGATATGTTTACTTCATCGTCTGGGCTGGCTGTCTGCTACCCATCCTGGGACTTCCTCGCAAGGCCTCTGGGCAACGTTCCTACCCGTAGATGTTCGTCGATGTCTACATGCCGTACTTGGCACGATGCCAGAAATGACGACAGCGGCGATCGTACGACTGTCTGTCGACTCATCCGTATTGGAACCCTATGCCGGTTTTATTCGCGCGTCATGAGGTTGATGCAAGCCAAGGACTAGACTGGCCCAAAGAGAAGCGTATCGGCGCGTATTTCCCAGATCAGCTTTTGATTCCGGGGCAGTCGCAGGAAAGCAAATTCTCAACCCCGATCGTTGTTGAACCGGTGGCGCGACTTGAGAATTGTGCAGCCAAAAGGGGGGAAATGCAGGAGGGGGAGAGAGAAGACGGGGAAAGGGAGGGAGGTTGAGAGGCAATGGTCTGCTCTGGAGTGGCACCGAATGCCCGCCCCCTGCCCCTTATTTTCCTCGTCTCGATGTCGACACACAAGCCTTTAGGCCACTGTAAGAACGGGGAGGACATTCATGACGACAGAAAAGGGACGGACGAGATGATTCGACGTAGACTAACTTATCGTTTCCTACTTGGTGCTCTTGCTGTATACGTCTACTCGGGTAGATGGTAAGACATACTATCTGCCTGCTCTTTGACTATTGGGAGGAGGATCGGAGCGAAGCTTCGCAATACTTGATACCCAGAGAGAGGGGACCGTGTTGCCACCATAACTTTGCCGCAGGCAAGCAACTTCGGTTATCCGGTCAATGGTTATCAACGACCCGAGGTGATCATCACCGACAAGGGGCAAACGAAGAGGCCTGCTTGACCTCCTCACACAGCCTACTTGCAACTCTCAGCTCTGGAAACATAGATATCCAACCGCATCGTAACAGGCGGTCCATTGGATCGCACCCATCATCGGCACCGCCGTTATCGACGTCGGTAGAATGATTGACTTCAGGTGCATTCAGCTGTACCTCGTCGACGCGTTCGGGCTTCACGGCGCCTCCGTCATGGCCGCCAACACCCTCGTCGGCTGCATCGCCAGCGGCTTGCTTGCTTGCTTGCGTTCGAGGAAGGAAGTCTCTCTTCCTAGACACACTCTTGGCTTTCAATTCCATGGCTATCTGCACTCGCTCGCTCGCTTACTTCAAGGAAAGCCGCATAAGCGCGGTGAGTGCCCACAGGGATGGGGGGAAACGAGGTATCACTGTTCGATAGGCTCATCTCATGAGCAGACCTAGCCATGATGCTGAGCTCCTGTACATCAGTCGGGCCTGATCTTGGAGGAAGAAGCAACTAACTCGCTGCATTAAGTAACGCAGACCAGCGGTTGGGTGAACTTTACACCGCAGGGCGATAAGAGAGATGTGACTATGGAAACGGAAAGAAAAACAGCGGTCAACTTGAACAGTCGATGAATGCCCATGCGGGCCGATGGAAAAAGTCACCTTTTCCCGATATCTACCACCTGATGGGATGTGATCGATGGCTACCGGTTGTTGGCCTAAAACTTTACATTAATTATACAGACCGCCAGCTCTCAAAGTAGAGGAGGAAAGGGGGTGGCCGTATGAGCTCCGGTGATCAGGCACGCTGGCAATCAGTCAGCCAGTCGACACAGCCAATGGACTTTGGATTGTTCGTGCCATCTGCTCATGGGGAGAACGATCGACTCTGGCAGACTGACATCTCCACGTCTTCCCCAAGTTGGTCTTCAGTTTCCGATACTGCCTGTGCCGCATATCACTTTCTACCCGCTCCTTTTCGGCTTGCCGACGCATGATTGCTTGACCGAATGTGTCTCGAGTCACTCCTCATCGGGAGACAACAAGGAGAAAAAAAAATAAGAAGCAGTGTTGGCAGTGTAGCGCTGAAGTGCCCTCGACATGGTTCCAGATGCCACCTTGATGTCCTCGATGGGGAACAGACAAGATACGAACTGTCATAGGTCAATCGCTCATCTATCCATGTGGAGGAAAGGGTGCGGTTTCTCCCCTTGTTGGGCATTCTCTTGCGCCGATCACGTCTAAGCGACCGCTGCATTGCTTATGTGCGCATTGAGGGTGGTGACAGTGGGTGGCAGCTGAAGCGAACAGCATACCGGACGAAAAGGGGGAAGAAGTGAGAGAGATAGGGGATGGCTGTCCCGGCGAAGTTGAGATGAGAAGAATGGGATGAGGATCGGCCCCCCGAAGCGAACGAACGAACATGCCGGGCCATTCACCGACGCATTGTCGCTTCCGAGATTGCCGGAAACTACAAAAGGGGGCTGCGAGAGAGACAGATAATGTGACTGAGTTACCATCTCCAAATCCTGAGACCCAACAACAAGTCATGACAGAAAGGGGAACAAAAATGTGGTTTCAAGTCTGTCGCGGCTCGAGTTACCTTCATTTTGCCTATTGCCTGCTCGCCATGCGATCCTTCCCGGTGGCTTCGTGCCGAACCTGGGAGAATATCAAACAGCCAGGATGGATGGTGGTGGCTTCGGACCAGGTTGTGTGGTTGGGCGCCGAGTTACCAAAGAGGCAAGTGATTATTGGGTTTGTGGCTGGCTGGCCGGCTCGCCGTCATCGTATCTTTTTCTCCGCTTGGCATCATCCGAACAATGAAAGAAAAGTACCAGATGATCCTCGTGAGGGATGGGTTGATGGGTTGACAGTTGGGGGAAGACAAGTGACGCTAAAACGAATATCAAACATGAGCGAACGGACTTTGAAACCAATAGTGGACCGAGTTCACTGTGCTCAACCAACATGTCGGTAGGGCTAGCCAGACGAGCCAGCTAAGCCCATCCTGCCATCGTTAAGAAAGAAAGTTGCCGTCGGGTTTGAAAACTAGTCATTGTCATAGTCCATACGGTCATAGCTGTAGTAAGAAAAATAAAGTGAAAATCCAGAAACAGAAACAGAAAACAGGAAGAGCCCAACAAGCTAGAAACTATAACGAAATGAGGAAGGATCGTGAAGACGCAGCGCCCAAACGAACGGGAGGGAATTAGCTGAGCGCCGCCGGCGTTTTAGTTCGTTGAGCTGACGGGAAAGAAGCAGACTCACTAACAACCCCCCTCCTCCCTCATTCTGCCCCCCTGTCTGTCGTGGCTGCCAACGCCGTCGCATTCTCGCGCCTTACCAGGCAGTTTCACGATAATGCGCGGCCATTTTTTGGGAGGTGCCCCGTGTGATGCCCCGTGTGAGTGAGAGGCACGCGCACGACTTGAGCGTGTCTCCATTATAGTGATTGACATATCAAAATGGATCTCTGGAGAGAGAGAGGGCCGAGGGGCGCAAGCCAACGAGCTATCCGAGCATCATTACCTCCACTCGTTTTCTTCGGCCCGGGAGGCTGTACATGGGCGAGCGATGTGCATACGGGATTTTCGAAGGTCGCATGAAAAGAGACCCGGGCCTTGTGTTTTTAGATATTACAAAATAGCACGGCTTTCTTTTCTACCGAAGGAGGCGCATGCGATGGGCAGCCGCCTCTCGGGCGTCGAATCAAGAACATAGAACTGTTCCTGCGGGATTCCTTCTCCCGCGTGGCTACCGCACTATCGAAAATGAGGCTCCCTTACTTCCCTCCTCCTCCCGGTTGGCCACGAGGTCTGGCAGGCAGTGTAAATTCTCCGGTCGCCTGGTCACCTGGTCGCCGTGAAACTTCATCACCAGGTTACATCCTGCAAGTCTGCTAGTCATTGAAGTTGTTTTGTGTGTGTGCATTCTAAGCAGAACCTCGAACCAACAGCAAATCTTTGACTTCAAGGGGTGACAGTGAACATGTTTGATCCTTCCTACCGGGAATTGGCCAATACGACCTCAACCAGGGAGCGGGGACCCAGATCGTAGCATCGAGGGCCTTAACACAGCTGTACCTGGTCTTATGTCATACAAACCCCAGCAAAGCATTGGCACTTCCAAGGTCAATGGATGTTATTTATGAGCGGCGATGCCTTCAAGTCTAGTGACCGGCATGTATTAATGCCGCGTACGGAGGGAGTAGGTAGCAACGACACCGCGACTTCGACTTAGTGTGAGGTCGTTGCCCGAGATTTGGTAGTATGCTATGACCTTAAGAAGTGAACTGACTAATTAACCTAGGAGTCTATCTAATATGTCTGTGGCAGCCCTGAGACTCGAGACCACTTGCCAATTGAGTCCCTTATGCGGGGGTTTCCACCACCTCCGTCCATCACCCCCTCAACCCCCGACCTGAACAAAAAAGGCCGTTCGGTCCGTGCCTTGTCAAGAGGATCTCTTGGAATCCCGACATGTGGCTTGGCTGCTGTCATTTTCGCTCGAATCACAGCACTTCTGGATAATCATTTTGCATATACGGAGTAATCCCAATTCCATGGCATTGTAGATATGGGGCGCCCGTTGTGAATACCAAGCTCGGTCCGTATGTTCTGAAGTAGTAGTAGTAATAGTATCTTGTCTGGGCTCTGTAGTCTGTCTAGGCTGCTCTGGTCTGAGTTCGGTGTTAATTAGTATAGCCAGGAACACAGATTCGTGCAGATCTTGAAACTCGAAGGCTCGGGAGAATTGCATACAGCTCCACGACTCGTATTTCTTAGTGTTCGTCCGACCTGAGCTAGGAACAATGGCTGCAGATCGCCTCACCACGAGAGGGGCTTTCCCTGTAAGGCTCTGCCAGACTGCCAGATCATAGCGAGCTTGAACGAGGTTACGACTATTCGCCGTGTTTCCTAGTTCCTGCGCCATCTGGAAACTAAAACTATATTCTTATGAGCAGGCGTCCTGTCCAATTGACAACCCAGATGGCCGTTTGCTGGACATTAAGCTTAGATTAAGTAGCAAAGAAGCATTCTTCATCGCTTTCCTCGTGCAGTAGTCTTGCCGACACCGATTAATTAAATCTGTCCGCTCGCTAATCCAACTCTTGCTGCAAGTTGAACCAGGCTCTCTGTCTACTCTCTCTTTTACCAAGTCGACATCCTTGACCATGCGTGTGGAGAATGGGTTACTGTCAGGGTCGGAATAGGCAGGAGGATCATATGGATAAGGGCCCATGCGTCGCCTGTCTGCCCTGTCCAAGGCTTGGTGGTGCTTGGCAGCTTAGTCTGTTGGTCTGGAGCGGCACAGGCACAGATGGGGAATGCGACTTTGACGAAGAGGGAGCCGAGAATAGCTAGGCCCAGCCATCCTGCTCCAGGGAACAAAAGCAGAATGGATCGATGGCGGGCGGCGGGAGCGTCTACAACTGGAACTATAGTAGCACTCATTATTCCTCGTTAGCCGCGTCGTCACCGTAAGCTTAAGAGATGTAAGTTACATTTGCGGCGACGTAGGTAAGACCTAGCTATGTACTTACATACCATGACACTCTTCTTAGCTCGCCACCTACATACAGAAAAGAAGAAATGAGATAGGTACCTGAAATCTAAGCGAGAGCAGATACCCAGCACTGTTTTTCAGATCAATTCGGCCGATTGCGACGGACCGCTCTTCTTGTTGCGGTACCTTTGCTCCGTGTGCCGCGAACCCGAAGGTTCAGATGCAAAGGTTCGGATCCATAACCATCTAAACGTTCAGACTCTGATTCTGGTCCGATGTCAGATACCCTGTTACTATAACGGGGGCCTGACATAATGGGTCGCTTTTAGCCCTGACTGACTGACTGATCGTGTGAGATCCCAACAACCACACAACGTCTCCTTATGGACGGGATGACAGCGAACAAACAACCAGGACAGGCAAGGTATTGGTATCATTATTGGTATTGGTATTGGTATTGAGATTGTAGGTGCAGCCGTCAAGTCAGTCATCCTCACGAGAAACAGACACACAGCAAACACATACAGCTGCCAGCCGTCGAATTTAATACGTACATCATATCGGAAACGCACTCTCTTCTGCAGGTGCAAGGATAAATTCGTGCGCGACCCCCCGGCTGTACTATATGCAAAGTAACACTGTATTGTGTATTGTCGAAAAGAGACACCAAGACCCCGGTCCGCCCATCCCGGGAATCCATGCATCTTTTTAGCAACACAGTCCGTGGTCCCTTGCTCATTACCATGCTCTCCATCCGGCTGCATATCGAATTCATCTAGGGTTTTTCCTGACCTTTTCTCTCCCACACTGACACTCTGACACACTGGCACTCTAGCTCCAGCTCTTGGTCTCACTCTCTCACTCACGCTCTCACTCTCACCTGAGTTTCCTAAAGCTGCACGTAGCACCGTACCTGCATATGTATGCACGGCTGTAGCTAGACCAAGGCTTACATACTGACCTGAGAGTCCACCCACCCTTGAAGACGTAGCAGCAGCAAGCATAGGCGAAGGAGGGGAAAGCAGACAGAGAGATAGAGAGGCAAGTAGGGGAAGGGGTGTACATGTGTGTGTGCGTGTGTGTGCTGGGCCCATGCTTTCTTTTCCCTCATCGTCTGCCGTGATGCCTGCCCCCAGTCTGCCAGTACGCTGGCACCCATACCATACCCATTCCCACTTGGATCACCAACCTTAACAACATGACGGTTTCAATCTATAACCAAGGGGTTCAAGCGAAGGGGTAGGTTAGTTCCTTCTTCCAACTCGGCTACTTGTAACCTAGTACTCGGTATTCGTAGCAAAAGAGAGCAAATTAATGAGTAAGTCGTAACTGCCCATAAGGATATAAACACGACCACCCTCCCACCTCTCTCTCTACTCTCAGAAAGAAGGAAGGAAGACCAGCAGCATCAGCAACAATACCCGGGGTTCCCACATTTGTTTCCTCCGTCTCCGTCTCTCTCTCTCTCGTTTATCTCTTGGTTCTCTCTCTCGCTCTATTATAAACCAGTCTATCGCTTGTGTGGGGGTGTAGATTCCATCTCCGTTGTTACTGTACCATACTTTTTTGCGCATACCTCCATTTTCTATTCTTGACCACTCTTAGCTCCGGAAGCTCACCCACCCGTTTCTATTCTTAAGCGCCCAACGGCCGCCCGAACCGGTTACACGCACACTCATCTTAAAAGGAAAGAGAAAAGAAAGATAAAGGCACAACAGCCTGCCAGCCTGCGATTTTTTTTTTCACTTGCCTGCATAAGTGGCGCGCGCTAGACAACCTATTACAGTTTCCAGAATTCTGTTGTTGGCTTCTTCGTTGTTATATCCCTTCCTCTCTCGTCACTACTTTCGGGACTTACACACACCAAACACAACCAACACATTAATCATGTTGCCTCAAACTCTCCTCGTGTTTGCTTCGGCTCTGTCTGCTGTCACGGCTGGCCCTGTGAGGAAACGAGTAAGTTTTTGGATTCTACGATTTTTTCTTTTTGCCGTTTCTGTTTCTCCCGGTCGCTCTGTCTCATCCAGGTCCCTTCTCACCTGTTTGGGCAATAAGATCGTCGCTATACTAAATCGTACCAAATACTAACTATATCTTCAGTGTGGTGGCAAGCCGATCGCCTCGTCTAGTACGGTCCCGGAAGCTTCAACAACAGCATCCGCAACAGTGTCCGCCTCTGCATCAGCGTCAGCTTCTGCTGCTCCCGCCACTGGCCCTAAGCTCCCTTCCACTGGTGGTAAGTCTATTATGCGCACCTCCCTCTGCAGCCCCGTCTGGATGAGCCCAATATAACGTGCAACCACTAACACTTGCTACTTGCAGCCGGCACTCAGCTCCCCGCCGCCGAAGGCCAGCTCCAGCACATCGTCGTCGGCCACGGCATCCAGAACTACACCTGCAAGGCCGCCGATTCCGCCGCCGCGTCATCAACGGGGGCCCTGGCCGTGCTGTACGACATCACCGCCCTGGCCCCTGGGGGCTCCTCGCCGATGAGCGAGACGGCCTGGTCCGCCCTGGCCGACGAGGTGCTCCACAAGACGGAGCTCCCGCTCAACATCGTCGGCAACGCCCTGACCAAGTACGCCGCCGACGTGCTGGCGCCGTTCAAGTCCGCGGGGGACGCGGACCTCACCATGGACGGGCTCTCTAGCCCACTGAAGGCCATCGGCCACCACTACTTTGACGCTGCGGGCGTGCCGACGTTCGACCTGTTCGCGACGGGCGAGAAGCTGGTCGCCAAGAAGCTCAACGACACGGCGGCCCCGTCGGGCGCCGACAAGGGCATCATGGACACGGGCGCCGTCGCCTGGCTGCGGCTCGGCGACAACGGGGCCGGCGGGTCCAAGGGCCTGTCGCAGGTGTACCGGGTCTACACCTCCGGCGGGGCGTCGATTGCGTGCTCCGAGGCGAATACGACGATCAGTGTGCCGTACACGGCGCAGTACTGGTTCTACAACTGAAACCAATCAACCAAGGAGTAGGGGGGAGCAGCGGATACGATACGAATGAACCCACCGACAGACATCATATGAGTGTTGTGTGCGGGTGGGTAGGATCTAATCACGGGGGTTTATTTACAACCTCTTTTACACTTCTATTTTTCACAACATTACAGGGACAAGGCGTTGGCGGTTCTTTTTTATGGCACGATATTTCCAAAACGGGAAAGGGATGAGCTCGAGAGAATGACTTTACGCGGTGTCAGATATCAGGAGACACCGATCCTGAGAGAGGAGACGAGAGGAGCCATGGGCAGTTACGATTACCTTTTCACTTCTTTTCTTGTAATGGGGTCTTATGTAGATGGAATCGAGTTTGACGGGCGGCGTCCCTGTCTACTCCTCACATATATAGATCGTTTATTTATTCAAAACATTCAACACATACAAGTCGTGGTTCATCATCGCGGTTACATGTGTCATAGTATATCTACTTACTCTTAATCACCCAGTCAAAACTGCCATGACTTGATCTTTCCAGCAGATCTCTATGAAGCCATGTACGAATACTATACCCCAGGTCTACGCACAAATGCTATACATCCACGACACGAGACATCCCCCCTCTCTTGAGCGGTGGACGTGTCTGCAAAATCCAAACCAGCCCCCCCAACTTTGACCTCTGTCAAAAAACACCTCGCCTACCAGCTGTCAACTGTCATGCAAGGAAGCAATAACACCATGCCGTTGCAGACGCAATGGTACGGCACCCGACGAAGCGACCTGCATTACAGACCCTCTCTCTCTCCAGCCCAACCATGCACCAATCAATAAAACCTGCAGCGTACATATATGACAACCACACTCCACGCAGCCTGCTGCAGAATAGTCATTAATGAAAGGCGAGTCTGTCTGCCCTGAGAGAAGCCCCCCTCCCCGGCAAGGCCAACCCGAACGAACTCATCAATTTAGGCGCTGGGAGTGGCTTGGCCTTGCCCATGGCTCAGGTTATTTCCGTCCGACCAATCAAGCCAAGGCAGATATGGGGAGAGGGCCAGCCATTCTCGGATATTATGATTACTTTAAGAATTGATTGATCTGGTAGGCAAAGTCAGGAAAAGATAACACTTCTCCTTCTCTTTCTCTCTCTCTCTCAGTAATAGGTTTTACTATCTTTCAAAAATTGGAGTATAAGACCAACAACAAAGCCGCTTGCTCTTCCATGCTTTCGCCCCCGATCCTTGTTCGCGACATGAGAGAAGTAATATAAAAAATCCAAGATGAAAAAAAAAGAATTCCTTTGAAATGTGGCACGCCCGTGTGGTGGCGCCCAGCATTCTCCCCGATTTGCTTTTTGGATAGTAATATAGTTTGGCGCCCAAGTAATGGTTTGTATCCAAACATGAGGCACTTGGCGCGCGCCGCTCCCAAGGCCTGGCCCCAATTACCCAGTGTGTCAATTAGAAACCCGACATCTGCCAATCAGATCTCTTTCCGCTAGATAGTCCTGTAGGTATCTAGCCAGATCTTTAAACCCCTCCTCCCTCCCTCCCAGCCCACCTAGTCGTAATCTCTTCATCGCCTATCCAGACCGCCCTGGAGCTCGGCTTCTAAGTTGCCCGCCTGGCCTCCGTACTCCTGGGGACGGGGGTCTTCGTGTGTCCACTGTCCCTGGCCGCTGGGCATGGGCACCTGGCCCGCGCCCGGCTGCTGACCGGCCGCGCCCGGGGCGCCGCCGGCGGGTGCCGTCCGCACCTGCTGGCGGAAGCGGTAGACCTCGTCGAGGATCATCTTGCGCATGTCGCCGACATCGTCGACGACCTCGAAGTCGAAGTTGAACGTGGTGGGGCAGTCGGGCTCGTCCGTCTCGTCGTGCCAGATCTTGAGGTACGGGTGCTGCAGCGCCTCCTCCACCGAGATGCGCGACGACGGGTCGAAGGCCAGCATGCGGTCGAGCAGGTCGAGGGCGTCGGGGTTCGCGTTGGGGAACAGCGTCGCGAAGGGCTTCTTGGCCATGTAGGGCAGGTTGCGCACATACTCCTGCGCCCGCGACGAGCCGATGCGGGCCAGCGTCTCCTCGTTGGGGGTTCCCAGGATGTGCAGGATCTGGTTGAGCTGGTCGACGTAGTCACGGCCCTTGAAGAAGGGGCGTCCGCCGAGCAGCTCGGCCAGGATACAACCTACGGACCAGACGTCGACTGGGAGTTGGGGAATCGCATTAGCATGAGTTCAGTCAGTCGGGTATATCTCAGGCAATGCACTCACTAGCTTTAGTATAACTCTGGAAGCTCAACATGATCTCGGGCGCGCGATACCATCTCGTGGCCACGTATTCTGTCATGTAACCGGCATTCTCTTCGGGGTCGACCGAGAAGCCTCGGGCCAGACCGAAATCGCAAATCTTGAGCTCGCAGTCGGCGTTGACGAGCAGGTTACCGGGCTTCAGATCGCGATGCAGGACGTTTGCCGAGTGGATGTACTTGAGGCCGCAGAGGATCTGGTAGATGAAGGATTGGAAGTGGGCGTCGGTGAGGGGCTGGCCAGAACGGATAATGGCAGCCAGATCGCATTCCATCAACTCTGTGAACCGAGAAGAGCAGTTAGTTTGGGGGCCGAGACGGAACAGATGCGACTAGGAGCCGGGGGGAGGTTTGCTTACCCTCGTAGAGATATGTCTCGTTGAAGTTGTCCGGGCGGGGAATGTCCATATCATAAAGACATGTGATCTAGAGGATGTGCAACACATGGTGTCAGCGATCTTGTTCTTGGAAAGTGCATCGTGTGTTCTGGTGCTGGTGCATGCCATATATTTTGTGAATTGGGGATAGACGGTCGTTGACAGTGCAGCAGGCATGTCATGTTCATTCATGGTGGGGGAGGAGGGGTCAATTAAATCGTCGGTCGCGTTTCCGCAGCTGCATTTGCTGGAATTGGGATTGAAATTGCAATGGAGGGGGGGTTGGCTGCTTCCTCGTTTCTTCTTCTCCTTCTCCTTCTTCTCCCACTACTTACATTGCGGTGGCCTCGGAAATGCTGCAGCAGCTTGATTTCGCGCAGAGCACGCTTGGCTAGGATTTTCTTGCTGAAGACATTGGTGACCTTCTTGATGGCGACACCCTCGTTGGTCTGGTTGTTGACGGCCGCGCTGCAATTCAACAATTGTGTGAGTATATGGCGAATGGTAGTGCCAACGGCGCAGCGCAAGACCGCATAGTTGCAAGTGCCAGTGCCAGTGCCAGTGCAAGTGCAGGTAGTTGCAAGTGGACTTGACTTACCAGACAATACCGTAAGCTCCTTGGCCGAGCTCCTTGGTGACAGTGTAGCGCTCGTCGACGATGAAGTCCTGGTTGAAGACCTTGAAGACCTTGCGTCCCTGTAAATCGGCCATGGTGTCTGTCGTCTAGGGAGAGATGATGTGGTTGTTTGAGGGTTTGAGAGCAGAGAGCGAGAGACGAAAGCAAGAGCAGAGAGCAAGAGAAACTCGAAACGTCAAGTCAATCCGAGGAGTTGCAAGGGTAGCTACTCTGCCTTCCTTGTCTGTCACAGGCCGGAGGATAGCTGTTGGACAATGCAACGGGGTGGGCAAAACAATGCGATCCCGGTCTGGTCTGCCAACTAAGCGCTACCGATGTGAATGTGGACCGAAACTGTATAGAGGAGGAGAGAGAGGAACAAAGAGGTTCTTCCTTGTTGTTGGGTTCGATGCCTGCAAGGTTTTGTCGTCGCGAGTTCGGACCTGCGTTTTTTTTTTCTGTCTGTCTGCCTTTTCGATCTACTTGGATATAGATTTGTATTGTCTATACCAAGCCAAAAAAGGGAGAAGGAGAAGGGGGGTTTCTTCTCTCTTCTTGTTCAGTCAGGATGCGACAGTGAAAGCGGGGAACCCGAAAGCTGCCTTTGGGAAAACGGGTACGGAGGGGGGGAAGAGAGGGGAGGAAACCTCGTCCCGGTAAAGACCAATGAAACAGACAAAGATTGATATCTAGCTGATCGGCCCGTTCAAGTTCAAAATTCCAGGTTTCAAGGCAAGACAAGACGAAATGACAAGAGGAAATTCCCTCTGGCGAAACAATGATTTCTTTACTGCTCTTCAATTTATAGAGTCCGAGAGCAAGAGAGAGAGAGAGAGAGCTCAACTAGTAAGTAGTAAGCTGGAAGTATGTAGGCAAGGAAGACGAAAAAGGGCTGACAGGAACCAGGGGGAATAGACACACACACACACATACACACACGGAAAAGCAGGCAGACAACTAGGCAGGGCTGTGAAGGCTATCATCATCGGCACGGCACTGCGGGCACTGCAAAAGGGCACTGCAACTGGCGCTGCATACATAGGCTGATGAGATGACAGGGAGCTGATCTACGCCGCATCTCGGGTCGTGATAGGCCAGATCGCGGGTTTGGGGGGGCCTGCCTGCTCTCGTAAGGCTTGCAAATCGTGTGCCTGCCGAGAGACCCTCCATTTGTCCATCGACCGACCGAATTGTGAGTATGCAGTTATCGGTTACGTATAATTCGACGTAAATGGACGGTTGCGCCGTCTGACGAGAGACTATCTAATACTCCTTCCCGCTTGGCAAGTCATACACAAAGGCAAGTGGTAGTATACAGCAATTGAGGTTCTCATAGAACCCAAAGCTATCGACCATTTTCAACCTCAAAGCATGGTATAAGACATCTGAGAGACATCTGAGAGACATCTGAATCGATAAAATGGGCGAGTAGCTGTATAGTATCTGATTCCTTGTGCAACGCTACACTGAACCACGTCGGTGGAAGTTGACGTAAAAGCTTGGTTGCTGGCAGGCAGTGAAAGAGAGGCTTAGGGAGCGCTAACCGCTGGGAAACGGACCAAGGTCTGTGATTGGCTCGGACCTGGGGGCTTCACGATGGAGTAGGGCGGCTATGTAATAAGTTGAGTCCTATCCTTCCAGTCTCCAGTCCTATTCTTCTTCTAGTCACCAGTCTCCAGTCTCCAACACAGTCAGATTTGGTTGAGGGTAGTATGCATGTTACATTTTTAGAATCATTGGTGGTTGGCAACCTGCCGAGTCTCAAAGGCGCAGCAGGCAGACGACAGAACCTTCCCAGAACCTTCCCAGAACCTTCCAATTGTTCTAGATGCGTTCGTTGAGCATGGCACGCGGATAGATGCCCAAATCTACAAGATAGCGTGAAAGCCTGATCGGACTATTTCAGCCAACCTAAGTACCTAAGGTGTGTATCTTGTCTGACGTAGGAGGCAAGCCATGGATGCCAGCAAGCACTTGTCAGAATACACAGATTCCTTATCACCCTCAGCTTAAATCAATCGTAATTAACGGTCGACAGTGAATACAAAATATACCAAATACGTCACATATCAACTACGGCTGAGCGGCATCAAATTATCGTGTATTGTGTCAGTAGCAAGCATTCATCAGATGGCAGGATCCCACCAAGCGGACCCCGCCGCCCTCACAACAAGCCACGCCCACGTCGTATTTAGCAAGATTGAAGAAGACCTAGACTTCATCCATGACAAAATCCGAAGAAGCAACGAGAATTTCTAGCCCAATGACTTAATGAGAAGTATTCAGTTAAGGCGAGGGAGAGGAGGGAGAGGAGGGAGTGGAATCAAGGGGTTCCAAGATGTTCGTCGCATTTTGATCAGTGATCAATACCAACTGCAACTGACTGACCTTAGCAAACTGGCTGGCTGATGCTTGATGGGTTAGTTGGAGGGGGAGCTTTGAAACAAAGGACGGGCAACCAATCCGTCCCAAAACCTGCCAGAGCTTCCCCACACGGCGGCTCTTGGCGACCCCGTGGGAGGCCGACTGCTGGCCAGCCGTTTTGCAACCACCGCATTAGGCCGCGACAGTAGGCCGATAACATTTTTGGGGCCTTGCTTGCTTGAGCTGCATCTTCACATCGCACGAAACAGTAGCAAGCCATTTTTCATCTATAGGAGTCATACTATCCTCTGAAAACCTGCCGGATGCATGCCCAGGTGGGTGATCTGATGCTGCTGCTGCAATCTGCATTCCCGTCACAGAAGACGACAGCGAAAGAAGTCAACGATGGGGGGTTTTCCGTGCATAGCACTACCCCTTTAGACCTAACTTACATACCGATCTGGCTTGTTGGAACATCCCGAGCGAGGGTGAATGCCTGACGTAGATATATGAGTAAGTCATCCGTTCAAACAGGGCTGCAATCGAATTGACTTTCTGTCACTTTCCGTTCCTACGACCTACCTACTCGCTTCTCGCTTCTCTCTTCTTCTGAGTCTGTGACTCTTTGTTTCCATCTCTTCGCCTTATGTGTAGCGAGCGCCTGGTGTCTGCTGCCCTTGTTTCCCATCCTTACCCTTCAGGCCAGCATCGTTGAGCGATCTCCTGCAAGCCTTTTCTCTTCGATAATTATATCTCAATATACCCTACGCACGATTTTGGCATCATCACCATAGCCATCTCATACTTTGTTACTATCTATCAGCAATCACTGGCTGGGCTCTTCTCTGATCGGAAGACTTATCGCGGCTCTCAATATACGAGAAAGCATACCATACTTGATATAAGAAACCCAAAAACCCAGAACCATGTTGTTTAAATCGATATCGTGGATGAAGATCCACGTGCTCTGGCTCCTCATCACGCTTCCCCTGATCCAGGGAAGCCCCGTCATCACCTCACAACTCCTCACCCAGCCAGCAACGACAACTTCATCATCGCCATCATCTTCTTCATTCCTCGCGGCCTCGCCATCCCGTAGGCCAGCTGTCTCAGCCACCCCGACAGCAGCTTGCAACACACGCTCTTCCCCATCCTCCACTACATCAAGCGTCTCTGCCGTGACAGCTGCGCCTTTGGTCGCGTCCTTGCGAGGCACCGGCGGGCTGATGCCGGGGAACATGACGCGCAACGGGACCTTCCACATGAAGTTCGTCCAAACCACCTATTGGAGCTGCGTGCAGTGGCCCACCACGATGCACTGCGGCTGGCATGAGCCGATCCTCGATGCCAGCAATGGGGGAGGCCGGCCAGGCCGTGGCCAGGAGGGACCGCAGCGCGCGGTGGGAGCGGGACTCGTGGCTGGCCTCGTTGGGTTCTTCCTGGCCGCAACTTGAGAGAGAGTAGGCAGGCAATCTCATCAAGCTCATGTAAAGTATATATTTCAATGACACAAGTCAGTTCAGCGGCGAGCATCGAGCAGTTCCGGTCCTTGGGGCAATGTGCGCGCCAATGGTCGCAGAGCCAAACTACCTGATACAGTATTGGGGTCGGATAGGCGTTTGGGGTTAAGTTACTTGGGAATCAATGTCCAAGTTCGAATGGAAAATGCTTCAAGTGTATACCTATTCATCCTGCGACTAGATAAACACAGGGGAATATACCAGTTCAAGATCTAGTGCTATCTATTCTCACCTTGCTTGATGCATGTGGTTGATTCACTCCTGAACTCTCCAGCCATCCTGTTCTTGCTCTGCTATTAAACCAAGTCGCCATGATTGCTATAATACTCACCGTCAAGCCATGTTCTTACTCAAGTTTGCTGGAATGACTCTGTGAGCACATTGAACGCTTGACAATACTCACGCTGTACCGCCACTTGAACACTGGGCGTGGTGTGCCTGCGCCACAGGTTCTTTGCTGCGCAAGCCACATTTGCTCAAGACATTTGGGTTCGAGCCTAAAGGCAACCAAGACAAGACACGACCTTTATCCAATTCATTTGCAACTGCACAATTCTCATCCAAGCTGATTAATCATTTACCCAAGTGACACGCATATCGATCAATACCCCAATCAGTGAACATCGGTACTATTGCACAGAAGTATTGCATCCTCTTTCGGCTGCTTGCTTTCGACTTGGACGTACAGGCCCCCTTCAGCTCTTGGTAGCGCCTCTCTAACGTGGATCGACTACCCGATGTGATCTACATACGGCGCATACATCCAAAGAGAATCCCGCCGAGCCCCCTAGAGTACAACAAATCCTGGTGCGACAGGCCATTAACCAGCCTTTCCGGTCGTGTAGAGCTGCAGTGCTGGTCTCTAAATCTGCCCCCATCTCCGGATCGCTTCTGAGTTCCTATGAGTCTCACGAATCCGCAATCTAGCTCCAGCGCACCGTCTTCGACGGCGCGGGTCCCAGGGATGAAGAGGAGTGTCCAGGCTGCGTTCGACGGTAAGTCTATCTTCATTTCCAGTTGGTTCCTATATTCAGATGTTTCTTTCTTTCCCCATATGTCTCTCTCCCTTTCCGATTGTCGCGGGAAGATCTACGGACCTGCATACTTCATATCTTGCTTATACATGCCCTTTTCGGAGGAACTTCCCGATGATTGGCTCGAGTCAAGACCGAAGGAGGCATCGGACATTGAAGCCGGCCAGTCACCAACTCCACCTCATGGATGACATATGCATCTTTTTCCCCACCGAACGACCCAACCCTTGACCCACCGGCTACTTGCCTACCCCATGCTTACCTTACTTTCTGAAACCCATTCCGACGAACTGTCCGTCTGTCTCTTGCTTGCTTCCGTCTCCCCCTATGTCCGGTTCGAGACGGAGCAACTTCCTTAACTTCCTTCACTTCCTCCCTTCCATCTATCCTTTTTCTCGAGATGTTCTGAGGTGAAAACGAACAGCCGCTGATGAGACGAACAGACCCCAGCGACCGCGGCCTCGGGTCCGGCTACCAATCCAAGGTGCGCGTCGTGGACCGGTACAAGGTCATCGGCTTCATTAGCAGCGGCACCTATGGCCGCGTCTACAAGGCCGTGGGCCGGCAGGGCCAGCCGGGCGAGTTCGCCATCAAGAAGTTCAAGCCCGACAAGGAAGGGGAGCAGATCCAGTATACCGGCATCTCGCAGTCGGCCGTGCGCGAGATGGCGCTGTGCTCCGAGCTGAGCAACCTCAACGTGATCCGGCTGGTCGAGATCATCCTCGAGGACAAGTGCATATTCATGGTATTCGAGTACGCCGAGCACGACCTGCTGCAGATCATCCACCACCACACCCAGAACCCCCGCTGCCCCATTCCCGCCACCATGGTCAAGAGCATCATGTTCCAGCTGCTCAACGGCTGCCAGTACCTGCACGCCAACTGGGTCCTGCACCGCGACCTCAAGCCGGCCAACATCATGGTCACGTCGTCCGGGCAGGTCAAGATCGGCGATTTGGGCCTGGCCCGCCTCTTCCACAAGCCGCTCCACTCGCTCTACGGCGGCGACAAGGTCGTCGTGACCATCTGGTACCGCGCGCCCGAGCTGCTGCTGGGCAGCCGCCACTACACGCCCGCCATCGACATGTGGGCCGTGGGTTGCATCTTCGCCGAGCTCTTGTCGTTGCGGCCCATCTTCAAAGGTGAGGAGGCCAAGATGGACTCGAAGAAGACGGTGCCCTTCCAGCGCAACCAGATGCAGAAGATTGTTGACATCATGGGCATGCCGACTAAGGAGCGCTGGCCCTACCTCACCAGCATGCACGAGTACAGCTCCCTGGGCATGCTGCAGACGCCCATGATGCACCACCAGCACTCATCGCACCACTCGTCGCACCATCACAGCTCTTCCTCCAAATCGTCGGCGTCCACGTCCCACCTCGAAGAGTGGTACTACCGCACCATCGGCGCGCATTCGGGCTCGAGCACGTCTTCCCCCGCCCACGGCAACAGCAGCGGCCTCGCGTCGCTGGGCGCCGAGGGCTACAAGCTGCTCGCGGGCCTGCTCGAGTACGACCCGGAGAAGCGGCTGACGGCCCAACAGGCGCTGCAGCACCCCTTCTTCAGCACGGGCGACAAGGTCAGCAACAACTGCTTCGAGGGGCTCAAGACGCAGTACCCGCAGCGCCGCGTCAGCCAGGACGACAACGACATTAGGACCTCGTCGCTTCCCGGTACTAAGCGCTCGGGGTTACCGGATGATAGTTTGGCGCGGCCGGCTAAGAGGGTCAAGGAGGCTTAGGAGACTTGAATCCTGGGTTGGTGATGGAATGATATGATAGAGATGTGTATAGATATAATTGGAGGGCCTCATGGGGTGGGTGGTAAAGAGAGGGAGGGGAGTTCTGGGGTCAGCGGGCCTCTGGTTTTTCCTGTGTTGCAGGCTGACAGCCATCCCGAGTTTGGTATCCAGGATTTATTCGCCATGCGACACTGTGCTCAGACACCACAGAGGAATCCCCGACGGGGCCGATCAGCGACATTGCATCTTCAGATACCCGGTTTCGTTTTATTTCTGCGCAGGATAAGATGGGGAAAAAGAACTCAGACAGTGGCAGTCCGTATCAAGGTTGGGATATAGGAAAACATGCCATGGGACATGTCAGCCTCATCACTTGGGGGTTGCTTGCTCACAAGGATTGGAACCGACGACATTGTTCACCACACTACCATTATAATTAGAGCAGCTGCAGGCAGGCAGCAGGCAGCATTATTGATGATCAGAGGCTCAATCAATGGCTGGGGGGAGTTTTGGTGTGGCGGAAAGCGAGAGCAACTTGATACCAGATAGAGTCAGCATATAGAGATAATGCTACTACCACTACCACCATCCACGCACTGAGGCATCTATCTTGCATGCCTCGATGTATACTGCACTCCAGACATCTTCTCCCGCATCACACAGCCGTAAGAGGTCGGGCTCAAGCCAGCCAGCCAGACAAGACACATAAACAAGGCATCACATACACAACATCCATTATTAAGTTAAGTACTTAGTCTACTACTTTCTCCCTTCTTTCCTTCTGCCGCTTTGGTAAAGTCGCCCATCCCCCCATCTGAGCGCCACCATACTCCTCTCCTCTCCTCTCGTCATGTCCTTTCCCAATGGCAAACACACCTCCAGGAACGCCTGATTTGATTTTCTCGCTTCCGCCTTTGGAGAAGAAACCGGCTAGTCAGCGGAGTTATTGGGTGAGAAAAGCGGCAAGGGGAGTTGTTATCATCTCTCGCATCTTCCCCGAGGTAGGACGAATTTTGGAAAAAACAGACGCGTGCAATCAAAGCAGCAGCAACTCCTCTTCTTTTTTATCTTCCCCTTCCTTTTGCGGCTCGACTCCCCCTCCTGTGCGCCCCCAAGAAAGCGCATCTTGACCGGTTCTCTTCCGCTGTCTTGTCGCTCAACGCTTTCCCCCGTCTGTAGACCGCTATCCGCGGTCTCCTTCTCCTCTTCTTCTCCAAAACATCTGATCCATAAGGTGACTGCCGAGATACTACAACAATCGAAGGCCAAAAAATAGTAAAAAGTACAAAAACAGCAACTCGCGGTTCGGGGGAATACTAAACTAGAAAAACAAGTGAAAGAAAAAAAAGGAACCATGAGTCCGAGCCGAATGCCTCACGCGGAACCGTATATAAACAACGAAGTGTAGGGGGTTGGTGACACCTCGAAAGAAAGGTGGGCAGTAGTTCGTCCCATTGGCCCAGTCTATGTCCTGACTCCCATTGAAAGGTTTGCTTTCGGTCTCGGCTCGCTCGCCGCAGTCGAACGCGCCGCGGCAGAAGCAAGGCTAGACCGAATGTTGACAGAATGTCCGGGAAGCGGGTTCAGCGGTAGTATGGATGCGCGTGGAAAACAAACTTGGGGTCGCGGACGTGGTCGTGTGTTATGGTCTATCTGTCGGGCGAGACTGGAACGAGATAAAAAGAGTGGTAGGCGTGGTCGGGGGGTCGGTAAAGGGCGGGCGCTCGGGGACATCGGCCGGTGGATGCTCACGATTGTTTGAAGTAAATCGAATTGGTCGCGTCGGTCGAGGAGTCCTACTTCTTGGCCGGCGCGGGAGGGGCCTTGACGTTGTTGGACAACCAGGCCAGGCCTTCGAGCAGACCTTCTCCCGTGGTGGCGCACGACGGCACGACGTACCAGACCTTGTCCTTAAGCTTGTTCAATTGCAGCGCGTCGGTAACTTCTTGTGGCTTCATGGCTATTATGGGCACCGTTCATTAGCAGCGTTCTTCTATGGTACCCCATCCAGGATACTGAATATTGGTACGTGGTGGGTTCTGGTGTGGGTTTCTGGGGAATTGGGAATTAAGTGGGAGAAAGGGGGTGCGCGGGATGACCTACCATCCTTGACATCCTGCTTGTTTGCGAAGACCAGCAGCAGGCTGTCCTTCATTTCCCGGTCGTTAATGATGCGATGTAACTCTTGCTTGGCCTCGTCGATTCGCGCGCGGTCCGCCGAGTCAATAACGAAGATAAGACCTTGCGTGCCTATGATGTAGAGAAGAAATCATGTCAGCGGGTGCCCATTTGGAAGTGAAGCTTGTAATCGTCGTCTTGGCTCTCTTTGCAGCAACAGCAGCAGCCTTTCTTCGTCGCGGCCGAGCGCACGCATATTTGTGTATGCTTGGGCGCGCGCGCGCGACTTGTCTTCTCATTCTTCTGGGTGAAGAGGCCAACTTACCACTGAAGTAATGCCTCCACAGAGGACGAATCTTGTCCTGGCCACCGACATCCCAGACGTTGAACTTGACGTTCTTGTATGTGACGGTCTCGACGTTGAAGCCGACGGTGGGAATGGTGGTCACGTCCTGGCCGAGCTTGAGCTTGTAGAGGATGGTGGTCTTTCCGGCGGCGTCGAGACCCAGCATCAGCAGGCGCATCTCCTTGGATCCGAAGATCTTGCCCATCATTTTACTAAGTTGGCCACCCATATTGGCGAGGAGCTCTCTTCTTTTCTTTCCTTTTCCTGTTCGTTGGTAGGGGTTGCTGGCGCTTGTTTGCTTTTAGCGATATTTCTTCTCTTTGGGTATCGAGTTTGGAAGTGGTTTTGGGCGACTGTGGTTCGTGGAGCAGGACCAGTCGGGTGTTCGGGTGGAATTAGTGTTGTTGTCGAGGTTCAGGGGAGAAGGAAGGTGCAGGCAGGATGCGAAAGGTTGCCGAAAAAGGGGAGACAGAGACAGCTCGAGCCCAACAAAATCCCACGTTCGCAAGTTCAAGTTTCGGCAGGACGGCAGGCACTGGAGTCTGGAGAAGCAGGTGGACAAGACAACAAGACGAGACGAGACGAGACGACACGACTTTGGCAAAGGCGAGAAAAGGAGGGAGAGAGGAAAAAGACACGAGCAGAAAATTGATTGGTATTATCTGCGGAGAATTCTTTTGAGCAGGTTGTATTCTCGGACAGGTTCAGGTTAGGTCGGGTTCTCGGGTCTGATTAATTGAGAGTGAAATGAACATGCAATCAGTTTTTGGTTGGGTGGTACCGGTTCTGGTAGTAGCAGCAGTAGTAGCTGGTAGCTGCACGTTAGGTGGTCCCAGCAGGTGGTAGGTGGTTCCTGGCCTGGCTAGCTGGCTAGGGATGTTTAGGTTCTGGCGCTGGCGCTGGTTTGTGTGAATGTATGGGCCTCCGTCCTGCTAGTTAGGGGTTGGGTCGGGGGAGGAAATCAAATCAATGGGAATCATGGAGGAGTCTTGGAGTCCAAGAGTTCGTCCGCCCTCTTCTACCAGACCACCAGACCAGACCACTGCTACGGGCATTTCCCAAAGCAGACTTACTTAGGTACCTGGTCGGAGATCGGATCTAGCAGAGGCCCCTACTTCGGGCAGGCTCCAGAGGGCTCCAATTGACTCGAATGAATTGAATTCACTCATACCTATTACCTACCGGTAAATGCGACCAGCGACCAGCGACCGACCTCATGCTTGGATTACCTTAGGTAGAAACTCCTACATACATGCACATGCATGGAGTAGACACCTACAAGCACTCTCCAGCCTTGTTTTGTTTTGTATTGTCTCAGTCCTTACCTTAGCTGTATGTAAGGTAGCTATAAATACATCCAATGCAAAGAAAAAAACAGTCATTCGCCATTAAATGTTTCTTCCCAGTTGCCCCTGGCATCAAATGCAACCATACAAGCCAATACAAAGTCGCCAGAAATGAGACCCCTACTGCAGCATGTAACGCTAATTACCTCCCTCGACTGCTTACAGAAAACGTACATGCACGTAACTGCTGCACGTGGCACCAGCTCCAGGAGTCCACGCATACGAATTGATGATTTCGTCACCAGCCCGCAACTCATTGAGGCTGAGTTCCCATGTTGATATTGCCAATTCAACTCCCTTATGTAAGCCGTGCAACGGTCACGGCCAATGGCTCCTTGTGGGAGCTCATTTGTGGCCGATCGGCATATTCATCTCCATGGCCACCTCATCGAGAAACATGACCGACAAATATTTCCGCTCTACAGAGTACGGAAGCCCAACATACGATACGGGTTTCTGCGTCTCCCCCTCCATCAGTGCCATCGTCCAAGGCATTGTTCTCAGGACATTGTGTGTAGCATCATATAACTCATATAACTCATCGGCATGATGTTCTACTGTCCGTCTCGCATTTCCGAGACGGCTCTAGCGATCAGAAACGTTGCAGTACCCGTAGCACCACACCCTCTTCTGTTTGGTGCGGTACGGCTCATCTCCACTATGGGGGAGGCCTGATTCAGCTCCCAATAACTCTTTGGATATATCTGCCCTATTTATTCAAGCCGATTGTTTCTGCTTCCCGCTGGCTGAGACAACGAGCCGGTGCCCCTCAACGACTAAAGAGATATGTTACGCGGCCAACCCTTATGCACCGAATATCGAATGTATTAGCACCCGTCCCCTATTGAATTTATGTAGTCCATTAGGTACTTATTTGAGGAAAGTCATGTATATCCCTAATGACACATTTGAGCTCCTACCCAAGAGCATTTCTTTTGACAACCGTCGGCAAGTCATATGGGCAAAGCACTTTTGATAAGTCTACCTAGTCATTGGTCTACCCATCCTGCAGGCGAATGGCGTGTAAGCGGCTTGGGCTTGCCGCGTCAGACCAGGGAAAGCCGTTGCGGGTCGAGCCGAGTGCCTGGTTGATTCAGTGAGTTCGAATCATTGAAACATCATTGCAGCTTCCACTTCCTTGGGCAGCATGTGACAATAACACTGATAAATATTCCGCCTCGTGGCTCTATAGCCTCGTATGAATCACCATTTGTCATGAGATGACTCTGCTTTACTAGACATTGTCACGAAGCAGCTCAATGCCATTATTATGCTAGACTGACTACGATGTGTAGAGAAGCAGGGGCATATCGTTGTCGGGAATATGCATCTCAACCGGCTTTAAGCTGCCATGTCAGATACATACCCCGCATCTTCTTGGTCTTCGTCTTGGAAGTCATCCATGCGATGGCCTTCACTCGTTTGTTTATTTGATTGTTGCCGAGATATGGAAGTACGCAGGGGAAGAAGTAAAGACTTATCGATAGTTGTAGGTGGAGAGTCAATTGATGCTATCAATTGGCCAAACGCGTTTTAAGCTTTCGGTACGTACCGCCATCTAGCGCTTCTGCAGCGTTGAAGTACCTGCGTACCTGCCGCGCTATCTTATCAGCAACTCTTTATCCTCCAATTTTTTTTTCTGGCTGGTCGTCGCAGAGGTTCGAGTCTGAATTGCGAAGTCTGACGATTCCCCACCAATCAAGCAAAATAGTTTCTTGAACAATTCCCTCGGAAACCCATAGGGACAAAACACGGCCGTCGAACCCCTCCCAGCCTTGCATTTTCTGTTCCGAGTGGCGTACTTCTAGAGCACCGGACGGGTGCTGCCAACCAACAAAATGGCTGCCGATCAAGTCAAAACCAAGACGAAGCGCGAGCACAAGTCAAAAAAGCGGATACGGGAAGGCCAGGAGGACGTCGAAGGCGCAGAGGTCCAGCGCAAGCACAAGCGCTCCAAGAGCGAAAAGCCCGAATCGGTAGCAGACGAGGACGAGGCCGTGCCGGCCCAGCAGAGCGAAGACGAGCCCGAGGTGCCAAAGAAGAAGCGAAGCAAGGAGGAAAAGGACAAGAAGAAAAAGAAGAAGAAGGACAAGCACAGCAAAGAAGATACCCCCTCGGAACCGAGTAAACCGCAAGATGATGCCATGGATATCGACGAGCCCGCCGGCGTCTCGGCAACCGGCAAACTGAAACAAATACCCCAGAAACCGTTCCCTTTCTTCAAGCAGACCGTGTCGCGCTACCTGCCGCTCTTCCCCGCGGGCATGGTCGAGCCCGTCGACGGCTACGCCGAGCAGCACCTGAAGCCGCTGCTGAACCGCTACGTGCGCGAGTTCAAGGGCGTCCTGCTGGGATACCGCAACGTCCGTCTGGGCGAGGCCCCCAACAAGGGTTCGCTCACCGAGGCGAGCGAGATGGGCGAAGATGCCGACGAGGCGCTGCTCGAGACCATCGACGAGTACGCCGCCGGTTTTGGCTGGCTGACGGCCGAGGTCGACCTGTTCAAACCGGCCCGTGGCGCCCCGCTCGAGGGCGTCCTCAACATGGCCACCGAAGGCCATCTGGGTGTCGTCTGCTGGGGCATGTTCAATGCCGCCATCGAGGCCTCGCGCCTGCCCAAGGGCTGGACATGGGTCAGCACACTGAGCAACAGCCGATACAAGGACTTCAGACTCCCCACGCCCGAGCCGACCGAGGAGGGCCAAGAGGAGCAAGAGGGCGAGGGCGCCGAAGCCGAGGGTGAAGGCGAGGGCGAGGGCGAGGCGGGGGCGGAGAAGGCAAAGGAGGGCGACGACGTCACACAACTATACAGCACGGGCTACTGGGCTGACGAGAACGGACAAAAGGTAGAGGGCACGGTCCAGTTTCGCATCAAGAACTTCGACGTTGGCCAGAGCGGCGAGTACGGCTACCTGAGCATCGAGGGCACCATGCTGGACGCCGAGGCGGAGCACAAGCTGGTGGTCGAGGAGCTCGAGCGCAAGCGGCGGCGCGACCTGCGGGGCGGGCCCGGCGGCCTCTGGCGCAAGACGCGCTTCCTGCCCGACTTCAGCGTGACCAAGTTCGGCGCCGACGAAGAGGAGGAGGACCAGGCCAAGCGCGCCGAGGTCTGGAAGGGGAGCCGGCCCGCTAGCGTGACGGCCGAGTAGAGATGAGATGACTAGATTTTTAATGTCCACTGTACACACTCATGTTTGACAGCGATTGTGCTTCTAGTTCTCAAATTTGCCAAGTTCAAGTGACATGTACAATTCCTGGGCAAAGCGCAACTAAAACGTGACTTGATAGGATGGGCATCGAGAACCGGTCGGTGGATAGTACAAACTCTTTGATGGTGTAGATTTTGATCTCGGATCTCCCAGTAGCCATAAGCTGAACCGACCAACTTTCTATGCTTCATTATTGTGTAAAGGGTCAGCTGCAATGGAGTGTTAAAGATCCTATTCGGTCGGTGAAGAGAAACCCGGAATTTTCAAATATGTGATCTATCTACAAGTATTTCGTCTGAGGTCTGGTACTTGGCCAACCACGTGTCCCCAGTATGTTGCCTCCACGAATGTGACTGCGCCAATTATACACAGATTGAGGTTTTGGGAGCGGGTGGGCGAATGATCGGTTTCTGGTTGGCGTAGACATACGATACCGACCACTTTTCAAATTGCCCGGTGAGCTTTATCGTCACCAACAGCAGGAGATTGGATAATTCCTCGACAAGGGAGCATATTCTCTATTGGATGCGAGGGATTCAAAGGCGTAGTTGTCTTGGTGTTCGTAGGCCCCTATACAGATCTTCAAGCCACATGTGTAACTGATCAACGTATTTCGTCAACTAACACCGGATTTGGGGCACCTACAAAGTGAGAAAGAAAATCACCGTCTCCATTCGTTCTTCCCCGGTCCTTTTCTTGTCTTTCTCCCTCCTTTGTTCCCCTCTATAGTTATAGTGAGATAAGTAGGGGCAGAACCGAGTCAGCCCTTACAGAAACCAGTTCCATTGGCGGCTTGAACCAGCCAACTTGGTCAGTTGAAACAAACATTCCGGTCGATATCAGGGTCACGGACTCGACGCGTGCTTAGTTTCTCGGCTTTTGTCCACATCCTGCTGGGATTCCTTCCAGGTGTGCTTTGACGTAGCGTTCCCGCCAAAGAAAAGGGGTGGCTTTGTCGATATGGGTGCAGCTACAAGGAGACAACGAAACACATACCATTCACTTTTTATTCCTCGATAAAACTGTAGTCATTCCGCTTATCCCATGGCTTTTTCTGTAACGTGCGGGGTTTTGTTCACAGGAGAGAAAGAAAGAACTTGTTTTATAGCGTAGGAAAGGTCGTCGAGAATGCGACATATTATAAGAGAGGTGTCGATACCCACGCCATTTTCTTGCAGTACATGGCAGATCAGTAGCAGAAAGAACATCCACCTTGTTCGAATACCACATCCCTCGGCCAGAATTGTTATCTTACGTTACTTGCCAACACAACCTCATCAAGTCTTGCCCTCGCAACTTCCCGAATCCGCCGGCTTTTGTTGGCTGAGAAATAAATAGTTCACAATGGCAGAAAGAACAATAACCGAGAACACCGGACAGGAGTTGATACGGGAGATGAGGAGACTTAGACTGCAGCAAGAATTGGCGACTCGCAATGGTGCGAATATACTCATCAGAGTTGCACGCCGAGTCGACAAAGACACTGAAGCAGAACCGTTCTTTGAGCAGTTCCTCGGCCAGATCGTAGGGCAGGCCTATACAGAGCCGGGTAACTTGGATTGGACGGCGCTCAGCCTATGGGTTGCAGGGTCGATTCGCGGCGCAATGGGGCAAAGACTGGTCGATGTTGACAAGGACCCCGAGCGCAAATTTCACTTGCTTCGATTAGACGAGCAGACTCCAAGGAAGCTCGTGGGCAAGTCCGGCTTCATCAGCCTCCTGCTGGCCTGGAAAGAGGGCAAGCAGTCACTGCCCTATACTCCGGACGGGTCGGCCATATGCATCGAGTTTGAGAGCACGCTAGCCGAGGATGATGTGAGGTATAGACGCGCTATGGTAGAGGCCGGAGACGGTCCCATGCGGTCCATTGAAGACGACGAACCAGGTTATGATGGTGTCAGCGATCGGTTTTCGTTGCCGAGGGGATCAGTTCCTCCCCCGGAACGAGAATTGCGAGATGCCGAACGTCACAGGGAGACGGTGCGTCGGATGTTGCGTTCAAACACGGAGGCCTCGGGTCGTAGCTCAACGCAAGACTCGGAGCATCTGCCGCCCTCCCAAAAGGATTTGGGTTCGAGCGCCGATGATGTAAGCGGAGATGAGTTTAACCCTAACTTTGAAAGCGAAGAAGAAGAAGAGGAGGAAGAGGAAGAAGTAGAAGAGGGAGGCGGACATGAATATGATCACCATGGAGTCAAGGACGACACACATGAGCTAATCAATGAGGCCAAAGAAAAGTCACCCGACGTGGAGCACTCCGAAGCGGTGAGGCGTACCACGTTGTTCGACGATCTCGGAGCGCAAGCAAACGTAAACCTCAAGTGCGACAGCGACGCGCACTGGGATAAGGTCACCGAGCTCTTTCTATCGCAGGACTCCAAGACCAAGAAGTTCCGACTCCCCGGGCTCAACTTCCCGCTGGAGCACTACCAGGCAGCCGCCGTCGTGTGGCTGTTGTTAAGAATACACGAGGACAAGGTAGCCGCTGCCATGCTGGCCGACGATATGGGCCTGGGCAAGACTTTCACCATGATAGCTGCCATAATGGTGCATTACTATACCCAGCTGGCCTTCACGGAGGTGAAAATTTTCTGGCACCACCTCGAGTTAGGTTTTCAACCTCCAAGAAACCATAATGTGCAGGACGCCCCAGAAGGGCAGAAATGCCCCTCGACACAGCCCAACCCTGTCAATCTCCCCAATCGTTTCTGTTTACAGTGCCCATGTGAGGCTGGCTCGATAGCGAGAAGGATTGCTGAGAGCATGTCTAACATGCCTAGCATCATTATATGCCCTTCGAAAGGAGCCACAATTTGGATCGAGGAGTGGGACAAGTTTGTGAACAGTGGCATGAGGCGCTTCGAGCCAATGCAACTATACGTTGGTATAAGCGATTATTTAGAACCCAAGAAGCTCTTGGCCGACTTCTGCCGTGACGTGGTTGATGGTCAATTGGATGATATGGGCGAGCAGGAGGTTGAGGGAAAACTCGTGTTCCGGCGTCGCACTGGCTTCGATGGTGGCAGCCGCCACGTTTTGCTGCTGACGCAGGAGGCCACATCCAGGCAGTTGGGGCAGAAGCCTTTGTTCGAGAAGGTCAATGTCACGGGTCTCAGGGCAAATAGGGCAAAGAACCACGAGGGGAATACCCAAGCAATCGTCGGTTGCGCTATCATGGTCATGGACGAACTGCACGAATACAAGGGAGCCACCAAAACCACTGGCCCCTTCAAGTTTCTGGAAAAGTTCGAACACCAAGTAACGCCCACGCTCGCCGTGGGACTTTCTGGGAATGCTTTGTCGATCGGGCCGAGCGGCTGGAGATTGTTGGTCCAACATACGCAAAGATGCATCAAAAGACACCAGATGCAAGACGTCAAGCTGGGCAGAATTGCAGTCTCGAAGGCTTACAGCGCGCTGACTGGGGATTGGAATTTTATACAGGAAAACCAAGACGTCAGCTGGCGAGCCCCAAATATGCAAAATAGGGTTCTGGGCCAGGTTCAATTGCGCAAAGAGAAGATCCGGGCGGATTTCCGTGATGGGATCGGCAAAATGATCATTCGTCGAACCAAAAAGGACATGTTCCGCGGCCAAAAAATTCTGGATCTCGCAGACCCCGTCTACCAAGAGGAACAGCTGATGATCCCAGAAGGAAGAGCGCTCAATTCGCTGAGGCACTACTACCAACAAATCCGGCATTGGGCCCTCGCCGAACACAAGCTGATGGAGCAGGCGTGGCTCGACGGCGGTCAAAAGGGGCCCAAGCCGACTCTGGCCAAGGCGCAACAAGGCGTCCTGATAGAAAAGAATAACGACAACACGGGGGAAAGCGCCGCTAAAAAGAAGGGCAAGGGCAAAGGCAAGGGCAAGGGCAAAGATAAAGATCCCGACGCGACCAAAGCCGCTCACGAGGCCTTCTACAGGGCGGTACGAGCCGTGACATTCCCGGACCTAGCCCGCGTCTTCCGCTCACACAATGGCCAAGACTTAAGACCGTATTTGGAAAGCGGCAATCCTGACCTGGGCAACATCGCGACCATGTTTACGAACGTGACTCTCGATCCGAAGAGAACAGACAAGGCTGTTGGGGATATGTTGAAGGAATCCCCATTCCATACGTATCGCACGGCAATTAGATCAGGCTCGCCGAAATACGCCAAACTTTGCGAACTGATAAAGGCTCAACTTATTGACACCAGAAAAAAGAGTGTCGATGGCAAAGAACTGCGGAGAAATCGCGACCAACCGGCCGATGATGCACCAGGAGACGGAAGCCACGTTCGACACATGGTCGTCTTCACCGATGCTCCTATCACCGCATATCTGACAGCGTTGTACCTCCAGGGCGAATTTCTCGGACAAGTGGACGTGAGCCTGATCCACGCAGGTCTCCCAGCCAGGTCTGCCTCGGCAGTCAAGCACTGGCTGTCTAGAGAGGCCACCTTCAAGAGATTTAACGAAAACTGTAGGCCGGATTCCAAAACCAAGATCCTCGTGGGCACCTACCAGCTTATCGCGACCATGTACAACATCCAGCGAGCCTCGAGCGCCGTCTTGATGGACGTGGGCACCGAGGTCGAACGGCAGCAGGCACAGGACCGCATCTATAGACGGGGTCAGACCTGCACAGTCCTCATCACCGAGGTGTGGTATGAGAACCACGTCTATGAGCGAACCCGGCGGAGGAGGAACAAGGGCACCCAGCAGATGAGTGAAATCAACTGGGATGAATTTGCCATCGATAATGTGGGCGGGGATGAGGGCGATTCCGTATTGCCTCAGGATACCAGCGGGCTATAAGCAACCGAAAACCTCTTCGTGCAAGTTTTCATTCTACTGACATATTAGCGACGAACGAAATCACTTGTGGAGTGTCAGCCTGACTCCCAACTTCTACAACTAGGAAAGGGGTATCTAGTCACACTTACTCGCCGTGTAGACAGTTACCCGTGACTTTGGTTTTGTGCTTTTGATCTTATTTATGATGAATGTAGCCACTCGTTCATAGTTCTGCTTATATTCACGGGGATATTACTACAAGCGTATTCATAGTTTGATGAGTTGAGCATGTAGGGTCTGCACAATTTTGGCACACTATCCCAAGGAGTGGGATTATCCTACGGGTACCACCTATTGAATCTCTACCACGAACCGTAACCTCAGATCAGAACAACGGAATTAAATGAAAGTGACTTGAGTAGTCTAGTATGTGCAAAGCCCCAGGACGCATCTTTAATACGTCTAGGTAAGTCAGAAGAGCAAATCAGCCGCCTAGATGGGGAACATGATGGTGATACCCATAACTAATGATTCCCTTCGGGGAAAGGATTTGTATAACCACTGAATAATTCGTCAAGTTGACAATGACAACCGAGACTACTGCACCATTGTCCCGGATTTCATATGTAGAGAGCTATATGTAGGAGGAGCTACCAAGACAGTCATCCGAGCACCAATCTGGTAACAGAGGGACGCGACAGGACCTAAAGTTGGCTTTGCTTTACATACGCAACCGGGAAGGGGCGGCGCTGTTGACTTGGAGTGGTTGACGCCAATATAGCAGCAGGCCAACCTTCTAACTACTTACTACGGATACCACTCAAGCCATGTGAGAGAAGCTATGTTAAGTAGAGAAGCTATGTTCAGTATACATCAGTAAGGGGCTGTTGAGCCATCTCGCGCACTCGGGTACTCTTTGACACGCATGCCCGGCGAGGGATTTACTCATTGAGCCGGCAAGGCCCAAAGCTTTCATCATCGCTGAGCCAAGTGTCGGCGAGTGGCGAAAGTCGATTTCATGATGCGGAATAGCAACCAAGACCAGGCAAGTGAGATGTTATTGGACCAGACCAGGGACGGAAAGTTCGACTCGCATTGAGAGGGCTATCAGCACCCAACCAAGTCTACATGCTTCTGCAGGTAGCGGCGTCAACTCGCTCCGAATGGATAGGGGTTTGCGGCCCCTGTCTTCTACGTCTGGCGTTCCTACCCATAGAGGGCGGGCATATGGACTCCTAGTCATGCTATGTAAATTACCTCATACTCACGTATACATCGTTCTTGACGGGTGTGCAACTTTTCTATTCGCGTCCTCGAATGTGTACACTGCGCAGTTCTCATGGCTTCTCACAGCAATGCGAGGATGAAGCGGTCCGCCAAGCCTCAACTGTACATTTTCGAGGACGCGAAGAAAAGTTCGGCCTTGAGAATACACATTGTGACCAAGAAAGCAACGGCAGCTAGAACAAACAAATAAAGTAGGGAAGGTTGCCATCACCTGGAGCTGAAGTGTGTCATTCATGGGTGGTGCGATATGCCTGGACTCCATGTGAGAGGCGAGATGCAGGAGATATAAATGGTCGATGACGAAGTTTTCCTATGCACAGATAGTCCACGTATTTGGGGTCTCTCGACTTTTGGTTTGTAAAGCCTGAGCTTTGAAATGTCAATAATGTTGACGTACAATGCATCGAGGGAGAATGAAGAGAAGCTGTGAGCAATGATAAGTCAATCCTCAAGAGGAGATGCCTCCCGATGACGTGACACGAAACGAGCACGGATGGGTGGCTTCAATATTATTCATTGCGTCTTTGTTGGCAGGGCTCTTGCTGCGCTGGTCTAGCAGTAGCACAGGATCACATGTAGCGGCGGCTGGGTTCAATCAAAGAGCTTGCTTGGGTACTTAAAACATGTTTTCAGAACCGGAAAACCCTTTATTGTATGCTACCGTGAATGGGGAAGAAATTCGTCTCATTCATGTCCAGCCGTTGCCTCGAAACAAAGTCCACCAGGCCAAATATCAATAGGCCGGTGCGAGACCGAGACCGAGACCAGTATACGTTCGTATCAGATGTATTTCACATCTGGATATCGTTGATCTGTATAATGCACACAATAGATGCACCCGTAAGCCAGCCGATGCCGAGAGCCAAACCCACCCGGCCAAAGACAAGAACTCCTGAATCAGATCGTCTATTTCTCCTTCTTGGCCTTGGCGCCCTTGACCTTGGCCGTGCCACGCAGAGTCTTTTGACGGTTCTTGCGTTGCTTGCCTGTTTATCGGATAAGTCAGTATTGTTGGTCCACAGCGGAATTTGTGATTGTAATTGGGAAAACGTACGCTGCTGTCGGGATGCGCGCTCGGGCTTGACGGCGAGGCCAACACGGACCAGTCTGTACTGAGGCTCGAACTTCTTCATGGCCTCGGGGGAATCGTAGACGAGGGCAAAGCCAGTGGTCTTGCCACCACCGAACTGGGTGCGCAGGCCGAAGACGGAGACCTGATCCTTCTGGGCCTTGTACATGCCGGAGATCTTCTCACGGAGCTGCTCCTTGGAGATGTTGGGGCGGCCGGGGTGCAGAATGTCACTGAAGAAAAAAGGCCAGGTCAGTTTTCGTCGTTCAAATCAATCATCATGTGTCCCCATGGTGGCCTGCACCGCCCGAGTGCCAAATGCCAAATGCCGTATGCCATATGCCAAAAATGTCGTTTGCGGATTGCGCCAACAGCCAAGAAATAATTGGTTGCCATCATCTTCGTCATCCCAAATGGCCAAGCAAGAGACCATTCAAATGAATCATTCAAGTTTTGAGTTTCTCCTCTTCTGCCTTTTTTTGCTTGCCACATTGCCTGCTGTTGGTCGGATCGGAATTCCCAAGATGATGGCTTTGATGGCTCTGCTGACGCAATTTGACGTCGCTCTGTGCGATTCGATTGATGAGGCGGGCTGGCGGATGGCATCGCAGGGCGGCGGGCGGTTGAATTTCTTGGTTTGGCCATCACGGCTTGGGGAGGAGGAATTGTACTCACACGACCATCTGCTTGCGTCCCAGAAGAGGGTTGCGGATGAACTTGCGAGTTCGCAGGGTGACGGGGGTCTCGGAGTCAGCCATGTTGACGATCGGGCGCGATGTCTCTGCTGATCGAAGTTGTCGTGGATGGGTTGAGAGAGATGGCGATTTGGGAGGGGTGGGAAGGAAATGTCGACTTTCGCCCTTATTTTTTCTTTCTGACCTTAGTGGTTCAGTATCCGCTCTAACCTCTGGGTTTGGTGTCAAGAGTGTGCGTCGCTTTCTTTGCTTAGGCTAGCCCAGGGTGTTGCAATGGCCCGTGCGTTCTTTTGACCTGGTGGATTGGTGCACCTTTTTTTACTCAAGAAGCCCTACCCTAATCAATTGAGAAGTGTGGCTTGTGCTTTTTTTTTACTGTCTCTCAACCTTTGCCCTACTCAAGCCACAGCCACACATTGTCAGCCTCCACGCCTCACGCAGTCAGGTCTTGCTTGCTCTTGCTCTTTTCAAGCTCCAGCGTTCACTAATCTGATTGAATAACCCCACATTTCCCGAGGTCCTGTTCCTTGTCACCCACCCATCTGCCATCAATCAATCAATTGGTCCATTCATTGAGTCGAAAGAGCCGCAATGGATAGCCTCAATTGCTACATGCATTTCAGCCCATCATTTCCCAATTTTGGTTGCAATGAATGAAGTCAGTGTCAATCGCTTTTGCAGCCAGTACCTGCAGCTGGAAAGAGATCTTGATTTCCCCAGTGGCCAGCTCTTGCGGGAGGCCCATGTCCAAGACGCTTTGCAACGTCGGCTCTTTGCGGATGATGCGCTTGCTCACCCACCCCCTGCAAGATATCAGATCCGAGTATTGAAAGAACTGGTCTCGAGGATTGAAGCAAGCATCGATGACTGGGAAGAACATGTAAGGTGTATATCTACTCTACATACCTACCTACCTACCTACCTACCAACCAACCAACCAAGCACGTTCCAAAGTCAATGAGCAACAAACTGATTCTATCATCGCCCTTGCCCGTCATGTTTCCTTATCTGCGTTTCCAGATGCTCTGTTCCCCTATCCCATCAGAATACCCCAGCCTGACTCCATTTCCTAGGGAGTGTCCGACGACCTGATGTCGCAGCTCTCCGAGCTTCTCGCGTCGCCGTTACCCGAGGAGCTCATAGCTGTCCAGCAGAAGTCCTATGTCACATATTCACAATCGTTGCTCAGTGGTGACACCGGGCCTGAAGCAGGCGCAGACCCCTATCCTCATGTTACCCTACTTGAATCACGCCATCTCATCTCGGCCGGCGGAACTACAGGGCTTCGCACCTGGGAAGCTGCTCTGCATCTAGGCCAATACCTTTGCACACAACCTACTCTGGTACAAAACAAGCGAGTGCTCGAGTTAGGCGCCGGAACCGGCTACGTCTCTATCCTGTGCGCCAAGCATCTGGCTCCTGCCCAAGTCATCGCCTCGGACGGGTCCGATGATGTCGTGGCTAACCTTCCCGAAAACTTCTACTTGAACGGCTTGCAAGATTCTCGGGCTATCTCGGCCATGGATCTGAAATGGGGTCACGCTCTTGTAGGCACCGAGGAGGCCGAATGGAACGGGGGTCAGCCTATCGATCTCGTGCTTGGCGCCGATGTGACCTATGACGAGAGCGTTATCCCATCCCTTGTCGCTACCATAGACGATTTGTTCGACATGTTCCCGCGCGTCCTCGTGATCATCACTGCCACGGAGAGAAATCGCCAGACCTTTGATGCCTTCATCAACGTCTGCCAGAAAAGAGCTCTCAATATTGAGGAGGTCAAGTTCGACATCACCCCTAAAGACGCACAGACTGGCCCCTTCTACAGTGACCAGGTACCTATCCGGATCTGCAGGATCACGCGGGAGTCATAGGATAGACGCTTGACGGTACATGTCCTCTGTTGACTCCATATGCGATGTGTGGATGAGTCACTGGCCGATGTGCCAAAGTCTGGGTGGAAGCAATCATCAGCTTCGGGCTCGGCAGTCGCAATCCAAGGCAGCCAGGGGGTTGTCATTTCTTTACGAAACGGGGACCCTTATCCCAGGTTAGTGTTATACATGGCAATCCAGCAAGTCCAGTCATGAACTGCCTACCCCAGATTGGACGTGCCTGGTGGCCCAGGCGATGCATATTTATGGATGATGGCGCTTTCAACGATGGCAAGGTGTCTGACCAATCCGCAATGCCATGATGCCTTTCAACCCCTGAGAGTGGATCGCGCGATGAAAATATCGACGTGGATTCCTGATGTGGCCCTCCGACGGGATGCATGAATGCAGAGACGATGGCTATAGTCTGTTACGATGACAGCACCCGTGAGGCACAGAATATAACGTACACCCCTATCGGGCTTACGAGGGGAAGAGGAGCAACATCCCAGGTTGTAAGAACGGCGTTAAAGCCCATCGCCTCTTTGGGGGTGACTTACTACTAATTCTTACCTCGGTTTCACGATATAAGTCAAACTTAGAACGGAGACATGTACAGGAACGCTCAGACGCGGTTAGAATAGTATGTTGTTGGTGACCGAGTTGACGAATTGTCGAGTTACTAAACCAAGTAACCGACAGCCACGGAATACATGAGGTATGGAAACGTATATACATTTTTATTCTGACATCAAGTCGATTATCGTGGTGACCCGGCGCTTGGTACGGCAGCACCGTCTCGTAGGTGTCGATAGCTTCGGTGGGTGGAGCCGTCGTTGGGTGATTAGTCAGATTCCATTATCGGAGGAGGTGCAATTCAATGTGCGAGATCATTTTCGTCCAGCCAGATCTGAACTTACTCACTTTCTCTTCCTCTTGAAACCACCCCAATAGGGATAGACGGATGGATGCCTAGGTACTTACTCACATCGGCGGCGACTCATCTTTCGATCTAAAGGATACGGATGCCTGTCTGTGCCGTCTGGTGACGAAACTAGACCTCTTAATTCCGCTCTGTTTGTCGAGCCCCATATATCCGAACGTTTGCTTTGAAATCACCTGGGGGCCGGCAGCCTTGCCTGCCAGCACATCTGGTCTGGTCTGGTCTGGTTTCCCCCCTCTTGGGCGGCTTAACACATTAGCGGAGAGACTAATAGCTCCGCCTTTTTTCTTTTCAGTGGACAGGGTTACAAACCTATTCTTTTCCATTCTATCTTAAGTAACAATGCATGAATCGACAGAGGATATACTGCGAGTAGAAAGCGTCTGGTGGAAAAGCCAAGTGTTTCCGTGGATTGGGTGACTATTCCTAGGTTGGGGTTGTCTCCGGGCGTGGGCTAGCTTGAAATACGGGGCCGCGGTGCAGTCTGCAGTCTGCTGCTCACAAAAACCGGCAGAGGGGGACAGGGGGTCGTACGTACCTGCGGCGGTCTGCTCACTGCCTACCGATATCAGCCAGCCAGCCAACAGGCGCATGGAGGGTCTAGCAAACGGCCCGAGGTGTCTGAGAGATCTCACGACCATGGGGATTGACTAGCTAGTCGTTCCGCGGTGTGTTTGTTGTTCCGACTGGAAATCTATAAAGCGGACCATGGACTGCTTGTGTTCTATCGAATGTTTGGCTGAATAGCAGCAGACTGATACCCCCCAAATACTCAACTACTGAACTCACCTTTATAGAGAGTCAGTCTACACGAATTCTATCCGACTTGGATACTTAGAATAATACACTATTGTCCCCAAAGAAGAACAATATTTAGACTGCCCATCATGTCGCCCGAACAGACAGTCGAACCCCCTCGGTTCGAGTCGGAGCCTACGGACCTGGCGCCGTTGAGGCAGCCGATCGAGTTCCCCTTCTCCGGCCGGGTCGCCCCGAACCCACTCAGTTAGTACCAGCCAGTCTCACTTCCTCTCCCTTGGATGTTCTACGGATATCTCCGGCCACGTACAGTGACATGAGATCGATCACCTTGCTGCTCAAGATCATGTAGCAAGCTATTTCCCCACCAATCGAGATGTAACAATGTGCTAATAAACGCTCCTTGTCTGCAGTGAACGCCGCCATGAGCGAGCGTCTGGCCACCTATTCCGAGACGGACCGTGAAGCCAGCGGTATCCCCATGTCGGAGCTGGTGGCACTGTACAAGCGGTGGGGCGCCGGCGGCTGGGGCCAGGTGGTGACGGGCAACGTGATGATCGACCACGAGCACCTCGAGTCCCCCGGCAACCCCATCATCCCCCTGGACGCGCCCTTCTCCGGCAAGCGCTTCGAGGCGTTCCAGCAGCTCGCGGCGGGCGCCAAGGAGCACGGCAGCCTGATCGTGGCGCAGGTGGGCCACGCCGGCCGCCAGACCACGGTCACGCCCACGCCCATCAGCGCCAGCGATGTCCAGGTCAACGCGCCCGCCATGGGCAAGACGTTCGGTGTGCCCCGGCCCGCGACCAAGGAGGACATCGCCAACATCATCGCCGCCTTCGCCCACGCCGCCGAGTACCTCGAGAAGGCCGGCTTCGACGGCATCCAGCTGCACGGCGCCCACGGCTACCTGCTCGCCCAGTTCCTGTCGCTGACCAGCAACCGCCGCACCGACGAGTACGGCGGCAGCCTCGAGAACCGCATGCGCCTCATCCTCGAGGTGACGGCGGCCATCAAGGAGAAGGTGTCCCCCAAGTTCATCCTGGGCATCAAGATCAACTCGGTCGAGTTCCAGGAGCGGGGGTTCACGTCCGAGGAGGCCACGATCCTCTGCGAGGCCCTCGAGAAGGCCGGGTTCGACTACGTCGAGACGAGCGGCGGCACGTACGAGGCCATCGGGCAGATCTACCGCAAGGAGAGCACGAAGAAGCGCGAGGCGTACTTCGCCGAGTTCTCGGAGCAGATCGCCAAGCGCGTGACCAAGACCAAGATCTACACGACGGGCGGGCTCAAGACGGCGGCGGGCATGGTGGCGGTGCTGCGCAGCGGCGTCGACGGGCTGGGCATCGGGCGCGCCGCGTGCCAGGAGCCCGACCTGCCCCTGAAGCTGCTGTCGGGCAAGGCCTCGGGCATCATGAAGTACGCCATGGGCGAGGACGACGCCTGGGCCCGCATCGGGTCCGCCGTGGTGCAGATCCAGCAGATGGCCCGCGGCGAGGAGCCCGTCGACCTGACCAACGCCGAGAACGCGCAGAAGATCATGGCCATGTTGGCCGCGAAGAGACAGGAATCGCTGTAGATGGATGGGGATGATATTTATTAGTATCGTTATGGTTTGCCGGGTCAAACAAGTCACATCGTGACAAGATGACAAGATAACAAGAAGTGGCTGGCAGATGTGATCTTCCGAGTCAAACGGCCGAAGACGAGACAGTCGCCGTACCAGCCAAGGTGTTCAGTTTTGAGAGGTGTTCATTCCCTCGTCGTCAGTAATACCGAAGGACTGTATTCAAACAACATCAGATTTCTAAACATATTTCCAAAACAGAACAAAATATACATATACATACACATATGTGCTTAGATATAGAAATTGGCATCATCATCCAAATCAATCCACTTAGCAATTGCAACTACTGACTCCCTGGTATGTGTAAGCTGACTAATGACGGGCCTATACTGACATGTGTGATGAGCTAATGATCAATCACCCCCCAAAAACGGGGCTTGTTCGGGG
Source organism: Apiospora arundinis (assembly GCA_039105305.1). Taxonomy (NCBI): domain Eukaryota; kingdom Fungi; phylum Ascomycota; class Sordariomycetes; order Amphisphaeriales; family Apiosporaceae; genus Apiospora; species Apiospora arundinis. Next base: position 275,110 of record JAPCWZ010000002.1, on the reverse strand, counting down.
GACCCTTCGTCCCCTGGAAGTGAGACAAGCACCAAGAAAAAGAGGCTAAGGTTAGATCATCACCAAGCGAATCTTCCTTGCCCTTCCATGACTACTATATACACTGACTTGCCTGTCAAGTGAGGTTTACTTGTTGAATATTGTACATATGTTCTCTTGATTGTTATTCTTACCAATTGCCCATCCTCTCTATCTCGCTCGCCTTAAACCAATGCCCCGGATATGAGAGTTTCTAGATCTGTCTCTTACCCACCCCACTAACCTCTGAAGACACTGGACTCTCTCCCCCCCAAAAAGAACCCCGCCATTGCCGAAGCCGAATGCCCGCCGCCTGCCGGGACAATCCAACAAACTTGCTCCAGCGCACATAACCCTCCTCTTCTGTGCCATCGCAAGACCCCGTCGCATGCGAACCGGAACCCAATTGACGGACCAATGGATTCAGGGAAGGACGATGGCCAGGCTGGGCAGCAGAAGCAGGAACAGCAGCCGCCGCCGCAGCAGCAACATGTACCCGTAGCCACGCCGACAGAACAACTCCCCTCCTTCTACTCGCCGCGGACGCAACCCGTCGTCCCGGACCATGAGGGCGACCACAGCCTGAGGAGCGACCTGCTCAACATCTCGGCCCTGGCCGCGACCGCCCGCGCCGCCCCGACCTCAGCGCCCTCCTCGACGCACGCTCCGACGACCGGCGCCACGACGCCCAGCAACGAGCAGCCCCCTCCCCCCTCGCTGCTCTCGCCCCAATTCACGCCCCCCGCGACGCCCGGCTTCGCGACCCCGACGTCCGAGAGCCAGCCCCCGCGCGGCGTCCCCGTCGACACGGCCCGCGACAGCAGCACCAAGAAGCGACCCCGCCTGCTCGAGACCCTGCCCGAGGTGCAGTGCGTCGTGCGCGCCCGCATCCCGACCGTCGCCGGCACCGAGATGTTCCTGCACCTGTACACCAACAACGTCGACAGCAAGGAGCACCTCGCCATCGTCTTCGGGCCCCACATCCGCAGCCGCTCGCTCGACGCGCCCCGCGAGGGCGAGACCGAGATGGACCGCATGGTGCGCGGCGCCTACACGGGGCGGCTGTTCCCGGGGCGGACGCAGAGCGGGATGATGTTGTCTGGGGGTGGTCGCGCAGAAGAACAGCAAGAGACATCGGCGTCATCACAACAACCGCCACAGCAAGAACAACAACAACAACAACACCAGTCACATAACGCGCCGCTGGTCCGCATACATTCAGAGTGCTACACGGGCGAGACGGCGTGGTCCGCGCGCTGCGACTGCGGCGAGCAGCTCGACGAGGCGGCGCGGCTGATGTCGCTGCCCGCGCAGGCGCAGCACGGGGGGATCATCATCTACCTTCGGCAAGAGGGCCGGGGGATCGGGCTGGGCGAAAAACTCAAAGCGTACAACCTGCAGGACCTGGGCAGCGACACGGTCGAGGCCAACTTGTTGCTGCGACACCCGGCCGACGCCCGGTCGTACGGTTTGGCCACGGCCATGCTCCGCGACCTGGGCCAGGACGAGGTCCGCCTGCTCACCAACAACCCGGACAAGATCCGCGCCGTCGAGGGCCCCAATCGCGAGGTCCGCGTCGTGGAGCGCGTGGCCATGGTCCCGCTCAGCTGGAAGGGGAAGAAGGGGGAGGGGTTCCGGAGTCAGGAGGTCGAGGGCTATCTACGGACAAAGGTGAGTTCTTTTGCACTGACGACTTGGTCGACCAACATCCATGTCCCAGCCATCATCATCCTCATGAAACCAGAATCTTGTCGGTTTCAGTTACTAACAAAACCCTTGCAACAGATCGAGAAGATGGGACACATGTTGGACATGGGCGGTATGCCCCCCTAAATGGTCCCCGAAGAAGCAACTACTACTACTACATTACTTACCGGTAGTGTATGAATGCGATACCGGGTGGAAACGGTCAGCAACCAACCATCTGCTGTGAATATATCACGGAGATTATATATATATATTTATGGATACCACCAGGGCATCCGTACCATGTCCAGCGCTATAGAAATGAAAGCATTACATCCAACCCCGACTGCTACTTTGCACTTCATCATACCTGTGGTCAGAAATGACCACTGTTACCCGTTGGAGCCGATCGGGTAAGCCCATGGTGAACGACTGGTACTAATGGTATCACATGGTCAGATCGCATCTGCTCTTGTTGCACAGGGGCTTCGACCTCGCGCGACACTGCTGTCTGTCTACCTCTGACAAGTACCGACTTGAAACATATCGTTAGCTTTCTGGGGGAGCCGCCACTACGGGAAGGATGGAAACTGGAGAACATGGGGAAAGATACTAGTTTGCTTTCTTTTTCTTCGGGATGGTCACTTGACCCTGCCCGCCTGCCGGTATGCCCTCTGTCAAACAGTGACATGGCACCAGTGGCAGCATGCTGGTAAGACATGATTTCAGCCCAATGGGAGAAGATGGAGTGCGACTGGATCGGTGGGTTGTTGACAGCTTGGCGGCAGTTGGGGGGGGGGGGAAAGCTCTCTCCGGCGACCGACAAACGATCGATCTCACATCCTACCTGTTGCTGGGGAATGCGTGAGCGCACGGCCGCCGCATGAGGAAGGTATGCATCATAGGTGGTAGGGGGTGAAGATATCACCACACCCACGCATCAATCCACGCATCTAACGCACCCACCACCGATGATGATATCATACCCATAACGGTCCATAATGCTGGCTGGTACATGCATGTGTGTAAGCAAGAAACAAAAAGCCTTACAGGGCTGTGAGTTCAACAGGAGCTGAAGCTCCATCCATGTGCTGCATCGATCTACTTGTACACATACACTGTCATACATACAGACAACTCAGCGATATTCATGCGAATAAACAAAGTGTGACCTAGGCTCGATGCCACTACTTGCGAGCTTGCTGCCTTACCTGATCGCTATTGGAGGGGGAGATAAGAGATGCGATCAGAAGGGTCCGACGCACATATGCAGCCAAGTAAGGAGAGCAGAATTCAGGATTCAGGTATATACGTATGCTGTGTGTGTGTGTGTGTATGTGGCCAACGGCACTTGCATTCCCGAGTTTGGTCTTGTTTTCTGTGATGATGGTGACAGCATTTTCTCGTGAGGTATCAGCGAATTATTGCGCAATTCTGCCGCAGATATTTCGGATTGGTCGACTGTGGTTTCAATAATATCCCGGAATGATACCCTCGACCTGCAGGCAAGCAGGGTGCTGGAGCCAGAGGTCCGGGAAAGGCAAAAGGTGGCGTTATATGATCGACATGGTACATACATGAAGACATGCTAACGTTACTTGCTGTCCAACCAATAAACGGCTATCGCCTGTGTCTGTTTCTATGTACTCTCTCGGCCGATGATGGAGTGTAACCGCATCGATTGCCGTCGTTGTTGTGTTTACACTCTCGCTTGTCGCCTGAAATGAAATGAAATGCCAAAATGAAAAATGCAACAGACCAATTTCCCCTGAAATGGTTGGTCGTTTAGGTGTTATTGATTTATGACGATGATCCATGCATCAAGTTGGGTAAAGAAGTTAAGTCGTGTCGTCCCTTGTTGCGCTCAAGGATCATCCCCAGGGCTTCTCCCCCCACCAGCCACATCGTCCAACAACAGCAAGGGACATACATGGATTACTATTACCAGGAATCTCGATATCGAACCCCCAACAATAAACATTTTCATCAACACCTAACTCTGACAGGTGAGGCAGTGAGGCTATGCATCATTACAAATTCCTTCAGGATTTGGGCTGTTGGGGGTCATCGTGGCACATTACGCTTACTAGTTGACATCATAATGTCTTATTCTAGAAGATGTGTCAGTCCCCGAGAGAAGGGATTCAAGCACCCATGCCTTGCCTTCGGGACCACCGTACGTATGTGTGTGTGTGTGTGTGTGTGTGTCTCAACCCTTATTTTTCGAAACACAATCGTCGAAGAAAACCTTCCGAGAACTTGACTTTCCCCAGGGAATAGGATAACCACATGGATTGCTAAAAATATTCCGTATGTTTCTTGGCTATCTACAGTAGCTTTCTGGCCTACATCCTAATGCTACGTCAATAGTGACCAAAAGAAAATCAACACCCCATGACCAAAACTTAACCCCCATGCTGCTGGGCGGCGCATAGGGAAACCAAGATCCAAGGGGTGGCCTAAAAGGTTAGTAAGGAGTAGCACAGTTATGATGTAAGGCAGGTAAGTGTGTCGTTGTCCCTTGTGTGGCTTGGGAGCTGAAGGTCCGTCTGTGGCAGCAGCCTGGTTTTGTGTGTAACAACCCAAACCAGCATCATCGCACGCATCGGGAGAGATCACGATTAGTATGGCAACTCGGCACAGTCCGACATCCACAGAAAAAACGGACAGTGGCGATCTTTTTTCGTGAGATGTCCCCCTTGTGGCGCAATTTTTCAGCTTCAGCCTGTTTCTTTCTAGCTAGGTAGAATAATTCCCGACGACCGTTGCCAACTAGCTGCAGATCATCTTGAGCGACTACCAGACTACGGCGGACGAACAGAGTAGTATTCGGAAAGAATTCAGATCGAATGGATATATCGCGAAAATCTTCATGTAAGAAGCACGGCATGGTGAACATAGAATTTTTGTTGTTTTTGTCAATTGGGATTTGTTTGTGATATTAAGTAGTGGTATCTCTGTTTGCCCATGGCCTGTCTCCAATGCGGCGGGCTGTGGTGTCGCCATCAAGTATTTTCTTCCTCTTCTTCTTCGCTCTCTCAACTCATCTCATGTCGCTCGCTCGCCTGCTCTATGCTTTTTTGCTCTCCCCATCCCAAAGTTGTGATATCGTAGAAGATATAGGTTCCCAGTTGAAAATGACAAAAAAATAAATGAAAATGCTAGTAGTCCACCGTAAAGCGCCCGGTAAAACGCCACGCCAAAACAAACATATTCCATGCGCTTTCGGTGAAGAAAGTGCGACCGGTAAAAGAAGTAGTGGTATGTGTGGTCCTCTCCAAACAGGAGAGGCGCGAATGAACGCCAGCCAGGGCCAGCACAAGATTGTAGCCAACCTTCTCGTAAATGCCGCCATTGCGCTATCTCAGAAAAAAACAGACAGGCGCGCCCTTGATTTTTCTCTTTCCCGAATCCACCCATATGCTGCCATATCCCTTGTTTGACCATGCAGTCTGTTTTCCTTCCCTAAGTTCCCCTGTCTGGTTCTGTTCGTGACCGACCAAGAAAGAAAATACGGTGAGGAAGTAACATCGTCGGTGCGTCTTGCGTCGTCGTCGTCGTCCCCTCCCCCCTCTTCGATAGATTAAATTATGTCACTGGGGAGGCCCCAAGGTGGATTGGATCGTCGTCATTATTCGACGACCCAACCACTTTTTTCCTTGCTGATCTCTTCCCCACGTGCGCGCGAGCCCCAATATTATTTCCAGTTGTTGGTTGGAAAAAAGAAGAGAAGAAAAAGAAAAAAAAAGGGAGAAGGGATCAACCCTTTCCTAATTCATCAATTCAATAGTCTGAGGGCCCGCCGTTGCTCCTCCGGCGCCGCCCCGTGCGCAGCTCGCGCTCCGTGTCCATGAGGCGGGTCTGGACCCAGGACCGCATGGCGCGGTCCTGGCGGACCTTTTCGCAGTTGAGGAGCTCGGTGAGGGCGCGCTTGATACCCTCGTTGACGTCGCAGAGCATCTGCTCGTCGGCTGCCATCTCGTGCATGACCTCCTCATCCAACACAGGGGCCAGTTGAGAGTACATGGTGTTGTTACCACTGGCGGGAGGAATGGAGGAGCGACGACGGTGTTGGCGGCTGCGGGGCGGCGACAGGGAGCCGGCGCTGCTGTTGCTGCTGATGGACGAGCTCGAGGAGCGCGGGTTCAGCATCCGCGTCGGCGACACCGAGGGGGAAGTCGCGGCCGTCGAGGTCGTGTACATGGGGCACAGCTCGTGCATGTGCTGTTGCAGCTCGTCGTGCTGGTTCTGGAGGAGGAGGTACTTCTGCATGACGAAGTCGCCATTGTGGTGGTGTTGTTGTTGCTGCTCCTGGGCAACTCGGCCCAGTTGCTGTTCAAACGTGCCGCTATACATTGTGGTTGATGTTTGTGTGGTGCGGTGTTGTGGTGGTGGTTGTTATTGAAGAGAAAGTTGTAGTAGTTACAAGATACTCTAGTCTGCTGCGAGGTCCTAAAAATGGTAATAGCGAGCGCATCGGAGTAGATGTGGTCGTCGTTATGAGGTGGTGACAATGGGTTGGTATGTGGCTGAAGAGAGGAATGTGTCTTGTTGCCGTGGTATGAGGTGGTAGTAGTTGGGATGGGTGTATGTCATGAAACGACTTGGTAAAAGAAGTAGTAGTCTTATTTTAATTTTCCTGGGAGCGAGGAACACGATAATAATAAAGAATAATCAATGTTCAGCTCTCGGCGGTGACGTGATAGCCCTGGGCCTGGGGGTAGGTCTAACAGGTAGGAGTGTGGTGTGTGTATGATCTGTATGTAGGTGTGGCCTTTAACCTTGTGGCACGGAGGGCGGGCTGAAAGGTCCTTTGGGCAGGTTAAGTACTTCTTTCTTCTCTTGCTCGCTTGTCTCCCTATTATTCTTCTGGATGTACTAGAACCCGGTCTGCCAGTCGTGAGTTGATTGCTCTCTGCCCTGTCGATCCCTTATTGGAGTGGAGGGTGGACGAGGGTGGACATTCGGATATGGGCCAGTTTCAGAGGGAATCAAGTCGTTACCGCACGTGGCAGGGAGTGGTAGCAGGAGGTGACGCGGCCGCAATCACGATTTGATGTAGATCTCCACACCGACAAAATAAGGCCAAATCGGGTAGGGAGATTATGATGCAAAGCCAGACGATGAATATTTGGGTGTTGTATACAATGTATGTAACAATCGATTCATCGGCCCTTTGCAGGAAATGGTGAGGAGAAAGAGGAGGAGGGGGCTCGGGGGTGGGTGGTGATGGGATATATGGATGTGGGATGGTTGGATGGCACAACTTATGAAGGAGTCCAATAAGTGACAAGTGACAAGCAAGCACACACTATTGAATATTGATATTTAAAATATCAAATCAATTGAATTGACAATCGGTCATGGGTATAGGCAATCGATCGAAAATATAAAGGAGGCAAGGAAGGACGCGGCGGGTAGAGGGATGGTGGATGTTGGTGGTTTTTTATCTATCAGTTCAAACTTGGTTGCTGCAAAGCGACGCGGAGCTAATGTAGGCTTGAAGGTCTGGCAACCGGCTAGGCTTGTCCCAATCGCGAGAGTTGGACCTATGATATCCGTTTCCAAAATAACGTTTCCCTCTGGGTTGGTGTGCTGGTTGAGATGAAGAGGAAAGGAAAATGTGTGTGTGCGTGCGTGTGGCTACCCAAGTACAGTAACCCACGGTGCGGCAGTTTGGGATTTGATTCCCTGATAGCAGCCAGCCAGCCAGCAGGAGTAGCCGCAGCAGTAGCAAGTAAGCTGCAGGCAAGTAGCAACGATGTCCAAGTTTGTCCAAGCGGCCCAATCTTTTTGGTGCGGCGGGCGTGGAGGGCGTGCGTGTGAGAGATGCTAGAGATGCTAGAGATGATGGTTCAGGTTCGCAGCAACTGCAACCTCTTACTAGCTCGAGAGTCAGGCTAGCTGGCAACCGACTACAGAGTTGGACCCGGCTCGTTCTTTGGTTTTTATACACACTACTTTCCCCGAACCCTCCCCGCTAGATCAGATGCAGAGGTGTTGCCGCTTCTAGAGCGACATAGTCAGGACTGGTACAGGACCCGGGTCAGGAGGTTTGACGCTGCGACAAGCCGGCGACAACAAGCGACTGCAATTGGGTTTGGGTGTTTGATGCTGGTGATGTGGTACGATGATAACCTGAACGCCTATCTATCTGCCACTACCTATCTTACTATCTATCATCTTGTGCCGTATCGCCCCGAATACTTACTGGAATATGCAGGCGCAGCAGCGGGGGAATGGGATGGATGGATGGATGGCAGAGAGAGATGGCATTTCTTTATTAATGAAAACCGATGGAGCTCACCGGTGGGGGGTAATAGCACCATACGATGCTTTCCAATTGGGTGTTCATTATGTTTGTATTACCTTACCAAGTCTTTCTCCCCGAGTCTCCCTCCCACTCAACCACTCATCCCATAGGCCCCCCCTCATTTACCCCTTGGCTGAGTTTTGTGACCTGCGATCATAGAACGCTCCAGGCCCAATGGGGCAACATCCTGTTCGATAGTCTCCTTGTCTCCCCCAAGCTACTGGCTGGCTGAGCTTTGGGAGCGCGGACCTTTTAACGTTGGGTACGAAAGAAAAAGTCAGCAGGAAAATAAAGACAAAACGGACCAAAAAAGAAACGGCGTCTTCGTTAGCACCGGCGGTAGATTTGTCCCAACGTCCCGGCTTCAGCTTGGCTGAGAGCAGGCTGAGATAACTACTTGCGAGATAACTACTAGATAACCACTGACGTGAGGGCCACGAAATTATCTTGCAAATTACCAACTTAATTCATCTTTTATCATGATTTATCGCGACACTAGAAGGGCCTAGGCTGGATGAGAAAAAGAGCGAGAGAAAGGTCGAACATTGAGGAATCTACGAGTACTTCAAACCATTATTTGCCTATTCATGCTTCCGGCGTCACGATCAGTGGCATCATTTTGACCATGAACAATACGTCGTAGGCGAAAACGCGCGGCTTGCCTCGCCGAAATATTCCATTTCCCATTTTTTCAGGCTTTCTGTGACAAACAACCCGGTGGACAATTCTCGGGCTCGCCATGGGAATGTGGAATGTCACCACACATGTAGTATCATATGCAGAACCAAGGGGGGCGACACGAGGGGTGAGGGGGAAGAACACAGGGTCCTCGCGCAAGCCAATGCGATTGCGATCTCTGCAACTCTGCCCTTTATTTCCCCAAGATGCCAAGTTGGCCAACATCCGAGTGCAGTTCGTGCGGGGTGCTAGCTGCATACAGTAGATAGCAAAAATAATCCGTACCGTTCGTTATTCTTTCGCGATACGGTGGTGGCATGGTGGCATGGTGGCTGGGCTGGTGGTGGCCCAGAGTTCTAAGTTTACAGCACTGCAGTCCTTGCAGGGCCAAGCAGAGCTGTCAGAGCGGACCAATGCAGCTGACAACGCTGACAACGCAGCGGCCATCGGGCGGACAATGGAGCGGCGTTCTCCTTTTGGTGCCTTTGCAGAGACCCTCGAGCGGTCGAACCACCATGCCGGCGCTTACCTACAGAAACACAAATAGCGAACCCTTTTTCGTCTAGAGCTGATGCTGCTGATATTCGACGAAATAAATAGCTGCTGCTTGACAAAAGGCTGATTAATCAATCTGGGACTTCATCTGTTTCCTCCTATGTTTCCATTTGAAAAAGCCAAGCTCCTTCGATAACAGGATCTTGCCTGGTAAACATCTCCAGATTTTCAAATTTGAAGGGACCTGGGGACCTTCCCCACGAGAAGATCCAGAAGAAGCAGTCGATTTTGTTTTGTCAGACGTTTCTTGGCATCAGTTCACCAACTCTAAAAAAAGAGGCGACCAATGAGGCGATCGTCCAGTAAAAAGGCTCGCTTCGCGTGCCATGCCTGCAGGTGAGTTGTTATCGCGGCTATTGACTGAACTCATCTATGAGTCGTCCACGACGGTGAAACCCGTACCCGCTCATCTAGTAATAATCATCAGACGGCTGAAGCGACGATGCACCAAGGAAGTGCCGTCGTGCTCCCTAGTAAGATCACCACCGTTTATTTTTCGTTCTGTTCTCATGAATCTTGCGTGTTTCTTAAAATATATTGGGGACGGATAGACGAAAAGAAAAACGGGGGTGTCAGGTGAAATCGTAACTCACGCTCTGGTCATGATAAAAGTGTATCCGACTTGACAAGGACTGCTCCTATCCCGCCCGGGCGTACAAGCCGTCGCTCGACAGCTCAGGGGCAGCGGCTACTACTACGTCACGAATTGACGCCGGAGGGACGACTAGTGAAGGAAGGTCTACGACTACGACTACAACTACTCAGTCGTCGCCAGAACGGCGGCGCGAGACAAAGGCCTTTCCAGCGCTCTATTTTCTCGATCCCGAGAATACCGTCCCACGGCTGGCATCGTCATCCACAGTCTGCCTCCAGTATGATTCGTCAGACCGTCTGCTGGACGGGCTGTGGGACAACTTAGTTCATGTTGATGATGATGATAATGGACCGCCGAGTCTCGAAGTATTAGTCAATCGATACTTTGCAACCGTCCACGGCTGGCTGCCCATTCTCAGCAAGAAGCAGCTATACCGGACTCTCGCCCAGCAGCAGGCCCAGAGAACAGACCCCAACTTTGCCGTGCTGTTGGTCTGCATGCGACTGCTCGCGACATGCCCTTTCCCCCCTGACCAGCAGCAGCAACAACAATCATGCCCGGCGCTGATCTGCCCGCGGTACCTATTCGCCAAGGAGAGCCTGACGAAAGCCGAGACGAGGTGTCTCCCATCCCTCTCCCTGCTCCAGGCTACCATCCTCGTCGCCACGTACGAGCTCGCCCACGGCATCTACCCGGCCGCCTACCTCAGCGCGGGGCACGCGGCGCGCCTGGGCATCATGATGGGGTTCCATGACCGGGAGCACTGCCCCCAGATGTTCCACAGCCCCGTGACCTGGACCGGGCGAGAGGAGGAGCGAAGGGCGTGGTGGGCGGTTGTCATTCTGGATCGGTATGTAGATGACCAACAATTACTACTGATTTACATAATAATTGTCGTCCTTTTCTTCGTATGATACGAGGGTGGAAAAAAACAAAACAAATTACTTACTCAACCCAAAATTGGTCACAACCTGCAGTCTGGCCCATCTAGGCATCCATGGCATGCCTCTGGCAGCGCCGGAACCCCATCCGGGGGAGCTGCTCCCCGCATCCGACGACTCGTGGGATCTGGGGGCCATCGGGGTGAATGACGCCCTGTTCGTCATGTCCTCGACATCGAATGCGACAGAAGCCATGCGCAGCAGTAATACGGGCTCGTTCGCGAACCTGTGCCAATCAGCCCACCTCCTCGGCCTCGTCCTGCGGCATCGCGAGGAGCTGACCACGAGACTCCCGAAGCAGCCGCCGCCGCAGCAGCAACAGCCCATGGTGGCGAGTCTGGATGGCACTACTACTCCCATCGTTTCCGACGATGCGGGGATCAGCTTCCATATCCGCGAGGCGCGTCAGCTGCATCACGCCACGTCTGCCTTTACCCGGCACTTGTGTAGCGGCAGCAGTACTGGCCAAGCGGAGTCCGGGGACCCCGGGCTTCTTGGCGCTGGGGTAGCAGACGAAGTTGGGGGAGGTGGAGCCCCTTCGAAAGCCTCGGCAGCCATGGCGGTGGCCTTCTCGGCCCGCATCATCCTGTACGGGCTGTACGCGTGCAACGAGCGCTGGGAGGGGACAACGCGCTCGGCCGAGGAGACGTCGCTGCAGCAGCTGGCGCTCGGCGGCATCTACGAGGTGGTGCTGGAAGTTGCCCGGATGGCTAGAAGGCAGCTCCAGCTTCTTCCCCTTTCCGTCGAGGACGGCAGGCATCATGACGAAGAAGATGATGGCGAAGAGGCCGACGATGAGGTCGAGCGCGAGTACTGCAGCAGCATCAGCCCGCTCATCTGCCACTGCCTGTACCAGGTCGCCGGGGAATGCGAGTGGCTTATCCTCGAGGACGAGAATAGTGAGGCGGCGGGCTGGATATGGGACGTCGTGGAGCTGCTGGGGAACCTGGCGCAGAGGTGGCAGGTGGCCGGCGCCTACCTGGCCGACATCACGAGCTGGCCGGGCTATAAACAGGTCTTGGATGCGCGGCTTGAAGGTTTGAACATTGCGGTCTAAGAGTTTGCATGCTTACCTATTTATCGACATCGGCTTAATGCATTTATGGTACCACCGCTAGAAGCCTTGATAGCAGGATGGGATGATAGATGGTAATCAAGATACTGAACAATGGATAGATCAGGCAAAAAAGAGCTCTATACCCCAAAGCAATCTTGAAACTGAGTTGGTAACCAGCATGGTTGGTTTGCTGGCAATTAAAGCTGCTGCCTACTGTTTGTGGCGGCCACATTAGCATTGATAGCTCGGAAACCAGATCACACCAAAAACTCCAGGCATCTCCGAAAACAATATCAACATTTCGCCAGATTTGAAGTACTTATGTAGCTACTCTTCTTATTTCCAGAAATGCGTTAACGGATTACAGCGTAGAATTTTGCAAAGTTGGGAAACAACTACTGTTAAGAAGAGCAATTGCACAGTTCAAGCATCATCATCCGTCTGGGTACTCCTCCCCTAAACTCGACAAGCAAAAAGAAACAATGTCCGAGCTCGAGTCCTTACTTCACCGGCCCCGCCCCTCGGCCTGGGACCTTTTCAAACGTAGCCCTTGCCTCTTCGCCGCCGAAAAGCTTTACGCTCGGCATCGCCTGTACCTCAAAACACCACCCTCACTATCTTCCGATGCCGGGGCGGCAGCAGCGCAATCTCGCCGACATCTAGACGGCGGGGAGGATGAGGACCCCATCTCCGTCGTCTGCATCTCGGACACGCACAACAACAACGCTCGATGCGACCCGCTGCCCCCTGGCGACGTCCTCATCCACGCCGGCGACCTGACGCAGTCCGGCTCGCGCGCCGAGCTGCAGGCCGCCGTCGACTGGCTGCGCGCGCAGCCGCACCGGCACAAGATCGTGGTCGCGGGCAACCATGACGTCCTGCTGGACCCGCAACGCAGCGACGAGGACGGGAACGACATCAGCCACCGTACCAAAGCCCAGCACCGTTCGTACCTTGCTCGGCGCCGCGAGGAGGAGGAGCGCGCAAAGCTCATTGACTGGGGCGACGTCAAGTATCTCTGCGACAGCGGGACCTGGATCACCTTGAACGGCCGTAACGGCTACGTCCGGCTCAAGGTCTGGGGGAGCCCGCGGTCGCCGCGCAACGGGAACTGGGGGTTCCAGTACGCGCGGGAGGACGCCGACAAATTCTGGGACCGCGCCGTGCCCGACGACGTCGACATCCTCGTGACGCACGGTCCGCCGCGGGCGCATCTGGACACGGCCGGAGGGCTCGGGTGCGAGGGGCTGCTGCGCGAGGTGTGGCGCATCCATCCGCGCCTGCGGTTACACGTCTTCGGACACGTTCAAGCGGGCCACGGGCACGAATGGGTTCAGTTCGACGCCGTGCAACGGGCGTACGAGCGGACCGTCACGGCCCGCGGGGGCGTGTGGAATCTCTGTAGGGTGATTTGGGCTTTCGGGACGGCGTCGCTCTGGAGCTGCTTCTGGTCGCCGGGCGTGGCGAAGTGTCAGATGGTTAACGCTGCCATGGTCGGTGGGTTACGGGATGAGGTTCGACACCGTCCAATAAAAGTCTATATCTGAGATTCGGGTTTCTGTTCCTGAACATAAAAATGTGATATCATTGCTCACTTCGCGATATTCCCACGCGCCCAACGTCGTAAGGGGCTACAAGCGCCCCCGATACTCAAGTGGAGGCATATATTATGGCTGAAAAATCTCCTCTGAGACCATTGGACTTCTCACCTGGTAGCTATCAGCCTATGCGACAAGCCCGTCACATGGCAACTGCCATGATCGTGTATCGAAATATCACAGTAGCAAAAACACTGTGAGGGGCAAAATGGGGGGATATCTCTTTCCACCCATAGTAGAAGTACACATCGAAGAAGAGGGGAGACACGAAGGAAATTTGAATTAAATAAACGTAAAATCATTCATCAGGCCACTTGTAGTTCAGAAAGCCCCCTCGTGGAACAATGTTCACATGAGGGGAGCTTGAGTTCGAGGAGAATATCAAGAAGCAGATGGAAAGGCCTGACAGTGCTGACAGCCTAAAAAGCACTGTCGCGTGATGACCCAAGTTGGTCAATAAGGAAGTCGCAACACCCCGCCATCATAATGGCAACATTACAAGACTTCAACCACATCTTCTATCATATCACGAACTCTTCTAGACAAGTGCATAACTTATTTTAAAATTTCACATTCAAAAAGACGAATCCAAAAATGTCTATTCAACTGGTCCGACCAAAACCCACCCGGATTCTCGTCTTGAATCCAAACTCCTCCCAGTCCATGACCGATGGCCTGCTACCCGTCATCAACTCTGTAGACCTGGGGCCCGTAGGTGTCCTCACTCCACTAGTTCTCTCATTATTATCTCATTTCATTCCCCGATCAAATTAGCAATCATGTCTGGTCGTACGTATTTGCCTCTCTTACTGATTACCTAACCTAGACGGTCGAGGTCCATGCCTTCACGGCCCCCGAGCCGTCGCCGGCCAGCATCAACAACGACGAAGACCTCGGGCTCAGCACCTCAGTCGCTTGGGACTACCTGAGATTAAACAAACCTGAGCAATGGGATGGCATCCTCGTGGCGTGCTTCAGCGTCCACCCGCTAGTACGCAATATCGCCACGTGTGTGCCTCGGATGCCCATGCCCGCGACGGGCATCTTCGAGGCCAGCGTCCTCGCCGCCATGTCGCTAACTGACCGCAACCGTAAAGAGCGCTGGGGAATTGTCACGACGGGCAAGTTCTGGGAGGAGCACCTGAGCCAGGGAGTGGCCATGGAACTCACCGGCGACTCTTCAGCGCCCTTCGGGCCCCACAGCCCCTTTGCAGGCGTCGAGTCGACTGGTCTCAACGCGTCCGACTTCCACCATGGGGTTGATCCTGCTGTCGTCACCAAGAAAATCAAGGAGGCCACCAAGAGACTGCTGGCGAAGGGAACAGAACGTAGCAGAGTGACGTGCATTGTCATGGGTTGCGCAGGCATGGCCGGTCTGGAAGAAACAATTCGGAGTGCCGCATCTGAGGGTTACGGCGAGAAGTTTGCTAATGAGGAACTTCACGTCGTCGATGGTGTTAGAGCAGGTCTTATGCAGATTGACCAGATGATCAAGAACGGGAGATTACGCCCGCGGCAGTCTATTGTTTAGTCTATTCTTAGGAATGAATAGTAATCTTCAGAGTCTTGGTGCCCCAACTCAAATGGGCTATTCTACTCTAATCGATGTGTTCTGCCCCAAACTTCATCCGCGTTCGCCTTGCCCTTGGTTTCCGGCACTCTCCACCATACGAACATTGCGCAGCCGGCTGCCAGCGCCGCGAAGATGAAGTAGACCCATCCCGCGCCCCCAAATTGGCTGTTCAGGGCCTTGTTGATGAGCGGGAAGAACTGCGCCACCAAGAAGGTGGCGACCCAGTTGGCGCCCAAGGCCCAGCTCTGCGCCGCGCCCACGGCGTCCTGCCCCACCATCTCGCTGGCCATCATGAACGGCACGGGACCCAGACCCACGGCAAAGGAAGCCACGAAGCACAGCACGAGGACGGCGCTCAGGATCTTGATCTCGAACATGATGGATAGCGCAAGGCAAAGGGCGCTGGTGCCCTGGCCGACGATAGACAAGAGGAGGCACGTCTTGCGGCCCAGCTTGTCTGGTAGAGGAGAACACGCCACCGTGGTGACGAGGTTGATGACGGAGATGAGGATGGTCAGCAACGCCGAGCTGATGGGTAGCAGGTCGGCAAGCAGCGACACCGAGTACATGATGATGGAGTTGATACCGCAGAGCTGCTGGGACAGCATGATGCCCACGACGGCGATGATGGCCGGACGGGTGAGGGGGTCGCGGATCACTTCGACGAAGCTCTTGTGCGAGCCCGATTCGCCAGGAGCCTTGCGGCCGGCGGCGGCGACAAGCGCTGCCGCCGCTGGAGAAGTGGGAGGAGCTACTCCGATTTCGCCGTCCAACAAACCTGCCTCCTCTTCCGGAGCGGCCAGATCAGGTCCCCACAGAATAGTCTCCTCATTGATATCGTAGCCGGACCCTCGGATACGCTGCAAAGTCTTCTTGGCCTTGGTGACGTTCTCGTTGGCCGCCATCCAGGCCGGGCTCTCGGGCACCACCAGGAGCCCCGACGCGTGCACGGCGCCGACCACGACGCCGGTGCCGAGGACCCAGCGCCAGGCCGAGCCGTAGCTGAAGAAGTAGCCGAGGGTCTGCGTGAGCAGGATGCCGATGTTGATGCTGATCTGGGTCATGACGCCGAAGAAGCCGCGCTCCCTGGGCGGCGCGACCTCGCTGATGTATAAGGGGACGATGACGGTGGCGGCGCCCGCGCCGACGCCCGCGAGCAGGCGGCCGAGGGCGATGACGGGGACCGCGCTGGCGAAGGTCTCGATGAGGGAGCCTAGGACGAAGAAGCCGCTCGTGAGGCGCATGGCGAACAGCCGACCCTTTGCGGAGGACGTGGGGCCCGCGCCCAGCGACCCGATCAGGCCGCCGATGGTGAAGACGCTCTGCACGGCGGCGAAGGCGGCGTTGTCCATGGGGATACAGTCCGGCAGGGCGCGGGTCGAGATGGACTTCTTTCGGCAGGTGATGACATCTTCGGGCGCGTTGAGCTCGGCCTACGGGAAGTAAACATAGCGTCAGTCAGTTAATACTTCCTTTATCAAGCGGGACCTGCAAAGAGCAACGACTGGAATCATGGGAGTTGTCTCGTACCAAGTGGATGCCGAATTGCAGCGATCCCAGCGTGCTAACGGCAATGAGGAAGATCAGGTAGGGAGAGACATCGTGCGTCCATTGCCGCAGCCCCGACGACATGGTGCTGCGCGGGTCGAGACAACAGCGGATGTGTTGCAATACTGAACGAATATCAAATACCAGAGAGTTCTAGTAGTACAGGCCGTTCCTTAGGTACATAAATACTGGAAAAGTGAAGATGTATGTAGGTTGCATGAGGTTCGAAGCATGGGATGTATCGAATGCATGTAGACTGTCGATCCCGAGGTCAGGGCGGCGGGAAGTTGAGATTAGCACTTGGGTACCTGGCCTAGGGTCGCCTTAGGTAAGCTCTACCCCGCGGTTTCGCTAATCCGCATCCACTGTAACCGCCTAGAACCCCTATTTGATGTGGGCTTCAAGGCCTAAGCCCCTTCTAGCAAATTGCTTCTTCAGGTAATGGGCTAGTTGCACCTACGTATTCAATATACCTACCGTCGCGACGAGATGAATGCTTCCAGAGTCAAGAAATATTTGGCTGTAATGAGCTGAGAAACATAGCCCCAAGGCATTTTGAATATTTCTAGGGTCTTCTTTGGATTGATGAGGCGCAGGTGCACGCTAAGGCTCAAAGACAACTAGGAGTAGGTCACAACTCAGGAAGCAGTCACACAAGCCACTATGTCTCCGTTTTCATCCTGGACCTTCACAGTATTCACCTCGACGCCACTTTCTACAATATCCTCAACGTCAGCCACTCCCACGGCGAAGTCCATCTCCACCCCATTCTTTCTTTGAGATTCATCCTCTTCATGCAGGAATGCCGCTGCATGTTCCAAGATGTCTACCTCGATAGTCTCCTTGTCTTTCCGCCCCTTGAGTCGAATCACGCTCAACTCATAGGCAAATATGATGTCCTCTTCGCCACTGCGGAATGATCTTGTCTCCTCATTCCTCTGCTCCGCGCCCAGCTCCCCACCAACGCTGGCGAGCACTCCATCCGGCAACACCGGCACGTCCACCGAGACGCCGCCCCCGAACGTACGGCTCTTCACGTTGGTGACGCGCAGCCCCCGCGCGATCTTGAGACCGCTGACCACGTACACCGGAGCCCGCCGCCCGAGGACGTAGGAGGAGTTGACCACGGCGCGGACACGGGGCTCGCTCAGCCTCGCGCGAAGCTCTTCCTCGGAAGGCAGCTCGCGCAAGTACTGCGTCTCAAGCCGGTTGATGTGGTATGCCGTGGACGCATCTGCGTCGCGGCTCGCGTCCACGCCGCCGCCGACCACGTTCTGGAGGAAGTGCGCCCAGAGGCCTGCGCGCACGGAGCGGCCTTTTCCCTGCGAGAGCTCGTGGTCGTATTCGACCACCGTCTCTATCGCCGCGTCAGGGCCGGACTCGGTGGCACCGGCAAACTTCAAGGCTGAGAGCGCTTTTGCGGGCCGGAGCGGGTTGGCGATGATGTTGCCCAACTTGATGGGGCCTGATGGCTTGTAAGTAAAGTTGGGCGCCAGGAGGTACGTTTTGATTTGAGCCATCTTTTCTCTCCTGATGACGTTAACTGCCGTTTTAAGCAAGTGGCTTCCTGTTTCTTTTCAAATGTGAGGATTAAGCCTTGAATGTTTTCAGTTGCATGCTCAGAACTGCCCAACAAGCACGTGATGTAGGCCACAGTATGTGCTTTTCGGCTGACATGCATATCTACAGGGGCCTTCTATTCTTTCCTCGGCCTCTTGTGGCCCAATCATGTACAGGCTTTTTATATGAATATCAAAACTCCTAGCTCTTCTAAGCAGCCAACTCTGCTGGGCCACAAACTCGATTTCATAGGTTATGTATGGCTACTCCTGTTATCTCCCTCTGATATATTGAATCCTGGTGAAGTTACATTGCGGAAGAATTTGTCTTCATTTTATACATACATCTACTCGTAATAATCTACCACCGACAAGCATCGACTATTCCGGCCCAGAACCCATCAGGTGACCTTGCCCCTTCAGTGAAGAAATTCAATGGGGTCAAGAACAGACACCTAGCATGCCCAGTATCTACCGACATCTTCGCAAACATAGAAAGTATGCCTCGGCGTGTCCAGGGCCTTGCCACTTCTGGCGGCAATCGTTGCTGCGACTGTGCAAGACCAATATTAGCACAAGTCAACATCATTGCGGCCAGCCCAGCCGCAATGGCAGTGGCCACAGAAGAGCCAGATTTGGCGACCTCTCCGTCAACATTACCCAGCCAGGCCGACGGCACGTTGGATCCAAGTGTGCCAAAGACTGCCGGGCCATACGGGTCCGCGGGCGGGTTCGTGTCCGAAAACGAACCGTGGGCGTTTGTTTGGCGTATGGAAATAACGGCGTCGTGACAAGCGGGGAACATTTCTCTCCTGTTACCTCCTGAATTAGACGCGGCGGCGAAGAACAGAAGTTTGTCGTGTTTACGCAACTCGGCCTCGCGGATGGCGATGCTGATCTCGGGTATCTCAGACTCGAAACCGAAGGACATGGATACTATATCAACATCGCACTCCTCCGTAGCCCATTTGATCGCCTGGCATATGGCATGAGGTGCTTGGCCCATAGCGCCTCGATCTCGCGCGATCCTTGCGACATAAACTTCAGCACTGGGAGCCATCTTCATCACGAGGGCTACGGTGTGCGTCCCGTGCCCGTTTTCGTCCACTGGATCAGCCGAGTCGCCGACGAAATCTCTCCAGCCTTTCACCTTCCGGCTGCGCAACGGTGCCTGGAAGAACGACGACTCTTCATCATAGCCAGAATCCAGAACTGCGACCCTAATAGGTCGTATATGTGATCTGAGCGGTGTCGGCATAACAGAGTTACATACGTGAGTGTTTAGCTGCCCGATTCTCTCGATCCAGTTGTTGGCAGCTTCTTTTTCCTTCTCCTCCACGCTGGTTGCCGAAGCAGATTGGATTGGAATTCGAGGAACGCTAGGTGAACCAGGAATATAGCGGCTGTGTTCCCTTGGGCTCATAGGTTCAATATGATCCAAGACATCTTCAAACCCCAAGAGACTCAGGAGTCTGTGTAAAGGTTCTATGAGAACATCAAACAGGATCTTTCTTCTGTGATCAAGATCGTGCTTGAGATCATTCGACCCCGATCCAGTCCTGGTAGACGCCTCATCAAACGTCTTACTCATCAGCGATTTCCGTAATGCGGATCGAAAATCAGTGTACTCGAAATTAATCCACTGGCTTGGGTCTTCGACAGTGCGAAATGCCAGATCCCATCTTGCATTGACACTTGCCTCGACCGTGTCATATTTATCCAGCTCAAAGGCCCGTCCACGCATGATCTCTAACAGCATCATGCATAGTGCGAGGATACGCGGATACCGGAATATCACGGAGAAAGAATCGCAGTATTCTTGAAGACAATCGTCGACATCTCCGAACGCAATAGCAAAGTAGGGTTTGGAAGCATACAGACTACCTTCCGATGGGCTTGTGGTTGACGATTCGAAAAGAAAATGGATTGATTCGTTGGACCACCAAGTGTCCGCCCAAGGGGAGTCGTAATACTGCCAAACAGAACGTGCGATTATGTAACACAATACTAGTTTCATCTTGTTGGAGAGGCGGTAGGTGTCTAAGACACGCTTCAGTGGCAGGCTGGGCTCAGGTCTGATGCGCTGCTGGATCGGAATCCCTTCATACAGCTGGTATAGCTGGGAGTTTTGGATCTGGAGGTTCAGACGCGATTCGACTCTAGTGTTTACTAGATTGCAAAGTGATCCTGGCTCAAGAAGTCTTGAGGGTTCTTCATCATGCGTTTTCGTCGTCTCGCCATCGTATCTAACACTCTTCTGACGTTTCCTATTTAGGGGGCATTAGTTATTAGTGTAAGTTTTCGCAAAATGCCACATAAACTTACTGTTTGACACGTAGCTGGACATCCTGCCAATGGCCATTTATTACTGGTAGTGAATGTATTAGTATGTCAAAACCGAAACCCTCGTTCAGGCTGACAATGTCGGCTCTGAGTCGTAATCTAGCGGCGTGCCTGCCATGCTTTCGGCTAGGCTGCTGGGTTGCAACGCAAACACAGGCAGAATGGTAGCGGAAAACATTGTATAATGTCGCATTTATCTCGCGCGGGTATTCATTTGGTGTTTTCTTGATCGCTTGACTAGCGTTTCTGTCATTTGTGGCAGCCCGAGTCTGAGAGTCTTTCGAGAAGCGTTCCAGCTGCCTGAACCAATCCTGCTTGACGAAGTCGGGCCCATGAAAGAACTTGCTGAGGCCGAGCCGAGCACGAGCTTCCGCTTTATGGGCTTCACGTTGGGTATTGGGTCGCACGAGATTGCGGAGGATCGATTGGCTTCCATGAGCTGGGGTGTTTGGCCACTGTGTCAAAGAAGAGCTAGTTATCAGTGAATGTGTCTACCCAGGAAGTAGACATAGCGACTGGAATTGGCGCAAGACGTACACAGCATATGCGCTCCAAGTGCCTCATCAACTTGAGTGATCTTCTCTCGAGCTTAGCAGAGTGCGCCTCGTCTGCCGACTCAATCGTTTTCTTCGCAATCCACAGCTCGGCGGCGAGACAGCCAGCCGTTGCCGACCTTTCCTTGAAACCAATGTCGGCAGCTAACATGGAGATCCTGCCGAAAGCGTCTTGAGCGAATTCGAGGGGCTCCTCGCCCACGGGGGCAATGCTTTCATCACTGGGGGTTGGAGCCATAATAAGATGGAACAATCTCGCCGCCTGGCGGTTGGATCTTCCATGGATAAAGAATCAGAAGTCAATAGGGCTCAGTGGTATGGAAGAGGCAACTGCTGCCGACAAGGCTGAGAGGCAAGCGCAAATTATGGCTTGTCGCGTGTCATACGTTCTTTTGTCAATCGCAACCCCGCCGTCAGCGCGACCGGCAGGCAATGAGGGAAACTTGCAATTCTTTCCATCTTAGCCTATATGAGGAAACTCGTTATTAGGCGAAAACAACTTTCAACTGCCCCAGTTTGTTAAGATTGGGCCTCGAAATTCATCTGTGTCGGCTCCTGATATCGAGAAATACTATGTAGGACGAAAGCAGCCCATTGCGGCCATCGCATGCACTCGCAGCCGTCAACGGTGCCCATTAGACGCCCAGGGCTGTCATCATGAGCTCATCAACAGCACCAATAGAGGCCCTTTCTATCTACGAGGCTGCTACGAAATGTCGAGACTCATTTCTGCCATGTCTCACGATTGCTGGTCTAATGGAGCTGGAGTGGGCTGAGAACCGACTTGCCGACTTCAATCTCTGGGCTAATGGAATTGGTGCTTTTGCGGGACATCGTGCCTCACTGGATGAAAGACTCAGCCGTGATCCTGATACCCGGAGCATCATTATTCATGTCCTCGAGCTACTCCAGAGCTGCGTCCAGCAATGTCAAAGTTTAGGTGCGACGACCGACCCATGCTCATTGACGATATAAACTGGGAATTTATAGCTGACATTATTAGTAGAGAAATCATCTGCGAAAGATTCATTGGCACAACTTTCACATGGCCACGATTCAGGCAACTTGTCGCCGCCGGATGTATTGACCAGATCTTTTAGCCCCTTTTCGGACGAATCGTCGGATTCAGAGCCAAGGCTGCGGTCAGATGGCGACTCTAATGGTTCTACGGCTCTGACCGCAATGATGCGTGATGTGGAACAGTTAATCAATCAACTGGCAAGGCTTTCTATCGCCATCAGGAACGCTGGGACGGCGTCGAGGTTTCGCAAGGCCGACAAGCTCTTCAATCCCGATGACTATGGAGATCTACAAGCGTATCTGGAGAATATTGCCAAAGCTCGACCTCTGGGGCCAATTGGAACAGGAGTCGACATCCTCAAGAACGATATAACACATCCGCAGAAACGCTTGATTGAGGCGAATCTGCGAAGGAGGAATCGTTTCGTGTATGCAATGCGCCATGCGCAAAAACTCGCCATGGAACCCCCCAAACTTCCTGACAAGATTTCACTCGCTCCGGGTCGGCTGAACACGGAGTATGCGGAACCGGTGCCTATTCGACCCTCAAATGTAGAAACTCTCAGTGCTGGCAGCATCGCACCTGACTTCACCGAGACCAACGCCTCCTCTTTGGGCACGCTTCCACCTTTGTTACCCGTCATAGGGCCTCCTTCACGTGCCACCATGACCCAAATCACGTCCACGGCAGCCAAGGTGGTCTATCCGAAACCCCCAAAGGTAAAGGCAGGCCTACAACAGTTCAAATGCCCTTGCTGCTGCCAGACCCTTCCACTGCTATACCAGGAGAGTACTCAATGGAAGTAAGTGGTCGTCTCCTACTAATGCTTAGCTTCCATTGCATACTGATGATCGAACGTGGAAGAAAGCATCTCATGGATGATATCAGGCCGTATACATGCACTCTTGACGATTGCCCATCTCCCGAAACGCTGTACATGCTGCGCTCTGACTGGACCAAGCACATCGAAAATGATCATAGGAAATCATGGCAGTGCTTGCATTGTAGTATACCTGGCGCAGTCCCCCGCCTCTTCACCACTGTGGAGATGCTTACTCAGCATATTCGAGGTTCACATTCCGAAGTCGTCTTAGAAGAGCATATTGCTACCGTAGTGAGTGCCTCTTTGCGGCCAGCCCCATTCGGCGTTAGCCGGTGCCCTCTGTGTGATACCACAGGCACGTCCGATTCGGACTTATTGTTTGATCACATTGCCGAGCATATCCATGCCTTCGCACTGCAATCACTACCATGGCCGGATGATTTTCGAGAATCAAATTACTTCTCACAGAATGAATATTTCGACGACGAGTCGATCAATCTTTCACAGCATTATAATGTTTCAAACATGTCCGATCGAGATTCCGATGGTCTCCCCCCAATCGCAGACATCTCATACGATGATGACCGAGATGGACCGGTGTCGCTACCTCATATCTTTGATATAACTGAAGGCATCGATGAAACAGAAAGCATCGAGGAGACAAACAGCAACGAAGAGGCATACGACTCAGAGACATACGAGGACTCGGCAGACAACGAGGAGTCAGAAGACGACGAGGAGACACTACCAACTAGACCGCCAATGCAAATGTGGGATGATTTCCCAACGACCTTGGGAAATCCGCCGCCCTATACTGGTCCACTAATAAACCGACCACTGGGCCCCAAACATCGGTTTTTCGATCGAAACTTACCCGAGTTGATGATCCCTAAACTCGATGAAATCTATGACTCCGTAGAATACGACTATTATGAAGAGTCAGAAGGGTATAAGGAACCTGAAAGGTCGTCTGTCGACGCCCCCATCAATTGGGCAGAGAGGAAAGTCGAGAGGATACTCAGCTTATTGGCCATTTATGAAGCTGACGACCCAGAACTCAATGAGATAAACGTAAGTTTGGGGCATTGTCCCATCGCGAGAAATGAGCTTACACACGCGACAGGAAGAGTTAGACGGCATTTCAAGGATCAGACCAATAATATCAGGGCTTCTATACGCATATAGTAGTCGTCTGGGTATGGTATTCTTTTCTCTAACCTGGCGGTCTGATAGAAGGACTGATCTCGCATAGCAATATATACGGAGTTACTGAAGAAGTGTGATCATGTCATCCAGGCCTACGAGCATAGGGAACAGCTGCAGGCAATAGAGAATCTCCCATTGGATGATTTGATTGAAGCACCCCTCAGCCCACATTCTGAGGCCTCGGAATTTGGCGATGCGACGCAAATAGATGACTTTTAGTGAGGAATTTGGAAAACAGGGGCTCACTTGTTGGTATCTAAATCGACTTACATCTAACACTAACGAGACTGCGATCACGAACATCGATGAACCTGCATACATTATAATCACTATCTCAATTTCTCATACATGTGTCTGCTGGATGAGACATCGCTTTCCCTTAGGAGTCAGCACAAAGTACCACTGAGGCTCCATATCCTCATCACTCATGCCCTCCAAGTTTGACATCTCCACATTTGGAAATCTGTGGAAGAACCGCGCGGCCGCGAGCCGGATCTCTAACCGGGCCAGGTGCAAGCCCAGACAGACTGCCAATAGTGTCAGACACCAGTCATCATTCTGTTCAGCTAAGGGGAGTAAGAGAACAACCAAAGCCGCAAGCACTTACCTCGACTTCCGCCCCCAAACGGTAGGAACGCTTCCTTCATGCTCTTCGTCGGGTTCTGCCACCGCTCCGGCCAGAACCGCTCCGGGTCCGGGAACGCCACGGGGTCGCGGTGCAGACAGTACGCCGACGTGGTGACAGTAGTGCCAGCAGGGAGGCGTTGACCACACAGCTCGGGCGCATCGGACGGGACGACGCGCGGCAGGGCCGCAGGCACGGCGGGGTAGAGTCGCAGCGTCTCCTCGATGACCATGGCCAGGTAGGGCAGCTCGCGAACCTGAGCGTCGGTGAAGCTCGTCTGCCCGGGTAGGGGCAGGCGTTGCTGGATCTCGCGCACCAGCTTCTGTTGGACGCCTGGCGTACGGCATACAGCCCACACCAAGTAACTCAGCGTCTTGGACAGGGTGTCGCTGCCGCCGATGATGTAGGCTTGGGCGTCGACGGTGAGCTCAAGGGGTGTGAGGGCGCTTTCGTTGCCGCCCGTGGTGGGACCCCGGTAGAGCTTGCTGAAGAGTGTGTGGATGGCCGTGTCCGGGCTCTCCAGCATGTGACGCTGGTGCCGCTGCAGGCAGTTGTGCGCGTACTGCATCGTGCGGTCCTCAACTTCATTGGCTGTCTTGAGGCTCTTGGGGCAGAGGACCGAGGGAAGCTTTCGGAGCCACCGTGTCAGGGACGGGAATGCGGTGCGCACCATGAAGGTGTCCCCAGTGGCCTCGATGTCCATGACGTACTGGTTCTTCTATTGAGTGCCAGTCAGTCAAATCTTAGATCTTGTCCAGTGATGGGTTGGCAGCTTCCTCAGGGGACGAAGCACACAGTCCTGCTTACCTCACCCTTTTCGAGCATCTCGAAGGAATCACCGAAGCTCAAGAGGCCAATGATGTCAGTCGCCATGAACAGCCACCACTTGTATATATCAGCTGCACCCCTATCTTTCATCTCGAAAGCCATTCTTTCAATGGCTAATTGAATCTTCTTATCGATCAGTGGCACTACTGACCGCAGTCCAGACTCGGATAATGGCTGCGACAGGTGACGCCTGCGGTGCCGGTGGACACGCGGATCGGTTGCATTGAATATGTTGGGCGTTCCCAGAACCAACGTCTTATACCAGGGAGATTTGAGGAACTCCCCTTTGATCCGATAGATGGTCTGTGCCGCCGTCGGATCAGATACGTCGACTTCATGGGGCGCGGTGCGGACAATAGGCCCTGGCCAGCGTGATCAGCATCGAGTAGCAAGCAAAATGTGGATGGAATTTCTCACTGACCGTATTTGGCATGAAGAGACTGAACATATACCGGCGCCCGACCCTGGATCTGATGGTAGGTATACAGCGCCGAAGTAAACCTGGTGTACCATGGCCCAGGAAGTCTTGCCAATGAACCATGCGAGGCAATGCCGGACAGCTACACGACTAGTTAGTTCCTCTCTTAAACTAGATTTTACCGCCGATATTTCAAGATGTTACTCACTTTTACTGCCAATACCAGAAAGATCACAGCTACCCAGGCGAGGTAGCTGTCTGGAAAGACGGAGAACTTGGCACTCGATTTATCAATAACCATGATGATCTTCCCCTTTCTTTGTCTCTCGACGAGGTTGATAAAATGGGAGAGAGATTCGTGGACAAGCTGATCCATTCCCTATTCTGGGACCCGTTCCATATAAGTCGAGAGTTTCTGAATCGTGATGGCGATACAAGGCCGAAATCTCTTGTCAGTGTCTCTGTTAGCCCTGCTCTCGTAGTCTTCCTGCTAGCAGTACCCCGTCTGTGATTCATCATGGTCGAACCTTCAAGTGTCGACGAACATCTCGGTCCCGCACGTCAATCTCAAGACCGTTAACAACCCGAGGTCTCCAGGTCCCCTAACCCCACAGGAGAAAAGTTGGGATGGTACTTGAAAGAGGATAGACTTGCGACCGGGCCCTGTCGGTTACATTCGTATTGTTGCTCATTGGCCAAAAGCGGTAGCTCTCTCCATGCATATGGTTTTCCGCGAACAGATCGTTGGTGCCAGAATAAGCTCCCGTCTCGGCAGACAAGCTTTGGCATCCCTTGTCTATTGGTCAGTAGGGAGTGCCTCCGCTCTTTCGGGCGGTATCTTGATCGGTAGGTGCTTTTAATTTCTTGTTGACTTTAATCCTTATGACTCGTTTGCGTTGATCAAGACATATCTCAGTGACCTATTCGACAACGTACAAACCAGGTCCAGACTTGTACACAACATGCATGCTTCGGCGTTGGAAATCATGAACGAGAGCTAGTTTTGTTGCTCTTGGAAGCTGTTATCAAGCTCAGGCGGCCTCTTGAACCGTCTACATATGCCATGGCACTTCAACCTGGAGGCGGATACTCGGCAGGGGGGTAAGCCCATATACCTGCCTTGGCTCTGGATATATCGCACCCTTGAATACTAGGGGGAAGTGGCATAGTCACATTGTAGCCAGACATCTCGTCGAGTGAGTAATCGAAATCCATGTCTGAGTTAACTGATTCTCGACAAATTTCGAATTTTAATTGTAGTCATTAACATATACAGAATCGATGCGTCAAGAGGTCTCAAGAGAAGCCATTATATTCTTGCAAGAGTCAAATTGGCGGATCATGAAGCATATGGAGTGAAGGCCCAAGCAAAACAACTACCTCCAGCTCACAGAAAACAGCCTGGCTCCAATCTTGGAGGAAATCGTGACACGCAGTCCCGACCCCGACCCCGCCACTTCCAACTTCGTAGTCCCTGGCAACTCTGGATACAGCAATGAGATCGAAACATCCTTAAAGCCCTCGATGGCAGAAAACTGCAGGTCACACGATTCGTTCTCACCCCCGCGACGCCAAACTGCCAGGTAACACATTCCCTTCGGTTTGCCTGTATCACTGCGTCCATTCCTATTGCCATCGTCAACACGCAAACCAACCGCCAACCAATCATCGTGCCACTTCGCGAACCCCAGGGGCCAGAAGGGCACAGCCGTGGCGATGTCCGCGCGAATCTTCTTGTATACCTCCATGCCACGGTACACGAGGTCGAGCTGGCGGGGCTCTAACAAATCGAGGCGGCCACTGAGGTGGACGCGCCCGCTGACCAGGCTGTTGACGACGGTGAGCGCGTTGGTCTCATCGTCCCAGCCAGGCTGCGGGTAGGCCCAGGTGGCGGCCTGCTCGGGGACAACGGCGGTGTGGATCGCGGCGACGACGGCGGCGTACCGCACGGGGTCCTGCTGATCGCTCGTCGACTGCAGCGTGTGCACGGCGTTCATGGCGTCGTCCATGCGCTGCGCCCCACTGCTGCAGTTCTCGATGACCAACGCTGGGTACCGGTCCAGCAGCCCGGAGACCCAGCGCAGGTACGCGCGGTTGTGCGCCAGCTGGCCCGCCCCGGCGCTGCTGCACGACACGTCGGTGCCTTGTGTCACTTCGATGTTGTAGTCGAACTTGAAGTACTCGACCCCGTACGACGTCACCAGCCGGTCGATGACCCCGTCCATGCGCGCGATGACGGCTGGGTGCCGGAAGTCGAGCTGGTACCGGTTCTTCTCGAGGATGCGCTCGCCATCCCGCTGGAAGTAGGCCTTGGGCGGCAGGTCGTTGGCGACGGGACTGCGCACCCCAATCACTTCGGCTTCGACCCAGAGTCCCGGCTTCAGACCGGCCACGCGGATCTTGTCCAGGAGGTTCTTGAACCCCATTGGAAACCGCTTCGCTGATGGCTCCCAGGCGCCAACGTCGTCCCACCAGTCATTGTCATCGGCATACCAACCTGCGTCGATGACAAAGTACTCGGCGCCCGACCGGGCCACGGGCTCGATGAGGGCCAGGATCTTCTCGTCGGTTGGGTCACCCATCAGACAGTTCATGTAGTCATTGAAGATGATGGGGAGGTGCTTATGATCCGGATGTTCTCGGCGAATACGACGTCGGTACTGGGTGAGGGCTCCAAACGCAGCGTCCGCATCGCCAAAGACGTGACACACTGCCGCGGTGGCGCTGGTGAACGACTCCCCTGGGGCCAGTTTCTGCCTCCAATCATGATCGTTGGAATCCGGGCCCGTGGCTGCGAGGTAGATGTCATCCTTCCAGTCGCCAAGCTCCCACTTCCAAGAGCCGTTGTTCTCGACCTGCCAAAGCCAAGTCTCGGCATTGTCTCGGCGCTTGAGCATACCAATCGGCAGATGACCTTGTGTGGAAAAGGTACCCCTATTTGACACGTTGAAGATGGACATAGGGGCTAGGTGCCCCTGATTGAGCTGGTAAACTCCAACATCGTCGAGGCCCACATCAGGGAGAGACATCTCACGCCATTGGGCCTCCCGGAACCAAGTGTTGGTCGCGGAAGACACGGTGAAATCCGCCCACCACTCCTTGGATCTGGTGAGACCCCCTATGGCAAGAGAAGAGACTTGAGTCACGACAACGTCTTGCTTCCCGCCATTACTGACTGTCGTGCTCGACCGTAAGACAGGCAGGCCAGGGAAAAGGTCGAGGTGGCATATGACTGTGATGCCGCTCTGTTCATCGTGAAGCGTCACGTTGAGTGTCTTGTACCTCTCAACGCCGCTGGTCTCGTTGACGTGGCGAGATACATCCTGAGCCTTGTACTTCAGTCGCGTCCCGACGTAGCTCCCCACGAGCGCCTTGGACGTTTTGCTCTGCGAATTGCCCTCACCGCTGAGGCGGACTTCACAGAGAGGGGTTGCCGAGCTCTCGAAATGGGGGGTGCCCTGAGATCGGGGAGGTGCATCTACCGGTAGTATGTCCTGGAAATACACCCTTCCATCTTGATCCAGGTGAAGAGTAACTTTCACTACCTCATTGCTAAACGTGATTTCGGTTGGCGTCTCGGCGGTGTCCATGGCGCTGGGATGGGTATTATTGCATCTGCCTGGGGAATTGGGCGGAGAGGAGGGTAGGAGCCTGAGCTGTGTTCTATGAATGACCTTTGATATTGGGAACTCGTCCTGCTCATGACTTCATACAGTAGTCGCTGTCACATCGATACAGCTATCCGATTGGGCCGGCTATGTCACTCCTCTTGGTATTATCTGCATGTCTGGCAATGCTAATTCCCCGCATCAAAGATGCGCTCTCCGCACCCCGCCCCGGGTGGTTCGCAAACACGGCCGAGACCGTACTGCATGGCAGGGAATCATTTCAGGCAGTTCCCTAAAGCGGCACCATGTTTCCGGATGATCAAGCTGTTGGGTTGCATGTATTGAGAAGACAATTCGAACATAGGATCCATGTCTAGGTGCTGCTACTCTAATCGCTGGCACTGGTGGAACCCCTTTCCGCGTCTTTTCTCTGAAGCCGTCTCGCCACGTTTCCGGTGAGGTACTTCTCCATGTTCGGAACAAAGCAGGCGAACACCACCAACAGGAACCCGAACGGGATGGTCGCCAAGAACACCACCTTGAAGCTTTCCACATAGCTGTTCCGGACCCCCAGCTCAACCACGTCGAGAACCTGACGCGTGGCACCCGGAACCGCCGAGAAGTCGTCTATCTTGATCGCCGTAAACAGGTCCGCCAAAGACGACTCGGGAAGCCCCGCGCGCACCGCGGCGGGTCCTACATCCGACTCGAGGTGGCCCGCGAGCCGGGTGTTGAGGATGGATACGTAGAGCGCCTGCGCGACGGCGCCGCCCATGGAGCGGATGGAAGCCAGCGCGCCCGCGGCGAGGCCGATGTCGCACGCGTCGAAGAGGAGCGTGACGCCGGGGAAGGCGATGTTCTCGTTGAAGCCCACGGCGACGGTGGCGAAGACGCCCAGCGCGATGACGCCCGTGTGGTCGGTCAGGACGCCCGCGAGCCCCGCGATGAAGGCCGCGGCGCAGAGCGAGGCGCAGATGGACTGGACCTTGGTGCGGGGCACGTACGAGATGGCGAACCCGCCGAGGCACTGGCCCAGCAGCACGCCGCCGCCCACGACACTGGACTGCCACCCCACGGCGAGGACCCCCTCGCCGAAGACGCGCCCGATCAGCGTCGGCCACAGCACCGTCAACGAAAAATACACCATGGAGCTCAGCGTGGCGATCATGACGATGGACACGTACTCGATGCTGCGGAAGATGCGCGGCGGCATGATGCCATGGTTGTGCATGACGAACTGCTCGTACAGGCCGAACGCGAGCAGCGTCGCGATCCCCACGACCAGCGTCCCCAAGACGTGCGCGCTGCGCCAGGGGTACGCGGTGCCGCCCCACGACAGCCCGACGAGGAACAGCGTCATGCCCGCGCAGAAGAGGAACAGGCCGCCGAAGTCCAGGGCCCGCACCTGCTGCCACTTGCTCCGGCCCCGGACGTGCAGCTGCTCGTAGCGCGGCGGGTGGTAGAAGACGGCGTAGAGCACGACCGTGACGACGGAGAACATGATGCCCAGGTAGAAGGACCAGCGCCAGCCGCCCACGCGACTGGGTCCCGCACCCGGGCCCGACGATGCCGATGACGTATTCAGAATGAAGAGGCGCGCGATGGCCGGGCCGAAGACGGCGAAGGGCAGCGACGAGAGAAAGACTAGGGTGACGATGGGCCCGCGCAGGCGGTTGGGCACGAGCTCGCCCAGGACGACCTGGTGGGACAGCTGGCCCGCGGCGGCGAAGCCGTTAAGCAGGGTGGCGGCGATGAGGGCGCCCACGGTCGGGGCCGTCGCGCCCACGACGCAGCCCACGGTGCTCAGGCTGTTGCACGTCAGCACCATCCAGCGGCGGCCGAAGATGTCGCTCAGCCGGCCCACGAGCAGGAAGCCGATGCCGTTACCCAGCAGGTACGCCGTGCCCACCCAGCCGATGTCGGGCGACGGGCCCAGGTCGGCGTCGATCAGGCTCAGCGTGTTGGCGGGCATGACCCAGGCCAGGTAGGCGCAGATGCTGGCGGTGCATGTTGCCTATGGGTGTGGTGATTTCTTATCATTAGAAGAAGTCTTCCATGGGTGGGTTTGGTTATGATGACGACAGAACTGGATGGGATTCGAACACCACCATTATGGGATAGACGATATTACACAAGCAAGGAGGCGTTTGTATTTACTTACCACAACTGTGCCGATGAACTGTGCGCCGCGAAAGTAGCCCGCGGGCATCTCATCTACCTCACCACCGATGACTTTGGCCGAGACCAGGTCGACGGTGCCGTCAATGTGCCTCTTCTCGACGACGCGCTCGACCTTTTCGGCCCTGCGGTCCTTCTGGTCGTCCATATTGAGATGGTATTGTTCTGACTTGTGCGAAACGAGGTGTCACAACTCTAACATCTGGCATGGATCTCATATACCCTTTAAATAGCTGGAGGTGCATATAACCCGACATATATGTGCCCCGCGGGTATCTTGCCTATCTTGCCGTTGCATCTGGAGGGAGTGTATGCGTCGTCCGAAGTCACGCCGCCCTATATGCGAGTCAGACGATCTTTGGCCGTCTTTGGGAAGGACTCGACTTGAATGTTATGCCAACGCAGAACTTTTCGTCACCCAAAAGCGCGTATAATCACTTTGCCAATGCATCGGGAGTTACACTCTTCGTAGGCAATCCCTTGGAGCCTTCTGCAAGGCGACGCGAGGTTGCCGCGGATTCGTTGCTTTTTGTTTAATGATCACAGCTATACCTGGGCTGCATTAACCCCTCCACACCCCCAATATGCCGTGTTAGTCTTTTAGCTCTATGCAGTAATCATGTGTGTCTCGTCTAGGCATGGAGACCAATCATGGGTGCAACAACTCCCGAAATGATGTAACCTTGAGGTTACAGTCGATTGCACACGGACACGGCGTATACTAGTTTGCGAGTTCTTGGCTAGCTTGTATGCGTGCATGGTATATCGAGTGAGGGGATGGTAGATGTTTATTGGAGTCAACACGTGGGAAGCAGCGTTGCCAAGTCACGGGGACTTTTCCGATTATTCGGCCTGGAATGCCATGGCCAAGGCATATGCAAAACTGGGGCACATTGAGAACTCCAGCGAAACTCCATGGTCTCGATGGGAAGTGAATTGCGAGACATTGTCCAAGAAGGGAAGAAGTACATGATCGCAGTAGGAGCTTGTCGAAAAGCAAGTCAACTGATCTTAAACTCAGGGGCCCGGCCCGCCCCTGATACTTATTATGTATCCACTAATCCCTTGACAGCTAAAGCCTAGCGACACTGGGAATAGTCTTCCAAAGGGACGAGTCAGTAAGGGTGTTCTAGAAGCTGCGCTGAAATGAAGGTTCGGGGCGATTCAACTTACATTCGTTGGAAGCCTGGCAAGTCCCTTGGGAACAGCAAGTGGCACCGCTGCCGAGAAGCATCAGTACTAACCTTTTGATTGAGAGGTCCTAGGAGGATTGGAAGAGGGAAAGAAAAGAAACGACTTACGACCACCCTTGGCCTCCGCATTGAGACCACATGGCTCCACACTGCATCGACAAGTTAGCCAAGGCGGAAAGGGAGATCCGGGGCAATGGGGTAAGCACTTACGTTGCCGCTGGGCGGGCTAGTCGGCTCGGGCGTTCCCGGCTGGGTAGTGGGGTCAGGACTGGGGCTGGAGCCGCCGTCGCCGCCACCGGAGCTACCGCCGGCGCTGAGGGTGATGTCGGAGGAGCCGGAGCTCTGGTAGCCCTCGGTGGCGAGGATCTGGTAGTCGTGGGAGCCCAGGTTCATGCCCTGCTTGGCCCAGGCGGCGAAGTGGTTGCCGATGGTGATGGTGCCGCTGGTGCGCTTGTTCGAGCGGATGGACCAGTACTGGTTGAAGGTCGAGGTGCCCTCGATGCTGGGCTGGTTGACGCGCTGGCTCTCGTAGATGTCGTACGTGGCGCCGTCCGACGTGAAGCTGCCCTTGTGCTGCCCGCCGTTGCCCGGGTTGTAGGGGCCGAAGTTCTCGAGCACGTAGTACTCGACCAGCGGGTTCTTGGTCCAGCCGTACAGCGACAGGTACCCATTGGACCCCGGGTTGAAGGAGCCCGAGTAGCTGATGGTGTGGCTGCTGCCCGGGTTCCAACCCTTGCCGCCCACGAAGTTGTTGCAGTTCTGCCACGACACGCTGTACTCGCCGCCGGCCTTGTTGGTGTACTGCACGTTGCCGCCGCCCGCATTCCTGCGCACGTGGGGGTAGACGCCGGTTAGCAAATTATCTCCGCTTGTGATTGACCGAAGCCGGATGGGTTGTGATAGAGGAACTGAGTCTTACCAGAAAGAGTAGTAGTATCCGTTGTTGGTACCCGTCTGGCTGTTGCTGATGGACTGCCGTGCCACCAGATCTCCAGTCATCTCGGTGACGTTGAAGGGGAACGCAGCAGCCCCGGCAGCCAATAGGCTGAGGAGCGCGGTGTGGGACAACATAATGGGTCGCGAAAGCTTAGATCTGAGTGATCTGCAGCGATATAGTGATTTACCGTCTTGGCTGTTGCTTGTCTTCCCTACATCCAGAGTACCAAGCATCGGCGAGGGACGTCAATTGTTATATACTTTCACTTGGCATAGGCTTGGCCGCCAGAACGGGAGCCAGTGATGGCCGATTTGGCGGTTCGCATCTTGCTGTCTACTCAATCTGGTCCGGAAGTTGGACGGCCGTTATTGTATCCACTGAACCGGAATCTCAGAAGCGGGCGCCGCCAGGGTTGGCGCCCAAAATCTTGATTCACGGAACTCTGGAGTCTTGGTGACCTGAATTTTTTTGTGCTGTGCTGTGTTGAGCTGAACTGCTGAGAGTGCTTTCAGGAGTCTAGGGCAGTGATGACGGTCTTCCATGTCACGAGCCTAGGCCAAGACATGTGTAAATTGGTCGCGTTTCCTCCATGCTATCCCGCTCCAGGGGAGTGCGCAATTCAGGCTAAACTGGGGAAGGTGAGACTAGTGATCATCCGTCGCGGATATCTGCAATGAATCCCGGCTGCCTACAATGCTTTGTCAGGATTGCTGATGACGGATGGTTCTTCGCACAAGCAGCCCGGGGCCAGAGGAACCCCACGCCAACTCCGCACCACCGCCTCGGAGGGTCATGCTCCATTATAACGGATCTGGGCCTGGGTCGCGATGGAGCATGTCTTCGAGGGCAAGCTGAAATCTAGACGGATGAGGAGGTTAATAACATCTAAAATTAGACATCCGAACATATTATTCCGGACAAAATCTACTAACTTTCTTCTATTCGAGCATGCATGCCATGGCCACACTCTGGGGAGTGTATCCTTGCCCGGATCTTGGCGTGGCCGTGGTTGAAGTCAAGCGCCGCTGTTAGGCCTAGCTTATAGCGCGGTGTTCTATTTTATTCCAGGCGAAGACCAACCACTAACAGCGCGAAAGGACAATTTCCCAGCCAAAACTGCAGTTCGCGTAACAGCGGTCGCAAAAGCAGCCGCGTGGGATATCAAGCAACTTAAATGATCGAAGAAAAATATACAGCTACGTTTTGTGTCTGTACTTAGAATCTTTGTCATATGCGACAGAACCCAATGTCCATCAAACTAGGGCAGTGCTCCTCCTCCCTGCGTCAACCGATAGCCCCTGAACGAAGTCGCATCCACCAATACCAATTTCCATGCATCGGAGATGACGGTGCTGGTGTTCTGCAGAATGCCTTTTCATGGACATCTTGAACCCCCCTCTATTCCATGAGAGATTGTGAGCTTGGAGATGATACGACTCAATGATATCATAAATGTTAAGGTGTGTAGGCTGCAGACACGAACGGCATGCAGGTCAAGATTCGCATGGTAGGAGATAGGCAATCATGAACTTCTATGGCCTAAATACCGGCGGCGATAAGACTGAGCTTGAATGTGCATAAAAGTAAGTCGACTTTCGGGGTATCTAGATACGTACAAGCTGATAACGGAGGACAGACGGGGAAATCAGATAACGGGTGCCTCTTCTTGATCGGCTGCATCACAGAGAACTCCGCGCTTCTAGATCCATGAGCTCCGGTATGATGCCGCACATAGCGGACACGAGATAGATTATCTACCCCTTTGGCTGTCTGTCTCGACTCAATCTACTAACAATGGACCAAGGAATCATACTCGCATGGTTACTCGACTCTGCAGCCCATGATTTGGAATAAGCCAATTGTCCGACGCGTCACACAACCTTCATGCCTCAGGAGCAGAATAAATACCCCGCCGTAGCGTTGCAAGTCTCCAACTGCGTATGACAGTATATCTTCTAGATGCGGAAAAGTACGTACGCCCTTCTTGAGCCTGAGGGTTGCAAAATGACGAAAGGAAGGCGCGAGTCCTACAGTAACTGTCATATTTGCCAATAAAGGGGAGCTTACTCAGCCCCAGCACCATCATTGGAAGACTTGCTATAGTTTCCAATTATCTACCACGATCAGATAGATCGAGGTTTAATCTTTAATAAAAATCCCAAAAGCCAGAAATGGGTAGCCTCAGCAGCAGCGACAATGAGCTCAAGGTGCTCATCGTCGGCTCCGGCCTCGCCGGCCTGACCGCCGCGCGCGTCCTGCGCGAGCACCACGCCGTGACCGTCTACGAGCGCGGCGACGCCGCGGTCGCGACGGGCGGGCAGGGCATCGTGATCGGCTGCAACGGGACCAAGATCCTGGACACGCTGGGGTACGACGGGGCCCGCGTCGGCGCCGTCCCACTCTACCGGTTCAGCGTGTTCGACTGCCGCAACCAAAAGACCGAGGAGACCGATATGCGCTTCCGAGAGCGCTACGGCGTTGACATGTTCGGGCAGAAGCGCTCCGACTTCCGCGACGAGCTAATGCGGCTGGCGACCGCACCGTCCGTCGAACTGGGCATCAAGGGGGAGCCGGCGCAGATGGTGTATAACACCGCGGTGGTGGGGCTGGATCCCGAGGAGGGCGTCGTTACGCTGAGTGATGGATCGACGGCGGCAGGCGACGTGGTAATAGGCAAGTGAACGAGCAAATTTGATTTTACGTGTTTCACTTTGTTTGTTGTAACCCCTTAAGTGATGATAAGACAAAAGAGTCGTCATCTGACGCACAACATCGCGAGCAGTCGCCGACGGAGTCCACTCCCGTCTCCGCCCCACCATCGTCGGCGAAGGGTGTCCGCAGGCCAAGAAGACGGGCCTGTCCGTGTATCGAGTCGCCGTCTCGCTCGACGAGGCCAACCGGGCCCTGAGCGACGGGGGTTTGCCGCCACCGCCCTGGTGGCAGCCAGCCGCGCACCGGAACGCGCAGATCTTCCTCAACGGGCCCGAGGGCAGCCGCCGCTTCGTGACGCTCTACCCGCTGCGCAACCACACCTACTTCAACATGTCGTGCATCCTGGCGACCCAGACGTCCAGTAAGAGCACGACCGAGTCGTGGAACGCGGACGGGGACCGTGGCAAGATGCTCGAGTACTTCGGGTGGGATGAGGGGCTGAAGAGGATTCTTGGGTAGGTGCAAGGAAACCAATAAGCCCATTTGCCCCGCCTATCTTCGTGTGATAAGTAGCTAATGGGTGAAATGTTCGTGATGACTAGCGCCGCCGCCGAAGTCAAGACCTGGGAGCTGCAAGACCTCGAGACCCTGCCCACGTGGACGCGGGGCCGGGCCATGCTGATCGGCGACGCCGCGCACGCCATGACGCCGCTGCAGGGCCAGGGAGCCAACATGAGCATCGAGGACGCCGAGGGCCTGCGACTGTTGATTGCCGGTGATGCACCGGGGGAAGAGACGACAATGCGCCGCGAAGACGTCCCCGCCATCCTGCGCCGCATCGAGAGCGTCCGGAGACCGCGGACCGCCAGCGCCGTGGCGCGGACGCGCGTCACGCACGCCAGCCTCTCGATATCCGAGGGGTTCCGCAAGAACAACGAGTTCTTTATGAGCTACAACGGCATACACGCTGCGCTGGCGGATCGGGAGACTCGCGAGGCGGAGGAGCAGCAACAAGAAGTGAAATTGGAATAATGACTTGAGTATACAAGTACTGGTGAGGATGTTCTTCATAGTCCATCGAATAGTCCTCGCTGCCAACATTTGATAGCAGCGAGACCATAGGTATACTCAAAGTAGTATTGCCAATGCCAATGCCAAGGTCGTCGAAGTCTAAGATATCTTGCTGTACCTAACGACTGTTGGACCCAATACAACATGCCCCGAAACTGGTTTCATGCAACTTCAAGCAGGCACCCCCCGCGATGATAGCAATGGGACACCTCATGACCGAACATTCTTCATCGCACAGCTCTCTCACCAAACAGGCTGAAAATAGTAGTTGGGGGAAATCGCAAAGACCCCGTTCAACGGATCGTCACGAGCCGGCAAATGGTGCGGCACGGCCACCCCGCCGGGCACCTTCGGGTTCCCCTCCTCGTCGACGCGCACCAAGACCCCCTCGCACTCGGCCCGCCAGCCCGAGCTCTCGCTCACGTACGCATCCGCCAGCCCCCAGACCTCCTTGTCCTCGGCCTCGCCAATCTCTAGCACGTTCAGCGTGTCCCAATTGCTGCCTGACCCGGCAGTTGTCGTCACTTCGGGCCGGAAGATCTTGTCGAGCAGGTGGCGGAACGCGCTGGTACGCTCCATCCATAGGTCGGCCATGTCAACGTGCTGCAGGGCGCGGCGGTCCTCGAGGATGCGGTTGTTGGGCCGCGGCGTGAAGCGGACGAAGAAGCGGTCCACCTTGGGCAGGCTGTGGAGGAGCACGCTGACGTGCGTCGACAGGGGGAAGATGGCAATATAATTAAAATCGATCACGGTCGCGGGCAGCAGGGGGGTGTTGTTGGGGTACTCGCCCGTGCCCAGCAGGGCGCTCAGCATGGAGGGCGGCGAGCGCAGGAAGAACTCGTACGTCGAGTAGGCGCGGATGGACGAGCCCTCGTTCAGGAGGAGCGAGGTCCAGGGGCGGAGGGTGAGGAAGGGGCACGGGGGCGCGGGCATGGCGCCTTTGAAGTAGTGCCGTGGCCTACTGGCGCCAGCGGCCGCGGTTTCCGGCGGTGGATGATGGTGACTGCTCGAACTGAAAGAACTTGATAACAGATCCGGGGCGGCGTCGTCTTCACGGTCTGACGGGGGATCTCGATGAGAGCGTGCGAGCGAGAGGATGTGATACGGGATGTTGAAGGACCACGCGTCGTCTAGGAACAGCATGCGGCTCAGCAACGCAGCCAGCGTGGCCGGCGGGGCTATGATGGTGAACCTCAGCGGGTCGATCACGGCGAACAGCTGGTCCCAAAGCGTTTCCAGGTCCGACGGATGGATCTGGTAGGCGACTCGGGACGGCTCGATTTGCTGGTCGGCGAAGTCCACGAGCAGGGTGAAGGTCAGCACCTGGCGCTTGAGTCCGCGGTCCAGCAGGAAGCGCAGCAAAGGGGCGGGATGCAGGCCATCCGAGGGGCTCAAGGAAGAGAGCCGGGGCCGCCACAGGACATTGCGGAACAGGATGGGCAGCGCGAGGGCGCGCCAGAGCTTGTTGGTCCGCGATGCGGACTTGAGGTCAACCACGTCGCTCTCGAGCAGGTCGTCGCTCGGTTGCTCGTGGAGTCGGCGTTCTGATGGGGCCGGGCCAGCCAAGAACTCGAGAACTTCGGCCAGGATCTCGCGTGGAAGACGGTCCATTGCTGAAATCCACCCCGGTTAAGTGTAAATAGAGATTTGACTTCTTTTCTGTGAGAACTAGTGCGATTTATTATAGAAGGGTTCTACGCGAAGAAGTAATGAATTTCAGGCAATTGAGTTGAAGAGCATTATTAGGTCAGTGAGGCGAGTAAGTTAATGATGCACGCAGCACGTGGTTTTAGCCTGTCATACCTCAGCTCTCAAGTCCATTGGGGCGGATTGAAACATGCGATTAATTCTATTTTTCTTCTTCTCCATCTGTCAAAGCGCCGTGTGGCAGAACACCAATACTCTGCTGAAAGCATTCAGTCCCAAATTCGAAAATCTATATACTTCCCATCATCTTATAGATAAGTTGTACTCGGGGAGTTGTTGCACTCTAACCGTGCTATATGCACTGTCAAAGACGCAGCGAAAATGACGTCAGAGGTGGGCTAAGAGAAGAATTCAGCTCTGGAGGCATCGAGGTCGTGGTTACCTGCCGACGGCATC
This sequence comes from Apiospora arundinis, assembly GCA_039105305.1. NCBI lineage: Eukaryota > Fungi > Ascomycota > Sordariomycetes > Amphisphaeriales > Apiosporaceae > Apiospora > Apiospora arundinis. Next base: position 235,429 of record JAPCWZ010000002.1, on the reverse strand, counting down.
TCGAAAGCATCGCCGGGAGAATATCCTGCCCGCTGCCACTGGCCTATGCGGTTCTTGCTTGTCAAATTACCGAAACTCAACATCGGACATCATGGGCCGATGATGAGAACTCTTAAACTTTCAAATAAATGGCTCTCCATGCGACTGGGTATTGCATCAATGACCCCTGCCGAGAGCCAGTGGCCATGTCATTCCTCAGCGTCCTGGCCCTAAATGCAACCACGTACATATATGTACAGCCACACATATCGAACCAAATACACCCACTTACTTGGAGACATGCACGACAAGATGAGAATGACCTATTATGCCTAATTCTGGCAGCCGGCGGCGTCGAGATATGAAATTCTGCCGAAGACGAGCCCAGTCAGCCGTTGGTAATAGCCTAGGCGTGCGGGGTGTTGGCACTAGTCCAGTATGAACAGGGCGTTGGAGCCAAAGAATTGGAGCTTCTGCATCCATTAGGCGACGACTAAAGAGTAGGTGGCATTCCTTCAGGGACTGCCCTGACTGGTCCATCTTCCCCGAAGAAACGATGCGACCCTGGAGATCCCACCGAAACAGGCCCCTTGTAGAAGTATATTCACCCAATAACCGAGAGACGCCTTACATCACTTCTCTCGACGGGGCAGATTTGGATGAGACATCATGAGGACTCGCCTGCTATTGACGGCATACCCGCAACCCGAAGGCTTGCAACCTACCCCTCAAGTCAAGCCTTCTTGCCCCCACCGCCGGCTACTGCAAATTGATTGATCGTCTCAGAATGAAGGGAATATCTAGACGTGTCAGGGTAGGTCATGATGCTAAAGAAAATGTGGCAACCCCCCACTTGTTGAATCGTGGTGCGGAGAGAGGCACAGCGAGTGCGGTGATAGGCATTTCTGAGATTCAAGTGATAAGAACGTGGTGTCCTTGAGTATTTAGCACGCCTTGTTTCAAGTCTTCCCTCCATATTCTCAACGCCAGGAAAGAGCTAGCCACCAACCCTGCTACTTATCCTGAGAATACCACACATACACGTTTCCTTCTCATAGTACTTCGTTAGCATTTGCCTCATCCTCCTCAGCCCATAACCATGGCGGCCAACAAGCAGCGCCCTCCCTTCCGCGCGGAGCACCTGGGCTCTCTTCTCCGGCCCAAGGAGATCACGGATAAGCGCATCGCGCTGGACAATGCCAAGGCCCTCGAGATCGTCCAGGACAAGGAGCTTCACACCCTCGAGGACAATGCTATCAATGAGATCGTCAAGGTGCAACTGGACCTCGGCTTCCACGCCATCGGCGACGGAGAGTACCGCCGCCATCAGTTCTGGGGCACCTTCTTCCCCAACCTGGAGGGCTTCGAGGAGATCCCCAACCCGGACTGGGACATGTTCCGTCTCTACGTTCCCGATACTGCGGCCTTCAGTAAGTTGAGTTGATACTAGATTAAAAGAGGATGGGGGTTGCCGTGAGCAGAGACGACGAAGCGGTGATTAAAGACTTTATTCTGACCACTCCCGATAGCTGAGACCGGCCACAAGCCCGGTGAGACCATTGTTTGCACGGGCAAGATCAAGCATGTCGGTTCCTCCTACATGAACGACTGGGAGTACCTGAAGAAGCTGGTGCCCGCCGACCGGGTCAAGGAGCTCAAGATCACGCTGGCCGCGCCCGAGTGGTACCACCTGCGATACAAGAAGGGCAAGGCGTACCCCAAGGAGGTGTATGCCAACGACGCCGAGTACTTTGCCGACATCGCGAAGGCCTACCAGGCTGAGCTCAAGACATTGTATGACGCTGGATGCCGCAACGTCACGATCGACGACCCCAACTTGGCCTGTGAGTACTACCCTCTATCTCGTCCCGTTAGTGTGTAGTGTGATGAACGGCAATGGCTGACTGAGACGTTGCATTCTGAAGACTTCTGCTCCGAGAAGATGCTGGCAGGGTTCAAGGAGGACGGCGAGGACGCCGAGGCGCTGCTGGACTCGTACGTCAAGCTGTACAACGACTGCCTCAGCGGGCGGCCGTCGGACATGCACGTGGGGATCCACCTGTGCCGGGGCAACTTCGCGTACAGCAAGCACTTCAGCGAGGGCGGGTACGACCGGATCGCGACCAAGCTCTTCAACGGCATCAGCGCCGACACGTACTTCCTCGAGTACGACACGGAGCGGGCGGGCACGTTCGAGCCGCTCAAGCACCTGCCCAAGCACAAGAACGTGATCCTGGGGGTCATCACGAGCAAGTTCCCCGAGCTCGAGGACGTCGCCAAGATGAAGGAGCGCGTGTACCAGGCGGCCGACGTGGTGGCGAGCGGCGCGGGCCAGACGCGCGAGGAGGCGCTCCAGCGGCTCGGCGTCAGCCCGCAGTGCGGCTTCGCTAGTCACCATCTGGGCAACTCGGTCACGCGCGAGGACATGATTGCCAAGCTCAAGCTGGTGCGGGAGCTGGCCGACTCCATCTGGCCCGGCGAGCCTTGATCTGTTATCAAGTTTTGCTTCAATGGTTGCTTATTAGTTCTGAAATTGATGGCTGATGGCTTATGGATGATGGCCTTTTTTTGGATGAAGTGTATTGCGCGCTATTCACTATTCCAAGCTATTGAGATGTTCTGTTCTAACCTAGCTCTTTACCCCACCATAGCAATTGCAGCGTTCAAAAGTCGGTCAGGTCATTTCTCATTCGCCAGACAAACATCATGTACATACATATTTGGTGGTCATGTCTTTTTCGTGTATCCTCCCGGCCGGCTGAGCTCGCGTGTCACATCTATGCAAAACATCTTAAGAATCATGGTTGGTCGATGCTCCCGATGGATGCATTGATGAGCTGTCCTACAGCTGTCCTGGCGCGATGGGACGTTCTGAGCTTCTGGACGTAACCCCCACTGCACCTGCATCTACCTACCTACCTTGCTTGCTGTTTCTGTGATTCTCATTGACCATTTTTGTCTTGTCGTATGCATTCATTTGCTTAGGTACAAGTCGGTTTCGGGTTCTGCCGCTTGTTTGATGGCCTGCATGTTGGACCCTGGTGTTTTCCAAGATGATGTCAGTCCTGGTTTGTTTGTTGTCTGTTTCAATGCGAGGATGGGTGATTGAAGCCAGCTAACAACACTGCCTGACTGCCCCGCCATCCATCAATCAATCTCATGCCCCCTCCAAGCCATCCACCAACACCAACAGCCACCCCCTGTCTCCTGTCGTCCCACTGTTCACTGTTCGCCAGCGTTCAAATCCTAGCCCATCGATTTGGCGGGGCAGTTCAGCTCACTTCCCCGATTGATCGACTGCCGCTCACTCACTGTCCGCCAACTCCTGAACCCTCATCCAACCTGCATTCTTACCTTTGACATTCATTGATATTCCTCCTTCACGATGCGCGAAAAGGCAGAACTTCCCCCAAACGAGTCACAGACATACAGTTCTGGCAACTCCAGTGGGCCCCCGGATTTGAGGCTGGTTCACTACAACGATGTCTACCACATCGATGCCTCCTCGGCCGAGCCTGTGGGCGGCGCCGCTCGCTTCATATCCCTGATGGAGCACTACCGACATGACGACAAATTCAAGGGGCAGTCAGACCTAATTACTCTGTTTTCCGGTGATGCATTCAACCCGAGTCTCGAGAGTTCTATCACAAAAGGTCGGTCCAAATTCATCTCATAGTTTCCCCCTTGCAAAGCCTGCATTCGCTGCAAACACGTCCCACCGCTACTTGGAACCTTACCCCTATGATGGCCACGCCGGCGCTTATACTAACAAATAACCCGCAGGAACTCATATGGTACCCATTCTGAACAACATCGGAACCGACGCTGCATCTATTGGGGTATGTTTTACATGGTACCCCGTTTCTTGGATGATTTTAGCGCCATTTTGCTGACTGTCGTCGTAGAATCACGACCTGGATTTTGGAGTGCGCCAGTTCCGCTACCTGGCGTCCAAATGCAAGTTCCCCTGGCTGGTCGCCAACATCCTGGACCCGGCCCTGGGCGAGAATGTGCCCATCGGCAACTGCAAGCGGACACACATGCTCACCTCGTCCAACGGCATCAAGATCGGCCTCATCGGCCTGGGTGAGCGCGAGTGGCTCGAGACGATTAACAGCCTGCCGCCCAACCTCATCTACAAGTCCGCCTCCGAGACGGCCAAGGAGCTGGTCCCGCAGCTGCGGGCCGAGGGCGCTGAGATTGTCATCGCCATCACCCACATGCGCGAGCCCAACGACAACAAGCTGGCCGAGCAGACGGACGGCCTCATCGATATTATTTTGGGTGGCCACGACCATTACTACAGCCACAGCCTCATCAAGGGCACCCACGTCCTCCGCTCCGGCACCGACTTCAAGCAGCTATCCTACCTGGAAGCCCGGCGCCGGCCCGACGACTCCAAACGTTGGGATGTCGACATCACTCGGAGGGACGTCACCTCGGCCATCCCCAAGCACGAGGAGACGGTGAAGCTGGTCGAGAAGCTGACGTCTAGCCTCAACGCCACCCTGCAGAAGCCCGTGGGCTACACCGCGGCCCCGCTCGACGCCCGCTTTAGGACGGTGCGGCTGCGCGAGAGCAACCTCGGCAACTTTGTCTGCGACATCATGCGCCACTACTACTCGGGCGACTGCTGCATCATGGCATCGGGCACCATCCGCGGCGACCAGGTCTATGTGCCGGGCCCGCTGCTTATGAAGGACATCATGAACTGCTTCCCCTTCGAGGACCCGGTCGTCGTCATCAAAGCCAGCGGCAAGAACATCTGGCTCGCGCTCGAGAACAGCGTGTCGCAGTTCCCCGCGCTCGAGGGCCGGTTCCCCCAGGTCTCCAACATCGAGTTTTCATTTGACTCCTCCAAGCCCTCCGGGGAGCGCATCGTCTCGGCCACCATCGGCGGCGAGGCCATCGACATGGACCGCAAGTACGTCCTCGTCACGCGGGGGTACATGGGCCGCGGCAAGGACGGCTACGACAGCCTGCTGATCGAGTCCGAGGGCGGCGAGTGCGAGGAGGTCGTCTCCGAGGAGAACGGCATCCTCATCTCCATGATGCTGCGCCAGTACTTCCTCTCGCTGCGCGTCATGGGCAAGTGGAAAAACTGGGGCAACGCCATCCACCGCCACTGGGACAACGTGTCGCGCAAGGTCAGTACGTCGCACCCGCACATCGCGCCCGGGCCGCAGAGCCCGAGTTCCGGCGTGGGGAACAACAAGCGCGGGTGGGACAACTGGACCCCGGAAAAATTGCGATCTCGGAGAGCTAGTGTTGGCATGCGGGAAGAGTCAGACGATGAGAGCGACAACGATGGGGAGGGCGATAAGAGGAACGACCATGAGGCGGAGCACGTGGTCGAGGACCTGGACAAGGAGCTGCAGATCATGCGCCGCGTGGTCCGGAAATGGAGCCGCATCGCCGGGGTTCAGTGCCACTGCGGTGATGAGCTGAAGGAGGGCGAGTTTGAGATTGACTGGACCAAGGCCATCGCGCCTCGTATCGAGGGTCGCATCGTCATGGTCGGCGGCGAGATGCCTAAATGAAAATTCTACAAAAGGTAAATGAAAACATAGGGTATAAACGGTACATTCCTAAAAGAACAATCAAAAATTCGAAAGGATTTAGGGTCTCTGCCCAATTGACAAGGGTCCAGCTGCCCATTCATCGTTTGTTGTTTGTGTCGTCGGCGACGCCGGTGACTCCTTATTCAAAAGTCTTGCCGCGAAAGTAGCCAGCCGCTGGCTCGCACGCATGCACGCGGAGCCCAGCAAACAAGCAAAGAAGGCTGTTTTTAGACTTAAGCGCTATTGTGATACATTTCCACACACGGATTGCTTTTACTTTTTTGGTTGAGTGATTGTCCTTTGGTTGACGGAGACAAAACCAGGCATTCGACCGAGTCGAGTCGAGCCCTTCACCGCCGCCCACCTTCCTTGTACTACGGGGTGAGCTCCTGAAACAAACTTGGGGCTTAGAGGGATCTCCCCAAGTACAGGCGAGCCGCATCATCTTACATTCCACACGTGTGACGGATCCACGGACTCCAAATCTTGAGAGACGGTCGCACGAGCAAACGGAAGGGAGGGTGCTCATCACGGGTGGGTGCATTTGCTGCTCTGCCTGCTGGGGGACAGAGGTTAGAGGGTGGGGCGGCCACGTTCTTCCTCGAGCTTCTTCTTGTTTTTGGTGTAGGGAGCAGCCAGACTTCTTCTTCTTCACACGTAATCGAGGCAGCGATGAGTTGGTAACTGAAGTAGGTATGTATGTATGTATGTCTCGGGTAGGGGATGTTTGAGGTTTACTTGTTCGTGTTCTGTTCACCATTGGGGCCCCCTCCTTTCATCCTTCTCTTTTTCCCTCATCCTTTTCCCCTAGTTGTCCCATTGGTAGTGTCCTCTTTAGTCTGCTTCGTTTGAAACCAAAATCTTCTTTTAGTTGGTCCAGTTTCGGATGATGAAAAGAGGAAGTTGTGGCGATTCTCTGATCAATCAGTCAATATCCTGCGCCTAAGCAGTGGGAAGAACCCAAACCTCGAGGACTCTACGACGACAGATATGGCCGAGCAACAATGGCCTGTCGCTGATCTTGGCATCGGAGAGGGTCACCGGGCAGCAGCTGAGAAACTAGAAGATGATACAACAACAGACGCGCTGGCTGCGATCAAACAACACCCAAAAGAACAGAATTTGGTGCTGCAAGTGAGGCAGCTTTCTGTCGGAAGGGACAACAGGATGGTGAGCATAATCTCTTCCCTCATACCCTTGATACTTCTCTACTACGGAGAGGACTCCAGCATGTACTCACAAAATTGCAAACGCAGCAGCTTACCTCTGAAATCACCTCGCCCTCGCCATTTCCCTCAGGGACCCCCGCCACGCTCATAACCGCACCGCCCCCGCCCTCGACACAAACAGAGATGGCAATCCCGACTTCCTTTACTACCTCCATCGCCTTCAGAAGCATTTCCTCGCCGCCGTCACCCAGCTATCAACATAGCCACTCCCCTGACCCTGCAGCTGCAACAATGGCGGCGGCTACTGCTGCTGCTGCTTCTTCGACAACGGGCATAGGCGAAGAGTACGGTGGCGGCGCCGACGGTTCCGATGGAGGCGACCTCTCCAACTCCGCCTCCCCCAACAGCGGCCTCAGCACCGCCGCCGCCGCGGGCATCGGCGTCGGGTCCACGGTCGGCGGCGTCCTGCTGCTCATCCTGGTCGGGTGGTTCGTGCAGCGGCGCAAGCGGCTGGCGCCCACGGCGAGCCGGGCCTACGACCGGCCCCTGAAGGATGACTCGGCCGCGGTCTCGTCGGAGGGGGCAGCGGCGACGGAAGCTGGGACTAAAAGTGGGGGGAGTGGAGGGATCGAGATGTCTTTTTCAAGCAAGCATCCTGCCCTTCGCACTTCTGGCGGTGGCGGTGCGGGTGGAGGAACGGCTGTAATGGCAGAGGATCGGGTTTGAGATAGCTATAGGTCCGGAGAGATAAAGGGGGGGTGCAGACTGGGGAACTACTATGTAATGATGGTAACGGTCATTCGGGATATGTAGAACGTTCATTCACAAGATCTCCGATATGCCATTAGACTACTCAAGATCGAAAAGCTAGATTCAATATTTGCTTCCAGGCGACATTTTCTGAGTACCATGCATGCGACGGGGGGTAAATCGATTTGTAGAGCAGCCACAACCAAGCCAGTAGGCTTCTGGCGTAGAACTGCCGGACTCAAGGCTGACTGAAGTAATCTGCATATGTCCCCTCTTCTCTTGGCCCCTGGCCTATAATTTTTCTAATGTGGTGAAATCGCCATCCAACCCCACCGTTTGCTCTGACGTGGAAGTGACGTCGGACCGACACAGAAACTGAATATCAACTGCATGGCCATCAGTAAGCAGGTTCGACAACAGGTGCATCCGGCACTCGGTACTATTTTCTTACTGCCTACATGACTGCGGAGCACACACACACTACTGTCGATGATCTATATTAGCTGGACTTCGTGCAATGCTTTTACCAGTGCATCTAGTTAACCCCCTTTTGTATAATGTGGGCCACTCCCAGCTCGCCTCGCCGAAAATTAACACAATCAGCTCATCTACTAGATCTTATAAATAGATGGAAGCGTACCAAAACTACCCAGGACACTTATAGCAAGCGGAATCCCCAGTGGGAGACCGCAAGTTCTCGTCTCGGGTGCTTACAAATTTGTTGCAGCTCGATAAGCACTAAGGATTTACGTGGGCTGCATAGGTTGGTTGGTAATCTACATGATTACGGGTGACTGCATCCACTTCTCTGTGGACCCCGATATAGGCTTCCCCAAGGAAGAAGAGTATATATAGACCGAGAGACCACGATCCATCAGAAGAAGTCCGTCCCCTTTGTTGTCTGGATGACACTGTAAGTGATCAGTAGAGTTTGTTTGCTTGTTTGTCTTTCTTGCAAAGATATCAACCAGTCATTTTCTTGACCTTTTGTTCCTGTTGCCATATTAGAGCTTCGACTTGAGCCAAGATGAAAGGCGGGGGCTATCTCACCGTCGGCGACGGCACTAGGATTTTCTTCAGCTCCGAGGGCCCTGACGATGGAATCCCGGTTCTGCTGCTCCACGGATGGGTCTGCGACCACAATGACTACGCGTTCCAGATCCCGCTTCTCCTGTCCCTCGGCTTCCGGGTCATCGGCATGGACTACCGCGGACATGGCCACAGCTCCGTGACGGACGCCACCACCAAGTTCGACCCGCTCACTCTGACCGCCGACGCCGTCGCCCTGCTCGCCCACCTCGGCGTCCAGCGGGACAACAAGGCCATCGTCATGGGCCACAGCCTGGGCGGCCTGGTCGCGCGCGAGCTGGCCCTCCAGCACGGCCACCTGGTCCGCGGCGTCGTCATGGTGGACGCGGCGCACTCCCTGACCCCCGCCGCGATGGCGATGATCATCGCCATGGTCGAGGCCGCGGAGCCGGGCTACGAGGGCGTGGCCGCAACCGACTTCTTCGCCATGGCGGAGCTGTACCCGGCCGACAGGACGCCGGCGTGGCTGCTGCCGTTTCACCAGCGGCGGGCGTGGGCGATGCAGGGGCGCGTCGTGGTCAACACGTTCAAGCAGATGAGGGATTACCTGGGCGAGTCCGGGGCCGTCTACTTGAAGCGGACCCAACAGCAAAGCCCAGGTGGGGAGAAGATCCCTCAGCTCATTACGACCGCAGCGGAAGCCAGTCTGGAGATGGAGCGGGAAGGAGGATTTGACGAGAAGTGGGATCGGCTGGAGTTGATTCCGGCGGGTCACTTTCATCACATTGTGGACCCTGAATCGTTTAACAGAGTGCTGAAGAGCTGGCTGGTGGAAAGGAAATGGGCCAAAGAAACTTGAGAACATCATAAGCGGTGATATAGTAAAAGAAAGGGGTTAGGGGTTCGAAATACCTCTCCCGTCTGAGAATTCCTTACTCCAATCCGTCATATAAAATGAAATTCGTTACCCCTTCTGAGCTCGTTATTCCATCCATACATATCTAGAGCATTCGATAACCTCAGCCATTGTCCCTGTTAATGAGTATTTTCAGACATCCGCCAGGATATACTGAGACTACATGGGTATCAGCGGATGAACTACAAACTCGATGTACGCAGCCAGCCCTTGATCATCCGTCATTGTCAGGCTCGGTCGTAAGGATACTTCCGTTTACTTACACATATTCGAGCCCGGGCCGTTGTCATTTGCCGGAGTACAGATGGTATTCTTGGCTCTCAAAGCTAGGACTCGCACAAATTAAGCAGAGACTAGCTCGTCCATTCTCAAGATTCCACCAATGTCATAGAGTTGCCTTGAACGCCATTGGCAGCACGAAGCAAGTGAGCAGCGGCTAATTACCATATGGTCCTATCCCATCTAAGCATGGTACCTGGGGGATCTGGACGTAGGTATGGATTCAAAGAGTCACGCTTGAGAACTATTTATATGACACTGCCATCCACGACTTCGTCACATTTGCGCACCCCACAAAATGCTATTGGCCGCACCTCAAAAGGGGGAGGGGATCACACTCAATTTAAATTGCCCCCATGCTCCGAAGCAAGGAATCTGCCTGGTAGAAATACATTGCACGGGCTCTCGGCAATGCTTGCAGCCATATTGACAGATGCCGTAAGCTAAATCTCACGGCTAAATCGAACGCCAAGATCCGGGGTACTTCCACACGGCCGCAGTGGCGAGTATACATATATATAAATGAGATACCAAGGGATGGGAACGATACGACTTTTCTGCAGACTCAGAAACAATCATTACTAGATACTCTCAAAACTCATAACTCGTACACAGTCCTACGTCAATCGACTACCAAGACCAACCATGAAGATCACCCCTGTAGTGGCCGCGACCACTTCCCTGGTCCTGGGCGTACTCGGCGCCCCAGCGAGCCTTGATCACATCAGCGATGTGATGGCACGCCAGGGCTACGCCTTCTCGTCCTGGTCGGAGGGGGGCATCAACTACCGCTGCAACAACGGTCCCGGCGGATCCTACACGGTGGACTGGTCCGGCCCGGGTGGGTTCGTTTGCGGGAAGGGCTGGGGCCGAGGTGGAGCCAGGTAAGTCGGACCATTCCGATCTTCATTTCCGCGTCCCTATCCACACCGTGTTACTGCAGTCTCTTCAAGAAGCTTCAATTTTCATCTCGTCCCCGCTTTGACTTGGCTAACTGTTCATCGCGCCATCGTTGCCGATAAATCCAGAGCCGTCAAATACAGCGGCACGTACAAGCCGCAGGGCCCGGGCTACCTGGCGCTGTACGGCTGGACGCGCAACCCGCTGATCGAGTACTACGTCGTGGACGCGCATGGGGACCTGTCGCCGAACGAGGTGTGGACGGAGAAGGGCAACTTCACGTCGGACGACGGGACGTACACCATCTACACGTCGACGCGGGTGAACCAGCCGAGCATCGTGGGGACGGCGACGTTCCAGCAGTTCTGGTCGGTGCGGACCGAGCAGCGCGTCGGCGGCACCATCACGACCAACAACCACTACGACGAGTGGCGCCGCCACGGCATGAACCTCGGCCAGCACGACTACATGATCCTGGCCACCGAGGGCTACACCAGCAAGGGCAAGCAGAGCAGCGGGTCGTCCAGCATCACCGTGTCGTAAGAAGATGGAAAAGGCGGGTTCCCGAAACGCACACAAGAAAGGGATGTTCGGCGGAACGTCAATCGGGCTCGGAAGGTTTGCAATTGAGGGGAAGTTAGGAAAAAAAGAAAAAGGGGTTAGTTTTTTCCTAATCCACGATTGCTGGGGAGAGAGCCAAGGTATGAAAGAGGAAGTCGCAATGGGTTTTCTGTAATGGTACTGCTGATCAATTGTCGTTCTTGTACATGCATCATTCGAGTATTGCGGCGTATGCTATCTCCGACTGCTACTGCTATCATTCAGGTCTTGTTTGCCTTTTGTTGATAGGTGCAATGCTACACAAGCAGCAGCTTGGCGTGTAAGCTCGCTAAACCCCGCGTCGTCAGCACCACCGAAGCGGTCAACTCCTGCATCTACATTGGCCTCCTTTATTAGTAGAGAAATGCACGCTTCGTATGGACTCGGCTCTTAATTGAATGAATGGCAGTTTATTGATCGTGATTCTCATGCCAAGAGAGATATGCCGATGAGAAGAAGCTAATGCACACTTCGCCCGCCAAAAGCAAAGAAGGCATCTGCTTTTCACCAGTCACACCCGTATTGTATTGCGTCAACTCGCTGAATCTTATATCAGAGGTGTCCCCGCTGTCTTGAAAACACTTTCCCGCCAGCTTTTCCAAGCTGCCCGGTAAAAGGTGCCCATGTAAGCCTATTACTTCAAGCCTCCTTCGACCATCGCTAACTGAGTAAAACAGTCCTTACTTGTCTTTGTCAGATTCCTAGATCTCCTAACCGAAGACCCAGACGATAGCTCAGTCGAGCAAGCCACACAGTCGGGATCGACGATTTCATCCTTGGCAAAACTACATCATCATTCGGAAGGGGGTTTTCGGACACACCACATCACCAACCATGGATCTCCAGGCACTGCGCACGGCCATCCGGACCACGCCTATCGTGGACAACCACGCCCACCCACTCCTCAAGAACCACAGATCTACAGACAAGTCATTCCTGTCCATAGCCACCGAGGCTCACGGGGATGCCCTGAACGACACTTGGTCCAGTCTGGCCCACATCCGCGCCGTAAAGCAGCTGGCCGGACAGCTGGACTGCGAGCCGACATGGGACGCCGTGGAAGCAGCCATGAAGGCGAAGCGCTCCCTGCAGGGGCAGGAAGCGAGTGTGCGGTCCGACTGGTATCGACGCTGCATGGAGGGCATCGAGACCATTCTACTGGACGACGGCCTGGACAGCGGCGACGAGACACACGACTACGACTGGCACAACCAGTTCGTCACGGGGGAGTGCAAGCGCATCGTGCGCATCGAGGCCCTGGCCACGGACATGATTCGGCGTCGCGTGGCCAAAATGACGGGAGAAACGCCCCGTACCATTCTCATCGCTATCTTGGACGACTTTGTTCGTGAGATCGAGCGATGCATCGCTGATCCGGAAGTCGTGGGCTTCAAGTCCATCATCTGCTACCGTGGCGGCCTCGACCTACCCAGCATCCATCAGATGCGGATGGAAGAAGCCCAGGCCGAGTTGGAAGGTATCGCCCAGGCGGGCGCGGAAAAGTTCACGCGGCTCCAGCACCGGGCGCTGAACCATGTACTTCTCCACGCCACGGCGAGTCGCATTGCCGAGAATGGCGGGGACGGCTCGGAGCAGCAGCCAAAGAAACCGATCCAGTTCCACACGGGTCTCGGCGACAACGACATCACCCTGACCAAGTCGTCGCCGTCCCACCTGCAGGCCTTCATCGCCGACTACCCCACCGTCCCGATCGTGATCCTGCACGCCAGCTACCCCTGGACGCGGGAGGCCGGCTATCTGGCCGCCATGTACCCCAACGTGTATGCCGACTTTGGCGAGGTGTTCCCCTTCGTCAGTCGCCAGGGCCAGGAGTCCGTTCTGAAGCAGATCCTCGAGTTGTGTCCCTGGTCCAAGATCCTTTGGAGTACCGATGGGCACTGGTTCCCTGAAACATACCTACTGGCCATCATGCAGATGCGAGAGGTTCTCGAGACTGTAAGAGACCGAATGCCCCGCCTACCTGGTATAATAGAGCTAACGAAGAGCAGACTCTCTGCGACATGGTACGCGAAGGTGATTTGAACGAACAGCAGGCTATCCGGCTGGTACAGGACGTTCTATTTGTCAACTCCAAGAAGCTCTACAGCCTGCAGACCGAGACCACGCTTCCCAGCCCAGAATCGCTGGCCAACGCGAAGCCTTCTTCCAAGGCGGGCGCCGGCGCATCGGCTTCATCATCCAAGGGTGCTGCTGCATTGATCACCATCAAGCGCGACGCCGCCAACACGCTGCGCGACCCCAAGAACAAGTGGCTGCGCCTGGTCTGGGTCGACTACACGGCCAGCGCCCGCTGCCGCGTCGTCCCCGCCCGGAAGGTCCTCGAGGCGCTCGAGACCGGCGGTTCCTGGACCAACACCATGGCCGCCTTCGGCCTGCTCCAGAACGACATGCCCATCCCGCAGATCACGGCGACGGGCATGTACACGCTCGACGTGGACTGGTCCTCTCTCCGACCCGGGCCCGCCCCCGGCCACCTGAGTTGTTTCAGCGAGTTCCGCGAGCCCGACGGGGCCGAGACGTTGCTGTGCCCGCGCACCTTGCTGCGCAACGTGATCGACAATGCCAAATCCACTCAGGGGTTGGAGTTCCTGATGGGCTTCGAGATCGAGTTTGTCGTCCTGGAGCGTAACACGGAGCCCGGCGCGACGGAGAAGTACCGCACCATGCAGACCGACGGGCACGCCTGGGCCGTGGCGCGCGTGCTTGCGGGCATGGCCTCGATCCTCGACGAGATGGCCGACTGTCTGGAAGAAGCGGGCATCTCCATCGAGCAGTACCACGCCGAGAGCGCGCCGGGCCAGTACGAGATCGTGCTGTCCGCCCTGCCGCCGCTCGCGGCCTGCGACTCGCTCGTCCACGCCCGCCAGATCATCGAGTCCGTCGCCGCGCGGCACGGGTACCGCGTCACGCTGCACCCGAAGCCCTTCAAGCAGCTCGTGGGCACGGCCTCGCACGTGCACCTGTCTGTCTCGTCGCCCGGCGGCGACGCCCCCGACGTCTACGAGCCCTTCTACGCGGGCATCCTGCGGCACTTCCCCGCCCTCATCGCCTTCACGTACAGCAACCCGACCAGCTACGAGCGCATGGTCGACAGCTACTGGGCGGGCGGGCGGTGGATCATGTGGGGCCGGGAGAACAAGGAGTCCCCCCTGCGGCAGTGCGGCCCGTCGGGCAGCCACTGGGAGATGAAGTGCTTCGACGGCCTCGCCAACCCGTACTTCGCCGTCGCGGCCATCCTGTCGGCGGGCGTCCTCGGCGTCGCCCAGGGCGAGCCCATGGTCTGGAAGGACTGCGAGTCGGACGCGGCCAAGCTCACACCGGAGCAGCGCCTCGCGCTGGGCATCACGGACATGTTCCCCGCGAGCCTCGACGAGGCCCTCGCGGCGCTGCAGGCGGATTCCGCGCTCATCGCGCAGCTGGGCTCGCCCGAGTTCGTGCAGCGCTACGTCGACGTCAAGAAGGCCGAGATCGGGTTCTTGAGTCAGTTGGGCGAGAGCGAGCGTCGGCAGTGGATCATGGAGAGATACTAGACTGAGAGCACGTGTCTATACTATTGTAGGGTAGAGAGTGTTTGTGGATGGATGGCTGAGATGAGACGAGACGAATCCTGGGACAGTCGGCATTCGGTATCGCCTTCTTCCACGGAAAACCTGCAAATTACATGTATGGATACATACCACGGGAGATCGATCCGAGTCTGGCCGCTGATAAGTTCGTCGGCAAAATGGACAAGAACCGTTGCCGGCATAAGCGGGCGTGACCTTTTGCTCCGAGTGGCTGCGTAAACAGAGGGATGATTCATGACAGGAAGAAAGAGAAAAACTAGATGTAAACTCGTCCGAACACCCTCCCTCGCTTCACTTGCCTCTCCCGCTCCTTCCAACTTGGGCAGAGTTAAGGTTCCCTTTTTTCCGTGGCCGATCCGTTTGTTCTCGTGGTGACTGAGTGGTTGCAGTAGCGCAGCAAGATGCGCTTGAACCATAACATCCCATGTCATCTGGAATCCATGAGTTCATAGAAGAAAACTTGTGTAACAGCGCAATGATAGTATTTGTGGTCACGGGCATTTGGTCGCGGCAGATGAATATGACTTCTCGAAATGCTTTTACAGTAAGTTCACATTAGTCTAAGAAAATATACATACATGCATACATACAGGCTAGTTAGTTACCCCCGAAGACTCGAACTCATCTTCCTACCGACAGGCGGCGAGTCAAGGATCTGCAGCAGATCTAACGACATTCTTTTTCTTCTCTTACCACCTATGCGCCGACTCCCGACGCAGACTCTGATGCCCGCCGCACATCATCTCAACCCCTGGGAGAACCAAGTCCAGATAACCACCGGAAACAAGCTTTTGGATTCGTCCAACCTGATGCTTAACCAGATCAAGCCCCCTTCATCCAGAGTTCATCTGAAAATAAATCAACAAGTCTGAAAACTTCCAAGTTTCGTGTTGCAACCAACCGCACATCCGTGCCTTCCGTGCGCGAAAGCGAGCTGAGCTGAGCCGAGCCTAGCCTCTCTGCACTCTACGACTTCCAGGACTGGCCCGTGGTGGGGTTCCGGTACCAGTTCTCGACGGGGTCGCCGAGGCACGCGCCCATGGTGACGAGCTGGTAGCCCAGCCCGCGGGCCGTGTCGATGAGGTACTGCGCGAGCTCGTTGACGGTGCGCTCGTGGATGTCGTGCTCGAGGCTAATGAACGAGGCCGTCTTGGGGTCCGCGCCGCTCAGGGCGCTCGAGAAGATCTGGCGGGACCGGTCGTAGTCGCCCTGCCAGTCGAGCGTGTCGACGTTGTAGTCGGCGACGTGGTAGCCGAAGCTGCCCAGGTCGGCCATGCACCCGGCGTCGCACGACGTGTAAGGGGGCCGCAGGTACGTGGGCACGAACCCGAGGACCTGCGCGATCGCGGCCTCGTTGTTCTCGACCTCGGCGCGGCGCTGCTCCGTCGTCAGGGTCATGAGGTCCGCGTGCGTGAAGGTGTGGGAGCCGATGTGGTGGCCCGCGGCGTGCATGCGGCGGAGGGTCGCGGGCATGCCGGTGGACTCGTCGGTGATGAGGCCGTTGCCGTTGCTGCCCACGATGAAGAAGGTGGCGGGCACCTTGTTCCGGTCCAGAATGTCGAGCAGCGTCGGCGTGAAGGGGCTCGGCCCGTCGTCGAACGTGATGGCCACCATGTTGGGCAGGTTGCACGTCGTGATATCGACGCCGTAGGGCAGGCTGCCGAGCTGCGGCCGCGGCATCGTGCTGGGGTCGGCCCGGGGCGACATCCCAGGTGACGATGATTTTGCAGGGGACTGCGGGAGAGCCAGTCCGCTGGCGTGCGGGACGGCTGCTGCCAAGAGTAGGGGGCAGAGGAAAGACGGGAGAGAATACATGGTTAGTGGGAACTGCCGTAGCTTGGTTATGATGTTGACAGGGAACAAGGGATACACAGAGACTTGGAACGTTCTCGGGTAGTGAGAGGGACCAAGGATAAAACTTGACGGGAAGACAAGGGGGCTTGTGAGGACTCTGGTGGTGATAGGAGCTGCTTGATCCAGTGAAAGGTAGGAGAACCTCGAGGATATTTATACAAACTTGTGTATGGCTTTCATTGTAGATCCCGTGTCAGCCAGCTCGACTTGGGGAGTACATCCAGGCCGCTTGCACTTGCGAAGATGGGTTGGTGGTGGTGGTGGTGTTAGTGGTGGTGACATGAGGGGAGTTGACTCTCTCGGTCAACGACTTATACAAGACCCTGCATATTGACCCATCTGCGCAGAATGAAAATGCAATGGCGAGTCGCATTCTGGACGAACCATGACAAAAGCCTCCTATGGGCATCTATCTGCCAATCACGACATAGTTCAACTGATCTCTGGGGAGAGATAGGACTAATAGCGCAGGTCCAATATAAGGGTCTGACGTAGACCAAGTCCGTGTTTAGCTGAGAGCATCTTACGCCGAGATCAGCTTATCTGACTACAATTGCGCGGGGAAAAGAAAAAGCAAGCAATGTTTTTGTTGACTGCCTGGAGCTGGAGAGCCTGGAGCGAGTGAGGGTGAGAGTGAGATGTGGAAGGATTGGATTCCCAGGGATACGAGCAAGAACGAGGTCTTCCGGGTCGTAGCCAGCGCAGCGCATACAGCACCTCCAGCCAATTCAGCCCGGTAAGCAGTTTTGGGCGTTGGTATCCATGGCAAAATCATGCGGATCACTTCCCGGTGTGGGAGATATGGCTGGAGCTACCGGCCAGGTGGATCATCCGTCCGTCTTAGAAGATGTGCCGAGTCGGACGGGTGCAGAGCCAAACATGCAGACTAAAGGGCCACTACTCCGCTGGCTGCAGGGCTTTTTGCAGCGTCTCCTTCCGATGATGGTAGGTAAATGCCTAGGCAGCAAGTCAAGCAAATGTCGAAAACAAGTTGACCCGCACAATAGGTAGGTTATCTGGGATCGAGCTCCGGGGGAAATCTGGATTAACCTACCACACCTTAATTTCATGGCTTGACGCTTGACTCAATAGTTTGCTGTATGTAGGAGGTAAGTGGGAGGCGGGGTTTACCATGAACGCCAACCGGTTCGTATATTTTCTTCTCTAGCTGCAGGCCATGCCCGCGACCCGGTTTGTTTGTGGTACAGCCCGAGATGAGGCTGCGCCATGATCGGCCGTTGGGTGGGGGAAAAGGAATTACTCGGCGGACGTTGCGAGTAATAGAGGGGAGCATATACTAGCTAGACCGCGCTGCAATGTCGTGGGCTCGATGGGCCAGACTCAGAATCAGCTCAGTACGCAACAAAAGAACGCAATGCTGGGAGATAACAAGAAGCGGTCTGCGGGTTTGAAATTCGCAATAGCTGTAAGCCGTATCATCATCCATGTCCTGCGAGTTGCTTGATGTTGGTCGCTAAGGCAATGCAACATCCTTCCTTCGCGAATCTGCACGGCTTTGGGGGAAACTGCAAGGTGACGCCCGTAATCTACGCTGTCCAACAGTCCGGGTCCCTCCATTGTTCGCCGACCACGGTACTCGAAGAGAAGCGCATCTGGTCTGGTGGTCTGAGCCTGGCGTTGTTGGGCGTTTGCCCAGAAATGTGGCTGCAGACAGCATCTCTGAGACGGGCAATGATGTGATGGAATGGACGTCTTGGCGGCGGATGGGGCTGATAGCGACCACATAAATAACATACCATCTTACTACACGAACAACAAATGACGTAGAGTAAGGAATCTCCTTGCCTACTATGAATGGTCAGACCGACGCATACCGAAAAGTTCAAATTTCGACGATGCAGCAGTCACCCGGGTAACCTAGCAGGCTCAATAGACGAGCTTGAGGGGTCTGTCAGCTGAGTCGATGAGAACCAGGTCACTTTCTCGGGATTTGAACCGATCAAGGTTGATATGCAGGCTGCCATTGCTCTGTGGCATGTAATATAACGGGGACGATGCGGCACGAAAAAGTGATGTGAGATAAATTGAAGTAGAGCGCGCTCAATGCCATTGGCCAAGGATCGGCATCTTGTTTTGTCATTTGGTTCTGGTTGCCCATGAGATGAACTCGTACATAGATGCGGGTAGTTTAATCGAACGTGGTCTTCTTTCCCTCAGCCTTGACCATACCACCAGTAAGGTAGCTCGCAACCTGTTCATCACCGTAGACGGGCTTTTTGGGCACTCTTGCAGGCTCTCTCCTGGGCGGCCTCGTGTCTCCCTCGCCAGGTTCCGGCCTCTTGCCTCGGGGCGCTTGACCGTCCCTCGGCCTGTCCTTTCCGTACCGCTTCTTGTATCTGACTTGATCATCCTCGGCAAACTCGACCTTCAGCTGCCGGCCGTGCAGCCTGTTGACCCACCACTTGCGAGTCTTGAACTTCTTCTCCTCGGGCGCAGCCGCGTCGGCATCTTCGCCTTTGGACTCTTTGAAGTCATCCTCTGTCTCGATTTCCTCCTTGATCCGCACAAAGCCCTTGACACCCCAGTCTGCAGCCTCGGGTTCCTTGAACTTGACCCAGCCGTAGCCCTTGCATTTGCCTGTGTCCTCGAAAGTAGCCACCTTGACCCAGTCGATCTCGCCGCACTTGTCAAAGTTGTGTCGGAGGTCGTCCTCTGTCGTCTGGAATCCGAGGTTGCCCACGTAGATCTTGCGGCTTGGTGCGCTCTTCTTGGTCGCGGCCGCATCGCCATTGGCAGCGGCGCCCTCTGCGTCTCCATCGGCAGGGGCGTCCTCAGCCTTCTTGTCGGGTCGTCCCTCGAAACTGGTCGCGCTCTTGATCAGGACGTTGCGCCCGTTCAGCTCCGTCTCGGTAAGCGAAAGCGCTGCCATGGCAGCCGCCTCGGTGTCGAAGTCGATGTAGGCGAAACCTCTGTTCTGGGGGCCGGAAGGCCGCGGGCCTCGGGGAGGAGGCGCGTTCTTGCTCGTCGGCAGGTTGACTCGTGTGATGTTCTCCTCCTTGATGGCGCCGCCGGAGTTGTCCACTATCCACTTGAAGAGTTCGGGCCTCGTCATGGAGAAGGCCAAGTTGCCTATCCAGACACCCCATTCGGAGCGGTTTGACTTCTTCTCGCCCTTGGCGGATTTACCGCCCTTGCCCGAGGGGACCTCGAGGCCATCGTTGGCCTCGGCCTCATCGTCGCTGTTCGGCTTGACGGGTAACGGCTTGCCTTTCTTGAGGAGACGCTTTGCTCTCTTGGAGGGAGGCTCGGGGAGTTGCAGGTCAACTTCGATCTGGTCGACTTGAGACTTGCGCTTCTTGTTGGGGGATGTGGGGGCGGCCGCGTCGGGCTCTGGCGACGAAGAGTCTGAAGAAGAATCTCTGGGCGCCATTTTCGGAGATTTCAACGAATTCTGCAGGGAGAATTCAATTGAACGATGCGACTGTTTTTGGCTGATGGGTGCTGTCAGTTCCAATGTACTAGACCAGCAAGTTGCAGGAAGTTTGGGCGCTTTCCAAAATTTCACTGGGGCTGATTAGATAACAACTAAACAGCACTTATGCAGCACTCGGGGCTCTGCTCCGGCTCCACCTGCCTACCTGCCAATCAGTAAAGGGGTGGCTCTTCCCCCGACCCCCTAGCAATTGTATTTCATGAGGATTGGTTTTTGTAAAGCTTTATTGAGAAATTCAACCGTTAAGTGCAGCTCCCGTTGTTACATTGGTGATATTGTTATGTGTTAGTCAGTCATTCATAACCAAAGCGCCCTCATGTCGGCTCGTTCATGGCGTGGACCCCTTTCATGACCGTAAATCGTTTCTCATAGACTGGCCCCTTTCTTCGTACATCGTGATACGTATACATTCTCCCGTAAAATTTCTGAAATCCCATCATCCCGTCTCTGCGTTGGGCCTCTCTTCTACTTCTGCTGCTCCCAAACCTGGTCTTCCCGGCTCACCACAATCTCATCCACCGTCTCCACCCGCTCTCGCATGATCTGCTCCCCGTTGACCAAGTCATTCTCATCCGCCCGCTTGCCCGCCTCGGCCTCATCTGAGGCGATGCCCGCAGCGACGTGCCGGCGCACCAGCCGTTTCCGCGCCACGGCGAAGTCGACCTCGACGAACCAACGCTGGTCCATGAGCGCCGCGGCCTCGCGCCAGGGGTCCCGGTCCAGCGTCAGGTAGTTCCCCTCGAACACGACGATGCGGTGGCCCGGCAGGATGGTGATGTCGTCCGCCTTGGGGTCCTTCACCGCGTGGTCGAACGAGGGCGCGCGGATGGGTCCCGTGGGCGGCTCCCGCAGCGACCGGATCAGCTCCAGGTACGACGCGCCGTCGAAGGTGAACTCGGCGCCCCGCCGCGCGTGGGCCTGCGCCGGGTCCGGCATCGACGACAGCTGCGCCCGCGTCAGGTGGTAGCCGTCCATGGGCACGAAGGCGGCCACGGGCACCCGCTCGACGAGCTCGGGGTGCAGGGTCGCGTGCCGGGCGTTGAGGCGCTCGGCCACGATCTGGGAGAGGGTGGTTTTGCCTGCATCGCGTGAATGTGTAAGCAAGTAAGAGCAAAAGTAAACATGAGTAATAATGCCTAGGTATTCACTAAGTGCATATGATCTCCTGATGTGAAGATGCCCCTACGTCGGCTCTGCTGAGCGGTGCGGAGTTGGGTCGTGGCCCGGGAGAGAAGAGGGCAGGGGCCGGGGTACGTCACATACCTGAGCCAGGGATGCCAGCTATGGCGATTACTGTAGTATCATGTTAGTTACTTTTCTACCATTTTGGGAACCAAGCGTTGAAGCCTCCTCATCACATCATCTCGTAATGAAACTTAGAAATAATTGGTCAAGGGAGAAAGTTGTTGGCATCAGGGGTGGCATGACATGTACCGGGCAAGACTCACAATAGCGCCGGTTATTGGGAGTCTTCTGGAAACCATCCCAGGCCTTGTCTACCAAACGAGTGACTTGCTCCTCCATCCTGGGCGATCTGGATCTAACAGCCAAGATGTTACAGTATAAATGAGGGTAATTAGTGTATTATGATTGGATGGCAGTGTAGGGTGTTAGTTAGTTTGTTGATGGTTTTGTTTTATCTGTTCTGTCTCGAGTCTCTTCGAAAGCTACTACAGCAAGCAAGCCATTTCGCTGAGCTCAGTGCTAACTAACGCCTGCCTGCCCCTCACCTGCTCAATTGCAACCAACCCCACCACTCTGGCGCGGTGATGTCAATTCCGTCGCCATCTAATAAGCATCGTCTCCCATGAGCTGGTTTTACCCACAGTCACGCGACAATAGTCCATTTATTTTTCGCTTTCTCTTTCTCCATACCATGTGAAAGACCGGACGACAGAATTCCAATTCCCAATTGATGTGACCTTAATCTACATCATCCAGCTCCACTTGCAGCAGCGCGCCCCAATTGACCAACCACAACCCTCCAAAAACGAGGAAGAAAAAAAAAATCATGTCGGACATGGAATCGGACCTGTTCGCCATCACGTTAGAGGACGAACACGACCCCGAAGCCGGCGCCAGTGCCACGGCCACGGATCCGACCCCCGTCGCTGACCGGACGGGCCAGACCGAAGAGGAGTTCCAGGCGGTGCGGAGGGATTACAGGGTCAAGGTCGAAAACGGCGATGTGAGTCTTCTTCGTCTACTTACTTCCTTGGTTTTTTTTGGTTTTGGTTTTGATTTTGTTCGGCGCGCCCACACACCACCCCTCACCTCGCGATACTACAACGACCACCCCCGCGCCGCGCACACGCATTGCCCAGATTGATGCTAGCCAACGCATCAATTTCCCAGTACCACCCCCCTCCCTGCTCACCGACATCGATCGAGATACACATACACATTGCTTCTCCCCCCGACAACCGCAATGAAGTGACTCATCGGGCCTGGCAACGCGTAACTACTTACTTACTTACTTATGCATTGACTCTTGTAGATATGGAAAACCATACAGTTACCGTTGACACAGCAGCCTACCAAACTTGAATCGCAGGCGTTGCTGCATGCCGTCGAAGAGCTATACTTCTTCCGCCGGTTTGGAGAAGGCGCCGAGTTCGCGCGCAAGGCGCTTGGCGACGAAGAACAAGTCGAGGAGGGGCCGAGGTTAGATGCCGATACACGTAGGTTGCTGAAGCATTACGAATCCAGGTGCAGGGAAAGGTCAGCGGCGGTCAAGAGCAGTGACTGCAACTAGAAATAGAATACTCGTCGCTTGGCAGATTTGCTTGATACCCCGATACATTATGCACATTATGCACATTTGTAGATTGTATCACACGGCTCTGGATGGTCACACAGGAGTCGCGTCTTGGCAGAGTTGAGTAGAGTCAACATTACTGAGTGTCTAATTCTAAATGTATGTCTAATTGCCGTGTAAAGATCAGAACTTGGTGGTGTGTTCAAGGACAGTGACCCCAATATATCGCTTTCCACCGCAAACCGTTCCAACGGTGGGTATTTGTAAACCATGTAACGCCAAACTTTTCTTTCGTGGAAGCAGACCCTCTGAAACGCCTTCGCCAAATGCACAGTCGTCTATCGTCGATTCTTTATTGAGAGAGGGAGGGGTACAGCCGTGGGCGCGCGCAGGTGAGAAGGATTTCTCCAAGGCGACCCGGGCGGCCAATTGCGTGAGCGTAAAATTGAGTGTAATAGCGGTCGTTGATAATGATAAGAGCGGACAAAAGTCCAGGTCTTACGCCATCATCAGCTGGCCGCTCTGCTCGCGCTCGCGCTCCTCGGCAAAAGCCCGTCGGCTCATGGCCAGGACACACTCGAAACCCTCCTTACCCTTGACGGCGTTCTCGCGGAAGCGGGTGACGAGCGCGTCCTCGATGTTGTTCTTGATGCGCTGCCAGCCGCCGCAGAGGGCCGTTATGCGGGCGTCCTGGCTGAATTGGGTCTGCTTGCCGTTGAGGGGCTTGTAGACGACCGTCTCCTGGACTTGGATGAGGTGGTTCATGGTCAGGTTGTGCGAGACCATGGTGACGGTCTTCTCGGCCGGGTTGACGTACGACGTCTCAAAGACTTGGCTGGTGTCGGTGCTGCCCAACAGAGAGGCGAGCCATTTGGGGGCGGATTGTTTGCACGTGATGAGACGTTCGGTGCGCAGGATACCGGTTTCGGGGTCGACGGTGCGGTTGAGGGTGTCGACGGCGATGACGTGCGCCGACTTGTCGTTCCAGGGACCGTACTTTTGCCAGTTGGCAATGGACACCTCCTCCCACGAGTAGTTGTAGGTGACTGAGTTGGAAAAGACCTTCATCTTGGCGACTGTGAAAAAGGTGGGTTTGGGTGTTCGATTGAGGGTGTTCGATTGAAGAATCCGAGATGAACTCGAAAAGAGCCCGAGTGAAAACGACAAAACCGATCAGGTAAGAGTCGGTTAGACTCTTTTGAGGGGTTTTGGATTTGTTTTGGTGAAGTGGTTTGCAAATGCGGTCGTTCGGAGATCCGGCAGACGCGGTGTTGCTTTGCTTTCGCTTTTCGCTTTCTTGCGCTGAAGATTCAATGCAGGGAGAAAGTGAGTCAAGATGGAGAGAGAGAGACCCCGGTTCTTGTCTATTGCCGAAAATAGAAATAGTGGAAAACAACGGGAAATGATATGAAAATGTATCAAGAGAAAAACCGTCGTTCCGTCGCCTGGTGTTTATTTGTTGGTATAATGAACGTGGTATGGGCGACGGGAAGAGAAAAAAGTTCCAACTGCAATTTGAGGGTTAATGGAAAGAAAGCGGCAGGGGTTCTCAGTACCAAGAGGCTAGACTGGAGAAATTTGGAAGGCATTTGCGGGTTTTGCGGGCTTTATCTCGCTGAGCGATAACGCTTAGGCTTCTGGCTTCTGGCTTCTGGCTTCTGGCTGCTGGCTGCTGGCTGCCCAGCGGTCTGGTAGCAGAACGCTGAGGACACTGGTAAGACTAGTAACAGGGTAGGACCATCACAATCACTTTACCCGAAAAAATTCAGTTGGAGCAAAAAGTCAACGGTGGGTGACTGTGGGTGACATGGCACAGCCCGCCATTGGCTCGCATGCGGTAAAAATCGGGACGCTGAGACGGGCTCAGGCTCAGCTGGGCCTAGCTTGCCACCTCCAGTGCCTCCCTCTGAGATTCCTACGCTTCTGCTTGCTGCATTCGGGGCGACCACTGAGGGGACCAGTAGGGAACAGCAGCCCAGACCAGCACCCAGCTATCCTCCTGCGAGCTGCGAGTCTTTCCCTTGGCTTGTGATTCGCCGCCTATCCGGTTTCCCCGTGCCACCGACCAATTCTCGACCCGGCCGATGACGGAAATCTGGAGCAACCATCCCAGAGATCTCCTAGATTCCTCGGCTTCTCCTCTCACCCTGCAAACCATTGAATCCGCCGCATCTGATAATCGTCAGCCTTGCCCTATTGGATCATCAGGGTCTTCTTGAAATCGCTGTCCGATTACTCGCTCACTAGCCGTCCTTCTCCAGTAATCTAGACGAGAGATGATGGCTTATGACACACGAAGCTGAAGCTTCACAGCTACAGTACCTTCACGCCCGTACATAGCTTTTGACTTTCCACAAATTCGCCTGCTCGCGTGACCATTCGCCAAAACGTTGGTCAAACGGTGACGTTGACTGTAATACCATTTCGTCCATCATCTTATTTGGGTTTCTCTAGATTTCGATTGCCAACTTCCACCATCATCCTCGATGAGTACGAGCGTTGGCAATGCGAACCGTACCTGGAATTTGAAAACGACCTGTAGCTATCTGCTACGTTTACCGCGGCCTCGGACGTGCTGCATGAGTCGCTGAAGCACGCACGTGCTTCTATTCCCAGTGTCTTTTCAAGATTGACTGTATCTGGCATGAGATGGGCTTCTTTCAAGTTCCAGAGCAGATTAGAAATAGCTTTATCTGCAATAACTGTGCGATAAGAAGATATCATTGAAACCATACTCGATTCCCATATATATATCTGGTGGGAAGCGTCTCGGCAGCTTCTCATACGGATTGAATGTAGCTGTCGTTACAAAAATGACTGGTTGACTCCTACTGAAATAAAACCAAAATTCACACCTTGTTAGACCTTCACTTTAGACACACGATCGTAACCTTCTGATAACATAATAGAAACGGGTGCACTTTCTGAGAAATAGACATAGCATTCCATCAAAAAAAGAACACCTGTTGCGGCGGTTCCAAAAAGAAAATTGCCCACTACTGGAATCGAACCAGTGATCTCATCATGTCGTCGGACATTTCTCGGAAGAGAGAGTCCAACTACTAGTGATGCGCTTTACCACTAAGCCAAGCGGGCCTTTAGGAGGACCGGTTTAGACAGGTTGTGAGAAAGGCACGCTATCAGGCTTCATTATAGGTTCAAGTGCACAGGTGGAGTCGGTGAAATTGGCTATTTCTTCCCACCCGCCTCCCGGCTTCACCATTGAAATCAACCTTTCGCTTATCCGTTTTCCTTTCGAACAACTAAATGTCTCGTTTGCAATGCATCGCAGTCAAGTGACTGACCATTAACTATTTGCCAGCACATCAAGAGGCTACTAACATACCATGGTCTATCGCAAACGCAATCTAGTCCTGGCGGAGCTATGAGCGGTTCGATTTACCTGGGCCAGCCTGGTTGATCCGGAATGAGCAGAGAGGAGAGGAGGCTGCGTAGTCCATTCAATATTCTCATGACACAGCCCTCTATACTATTTAAACTGCGGTTTGCATCGAAAAGCTTCTGTCGCTCCCAAATCAATGCATTTTCGCGGCCTGCCCCTCGAAAGTGCGGATGATAATAGCGGATTTGGACTGAGCTGCAATACCGCGGTGTTCCAAATATGGTTTCCGTGGACTATTCACTCACGGCGCTGCTAAATTCTTCCAATGATGTCATGACCAAAGTCGCATTGAACGCGACGCTGATATAACGAGGCGACATTATAATGGCTGACGGTGTCCGATCTGTCGGACAACTTGACACCATCATGCCCAGATGTGACTTCTAGGTCAAGAAGTTGATGGCAAACTCAGTTATATGTTATTGTACATTGGCCGTTGACTTAGCAGTCAAAAGGCATACGTAGAAAGCAAGCCCTTAGTGATATGAAATCTCCAAGGGTGGAAATAGGGGTACACTCTGCACCAAATGTTTCGAGGGCTATATTTACCCTTCTGCAAAATAGTTTGGTCACTTTCTCAGTCATCCTGCACTTTCTTAAAGTCTCGCTAACATATGTAGCGTGTGCAATTTATTACAGACGGCTTGTGCAATCACATCTTGCTGGAATCGTCGCGTTGTGTCTTGACCCGCGAAAATCTGAACCAGTTCGTGGGGATTGGAACCCAACGTTTGTCGTGTTTCTTGTGTTCACAGCCTAGCTGGAGTGTCAAGCATGCTTATGATTTTCTCGTGTCGGATTGCTAAGGCAAAAGCCCGAATCGAAACGTGATATATTATCCTCCTTCCTTCTCGACGGCTGACTGACGATGCTAACCCTTTGGCCTGCATGTAAATCATCTCTGGGGGGATCCTCAGGTATGAGCTATTTTGAGATGTATTGAAAGTTGTCGATAATAGCCAGCACTTGAATAACCGCCTCGGGACCCGGGAAGTCCCGACTATAACGAAACTCCGATGTTCGATATCTAACGTTGCCGGTCCTTGGGCAACTGAAAGTATACTCGAGTTTATGCTATGGACCCCCTGAGCCACTCCCGCGTTACCGTGTGACTTGTAAACTCAGCATGGAGCAGATTGGAGTAAGGCTCTCCTGATACGACAAAATTAGCTTGAAATCATTGATTTCCTATGTGTAAAGCTTTCCTTATGATCATTGTCTTTGCTAACTAAACCCTGCGCAGGAAGAAGCCTCTGTTGCCATATGCGCATACTCTCTCCAACAACATGGATTCATTGCACTGGGATACCTTTGGTCAAGAGGGTAACGAGAATGGAGCCGAATCCAGCGATGACAGCGACACAGACAGCAGCCGCAGCGAATACGATGACCCTGAATCCCAACCACAGGATGAGCATTCCAAGCAACAAGGGCCGCAACAAAATAATTGGAGAGACGTACTAAGGAACATATTAACGGCACCCGGGCCGTCTTATCCTGAGGAGCGCGCGAATCGCCGGCTTTATCTCGAAGAGCGAGCGCGCCAACGCGAGAAGGCAGAACGCGAGAGGGCAGAGCGCGAGAAGGCAGAGCGCGAGAGAGCAGAACGCGAGAGAGCAGAGCGAGAGAGAGCAGAACGTGAAAAAGCAGAGCGCGAGAGAGCAGAACGTGGAAAAGCAGAGCGCGAGCGCACTCGAACAGCGAAGGCTCGAGTGGAAGTGGAGTGCACGCGTTGGAAGTGTGGTTCCGTGCCGAAGCCATCCGCAGAACGGACCGAAACCCGCGGACGCCATCACCGAGATATTTCAGAGGGATGCTGTTGCTGCTGCAGTGCCAGGGAGTCGCCAAGACGATCAGTCGTCTACGAGACTCGTTATGTCACTAAGTATATCGATAAAGAAGAGAAGGTCACAGCTGGTTACAAAAATTCCCCTGAACGCGGCAGAACGACAGAGCAGCCGATGACAGTCGCCCCTACTTCGCGTCCCCAGTCTGCGCCTCCGGCCACCCGCAAAGCACCAACTGTCGTCAAACCTCTCGGCGCAGAACGAAAAGACGCAGCAGTGGAAGAAGTCTCTGTCGCCCAAGACACCACCAAGGTAGAACAGAAGGAGAAGCCACGCAACGAATCTACCTCTCCATCTCCAAACACAGACAAAGCCCCAGCCACCGCGAAACCCCTTTCTACAGGCGAAAAGGAAGGAAAAGTCCAAGGCTCCTCATGTATCATCATTCCCAGCCATACTCTAGGCCTCATGAGTCCAGTTCGTCTAGTCTCCATATTCTAGATCTTCACAGGGACAGGTGTTTTTCTCACCATGATCCCATCGCCATGGGGTTCGTCCCGCAACCCCTAGATAGGTGGAAGCGTTGCCTTGTTCCTTGCTACGGGGTTTGCCTATCACGACTGCTTCTTCCGAAAGGAAGGATATACGGCATGTGGGCTGAATTCGATCCTTGACTGGATATAGGATCTGACTATATATCTTACGGGGCGGAGAGTGGTGATGGTTCAGTTGTGCAACCGCTCGGAAACGAGGGTCTCCAATAGAAGGTAACGAACGTACACGAGGAAAACAATGAAGTCGGGTGCTGATGCGCACTCTATATAGAATACACTTCTTTATTCATCATATGTTCACTCGGTTTCATGTGCCTAGACTATGGAAATACACTAAGATATATTGCAACACATGATATGTTCTTCCGCTTCACATCTGACTCTCTACATGACTACAAGTGATCATTTAGGACAAGTCTTCTTGACCATGCCGGCTTACCAGACTGAGGCTACGCCGTTCCCCAAAACTGCCCTTTGCTTCACGCAGAGTTCGTCGCCAACCTCGCTGCCTTTAGCAATACCCTAACTTCCCACCATAGTTGGCGGAGCGGGACCCCTTAATACCTATGTAACCAAGACGTGTTAGCAAGCCCTATTCCCTGCGTCACCCACCATGCATAAGCGATGCTGCCGCGGAAGAACTATACCTATTAACGCTCACTGCATTCAAATGGCAATTTTTGAATTGTCACTGACCTCGGCGAGATACAGAAGCATAAGCGCCCGACTTTTCATCAATTAGCAGTGGCAAGCCCCGTCATTCCAGGTGACATAGTATAGTGGTCAGTACAACACGTTGTGGTCTAGCACCCCAACTGTTCCGTGTAGACCCCGGTTCGATTCCGGGTGTCGCCATTCCTTTTTGCCTTTTTCTCGAATTGTGCTTGAATGGCTGCTGCCTATCGATAATCGGTATATTTGTTGTGTAAGTACCTAGGTATAATGCACGCCTGCGCTTGAGGTTTTGTCTTGGTGAGACCGACCCCTGGTCGGGGTTGCCTCTCGGCATGACTCACCTAACTCGCTAATGCTTTTGCACGCCACATATGATCATTGAACATGGACAATGAATGAGTCATAAAGGCAAGATCAAACCATGTATTGATCGCTTTCGCCAGTACACTATAGGACCCTAAGCCGAGATGCCCTCCTCTCTCTCAATCTCCTCCAGCCCAGGACACCACTTATCCTGCAGCTCCTTGTCCAGGCTCAGCCCATAGACGTCCGTGGGCCACCACTCGCCCCAGCTCGTGAGGAAAAGCTGCTCCGGGTCCTTGGGCAGGTCCTCGTCGCGCACCGTGAGCGCGGCCAGGATGCTGCGGGCGCCTGTCGGCACGTCCTTGGCGTCCGGGTGCTTGGGGTCGATGGTCGGCTGGCCCGCTTTCACGTACCGCGGCAGGCCCGTCCCCGGGATCATGCCGGGGGACACGGCGACCACGGTGCACTTGGTGGACTGCAGGGCGCGTTGCCACCAGTGCGCGCCCAGGAGCTGGGTGAACTTGGTGGCGGGGTAGACGCCGCGCCCACTTTCGGGGTGGCGCTTGTTGTCTTGGTCAAGATGGCCTGGTGGTTCGGTTCGCTTTAGCAAGAAGGCCCACGAAAAAGGAGAATGAGAAGGAAAGGGAATTGCGGGCCAATTGGGCTGGATGGATCCTGGGGTTTGTTGGAACTGGAGGGGATGGGATGGCTTACTTGTGTCTTTGACGCTCCTTATCGCGCCGGAAGACACGACCACGATGCGCGACCCCGAGGCCTCAAGCTTTGGCCGCAGCAAGTGCGTCAGGTAATGTTGAGCTAAAGAGAAAAGGCTCGGTCAGTCGAAGTTGTACATGCAATCATGGTGAGATGAAGCGATTGGCTCGATTCATCAAAACAGTCGCTCATTTTATGTTAGGTATACTCACATAGATGGTTGACCAGGTACGAGTCGCTCCACTTCGAGGGCCCCGGGCCAGGCGCATCGTCCTGGCGCGCCATGGCGGCATTGAGCAACAGGTAGTCGATGGGCCGATCATCGTCCTGCTTGAGCTTCTGGAGGACCTGCTGGGCGAAGGTCTTGACCGTGGACAGGTCGGCCAGCTCTACGGGCAGCACGGTCAAGCTGTGGCGGCTGCTGTCGAACTTGAGCTCGTCATAGGCAGCTTGCGTGCGCTGCGTGTCCCGGGCCCCGAGAATGAACTTGTAGGGCTGCGTCTGGGCGAGGAGCTGCTTGACCAGCTCAAAGCCCTGTGATTGGAGGCGCACATCAAGCAGTCAGTTTCTGCTCCTTCTCGCTGTATAGGTATACATTGCACGTTCGTTCAGGGGGTGAGTGAGGGCCAAGCTTACCAGGCCGGATGTGGCGCCGGTCGCGACGATCGTCTTTGCTAAGTTCGCCATTGTTTGTCTGTGTATATGGTGTGAGTTGTCTTAGGCTCTTGACGACGATATTCCATAAAGATCGGGTAATTGTTGACTTTATACTCCTTTACATATGCATTCCATCATAGATATTGTATCAAGCTAAACCACGATTACCAAGACTCCCTACCGGGCGACATTTGTAAGCGGCGTGCCCAGACGGAGATAGCACTTCTTAGCGGAATTAATGGTGGATTTTGGAGGACGGCGCATAGCTGCTGCTGCCTGTTAGCCCCGTGGCCTCTCAGCTGGCTTTACAGAAGAAAATGTAAACAAATGCGCCATTCATATAAAGCGTGGATCTGCAAACGTGAAGCTGGAGAGGTCAACGGGGCTTTCTGTCTATAGTTCTACCTTCTATAGCTTCAGCGGTGCAGAGTCCTTGTGTCGATCAACATACCCAACATTTAACCGTGTTCACTCAACTGCCAATCTATCTTCGCAAATTTCATATCACCGCCAGGTAGGCCTGACCGGCAAAGCTCATTCGAATATATATATATATGTATGAGTTGAACATCTATTCATTTGGCAGTTGACCTTCTATCCTGGACAATTGAAAACTGACAGCTCCTTGTTGTGGTTGACATCCAACTTCCATATCGCCAAGTGAATTGTTTTGGTCGGCGGGGTGTTGGCGGGGTTGAGCCCACGCCCAAACAAGAGACGGCAAGCCACTCTACCAATTGGGCTCAGAACTCGCCCATTGTGTAATCTACTACGATGGCCTTCTCGATCAAGGGGCCATTGGTTTTGATGAAGTTTTGATGAACCGGGTCAGTCTTGACGTAATGGTCCCTGTCTTCAATTGTCGCGAAATGGGCGACGAATGCATATTGAATGCCTTCCTATAACATTGGTAAATATATAATGGATCATCAATGAAGAGCTGCGATCAATGCCTAGGAAGGCCAACCTGTAGACCCTCAGGGGAATTGTCTTTACCCCCAGTTAAGGAGGCGATGTAGGGCTTATTAGACTGAGGGTGCACGCATGTCTCTTTCAGTGAACACATGTGTGCGCAAGCCTGTGATTACGTAGACGAGGTCCAGGTTAGCCCAGCCACAAAAATGAGAAAACAAGACCAAGGGGATGGGCAACGCTAGGCCACTGACCTCTGACACTGCCTCGGGACTTGTGCCATCCTTGAAGCGAAACTGCACAATGTGCACGACCGTCATTTTATTGGTGGTATGTGGTGCTGCTTTGGAAATGATTGGAGTGCTCTGATGAGAATTCCCTCAATTGGTTCGTACAATTTGGTAATGGTCAGTCAAGAGGATTGATTAGATGATGACCTGTGTCCTGGTGTTGGAGCTTTCTTCCCTGCAAGCGCAAGCGCTGAGGCCTACGTAATTGAATTGACTGTCCGGGCCGGTCCACCAAGTCCTTCCCGCGAACTTCAATTCCTCAGCATTTCACTTGTCCTCTAAGTAAAGTAGATACGATACCTAGGTAAGGTAAGGTAAGGTAGAGATTACCGAAGACTATCCCACGGAAGTGGTTGGTGGGAATCACACCCGCTATTTTGCACTTTTCGTCCGAAATGTTTGCTTTGCATCTGAATCTTCCTTCAGTTGAGGCGGATGCATATCAGCTGCGGGCGGTATCTGCAGACAAAACTCCAGATACGAGAGCCTGGCCTGTTGCTTGCACAAGTCTAGAGCATATCGCGGAGCTTTTCATCTCGAGATGGCGAAGGGACGGACGGACTGGGTTATCCTCGCGTCGCGACCTGCCGAAGTGTCCAACTCCGCCCTTGTCCTAACTTTTGCAGTTTTCCATGCAATGGCTCGCTCCATGCTTCTCCCATCCTCTGCCGGTTTTCCGTGAAGGTAGAAAATGGTGAACTGCTAACGGTTAGTATCAATGATGAGTGGGTGGGTGGGACGCTGGCTGGGATGCTGTGCCACAATGAGTTACGTATGGGCGCACTGCATTTCGCTGCACTTCATTTCCCTGTCGAGAGTACTGGAGATTCCCCAGGGCCAAGCCGGGCACTAGTCGATGTCGTAGGAAAACAAGCCTTTTTTTCTGGGCCACTTGGGCACCGCTTACCTGGGGACTTGGGGGACTTACGGGGCCTCCAGTCCCTCAGTGACATGGGGGGTATGGTATTCCTTTTGGGAGGACCTGGAATGTTCCAAGGTTCGCTGATACGACGATAGCAACCGACAAGCGAAGACCCAACCTGGGACCCAACGACCCAACGACCCCACGTCAAAAAGCTTGACCGTCTTGGAGTGTTCCAATGCTGATCGGATTTCCATCTACATACAGCAAGCATGTTGATGATTGTCACAACTACCGACTGACACAAACCTCCCAGACTCCCAGACTCCCCGACTCCCCTTTTCTTGTCTTTCGGATTTGAGTTTCCCATCACGCTGATGCCAATGTAAAATGAGACGACGATCAAAGTCCCAAGTGTCCCAGTCAGTCCAACCTGATCGGCCACAGCTTGGCTCAAATTGTCGCATGTATTGAAACAAGTCCCTTTTTTTATAGTTCCGTGTACCCGCGTCTTGTGTTGGCTGTCTGTTTGTTGTCACTCGTGGCCCTGGTTGGTACATGTAGTTTGAGGCCAACTGAAAAGCAAGAATTCAAGAACCTACTCTTTTCCCGATTGCTCCTCCCTGGTTCCCCTCCCCTTCTCTCTACACCCCGTCAAGCAGTCTACGTATCAGTGCCTCCCATCTAGCCTAGTCCTAATATTGATAACATTGGTGGAAGAAGCCTGTCATCATCCACCGGGATCCTCGCGCCCTCTGGCGATGCCGCTTTGCCGCCAGCGTCACCTGCTACGCTTCCCGCTGACGTCTCCTCACACCTCCCGTCCGTCAAGATTAGGGGCCCCCATTGCAGCCACCCTGTGCCGGTCCCGACTTCTGATTTCTCGTATATATCCGCTACATCCAATGTAACCGACGCAAGATAGTTTATATGTGCATGTGCCTATCTGCAGCTCTTGATTCAAGTTCCCGCCTCTTTCTGAGCTAATTTCGCTGCCCCCAAAGCAATTAACCATCAGACCACCCATCTTTCAGTTTACTTGACTGCTTGGCATTTTTATTTCGCGACTTCTTGTTTGGCATTTGCTACTGCTTCTCCAGCGCTTTTCTTGGAGTCAGAACACCAACCACAACCTTGGTCGTCGGAGGGCTCTTTGTCTCCCGCGCACAGGGGACGACCGCTTCTCGGCCCCGACTCGTGTGCAACGAGATACGCGGAACAAGTTGATTCCACCACCACAACTACCGCTCTTTTCTACATACATCTAGATCTCTTGCTGTTCTCTCGCTTTCCCGTCACTCGTTAAGTTCCTTGATTGAACTCCACTCCATCTCCATTTCGCCATGGCTTCGCTCGCCCGGCGCGTGGTCGGGGCGCTTGTTCTTGGCATCGCCGCCGTATCAGCTGCCACCACTTACTCTATTGATAGCGATGGTAAGTACCCCCATCACTTCCAACTGCCGGCGCATGTGCTCCCCCGACACCCTGAAACACCCACCGGTAGACGGACTGCGGCGTATTGGTATACTGACTCGTCCTAGATGCCATCAAACAGACATCCAAGACGATTGCCTACGACTTGATGACTTACTACAAAGGAAACCAGTCTGGACAAACACCTGGTATTCTCCCCGGGCCTCCTCCCGCTGGCGACTATTACTGGTGGGAGGGGGGCGCGCTATGGGGCGCTATGATTGATTACTGGCATCTCACGGGCGATACCACCTACAACGATGTCGTCACGCAGTCTCTCCTATGGCAGGTCGGCCCCAACCGGGACTATATGCCGCCCAACGTGACGGTGTCTCTGGGCAACGACGACCAAGGGTTCTGGGGCATGACGGCGATGCAGGCGGCCGAAGAAAACTTCCCCAACCCGCCGGCGGACCAGCCGCAGTGGCTGGCGCTCGCGCAGGCCGTCTTCAACACGCAGGCGAACCCGGACCGGCACGACAAGACGTGCAACGGCGGCCTCCGGTGGCAGATTCCCTTTTCGAACAACGGCTACGACTACAAGAACAGCATCGCCAACGGCTGCTTCTTCAACCTCGGTGCCCGCCTCGCCCGCTACACCAACAACCAGTCCTACGCCGACTGGGCCGACAAGACGTGGGACTGGATGCAGAGCGTCGGCTTCATGGACAAGGACTACAACATCTACGACGGCGCGCACGTCGAGACCAACTGCACCGACATCAACCGCGCCCAGTTCTCCTACAACAACGGCGTCTTCCTGCTGGGCGCGGCCCACATGTACAACTACGTGAGTCGGCAGGCCTTTGGAACGTATAATCCCACAAGTACTTATGGTTTTACTGACATGATGTGTGCGACAGACCAACGGTAGCGCCATCTGGAAAGGGCGGGTGGAAGGTCTGCTGAACGCCACCATCCACACCTTCTTCCAGAACGGCATCGCGTTTGAGATCTCGTGCGAGACGCACATGACGTGCACGACGGACATGCTGAGCTTCAAGGGCTACGTGGCGCGGTGGATGGCGACCATGACCAAGATCGCGCCCTTCACGACGGACACGGTCATGAACACGCTGAAGACGTCGGCGGCCGCAGCCATCAAGACGTGCACGGGCGGTCCCACGGGCAGGGCGTGCGGCTTCGGCTGGACTACCGGCGCGTTCGACGGGAGCATGGGGGCCGGGCAGCAGATGGACGTCCTGGGCACCGTGTCGTCGCTGCTGATCAAGGAGGCGAAACCCCCGCTCACCAACGGCACGGGCGGCACCAGTACGGGCGATTATAATGCCGGCATCGGTGGGGACGACTTCATGGGGCACACGGCGCCCATCACGACGGGCGACAAGGCGGGCGCGGCCATCTTGACGATATTGCTGCTCGGCGGGGCGGGCGGCCTGTTTGGGTGGATGAGCGGTGGCCTGTAATGGGATGGGTCGAAGCCACCGGCTGCTGCGACGGATTTCGCGATATTCGTAATTTTCCATTTCTATTGTTCATATTAGGGTTTCGAAAAGGACAGCTCTGAATGGATTGCTGTGTTCTGGACTGTTTTTGTATTTGAAGGCGTTCCGAGCGACAAAGGGCGAAAGCGGCGTTAGCGGATCGGTCAACAGCGACGGTCATGGGCGCACAGGGAAGGGGTTGGTAGAGATATATCTTTACATATTCTATTATCAAGTTTATTTTGGTTACGATTACTTCTCAAGAGTATTCGCGCTGTGACCGTGATGGTTGAATTGGCGTTGTATGGGATGGCAATCTTGTGTTCATTGTCCAGGCTGCTTGGGCTCGCTATCTTGGCCTTGAACTGGTCTGTCACAGCATCCCGGTACTAGTCAACGACTCGGATCTGCTGAATTATGGACGTGGCCGTGCTGGTAAGTGTACAGAATGCGCGACGCAAGCAATGCCTGGATCGGACAGCCATGGCTGGCTCTCTCAAGGATCTGCTGCTAGTATATTTCATGTCGATCCTACTTCCTAGAGTGTTCCGGCGATGGTCCTCCGCAACCCGGAGATCCTTACATGTAAGTGCAGGAAATCCATACCCATCGCAACATACTCCAACGGGAATACTTTGCCAGCTCTCGAACTTGACGAAGAAGGTGAGGTCAAGATGCACGTAGAGAACCTTGGGCTTACAGTAGAAGTCGAGTGGAGCAAACTTGCCTACTGTTTTGATAATGATCCCCACTAAGCGCAAAGTTTCCCAAGCAATCCAAAGCCACTCAATCATCAGATTGAATCATCCTCCGTGGCGCAATTGGCTAGCGCGTTCGACTGTTACCCATAATACGGATTATGCAATCGAGAGGTTCACAGTTCAAGCCTGTGCGGGGGAGAGATTATCTTTTTGCGAATTATGCAAAGTGATCTATCCTTACTGGCTGAGGATTGTGTCATTTTTGGTTGGGACGCTCGTTCCCCCGGTCTGTACTTCAGCTTCCTGCTCTAGGTAATGGAATGCATGCATGGTACGCTGTCGCAATTGGATTCGCTTGTTTTGACAGCTGTTTGGTTGGTTGGTTGGTTGGCTGGTTGAATTGGATCGGAAGCTAGCCTGCATACCGCTAACAGCCCTCTATCTCCATGATCCCCATCTTGGGGTCTGACAAAGTATGGTCCTCATGGATGCTGCTTGTCTCTACCGTCAGAATCGAAAGTCTAACAGTAATAAAATGGCTATAACGGTTCATTGTTTGTCAATCAACCTGTCAGTGTCACGTTTCGCATTTCAATTCTCCTATTCGTCTTTTGCATTGAGCTGGATGTTTGGGAGGCATATGTTTTTGGCATAGGGAGCAAGCCATCCTGGAGGTGCATGGTCCAAATAAGCACTGCCAAGGGTGATCCAACATGACCACAATTGCAACATGCATGCTTCTTGCCATCCGGGTGTATCGTGCGATATGATAAATGACCATCTCCCCGCCAGGTGGAGCCACCTAGATGGATATGGGCTATGATTCATTGCTGGCCGCTTCTGAGAGTTGCCGTTGTTGCTGCAATGTAACAGCAACAAAGTGTGCGCGGATGCTTCTACTCCTCCCAGGAGCAGAAGAAGCTTATTGTAAAAAGAACTATTGCTGCAATGCGACCACGTGGAGGGAAGAAAACCCGGACTTAGACAGCTCATCATCGTCCGAGTGACTGTCTTCGCTGGCGATTGAAACTCGACCGGCAACCTACTCCCTTACTCTTCTTTCCCCGGTTTCGAAGGACTGGATACTTTTCCAGGTTTCGCGGGCGGTCGCGCACATCTCAGGATAGTCTTCTCCTTACTTGCGGTATGTATGTATGAATTGACCTGGTCACGTTGTTTGATATGGCGGCAGTCCATGTAGGATCGCCGCAACGTCCTGGAGATCACCAGGGTGGGGAGTGGGCTTGACTGGCCGCAGTTGGATACGCCACACTGGCTGGTCTCGAGCTCACCTGGTGCTCTGAGGATTGCGTGCTCTGAGGGTTGCGCGTATGTTCCAGAAGACATATCACGCCTGTTCCGGGGCCAGTGTGAACCATGCGCGCACATCTGTTGAACCATCCTGCTGCTGCCAGACGTCTTTCCGTCACCAACGGCACATCCAGGATACACCACCTCGCGGTTGCCGGCCCTTAGCATGGAAGCGAAACATTTAGCTCCGACGGACCCCATTACCTATCACAAACAAGCGTACTCGCCCGTGGCTAGATATGTATGTGGTAAGCGAGCCGTCATCTACCCACCATCACCAAGTCTAGGCCCCGATCGCATGGCAGCTCTGAGCCTCATCCGTGCGGGACTGGGTAACCTAGAGGACTGGGTAGAACGGATAACCATCCGACGGTCCTGGGAGATTGTTTTCCCCTGCATCACTGCCGGTAGCCTTTGTACTTAGTAAAGTCGAGGCCTCGTCTTTGGCCTAGCGAGGGGTTCCTCATTCGTATTCATCATCCATCAATGACGCAGGGGGATTATCACACCATATAATTTACCAGCATGTCTAGGGCGATAGCCGTGTAGTACTAGTTAGCGGATGCCAAGTTCCAACTGCCATTGCTGTAATGTTCCTTCCGGAAGCCAAACAGGTTCTAGCGGCTCGTCGCCTGATGAAACAAGGCATCTAGAAGTCGCCGGTAGGTTGTTTCGTGAGATAGCTCATACAGTAATTCACCACCACCACTCCCACCGCCCACGATGTCGCATCCTGGTCTGGCAGATTTTTGTTATGAGGCCTCGAAGCGCCTTTATCGATTCATCAATCGCATGCCAAGCCAATGCAGTGGAACGGGGATGCGCAGTGCCGTCTCCAGGATCCATCCAGCGAGCGGGCCCATCCGGCTGGATGGTACCAGAAGCCCGTTGAAACTATAAAAGTCCACCCAGGGGTCCACGATAGAAAGCCTCGACAAAGTGCCGACTGCTCTATTTTTCTCCCGGACCGAGGTTCTTTCTTGGGGCTTCCTTTTAGTTGGCAGAAAAGATGAATAAAAAAAAGCGCATCACCGCACAGTTTGTGTGTCTGTCTCCTTTCAATCACGGTGAAGGGGCGGGCCACTTCATCTCCTGGCGCTAGCCCCTCGTGTCAAGCTCTTTCGCTAGTCTCTGGCCCATACGGGGCAAAGGAGTGAGTGGCCGTCGATGACACAAGCTCGGTGATGGGCTCTCGGTGTCTGAAAGAAGTCAATGCATTGCGTCGCCATACCGCATGATAGAGAGTGTGTAGTCCTGTAATTGATTACGTGAGAGGGTCAATAGTTAAAAGTCAATATGTAGTGTAGTGCATACGATAGAAACAAGTGGTTTCTGGCACATGCCGATCTTCAACGGCCATAGGGCTGCGACCGTGAAACTAGGGGACGGTGACGGTGTGTGTGAGGATTCGACATTTCCTCGGTCGTTTGAAATCTGGTTGCTGACGGTCCAACAATGCCATAAACACTACACACTTTGGGGAGTAATAGTCCATATGCGTATGCATGGAAGTTTGAGCAAGCGTCGAACTCTGTTAGATGCGCTGCATTTCGTTTAAGGGGCCCGGCTTGTATGTATTTCCTGCTACATATAAGGACGAGAGTGGTGGTCACACCGGATATGCCACCCACCCCAAGGCCCCCCCCCTTGTCCGGAAGGGGTAGTTGACAGTTGCCGATGAAACGCCAGAGCCATGTCGCCAAGTGGGCCACGATCGACTTTTAGCAGTGGCTAAGGCGTGAGTCAGGAAACGTCGGCTGCTCGGGCACCGAGAATAAGTGGGTGTTGAGCCGTGACTTTTACTGACTTTTACTGACTTTGGCTCGCTTTTGCTTAGCATGCATAGGCCCTGCGCGTGTGTCGGGCCCTCGCAACTCTCGGGCTGCGGCACGGCTAACATCGTGCCTGTTACCTATTACTGGTGAGGATCCCATCTTATGAGTTGCGGCCCTTTCGCACTCCAACCATCCCGAGGCGAGCGAGGCTTCTCTACTGTTCACAATTTGCGACCTCTGTTATCTTATTGTTATTGTCTTGGATCTTGGAGGGACTCCGGTACATCCAGCAAACTCCCCGGCCAAGATAAGCATAACTACTCAATTCTCAATCTTAATTTGCCCGTCCAATATCTTTAGGATCCGTCCGGCCAGGCCCGAGCCGGCTCCGAGCGGGAATCGCGAATTGCATTCTTCGGCTCCATCATCCACCACGGCGGCAATCGGAGATAGCAGCCCTACGAGATTTGTTCGCCCCTGGGTTGGCCTTTCCGGTACATCCAACCCATTCACTGTACAGCATCGTTCCACTCGCTCCTTGGCATTTCGCTTAATGCATTGGCAGTCGGCTCTGCCTTCCAACCAGTATTACCACAAGACATAATAATATTGACACAAGCAAACAAAAAAGAAAAAGCACATTGGCCCGCCGGTCACCCCCCACGCTACGATGGACATGCAGGATCACCAGGATGATGACATGATCAATGAGGAAGGCGATACTGGGGACGAGTGCTCGAATAAGGATCAGTCACAAGACCAGCCCGTGCCGCGCAGAGCCGTAAGTACCATCCAACTCCCGATAGCCCCCCGTCGGTACCACCGCAGATCCCCCGGCGGCACACACATGTATACACAGAATATAGAGATATACAACCCGTTTTTTTTGTTTTTTTTTTCATCACCGTCCTCTATTCTGTGTGACTGACTGACACATCGGACTATCTAGTGTGACCCGTGTCGAGCAAGAAAGGTATGTCTACTACTCAGCACATGACACCCCTTTCTAGTCCTCGTCCCATCTGAAGTTGGACACACCCAAGACTTTATTTCTGACTACCCACCAGGTTGGTTGTGATCGGGAAGAGCCATGCTCAAGTTGCATCCGGTCAAGGACAAAATGTACCTATACGGCGTCACAGAGTATCAGACACAAGCGACAACGTGTTTTGATATCGACCCAATAGTAAGCCCAGCCAGCTAGCCAGCCATACACCCACCCAATTGTTGGGTGGGTGGTCACACAAGTCATGTGACCAACTTACCCTTGTGGTGCTACCGAAGGAGATGCACCAACTTACTGACACACTTGACCACGATCAGTGAGAGGAAGATTGACCGGATAGAGGAGCGCCTCTCGGAGGTTGTCAACGAGCTGAGGAACCTTGCGGTGGCCCAGAACAACTCATCGTCCTCCAATAACCACGCCAGCCGGCCCCATGACCGGTCCGCGTCGCAGCCCGCCGACAAGGTCG
Source organism: Apiospora arundinis (assembly GCA_039105305.1). Taxonomy (NCBI): domain Eukaryota; kingdom Fungi; phylum Ascomycota; class Sordariomycetes; order Amphisphaeriales; family Apiosporaceae; genus Apiospora; species Apiospora arundinis. Next base: position 194,256 of record JAPCWZ010000002.1, on the reverse strand, counting down.
GGTTCTGCATGTCGACGCCGACGTCCAACTCGGGCGTGAGCTACTACAACACCACCAACAACCCCGAGCCCCCCCTGCCCAAGTTCGAGGGCGGCTCGTCCATGACGGCCCACACCAATTTTGCGAGGACCTTCCTCGACGAGGCCGTGCGCGCGGGCCCCCTCAAGGACTTCCGCCTCGAGCTCGACGACACCCTCAGCTCGCTGCAGGAGCTCGTCAAGGCCCAGCAGACCCAGCTCAACGCCCCCACGTCGCCCATCGAGGCCAGCGCCACCTCCCTGACCTCGGCATCGACGCACGAGCGGCCGCTGCCGGACGTGCAGTTGACCATGACGTGTCTGCGCATCTCGAAAGGTCAGTAGTGCATCAGTTTGACCAAGAAGACTTGGTGTGTTTTATTTCATGTATGAATCTTGTGTACTAACGAGTGTTCGGGTCACACAGAGGGCTTCTCCGTCAGTTATCTGTCTCTGTGCGGCATGATCTCGCCCTCGGTGTATACGGACTACGTCCTCCGGGTCATGTTCTCGCCCAAGTTCTCCGACGCCGAGTACATCATTGTGCTCTGGGGCCTCACGTGGCTCTTCAAGGAGATGAGCCTCGAGGTGGACAAGCTCGAGCACGGTCTCCGTCCCGAAGATCTGGACCGGGAGGCCACGAATTGCCGAAATCACCTCGAGGCCGCCCTGGCCGCGCTTCCGTTCCACATGCCGGCGTCTATCGACAACGTGATAGCGTTGGGGCTCGCGGTATGCTACCACCCACCCTTCCAACCGAAGTTGCAAACAATATGTTTGTTTGTTTGTTTCATTTGTGGGCAATTCACTGACAATTATGGTTTAGGCGGACTACTCCATAGCACGGTCCAAACCGTCGCAGGCGTGGTCTTTCATCTCCGTGGCCGCGCAGATGTGTCTCCACCTCGGCCTCCACCGTGGCGCGACGTGGCGCGACGAGTCGGCCACGCTGCGGAACCAGAACGCCTGGCTGTTCTGGAACGTCTACGTGCTGGACAAGGGCCTCTCGCTCCGGCTCGGGCGGCCGTCCGTGATCCAAGACTACGACATCACGGTGCCGATCCCGACGGCGAGCATCGACCGCCACCCGGCCATCGAGCACTGCCTCCTGACCTGGATCAAGGTCTCGCGCTGCCAGGGCCGCGTCTACGAGCTCCTCTACAGCCCCGCGGCGTTGGCCCAGGACGACGGGATCCGGACGGCGCGGGCGCAGGCGTTGGCGGACGAGCTGCTTTCCATCATGAAGGAGAAGAAGAAGACCGAGGTTTGTCCTTTTTTTCCTTTTTTCTTTTTTCCTTTGCCTGCCGCTGAACCACCTCCCCCCTCCCCTGCTTCTTCCATGTGCTCGGCTAACCTGTTGCAAACACTAAAGGAACAAAATCTACCGACGTGGACAAAAACCATCGCCCTGGAGGACATACAGTACATCGCCGACTCGGACGAAGTGCTCCACCACTCCATCCTCACGCTGATCTACCGCGCTGTCCCCGTGCCGCGGGGCTCGAGCTCGACCTTCACCCAAGCCTGCATCACGTCGGCGCGGCAGGCCCTGGGGAAGCACGACAGCTGCATGGCGATCCTGACGCCCTACGGCTCCCCCTTTATTGACATCTACTTCCAGTGGACCATCTTCTACACCCCCTTCATCCCCTTCATCGTCATCTTCTGCCACGTCATCGAGACGACAGACCAGACGGACCTGGACCGCCTGCACAGCTTCGTCGCCTCGCTCGAGCCCGTCTCGCAGCTCTCGGAGCCCGCCGCCCGCATGCAGCGCCTCTTCCAGGTCCTATACAACGTCGCGCTCAAGTACGTCGAGGTCAAGACGAGCCGCGAGCAGCAGTCGGTCGGCCGCGAGCTCGACACGTACCTCAACGCCCTGGGCTACGGGCCCGCGCCCACGTACGGGCTGGGAATCAACGGTGACGGTGCTAATGGCAATGGCAATGGCAATGGTGGTGGTGGCGGCGGTGGAAACGGCGGGTTCCGCAGCGACATGTCAGACGCCGGAAGCAGCGGCCATCATGCGGCGCAGGCGCAGGCACAGGCACACCAGCGCGCGCGGAGCGTGAGTAGCGCGAGGATGAGCACGCCGGGCATCATCACGGGGCCGCACGCCATGCCGGCGCCGCCGTGGGCGGGGTACCAGGCCATGGACGGCGTGAGCTTGCCGCAGCAGGGGATGCTGCTGGGCGGGTGGTTCAACAGCAGCCAGCAGATGATGGGCCTGCTCGAGGACGAGACCTTGTAGCCGGACAGGAAGTAATAATTGAAATGATGAAGAGGAATGATGATGAAAGAACCAGACTTGTATATCAACCCGGACGAAAGAAATGTGTGCGCGCGATCTAATCACCTGCTTGTACGTTATCAGAGTTTGGGATGGGTTGGGTTTTTTTTCTGGATTTGGGAAGATGGCGGCTCGTGGCGTGGGTGCCTCTCTGGATAGGCTTTGGGGTGTTCCTGGGTGTACGGGCATGTTTGCAGGCTGTGGTTTCCTTGTTCTTGGGATTTGGTGGCAATGTTTTAAGCACATGTGGGATTGCTTGAACATTTTCTTTTCTTTCAAGCACGACTTGTATCAAAAACTGGTACTTATTGGGTGTGTTCAAATTAGAAGTCATGCACATTTACATTCGCTTGCTGTAATCCTTGACTCAACGACCTATCGGTACAAAACATGTCTGCCATACCGTCAAACGATACCGCCATGGCTCGTGTTGCGCCACGTCCCTTACCGCCTCCCAACGGCCTCATCCGACTCTTGGACATGCCCATGGAGGTGTTTGATCTCATCGTTCGCGAGATTCCCATCCCATCTCTTGTATCCTTCAGCTTGACCTGCCATACAGCAAGACGAGTGTTCAGAAGTCACTTGCGTCACGTGGACTGGATTTCTTTCCGCCGCCGACTCTGGCAGGAATCGATAAATCCTGCAGCTATGTGCGCCGAATTCCTCCAGTCCTTGAGCAGAGACCTGACCGATCGCTACGTATACTGCCATCGCTGTGTGCGGCTGCACCCCTTCTACGACGCGACCACCGAGCTTTCCGAGTCTTTCAGTCCTCCCAACCAGCACCAGTTCTGCAGAGGCCGAATCTACTGCGCCTGGTTCGACACGGAGCGGCAGGGGGTGCTCAACAACGCGAGCGGCAAGTTCTCCGTGACCCACCGCCAGATCCTCCTCGCTCGCCACCACTACTTCACCGGCCACGGTATCGACGCCCAGATGAACTTCGGCCCGCTGCTCGAACCGCCGGCCATTCCCATGACGCGGTCGCAGTGGAAGATGGTCCATGACGTCCCGTCTACTATCGAACAACAACAAGAAGAACCCATCGCCCCGCCCCGCTGGCGGCGCAGAATCGAGCTCTTCCCCGTGGTGGCCAAGGGGAAGTGGAAAGTCGACGAGCGCAGCTCCTGGATCCTGCGCCTGCGGCACGAGCTCGTGGTGCCCCGCGGGACGACGATGAAGGCGGCGCGGCGGTACCTCGACAACGCGCCCTACTGGATCTGCCCGCACGTGCACACGCACGCCATCGCTGCCGCTCCCATTGCCACTGTCCCCCGCAGGGTCGACCTATCGGTACAAGTGGCTGGCGGCAGCCGGGAGATATACCAGAACGGCCTCCACTGGATACTCCACCGCCGCATCAGAGAGCCCGAGTCCGAAAACGCCACGACGTGGTGGGTGGGCGAGCATCCGCGACAACCCCCGCTCAGTCCGCAAAAGCAGTCGTCGTCGAGGGGGACGACGCAGAACCCGCTGAAACGGTGCGGCTGGCGCGTCCCCGGCATCGACATGGCGACGGCCCGCGCCGAGGAGCTGGCCGCCCCGGGGCAACACCCGCCCATCGATCCGGTCTTTGGCCGGAGGGTCGACGGGTGGATGAAGTGCCACGCCTGCCAGGTGGCCTACTGGGACGTGGAGTCGAGGTGGAACGCGGAGCAACTGTTCACCGACGAAGGCGGGGATGAGACTGTGTGCTTCGCTCTGACTGCACGATATCAGGTTTACTAGGTAGGAGGAGCCTTATTTTCATCCTTCCCGAGAGTTAGATTATTCCCGTGTCTGAATCATCATTTAGAAGATCAGTCTTGTTCAAGTCATGAGGGCGCCCCTTAAGTCAGTGCCACATACTCGAGCGTAATATCCGAATATTTCCTCAACATCACTGGGGGCGGCCCGCTGCATGCAACTCAATCGATAGTCAATCGCCATCTCGTTATGTTATCCATAATCTTATTAAGCAAACTCTGTTTCCCGTAACTATGCTTTGGTAACTTGGCGTGTTACTTCGGGTAACCAAAAACAGCTTCGGTTCCGATCAAAAAAGGGGGAGGGGAAGGAAGGTTAGGAGGGAGCTATGGCTCGAAAAAGAAAATACGAAAAGGAAGAAAAGAGATAAGTAGTGCTTTCAGCTAGCTCGTTCGGCTGGATGTCCTAGGCTCTGACAAATTTCGGCTGATGTTTTGAGACTGTGTTGAGGTCATGGTGCGTTGCAGCTCTGGTTGCGGCTCTTTTCAGGTCTTTTCTTTTTCAATGACACGTTTATGGGCGGGCGCACGACCTAAGATGAAACTCAAGAGCTTGACGCCTTCGAGTCTTGACCGTTTCAGCAAAGTAGGACAAGTGGCGAGCATAGCTAGCTATGGTAGCTCCATAGATAGCTATTGGTATCTATTTAATTGTTAATTGTTAGTCAATCAGCCATGCGAATCCTTTCTTTGGTTCTCAGATTCCGATATCCAACCAACATCATCTCTCGTTCAAGATGTTAGCGTCAGTGGCAGATACTAGAAACGTACAGCAGCCGCAGCAGCAGCCGCAGCGCTGCATTGTCTGTGGCACGCACGAGCGCCAATTTGACGGAAAGTGCTCCTCCTGTGGTGGTAAGTTATTACTGGGTGAACCCCTTTTATTTCGACGCCATGTCCCAGAGATACTTCACTGGAGTTCAAGAAAACTGACCCTTAACACTCATGCAGAAGACGACGCCCAAATGCTAGACCGACCAGACCACCCCCATCACCTACCACAAGAGGACGAAGACAACTCCTCCGTCGCCACCCCCGCCGACACCTCGGGACAACAGCATAACCAGTGGTTTGACAAGCATCGCCAGTGCGAGGACGGCTCCGTCCACTACGGCAAGCTCGAGCTCATTACCTGGGGCGGCGAGGAGGCCGGGTGGGAGCTGGGCTGGGGCCGCACACAGGTCTCTGAGGCCGACTTCATGAAGAAGAAGTACGAACAAGAGTTTGGCGGCGATGACGAGAAACTCTACGGGTACTGGCCACAGGGTTTCCGGTAAGGAAGATATTTCTATTTTGTCTTGTCTCCCCGCAACTTATTCCACTGGTTGCTGACACTTTGTAACGTACAAACAGGTGGACGTGCTGTGGCACCACGGGCGATATGTCGTACGGTTGCGACCACCATGGAACTGGACCTCAACCGTGCGGGTGCGATTACTGCGGGTGAGTTCCCATCTGTCGTCCCTTCTATCCTTGGCTTAATGCAACTCATGTATATCGAAAACTGACGAATGACTCTCCTTGGCCCCCAGATCAGGAATGTCCCTCCCCGAGGATCTCTACTACAGTAAACTCCCCGAACGCCAGGGACTGCACCTATCGCGCGGCCCGGACCCCCGGTCGCACGGATTCCACTCGATGATGAGTATGCACAACTTCAACAACTACGAGATCGCGATGTAAGCTCGCTCTTCCAGTTTTTTCTCCAACCCAAGCATCGTTCGTTCGTTCATTCGTTCGCTCTATGTGTGGAGTGGAGGTTGAAACAAGCCCCGGTATTAGGATCGTATTTGGCGGCCTATGAATCATGAGTGACGAATTGGACGGAGCACTCGTTCCAGAGTTGGGGTTTCTGGAATACTTCTAGCTCTTCTTTCATGGGAGAGATTTGTCCTCATCCGAGTCAGTCCGGCCCCAGCCCCTTTCGGAAACTAGTGTGGCGTCTGCATTAGGCCCCCGCTCGTCCCATGGTCGGTGCATGCATCGTGTCGGTGTTTGGGTTAGTGGTATTAGGGGTTGATGTGTGATTGCATAGTCGCATGCAAGAATGGTGCTTATGCTGCAGAAGCAGTTTGGTCTATGGGAAGAGTGGCATTGGATCCAGGCATATCCCTACGCTAGCAACATAATTGCAGTGATATTGGAGCAAAGCTCAAAAGCTTGATCTGTCACGCGCAGTGTCGTTCATGACATAAACTTTGCTTTCGAGCAAGTTTCGTGACCCCTAAACCTAGGTAGTTCTCCCAGGGCGGCAAAGATTTCTGACAAGCATGCTAATAAATTTTCAAGATGACAAAGCAACGATTCAATATTCTACTGCGCCCTTACAGAATGTGTTATTGATTGAATACCTTTTTAGCTTAGCGAGATTGAAACCGATTCATAGTAAAGAGCAGTTCACAATATTTTCTGGCAGAATCCAACTTCACTCGCCCTTTGAAATTTGGCCAGTGAGTGAATTCTTCCGAACTGGGGTAGAAAAACATATATGAGGCTGTTAACCACCGAACCTTCTACAGAGGGGAAGAAGCTCACGTAATAAAATGAAATGAAAAAATTATCGGAAGATAATTCCTTTGTGCATTCGACTTCTCGGAGATGTCTCAGCTCAGTCCAGGAGATATACCACTGAGCCAAACCAGTCCTTGTCCTTGCCTTTGGTTCAATATGGAACAACTGTGAGAAGTACTTTGCAACAACACAATAGCTTTGCCCTTGGATTGACGTAACTATGAGCAGCTAAGGAGGGCTATTCAATAGACTCGCATGGGTGCGGTGAGGAAAAGAAACAGGACGAAGAAGTGCCAGACAGCCACCCGGAGCGCTACTATCGCGAACCACGTCGGCGACGGTGGGGATAAGCCGCGCCCCACCGCATTGTCGTCAGCGACAAGCAAGAAGTCACAGACCACCAGTAAGGGGTCACTCCTTTCCCGTGCCACGAAGAGGCTTTGGAAATTCGTCACATCTTTGCCCAACCGTCTTAAACTCCTCCCTCACACGACCGCCACCGCCGCCTCACGCAAGATGAACGAACCGGCGCCTTCCCCCTCGGGCAGCATGGCTTCTGCGGCGGCGCCTTCACTTTCGGGTAGCATCGAGAACGCGGCGTCCTCCGGCAACACAACCAATACTGACACCAACCCATCCTGTCCTCCTCCACCGCCTTCCCCTCCACTACCATCTTCCAATACGCACACAGTATTTCCCACCACCATGTCCCTTCCGACTCTACGACCCCCGGGCAAGCCCTTCGCCCGCAACGGCCGAATCATCAACGCCGTACACACTCCGACGGTCCAGCAGTGCAAGCAGATCATCGCCGTCCAGCCCAACAGCACGCTGTTCCACTCGGGCGGCATGGCCCACGGAGGGTATTTGGACCGAGTGTTGGCCGAGGACCGTCCGTACCTGCGCGGCTACACTCCACTGTCGAAGAAGCACACGTCGCACGACTTCACCGAGATCTACACCAAACGGCACACGCCGTGGTGCAACCTCTCGCGCGCCCTGGCCGAGGAGAGCTCGGGGACCGCCTACGTCCTGCTTCCGCCCGGCGACGGCTGGGGCAACGTCCCGGAGGGCGGCCACTTCTTCAAGGACGAGTTGCCCCACCTGGGGGTTCGACTGGAGCGGCTCATTCGGATCAACGCCATCGACCCGAACCACATGGAAGTCGTCTGGACGCAGCCGACACCGACATCGACACCTCAGAAACTCCAGGAAAGCCGGGAGTCCGCGCCCTCCCCTGAAGAGCTCCAGGATGCTGCTCGCGGCGACAAGACACAAAGTGAGTTGCGCAAAAAAAAAAAAGACCCTTGTTCGATCGTGGAACGAAAGTACTGACGGCTGTTCAAGCAGGCAAGGATACGCCGTTGTCGTCAATTACGACTACGACTACGACTGCTCCTATGGATAAAATGCCCATCCAGCAGAGCGGGATTCTACAAGCTGCCCGCTAGAAGCGATCGGCTGTGCCTAGCCCCTCGGGAAAAGAAGAGAGAAAGACCAAGAGAGCCCGCAAGGTGTGATGGAAGAAAATTGCCCCGTTTTTGCCATGCGCAGAAGCAAATATATGGAAAGGAAAGCTACTTAGCTATACCAAATAATTCCAACGAGCTACAAAAGTCGACCAAAAACTACAATGATAGAGATTCGCACTTCGTTGCATAGCCAATGACCATAAATATCTTGCTTCTCGTTGTGATAAGTTGTGTATGCCAGTGGCTTCCTTCGTCCATGTCTTGTCTAAGTATATTATTGTGGATGAGGTCAACATTGCTAATAGTTGGACAGGTAGTTGCGATATCCGACATATTGATTCTCCAACCCTTCAATTATTGAGAAATGGCTGACACAATTGATTGGCAATGATTGAAGCCCAGACACAAACTCAGTATTTCAAAAGGATGGACATTTCAAGTGAAAAAGGAACGTTTGATAACGAACGATCAACATCACATATAGCAGCACAAAGACGCTAAGGGATCAAACAGAATGCGGAAAGGACGTCAGCTACGAAGACGAGATGACACTAGGCTAATGGATAAGTTGGAACGGAGACTGGTTTGCATGTTTGGATGAGAAATAATACAGATGTGCTAGCTAAACTCCGTGGGTAAGGCTGTGGCAGTTTCATCGATGTGTTGTCGGGATTGAAGCAAATATGTATTGTATACACCTACCATTGTGTAGTCCGTCCCCGAGCCTCAATAATGCCACTTTATTTCTAATTGTGGAATAAGTGTGGTGTTTGAGGCGTGGCAGCCGCCTCAGCTGCTTGGCATCGTGACACATCAATACCCCTGGAAGCGTCTCCTGGACGGCTTACCTAAACATGACAGATATCGTGAGATCTTGCATGTGCGCCCCTCCGGATCGGGGGGCCCATCAACGAACGATCCGGCAGCTAAGCCAGCCCCATGACGGGACAGGGCCTCTGATGGGGGGTGTCCGGGACTGCGGTTTACTTAGGGCTGGGCTGTCATCTTTCACGATCTGGATAGCTGACCCCCACGCCGTACCTGGCAGTTCCGGGATGAGTCAGATGTAACGTCGATCGTGAACTTGGTCGCCTTGTGGCCCAGGATGGAGCAACGTGGCAACTCCGCCAAGTCGGTCCCCATGGGCTGGCTTGGGGTTGTGTGCCCCATGTTATTGGCATCGTGGGGAATGTGGGAGACCCCGCCTGCGCGTTGCCAGGGCTTGTATCGTGAAGCGACGACTGCCCAGGACGAGAGGTGGTCCTCACTGTTATCCATGCATACTTTACATAGGGAGACAACTATAGGTACACATCCTCGAGTAATCACAACAAAGAGCTATCTAGACAAAGGACACGATACTTTACGTAGTGTCTTGGTGATTACCGAATAACCAGTGGTGACTTGAGGGGAGATTTGAGGAAGCCTTGGTTTTTACGTTTTGTTTGGAATAGCAGTGCAACGGCTAAATAAGATCCCTGTCAAGGCGTCGAGGGTAACTGATCAGGCTCTGGCGGGTACGCAGCTGTCAGCACACTCCACCCAAGTCGGAGTGCTCTGGGATTGGAGGGCGATCAGGGAGCAGATTTCACTCCGAATATCCGGAGATAGAAAGATCAGGACGTAGACAAAAACAGGTTGATGAGAAAACGCCCAAGAAGGTACATATTAGGATGGCGGACGACAAGCGATCAATGATGGGCCTACTTAGAGGAACAAAGACAATCGGACGATCCAACACCAATGTAGTAATTCTAAGAGTCTTCTACCAAAGTCTAGTGCAGTGTCGTTCTGTTCAAGCTTGGATAAGTGTGTATCCGGTCTCGATAATATGCAGGTCGGGAATAGAGAAAGGGCAGCCACCCGGGATGTAGCGATTCGTGTGGCAGACTAGTGTTCTTGCTACAGGCGCCGTCCGTCGTTGGCCGATTCGTGATTTTGCATACCTAAAGTTACAAAAGCTCTGCAATTCAGCAGGTTAGTATGCGATCTAATTGGTTCATGCGAAACATAGGCCTTGGATGCTTACTGCAACCAGAGAGCGAATCGCTGTAATATCCGCCATAGTTCTGCTGCCCTGGTTGGAAAAGCCAGGATGGATGGGCGGGAGCTCTAGGGGGGTTTGGGGGTTTGGGGGGTACGTGTGACAAAAGGAGATTTTCTCCGAAGACCAGCAAGATCAAGGAGCGAGACGATCCACCGCAGACAATACCATTTGCAATGCAAATTTGCAGATTGACTAAGAGATCTATTTCAGTTCCAATAACATCATCCCGTCATTGACATGCCAAGGCGCCTCCGATTGCCGCTGGAATACTCTTCTTAATGACGGGAGAGGCGTATTTGGCATATTGCTCTAACCTAGGGCTTAGTGAGCGAGCGAGTGAGTGAGTGAGTGAGTAAGGGAGTAAAACCGGAAGAGCCAGGAATTGGGGGTACCAGATTTCTTCAGATCTGGACATGCCTCGCCCACCCCTACTCCGAATATCCCTCACGATATCGGCCAGAAACGGCACAGGGAGTTGCATGGCATGCACATGATGCAATATATTGCTGGGTTTTTGAATTGCTCGTGTCCATACGACGATTCCAAGCTCAGCGGATGTCGAATGTTCTGGGGAGAGGAGCAGAAGATGGAGGTCGGGCCGGGAGTTTGGGGGTTGCAAAAAGCTGGGGACTAGACCTGGAGAAGTTAGCGTTCCCTCCTACAGGGACTATTAGCGCAAGCCTGGGAAATTTTCAGCTAGAAAACTAGGAAAAGTCGGGGGGCTTTTAGTGGAGGGACTCCACTAACCATCCCACGCACCCACGCCGGAGAAAGCAGCTAGAAAACGATCAGTTTCGAGTTCTTTTTTTCATTCTGTGCCATTCGCTCCTTTCCCCATGCATGGCATGCTGTCGTCCCCATGCGTCGTCACCCACTTCTTTTTCTCATCACCACCAAAACTCCAGACACTCCAGGCACTCCGCACGCAACTCGGGCACACTCGGTGAATTCCCCAAAATCTCCCCTCACAATACCCCAATGCCCCAAACTGTTGCGTTTTCCAAGTCCATGGTCGGGCTAAAACCGAACTGATCAGCAGCAGCATTCATGGCAGCTGTCGTCTTATCACCGTCCACTGTATCTGCAACTGAATCTGCACCTGCACTCCAGGCAATGGCTGTCTGCACGATGAACCAAAAATTCCAGCAGTGGAGTCGATGCAATATAATGTGAAAATTGGATTTCCACCAGAAATTGTGCTACTACCAAGGACTATCTGTACAAAATGCCACAAATATGTTTGTTACCTAATAGTCCCTCCCTTCTTGAAACTTGGACCTGCCAAGATGCGACACGGACAACGCGGTGAAGAAAGCACGGCAATCAATCGGAATCGCCCATCTCTCCCCTGTCGCCAGATAATCGAAATCACGGCCTACGCCTGACCATCGAAAGTCGTGCTGCTCAATCCGTCGTCCGTCGAACTTCGCAGCCTGTCTCGGAACGAGTCGTCTGACTTAGCACCGGACGCTTTTCGGCCAGAACGTGGGCTCGCTGTGGGCCGTCACTGTAAGCAGTCCCCGCGCCGTCGAGTCAGGACGGCTCAGTCATCACTCAACGACTTACAGGGGGCCATGCTTGGCTTGCACTCGCGCTACTACAGACCATCAATCCCAACTTGGGCAAAATGGCCGCCCCCTACCCTCCCTACCAGCGTTCACCGCAAGCTTTCACTCGTTTTTGCAAAAACAAATGATGTTTCCGCTACCGCTACAGGGCAGTTCAAAGCCAATTCTTGATAAGCTTCCGCCGGGAGCCAAGGTAATCGACAACCCTCAGCTAGCCTCGACAGAAGCTTTTAGCGACGATCAATTGCCGTCCTTGGCCTTGCTTGGCTGGACTAGGTGGCGAACGGCCGCTACCTCTAAGTATGGTAGGGCAGGGCCAATTCAACATCAAGTCAGTCAAGTCAGGTACAGAAGCCCGGTGTCGCTGGGAGTGGGTCGTCGATTTGTTTTGTTCAATGCGCTGATACGGTATCTTGGTCATGGGCGAGATCTGATTTTGCCTTGGGCCGGGGAAAGGAAAAATCTGTCCATCCGCAAATCTCACCACAGTAACCATACGACGGCCCAGTTATGTGTGTCGACACTCCTTTGGGCCAAGTTCTAGGCTCTAGGAGATAGTGTGTGTGTGGCCCGACGTGTGTGTGCCCCGGTCACTCCAGAGAGTCCCCCGGGTCCCCTCGACTCCAGGGAAACTGCAGAGTGCAAAAGCTGGAGAGTTGGTTGCTTCGTCGGAGGGGATCCGCTGGGGCCCCAGTGGAAATAATCGCTGGTACTTCGGCCTTACTCCTCCGGGGCACCAGCGTGCAGACGGCTTCTCCACCATGACGGCGTCGCGTCTTGAGCAATCTCGTGACGGTGGAGGCCGCTGCTACTTACAACGATGAGGCCTTGAGGCTGTTCTACGCGAACGCTCAGAATATAGTTCACCAGGATGTTAAAAGGGCAAGGCAAGTGCCGCTCGAATTTGCTGGCGATCTGCAGTGCTCTACTCTACCCATCCGCCTCATAAGGGTTCCCAAGCCCGCCTTCAGCTTCCCTGGCATCTCCCTCTTGCTTCCTCTTTCTCTCCCCATCCCGCGCGTGTCGCTCATCTCGATCATAGCCCCAGTTCAGACACAGCACACACTTGCACACCCCATCATGGCTGAGGTATCACAAGCGCCCTCGGGCAGCGGTGGCAAGCCTCGCACCGATCAGGTCGAGTATCCTCACGAGGGCCTCCCCGCCCTGAACGAGAAGGATGCCCTGGCCGTCGCCCAAGCCGGCGGCGCCGTTGTCGACTCTTTGATCAACGAGATGGAGCAGAAGCTGGCCGCCGAGGGTGGTCTCCGCAACGGCTTCTTCGACCTCCAGTTCAAGGACCCCCGTCACTTCACCTGGGTCATCGTCGCCTTCGCCTCCATGGGAGGTCTCCTCTCCGGTCTCGACCAGTCTCTCATCTCCGGTGCCAACCTCTACCTGCCCAAGGACCTGGGCCTCGATACCCGCCAGAACAGTTTGGTCAACTCGGGCATGCCGCTCGGCGCCGTTGGTGGTGCCCTGCTGTTGGGTCCCTGTAACGAATCTTTCGGTCGTCGCTGGTCCATCATCATCTCCTGTATCCTGTACACCATTGGTGCCGCCATCGAGGCTGGCTCCATGAACTTCGGTAAGCCGTCCCGCAAAGCCACATCTTGACCTGTCTGAACATGTCTCTAATTCGTATTCTTTCTCTCTAACAGGTATGATCGTCGCCTCTCGTGTTATCCTCGGTCTGGGTGTTGGTCTGGAGGGTGGTACCGTCCCCGTCTACGTCGCCGAGACTGTCGAGCGGAAAGTTCGCGGTAACCTCGTCTCGCTGTACCAGTTCAACATTGCTCTCGGTGAGGTGCTCGGCTACGCCGTCGCCGCCATGTTCCTGCACGTGCCCGGCAACTGGCGCTACATTCTCGGATCGTCTCTCGTCTTCTCCACCATCATGCTCATCGGTATGCTGTACCTGCCCGAGTCGCCCCGTTTCCTCATGCACAAGGGCAAGACGTTCGAGGCCTTCAAGGTGTGGAAGCGAATCCGCGGCGTCGAGACCGAGGCCTCGCGCGAGGAGTTCTTTGTCATGAAGGTGTCGGTGCTCGACGAGCAGCAGGCGGTCGCCGAGGGCGCCACCAACAAGCGCTTCCCCTGGCTCGACTTCTTCACCGTGCCCCGCGCCCGCCGCGCCCTCATCTACGCCAACATCATGATCCTGCTTGGCCAGCTGACCGGTGTCAATGCCATCATGTACTACATGTCGGTCCTCATGAGCCAGATCGGCTTCGACGACGAAAAGGCCAACTACATGTCCCTTGTCGGTGGCGGTTCTCTCCTGCTCGGCACCCTGCCCGCCATCTTCTACATGGAGAAGTTCGGCCGCCGCTTCTGGGCCAACATGATGTTGCCCGGCTTCTTCGTGGGTCTCGTTCTCATCGCCATGAGCCACCAGATCCCCACCTCGACCAACCTGGCCGGTTCCACCGCCATGTACATGATCGGTCTCATCCTCTACATGGGCTTCTTCGGCTGCTACGCCTGCCTGACCTGGGTCATCCCGTCCGAGGTGTACCCGACCTACTTGCGGTCCTACGGCATGACGACCTCGGACGCGCTGCTGTTCCTGGCCTCATTTATCGTCACCTACAACTTCTCGGCCATGCAGGAAGCCATGCGGCCCGAGGGTCTGATGCTCGGCTTCTACGGTGGTATTGCCGTGATCGGTTGGTTCTACCAGCTCATTTTCATGCCCGAGACCAAGAACAAAACCCTCGAGGAGATCGACCAGCTCTTCGAGCGCCCCACCCGCGAGGTCGTCGCCGAGAACCTCCGCAACACCTCCAAGGGCCTCAGCGACTTCTTCCACGGCCGCTGGTCCCAGATCAGCACGGCCGCGCCCCACCCGGACGCGGTCCAGGCCGACCTCGAGAAGAAGCAGAAGATGGAGGAGATCTAAAGGATTGTCATCATTGCTATTACAGAGTGTACTGCTACTATAAGTAGTTTAACGCTAATGTCGTCTTACATTGATTGTCTCAGAGAGAGAGGCGCGTTGAGAAGGAAGGAGATGAATGCTGTTTACGTGTATATATGAGCTCAGATACCCTGATTCCTTTTGGCTTTCGAGCCGTTTATGGCAAATAAGTAAAAATATCAAAACTCAAAAACAACAATGTCACTTCTTGGCCTCTATTCGTGACATGTCATGCCATTGCCTGCAGCGAATTCTCCCCCTCCCCCCCTTTCCATTGTCTACATTTTCCCTCTTCGTCGGCTCGAGAATTCAAAGATCGCTGATATTACTGTTAGATATTGCAACGATATGTATATGTATGCATGCGGGTTTGGAGTCTTCGTCACGCCTCAGTAACCGCTGCGAGTGGAGTGGGCTCTTTAAATATCGTAGCTACTTGCCTACGTCCCGCAGGAAACCCACATACGCAAGGGCCACGCCTTCAGGGGCAACTAGCTCTACAATTCTTATTGCAGTGCTTTTGGCGCATTTAGGACTCCATACAATATCCCCGGTGCTGGCTTTCGTCTTGAGAGTTGAGTTTTCTTTCTGTGATTCAGGGGCTCAGGGGCTTGAGCAGACATCATCAGGCCAGTGCGTGGAAAGTAACAAGGGAAGTGTTGGAAGCTTTTGTAATTATATCTATTCATTTGTCTAGATAGCGTCAATACCGCTGGGGACTCCCCCTATCCTCGCCCTGTGACAGCCTCATTGCTGCATCAGTGAGTCGACCTCGACATTCCTACTGCGCTTTTCCCTTTGCCGCAGCACACTCTTAAACCCGCCACCCTCCGTATCCCTTGCCTGCGGCCACTCGAACCGCACTTGGAGCGTCTTCGCGATACGGCCCATCTCGTAGGTCTCGAGTAGCCTTGAGTCGTCCGCGGCTGGCGTCAACGGGAAACTCCCACCATTGTTACTACTACTGTTATTATCATGATGCAGAGGTCTTGAGTAACCACCACCACCACCACCACCACCACCACCACCACCACTATCACCGCCATAGATTGGCCCCGACGACTCGTCGTTCCCCCCTTCGTCGTGGGTCTTGAACCGGTGGCTGTACAGCATAAGCGGCAGCAGGCTATCCTTCCACACCGGCCTCTCCCCGCGCCTCAACCAGGCCTCCGCCATGGTCCACAGCAGTATCGCCGTCGTGATAACCACAAGCGCAGCGGGGAACGAAAGCCATGCCAGGTGGACCACGTTGCACGCCGTGGTCTGCAGGACGGTGCCGCGGACCTGCCCCAGGTCCGGGTTCGCCGCCGCCGACGGCTCGTGGTTGCCCGGGTCGGGCGTCTTGGACCCGCCGAAGCTCATGCGGTACCGGTTCGAGATGGTGCGGGCGAAGGTGTCGAAGCGCGCGTCGATTTTCGCGACGGTGACGTTGTTGTAGAACAGCTCCTCGGCCCACGCGCCGCGGCCGTCCAGGTCCGTCGTCCGCTCGTAGCAGTTTAGGGCTCCGCTGCGCTTGAAGCAGTCCAGGTTGAAATGGTAGTCCAGCGCCCCCGTCATGCCCGTCGCGTGCAGGTTGTCTTGGCGGTAGAAGCACTGTCGGGTCTCGGCGCCGTCCGGCTCGCATTTCTCTGCGCCTGCGCTTCCGGCTTCGTCCCGTAGGTTGGTGCCGTGGGTGCAGGTCCACGTGTTTTGCTTGGTCAGCTCGTACGTCTTGTTGCCCACCCAGCAGGGGTCCTTCACCGCGACGAAGTCGCCCGAGGAGGGAAACTTCCCGGCCTTCGTGGGCGCCGTCCGCGCCGGCGTCGTCGAGAGCTGCTGTTCGCGTAGCTGGCCGTTGGTCACGGCAACTGAATAAGTCCGGATGCAGGCGTACAGGACGCAGGCCTGCGCGATGCCCAGGCTCTGCCGCTGGACGGGGTCGAGGTCGCTGTCGCCGTGCTCGTTCACGTACGTCATGACGGTGACGTTGGCGAGCGCCATGGCCGCCATGTGCCGCGTCTCGGCGTCCATGCTCGCCTCGACCCACGACAGGCCGCCCGTCTTGGCCCCGAACTTGTTGGGGCCGAACGCGATCCCCACCGTTGTCGGGCCCCCGACCTGCAGCTTCAGTCCGTTCGGCAGTTCGCCCGCCGTCGTGATGGGCAGGGGGTTCGTCCAGTTCACGAAGTCGGCGACGCTGAAGCACTTGTGGCACATGGCCATGGTGGAGAAGACGGACGAGCCGTCGGGGCCGTCGTCGCTGTCGGGGTCTCTCTCCCCCTTCTTGTCTTTCCCCTGCTTGTCCTTGAAGCCGTTGCTGCTGGGCGGGGTCCCGTTGTCAAAGGTGCAGTTGCCCGTCGTGCACTGGTACCGGATCTCGTTTCCCGGGTCCAGCACCCCCGTCAGGCTCGCGTACACCATGGCCTGGATGTTGGACTGGTTCCCCGCCGTCTGCCGGGGCACGAAGTACGGGCTGCTGACGTAGTGGGTGTAGGGGACCATGGCGACGGCGTCCTTGGCCTCGGCATTCTCGACGCGCCGCACGCACGTCTGGGTGCCGACGGCCTGTTGCACGAAGGGGCCGATGCCCAGCGAGACGACGGACAGCGCGACCGCGATCAGCGTCGGGACGCTGGCGCGCGCGGCCAGGGGAACCAGCGAGATGGCGCCCAGCATGCTGCGGCTGCCCGAGTCGATGTCCTGCAGGTCCTGGAGGGGCCGCGGCTTGTCGCCGAACCAGCGCCACTTGGCCTGGGAGATGATGGAGGTGATGGGCACGAACAGGGCGGCCCGCATGACGGTGGCCAGTAGGGCCAGCAGCGTCGTCAGGTTGATGGGGAACCGCCAGTCGGCGACCAGCTTGTCGTTGAACTCGACCAGTAGCACGAACATGGCGATGACGATGCCGATGGACAGCAGCAGCGAGAGGATCTCCCACTTCCAGTGCGTGAAGACGCGGTACTGGATCTTATCGGGGGTTGTGGCGGTGGTGGAGGAGGAATGCTGGTGGCCGCCATCTTTGGCTGAAGAGGAGTAGTAGTCCTCATGATGTGCATAGTGTTGGTGGTGATACTGATCCGGTAATGACTCTAAGACATCGGCTACGGGAGTGTTCGATAGCCTGGATACTGGACGCGGTGCTCTGGTCGAGGCTGAATCCAGAGAGACTTGCTCAAACACCGTTGGGCCAAGGCCTGAATTTGGGTGCAACTTTGCATTCACTGCGTCGTAAGCCATTTCTGGCTGTCTTGCATTGGGAGAAGCGAGAACCTTCGAGTTGTTATCTATAGTGACCTAAAGAACCAGGTGAGAGGTTGAATAAATCGATGGGCCGGGCGCGAGAGAAAGAACAAGACAGCACCCAAATACCCGGAGCTCAAATACAAGAGCTGGGGTGGCCAATTCCTAAGCCCTTGCAGCCTGGGGATTGGATGTTATAACACACGAAAGAAGGCTGTCGAAAATCATACTTGGAAAAAATAGGCCCTCAAGTCGAGTTACACGGGGGCGGCACAGCTTTTGTGGTCCGTCGGAGGGTTGCATCTTGAGCGTATGAGCCGAAGGATTAAGCGCGGGTATCGCTATACCCTGTCGATATCTCCACCGCGAGTGGATGCGTGCACGCCCAACACCCGCCGATGATTGATGGGATCGTCGGCAAATCAGTTGCAAGTTCCCACATTGTGGATGTTATTTGAGTTTACAGTTTACCACTGCAGCAAACGGTGGGGGTGGTCGAACTGCAATTGGACAAGATAGGCGGCGGTATGTATTGATGGCATGCCATATGATATTCGGCAAACTCTTCGAGGCTACGAGGGGTCAAATGTTATGTGTTAACGAAATCTATCTATAGACATATATGAACTAATATCTTCATCCCAGGTGGCGTGAAACACATGGTGTATACTTGAGACATTCGAGCTAACTGATCCCATCCTCTGATTCCCGATAAACATTAGAGTCAACTAACCAGTGGCTAATGTGTCCACCGTCTAAGTAGGAAAATGTCAGTTTGATGGGAATACCAGCTGCCTATGCTGTCAAAGGGAATGGAAAATTTGACTTGGGGAAGCGCATCACTCGTCTGTATTGTATACGAAATGGACGAAGAATGTACGTTTCTTAAGTGAAGCAAGGACAAGAGCAGCCTTTCTGTCCACGAGCTCTCCTTGGGCAATGAATGCACTGGCATATGTGTTTGTGGTCTTGAAACATCTGGCCCCCTATCTGAACACAATCATCCACTCGGCTGTACTGTGAAGATGGTGAATACCTCAGTCACACGGCTAACCACCGGAAAGACAGGTGTATCGAGAAGATGACACCACTTCCTTGAGTCGTGGTAGGCCGCTCAGCTCATCACAGGTATTGGCTTCACGTTTCCTTTTGCACTGTCCAACATCCGACTCGGTCGTTGGCGGGAAAGTGCGCCTTGCCGGATGACTGATACAAGTGCTCCTTCCCTCCCACAACAACAGCGTCCCCCATGTAACCGCCACGACCCCGAGGGGCGCTGAAGCCACACTCGGGGCCAATTGAACCAGAGTCGAAGGTCTCTAGTGGCCTTTAAAAGGCCAAATAACGTCGAAGTTTTCAAGTGCAAAGGATTAGCCCGCTATCGAAGGATCTCTAAGGGATTTCTATTGATGAGAACAGAAGGGCACCCTGACAAGTCAACGTACTCTCAGGGAAGATGATGTGCGTCTGGCCCAATGGAAGGCATCTTTTTATATCTCTGTCTTTTTTTTCGTGAAAAACTTTGCTGTATGGATAGTTTGCGGCGCTGCAGTAGAGTTGACGACCATGTCGGCGCTCGGGTGTGAGTACGACGGCACCGTGGCTCAGTGGTAGTGGAGACGACAATTATGGCCAATTGACTTTCTACGTTTTGCGGTATATCAAAAACCTTCGCTGGGTTCTCCTCGGGCCCCTGAATCTGGCAAACTATTTTGGAACATCGGAACCCGACGATATTGCCTTGGAGGTCGGCCTTCAAGACTGCATGCTAAGGGAGAGATTCGAACTGATACCCTTGACTTTCTCGCAAGTATCTTGTACTAGCATTGGGGAATGGAATGGTATCGGTTTCATGTTGCTTCAACAGGGTGTGCGTGCCCAGCCTCTGCGTCGATGGAATAGCTGTTGTAATAACCAGATTTGCTTGCTGACCCAAAAGGGGTGGGAGGCTCCACCTACAACAGCTCTGTAGGAACCAAGAAAAGTGGACAGGCTAGGCAGGTACTCAAGGAGCCCGTGAAATTAGGAAAACGGCGGTTTAGAGAGCAATTTGGTCGTTTGTGTCTTGGTTTCTGCTCTTGTGGTATTGGTTGGAGGAAATATACAGGGGAGGGAGAAAGGAAACGCTCAGTAGGCAGAGCTCGATCCACGGGACGCTCTTCTGAGTTTTATGGTAGGGCGGCAGCTTGTGGGGTGTGAGAAGACCACTGATGCTTGCCATAGGCCATCACAATCTGCAGTGAGCTCGAGGGCAACATTGGTTGAGCTTGCGGTCGTGGCAGACTTCAGAGTGAAGCGTGCGATGGACTGCCGGCTGGAGTGATTTGGTTCTAGTCCATTGTGGCCAAAAAGAATTTCATTGCTCTTGAAAAATCCACCTAGAGCCAGAATGACTGTGTCACTCAAGATAACATGCAATTCATGCAGTTTGACTCCCCCATGACTAAGATCATCCGGGGTTGAAGTAAGCTTAATAACTCTTAACTCCCGCAAAGGCTAATCTGCCAGAAGTGGAGATCACGAGAGAGGGTCTTTGGCCCTTTGGCATTCGGGACATTATCAAGAAATCGTCACAATGTTGGAATGCATTCAGGTTGGAGGATGCCGTGCCCAAGAGCGACATGGTCGCATTTAATTTGCCGTGCTCCTAAAGATGGGCAGACGTGGCTCGATTTCAGCGTATGATGCGCTGACTTGTAACACGCAAAAGTGACAATTGATAGATAACGTACGCAGAGAAATGGCCCTTGGCTATTACAAACAGTCGATCAATCACCATGTATTTTGCATTGCAGGTTCCTGTGTGACATGCTGGCAGGGCAATATCGATAGGTGTTGCTGATTTGATCGGACCGATGCAGCCACGATCCACAACGTTGAGATCTCGCAGATGTGATCGTAAGATGCGTGGCCTGATGCGGCGATTCGTGCATGGGTTTGCTGCAGTATCGCTACTCCGGCATGTGAAACATAATCGACAGACGGCGAGGAGAATGAAGCAGGACTCAATTATGCAAGTGCCTTTCAATGTCCTGAGTGTACGTCTTTCTGTCTACTGTGAGGCAGTGTTGAAGATATGAAGTCTAGTGCATCTCAGAAATTACATCATTCTCAGCCGTTGAGCAATTGAGCCGCACGAGGCCTGTTCCGGACAAAATCTGGGGAAAATTGCCACTGCCGGGATCGAGCTTTCAAATTGGCTTTGTTTCCTGCGCTGGCTGGCATATGAGAGAGCAGTGCATTTGGCTGACTGATGAGTGGATGACATTGATTGATTGAATTGCATGCAAAGCATTGACCGGCAGAATGCAACTGCAAGTACACAAGTATCTCCCTCGACAGCAGAAGCCATTGGAAGATTGGAGGTTGAAATCGATAGATTCCCCGCATCGCGTGACCAAATGACGACCTTGACCAATTGGATGGCTTGGGCCTGGGCTATTGCGGGGGCGACAGCAAAGCTCCAGCCAATCGGGGAGACTGGATTAACCCGTCCAAAAATTGCTGCTTTTGCTTTCCTCACCACCTAACCCTTTCGTCTAGGCCCAACTTTCTCACAAGGGGGGGCGTTGTTCGACATCATTCGAGTCTGGGAGCCATTGGAGCCACACACCACCACCACCACCACCACACACTCTCTCTCCGACGCTACGCTTGACGCTTCGTTCTCTTTTTGCGAGGGCTGTCTGTGGTTTGGTAGGAAAGTGGTGACACCCGTCTGCATACATACAATATCCCATCTAATACTACCACACTTTCCCCCGCTCTCTTCATCTTCTTGACTTGTTATAATCCCGACACTTCCATCAGCCATCGTCGTCTGTCATGTCAAGGCAAAATTTGACTGCCTTTGACTGCGACTGACGAGACATCCTCACCCCATCCACCAAACCACCACACCACTCAGCACCCGACCATTCCAGCCTAGTGAGAATAAGTTCAAGGAAGCCTTCACCACGCAATTCCATTCTTCTCGAATCCGATTGAGACCAATCCGACCGACCAGCTGTACCCAACTTGGAGCTATCACGAATCGACTTGAACCCGTGCTTCCGCCCAAACCGCCACCATGGTCCTCACACACACCACCAACCACAGCTACACCCACCCGTTCCCGACCGTCACCCTCGCCTTCTTCCTCCGATACTACTCTCCTCAGCTCAATCCCTTCTCCGCCCATGTGCTGTCTACCGACACCATCGACTCCCACGTCGACCCGGAGACCGGCCGACTCCACACCACGCGCATTCACCTGAAGAAGTCACGCATGCCCTCGGCCATCGTCAAGCTGCTGCCCACGAGCGTCACGGGCGGTGCCGGCGAGAAGTCGAGCTATGTCTTGGAGAACAGCATTGTCGACATCAAGGAGGGATGGATGAAGACCGAGAGCCGCAACCTAAACTTCACCGGTGTGCTGAGCGTCACTGAGTCCCAACACTATTCGGCCACACCCCCCGACCATGTCGAGACCTCGGCTCTCTCCACGGCCGTGGCCCGGCCCATGCCTGCCAACACCTGGGTCTCCACCACCTTTTCCTACCGATCCACCCTCGGCAGCCGCAAAACCGACAAGGCGGCCAACAACGAAGAGAACACCCGGGGCCGCTTCGGATGGATCTCGGGCTGGGGCGCTAAGCGCATCCAGAGCAGCATCGAGTCCATTGCCTCGAACAAGACAGATGACCAGATCATCAAGTCACGCGACGGCATGAAGATGGTCCTCGAGCGCCTACGCTCTAACGGGGTCGTAGCCGTGCTCCGGGAGCTCAACCGTCGCGAAGGCAAGAGTGTCTTCGAGGCTTGAGGCCCCCGGCGACACGAACGAGCCCTGTTTGTACAAACTATGTCTTATTATCAGCTTCGAATTTTCTTCAGCATGGCGTTGGCGGGTGGTATATCCATGGAGCCTTTGGGCTTTCGAGGTTCCGTCTTTTTGATGACGATGGGGATGGGGATGGGGGCGGGGGTCAGCCCAAGACGAAAAAAACACACATATGGGATATCTGGAAAATTGTGATAACACGGCCGGGTCGGGCACTATAGGGGACGTTGGAGGCCAGAATCAACCTTCATTAGTCTCCACTCATGTACATTTTGTATAGCGCCTATCCCTTTTGGCAGGCAAGCCGGGTCTGCGGACACGAATTATTGACTTGTATGACCTTTCGCTCTCTCGCCCCTAACTTTCTGCTTGGCTACCTTCCTGGAAAGCATCTCATTTCACCCTGACTGTGATAAGAAATCCACTTGATTGATGTGATGACCTCCATGCATGCGTGACATTCATTCAATCTCCCATTTGACTGACATCTGACAGCAATCTAGCCCCTTTTCTGTTTGTTGTAGTATCGATCATGCAAGTCCAAGCCGATCTTGCGAGACATCGGTGAGCAATCTGCACGATGATCAACATAACTTTCTTGTTGGTATCAGAATTCAGAAGTGTATGTGGTATTCTCCCGAGTACGATCGACCAGTCACTCCTGCCCATTAAACTAACCAGCCTTTTTCATCATACAATTCAGCCCCATCTCAGAACTCGATTGGCATTCTTGAGATAAACAAGAACTCGAGTAATATGGCGATATGCGTACGCATAATTGCATAAGTTTAGAGTGTCTCTTGTCAGGAATCTCGGCTAAAACGTTTGCTCATCCAAGACTTAGGGAATGTCTTGCTCGTTTGACAACTATTCTGGTGCCAGGGCATCACCAACTCCCCATAAAAACTAGCCATCATCACTTACAGGGAAATGGAATCGCCAGTATCACTGGAGTCAGGGCCAAGCGCTGGACCATCTCTTGGGGATCGTCAGCCGCTGATATAAAATCACCGTGTCTACACGTGTCCAGGAACGAAAGCCTGTGTAGTATACCTTGCTGGCGGTTGACTGGTATCCATCGTCTATAAAATGTGTGTCGTTACTGTGTTTTGGTGCAGCGTGTTATCAGGAATGATTACCTACGGCCAAAGAGGGTGAGGGAGGTCGTAGCAATGATTCATAGTACAGACAGAATACCCAAGGAGAACTCATGGCGAATAAAATTGTACAGTTCTGCTAGCGATCCCACTGGGTATTCGATCAAGTATCACTGGTGTCTCGTCCCAATGATTCTACACTGGCCCAATCTCATCAGCAGGTGATGTAGAGATTTATCAAGGGGGGCGAGCTGTATTGACTTATGTTAGCGCGCAAGACAGGAAAGGGAGAAAATAGCCTAACGTAGCTGTAGCTGATGTAGGCCGTGTAGGAAATACGAGGCAATATACCACTGTGGCTGTGATACTTTCGCATTCTGTTTATGAGTACAGTATCTGTGCCCTGAGCTGTTAAGAGGTATGACAATCTTCTCAAGTCTCGGAGAGATCGACATACCATGGTGATGAGAAGTCCTGAGTGCCCATATGCCGAACATGTATTGCGAGTAAGGAGTTATGTTGCCTTGATAGGGGCTTGGTGACTTGCAGCCTCGCGTATGTTACGGATTGGGCTTCCATATCAGGATAGGGGGGATGGCGGCCCTGGTCATCACCCACCTGGGTCTAGTAATGGCTCATCGATAAAGGTGCATGGGCAAGGGCAAGTGCCCATACGCAAGCGTGACCGCAGTGTGAAGCATTGCTATGTGATTGTCCCGTCCCCAACCCCACCAAGCTTCCGTCCTGTTGACCTGACAATAATCAATGCCCCCCTCAGCCATCCATCACGTAGCTAAGTAGGTGAGGTACCTTACCTGTAGCTACACGTGCCTAGCTACCTACCTTTAGGCAAGCTACCTGCCAGCTCAACCTCACAATGCCCAACAACACCACGATTTCCTATCAGACGTTCCCTACAGTGAGGCATAACAGGTTCTCCGGCCGAGTGGGTGAAGTAGTCGCCAGGATGCCCGTCTGCTGGGCTAGATTCCGGGAGGCATGGATTTCGAGTTCGCCTTGAGCCGCCCTCTTCTTATTGCTTTTTTGATCAACTTTTCAATTAAGACGATTTCACCTTTACCCTCATATCATCCATCCTGTTGACGTACATTCCAGCTGCGTTACATTTCTCTGCATTTCCCATTCTATTTACCTCCAAACTTGACTTCTAAAAAAAAGGAACATCTACATGGACACTGTTGGCGTTGCCTTCGTGTTGGTATCATGAACCTCCTCTCACAAATCCAATTACATTTTCAACAACATGCCATTGACTTCACGTACCTACGTTACATTTACGTTTCGTCACGTTTTCTGTTTTATTTACTTTCCAACATTGGCTTTTCAAAAACACAGTATCTACAACGATGCTACTGGCATTGCCTGTTCCTTGTTCACACATTTGATACCGTGAACCTCCCTTCTCACACTTCCACTCAATTCTTGTCCAAGCATTTCATCATATGCCACCTTGCCACACAAGCTTGGTAGCCAATATCAATGCTACAAGCGAGGATAATTTCACACCCTGACCAGCTACGTGGCATTATGCCATGTCATGGTAAGCTCTCACTTCCAAAGCAAGATAAACACAGCAGCGTGTCGTGGCCGAATCTTTCGCTTCACCAACATGATCGTCTTCCAAACATCCTCCGGGAATGTATCGTTTGCTCTGTCCACCCTTCCCTCCGATTCTGGCAGACCACACACAACCTATGCGACAGGCAGGGGAAGCAGCCTGTTGACTACATGAATGCCGTGGCTCGCATTTCAACTGACGCCTCACCTGGTTGAGCAATTCACCTCTGTCTTTCTCGAAAATAGCTTTTTCATATATCAATACGATGGCATATTACCCTCATGCAGTGGAATGAGGAGATCTTCAGATCTCTCAGGTAAACATCACACATTGCAACCTAGGTCATTGAATACTGTTGTTGTTGTGTTGTATTGTTTAACGTCATGGAGATTGCTGCGAAGGCAGGTCAACCCCAAGCCTCTCAGGGGGCATTTAGACGTGCTATGGTGGTCTATGCTAATCTACGGCATGGGGTTTGTGTTATTGCAGCAGCGCACTCCTCCGTATTTATAACTACCATACAAATTCCATCCAACTGACGCGCAGTGCGTAGGACATTCTTCGTTCGGCATTCTCCCTCGGCCGAGTGAGGACAGCATTCCTTCAATTTTTGAACCTTCTTAGCCGTTCAGGTCATGAATCGACATATGCTGGGATAGGTGACTAATGTAGGAAATGTACCCTAAGACTAGCCAGCTCATTGAAGGTTGGCCTGCAGGGCGGCCTTTAGCACCTTCTCGACATTCTCATGTCGCGGCTTCATACGGATCCGGAAGGGAAGGGGCGACCGGCCCGAGAGGCCATCGTACTCCTTCAAGTCGATGGGCACGCCGGGCGTCTCCGTCTCCATGTCGAAGGCCCAGAGGAGGCGCGAGATGGCGAGCCAGTTCTCGCGCTCTGCGACGCTGATGGCCGGGCAGATGCGCCGCCCCGCGCCGAAGATCCAGTGGTCACGCTGGCTAGCGTCGGACAGGTTGGCGCTCTGGGCGGACGAGAGGGTGTCGTGGAGGTAGCGATCGGGCTGTTGTTATCATTCATCATGTTTTGTTAGCGGACCGAACGGGGCGTGTCATTATAGCAGCAGCAACGTGCGGGGGGACTTACATTGAACGTGTCTGGGTCCGGGTACCGCTTCTCGTCGTGGTGGATCGTCCAGGTGTTTAGGACCACCATGGTCTCCTTGGGAATGTGCTGGCCCTTGTACACGAAGTCCTCGGTGGAGAAGTGCGGTGTGCTCAGCCAGAAGGGGTTGTAGCACCGCTCGACCTCCTTGATGAGGGCGCGGCAGTACGGGAGATCCTTCTCGTCCTCGGCGCCCGGCAGACGGTCTCTGCCCACGACCGTGTCCAGCTCGGCCTGCGCGCGGCGCTGGATTTCCGGGTGCGACGGGATCAGCGCTTGGAACCATTGCATGATGGATGCCGTCTATGTACAGAGTACGTGTTAGTTTTCCGCAAGCCTAAGTGATAGAAGAGCAATCGTACGGTTTCAACACCCCCAATCATAAAGCCCGATGCCATCATGGACAGGTCCAGATCATCCAGCTGCTCTGCCTCTTTCATCAGAAGTAATGTCTTTGCTAAAGAGTCTGGGACTTGGTCTCCGCGCTCCATACGCTCCTGTATGTCTCGGATCATACCGCCATATGTCTCCTTAAGGTCGCTGTGTAACTTGATAGCACGAGAGCGCATCTCCGAGGGGAAAATTCTCAGTATGGGTAGGAAGTCGATGATGTTTGACATGGGTCCTGTGCAGTTCCTGTAATTATAACATGTGAGATCCCAACCTTTCTCCCCCCCCCCCTCAATCTCAGCGGAGTCCGGATTTGACAACTTACATGAATTCTCGACTCAGCCGTAACGCCGTTGCTACCATCGGATCGTTTACTGATGTTGTCCGTGTGCCGAACACGATGGTCAACATGTTGTTAAGAGAGCAGCGTCCTGCAAAGGGCTGAGGATTGACCAGTGCGGTGCCACCTTGGCTCGCCTCCAGGAGGCAGTTGAGCATGTCGTTGGACTCTCGTTCAAAGACATGTGTGAACTTGCTAACGGCCCTCTGCTGCAGCCAAGCATTCGCGATGCGGCGATGCTTCCGCCTGTGTTTTATTTGTTTTTGTCAGTTCTTCCACCTAGTCATGTTGCTTTCCACGTTTGCTGAGAAAAGGGGGTGGTGCCTACCACGTATCATTGTATGGCGTCGAAGTAATCCCCCGAGCGGCTAAAATGTGTCGGCTTTTGATATACATGTCCTTGCGGGACGAAAATATGGATCCATTGGTTACCAGTAGATCCTTGGCCACCTCCGCGCTGGAGATAACGACGACACGCTGGTTACCGAGCCAGATGGAGTAGAGAGGACCAAATTTTTCGGCCCATCGACTCAGGGTGAGCTCAGGATAATGCGTTAAAAATGGGAATGATCCTGTGTATGATGCGTCAGAGTTTATTGGATATCACAGGAACATATATTCCGGGATAGAGGTGGGCCTTACCAAGTATCGGGAGGCCCCTCGGCCCTCTTGGGACCGGATAAACGGACTTGCCGGAGTGGCTTTGTAACAGGAGGACGATAGACAGGAATAGTATGCAGGATAACACAGAGCCCGTCCACAGGGCCCTCGTGGACCAAGCTTGGACAGCATGATGGCCCTGTGTTATGTTGGCTGTGGAGACAGCGAAGACGCTTTCGAACTTCTCCATTGGGTGTTATATAGATGAGGATGGCTGCATATAGCACTGTGATACCTCGCCGACGGATTGGAGTAGAAGGATGTGATGCATGATGATACTTATAGTAGACATATGCAGGCAGGAAAGCGGGCCAGCCGGCAATGTCTGCTTATCTTCTCTCTCCCATATGCCGAGTTCCTCTTGCCGAGCGTACTGACTTCATGACGCCATCTGTTAGGTCCCCTCTGTTAGGTCCTGCGTTTGAGATATTCACGATCGTTCCACGTCAACTAAACTAGGCTCTGCAAGTTTACTTATTGGGTGCGCGCGAACGGAACTAACTAACTGCTCCCCAAGAACCCACTACCCGCGTCTTTGTCAAACTCACCTTGACTCATGGAGTCCGCTTTAGGCCAATAGGGCGGCCTAGATGAACATGTGTACAATATATCAGTGTCCGTCAAGTACGAAAACAGCAAGACTCTCCACTTGGGCTATCGCGAGAGACAACATCAACAGGGGGGCACGGGCGTACGACGGAGAGATGCGCATATGTAGTAGGAACGGGGGCTGTCCAACCAGTAAACTGGGCCAAATGGACTGACGCTGACTCACGTTCTTCAAGCATGGGCTTCTTCAACTTGCAGTACTGATTTCAAGGGTACCTACTTATATGCCGGTTCTAGTCGGTATATCAACTGGCAGTTGCGGACTAATTCCCGACGCAAGTTGACATGCATATCCGACGCCTGGGCTGGTGTATCGCCGTATCGCCGTGTCGCTTCCGAGGTGCTGCCTATGAGCTTCTGTACCGTTGCTATGGTAGGTTCAGTCTCTAAACGATTTCACTGAGCCGCCATCCGACTCAGAAGAACTTGACCAGGCTGCCCAAGAACCTTACAAACGCTCGGCAAGGAACCACCGACGTAGCACGTCCAGAAAGACGCCATCTCCGGCCAGAGCTGGAGTTATGCCCTCCCTAGTGATGGCTGCAGGTGGAGTGAGCGCATACTGCCGAAAAAGCAAAATTTTACCAAGACACAGGCATCAAGTAGGTCGGATTTGACGTGCAGCGAAGCACCCGGGATTGGGGGCGGAAAGTCACGCCCACGCCCAGCCCAGCCCAGGATAAAACGGAACCGCGTCAACCTCGGAAAGTTCTTCCCAAATCCGGAAGCAGGCCTGTATGCAGGCCCATGAGGCCTGGACGCCGTTACACTTGAGATCTCTTATAGTTAGTGTATGATGAACACCCCCCTACCCCCCTCCCTCAACACTGGGGAACGGGCCGGCTGGGGCTCAAACCCAAAATCGCCTGATTCACCCACGATATGGAAGTGATCGCAATTATGTAGAGCGCCGATACGATGATCCCTCATTACCTACTTGGTAACCCAGGCTTGGAAAGGATCCGGGCTCCCCGATTGCTTGGTTCAGCGTCTCTGCCGAGTCATGCGAGGATCCACCGTGGCCAAATTGACCACTCCGAGGTCCGCGACGAGATCCGTTCTGCTCCTTGTACTGACCCCCGGCCGGTGGATGCTAAGGTTTGCAGGGTCCTTTTTATATATGGATCTTCCGTACACACTTGGAATATTTCTCAGTCGGGCTTGAACCCGGGACAGCCCGCCGCAAACTGCCCCGACGGCAAATCCCCCAAATCTACCGTTTCAGGCACCACCTCGCGCGCGAATCTGGTTTTGTTACCGGGGGATGATCAACAGCAGCATCACCATCATCAGACTGTTGTAATAATAGGGCACGCTATCTATTATTATTATGTGAGCTCAGGTAACCCATCGGAAATCACTGCTCCTCCCCCCTCCTACCTCCTCTCCCCTGTGAAACTACCATACCCTTGGCTGTGGGTCTGTGTTCCTGCAGGAGTATTCGTTGCATGTGTCAGGAAACAGGAACCGGAACGCCTATCTCTGGCTACTTAGTACCCTAAAAAGTAGGTACTAGAACGGAGTGTTTCTTTTAACAATGGAGCGTGCCTTACATTCGTCCCTTCCCACCGGTTCTTTCGCTGGAATCAGTCCTTCCCACCAATTATACCAGGGCAACCAAGACATCATTCGACATGGACGTGGACGCGGCAGCTGCAGCCATGCAGGCGGCCATCATGGCTGCCGTACACGCCGCCATCACCGAGATCTGGACCCTATACGGCATAGGCAGCACCCTCATAGCCTGCCGTTTATTCGTCCGTCTGAAGATGGTGGGATTTCGAGGTCTCCAGCCAGATGACTACATAGCGCTCTGGGTCTTTGTGAGTATACATCGGCCAACCAACATAACATTCCTCCCGACTTACACAGATGATTTCCTACTAGGTCGTCTACACGTCAGTTTCCGTCGTCGGTCATGTCTTGATCCTCGACGCCGGAGGCAAGCATACGTCACAACTCAGCCCGCAAGATCGCATCAACCTGCCCGAGTCCGACTACGCATTGTTCGAGTATGGCACGAAACTGTTCCTGGTCGGAGAGACGTTATACATGGGGGTAGTCTGGTCGCTAAAGCTATGCATGGCCTTCTTCTACCGCCGTCTCGTGCGTGGCCTCTGGTCGGAGAAGTTGATCCTGCCACTCATAGGTGGAATCTGCGCTACGTTCCTCGCTGGCATCATTACCGTCTACACCACCTGTGTGCCTGTTTCGAAACAGTGGCAGATCTTGCCAGATCCTGGACGTACGTATTCCAATACTTCACATTGTCGTTTGTCCTCCAACTGACAAGCATTTTATCTAGCCCTCTGCGTGCCGCAGAACCCTTGGGTCATGATCACCGTCCTGTGTCTCAACCTGGCTACGGATGTGTGCATCTTGAGCTTGCCCATCCCAGTTCTGGCCAGGATGCAAACAACCACATTCCGCAAGATCGGTCTGGTTTTCCTCTTTGGTCTCGGCGCATTCACCATGGTTGCGGCCGTTCTTCGTATTGTCTCCATTTTCGTCGTAAGTTTTCTTCAACCGACCCCCAGAGCCACACGTCGTCAAGTTTGCTAACCAAGACGGTACAGCTCAAACAAGAAAGCGCTGGTGCGCTGTGGTCTATCCGCGAGGACTTTATCGCGGTGGTCGTGACGCAGGCGCCAATGGTATACCCCCTGTTCGGGCGCCGGTTTTGGACGTCGGCGTACGGCACCGGCAGCGCCAGCAAGGGGGAGTCCTACTACAAACATAAGAGCGGGCCGGGCGAGAGCCACGAGCTGCGGTCGGGCGGACAACAGCACTCGCGAAAGGCCAAGGACCCCTACAGTTTGACGCAGCTGGGCATCACCCAGGTCGGCGGGTCGGAGAGCCAGGAGGAGATGATCGCGGAGCCCCCGAACCAGGCCGAGGCCGCCGCCATGGCCGCCGCTGCCGCTGCCGCCAACGAGAATGCTATGCATAACAGGAACCTGAACCAGAACCAGAACCCAAATTTCTCCCGGACTCTTTCCGCCCCTAAAATGAGGGTGCCTCCGGAAAGGCGGGTGGTGGTGCAGCAAACGGTCACGACGTCGGTCTCGCCCCGGCAACAGCAGATTGATGCTGAAGACCGGCGCAGGATGGAGCAGCCTTGGGAAATCTGAAAAGGGATGTAATGTAGGATATTTCTGACTGCAGCGGTTTCTTTTGGGTTGGATCGATCTGTATTATATGTACGATTACTTAATTACGAATCAATTGGCGCATATGTAATATGCTGCGCTTAATCACTCATTTATATTTTATATTTCGAGCCCGTCTACTCTCATTAAGGCTTCACTAATCCTTCCTTTTTCGTCGGGGAAGCATTTCGTCCCGATCGTAACATAAACACAGCACACCCGTTGGCAGCCTGGACGGCACTGCTGGGCGCTTTGGTGGGTTGACAAAGGGGTGAAGGAACTTCCCGTACGACCCTTGTAAAAACGAAATTACGCGAAACCGAGCCGAGCCGTGACCTATATTAATCTGCTGACGATTCCCAACGGTCGACAGGATGAGACGATGATCCCTGTGCGCAGCCCTGCACCTGACGATCCACATTTCCTTTTAAAGCGCCCCAACAAGAGTCTTGAGCACGCTTAATAGGGTTCACGAATCGCCAGGTTCAACGATGCAGAAAGAGAGCTAGACGGCAAAATACGGGAGGGCAGCAACACCAGGTGTGGAAGACGAAATGACAAGTTCGCATCTGAACCGGGCTGTTGAGTTAATGATCAATTTTAACTCGGACTCGGCGTATCTACAGTAACCCCAGGTTTTTCCAGAGGGAGATACAAGTATCTATTTAGTTTATTTGCCCTTGACATGGGTCTTCATATCCTTGTCAACGCCGAGCCACAGCAAATCGGGTCTGCTGTAATGCCCGCAAAGGTCCAGGAACGACTTGGCGCCAATGATCTGGTCGAGGTCCAAGTCGGCATATATGATGCCCTCTTCCGTCGCCGGAATATCCTCCGAAAGCTTACGGCCATCGGGTCCAAAGACGGCGGAGCAGCCACCGCCCGGTGTCGCCATAAGCAGACCGGTCGACGTCTTCATTCTCTCGATGCCCTTGTTGGTGATCACGGTCGACGTATGCAATACGAAAGTCTGCGACTCGATGGCATATGTCCGCGACAGGGTTTCAATGCCTACAGAATGGTTAGATTTTGAGTCTAGAGATCTGGCAGATTTAGAGGAAAGAAAACACATACCCTCGCGCGACATGGAGTAGAGCTCTGGACCCTGGTGCGGGTAGACCGGGGGCCACGCCGAGACGTGAATCTGCTCGCGCTGGGAGCAGGTGTAGTACTTGAGCAGGGGCTGGCAGTGCTCCCAGCACGAGAGGGCACCGACGCGGCCGACCGCGGTGTCGACGACGCTATCGAGGCACTCGGCCGAGGCGTCGCCGAAGACGCTGCGCTCGGCGTGGGTGGCCTTGATCTTGGAGCGGGCGGCGAGGATCTCGCCGTCCTCGGCGCCGATGATGGCTTGCGAGATGTAGAGCGAGTTGTTGCGGTTCTCGCTGAAGCCCAGCACCACGACGATCTGGTGCTGCGCAGCGCAGGCGCGGATGCGGTCCATCTGGGCCGACGAGAGGACGAGCGAGTTCTGCGTGTAGGGCACAATCATCGTCGGGTCCACTGGCCGATCCCTGGAGATTCCCGTGCGGTTAGCAAATGACTGACTAGGTAGTCCTCTTGGAGACGTTTGCTCCGGGAGGAGTCACGAATGACTTACCAAATCCAGGCCGGGTAGCCAGGGATCCAGCATTCAGGGAACGAGACTAGCTTTGCGCCGTTGGAGGCGGCTTCGGCAATGAGCTTGCATGTCTTCTCTACGCCGGCCTCGAGGTCGAGCCACTCAGGCTCAGCCTGGGTGACGGCAACGCGCACGGGGGTCTTGGCCATGTTGATGTTCAGGCAGGGGGTTATGTATGTTTTGGCAGTGTTGTAGAGGTATACGAGCAGTGTGATGATGAATTTCAACGCTTCAAACCGTTTCAGTCGAGCTGCATACATCAACGGCTAAGCTTCGTGTTATATATACACATTCGAGAAGCTGGCGCGGTGCGGCATTACTCTCGGCCTTTGCTGCATATCGTCTCCATACCCAATGTACAGCAACGAAAGTTAAAGTTCGTTTTGGGAATTTTCCCCAGGGGGGTGGTTCAGGAAGTTGCCCCGGCCCCATCAAAGGCGGGTAAGGCGGGTACCTGCACTGTGATATGTTTATTATACCCACTATCCCATGACTCGTACTAAGCCCATAGGGGACTTGGCCTATTTGCATGACTCAGGTCAACCCGTAGTAAACACCTGATTATTCGCCAACGTGTGACCATGAACTTTAATAGGAGGACCTGGGACCCTGACGCATCCAAGAAGTAGTTAGCTCAAAGATACTCCCTACACCGCTGGGCTTACCAGGGCACAAAGTTTCCAAACACCGCAGAAACGGAAGGGGGAGATCGGAACGGCAGATCGTCGGATCTCAGGCTCGATCTGCCATTGTTGTATCCAGTATTCAGGTTGGCCTTTTAGGTTTGCCTGATCCTACTTTGGTTCCTCTCCATTGTGAGCAAATGCTCCTGTCACCAGTGCCGCGGCACTACCTCCCGTCAACGGCGGCATAAATGTCGTTTCAGGTCGTCAGGAGTTATAGTCTCCGGCTCCCCGGTCTTCGGTCCTTTGCACGGCCAATTTCTGTCGTTCGAGCCTTCTCGCCGGATACTGCGTGGTTGTAGTCTTTTCTTCCCTTGGATGGTCGTTGAAGTAGTGTTGGCCGGCTGGTATCTGCAGCTGATTGGTTTATGCCCAGTACAATGAAAATATCTCTTTGAACGAGCAAGTGCCATGGCTAATGCCAGTGTCGACCGATCTGTCCTGCGTGAGCCGGAGGCAGGAAGAGCAAACCCCAAATAAAAGGACATGATTGGGGCAACTCCAAGCGATCAAGAGCCTAGTCGGCGATCTGGGGAACTGGGGTATCCCTTCGACATGCATAGATGATAATTTCACTTTAGCGCTATATCTCCTTTCGAAGTTTCCAAATTCGATGTAATATAGGGGAAAGGCTCAGCGTCTCCATGAAAGATATGCAACGCAACGAAGCAAACTCCTTCAACTTTCGTATGGCAAACCCCCGGTGAGCACACCGGATGCTGCTCGAAAGAGCAGTAGGACGAAGCAGCAGGCCTTCTCGTGGTATATAGTGTCACTAGCTGCAATGAGTGCAGCGCGCGGTGAAATTCATCGTGGTTTAGCTGCCATAACATCTTAGGTCGGTGGGAACTCCTTTGAGGATATGGACTAAGCCCCGCGATCTATGGCGCGAGATGAAGATGTGGTTCATGTTCATGGCGTTGAAAGGAACATCGCCCACGACGGAGCTGGCAGAGTGACAGGGGCTGCGGTGCCGTTGGGTCGCCTTATCAGAGGGACCTATCAGGCACCTCATGTCTACTCTATTGAGCTGAAAGCCAGCGATGACAAGCCTAGCACGGCCCCGTCCGAGCTGAGCTGCACCGGAGGGATACGCGAGAGGAGGGGATGCGGACGGGCTTAGGGGCAGCAATCCTTTTGATAAGCTTTGATGCCTGATGAGGCGAGGGGATTCTCCTTTGGATAGGGGGTAACGTGTGACGGTAGAGGTGAATATATATTCGTTGACATGTAAAAAGGGGAAACGTCCACCAAAAGGAAGAACGAAGGAGAGAATGACAACGGTAAAGTGTGAAGTTAAGACACTGATATTGCAATTTCGATCAACCTATAGGACTGATTTTACTTAATCCATCATCCACGACGAGCAAAGTATGTTCAGGCGACTTTACACATTTCATCAAAGCCATAATTCTATGGGGTTGTTTTCGACCTTGATCCCAAGATACCATTCTCATTTACTGAAATGCTTTTCATCACATACATATTGCCCGTGCCTACCACAGATTCCCAGCGAGACGAATTTCGAATAGTAAATACGTGGTCCTTCCGGGAAAGGCGTCGAACATGCTCCTCAACAACGTAAACTACTCTTCGGGGAGTCGTGTTGCCCTAGGGAAGCCCCGGGGACTCGTGCCCAGCCAAGTACTATAGGGTTACGATTTGGCCCTTGGTCTAGGGGCTTCCAGTCCAAGCCAAGCTCCAAATAGAGGTCAAAGAGTTGTCGCGCAACCGGAAGTTACGCCAATGTTAAGTTCAACGCTGGCGAAGAGCTAATCAGCATGATCAAAGACAGCCTTGTACTATATGTCCCGCTTACAACGCAAATAGGATGTGGAATTGCTTAAATAATCACGTTATGACTTGAATATCAAATACCACTAGAGCAGAGGTGTGCCAGCTTAATACGTTTGATCTGGGCTCACTCTCAAAATATCGTTCGGTTGGCTGCTTTGGCGATGACACAACAAACCGCGCTTGGGAGACGGATTCTTTCTGTGATCCATAAATCCAGTGGATTACTGGTCATTGTCCTACATACAGGCGTTCCAACCCATGATAAAGATCAGAAATGTCCGCATCATTTAGTTTCAGCTGCATTGCCCAGATAACATGAATGGGGAGAAGAGCGAAGGCGCAGTCGGTCAGGTCATTTGAGCCTTGAAGTTAGTCACTGGCTCCTACTCAGACAGAAGGAGTGGCAAGATACGAGCCGATCTGCTTACTAGAATTGGAGGATGCAAATAGAATCCAGCGCTCACTATCGAAACGTATTTGGCTCGCCCATATCCAAAAGCCAGCCATTGGCTGTAGTAGAGAGAGGCTGGAATGATGGCCATGATGGAATACGCAACCACAAATGTATAGTGCAAATGTATGCCAGCAAAGCCTGGTGGAGAATGCAGAGAGACAGGAATAGAAGGTAGCATATCTACCTATCGTAACCCAAAGAGGGTTTACACAGCAGCCCGTACGAATCAATTTAAGTGAGGACAGATTGACCGAGATCTTGTGGACGAGATGAGCTGGATAAGATTCATCTTGGAAAAGGTTATGACCGGAGTTGAGTCAAAGTGTCTATGTGGTGGCCTAGACCACCTCGACTTCAGATCCACAAGAGTCTGCTCGGTTTCTCCTGTTTGTTGCTCCAAGTGTGGGATGGGCTGGGGAGATAGAAATCTAGATTCTCAGCTTTATGCAGCATGTTCAGCCCTGAATTTGGAATCCAGTCGTCCGATTCGTGGAAGTGTGGGTGTGGGTGACATCGGTCCGAACCGTCTCGTCGGGCCCATCGCCCTTTTCGATCTAATCTGATCGCAGTGCTGACTTGTCACGGCAATACCACCTGGAAATGGATTAGCAATCACCTAGACATATGCTGATTTCCCCGTCCCTGATGCCTCATTCGACTCGATTGGTTGTTGCGACAGACCCGTTTGCTTTTGGATAGGCGAGATGACTACTTGGCAGCTTGGCGTTCTATACAAAACCTCTGAAAACCCCGCCTCCTCCACATGCACGCCTTTCTCACATTATCAGCACACTCAACTTGGGCTTGAATCGCATTCTGTGTCAAGATGAAGGTCGCCTTACTTTTCAGCGCCATTTCTGTGCTTTCATGGCGCTCAGTGGCGTTACCGAGTGAAACTCCTCCATCTGCAGAACAAGACCCGAGCGATGTACTGGCCAAACTGCAAGTGATGGGCATGGAGGGTCTGGAAGGAGCTGAGCGAGCAATGAAACGAAGCAACTCTGGATCTTGTTCCCTTGGTACGGCGCAGGTCAGACAAGACTGGTAGGTTCGACGCTCTAAGAGATACCGCAATGTCACTGAGACTTAGGACACGCCACAGGGAAAACATGAGTGCGCCCACGAGGAAAAGTTACGTCAAGGCGGTTCAATGCTTGTTCAATTCCAAATCAAAGCTCATCCAGTATGGATGGCCGACCAAGAGCCGATATGATGACTTTGTGGCCGTCCATGTCAATATGACGACCACAGTCCATAACACCGGCAATTTTCTCAGCTGGCACCGTTACTTCCTCCACGCATACGAGACTGCCTTGCGAAACGAGTGTGGCTACACTGGCTATATGCCGGTAGGATTCCCCTTTCTCACTAGGAGCCGGCTCACCGTCGAGAACAAGACTGACCCACAAGCGCGCCTAGTACTGGAATTGGTTTACGCACCGCGACGACGTGACCAAGTCGCCCGTCTTCGACGGCAGCGCCACCAGCCTGGGGAGCGACGGCGAGTTCTTCTACCACAATGGCTCGCTAGCAGGCGTCCTCCAGATCCCCATCCCGTCGGGCAACGGCGGCGGCTGCATCGCGCAGGGCCCCTTTGCGGGCCAGAAGGTCAACATCGGGCCCATGCTGAGCGTGTTCGAGGGGTTCCCGACGGTCAAGGACCTCTTCGTGCCCAACCCCCACTGCATCCGCCGCGACCTCAACAGCTACGTGGCCACGCGCTTCTTCACCGCGGGTGCCTTGCTCAACGTTACCCTCGGCGCCGCGTCCCGGAGCATCAGGCTGTTCCAGAGGGAAGTCCAGGGCGGCGAGTACCCCGGGCACTTAGGCCTGCATGCGACAGGCCACTTCGTGCTGGGTGGGGACGGGACGGATCTGTTCTCGTCGCCAAACGATCCAGCCTTTTTCCTCCATCGTGAGTCGTGTCTATTCCTTCATATATCGCTGTCTCAAGCCTCTTGTTCCCAAGGAGTTTTCTTTTGTCCTTCCTGTTTTGTAGAGGATGAGGTTGCTGACCTACCGACTCAACCCCAGATGCTATGCTAGACCGCCTGTGGTGGATTTGGCAGGCGCTTCATCCCGCCTTGGCCCACACTATCGAGGGGACCGTCACCATGAACAACAATCCCCCGAGCGTCAACGCTACGGTAAGAGACGAGTTGGATGTGAAAGGCCTTCTGGCTTCAAAGGTCCTGCTCCAGGATGTTCTGGACACAATGGGTGGAGAGCCGCTCTGTTACGTCTACAATTGATTGCACCAGGCCGAGTCAAGTCACCGTAATCATGCAGCTCATATACTACCAAAACGCCCGAATCTATCACATACGACCACATCCTGCTGAATACTAGGGATCCCGTCCGCTCTCCCATATATAAGCAGCAGAGAGCCGAATTAGTACTAGGGTCGGTGACGACCTGGGAATCCTCGGTGTTGTATGTTTTTGTCTTTTTGCTCCAGGTGACGATGTGATCTGGGGCTCCTGATGGATGTTCGTAGGAGTGGGTTCGTCTGTTGGCTCTCTCCCTATCCCGGGCTGCTACTCATGTGCCAGAAGAGGTCCCGGATTTGGTCAGGGACCAGATATGGGTGATAGGACGATCTAACAGTTCACTGCTATATAGAGTCCCTATTGAGTGTATATACATGAAGCCACAATGCTCAATGTGCGACTTGTGCTAAGTATATCGTCTGGGAGTGGTGATGGGCTGTAACTAACTTGAACATATATAAAGCTTAAGGCGCATGGAGTCGGACGGTAGTTTCCCCTCTACAGTCAGTAAGTCCCACTCTCTCTGTGGACAATTGGGTCGGCCGGGCCTCTAGCCAAAGACATCAGTCAGCGCCTTTCCGTACGCAGTGTACGAAGACCCCATCTTCTCAACGTCGTAGTCGTTCCAGTATCCCGCGCCCTCGACGGATCCCTCGGCGAACCACTTGGCGAACTCGGCCTGGGCCGCCTCGGGAGTCGTGCCCTCGTAGGGCTTGGCGTCGTTGACGACCCACTCGACGGGCGCGATCTTCATGCCGCCCAGGGCGCTCTTCCACGCGGCGGGGTTATTGCCCGCACCGCCGTCATACACCTGCAAGTACACGTGGTCCAAAAGAGGCTTGTTCTTGTCCGTGTTGATGCGGCTCAAGGCGTCGGCCCAGAACGCGCGGTTCGTGTAGGGCGCGATGGTGTACTGCAGACCCATCCCGCCGAGCATCTTCGCAAAAGCAACGGTGCTCGTCATGTCGTAGACGCCCTCGTCGTCGTTGTTGAGGGCGTCAAAGTCCCACGCCTTCAACAAAGCGTTGAAGTTGCGGTAGAGCGTCGACGTCGGGCCGGTGCCCTCGGACTTGACGAGGTCGCGGATGATCTGGAACGTGGTGTCGTGCGACACCAGCGAGACCTCGACGCGGTCCACCTGCGTCGACGCCAACGTCTTGAAGGAGCGGATCTTGTCCGACAGGGCGGCGCCGCCGGTGTAGACGCCCTTGCTGACGACGGGGGCGTCGACGGCTTCGCCAGCGCCGCCGGTCGAGTAGTAGACCAGGTCGCCGGCGTCGGTCAGGCCGATGCGGAAGATGAGCAGGGTGTTGAAGCCCGAGGTGGTGAGGGCCGTGGTGTTGGACTGGAGCACGTCTTTGAACAGGAACATGCTCTTGGGCGCGGCGGCTACGGCGCTTCCCAGGAAGAGTAGCGTGGAGGCCAATGCCGACTGTATATTACCAATTAGAACCATCGCGATTCACTATTCCTAGGTCAAGATCATTGAGTGGGCGTGGAAAGGAGTGCACAGCCTAGGTAACGCAGATCAGGATCTACCCGGCCATTTTGTAGTACTCGCTCTTCTCCAGGGCAGGTTTACAGCGCGTCATCTCGAGGGAGTGTGATTGGTGGCAATGCAAGAAAGCGAATGCCCGTCCGTCGGTAGATGCAGAAACGAGGATGTAATGAAACCTTGCTACGCGCCTTAGACTGACAATACCTTGCTGTGAAGGACTCGGCATTGTAACGTTGTCTCTATCCAAGCTCTCGTGTTATTGTTTTGCGGGGATGGATCTACATCGGGTCGTGTGCCCCGCCTCCGGCAGCCGTCGACCGGTTGCATCGCAGTGCACATGTGACTAGATACCTGGTTATACATTGACGTATTTCACGGCTGTGGGACGACAGTGCGCTCTCTAATGCAAGGAAAGGAGAGAAGGTGATCATAAATAGCGGAAGAGTAGAGGCACGGAAACGAGTCTCTCTGCGCAACGTTGATGTCTTTTCCTTGCCGCAACCAATAAAGAGCTAGGAGGGACCCCGCTACCGCTACCGATGGCCCGGCTTTAGAGGCGGCATTCTTCCCTGGCGGCTTCGAGGTGCTCTAATGCTCTCTCTCGGCAAATTACTTCCCACCTTCTACATAAGCCCGAAGCTTTATCACGAAAGAAGCCCGGGTTTAACCCTGGGAATGCGCAAGAGAGTCTCCTAGACTCTGTACGGGCAAGGCCAATTGTGTTGCAGCGCAAATGAGATGAGGTTAGTGACACCAATGGCTTGTTTTGGCAGTTTTCGAGAAATAGCGTTTCGCTTTGGTTTCCTATTCTAGACAGATCAGCTATCGACTCGTCGTCTGTTTCTACATACATGAAGTTGAATCGTTGCTTGCTCTTCAGCTCTGCGGTGGCGGTTGGCGGCGGGCTTACTCTTCCACTGCCTACCTAACCGATCGTTTTCCACCTCTGACTTCCGCAAGCTTCACGACTACCGCAGCAGTAAAGTCTAGCTCTCTCAAGCTGTCCAAACAGCATCAACATCTTGTCAAGATTGCAATCAATGCGCTTGATCAAGCATCTGGAAAAGTGATAAACGGTCCTATGATCTGTTTTTGGTGACCATTTTGCGCTTAGTAGGGCCGATGCATGGATAAAGTATTTGCGCCGGTTGACATTGACATCCACTAAATGCAGCCCGGCCAGTGGGCTGACGGTTTTATTTGTAGGTGCTTGTTTTCCTGCTGCGCCCTTTGGATGATGGTGCGTTATCTTATCGCAGCCGGGCACTACAAAAGTTGGCGGGGTACAATTGAAGCTCGCGAGCACCCAAATTCGAGAAACGGTTGTTCCCAGTCTCTCCGCACAAATATCCAAAATGGCTGCGCAAGCTCCGGTAGACGAGCTCAAGAAGCTCAGTGGTAAGCCAAGTCTTGTTACTTTATTCACCAAATTGAATCATTGCGTCTAATTGCCTTGTCATTTGCTTTGCGACAGTCAGCAACGGCACCGACGCAGCCGACGCAAAGGCTGCGAATGGCGCGGCTGCCGAAGAGCACTCAGGCGCCGAGGACTCCGACGATGACGGCGACGACGCTGCCGCTGGGGGCGCTGCCGAGGGCGCCAAGAAGAAGAAGAACAAGAAGCGCAAACCCCGGAAGAAGAAGAAGGCCCCGACTGCTCAAACCGACCCGCCCAGCGTCCTGATCTCGACCCTCTTCCCCAACAACAGCTACCCCAAGGGCCAGGAAGAGGAGTACGTCGACGAGAACCGCTACCGCACCACCAGCGAGGAGAAGCGCCACCTCGAGACCCTCAACACCGAGTGGCTCGCCGACTACCGCCACGCCGCCGAGACCCATCGCCAGGTCCGCCAGTGGGCACAGAAGAACATCAAGCCCGGCCAGAGCCTGACTGAGATTGCCAACGGCATCGAGGACAGCGTCCGCCGCCTCGTCGGCCACGATGGTCTTGCCGAGGGTGACGCCATCAAGGCCGGTATGGGTTTCCCTACCGGTCTCAACCTCGACCACATCGCCGCCCATTTCAGCCCCAACGCCGGCAACAAGACCATCCTCCAGCAGAACAACGTCATGAAGGTCGACATCGGCGTCCACGTCAACGGCTGCATCGTCGACAGCGCTTTCACCATGTCCTTCGACCCCATGTACGACAACCTGATCAACGCCGTCAAGGACGCCACCAACACGGGTGTGAAGAACGCCGGTATCGATGTCCGTCTGGGCGAGCTCGGTGGTCTCATCCAAGAGGCCATGGAGAGCTACGAGTGCGAGATCAATGGCACCACGTACCCGGTCAAGTCGATCCGAGGTCTTGCCGGTCACACTATCCACCCCTACAGCATCCACGGCACTAAGAGCGTGCCCATCGTCAAGACGTCCGACACCA
This sequence comes from Apiospora arundinis, assembly GCA_039105305.1. NCBI lineage: Eukaryota > Fungi > Ascomycota > Sordariomycetes > Amphisphaeriales > Apiosporaceae > Apiospora > Apiospora arundinis. The sequence goes on along the minus strand of JAPCWZ010000002.1, from coordinate 151,987 downwards.
CCAAGATGGAGGAGGGCGACGTCTTCGCCATCGAGACCTTCGGAACCACCGGAACCGGTCACGTCACGGACTCGGGCGAGGTTTCGCACTACGCCCTTCGCCAGGACGCGCCCAAGGTCGATTTGCGCCTCAACTCGGCCAAGACGCTGCTGAGGGTCATTAAGAACAACTTCAGCACCCTTCCCTTTTGCCGGCGGTACCTCGACCGTATTGGCCAGGAGAAGTACTTATTAGGCGTAAGTCATGTCGAGCTTCCCCATGATATTATGAATGCTAACCCATCTCATAGCTCAACAACCTCGTACAACAAGGTATTGTCGAGGACTACCCGCCATTGGTGGATAAGAAGGGCTCCTACTCTGCTCAATGGGAACACACCATCCTGCTGCGTCCTACCGTCAAGGAGGTCATCAGCCGCGGAGACGATTATTAGGTTTATTAAAAATTGACTTGGTAACCAACATGTTCAGATTGATTGATTTTCTGTGATTGCGCATCTTGCAAGCCGGATTTCGAATAGCGATGTATGCCATGACATGATGACCCATCAATGAACATTACTTCCATGCCCCCCAAATCGCCGAGGGCAATCCTAGTGAAAGCAACAGCCAATGCGATCCTCCCAATAACGGTTGGTTTGATGCGTACAGTCGATTTCTTTGAGGAATTTGCATGTTGGTCGTATACATCAGGCAAACCAACGAAGATGCGACAACCCCGAAATTGAATAACAATGACCTTGATTCAACCTTATAAGCCTGCCTCCTCACCAGCTCCAATTTGAACACTTCTCACTTCTATACTCCATCATACGCCATATATTTTGCTTCATGGCCAATTGAGCTTTATCACAAGTTAGACTATTTCATCTATTTACCTCACGATCATATTTCTATCCGAGAATGGGCTCTGTGATGGCGCAGTCAAGTAGCGGTAGTGCCGGTCGACTCTGGGGGAGCTTCGCCACGATTCGGTGCATTATGCCCATTGTAGAAGAATGCATGTTACCGGAAACTATTGACATACAAGTACAATTACTCCAGGCTTGGGTCGATGAATTGGATAATAAGGTGCTACGGCATCTCCAGGAAAGGGATCGGGATATCAATGTAGACTTAGAGACGCGATGGACACGATGGCAAAGATTATGCTAAAATAAAAGGGTACGTATATTAAATCATAGATATAGGGCGAATTCTGACGTGGGCGGTTTGCCTATAGTCATATTTCCACTTAAATTGGAAAACGATGAGAATAGAGAGATCGAGGAACGCGCCCAGCAGGCGCGTGAGGACCTGAAATACGATCAGTCCCAAACTGTCGAAGACGCAGACTCTGAGGCGGTTCCCCTTGCCAGTCCAAAAGATATGACTGTAAAAGGGACCGCGGCTCTTCTAAACCAAGCTGGGGATAGACTGGCAGAGGAAGGAGCAGAAATACTGAGCGAAGTCATCCCAGAGTTCAAGTGGCGCCATTTCAGATACGATGCCACGGGCTTCCGGCTCAAATCATCGCCGGGAAGGTCCTCAAAGTCTACATACAAGGCAGTACCTTGGACGACTGGCGAATTTGCGAGCCAGAGAGTTGGGTACTTCGCCGGTTGGTGGTCAATATTACCCACAGGTACAGCTTCCTCCAGCAGCTCCCGTCGGACAATTTGCCTATATTATGGTTCTCCCAAGAGAGAATACAAAAGGTACTCGAACAAATGGACCGGCATCGATCTAGGATGCAGTATTTCGATGAAAGAACGTGTCAGATGCACGAAAAAGAGATCGGTTCAGATAAGGTCTGGAAGTAAGGAACATCCCCATAACCCCCATCTAAACAAGACCCCGATCATGACTCCTTCTTGTCCCTTATTCCCTCACCTAATTATCCTGACGAAGCAGGAAAAACAAACACAAGTAGGCGGACACAAGAAATCCCTGCTGACTGGCGCAATTCTTTCGTGATGATCTAGGAAATACGTTACCCAAGACCTACGCCCGTATTTTTGTCTGGTCTATGACTGTCACACTCCGAATCGGACGTACGCAGATCTCTCGGCGTGGATCGCCCACATACACGACCAACACTGCATACACAAGTATCTCTGGCCCCTTGCCGGTTGTGAGAACGCCAAAAAGCGGTTCGGATACCGGCAGGATTTGGAGACGTACATCCAAACGAAGCATCGAGCCCGCACTACCTTCACCATGTTGCGGCCCACCTCGATCGTATCGCGTTGCTAAGTGTGCGCAAGCTACAATATCCTTTCCATCAATTACGCAAACTCCCGAGACATCTAGAAAGGTGAAAGCACACATTCCCGCCTTGTTAGCAGACTTGGTTTTATTTCATCGCAACTTAATTATTCTTTTGGGGTTTCAGCTTTACATCAATCGATCTTTTGACTGGTTGCTTATGGGAGGTATGCTAGCTAGGCAGCCTGGATTGCACTTGCCGCGCTCCAGAAAAAGCTACTTTATTCAGCCATGTAACTTCGACTGTAATACTGGAAGGGCGTTGCCGTGACTTCCTAGGTCCTTTCAGCTGTAATATGCGAATTTAGTAATGCTTATGGCTTGGTTCAATGTTGACGTAAGCACCCCATCTGTTTGCCAACATTGTAGACATAATTAGCGGTAGCCACCTTCCTAGCAAACGAACGAGGAAGGGACAAACTTGAAGACACTGGGCGGATGATGACTTCAATTCGCATTGGCGTTGCTACCTTCTGTTCCGTACGAAACATGTCTTTTCTATCTCTGATCATTCACACTCCCACACTTCAACTATTCTTCAAGTCAGCTCGTTTCGCATGCCATATAACCTTTCAGTATTTCCAATCATTAGCCTTTCTGTACGATGCCGCCGAAGAAAGAAGGTCATATCTATGATCTCCAAGAGACCTTTGCCAGGCTCCGACAAACCCTTCCCATACTGGACGACTTGGAATTACCATACGAGATCCACTGTTATCTGCACTTGATTCGAGTCTGGTGTGACGAGTGGGAGGACTTGGGAATACCTTTTACTCCTGCATTCGAGTGCCTCAAGGGCGGCGAAGTGGACTCACAGCGCATCCTGCTGATGCAGAAGATGATCAGGGCTTTCCACTTGCTGACAGGCAGAAAAGGTACGTCATGCAAGCGTTGTTGTTGTAGAGGAGCCAGCCTGCGACTGTCAGTTTGCTTTGGGAAAACCAGGCTGCTCTTCTCACCTTGAACCTGTATGCACTATGCCACTCCCTACCCTTCTTTCTTCTTCCTTCTTTCAAAAACCATATCCCAGATGGTGGTGACAACCTAGGTTACAGCTGACACCGGTGATTTCTTCACTTCCAGTGTCCCCGGCGAGAATAGAAGACTACAGAAAGCTTGTCGAGGCGACCCGACAAGCCCGTGAACGGATCCAGCAGACCTACAGAACGCATTCACTCCCGTGGGGAAAGGAGAAGGTGGTGGTGGTGGGGGAAGAGGAGGAGGAGGAGGAGGTGGTGGTGGTGGAGGTGGGGGGAGACTTCTTGCGTCAACTCGAACTACCAATCGAATTTGCAACACGTTTGCTCAAAGAGGCTTGGCAGGATCTGATGGCCACTGGAGAGGATGCGCTCCGAGACGGCATGCCCGACTTCAGGTGGTGGGACTATGAAAACGAGGTCTCTATCGCCGGCTACGTACAGCGCAGCGCGAACGTCATTATCGACAGCATCAAGTGCGTCCGCATGCCGAGCCTGGATGGAGCGACCGTCGAAGCGCGCGCCGGGCCCGTGCCGATGCGGCGGTTGCTGCAGGTTGTCACTCGGCGGCACAGGTTCCTGGTGGCCCTTCAGTCGAACTATTCGCGGTCGATCTTGCCTTACGTGGAACCGTCTTTCCAGAAAGCATTCAAGAATATGGACCGGACACTGCCCCCCAAGCCGGGCAAGAATAAGGAGAGCAAATGCAACTTTTGCTCAGAGAAACCAGGGCATGTTCTTTCTACAAAGCTACAAGAAAAGGTCGACAAGACGGTGGGATCGAAGGATTCTGATGGGACAGTTGGTTCCAAGGGAGTCCGTTGGACAGATGAAGCCTGGAGGTATGTTGTGCCCTTTCTTATAAGTATTCTTCTAATGAACTTACACACTCATACACTGCCCAGAAAGCACGTATTCGAGCACCTCCGCCCATTCGTGTGTCTAATCGACGAGTGCCGCGTCCCGCACCGGACATGGGCCGCCCGCGAGGGTTGGGAGCGACACATTTTTGAAGCTCACTGCGAGACCATCTGGCCCTGCCCCGTCGTCTCGTGCATGCCGGGGGCCCAGCCGAACCTGGAGTCCTTCATTGGGGTCAAAAGCCTGGCGAGGCACCTACGGGAAGATCATGCCCTGGATTACAGCAAGCTCTTGGGTGTACTGCATGATTCGACCGCCAGGGAGAAGCAAATCCACATCTCGCCTCGCATGAAGCGGTGTCCTCTATGTTTGGTCGGGACAGAGAGCTTGGAGGGCTATGTTGGGCATGTCGGAGACCATCTTGAGTGCATCGCCTTGATGAGTACGAGACTGCCTGATTTAGGCTAAACATGAGGGGCTTTGCGGGTTCGAAAAACGATGTGCATGTATTATTGGTTGATAAAGCACAATAGGAGAGGCACGACATCTTACTGGTACCTAAGTTTCGTTTTCGATGGAGGCTAAACGTGCACACGTGTGCACGCAGGCGCTACAACTCGTAACCGCGGGCACTCACAGCCTGATTCCCTACTTCCAATCTTCCAAAATCTTACACTTTTCAAACACCGTAGCCAAGATTTGATTGCTCACCATAGACAGCCACAAAACAACACCGAATCAATCACCAACGCGCCCGTTGGGGTCAATGTCTTCTCGCACTTCTGTAATCGGGTCCGGCAATGGCCATGGAGAAGTGGATGGTATCTCAGATAGCGTCCCTCAGGAGGGTCCGATCAACCTCGATCCCCACTGGATCAACATAAACAACATACTCCTTTGGATCTCTACATGTGACCGAGATCACCCTGCCTGTGGCTCCTATCACAATCCTTGTATATCAAAGATAACAGGTGAGGCGCCCGCACGCCCCCTTTGGCTCATCGATACTGAATTGGAATGCATCGTCCCCGCCGAGGCGGTGGTCGATGAGTACCTCGCCCTGAGTTACGTATGGGGAGGTGTAGAGTCGGGCCAACTGACACGAGAGACAATCGACCGATTTCAGCGCCCTGTTATTTTCACCCAGAGTACGAACCCGGATGTGGTAGTTCCCAAGACGATTCGCCACGCTATGGCGCTCGTCCGGATTCTCAAGAAGCGATACCTGTGGGTCGACCGCTTCTGCATCTGCCAGGATGACGCCGCTACGAAGCATTCGCAGCTGCAAATAATGGGAAATATTTACCACGGCGCCTACCTGACCATCGTGGCGGCGAGTGGTTGGGATGCTGACCATGGCCTCACGGGCCTGAAGGGTCTCACGGAACCCCGGAATGTCAGCCCTTACATGGATAGCCATTTATATGCTGATCTTCTAGATTTGAACTACTCAATATGGGTATGTGATCTCTGTTTTCACCCCTCGACTCCCAGAAGTGGTGCAATCCTTCCGCTGATATTCTTTTTTTCTTGATCTATAGCACTCTAGGGGGTGGACTTTCCAAGAGGGCTTGTTTTCTCGACGAACACTCATTTTTCGCTATCAAGTGGTGACTTGGGGCTGCAGATCCAGTTTTTGGCACGAAGGCACTGGCATCAGCGGTCGTTATCCTACCCCTGAAAGCTATAAAGGTCGTATCGTCTTCTATGACGAAGCGAAGATATCTAGTGGTATATCCGTCATATTTCGCCACAGTGACGCCCATAACCGCCCAGTTGAATACTATACTGGACTGGCGAGGCAATACGTGAGTTTCACAGCAATCCCGCTATCATCGTACAGGCCGCAGTGGTCTTCTAACCAGTACATCTAAAGAACTCTCGCGATTTGACTTATCCAGAGGATATCAACGATGCGTTTCTTGGGACTATGAAGATGTTTCTACCGTCATTCCCTCGGGGGTGGTGGTGGGGACTTCCAGTACAGCACCTGAACGCCATGCTTCTATGGCAGCCAGACAGTGGTCACAGCCTCAACAGACGGCGGGCAAAAAATTCACATTCAGCAGCGGTGGCCGAGAAAATACCCAACTGGTCTTGGATGGGCTGGGAAGGCGTGGTCAGCTTTAGATTCTGCATAGAGGCACTAACAAAAGATTGGGGCCTGCATATCCCCATTTTAACGCCGCTCGTGGATTGGGAGCGACCTATTGATAATATCATACAACGATCCGGGACTGACGTGCGGCTACTACGCGCACAAGCACCCGTCGCACGAACCGCTTCGCTTGTTATGCGGAAGCGCATAACAGGCGAAGACTTCATATTTTTTGATGGCGGAAACGAGATTGATTGCGGGATCATCAAATGGAATGAAGATGGATTTAACCCTGCACAGATGCAGCCATTGGAACTGGTCGGTCTCTCATCTTTCAAGGCGAATAACCTGAGGGCGACAGTATCAGGATTGCGTGTAGAGGACGTCTGGTTAGATTTTTTCAGGCATGTATCTTTCAGCGGCGCAGATTTCTTAAACATCATGGCGGTGAATCGATGTGAAGGGATTGCCTACAGATGTGGGCTTGGCATAATGAGGCGAGAGAAGTGGGAGAGGCTGGAGCCCCGCGTAGAGGACGTGATAATAGGCTGAGTCTCTCTCGTTACTGACCTGTTTTCACTGTTAGTGGGAGGCGAGTGAGTAGTAGCTGGAAGTGTCAATTCAAGAACAGGGAGTTAGTTCGGAACATGTAAAGGAGATGAGAGAGAGACTACTAAGGCAAGGGGTGTTGCCGTTACCATCCCCTTTAGGCTGAACATTGACAACCCACGATTCTGCCCACCGCTAGTTGCGATGCCAGCCTGTTTACCTGTTTGCTTGGTCGCGTAGACCGGGCTATCTCCCGACTGATATGCAGCATTATGGGCATGCACTTCTCCACCTTGCGGAGTATGCGGAGTGCAGTCGTTTTCGTTTTTGCCCACAAACGCACGACTATAGCGTTATACCCCGCGTGGGGAGCGACTCGTGACGGAACCTGTGGATCTTCTTCGGCATGGGCAAAAAGTGACCGAGGTTTATCCGCCGAGTCGGATATATAAATACCAGAACTGATTGAAACTATGGAATGCTGCTTCTGCATATTGTTGTATCTTGATTGCACTCTCAGACACTCATCATATCGAACTTCGAAGGCGATGATGATGATGAAAAAGGCATTCTGGAAAACCCGGGGTTTGTGGGGTTTGTGGGGCCTCGGCTTGGCGGCTGGGGCGGCCGCTACCCCTTTACCGGCGCCAGCTCCCATGACAGCAACTCCCAAGCCCCGGATGGTCGCCATGACGGACGTCGTGGGGTCCAACGTCGAGCCCGACGACATGCAGTCGCTGGTCCATTTGGTTTCCGTAGCCGACACGTTCCAGATCGACGGCATCATTGCCACCACAGGTTGGAACCTCGACGGCTCGACGGAGATGAATCGAATTTTCGACGTCATCGACGCTTACGAGAAGGACCTGCCCAACTTGATGAGGCGCAGCGGACAGACCGAATTCTTGGCCGACGAGACAAACCAGGTCATCGGGTACTGGCCCAGCGCGGCCTACCTGCGCGGGGTCATCGCTGAGGGCCAAACCACGCGTGGGATGGGCGGAGTTGGTGACGACAAGGCGACAAATGGCAGCCGGCTCATGACCTCCATCATTGACCGTGTTGACCCATACAACAGGCCGGTCTGGATCTCATTTTGGGGCAGTGGCAACACCCTCGCCCAGGCTCTTTGGGACGTGCAGAAGAGCCGTACCACCGAAGAAGTCGATACGTTCTTGCCCAGGGTCCGCGTATACGCCGTCACAGACCAGGACCGACCCTTCTACGCCGAGAACGACTTCACCGATGTCCCCATCACGGCCCAGACCTGGATGCGGAAGACTTTCGGCTCTAAGCTGTTCTACATCTGGAGCGAGACGGCGTGGCGTCAGCTCGGTATCCAGACCAAGGACCGGTGGCCTCTATACAAAAACTCGGTCCGGGGAAAAGGGGCTCTGGGCACGATATATCCGGACTACAAGTACGTCGTGGAGGGCGACACATCGAGCTGGGTGTACGCGTGGCCCGGCGTGAACGACCCGGAGGATCCGAGCCAGTGGGGATATGGTGGTCGCTTCGTCGACATGCCGTCCCCGGACAATGTGACTCGGGCGTACATGGATAGAGGCGGCAATGCGGCTGTGCAGTGCACGGATGCAATCGCCCGCACTGTACAGGATCAGATGAACAACTTCGTCGCTCGCATCGAGTGGGCGGCCAGCGGGAAGGGGAATCGGAACCCGGTGGTCGTCATGAACGGCGACAGCTCATACCAGGTTGTGACGGTGCGCGCAGCTGCGGGGGCTGAGATCACGGTCAGTGCAGCGGGCACCATGGATCCGGACGGCGACGCGTTGAGCTACGCGTGGTCACAGGACACAGGTGTGGTGGGAGCTGGGTGGACAACAGCAATCGCGCTGAGCGGCGACTCTACGCCGGATACGAGCTTCGTGGTCCCGGCCGATGCCGGCGGTAAAGATATCCATCTCATGCTTCGCGTCGTGGATAACGGTACTCCGGCTCTGGCAACATGGCGCAGGATCATCTTGCAAGTGACTGAGAGTTGAGTGATGTACATATCCGAAAGAAACTGCATTCAATACAAGACTTGCCAATTTGCAGCCTATTCAACTCTAATATCGTCCGAGTCCTGGGGAAGTTACGCCTTCTCAGGGGTTAGTCAAGCCCCGGGGTGAACAAAAGGATCCTACTTGGATAAACGTGTCACATATGCTGCTTAAATGTGCCTCAAAGTATACAAGGGTTAATCTAGGGGATACCAAGGATGACAGAAAGGAGGGAGAGTTGTTTACTGGATTGATCGTGTTTTGCATGGTATACTCATTACTGAATGGCTAATCATATATGTTCGCTTCGTTATGTTCTAAGCATCCCCCTTCTTCTTTACCCTCTGTGACCTCTCATGGCCTTAAACGCGGCGAGGGGCGGTAAACATTTTCATGTGCAGCCCCTGAGCCCAGCTGGCGTCCGTGCCAGGATCTATCAACCCTCGGGCGCAGCGGCAGCCGCATCGCCTCCTACGATAGTAGTCGTTCCCACAATACTCGTTGTGATGGAATCTCCCCCCACGACGATGGTCGTGGCTTGGGGAATAGCACCTGGGATCATCACGGTCGGGAAGGGGATGCCGAGGTACTGGGTGAAGTAGTAGCTGGCGACGCAGGTGATGATGACGGTCGACGTGGCCGTCGCCGTCTCGCCAGGCGCCGTCGTCGTCATGGCCGTGACCCCGCCGTCGCTGCAAGCACTGTAGTACTGTTCGTACGAGTCGCAGTATGCACCGGCGTAGTCCGGAGTCGCCGTCGGCCGGACGGTCACGGTCCCGTCCAGACCGGTACCGGTGACGCCGCCGGCGACCGTGGTTCGCTTGGCGAGCGGGGCCGGGCTGGTGCCGCTGTTCGTGATGGTTATGGTGGTGGGAGTTTGCGTTGTGGTGGTGGTGAACGTGGTCGTTGTCCTGAGAACTGGTCAGTCATGGCTTTATTCATATAACTCTGTATGCAATTAGACGAGCTTGGGGAGGGTTGATATTGGACTTACTGTTTTGGTGGCGTTACAGTCACCATGTTCAGAGCCGAGCAGTCAGCCAGACGGCTTGCGCGGTCCGGCGATCCTGTCGTGGCCAGCAACCCAGCGGAACATCTAACAACATGCGATATTAGCACTTTAGACCTGCTAGACCGAGGCGTCTCTATGGGTGGTGGCTGGGCTTTTCTCACTTGTCTATGATGATCGAAGAGCTCAGCGTTGTGGCACTGGCAGATGACTGTGTCAATGTTGCCGATGACGATGTTGATGATGATGACGACGACGAAGACGATGACGCCGTTTCGCTGGAGGTCGTAGAGGCAGAGCTCGATGATGACTGAACCGACGAAGACGCGGACGAAGTGGTCAAAGAAGAGGAAGATGCAACGCTGGTTGCACTGCTCGTAGGAGTGACTCCCGCTGAACTAGTTGAGCTGGCCTTCAATGAGGTCGTTGCTGAGCTCGTCGACGACAGGCCTGAGGGATTGTGTTGGCACTTTTTCCCCGCCGACACCTCCAGGGCGAGGATTGCAACAGGCAATGCCTGGGACCAAGAGAACTTCATGGCGTTGGCGTTTGGTTTCTCTCTGGGTACTGCTTGAGCTGGAAAGAGTTCCAGGAATTCGCCCAACTTCCACACCCCGTCGAGGTTCTAATAAAGATCAATCATCTCTTGCCTTGTAAGTGCCTCGACGGTCCAGAGTCCAGCTGGTTATCACAATTTACCATAGCGCAGGCTTTAGTGCAGTCTGCGCCTGCGCTATTGGGGGGTTAAGCTCGCTGGCCGGGCGCCACTATACAGGTCTAGAGCTAACCAGCCAATCAAGTCTCTGGAAAAAGCCAATTCTAGAACAGCTCTCTACTAGCGCCATCGATATAGCCAGGCACCTCAGCTCCAGACTACGGCGCCACCTCCAGTCGGTCAATTCAGCTCCCCGGATTAGTGCCTTATTGGGCTACTCCCAGAACCTCAGCTGTCGGAATCTAGGCCCAATGGCAGCTCCTGTTGGTCTAGATCCACGAACAATCTGGCCCAAGTTTCTCTCAAAGATAACCAAGCCGATGGTTATTGTCCACTGTCACACCACAAAATGTGGCTTGCAGGAAACTCTCTCAGACTTGCCAAAGGGTGATGGCAATGTCTGTGATACTGCTCGACTTGGCTGGCTATCTGCCTTTGACCTTGATACTCCTGGGTGTATTGTTTGTGCTTCATGATCAGACGCAGGCTGCTCCCATCAAGGACGACTCTATCAACAAGCATGTCTTCTCTACCAGGCCCGAGTCGGTTTCATCACAAATACCAGTCCTGGGGCATTTGATACACTATGTGAGAGATGGGCCCAGTTACTTCACCCGGCTGTGGTAAGTCGTATTCAAGTCTCCGGGCAGAACCAGTGCAGCTAACAGATAGAACAACAGCCTCTCGACCAAGGCGTCCATCTTCACTATCCAGATCGCTACGGCGAAAGTGACTCTGATCCAGCCGGAGCTCGCGAGGCATCTGCCAAAGTTGAAGAATGTTGCTCTCAACCCTCTCGCCCTGGACATGTTCCAACGGAGCCTTGGGTTCGGGAAGTTTTCTTCAACTCTGCTGCAGGAGGCGGATGAGGCAAGCCGAGAGGTCGGAAGCCAGGCCTCCCGCATGTTTCGTGAGGAGTTCATACCTGGCCACAGGCAAAGACACTATGCCGGAAGGATAGATGGCTACATTCAAGCCGAGTTGTATGTTTCTTTGTCAATCCTTGCCTGTACCCTATACTGAACAAATGTTATAGGGGAAAACTCTCAGGCCCGGAGATCAATGTTGAAGACTGGATCTTCAAGAGTTTAGTTGGTGCAATTGGTAAGGTCATCTGGGGAGGTAGTGATGGCCCGTTTGACGATGCGGATTTCTTATCGCATCTACGGTATATATGCCCTACCTTGTGATCACGCCATGCCTTGCATTTATGTTACTGACACTGCTGCAGTCATTTTCTACTCAATGTCAGGGCACTTAATAACCCGGCCACTTGGTTCATTGACAGGAGCCTCTTGGAATCAAGAAGGATCGTCCGCGAGCGCCTAGCTCAATCTCTGGCGTTCGACCAAGTTCAACCTGAAAACGGACGTGAACCTCAGGAGAACGGCGGGGAAAAGGACGGTGAAGGCTTGTTGGATCGACTCCGCACGCTTTGTCGGAACCACGGGGCGCCTCCCGGGGGCTGGATTGACTACCAACTCCTGCTCATTGCCGGCCTTGGGCCCAATATCATGAGCGCTGCAACGTGGCTGGTGTATCATAGCCTCAACGACCAGCACCTACTAAAATCGGTTCACCATGAGATCGACCACCTGGTCGAGAACAGTCAGGAGAGCGCTATTGACTTGTCGGAGATATCCGAGACATGCCCTCTCCTATATGCGACATGGCTCGAAACTCTACGGTTCCATGGCACTTTCACCCTCGGCCGGTGGGTTCACGACGATACCACTCTTGCCGGCACATATCATCTCCCCAAAGGGTCGTATGCCTTGGCGCCACTCACACCTCATCACTTTGATCAAGCCGTTTGGGGCGACGATGCTGAGGAGTTCAGGCCAGAGCGGTTTTTGAAGAAGGATGGCACATTCGATCAAGATGTAAAGAAGAAGCTCCGCGTCTTTGGTCTGTTTGGCACAGTATGTCCTGGGAGGTTCCTTGCGACCAACATGGCCATGACACTAGCTATACGGCTATTCTCGACGCTAAACATAGCACCCCGATCGGGAGAAGAGTTCGTCTTGCCAAAGGAACGCAAGGATACGGTTGTTGGGATGGCATCCCCTGATCGAGAGATATTCATGGGTGTAACTAAACGGGAGTCATCCAGGAGCATTAGTATATCATGGAAATCATAACAAATCAGATCCCTCATAAACATTTCGAGACCACTCTTGAATCATGGCGAGCGGCCAATAAGTCGCATCTCTGTCAGACTCTCATAATTAACTAATGACTGGACAACAAGGTAATCAGCAATCAATACAGATGGGATAACGAACCAACGATGGGGAAGAAACGAGAAAGAGAATACTGGAACAAACAAAAGCCGAATGGGACACATGATTATTCTATTCGACCAAGTATACTATCACATACTACTGCAGCTATGTAATCAAGTTGTTTAGCCCAAGATTGAGACGCGGTGATGCTTTGCTTAGCCGAGGCCCCTGTCGTCAGAAAATGAGTGCCGACGGATCGCTCTGCCCGTGATGCAACCAAAGATAAGCTGGATATGATTCTCCACATTGAGATGGGATCAGATATGGTGCTGGGAATCGTCGCCGATGGTGCCACCATCGCTTTAAACCACCCTTTCGAGCCCATACTCCATCAGGGTCCTGAAACGCTGCCCCGCGCCGGAACACGGCATGCCTCTTAGGGGCTCATTGGCCACGACAACATTACGTGCCTGCCGCGACGATATCGTGAACCTTTACACCTCCACCTCCTATGTAGAGCGTGATCCAACGCCAGCTGATAATCTGAATATTGACAAGACCCACGAGGAGCTAAGAGTTGCTACTAATCTCACGACGGCGCTCCGCAACATCCGCCATGCATCACAAGTCCTAAAGCTCTGGATTGAGGTTCTATGTATCAATCAGACGGACCTAACTGAGCGCGCACGACAAGTCCGCCTCATGGGCGAATTCTACACCGGGGCTGGCTCCACTCTCATATATCTGGGGCCACCAAAGCCTGGCCTTGAGGCACTATATGAAGCGGCTCTTGCTAAAACATATGAACGCTTTGGGTTGCAAGTGGAGAGTGATGGGCCTGCAACTAGAAGCGAAGAAACAGAAGAACAAATCAAAAATGGAAGAGAAGAAGAGGAAGAGATTGAGGACGAAGAAGTGCAAGAGCAGAGAGCCAAGGGGGCAAATAACGTGGAGGGGCTCCATGCTACACTTGCCAATGCCATTGCGGGATTTCTTTCATACGCCTGGTTTTCAAGAGCCTGGGTGTTTCAGGAGTTGGTGCTTTTTCAAACAAAACTCGAGCCGTACCCGGTTCCCTCGCCTCGCTTGGCATCAACCTGCATTACTTTCCCGTAGGGCATCCCCGTCAAGAAATTGCCCTCCAGGGAGGGCAGCGGCGTCTTCTTCAGGATGGCCTGGATCCTCCGCGCGGCCTCCAGAAACTGATCCTGCACACTGTCGTAGTAGCGGTCGTCGACAAGGCGACCATTGCGCTTCCGGAAGGCGCCGTCGACGAGCACATGCACAATGTCGCCAACGCTGGCATGCAGGATCACCGCTGCGACAGGGTCCGTCCACCCGAGCATCGCGGGCGATCGGCCCTCCCAGACCACGAGATCCGCCTTGGCGCCCTCGGAGATGACGCCGAGGTCCTTGCGGCCCACGGCCAGCCCCCCGTTGCGTGTCGCGAGCAGGAAGGCCTGGTTGACGCTGAAGGGGTTCTGCGCGGGCACCTCGAACCGGTCTACCGTGTTCTGGTAGATGCGGTATCGGACCGACTGCAGCCAGAGGCGCGCTTGCGTCAGGACGTCCGACGAGAAGGTCATATGGGTGTCGACGCCGAGGGAGGCCTGGTCCATGATTAGGTGGCTTGTCGGGTGTAGGTGGCCGTAGTGCATCTCGCTCTCGGGCGTGATGGAGATGTGCTGGTTGGTACGCCGGAGCAGCGCGGCGCCCCGGACGTCCAGGAAGGCGGCGTGGCTTATCACGACTGGTGTGCTGGAGTCTAGGACACCGGCTCGATGAAGATCTTGTGGTGAATTTCCCACTAAGGGAGGAATAATTATTGATCAGTACGGAAAACTTGGGAAATCGATTTAGGCAGGAAAATACTTACACATCAAGGGCCCTTCTACATGGTGCGTCGTCAATAATGATTTGGTTTCTCTGTGATCCGTTGGTCAGCCACATCCGCCCCCTCCATCCGGATCTCCTATGGACCTTCTGCGTACTTGATCAGATCTGCTACAGCAAGTGTATCAGCCCCGTCTGGATTGGTGGTGAAGTAGTCGTAGGCTATAGCCAATTCCGTCAGGTTGCTTGTCTTGGAGGCCAGCTCCTTCCATTGCGCAATCTGTTGGGGGACCCTGAACTCAGCCGAGGAGTTCTGGAACGCGTAGGCCCAGAACACCCTCGCCCCGCTGTCGACCGACGCACGCAGGCCAGCTGCAGAGTGGTCCGGTGTCCAGGTGTGGTGCGCGTGATCGACGATGGTGGTCACACCCGCTGCCAGGGCCTCGTATATACCCGCGAGCTGGCTGATGTAGAGGTCGTCAGGGGTGAAGAGGGGGCGGGCGGCGAGCGCGCTGTATCGCATGGCGTACTCGGCCAGAGTGGTATTGGACCCCATGGTCTTGAAGACGGTCTGCCAACCGTGGCGGTGGGTGTCGATGAAGCCCGGGGTGATAATCTTGTCGGTGCAGTCCACGACTTCAACCCCCGCTGGCGTGTCCAGCGGTGACGCCACATCCGAGACGGAGACGATTCGGTTCCCCTCGACAAGGATGGAACCTCCTCGTATCACATTTAGCTCTTTGGCGTCCTGGTCAAAGGCAATGATGGTGCCGCCACTCAACAGTTTTGCACAGGTGGCAATGCCGGCATGGCCAAGAGCGAGAATTGCATGTGATACTGACTTGAAAAGATGCATCTTGCCGACTTCTAATCAAAGCCAAGCAATACACAGACAGCTGCGGTGGCCAATACAACAAGTACAACCTAGCAAATCAATATAAAGAAAATTGAGGAAAGGTGAGCAGCTAGTTCCAGTATGACTCCATGATGCTACTTTGATAATTTTGGCCTTGAAAAAGAGTTGAATGGAGGAGGCTCGGAGAATCTTTCAGGTCTCCCCGCACAGGATGATCAATTCGATTCGCTTATACGAAAGGGGCATGTAAGGGGGGTTGGGAGTAAAAGCTGGCCTTCACTGCCAATTTAAGCAACCCCTCCCGGAGTTGTTGCCGCACATCAGTGTTGAACTAACGGAGTCATAATACTACCCAGACACTGCTATCCCAATCAAAAATATACTTGCACCTCTACAATTCGACTTGATTACTCGTATTGGATTTAGTTACTCCTACTTGATTGGTCACTCCGGTTTAATAGGGTTACTCCGATTCGATCTGTTTACTCCTGTTTCATTTGGTTATTCCTTTATGATTACCCACCCCCGGCACTACCACTTCCCAATCCAGCCAAAGATGGCTACCCCCAAGAAAAAGCAAAACCCGCCAACCACCCCGAGCCACCAGACGGGCACAAAATCTCCGGCAGCGCAGGCGGGGATGGTGACGGTGATAGGGGGAGCTGGGGCAAGCACCGTAACCGTGCTAGCACCGGCGCAGGAGCCGCTGATGGTGCTGAGCACCGTGATAGTGGTTAGGTGGTCGGTGGTGGTGGTGATCATGGTCTCGCGCTGGGTAACGATATTGATGGTAGTAATAGTTTGGCCGGCGAGCGTGCGGGTCACGGCAATCGGACACGAGGCCGGGGCGCATGCAAACGAGTATGGGGCGGCGGCGGCGAGGGCGTTCATCATGGCGCTGCTGGTGCTGGTTTTGCTCCTACTGTTGCCGTTTGTTAGCGGTTAGTGTGCGAGGCTCAGGGAACAAAAGGTAGA
The DNA here is from genome assembly GCA_039105305.1 of Apiospora arundinis. Classification (NCBI taxonomy): domain Eukaryota; kingdom Fungi; phylum Ascomycota; class Sordariomycetes; order Amphisphaeriales; family Apiosporaceae; genus Apiospora; species Apiospora arundinis. The sequence continues at coordinate 135,637 of JAPCWZ010000002.1, read as the reverse complement.
AGGAGAAACAGAAGAAGAAGTATGAGAAATAGAAGAAGAAAAAGGAGGAACAGAAAGGAAAAATGGAGGAACGATCGACGATAGAGATTGCCTCACACACTAACCACGACACCAACGCGCACGTACCTGACTTTGGAAGTTACCGAGAATGAAACCTGATACGCCGTTATATTGTGCCCTCGTGATGCTCGCCATGTCCGTGCCGTGTGCCCTGGTGAACTGCCTTGGTGGTGCTTGTCATGCCCTTGTCGTGTGCCTTGGTCTGCCGTATCCCAGTCTCCAGCGACTATAATGCACACAATCAATGGATCTCTCCACAACCATGGTCTCCGTCGTGCCATATCATATCGAAGCCAAGACCTTCCAAAGGCCAAAACGGATGTAGCCTGGGGATTGGAGTAGACATCATCGTGGATGTCCTCGGTAAGCTCTAGGGTCTCGTCCGCAGTGGCCGAATTCGTTGCACCAGTGGGATATGCGAGTCCTTGTGATTGGAAAGATGACTGGCATACTGCTTCTGGTAGGTTCGAGAGCTCTTCGAATTGTCAGTCAACCCGACTGTTACCCGCTGATACGTGACATTGCCATACCAATTTTCAGTCGCTGCCACATGAATCCGCACCTTCTATGTGTTCTTGGTATTCTTGGTGTTGTTGATAAGATGGTACAGTTTTCGACAGGGGAATGGCGAGGGTTCAAAGTTGGAAGCCGGCAGCAAGATATTGGCGAGCAAGGTTGAATGATAGCATTTGGCGAGACGATGCTCCTGAAGGAGGTTAATCGGCAATGGTGATGTTCATGTAGGTGTGGCTTCTACTGCTGCCTGGCAGCAATGATCGGGAATGTGGATGAAAGAACTGACAAAAACCATGGTTTTGGATAAGAGAAAGGTGAGGCTATCCCGGAAGTGCCAAAGGTGAGATTGCGGTAGTTTTGAAATAGCAGCTTGACCAGGCTAGAGATAATCGTGAAAGAAACGAGAACGGGTACTGAGGGGATGTGTCGTGACAACAATTGGCGAACATGAATGTACACATATGCAATGTGACTGAAATCTGACAGACCTGTCTGAGTTCAGCGTTCTTCACAACTTCCATTCTTTCCCGTTAGATGCTACTTACCTAGCCTTCGGACTTGCTCTTTCCACTTCACATTATCGCCTGGCTGCCATTGGAAACTGGATTGGGCCATGCTGCAAAGCAAAACTTGCTAGAGTCAAGAGATGGTTCCCTAACCAAATCATTAATCAGTAGGTACTGTTCAACTGCATGTGTACATATTTCTAATGTGGCTCCTCTTCGTCATCATTGAAGAGCCAGAATTGAAGGCAATGCCGTGCTGGTACTTGTATGTGGTCTTTGGTGCAGATCATCGTATGTCGTCTGTAGGGCGTGTGGATTCTTGGGTGGGGCAAAGGCCGCCCAGCAGCCCAGCCTACAAGCCTTAGGTACCAGCCGTCTGGACCCCGCCAAGTGCGCCCTGGATTTCGATTTTATTTAGTGCCCGCCTGCCCTACTTGATTACTTGATGGATGGCGCATGTTGATCAATTCCATCCCATCACCTCAACCGCAATTGCGCTCCAACACTACCCTCCACGCGCACCGTAATCCACGCAGGACCAACAGCGGCAATATTTCCTCGAAATGGGTAGCGAAGCGCCTGCCGAGTCACCGGCCAAGAAATGCCTTGGTGTCGACTGCGACAAGGATGCTGGTGATCTGCAGTGCCCGACATGCCTGAAGCTCGGCGTCAAGGGCAGCTTCTTCTGCACCCAAGACTGCTTCAAGAAGAGCTGGGTATGATTGACTGCCAAGCGCCACGATACCAATACATAGTATGGAACTGACGGGTCGCATGCACAAAAGAGCCAGCACAAGGCCCTCCACAAGTCCGCCCAAGGCAAGCCTCAAGACGCCTTCATCCACAGAATCATAACCCCCGGGCTCGTCTCTGACCCCGATCCAGTTACCGGCCACTACAACCCCTTCCCGACCTTCTCCTTCCCGCCTGGCACCGTCCGCCCCGTCTACCCTCTTTCGCCCAGGCGCATCGTCCCCAAGTCCATACCGCATCCCGACTGGTCCGAGACGGGCATCCCGAGAGCCGAAAACCGCCTGCATAGAACAAAGATCGACCTCCTCGACCCCAAGGCCCAGGATGCCATGCGCAAGGTCTGCAAACTCTCGCGCGAGGTCCTGGACATCACAGCCGCCGCCATCAAGCCTGGAGTGACCTCCGACTACCTCGACGAGATCTGCCATAATGCATGCGTCGAGCGGAATGTGAGCGCAGCCGACCCCGTACAGAATTGGTTCGCCTCTAACTTGTCCAGTCATATCCTTCCCCCTTGAACTACAACAACTTCCCGAAATCGATCTGCATTTCCGTCAACGAAGTCATCTGCCACGGCATTCCCGACCAGCGAGTCCTCCTCGACGGCGATATCGTTAACCTCGATATTTCCCTGTACCACGAAGGCTACCACGCCGATTTGAACGAAACATACTATGTCGGCGACAAGGCCAAGGCGAACCCCGACGCAGTCCGGGTAATTGAGACAACCCGGGAAGCTCTGGACAAAGCGATAGCTATTGTCAAGCCCGGCACGCCTATCCGAGATTTTGGTCGCGTAATTGAGGAACACGCCAAGTCCCGGGGCTGCAGCGTCGTCGCAACCTGGGGCGGCCATGGCATCCACACCGAATTCCACCCACCGCCGTGGATTCCGCACTACGCCAAGAACAAGGCCGTGGGTGTCTGCAAACCGGGAATGGCCTTCACCATTGAACCGATCCTGACGGTCGGCAAGCCGCGCGAGGTCTACTGGCCGGACAAGTGGACCAATGCGACGGTCGATGGCAAGCTGAATGCCCAATTTGGTACGTGCACAGAGATATGGCCACTTGATGATCGTATGCTGACATGCGACCAGAACACACTTTGCTCGTTACTGAAACCGGAGTCGAAGTCTTGACGGCGCGAACTGCGAGCTCTCCTGGAGGCCCGATACCAATGCCGCCAAGCGCAAATGGAGAGGCGGACGCGTAAAGGCGCTTCCAAACCGTAGTTCGGCATGTCATCGCAATTACGACATGCGCAATGACACGGCAAAACGGAATGCCCGCACTAGATCAGATTGAATACAGACGCCGGCCGGCGCATGAGTTGCGACCAAGATACCCTGGGGCATTGCCCCGATCTCACATCATGATGCGAAGCGCTAGCGTATACGGGGAAGCGCGCGACAGCCGTTCGAGTAACGATGGCTGGCATCAGGGATCCGTTGCAGCATACATTGACGAACGCGCTGCGAGGCGGATGCCTCTCCTTTGTCCTCCTGGTGTTGTCGCTTGCCTGTCGCGACTGTCGGTTTCGTTCCCTTTCTCATCCATTTACCCTTTGCATCGGCCCCTGCGTCCGGATGAGCGATCAAATACCTCGTTGTTCGAGTGTCTATTGAATGTCCCAAATTTGTGTCAGAGATTATCCTCAGCATTTCCCTTCAATCGGCGAGGTTCCGACAACCAATCGTAAAACACAAAACCCCTGCTATATGATCAGTGCGCTGGTAATTGACGCCCGTCAATTCACCTTATCCACCCGAGGAAGATTTGGAAGGACCATCGTGTCCAACAACCCTGTGAATATCAGCTGATTGCGGATCACTTACATAACCAACTTGCCCCTTGAGCTGTCTCGCCGAGGCAACTCCGCCACAAATAAGATGGAACATGAAGCCCAGCCAGTTCCAACCTAAAACACAATCTCAAATAAACAACAACATCACCTGCGACGTCGATTTTATCATGGGACTCATTTTGAGATCTCGTCGTCAACACATTCAGCCATGACGCCGGTTTTCGCCCTTTGGGCTTGGGTATTGCTACTCTTGCACCAAACCGGAGCCACAGCGGCAGATCCACCATCGCTAGGAAACACGATTGAGGCGGATCTCATCTTCCCGCACCCGAATGGCCGCTACCCAGCGTCGCGCGACGGCGTCCCCATCGTGGTCGGCATCCAAAACGCCGCCGTCGCCTCCCGCTTTGGCTTCAAGCTGAGATGGCAGGTGCTAGAGGCACAGTGGCGCAACGGGGAAATGTCGGTCGGTGTCGGCGGCGGCGAGAAGGGGGTTCCTGAGGGAGAGGGTGCTTGGGCGACGGCTGACTGGTCCACCAGCGCGGCGGTCACGAAACACTTGCCACCGGGAAACTACACACTGTCGTGGGGCCTGGGCGTCACGCCCTACTGCGAGTTCGGAGAGAAGCCGACGAACGCCACATACGAACTGGGACGGTGGCTGGTAAAGGGCGAGCTCAAGTTCACCATGGTCGGCACGAACGGAACAGACGTGCCCTCTCCGCCCCTGTCTCTCTTGCCGGGACGCAAGAGAAACAATCTCAACAAGAGCCTCGGCAAGGAAGGAGGAGTGGGAAACGAAGGCGACAACGAAAGCTGTCCGAGCTTAATGGGGGTGGTCAACTTCGCGTCCACAGCGCTCTGGGATCGCCCCGCGCTGGTGCAGACGCTGCCCGCGGGCGTCTGGGGCGGGCCCGACTGGACCCGGACGTTCGAGCCCACGACCGTGGCGTGCGCCGTCACGGCGCCGCCGACATTGACGCCAGGGCCCTGCCGGGCTACGGTCGATGCCGGCATCGAGTCGAGCGTGTTTGAGTACATGGGCTGGCCGCTGTCGTCGTCGCGCATGACACCTTTGAAAAACACTACTACCACGGCTCCGGTCCCCAAACTTACTGCGCGTCCCAAGCCCAAGACTACTACGAGTTCCAAGACTAGTATGAGTTCGAAAGCTGCTGGTAGTTCGAGTCTCAAAGCTACTTCGAGTTCCGCACCAACTATGAGCCCCTCAATCACTTCCAAAGCTACTACAACTTCCACGCCTACAACTGGTTCCTCAATTACTAAGCCGAACGAAGCGACAGAGACACGGATAATGACGGCGACGGAGAGGAAAGGTATGGACAACAACAATATGCTCATTTCCCCCACAGATACGGCTGCGGACCCGGCAAGTTTCCCGGGGTTCATCAACTCCGGCGTATCACTGTCGAGTCTCATCGGCCATCGTCGTCTCATGCTTGGTTATGCAGTGCTGGCACTATTGTCACTCTCCGTCTGATCATCCTTATATACTCATAATATTTACTATTGATGTGCGCTTCCCTGATTATTCTGTTCGCTCTGGTCATTCTGTTGACTGATTATTCTGTTGGATGTGGAACACTGGAATCCCCAACATATTTGGGGTTTCGATTAATGTCGAGCGAGCTTTATATCAATTGATCATCCTGACCTATATAATTACCTATATAATTAAACGGGGTAATATTATTATTATTCGGGCAGGCGATACTAGACCCTATCTCTCACTGTACTGCACGGTATACTCCTTCCTACAAGTGATTCCCTCCAGCTCTTTGTCCGAGTTATGCAGTATGAACTCCTCGCTGTTCGCGTCCCCTAGAGATGTCCTGGGCTCCTCCGAGTAGTACGCGGCCGCCGAGTGTGTAACTTTGCTATCAAGCTGTCTATGATGAGGATCTGGCAACGCTTTGTCATCGCTACGGTGGACTACTTTCGTGGTGCTCGGTGTGCTCGTCTCACTCCCCCCAGAGGCCCCTACCACTACTACGCCCAAGTCTTTGTCGTCTAGGTTCTTGGTCTGCAGCTCGAACTCGTCGAGGTTCTGACTCCCGAGCCGCGTCCGTCGCTTCGGGGCGGCGCTGCCGATGGTCTGCAGGCCGTATTTGCTGCCCCTGCCGCGACCCTCGGGGGTGTTGTTGTACTTTTGCGGGTACGAGGACTTGGCGGTCGTCGAGTTGATTTTGAGGACGCGGCCTAGCAGGGGGCGCAGGAATTGGGCGCAGGCGGCGATGATGCCGATATTTAGCTGGAGGCTGTTATTTGTGGTGGTTAGCTACGAGTGGGTTAAGAAAGGAGATGGGGGCATCGGGGGAAAGCTTACTTTTGCCAGAAGTGTACCCAGTAATCACTACACGGGTGAGAAGGTTAGTAGGCAGAGGAGATAGATGGTGATGGGATTTCACGTACAAGGTGTTGTCGGGGCTACCACCGGTGGTCAACATGAAGACGGCCTTGCAAATTCCGGCAACAATCGAGCTGGCAAAGTTTTAGTCAGCTATTAAGTCCTCTTCTATCATTATCCACTGTAACTCACAAGTATCCCAGGTTGAGGATTGCTATCACGTAAAGCCGCAACCGTAGCTTCATCTTCAGGTTCCAAACTATGGGGATAGGAAGGACGCCTAGACATATATCGGTGAAGATATTGCATGCTTTCCCGTGGCCATTCGTCATTATCATGTATCTGCAGCATTTCAGGCTCAGAAACTTACAGATATTCCAGTATGTCAGGTCGAGAAACAAATTAAAGTCGAAACACCTTGGGTCAAACGGGTTCATCCACTGAAACTCCCACCAGCCTGAGTAAGGCTTGCAGTAGGTAAACAAGACCACCGTCGCCTGGATCGTGTAGAGTACCACAAATACGATGATGGCGTAGAGGGAATACTTATACCACTTGATCTCTCGGTTCAGCCGCATCAAACTGAGCGCCATGGAGACTCTCAGAAAACCCATGGCGAAGCCATCCGTCATAACAGTCTTCCAGAAACTGATATGCTCGAAATGCATTCGCTGCTCCGTAGGTATCACCAGCCCATGGCGACCGAGGCCGTATGGGACTTGGAGACATAGACATATCCACGAGCCAAGGGCGATGAGCTAGATTTCTCGTGTCAGTGGGTGGATGCTTAATCAAGGAGTGGCAGGATTTTGAAAGTTAGGAAACGCACAACGGAGAGGATAATGAAGCCATCGTCAAGACCAAACGACTTCACCATAAACGCCCGCACATAGGTGCGCAGCGCCACGAACGTGAAGGCGATGAAGTGGAAGACGGCCACGACGCCGACGATCCGACCGGCATTGCTCGCCTTGGCGTAGTCGGAGTCGGGGTCGATCTGTGGAGGAGGTGAAAGAGGGGGCAGTGACGGATCCATGGGACGTGAGCGAGTGTGGTGTTGGTGCGCACAGGTGCAGTGGAGGAAAAGAACTTTGGTTCGATCTTCAGGCAACTAACATACTATTTCTCATCAAGTCGTCCGTCATATGAGCTTCGTCGACGTGGGAACTGCAATGGGAGAGGAAGGGGGGAGTCGTTCGTCGCGATCCTGAGCTGAAGGCCGGGGTGTGGGAACCTTGTGATATTTTAAAACATATCCTTGCCCAGAACACGATGCAGAACGACTAGTAATACTCAGCTCTGATACCCTTCATAAGACAAGAGCTGTTTGGCCGAGATCCCGATAAAATTACTACAACTACATATTGGCTGCCACCACACCAATGCAACGAATGATTTGCCCAAACAAACAATCTCGGGCAAGCAGGCCCAAACGGCGGCAATCCCGTTTGCGACCACGGATCAAAGTCGATCGCCACATCACGCCGCAGTTTGCATATTTCCTCCTACGGCAGACGGAGACGAAAGCAGTTCTGTTAATACTACACACACCTTTCGGCAATCCAATAGTCTGTCGAGGTCGATTACCTGAAATGACGCTATAAAAACTAGAAACTCTAGCCGAGGGCAGGGCTGGTAAAGGCCATGCCTCCCCAAAACCCGGTGTTCTGGGCCTTGGTAATAGCGGCCCGCCATCAGTCCAAATCTTGGCTCGCAACTCACACAGAAACATGCAACTCCGACCATGCAGTGCTATTGTCCAGCATCTTAGCCCAGGGTCGACATTCTGAATGAAACGCTGTTTTGCGGCGCGGTACCAGATAATTACCTGCTCCCTGGCATGTGCTTGGTCGGATCAGGAAGGTGGAAGGGAGCCTGAAAATCTGCAACAACTTCAGGTCTCTCGCTTTCAAGCAGGCGAATCGCGACAATAATAAAAGTCGAAGTGCCGTGAGTGCCGCGATGGACTTGCATATCTATGTATGCACAAGGGGCGCAGGAGAGGGGTTCGATAGATATACCGAGCAAAGCCCAGTCCCACGCAGGTCTGCCACATGATTATCTCGATACGTGTATATCTCGCATTCGACAATCTTCTCGATTAACTCTCTTTTTCTAACACTTGGATTTCTATATCATTCATGTCAACCCGAATGCCAGTGTGTCCCAGTATACTGTTGTCAGTAGTTGATTTCCGACCCACTAATTCTGTAATACTATCTTTTCCCTCACGATACAACAACGTTAGGTGGCTGACGAGAAAGTCAAAACCTTCCGATACCCGAAGAAACTGGCTCGCTGGGACCAAGGCCCTGGAAAAGGACCGCGTCTTCGGTGGTATTGTCCAGAATCGAGCGCAGTCGTTGGCCCTGTGTGGTGGTATCTACCCCGTAAGGCTATCCCGCTCTCGGCAATCTTTCCAGGCGACATGGGCCGCTGATTGGTGGGTTCCGGGAACAGGGGACCGCTGTGCCCCGAGGGGACAGGTCTGCGCAGGGGGGCAATTTCGGTTGTCTGCATTTGCTTGGCACTTTGCATCTCCTGCGTTGCAAGCACCTCTCTTGGTCATGGACTGCCCTACTGCCCTTTCGCAAATCGCACATTCGGCACCCGAGCGCCGTAAATGGAAACCGGTTCGTCTTTTGGCCCCATCCGTTCATGTACCGTACCATGTAGGCGGGCCCTCGCTTGGCTCACTGGGCGCACACATCGTCTGCCCCTCCTGCGCCTTACGCCCCCTGGCCCCGTGGGGCTCGGATCAGAACCCGGATGCGCGCCAGGCGAAGAGGACGACGAGATGGGACGAGAGTCTCCCCTTCTCACACAACAACAACCCCACCACACGCCGGGTGTTCATTGCCTTTTATCTAGCAGGCCGGTGGAACTGTTGGAGTCGTCCCGGTGTCGACTACCCAAATGGATATTTTTCATGCAGGACAGCTCTGGCAGAGGTTACAATTTGAGTAGTGATATGCACCGAATCATTGAAATATCGCAGAAAGTTTGACTTGAGGTGCTGGGAGTTACTGCGCCGCGGCCCTTGGAAGTTACAGAGAATCGATCAACACAGATGCTCTGCCTCGATCCTGCATGATGCAAATTTCCGATCGGGGACTTCCCATTGCTACTTCATCATGTACCTTGGCGACAAGGGCTCAGCGATCGGGTCCTCCTGAATCATCAGCACATCGGCTCAATATCGCAACTTGCAATGGTTTTGCTGTTACAACTCCCGTTTGCCTCGGCAGAGAACTCCTCGGAGACAAGTCATGAGACGGGGCGAAGCCGTTCCCGGCTTACCCTCCATCCCCCCTTTTTCCTATGCAGTCAGATTCTTCTGGCTAAATAAAACCACCACAACCATCGGCTTTAGGACGATCGCACACCCCCTCTCCAGCGTGCTGCAAGATAGATGACATTGCACCTCGATCACGTGTAAACATCCCGCCCAGCTTGCAACTGTAGATCAAGTCTCATCTTGGTACAGTCGTCATTCGTTTCGTCTCAGGTCTTTCTTTCCACCCAAGCCATCATGCACAGCTTCAAGATTCAATCGGCAGTTGGCCTCCTGGCCACATGCCTCGTCTCAGAGGTCGCTGCCGGGCTCTGCTCTAAGAGCGACGCCGTTGAGCGCGACGTCGTCGTCATTGGCGGTGGTGCAGCTGGTTCCCACGCGGCCGTCTGGTTGCGTGATCACGGCAAGACGGTCGCGTTGGTGGAGAAGCAAGATACTCTGGTAAGTCTTGACATTTTTCCTTTTCTTTTTCACTTGCGACGCGCATCTATACTCCGAACACCACTGACAATCATCTGCACAGGGCGGGCACACGTCGGTCTACCATGATCCCGCCACCGGCACCCCCATCAATGTCGGCGTGCAGGCGTGGATGGAGTACAAGGACACCTTCGACTTCGTGAAGCGCATGGGCGTCTCGACCAATGGCTCGATGCATTTCGCGTCGCTGAAGAGCCAATACGTCGACTTCCAGACCGGCAAGCGAGTCGACGGCTACGTGGCGCCCGCGGACGCCGCCAAGTTCGCAGCGCTGCAGGTTTACCTGGACGCCTGCGAGAAGTACGAGAGCATGCTGCTCCCGGGCTTCTTCAACTTCCCGGAGCCGGCCAACATCCCCGAGGACCTCCTCATGCCCTTCGGCCAGTTCGTCGACAAGTACGGCATCGCAGCCGCCGTCCCGCAGCTGTGGCAGTCCACCGTACAGGGCGTCGGCAACTTCCTAGACGTGCCCACCATGTACATCATGCAGGCCTCCCCGGCGCCCATGGTCCGCGCCCTCCTCGGCAAGGGCGCCGCCGCCGTGCCGCCCTCGGGCAACCTGCACGAGCTGTATGAGCGCATCGGCGAGTTCCTCGGCGACGACGTGCAGTACTCGAGCCAAGCGGTCGCCTCGACCCGCACCGAGGACGACGGCGTCACCGTCACCGTCCAGAGCAACACCGACAACAAGAACTGCACCATCACCGCCAAGCGCCTCGTCATCGCCATCGAGCCCACGGCCGACAACATGGCCCCCTTCGACCTCGAGCCGTTCGAGAGCGACGTCCTTGGCAAGCTCGGCTACACCACCGTCTACGCGGGCATCGTTCGCCACCCCTCGCTTAAAGTCGGTACCTCGTACGGCAACACCCTGCCCGGCGCTGCGCCCGCCAACTACACCGTATACCCCTTGCCCGCGCAGATCGGTCGGTTCGACTACCTGGACATGACGACAGACATGTTCTCGTTCACGGCGGTGGGCACGGACAAGGACACCCCCGCGAGCATGCGGGCGCTGATCGGCAAGACCATCGAGGGCATGGTGGCGACGGGCGTTGCCGGGGGTAACGACGCTAGATCCCAGGTCGAGTTCCCTGCCTTCGCGGACCATGGGATGATGCACTCGCGCATCTCGGCGGAGGAGCTGCGCGCCGGGTTCATCCAGGAGCAGCTCTCGCTGCAGGGGCGGCGGTCGACTTGGTACACGGGCGCGGCGTTCACGTCGGCTTTCTCGACTGTGCTTTGGGAGTATAACAATGTTTTGCTGCCTGATGTTATCAAGGATATCTGAGTTACGTTAATTACTTGTCAGAACTTAACGTTAATAATTAGTTCAAGTTCTACATAGCGTATTATAAACTAGACAACTGGCAGTTCTCGCATTTCCAGTAATAAATGAATCTGATTCACCAGATCTTTCTGTCCAAATATTTTTCGCGCCTCGTGACCCCTAAATAACAGTTGTCTTTTATCTCACATTGTCCAACTCTTCTGAATCTTGATGGACTTCGCTTTACTTTTTGCAGAATGAGAGCTCGCATACTGAAACGCCGCTCAAACATTATTTGAGCACCATCTCCAATGGAATCAACATAGAGAGGCAGGATATAAAATGCCCTGATAGAGGGAGATCCTTGGTATGCGGGGGCATCGTCGAGTTCTGGTATCGAAACATCAGTCGCTTGAATCAACTGTGCTTCGCACCCACTGAACACGATGTCGAATGTGCTGAGATGCTCAAATGCACCAACAATGGATCTGGGCAAAGCACTTCGATATCTGACTATTCTGTCCATTCTTTCTAAGGGGCCTCTTATCAGTAATGCTCCGCCGTTGACGACTACCCAGGGGTCGGAACTCGCCAGCTCTACATTTGCTCCGATGACCTGCGAGGGCCAAACTCTGGAAGGACGGCGCACGTTCAAGGATGATGTTGCCTCGGGTATCCAGACATGCAGGTCAACCGACGACCACGACCAGCTTGGTGCACGACGACGCTTTTTTCGCAGTATTTGCCCTTACTGCCAGAGCATCACTTCAATCAATGGAAACCTTCCATGCTAGAGTGTAGAGCAAGTCATGAATTAAGTGCCCTGCCAGGGATCTCACATAACCGAGGACCCTGTGATAAGCCGCGGCGGGTCCCGACATGGCCGGGAGCTTGTCTCCAGAGTATGTAAGGTGGGCTGCAGAATACGGCCGAACCACATGGAGGTACCAATTATTCGTTGCGACCTCTCTCATATTATCGATCTGGTTCGGTTTTGTGATACCTTTAGCTCTGAGGGCTTTCTTTTTTTCGTAGTATCTCGCTACTGCGCCTGCGGTGGCGTCGATTTCGATATCATGTTTCCTTGCGAAGAGTCGCGTTGAGTGCGAAATCATCTGCCCCATCCAGCCGAAGCTTGGGGTAGTCTTCGACGTGAGAGTATCTGATCCAGATCCCCGTATCGTTTCACGGAAGTATTGCTTTCCTAACTGGTCCGGGGGACGGCCTATATCAGGCCAGATATCAGAATGCGCTTTTTCGCAGCCCTCCCACAAGATCATCTCGGGAATGAAGTGAATTGTCCGTGCTGACTACCACTCATGGTCAGCGTCTATAGTGACGGATCGTTAATTGTACCCCAGATCCAACGTAACCTGCATTGCATCTCGGAATAGTGGGTTGAAGTCCGGAGCATGTAGTGGAATACCCTTTGACACAAATGTATCGTAATCTGATCCTGTGAGTGTCGTAAACATCCGAGACCCCCAACAGTGACTTAGTGTAAGATAAGAAATGGTTCCTTTGATACTAGGCTTCTCAATCAGTTTGGTTTCCATGTCGCTTCCATTCCGTGTTAGAAAGCCTTGACGGAATGATGCTTCCGTGTTCCGCACCACCCTTCACCCTACATATCGAATGGATGGCCATGCAGGCTGTTAAACACTTTCTGACGAATTTCATTGAAGTTGGGTTCCATGAATTGTTTGTTATCATATCCCATGTCCAATGGGTGTTTCAGGGTGGTTTAAATAGAGATCTGTGTAACATCGTTAATCTCGAAACTCCTTATTCGGTTGATTAGAATTAGTGGAATGCTTTCTCACCTTAATCACTGCATAGTTTCAAATCCAGAGCACAAGGCAAGTCGCTGCCCAGCATCCTGCGGTCCTCGATCCAGAAAGACGTTCTCAAGTAAGATCAGTAACCCTCTCGCTGACTCCCCCCCCTCACTGACTCCCCCCCCCACTGACCCCCTTTCATACCTAAATCGCTTAACCCCGATTTTTAATATAAATTTAAATAAAATAGTTAAAAATATATATATTATCTCCTTTTATATAAATAATTTATATAAAGAATTATATTATTATAAAGATTTCTTAATAAACCTTATTTAAAAAATAGAAATTAAAATAACCCCTTAAATAATTTTTTTATTAATATAAAACCTTAATATCCTAACTATTTTTATAATTAAATTTTAAATATTATACTTTTTATAAAGTTTATTTTAATATTTAAAGAATTATAATACCCCCTTTTTAAGGTATAAAAGTATCGAAAGGCAATAACTTTATAAATAAATATTTTTATTTTTATCTCTATAAATAGAAAATTTTATTATTTAAAACTCGATTTTATATAAAAGAAACGGTATTTTTACCTATTTTATTTAAATTAATATATATCATTAGATTTAGACGATTGTGGTGGGAAAGGGGGGTCAGCGAGCAGGGGGGGTCAGCCAGATGGGGTCTGATCTTACGTTCCCTTTCTTGTTTTAGGCGACTTGAGTTTGACCACGCCTTCGCCACTCAAACTCAACCATTGACGCACTGGCTCTTGTAACATGCCACGTGTGTCTAGTTGATAGCAAAGGTAGCAATCGTGATCCGAAATGGGGTTGCCGTCAATCTCCAATGGGCCAAACGAACAATATTGACCAGGCTTTCCGAAGTCGAATTGATGCAAAACCTTTTCAACAATAACAATACAGTATCCACATAATCGCAAGCCCAATCCCGGCATATGATCGGTGGGATTGTCATCAAGTAGTAATAGTCGTGATATCGTGGGAAGACTGCTTGCAGGCACCCTAACAAGTCAAATGTTTCTGGGAAGGACTCGTGGTGTGTTGATTCAAAAAGTGTACAATGGGAGTTGAGCCTTCGGATCGATATGGGACATTTGAAGTAAGCACTACTGATGTTGCGCATCTTCCCTCGACGTCGCACGCAGTAGTGTGGTTTGGAGATGCCAAACAACCCAGCAGAGCGTTCTCTCACCCTTCTAGGCCTCTCGCTAGGAGCGTCTCACAGCTATGAAACAGACGCACTGCATTATGGCCATGCATTTTTGATCAAATTATCTATGTTATCTAGTGAGGTGGTTTAGGTCTTGCGATAATCATTAGTAGCAGCAGGAAAGCGCCCGATCTTTCGAAGATAGGTAGAGTCCTTCAATAAACGTTGAAATAAAGTATAGTAGGTTAACGCTACAAGTGAATAAAGTTCCACCACCCCCACCCCTGTATTCTCAGGATTGGGACGATGCAAAAAGTATTTCCATACGGGGGACTCTCGCATCCCTCGGACCTGACGTCGGTATAAAAGGCTTGGCGAATTTAAGCAACGGTATGATGACACGACTTTAACTTTACCGCCGCACTTGATTCTGCTTTTCCATCAAAAGCCCCCGGCTAACCCTACGCAGCTATGCATGTGTGTGTTGAATCTTGCTCATCCTCTGAACCATAAGCTGACATGCATGTGACATGCATGTGGTCGCAAGCTGTATGTGCTGAAAGATGCCGCATGTTCGCTTTGTCCGAACTCCTCCTCGAGGTTAACCGAAATTAACCCACAAGCTTGGCGAACTCCATGAACCCAATATCTTCTCTTAGCCTCTGCATATCATCCTCGCTCAAACATATAGCGACCCCGATCTCGCCATCCGGCCGCTTGGGCAGCAGATACACCAACCCCTGAAACGCATCGAAGCGCGGCCGGCGCACCGCTTCAGGAAGGCCAAGCCCCATCCCGAAGTCGAGGTGGTAGGCATCTTGCTTGGCCCACGAGTTAAGCATGACGTCGCGGGTCATGTCGAACCCCCCGCCCAGGAAGCTCACCGTGGCCTTGTCGGGCGTGCGGCTCACCAGGGTCGCGAGAGACCGGGCGTCGTACGCCAGCGTCGACGTCTCCCGTGCCACGGCGGCACGGAGATCGGCGGCGACGGTGCCGAGAGGGCTATCCACCAACTGGCGGGTCGAGAACTTGTCGTGATACGTCATGCACTGCGCGAAGCCCGGGTACGTGGCCGAGATGCCGACGTGCCCACGGATGTCGACCGACCGGGCGAACAACACTGGCGAGTCTCCCGGCAGCCGCGTGAGCCGAGCGCGCACTATCGATTGCCAGATGAAGGCGCTCAGGGCATCGTCCGTGGACACGTAGGGTGTCGATGCGGGCAGACCTTGAGCGGCCACTCGTTTGAGGGTCAGCAGCGCGTCGTGGGAGAAGCTGAAATGACACCATATACCGCTCGGCATTCGCCGCTTCGCATAGTCGGCGGGCAGCGACTCGACTTTGTTGTACCTGACTTCCGGCCCAGGAGTCCAGAAGGCCTGGTCGAGCAAACGGATGGCATCGGCTGGGTCGCGGCTCCCCGTCCTCAGCTCCTCCGTGGTAAACGTCTCCCCCCGGCAAGCCTTGGATAACAGATGCAACACTTGTCCCTGTCCGACGCCGTCCATGCATTGATGCTGCCCGAGAAAGGTGAGTATCAGACCCCCCTTGATGATGGTTGATTGTAGCTGGAACACTTCTGCTGTTGTCTCGTCAGGCCGTCCAGAGCTTGTCCTCCGAGGTGCGACGATATCTTCGTCCAGTTTGTGCATAGGATAACCCGCGCGCCGCAATTGCCCCATAGACGGCATCGCGCGGTCATTTGACAGATTCTTCACTGCCATTCGAGGGGCTCTACCGAGCGGTGTGATCTTGGAAGTCCCTGTAACCCCTTCTGCACTACCCTTGCAAACGACCTGGCCTGCCAGCCATGGGAAGGAAGCTGCCAGAAGCTCAAGTCCTCTATCTAAGGCTTGCATAGCCGCTGGTACCTTGGACTCGTCTTCCATGGGATAGCATAGGCTGATCTGTGTGAATATCGTTACCAGCATCTGGCCATAGCCATCAAGTGGAATGCCAACTTCCCCCATGTTTTGGGACATCTTATGCGAGGACGAGCTGTATTGATTGCGACAATGGTTCAACAGTGCCTATAGGCGCACTCTCGGAAGGGTTTGGGGATGTTGTTTGGGGAGGGGCTGGGCCCACCTCGGTTCTACCAATCCAACGTGTGATGAGTCATCATGTCATTTGCGCCCTTTGTCACCAGTATTGGTCGTCGCACATCAAGCAGACATGTTTGCGAATCACCAACTTAATCCTTGGTCAATGACGAACTTGCATTATTCGCCAGTTGACCAACTAGGCAATTCCTACATGGCCACTTATTCGTCTATCCAACCTACTTGGGGACCGGTTTCAAGTATATCGGTAGTTCTGGTTTATGCCACAAGAAGCATGCCTTCTGTGTATCCATCCAGGCCTCATTGTCGTCTGTGGCCTCCATATCAAAGTTCCATAAAATCCGGGCGAGGATGACTTTCATCTCATTCAATGCCAGGCTGTCGTCACATGTCAGTTGCTAATTTGTCCAAAAAGAGATCTTGGGGAGATAGACACCGACGCTTGCAGGGCCCTCGTCTCGGTTCTCTACCGCTAGGTGGAATCTTGCACCAACCGAGCTTTGGACAAGCAGAGACGCGACAAGTGCTTTTGCGACATTTCGCAAGGGTCTTTGCGGAACGATTTATGCGCTTTGACCGCAAACCAGAACATAGTGTCTACAATCATGGGCCAAAGTAAGAGCCTCTGCAAGGAGTGCCGATTGGGCCAGAAAGGATGCTCGTAAGGAGGATCGAGCTGCGCTCACCATTGAGAGGATACGGACATATGGGCACGGATTTCTACTACAGTCCCGGCGATGGGAGTGTACGAATCGAGGGAGGCAAGGGCCGAGGCTCAGTTATCAAGAATATAAAGAAATGTAATGCAGGACACAGTATCAAAGAATCTAGCCCGGCGGCGTAACTAGTTTGACCGCCAGCGTGGGAGAACACGGTGGTTTGGCCTCTTGGAAAAGTCCTAATGTCGAAGTGACTGGCAATCAGAGAAGGGCCACGCCGACGCCTGCGAGGAGGGCAAGCGGGGCCAGTAGTGGCGAATCAAGAGGGCCGCGCCATGCAGCTCGGCTCTCCTCGACCGGCCCGGGAACCTGGCTGCCGGTCGTGGCGTTGCTGGCCCGGATGCACGTCAACGGGGACACGATGGGATCCGAGGTCGTGTTGCGACCCCAGACCACGACCGCCGGCCACGCCAGGCTGCCCGTCTTGTTGTAGGCCGTCAGGTTGCCCCGCTCGGCGGAGGGGAGGCCGCCCAGGTTCGTCATGATGGCGCGTCCGTCCACGAATTGGTGCCGGGGGTTGTTGTCGGCCACTTCTGCCGCCAGGCGGGCGCCCTCGTTGATTCGGGTCGCGTTGTAGACTATTGTTCGTTCGTTAGACCTTTGCTGCTGCTGCCCAGTGGCGGGCACGGGGACGGGCGCGCGGTTACTTACAGCTGGCGGAGCAGCCCGCCTGGAATGCCGCCGGGGGGTCGCCACAGCCATCCAGCTCGTCAAGGCTAGGGCATGTGCACCTGTTGTACCAACTGCTGGACTTTTTCCAGCCCTCCGACACGGAATCAGTAATGGCCTTGCGGCAATACTCGCTGAGGACGGACGAGCAGGTCCCGTCGTCCTCGCGCAGCGCGTCGGAGTAGTCGCGGTTGGTCTCCCAGGTCATGACGCAGACCTCCCAGCCGTCGGTCACGTTCTTCTTGAACGGGGGCGTGTGGAGGGCGACCTGCGTGCCGGTGAAGTACTTGCCCTGCGCCTCCTCCCCGCGGTGCCACGGCTCGCTGTTGTTGACGGGGATGTCGGCCTTGACGTGGATCTGCCAGGACCAACCGTCGATGAGCTCCGGGGGCCATCCGTCGGCGATCTCCTGGGACCCTACAGCGCCGGTGAGATCAGGGCCCGAGAGAGGATAGATGCCCGTGGCGTTGGGCTGCTCGTCCAGGAGACGGCCAAACTCGGTGAAGTTGACTCCGCCTGGTCCAACTGTCCCTCCACCGTCCCCCCACTTCGCCACCGAGGTGTCGGCAAGGACGGTCTGCAGGCCAAGAGCCATCAGACACTGGAAAAGGAGATTTTTAATCTTCATCTTTGCGGCTGCGAGCTCCTCAGTGTGGAATGTTTCGAGTCAGATGGAGTGTGTGCGCAATGAAGGTGTCGAAGAGAAGGGCCAATATTGTCGAGGGGATCGATATACGACTGTGTGTTTGCTTTGTCGGCCTGGGGCAAGACAGAAGGAGAAAATCTCGCTTGGGGCGATTGAGGTTGGGGAGGCGCTCAAGCGAAGAAATGGTCGACACGGAAGTCAATAGCGAAAGGGGGTGACGTCACACCAGGCGTGCTGGATATGGATGCCGACCGTACGAGGTAGTGACGTGGGTAGTCCGCGCCGCAAACATCGTACGTTCTCCTGATCCGCCGGCTGGGCGTGACACGAAGATCACCTGTAAGGTCCTGAGCCGAGGTTCCGAGTTCGCGCCATGGCCAGGCAACCCCAAACACAGGTAACGGCCGGGCATGGTACGGGTGATCCGGGGTAAATGAGGGCCGGAGCCTCGGCAGCCAAAGGGCGGAACGAAGAGAACCGATGATTGGCTTGGGTGCGCGACAACAGGGGGTTGTCAGCTGTTCGGAGGAACCTGGTGCAATCAGTGTGTTGGTTCACGGGGGGCAGCTTGTAGCGAGGGGTACAACCGCGTACGTCCACGTTGATGCCAGCATACTCTTCTTCGATGTACCTCGCTTGACTTTGATATTTCATTCGCTACATGCGTTTTTTCCTCTTCCAACACTACACCGATACTATATGAGTCCATAATGTCAGAGCAGCTCGTCGTCGTAATTAGCGGGGTTGGTAGAGGTAGGTAGGGCCTAGACCAACATTATCACTTCTCTTACGGTGGTCATGCCAGCTCAACTTACACCTATCTCTAGGAATCGGGAATGCCTTGGCACGATCCTACCTCTCGCGGCCCAATTGCACTGTCGTGGGAAGCGTGCGCGACGGGAACACACCGGGGGTGTTGCGGCGCTGAAGACCGTCGCTGCAGATATTGGCTCCAAGTTTCTTATCGTGGAGATCGAGAGCGCGTCCGAGACCGACGCAAAAGATGCGGTACAGCAGATGAGGGTTTGTTTCGATGAGCAGCAAGGCGAGCTCCATCAGCGGCATGTGCAGTCTCAATGCATGGAAAGCGCCAGCCTACTGCATTTCCAAGGCGGCCTTGAATTGGATTACGATGTATGTTGACTCCGCCAAACGGGAAGACCAGAAGCTAACATCTCGGCGGATATAGGTCCGCGCATTGTGGGAACGATAGCCTCATCGCTGTTGTTGTGAGCCCAGGGTATGCCCTCCTTTCGAGAAAATCACAACTTCCATAACCTGTCGGCGACTAACTTGGTCCGTCAAGCTTGGTTGACTCGGATATGGGCAACAAAACTGCGAGGGAACACATGGGATTGACAAAGGCGCCTATAACGATGGAAGATAGTGCGGAGAGAATTACTAAGCTGGTGAGTATGACCAAGAACCGAATGCTCATACTTTCATTCTCATCCCGATTGCGAATCTTACCAAGAAGGTCGAGGAGGCCACTCGTGACAATGCTTCTGGCAAGCTCATCGGTGCTACTGACGGTGAAACCATTCCGTGGTGATTGCAATCTGAGTCTTCGGGTATGCCTTTGTTGACTTGCTGTGATTGGCAAGTGCATGGGTTGAAAGAGATAGCTTTTGTACAATACTAAGGACCACCTACCTCGCAAATGTGGCTTGCTTGGCCGTTAAGCTCAACTTTCGACTTGCACACAAATAGTCAATCATTTCCCGATGCCCCACCCTCTCATCTCTCTTGAAGTGCTGCGCCGCTAGACTAAGTACACAACGTCACGGGGGCGAGGCCTTGCTGGTTCCCAGGCCGCTGCGTTATAACCGTGCTGGTCTGTATTGTAAGCAACCGAATCCTTCTAAAGTTTCTCTCATTCTTTATTTCCAAGCCCTGCCTTGTCTTACTCAGTAATTCTTCGACAGTTCTAAATATCCGACTGACATCATTTTTTGGTTGAATGAATTATCAACCATGAGCTTCCCAAACGATGTAGCCGTGGCCATCTGTCACGGCTCCTACCATTCACCAAAGCTCTATGAGCCTCTCATGGACGCATTGAAGGATGTTGGAATGACCCCCTATTGCCCTTATCTCCCCACTGCCGACCTCAGTAAGCTGAACGTGGGCGATATCGACCATCCCAACTTTGATCGCGCTGCACCCACTGGAGGCTACCCTCAGAAAGGCCAATGGACAGCCGGGTGGCATCATTGGTATGATATACATTGGAGCATTCATAAGCCCCGTGGGCGAGTCTATCCATAGCTTATTCCAGCCCAAGGGCGGAACTATCTTCGTACAGGCCTTCATGGAGTTCCATGCAAGTACTATCGGCCGGGTCCCAAGTGCAGGGCTCCTTGAGGCTAGTCTTATTAAGTTCCAATAGAAACACGGGGTAGCCGGGCTTAGTACCATTGTCGACGTTGAAGAGTTCTTTTTCAACGACAAGAACCCAAAAGAGGCCAAAGAGTGGGCAACTACTCTCACTGGGTCGCCCATCCTAACCACAAACCTCACCAAACGATGCGTACGCCACTTTGCCCTGCGCCTATCTGATCCTCGAGGGTGACTTGATTTTACCCAATGAATACTAAGAAGTGATAGTAGCACAGCAATCCCAAAAGGCTGGAGACTTTAGCATACACAGATTCCCGGACGGTCATTCTCCCCATCTTAGCTGGACCAAAGGTGTGGTTGTGTTGTGACTCTGCAGAATTTTCTGTCCAAGATCAAAGTCCAATGATAGAAAGCTAGCTCCGTGGCATATGAGCGTCTGTTATGGAATGCAACATCTGTCTTTAAGGTGCATCAACACCTGAACCTACCTCGACCTTATGGTACCTAATTAGGCTACTAGCAGAGAACTCAGTCGGGGACGTAAAATGAGGCGAATGAATGGATATTCCTTGGCGCTAAAGCATAAGCTCAATGCCACCTTCCCGCTTAGTAGTAGCAAAAATATGAGGGGCTAGTGGTAAACGTGTGGCTGTGCTAAGATATCTCTAGGTCAGCGTCTGCCATCATCCACAGCTGGTTTAAACACAACTTAGTCAACAGATACAAGAAAGACATCATCTAAATCAGCACTCATAAAAATGTCGAACTCATCACTACACCCAGCAAATGACACTGGAGCCGAAGAAGACAGTGGCACTCCATGTGAGGTATGCAAGACGCTGCGCGCATCAGCAAAGGTGGTCAAAGCCTACAATGATGCGGGAAAAGTGCCCAACTTCAACGCGCCCATCAACTTCGAATCCAAGCCGCTTAATGAATGGATCATCACAGCCGAGGAACTATTCAATGGTTGCGATGCCCACCAACGCTTCCTGCACCCTTACGTATGGCGCCCAGACGATGAGAAGCTTACGGAGATCGAGATCATGTTCGACCGGGGCAGGCTGCAGCTCTATGTAACCTTTCTTGCCGAAGGAGACGACAGCCCTTGGTCTACATCGGGGGCTGAACTCTTGCTCCTCAATGAAGAAGGTGCCAACGCAGGTTACGCGTTGGGCAGACGATTGCATAACGAGTTTATCGACATCAAGTTGCTGAACCATTGGAAGGAGACCTGCGCGGGCCATCATGGAAAGCCATGCCAGGACAAGATTACGACCCTGGAATACCCCTTGTCGTACCTCATCGACACGCAGCAGAAGTGTCTCGTCCCGGCTGCGCCAAATATGGCCTACGTTGCTCTGAGCTATGTTTGGGGTCAAGTGTCGATGCTGAAGGCTACGCAAAGGAACCTAGAAAAACTGAAAAGACCTGATTCTTTGCATGACCTTCGAGCCCTGCTGCCCAAGACGATCCGAGACTCAATTGCGCTCGTGCCCCTGCTGGAAGAGCGATATATCTGGGTGGACTCGTTGTGTATCCCCCAAGACGACGAGGAGGTGGCGCGACGCCATATCAGCCAGATGGCAGCCATATTCGAAAATGCGTCCTTAACCATTGTGGCCTGCGACGGACACGATGCCGAGTTTGGCTTGCGAGGGTTGCGTCATTCACCACGGTTGAAAACTCGACCAGGTATTCTCCGCCTGGCGCCAGGTGTTGCCCTGACGGCTAGGACGGAGGTCCGCATCCGCGATACCCCCTGGTCTCAACGTGGCTGGACCCTCCAAGAGCAAATATTCTCGCGCCGAAGCCTCGTTTTTTTCAAGAACACGGTGCAGTGGATGTGCCGGTCCGCAAAGTACTATGAAGACGTCGATGCACCCCCTGATCTGCCGGCTGAGGCGCTGATCATCGATGGCGGCGAGACGCGGGAGCGGCTGAACCCGCTAGAACTGTCCCTGGATGTTCCCGACTTGAGCGTGCTGAGCGAACTGATCTCCTACTATTCGAGGAGGGACCTTACCTATCAAGAGGATGTCATGCGGGCTTTCTCGAGCACCTTTGGTGCCATGCAAGGCGCGTTTCCTCGAGGCTTCATCCATGGCCTCCCTGTATCCTTCTTCGATGCATCTCTGATATGGCGGTCCTCCTACGGCAGGATGGCTCGCCGACAAGTGTCAAGAGCGGACGCCCAATGCCCACCCAGTTGGACCTGGGCGGGCTGGAAAGGAGGCTTTGACAGCTGCGCTTGGACGTCTGCTTACTACATGATTAGTCCACGACGGGGCACTTCAAGAGCACATTGGGAGGCGTTCCAAGTGATCCCAATGCTGGATTGGTACACGAAGGAGTCCATGGACTCGGATGAAGAGCAACGTATCCCTTTCCAAAACGAATGGCACAACTACAAATCCAAGTTCATGGGGAAAGAGCACGACCTCCCGGAAGGATGGGTGTATAAACTAAGAGAAGCGGAGGGAACAGATGATACCCCAGTCTATTCCAAGTTCAAGGAGGACCCCGAGTGTCAGGTCACACGTCAAGAGCTACAAACACCTTACTTCTACGAACACGAGTCTTGCCCCGGTCATCGGTTTTATCATCCTGTACCTCTCGGCAACAACATCCAGAACAAAAGTGACAGTCACAAGATGCCGGACTCGCATGGACAGTATCTCTGCGCGCGGACGCAAAAGGCGCAGCTCTGGGCCGCCAAGCCCCCTTGGGACGACCAAGTCGAGCGGGCTGTCAGCTGTAGAGGCCCCGATGATTTCGTGTTGCGGATGTTTGGCCTCGATCTGCTAGTCTCAGTGGTGCTCCAAGACCAAGATGGAGCTGTCGTGGGAGAGCTGTGTCCAGACTCACAGGTAGAATTGGAAAGCATATGGGATGCCCACCCATTGGCCATTCCAGTCGACGTGGTGGTGATTTCCCGTGGGTTGCATTTCTGTGAACCGCAGCTCGTGGAGAAAGAGACTTGGAGCTTCTACAACGTTCTTTGGGTGGAGTGGGTAGATGGAATTGCGTACCGGAAGGGTGTTGGTAGAGTGAACAGGAGTGCCTGGGAGAGGTTGAAGAAGGATGAAATCTCGTTAGTATTAGGGTGACTTCAACGCTACGGTATGAGACCATCCGGTAGTGATCACGATGGATGGCCAAACTACGACACCTCTCGCAGCAAAGACTTATGCATAACGATACTATGAATTCCTACGCGTAGACTTGACACCCACCTAATCTTTTGTTCCTCAGCCCTTTAACGTGGATGAGTGATGCTTTGTGTCAACTCAAACGCTCCATATTGTGCCCATATATCACTTGATCCCTATATTCTGAGTCAGGACAACCTTGGCGATATTGACAATTCCCTGTTGTATACTATGTCTTGTCGCCACTTGCAACTTGATTGGCTTGGTGCATCTGACTCGTATGTGAGCGAAGCTGTTTTCCAGCCCTTCGAAGCGCAGGCAAGGTTTTGTAAAGAAGTCTAAGAGTCGGGCTCGTAGGTGTTTCGAGAATCATGGAATCCGAGTCAGACTCGATATCGCTAGAAACTAGCTGTGCGCAGACCTTCGTAAGCAATTGAACCAATTGTTTGCCCACGCAGTTATCGAAGTGACTCACCGCCGCTGCTTCTTCGGTACCCCGAATACGGGTTTGCTTCTTCTCGGTTCTCTCTGGCTGTCGTGTTTGCCTTGGCCATCACGGTCGCGTTCGGCTTCGTGATTCCAGTTCGGGTCGCGCTCGGATTGATTATAGCCTCCAGCAGTGCATGAAGTCTTGCTCCCGTAAGTAAAAATGAAGGCAGAAGAAAGGGTTTGAACTTACCCGTGGAGGATTGTCCGACGTCTGGTCACTTTTGTATGACCACATAATCAAGGATCACTGGAGATGTAGTACCACGAAGCAACAAACGCAAAGTAGGGAGATGGGAAGAGCATTGGTTCTGGGATCTACAGGCCAGTTGATCGAAGAACTTGACCAGGCATATTTCAGCTCGGCGCCAAGGTCGGCTGAAGAGAGAACAGACTGTCTGACATGCCCTGATGCCTTAAACGACAGGCCAAATTAGGCCATTTTGGAAAGTTTTTACTCCCCGCCCCCTCCCCCTCCCCCTCCCCGGCATGTGAGACAGTCTGCCCTCTCCCCAAGGCAGACCTGTTCAAACTGGCCAGGGGTCATAACAAAAAACTGCAAACAATGCTGCAGACTGCTCCAAACCTGGACGTTGATTCGTCGATACCCTTGTTGAAATTTTCCTACCCATGTTACAGCGCGTATCCTCAAGGTTGACCAGAACGCCTTCCCCAGACGATAAAGAAAACAACAACAACAACATGATCAGAATGCCTGACTACTCAAAGTCGCCCTAGATCTTTGCACGTAGTCCCTCTGTTTGAGATTGTCCGATCAATTTGTGACTATCGCCAAAAAAAAAAAAAAAAAAAAATAAAAAAAAAAAGTCTCATAATGGCTTCAAATTTGCCAGTGAAGCTTGGGTTCTGGACGGATCACAATTGGAGCGAGGCCGTCGATAGTGAGTGTCCTTTCTAGTCTGATTCTAGTAATGTTTACCAATAGCAGTTACAACCCCTAGACACGACATTCCTTCTTACCGTCTCTGCACCTTGGGGATCTGCTTGGAAAATATCTATCGGTGTTGCGCTTGGGCTCGGCTGGCCATGCGCCCGAATCATCCTAGTTCGATCCTGCGCCTGGGTGCGCTACATAGCACGCAACTGGTCTGTCATTCGTGGGTCAGATGATGAACATCAATCACTACTGCACAATACTATTGTAGAGCTACCAGCTGATTCCACCCAACCCATGGTCACCGATACCCGAGACGAAGACAACAGGGGGTCTTCACCCAACCATGCCTCGCACACAGAGCAAACTAGGGCTCTTTTTAATACAGAAAGAGTTACTAGCCGTACTGTGTGGCCGGAAGTTGTAATGGCGTCTCTTATCGGCGTCATGGCAGTCCTCTACGGCTTTGCGGGGGGTGCTGTCGGTGAGATGCCGACCAGCAATACAGTATTGTCCAACTCTGCCGATTGCGGATTCTGGGAGCTCCAGCGTAATGTCGATTCCAGGATCCAGGATAAAGACGACTTGATACAGGCGGAGAAGGAGATGAGAGCATCGCAGTACGCCAAAAATTGTTACGGAGAGCAGCCAATTCACTATACTGCCCAATGCGAGCCTTTCCAAGCCCGCGAGATTGCCCACAGCATGGAAAAGGTCAACTGTCCGTTCCCGTGTCCAGACCCGAACAATTGCATATGTGCCAATGGTATATATGACAGTGCAGTTAAATTCGACACCAGCACATTCCACGTTGACAGGCTTGGCGTGAACGCAGCCCATCTTCCGCTTGTCAGACGAACATCAACCTTCGTACCACTTGATATTAACTATGGTTTCGTCGTCGACAAATCTGGATCTGGAAATGACTTCGACTTCGAATACTATCTTGGGGCCATCAACGATACTGCAGGTTTCAGAAATTTCACATTCAGCATGCAAGGACTTCCTTTCAATTGGGGCATTGCGGCCTATGCAGTTAGGTATTCTCCGTCTTGACCCCTTTTTGTGGGTGGTGCCTCCACTGATCATTTCTCAGTGCCTATGAATCAACACCATCAGGCAGCGAATACGATGCCTGGCTCCCAATCCCCGATCTCTCGCGCGCAAGGGACACTTACATGACAGTAATTTTCGTGTCGTCCTGCAGGATCTTCTACAATGGACGCTGCGAGGACCCCGTGTTTCCTGCGGACCGGGACGTTTTTCCCATCGGAAGGCCCTCCCGGAAATATTACAACTCGGATCCTCGACCCAGAGTACTAGTCGCCATAGATGAAATGCGAATATGTGCTAAGGACAATAAGATCTGCGACTCCCCTGATGAGCTTCCCAAGGGGATCAGCCTTGAGCTCCGATCCGCGTACGACATGGCGCGCACAATCTTCAAGAGAACCTCGACCTACAATTCGCTGCGGTACAGGCTGGGAAGTGCACTTTTGGCGGCTGACGGGATCAGCGACTTCGAGTCGAGGCAACTAAGTAACGAACAGTGGATCATTGAGAGCCAAGCCCTGTTCAGGACCTCTCTGGCCCGGCTTCAATTCAACACGATGGATTTCGCCATGGGCGACCGACCCCGTGTCCTCCACGAGAAGGCTTATAACAACACCACGCCGGATTGGGCGCGGCATGAGAACTGTACACCATACAAGTTCTCTCTCCCGGGCCAGTATAGCAATATCCAAGTGGCGCAATTTGGTTTTCTTCTCATCCCTATTGCACTATTCATTGGAAGTCGTAATGTCGGGCTTCCTAGCCAGGACCTGCCATTTCCAGGGTCTTGGATATTCTTTGACTCGGTAGTATACCACATACTCTTTGTCGCTTCTCTAATTGGTCGTGGGCTTTGGTACGTTGTTCTAGTCACGAAGCGCAAGATACAGGAGATCGGAAGGCTTTATTGAGGACATAAGAACCAAACCTAGTGCGGAAGGCGTCTCCTTGGGATGTTATTTGCTTTTGTTTCACTGGAGAGCTGGTTCTCGTGGAAGTAGGTCTTTATCCAAGGAAATATAGAAATGATTAGGTCAACGAATGGGAAGGAAGATACCTTTTTCGAGCCAACAACGGCAAAAACTACCAAATAACTAAATTACAGAGTCGCTTCGGCCCCAGAGGCAGATTGTAGCCCCCAACTTTCGAAGCCATTGCCCGGGGGAATATATACCTCAACAAACTGGAACTGAAATAGACCCCAACCGCAGTTGGAAGCCGGAGATTACTTTGCTGTCAGCTTACTGCAAGTGCAAGTTTAATGCATATAACAATAGGGGGTGGGAGGCGAAGGCGGTGATTGGAACTTCGCCCAAGGTAATTTTTGTCAGGCCCTTACCCCTTTGGCGAGGCTTGCTGTTACTTCCAGGGCGAGGATCACCGCGACGCATGTTACAGCAACGGCTTCTGTCAGAGTATTCTATTCAGAAACATATATCGCGGCGCATGTACGGATAAAGGTTGGGGAAACAGCTGTCCCAATGTCTGCAAAAATAGTAAGTCAAGCCAAGACAAGTCCTCCTATTCACGTCCGTGTACTAATTCGAGAAGCTGGCGATGATCCAGTTGGTCTACGTTTCTGCAATGCCTTGAAGGGCTGGTGCTGCGATTACATCGATTCGACGGTCGACTGCTATTCCGGAGGGAACCTTATGGTGTGGAATAATGCGACCATGGTAAACTACGCCATCGCCCCCAAGCAGACCGACTAATTACAACTCCGAACTGGCCGGAGCATACACCGCTGCCCTCGCTGCCGCCGGCACAACAGCAAAATCATCACGCAGTACCAATAGCGTCAGCAGTACAAAGGCACCCGGCCCCGCGAGCTCCAGCATACAAAGTACAGAAGGCTCTATACTCTCTGTCACGACTGCCCCAACATCTACGAGCTCGGCAATCGGCGATGAAAGTCCATCCACGCCTAGTATTGCTCTCGGGGCGGAACACACTGCTGGCCTGGGTGTCCCCCTCCTTGGTTCATCTGCTGTGCTGCTGTGGATGCTGGCAAAACAGAGATACTATAGACAAAAAATCACAAGGATGCCGGCCCAAGCCGGCGAGGTAGGACAGGAGGGGAAGATAGGCACAGGGTGTCAGCCAGACACCTTACAATATGAGTATGTTGGGGGCCTGCATAAGTGGAAAAACCTCAATTGGACGGGGAAGAGCGTCGCATGATCGCAGAGTTGAACTAGAGGGGTAATGGCAGTTCAATGAGAACGCTCTTTAAATCTAAATCAGTACAGTTGTGATGAACCATCAATTATGGTCTAATCATCCACTTACTAGTCACCGAAATACATATTGCCATTCACCGTCTGGGAGCCATTGACCACGTTTGACTGTATCACGTTACCCCAGATAGTGATACCACTAGACTCAGAGCCGTCTCTCATTGCTGTTCGTTCCCTTGCCGGGAAGCTTCTTGCTCTGGCAATGTTCTGTAGCTTTTGGTCTGGTGATCTCAGGTCATCGATCCACCTCTTCAATTCTCCTGTGATACTCAAGAAGCCAGGGTCATCTGGGCTGGAGAACCGCACCATGTCTCGGTGATTGCTTCGGATACCGATGGCGGTATATCCAGGTAAGATTGCCGACGTTTTCGGTACAACCTAAACAAAGTCAGAACGCGACGTCCCAAAGCAAACATTTGGTGAAGTTCAAATATGTATCCTGACCTCTCCGATCCCTGCCATCGGCAGCTCCTCGTAGCAGCATGATATGTTGATAGGGTCAAAACCATCACAAGCTCTAGAACGGAGCATTGTGTGAAACGCATCCTGTATCCTGGATAGGACTTCCGAGTCGCTTCTCAACACAGCCAAAATCTTCGGGTTGGTATTCTTGATGAGTCCTATCAGCTTCGCGAGGCGTTCCGCCGATGTCGCCAGGCCGGAGCCGGAATGGGGGGTGCCAAGGAATAGGATTCCACTGGTGCATTCTAGGATGACCCGGAGGTGAGTTTCGGGGCTGTTTTGAGACTCTAGCAAAGCCTATGGACAATGAATTATCAGTATGTTAAAAAGGTGAGTTACTTGATCCATAGCTTTGCTTACATCTTCACACATAAGTCCACCCATACTGTGAGCAACCAGTATAATCGGTCGGTCGATCTGTGAGAACTTTAGCCGAGTGAGTGTTGGGGGCTCCGACACACGACGTACATACGCTTCGGCTCTGGGCTCTGTGTGAGGATAGCAAGCTTAGAAAGTTTTTGGCATGATTGCCAATGGTGTTGCTGGACACCACACCACGCATGCTGACGGGATTCGAATCGTATCCATACGAAAGAATGTGGCAATCTGGAAGTTCTAATGGCAAAAGGGTCTCTATCCATGAAGTATCAGAGCCTGGGGCGGTCCAGGTTCTGTCGCGGTCGCCTTTGAGGCCGTGGACGAAAACCACACTTTTTGGGGGCGTCAGCAGGCCATCCCAGCCTTAGGCTCATCATACCCCAAACAGCAAGAGCAAAATCTGGGGGAAGCTGAACTGAGAGACTCAGGACTTACTCTGCCACAGCCTCTTCGGACGGCTCATAAAGAGTCTTGATACCGTATTTCGAAGTCGAAGCGGCGTCGTCGTCTGCCACAACTGTTTCGACTGACTTTGTGGACGATGTCCATGATCGCCGAGATAAGAATGTCATACTATTTTCGCTGACGAAGCGGGAGGCCTTCAATCTGTCGGTTGGGCAGACTTCTCTGTGAAGGAAGTCTTCCTTCCAAAGGAGGGTTGCAGGGGATGGAGGGGAAAAGCAGGCTGGGGAATACGTGGTAAGTCGTGCGTGGGATTCCATTTCGCACTGTAGCCTTTCATGCAGCCAAGCCACAAGCCCCCTTCCACCACCTCCGCATCGAAGCCTGGCTATGGGGTAAAGATAACGGCAGCAATGGGGTGCGAAGATCAACCCAAGCGGCACAATGCAGCTAAGTCTGCCTTACCGGCCCCCAAACCTAATACCTTGGGCGGAGTACATTAGATGTACCGAAACCAACTCCTACTGCAGGTGAGTTGCCTACCATGGACATCATTGACTTGATAGTTACTTGAGCACTTAGTCCCCAGAGGCAGCCCGCGGTAATCTAGCTTGTCAAGCTCCAGGTCGAGAGACAAGGCAACCAGGCCTGTAGCCTAGCTACATAAATGTATTTATCCAGGGCATTCCACAGGTAAGGGCTCTGGCTGGTTTTTCACTCTAGCAACCCTGATTACTAGATCTGACACCCGTCTCTTGTCATCTACATTACCCACACCTGTCTTGGACGTTTTTACACAATGTTGGCCAGAAACCGCGGTACCACCACCATCACGACCTTGAAGGATCTCTCCTTGAAGGACCTCCACGAGACCGGAAAGCATGGCATGAGATTGGATGGGGTGCCTGCCAAGGCGCCCGACGCACATGTGGGTAATCCCAGATCGCGCTCCCTGCATGTTCATCTTAGTAACAGCCAATCTAGCAGAACGATGCAAGCAAGGTGAAAAACGAGAATAAAGTGGAAATTGCCGGCAGTGTCCACAAGTCCGTCGTAGCCAACAAATACGAGACTACCGGGCAAATCAAATTCAGTTCGTCCCGAGCCCCATCAGGATATATAAACACCCCCATGGAACAAGGCGAAATTACTGACTTACCCCCTCCTCAACTCTTAGGTGGCCAGGTCAAGGAGACCAGTCACGTAGTAAGTATAACTCAGCTATTCCACCTTCATGATCCCCTGCGAGCAGAATAATTCAAAGGTGCTGACTACCGATGCGTAAATAGCAATCCCAAGGAGGCGTGACAAAGGATGTTCGCACGCGCACGTCAACGACAGCAACAATCTATGTCTCTGGCGACGTTGAAAAGTCGTTAGTAGCGGAGGACATCAAGACTGGAGGGGACCTAACGTTTGATTGAGGTGGCCAACTGGACTCGGAGTCAAGTAATAAAATAGCGATACCATGATACAATACAAGATTATAAAACCCACTTGGCTTTTGACAGAAATATTAGACCTTCACTTCAATGTAGTTGGTGTGTGTTATCTTGCTTAGTATGCTTCTCATTTCGAGCACTGCCTCATCAAGCTAGTCTACTTTCTCTCTTGAGAATTTCTTCATCCTTTTTAGCTGCTTCTCTTTCGTGTAGCTAGATCGAGTCGATCCTTGCAAACTGGGCGACCTCTCTGAGACCGGTCTGGCAACTGCTATCGGTGGAGACATCTCCAAAGAAACATGCTCGTCCTCTTGGCCCAACTCCGTCTGGGTCTCGGAGTCTTTGTATCTAGGCGCCGAGCTGTGCTGAACCCGGTCGTACAAGCCAGCTTGTACTCCAGATGGGGGGTACCCCTGGATTCCCTTTGGCTCTGGCGGTGGCGGTGACGGCACGATGTAAAAAGGCGACCCTGGCTCCGGTAGTGCGGTTGGACTATTCCCGGGGTTCGGTGAAGTATCATAGTCGCGAGAGAGTTGTGCTCGTGGCAGCCCACTGTCCTCCAGAGCCTGTGAGCTCCCCACGGAGCTGAGGGCTGACTTCTGATAGACCTTTGCAGGCGTCCGTTTTACATGGGGTTTGACAGAATAGAGAATCTGACATGGAGATGATCTAGAGCCACCTATATCTGGCGACATCTGAGTTTTTTGTAGGCGTTGTTTGAAAGTGGGAGAGGCTCCGTAAACTTCAGAGCCGGATTCACTTTCGACATAGGGTTGAAGGGAGCTACCCACGGCAGATCGGGGCTCCGGTTTGAGGTTTCTCTCCCGTAGTTCTGGGTTTGTTCGATCGGTCGCCACGTAGTGGTCCGCGTGGTACCTGATATTGAGATCGGAGCTGATATCTGATGGGGCTGGCCCGGGGCTCATCTCCTGCAGTACATGGGGTCTGTTCATTCCGTTTGTCGGAGTCGGCATGTGGAGGTACTGCTGGGAGTCTATATGACTGCTATAGTGGTTCGGTGCGAACGGGTGGCCTTCATCTTCTCTGTTGCTTTGGAGGCTGCCGTCACGCCTTTGTCGATTCATCTGAGTAGTAATTGGTGGAGCATTCGTGAGCCTTTCAAACACGTCGAGTGTGTTATGGCCGTCAAGTTGTGGCGCGAAAGGGTTGCTATAGTTACCAAGATTGTTAAGTAAACTTCCTGGTCGCCCGTTCATCGTCTGTGGTCGCTGAGGAGGAGCTTCCCAGCCTGGCCGCAGAAACCCAGGACGGGCACCCGGACTGCTCAAGGCGGATTTGACTTGGGCAGGAGCCAGTGGTGAAGTTCCTGGCTGCGAGTTGCGATCTTGGACGTTATGACGCAGCGAAACTGTATCATCTTGGTTATTGATGTTGCGTACGTGTCGACTATCCATTTGCGAATGGCGGTATGCCTCATCGGGGTCGAAATTCACCTGGCTCTGGTCAGGATCAAGAAAGTCTTCCACACGTAGCGACCCGCCATGGAGGTTGGCTCCGCCTTCACTCGTCATTGTTTCCCTGATTACTCGTTCGGTGCCCTGTTGAATTTCCAGCCTGAGCATTTCCATGTCAAGCTTCCGTTTCTCCGAACCGATGATCTGGTGGGCTTCCATTCTCAAACGGGCCTCAATGTTTTCCTTATATTGCTGAAGCTCATCGGCTCTTCGCCTTTTCAGTTCGAACTCATGTTCTAGCCTTTTCTCGATGTGCTGTTTTCGAAGTTCTTCCCTCAGTGTCATCTCCTCTTGTTCCCGCCGCTCCGCCATTATTTTTTCTCGTATCTCCCTCTCAAGATACATCCGTTTCTCGACTTCTCTCTTCCTGCGTTCTTGCTCTTCGGCCATTTCAGACTCAATACGTCTGCGCATGTCCATTTCCAAGCCAAGCAGCCTCTGTTCTTCCGCCTTCCTTATTGTCTCTTCGTCCCTCAACTTCTGTTCCATGCGCTCTCTCGTTTCCTGGGCGGCCTGGAGAATTTTGTTCTCGTACTCCAGTCTTGCCAGCTCCTGCTTTTGCTCCTCCAGTCTCTTTTGACCCAGTGTTTCCAGCTCGGTTTTGGCTTGCTCCTCTCTCTTATTGGCTCTCTCTACTGTTTCTCTTGCGCTGTGCAACATCTCAGTCTCGAGCTCCTTGACTCTGTATTCTTTGATTATATCATCTTTTCGCGCCAAAGCATTTCGGTTGTCTTCTAACTCCTTCATGACTCTCATCAACTCCGAGTCTGCACGATGGGTCCCCAGTCGGGCGGCGCTCCGTGCAGCCGGCGCAGGAATTGCCGATGCAGTAGCAACCGGTGCGGTAGCAACCGGTTCCGGAGCTGCTGGTGCAGGAGCTGTTGGTGGTGGTGGTGGTGGTGGTGGTGCTCGGACTTCTGCATGATGGTCCGAGGCGTACCATGGACGAGGCGGAGGAGGCGGGGGAATGTATGGAGGCATACTGTACGCCGGGTTTCCATAGCTGACAGGGTAATATGGAGCATAGCTTGGCTGCACATAACTGAGTGGTTGTGCTGGATATGCAGGCCGTCTGTCCATCGGAACTTCCCCAGCGTATGGGTCGTCAAAATCTTCCTCCTCTTCTATTCTATCGATTCGTGGTTGTCTGAGAGGGGCCATCATCTCCCCGATTGGCCTTGATGGCCCATCAGTGAATGTTGACTGAGCAGATTGTCGAGGGTACGAGACTTGTGGTCGGCGCATTCCATGGACTTCGGTATGCCCGACCTTATAGGCGCCTCCCTTCGGGGTTTTACTTGCAATTGCCGATTCCTCTCCGTACCTTGATAGACGTCTTTTAGGACCAGCATTTTCCATGGCATCAGATGAGAGACCTGCTTGGTCATCTCCGGGAGGTTTTAGATCCTTGTTTGTTGCAACTCTGTCGTGATAGGTGAATTTGCGAGGGCCTGATCCAAACACCGGCAGGGGGTACTCTACGTAGTCACCTGATGGATCACCCGTATCGCTCTCTCTTCTTCGTTCACGGTTCTTTCGTTTCTTATCATCTTTGTCCAAGTCCTCACGGCGAGATGCCTTTGGGTCTCTGCTCTCGGCCGCTGGTTGTGAGTGGGTGGGCATTTCTGGATCGGAGGCGTCTTGAACAGTTCCACTGGGGGGTGCTCGCCGCGACTGCATGACTGGCGGTGGCGGCGCTGGTGCTTGTGGTGGTGCTGGTGACAGTGATGGCTCTGCGACAGGATGGAAGCTGTCGGTTGAACCAGTCCGATGTGGGATCTGATCCATTCCATCACTCATTTCTTCAATTGAGAGGGTGGTGTCTGACTCCTTGGCAGAGCTGTTTGGCATATCTTTCTCTATTCTCGTAAGCACTTGTGTCGATATCTAATCAATTCTCCCTTCAAATGGTTGCGTTAGCAGATCGAAAGGCAGCTGTGGACAGGCTTGCCGGGGTACGGACGATTGAAAGATCGCGTCCAAAAAGTGAAATGACCACCCTCTTTCTCGATTTCTCTAGACTCGGGAGTCCTAAATAAAAGGCATGCACTGTTACAATGGCGCTATAGGGAAGGGGTGTGCATGTATCATGTCCGTAGGGCCCCCAGCTTGTCCCGCTGCGCCAACAGTTTCTTGGCGCAAGCCAACACCCATAAACTGAGGTGTCGCGCGGGGTTCGAATTGAACCATGTCTGACAGAATAAGCTGACAACATGTTCTTGGGGCTCAAATTGCGCAGCTAGGCGTGATTAGTTCGTTGATCAATTGTGTTGGTTGCATTCTTCAGCGTTGGCACCGCCCTCCTGGATCTACTGAAACGACCTCGTATGATTCGCATGGGGCTATCAAAACCGATATACAGTTGCGAATTCTGTTCAGAACTCAGAGGAAACAGTGATTATCACCGAATGGTCATTCAACCAACGTCGGGCTTAGCATCATTGGAAATGTCGCCCATATCTCAACTTCTGCTCCACGGGCTTACTAACCCTCTTATCTCCCAGCTGCGAACCACCTTCCTATATGAGTTGGATGCGTACGGCAACTTGCAGGAACTTCAGATGCGCAGCTGAAGAGGCATTTTCGGTGAGGCGCAAGGCACGGCCATCATTGGCTCAATATGCCCCGCTTGCCGTGAGAATAGGCTGAACATCGTCATGCGTGCAAAGCAGCGCCCCCAACACAGTGCGGCTTTCCGTGCTTGGCAATCAGCCATTTCTGAGGCATCCATTTCCACACCAAGAAGTTTGCCAATAGATCCACCAATTTCAACATCTACATCCAGGAGATCTCGGTTCCGTACCTATACCACGCTCATTCACTTGTTTTCGTGATCAGTGCAATATTTGACGCCCTGTGATGGATGAGGATAGAGGCACACAAAGCCTTTCGAAGGCACATCAACTTGGGGTTGGCAAAGCAGACCATTCCATTATCGCGGGGAGGCTTGCGGTTGGCGGTGGTGTGGACTTCAGTGCGTACGATATCTTGGTCAAGTGATTATAATTATCAGCTAACATTGATAAGAATTCGAAGGTCCTGCCAAGGCAACGAACGTCAACTCCATCCTCGGAAACAATGTTGTCATTAAAAAGGGGGTCAAATACCGTATGTGTTGTTCTATCAAAATCGTCATGTTACATCCCTCTTAGCGGAGCAGGTGTTACTCGGAAAGGGCTAACAAAGTTATAAGAAACAAACATTACGCAAGGTATGACATGCTACAAAAAGGCGAATGATTCTGCATCAACTTAACTCGAGACTTGCCACTTAGCCGAGTCACGAAATAGGCTAGAAATTGTTGAGTGGCTGAAGAAGCTTTCGCGGCTTAATTCCCACACAAAGAAACGTAACCTCGAGGACGATGCCGAAGCCCTGCCCAACACCGGAAACTGGATCTTCAACGATCACAGATTCTTCAAATGGTTGGATGGCGATACATATCGTCTGTGGTGTTTTGGGAAGCGTAAGTTAAATCCTCATGAATAATACGTGAAACGAAGTTCGCAGCTAATACTCAGCTATCAGCCGGGGTTGGTAAAACGGTGCTAGCGTATTTTCTACCTCTCCACGATACCTGGGAGTTATACTGACGATATACAGCACCAAGATCATACGTTACCTTGAAAAGGTGGTTGACAGACGGTGCATGGCAGACGACAAACCCCGAGGAGTTCTATATGTGTATTTTGATTATCAAGAGCGAGAGAATCAGACCCCAGCTGCCATCTTGGCCGATTTATTGGCGCAATTGTTATGCTTGAAGCGACATGTTTCAGAAGATATGGCAAGGAAGTACAACGAGTGGCGAGAATCAAACGAGATGCTGACCACTCAAGGTTACCTTCGACTACTCATGTCCGAAGCAGCATCGTTTCATCGTCTCTATCTTGTTTTAGACGGACTAGATGAATACTTCGATGAAACCAAGGAGAACCGACAACAGACGCTTATGGGTATTATCTCACAGCTACCAAGGGACTTCAAGGTCCTTGTTATGTCGAGGAATCACTCGGATATTTCTAAATCTATCCAATTCGACGACAGAATCTCCATACAAGCAACAAACGAAGATCTTACTGTGTTCATGCAGTGGCGTATCAGCAACTCAGGTGTTCTGAAACAGGCAATAGAGGCCAAGGCCCACGATGGTGACGGGTCTTCATCACGACCATACGGTGAACTCGTTGCAAAATCGAGGGGAAAGTGAGTTTTATAAAGGCGGGACTACAAGACTCCATCCTGGCTGACATGATACACGGTAGCTTTTTGCTTGCCCAATTACAGATGGATGCCTTTGAAGGGCGGATTGGTCCAGGCGCGATCGACGATTTCCAAGGAGACTTGTCCGACTTCTACGAGGTTGCTCTAAAACGGATCTTGACCCAGCAGAAACCTGATAAGGGTAAAGCGCTGGCGGCTCTAAGCTGGGTATGCTACGCGGCCCGACCCCTCTCGATCGAAGAGTTAAGTCAGGCTGTGACGGGGTACAAAGCGACTGATACGATAGATGGCCCTACAATGGAAGCCATCTGTGCGGGATTAATTCTCATTGAGCGATCCGGTTCCGCACGTCTGTTGCACTATACAGCTCACGAATTTTTGGAACAGAAGGGCATTGTCCATTCCCAACGGTCCCATCTTTCACTGGCTCAGAAATGTTTGAGGGTGCTCCAGGAACGTCCTAGGATGGATGAAACTGCTGAAATACAATGTCCTTCTCAGCAACACCCGCAATATCTAAGTTATGCTGCAGACAATTGGGGCTACCATTTACGACGAGCAAGCAAAGAATCAGCAGCCTGGACCCTGGCCACGGAGTTCCTAGAAGACGAGACTACCATGTCTGAAACGACGGGATATATGGAGAGCATACCCTGGCACCTCAAGACGAACATCACTGCCTTACACTTATCCACGTTCTTTGGATCCAAAGCCCTCGTGCTGTACTGCATAGACGACCTTCGCATACCCATAGATGCGGGTGCGGAGATTGCTCATGCGGCAGCCCATTGGGCTCTAATATTCAAAAAACCGCGGATACTAGAGGTACTGCTACAAAAAGGGGCTGATATCAACGCCCAGGATTGTAAAGGGAGGACCCTACTTCACCTGGCCATCTCAAATCATGACGAGACTAGCACTGGTATAATACTTCAATACCATCACCATGGCCTGGACGCAGAACTAAAAGACAAGAAAGGATCTACCCCCCTTCACATAGCAGCCGACGAAGGCTATTCGTGGGCAGTCAAGCTGTTGGTTCCGTTTTGCATCAATCTGTGTGCTGAGGATAAGGATGGTTTCAGTGCTCTTCGACTGGCTGTTAGGAAAGGCCACCAGCGCGTCATCCGTACGCTCGTTGAGGGCGGGGCTGATATCAACGTCCCGTCAACTCGGGATGGCTGGCTGATATTGAACCAGGCTGCTAGCTATGGAAAAGACAAACTCGTCCGCTTCCTCATACCCAAAGGGGCGGACTTACACAGGCCGGACCGGGATGGGTTTACTTCACTCCAGTTGTCTGTCCAATATGGGCACACAGAAACGGCCTATACCCTGTTGAGGGCAGGTGCTGATCGGAGCGTGAAGGACAAACACGGAAACACCCTCCTCCATAATTACATTGAGAACTGGTCCAACATCCACGACAACTCCTTGTTCTGGATACTAGTCGAATGCGGATGTTCGTTGGAAGAGAGAAACGCGTACGGCATGACACCCCTCGAATCGGCGATTACTCGCAACAACATGTCCGCGGCCTGGTTGCTGATACACAAAGGCGCAAATTTGAGTGCCAAGAACCGACAGGGCCAGACACCTCTTCACACGGCCGTCGCCTGCAACCAACTTCCGATCGTCAATCTTCTCCTGGACCAAGGCGCCAGCCATGAGGCTCTCAACGACGAGGGGCGTTCACCCATGCATACTGCCGCTTCGCTGAACTACATTCCTGAAATGACCGCCTTTCTCTGTCGAGGCAAGGGTCTACATGTACGGAATAAATCCGGCCTCACACCTCTTCACACAGCCGCGATGCTTAATCGACTTCCGGCAACCGACTTTCTTCTTCAGAATGGGGCCGATCCTGACTTGGGAGATAAGTCTGACCGTACCCCTCTGTATCTGGCCATCGTGGAGAAGGCCCTGGAGACGGCCGCGGTACTTATCAAGGCCACGCGACAGCTAGACAAGACGGACCACGAGCAGCAGACGTATCTGCATGTAGCTGCTTTCTCCGGGGAGTTCGATCTGGTCCAGACACTGCTCGAAGCCGGGGTTCCGATCGACCAACAAGACGCCAGGGGCCGTACGCCGCTACATGCGGCCATCATTGCCTCTGACCCCAACATCGCTTGTCTTCTGGTACTGAAAGGGGCCAGCGTGGACCTGGTGGACTCGGACGGCTGCAGTGCATTGCACCACGCGGCCGTGCTGGGAGACGAGGATTTGATCCCGACGCTGACGAAGACTGGTGACAAGCAATTACAGAATAATGGAGGTAAAACTCCCAAGGAAGTTGCGGGATTAGCTGGGCATAGGCAAATGCCGTGGGAGTAGGCCAGGGGTTACGTAGCGAGATAGCAGGAACAAAACAACACTCCAGGAACATACAACTTAGTACATCGGTCCACAGGCGGTCAAAGTGGCCTCATTTCACTTCCCTTCTTCCTTTACTCGAATGAAAATGACATGGTATTGTGCTTTTGCTACCCGTACTTGTACCTCCTTCCCCTTCACCCTGTCCGGTGTATCGGCCCATAAACAACTTGAGAAATCCAAATCCCTGTCTTTTCTATTTGATTGATTCCACATGGTTGATGCAGTTGAGAGCTGCAATTAATACTCCAGTCTCTCAAGTATTTGATATGTAGCTGGTATCGCGCGCGTAAGCCACGGGCGGCTTGCCCTCCCCAGGAATGACCTGCTTGGTCTCGAACTTGTTGGTGGCGACAATCAGCTCGCGCAGCTTGAGGAAGCCGTAGTTGCGCGAGTCGAAGTCGGGGAAGCGCTTGGTGATGAGGAGCCCCACCTGGGCGAGCGAGGCCCAGCCGTCCTCGCCGGCGACGTCGCGCACGACGACGCGCAGCTGCGCGATGACGCGCGAGTCGATGGTCGCCGGGACGGGCGCGTTGTGCGT
This sequence comes from Apiospora arundinis, assembly GCA_039105305.1. Taxonomy (NCBI): domain Eukaryota; kingdom Fungi; phylum Ascomycota; class Sordariomycetes; order Amphisphaeriales; family Apiosporaceae; genus Apiospora; species Apiospora arundinis. Next base: position 96,060 of record JAPCWZ010000002.1, on the reverse strand, counting down.
CTTCCGAGCGGGCGACGCGACGCCGGCGGCCGCCGAGTCGTCGGATGTCTGCGCCTTGCCGACGGACAGGTTCTCGATGTAGATGAACTTGTCGCACGACGCGACGAAGGGCTCGGGCGTCTTGCGCTCGCCGAAACCGTACACGATGAGGCCAGACTCGCGGATGCGCGCGGCCAGGCGCGTGAAGTCGCTGTCGCTGGACACGATGCAGAAGCCGTCAAACTTGCCGGTGTAGAGCAGGTCCATGGCGTCGATGATCATGGCCGAGTCGGTCGAGTTCTTGCCCTGGGTGTAGGCGAACTGCTGGATGGGCTGGATGGACTGGCGCAGCAGCTGGTCCTTCCAGCCCTTGAGGCCCATGGTGGTCCAGTCGCCGTAGGCGCGCTTCACGGACGCGGTGCCGTACTTGGCGACCTCGGCCAGGAGGAGGCCGACGGCAGACGCCTGAGCGTTGTCGGCATCGATGAGCACCGCTAGCTTTACAGTAGAGTCGCCCATGATGATGGATGGAACACGAAAGAAGGTAAGAATGTCGATCAAAAATGGAATCTCAGTAAGACAAGATGGAAACTAAATTAGCATGTTCAAGACACCGACTGAGTTTTAAGATAAGACGAACAGAGAGCTGCCTAATTGTCCCCAATTGTTTACGGATTCAATATTCCCAAGTTTCAAGGGTGAAGTGGGCGGCAGGTGAGCTTGGAGCTCGTGTTGGTAAGGCGTAGCACCCAAACACCTAAACACCTAAACACCTAAACACCCAACCCAAATACCCCGCAGCGGCAGTCTAGCATTCCAGGGTTTCAGGGCGCTTAGCAGCCTGCCAGCCGCCTTAGCGTCTCTGTATCGCCTATGCATCTCACAATCTCGTGATTCCAGTGGGCTAAAGCTCGGAGGCGAAAATGCGCTTTCGTCAAATCAGATCAGACGGTGACGCGGTGGCGTTTGACCGTTGGCTTGCTGGCATCGAAAAAAGCAAGCAATATTTAGGTGGACATAACCAAACAATTGGTAACGTGGAAGCGGGGAAGAACAGCGGGTAACGACGGCGGGTAACGCGTAAATCCTGATAGGGGGCGGCACGGGATATCTTAGCAATTCGAACCGCAACACTTTACTTCTACAAGATTTGGATAGTAGTGAAGTTTGTATAGCCCAAGTGTAACAATTTTTATTGCTATTTTAATGTCAAATTGAACTGTTAAAACGTTCAGGACACGGCATACACTCACGCACACATGTGTTTCTCTTTTTGCCAATAACATCTACCATGACTAAAGCCCTCTACTTCAACTTGTCGCCGTTTTATAAGAGTATAAGCCAGAGGAGAGACGCTTAAACGGCTATCGGAATTCCAGCACAACATGCTCTACATCTCTCAACTTTCCTAGCATTCGTCAAGCTTGCAAGAGGCCTCGATTATATGTCAGAGTTCTGGCTCTGCTAGGTGTGCGTGCATCCGACTTCAAGAAACGTCTTTCCATGGCAGCGATCTGCGAGAGAACCGAGACGATAGATGTGGACGTCGTGCATTCAGCCGCTGCGGGAATCGTATAAGCAGGTCTATGCATGCGCCAAGCTGTCAAGAAACCTCCCGTAAAGGACGAAGGTGGAGTAAGAGCCAATCAAGCGTTGACGTGACATGTCGCATCAGATCGATGCTATCCAAGATTGGCTCATGATACGAAAGGTTGGGGTAAATCTGCCATTGACGTCACATTGTATATAATGGTAGATGTGCATGCATATTGTATCACGTCGCATCTTCGCTTGCCTGGATTCCATACATGGATCCAGGCATCTGTCATAGTCAGAAGATCCTAGTCGATATCCTTGGGTGGATATTTAGATCAAACAGTTCCCCCATATCGCATGCTATGCCATGAGAGCATAACGAGAGTCCTTGCAACGACAACTTCCAGTCTTCGCTAGTTTTGGATGCACACCGTGTCTTTCAAAATGCACTGGGCCATCTTGATTTGCCTGATCACATCCGGTGCGGTCGAAGGACTTGCCTCCAACACGTATGACTACGTGATCGTTGGTGGTGGTACTTCAGGTCTGGTTATCGCGAATCGACTGACCGAAGATCCTCAAAGTAGGCCAAAACAATTACCCACAACCCGATGTGCACTTCGAGGCTTGATTCTGACTGACAACAATCACTGGGAAGCCACGGTACTGGTAATTGAGCGCGGCGGCTTCGATAACAAACCACAGGCCATTGTGCCATATTACGCCAATGGCCTCGACACCAGTGTCATGCTAAGACCCAAGTCGGCACCAGTCCCGAATCTAAACAATACCCAGTGGGACGTCAATGTAGCGGCAGTTGTAGGTGGAGGGTCGGTAGTGAACGGGATGGGATATCTGCGTGGCAGCAGAGCTGACTACGATGCCTGGGAAGCTCTCGGCAACCCCGGCTGGGGCTGGGAGGGTCTCCTGCCCTACTTCCGTAAGAGCAGCACCTTCATACCTCCTTCGACTGAAGCAGCAGCGGCGTGGAACATCTCGTGGGACGACGGCTTCTATGGGAACGGGCCGGTCCATACGCACATCCCGAGCTTCCAATACCCGGATATGGCGGCATTTTGGGATGCTTACCACCAAGAGCCAGGGCTTCAACTTCCGGGAGAGTCAAATGCTGGGTACGGCCCGGGGGCATACTGGGTACCGTCTACCATCGATGCCCGGGACATGACACGTTCGACAGCGAGGAAAGCGTACTTCGACCCAGTCAACCGCACCCGAACAAACCTGCAGTTGCTCACAGGCCAGACTGCACAGGAGATTTTGTTCGAAGGCCTTAGAGCCACGGGAGTCCAGTTCATGTCAGCTGCCGATAACGTTACCCGGCAAGCATTTGCCAAAAAGGAGGTAATTGTCGCTACGGGTGCAATCCAGACTCCACAACTACTCCAGGCCAGCGGCATAGGTCCAGCAACCGTACTGCGCCAAGCAGGTATCGCGATCAAAAAGAGTCTGCCCGGGGTCGGCGCCAACTTGCAAGACCACCCCACCGTGCAGCTGCGCTTCAACTTATCCCACCCAAGCTTCCCAAGCCCAGACAGCATCGCTAACGACCCCGAATATAACGCGACCGTCTGGGCCGAATACCACGCCAACAAGAGTGGGCCCATCACACTGACGAGCTCCAGCAACCAGGTTCTTCTCTCATTGGCGCAGGTTCTGGGGAACAATGCAACGCAAGCCGACTACATGGTGCAAGAGTTTCTGTCCCAAGAGGCGGAAGGGTATCTGCCGGAGCTCTACCGCAGCTCACCCGAGCTGGTGGCGGGATTCGTAGCCCAGCGGGCAATTATCGCAGAGCTGCTAGCATCGCCCAACGCCTCGGTGACCCAGGCCTCGATTCAAGGCAGCGGCCGCGCACCCAACGTGCTCCTCAAGCCACTATCCCGGGGCACCGTGACACTAAGCCCGACCAACCATGGCCGAGAGGGCGACAAGGAAAGCGGGTTGCCGCTGGTCCAGTACAACACCCTGCAAAACCCCTTCGACCGCGCCGCCATCCTAGCCATCCTGCGCCGAGCCCGCGCCTTCTGGGCCAACCCAGTTCTGGAAGCTCGCGTAGGCCCCGTGACGGAGACGGTGCCGGGCCCTTCCAAGCAAACAGACGAAGAAATCATGGATGGACTCATAGGGCAGGGAGCGTTGTGGCCGTCGCTGGCGCACCCGTGCGGGACGTGCGCCATGATGCCCGAGGCGCTGGGCGGGTGCGTAGGGCCCGACCTCCGCGTTCACGGGGTTCAAGAGTTGCGCGTGGTGGACGCGAGTGTCATGCCGCTGATCCCCGGGGCGTTATTGCAAGCTACGGTGTATGCGGTGGCGGAGAAGGCGGCAGATTTAATCCGGCAAGGTTAGAGGAATAAGAGAGGGAGGGGGGTTTACTTTTTGTCTTCCTTGAAATGATGATGCATGGTCTGGAAAACAAGTAGTTTGAGACTCGGGAGTGGGAAAGATTGTCAAAGAAGTTTGAGCACGCTGCAGCAGAGAAAACGCAGATTACTATATAACCATGCAATATCGTGTATCATGGCGCGATCATTAAGTAGTCTATATGCGAAGTCTATGCTCTAATTTGGAAGAAGTATTATGTATTTTTAAAATCAGCTGTGGCATCTCCGCAGCGCTGTGCATAAAACTTAGTTGTACACGTTGTCGATGATGTAGGCGATGCCCTCCTTGCGGTAATCGTCCTTGGCAAGGTAGTGGATGTCGGTGGCGTTGACATCGAAGACGATGTTAGACGGGTCGGCGCCAGCGTACAGGGGCCAGATGCGGTTGTTCTTGCACTTGCCCTGCTTCTTCCAGCCGTTGGGGTCGGCGCTGTTAACGAACGAGACCCACATGCGGCTCATCATGTCGGCGAGCTGCTTGTACGTGTCCGGGCGGTTGTCGAAGGGGCTGGCGGCGTAGCCCCGGCCCTCGACGTTGTTGAAGACGAACGCGACCTCCTGGAAGTGCGTGGCGCCGTACTCGAGCGGGACGCCGTTGACGTGCAGGTTCCACATGTACGAGTAGACGGGCTGGCCCGCGGCGGCGTACGTCTGCGCCAGCATGCGACGGCCGCTGTGCTGCTGGAAGTCACCGGCGAAGGCGGCGGAGCGCTTGTACTGCAGGCCGAAGGCGCCGGCGAGGCGGCTCATGATGAAGGCGGGGATGCCCATGAGAGGGTCGTCGGGGTAGAGGGTCTGGAGCTGCGAGACGACGTCGGCCCCCTTCTGGGAGGCGCTGGACAGGAAGCTGGCGAAGGCGCTGTCGGTGTTGATGCCCTTCTTGGCGTACGCGGTGCCCTCGTCGAAGTTGTTGCCAAGCAGGAGCGGAACCTTGGCGAACTTGCCCTCGCGCAGCAGGTTGGCGCCCTGGTTGGTGATGAAGTCGCCGTCGATGACGGCGCTCAGGGGCGGGGTGGCGACGCCGTTGATCAGGCCGCCCGAGGGGGCGGAGCTGTTGAAGAGGGCGTTCAGGGTGGCGACGGGCAGGGCGCGCAGGCAGCCAAGACGGTCGGCGTTGGAGGCACAGCCGGTCTTCTCGACCAGGGCGTCGAAGTACGGCTGCCACACCTTGGCGGTGCCGAAGATGGCGACGGGGCTACCGGACTCCATCATGGCGCCGCGGAAGAGGCCGTCAGAGCGGCCGTCGTAGGCGACGAGCTGCATGCCGACGGAACGGGCGCCAGCAGACTCACCCCACATGGTCACCTTCTCCTTGTTGCCGCCGAAGGCGCCAATGTTCTCCTGGACCCAGCGGAGAGCCTGGCGCTGATCACGGAGACCCAGGTTGCCGGCACCAGCCTCGGCCATCTCGGAGCTGTACATGAAACCCCAGTTGTTGAGGCGGTAGTTGATGGAGGCGGCCACCATGGGCGTGCCAGCCTTGACGGACTGCTCAACGATGTAGGTCAGGTTGTAGCGGGCATCCGAAGAACCGCCCATGATGTAGCTCTGTTGTTAGTTACGCGAGTTAGTCATTCTCATGATAGGTTGTTCGAAGCATGGCGAGACATGGGTCGTCTGAACTTTCGGACAGTTCTCCCAGTCATGATCTTCTTTGCTGGAAGAGGGGGGAAAACTTACACCACCATGAATCCAGACAGTGACAGGAAGGTTGTCACCCTCCTTAACACCGGCCGGGCGGACGACGTTGATGGTCAGGCAATCCTCATCGACAACGTTGCCGTTGTTAACAGTGTCAGCACCGTAGCCAATGCACATAGGACCGTAAGCCGAGGCATCACGAATCTCAGAGAAGGCGACGGTCAAGGGCTGAGCAGGAGCGAAACGCAGCTGTCCGACGGGGGGCTGCGCATACGGAATGCCCAAGAAGAAGTCCTGCTGGTACTGCTCATTGTGCACGCCGCGGTAGGTGCCGTTGGCCAGCTTGACGGGAGGTCCCAGCTGGGTCGGGGGTCCTGCAGGGCCTGAGGGTCCGGGAGAAGAAGGAGGACCGCTGGGTGCGGGAGCTGAGGGCGCACCAGCGACGTGATCGACAAGGGCGGCCGCGACGGCGGCGTACGCCACGCGGAGAATGTTGTTGGCTGGCATAGCTGAACGAACTCTGCAAAAGATCGACAAAGAGATCGACGACTACTACTACTACTACTACTACTTCTTCACCTCAAAAATAAACGAAGGACAAGGTGACGCAATAAGTCACAAGTAGAGAGCGTGAGAGGATGAATAGAGTTCATTCAGCTGGCCAACAGAAACGGTGGCGGCCAGCATCTTGTTCTAGAAGTAGTCGGCTGCAGCCAAGGCCTGCATCAGAGTCTTCGGGACTAGCCCGGTCCCCTTTTCGCCCAGTCGGCGAAAAGCGAGACAACACGAAAGGGAAATGATTATGCATCGATGACAGTACATGGCCAAATCAATGGTGCAATGGAGACAGGGGAAATTACCGGTCCCTCGCACCTGAGCCAGCCGCCGTTCCTGAGGGATGTCAGGATGTGCCTGGTGCCTGGGGGGACGCTGCAGGGTTGCGGCATCTGAGCGATAGCGGGCCGCTGTCTTGGCCCTCGGTTTTTGAGGTCACACCCACACACCCACACGCCCACACGCCCTTATGACTTACTACGGTACTACACTGCTTGCTACTGTATACCGATCGGATATAGGGTGCGAGTCAGCAGCTGCCCGTTGTGGCACTAGCGTGCCAGATAAAGGACCGAAACGGGGAGGCGGCCGACCCCTACTGGGCCCTAGCAGTCCTAGTAGGGCTTGTCGGTATCCACACCCGAGACCATCTATAGAACTAGGCCACCTAGGCCACCTAGCAGGCAGCCCGGCGTTGACTAGGTCACGAGCAGCCGAGGAGAATGCCCAAATGCCAAATGCCAACCTGCCAATCTGCCAAAATTGTTCGATATGTGCCCTGGAATCGCGCGACTTAGGGCTCCCGTCCGACTCTATTGATTCTCTCGCATTAACCCATTGCCGGCCCGCCAAGCATCCGCGCCGCACCCCGGCAAAAGGTCGGGCTCTATGCCACTTTGGGATGATATACGGCAAGGGGGCTAATTTGGTAGCGAGATGGCTTCCGACACTGCGCCGCATTCGTGCTTAGATAATTCCTCCATTCATTCTAGCCCACAGATACTGTTACACTGCCCACTGCCCTTGGAGACTATACTTCGTATCACCCGTTTGAGAGCCAAACCTTTTTTCGGAACGCTAGGGTCGCGGCGGCGGCGGCATTGCCAACTTTGTCCAGCACTATTGCTAGCTATTAAACCTGCAGCCGGACATATAAGTCGCAACGGGCCATTTCAAACGTTCGATAATTCAGGTTCGTATCAGCCAGAATCTTGATTTTGTCAAAGGCTAGCGGGTACCGTACAGGGCTGAGCTGACCGACTCTTCTGCATGTCCGAGGCGCCTGGGGAAGAAGAGACATTAAATATTTAATATTAAGATTTGGGTATAATTTGAACTTTAGGCTTTGGGTATGGCTAACGACTATTCAACGACGGCGTCCAACGCTAGAAACGGACCCTTAACGTCGCTCCTTCTCGAACGACTCCATCTCGAACGAGTCGGCCGTGCTGCCGGTCGTGTTAAGCGAGGTCTGGATCCTGACTTCCTCCGTCTTCATAATTCCGTGCGGCGACATGACGCCTGATCCGTTGCGTGGCGTGCCGGTGCCGACCTCCAGATCGCGCTGCAGCGCTTCTTGTGACTCCTGCCAGCCCGCCGTGGACATGACGTGGACCGTGTTTCCTTTCCGGTGCGGCTTAACACTTTGCCCAGCCATGGTGTTGCGCTTGCCCGTCTGGTTTTCCGACTTGCCGTAGCGATTTGTCGAGACACCGTTCCTGTAGTAACTCCGCTGGCTGCTTCTGAATTCGCGGTAAAGCATCCGCCTATGGTTTGCTATTAGTACAATTTCCCATTTGTTATACATTTCCGAGGTGCATGTTTGTATATGTACTTACAGAACTGGTAAAGAGGCAGCCATAATGGTGACTGCCGGCTCAGCAATAGTCCAGATTGTGAGATCAACACGGCTGTCTGGAGTATTGTTAGCCGAAGAACGAGCTTTGGTTGCGTCTAGTTTGTGACTTACAAGTGACATCGGGGTCTGCGATGGCCACCACCAGAACTGATTTGACAATTCCAGTAATACCAGCACTGAGAAGAAAACCTTGTATTAGTCGACAGAATTTCAGGGGTGTTTCCTTGGCGAACTATACGTACATCGCTCCCATGCTCATGGCAACCGTGACGCCAATCTTCTCGCGAAGAGGCATTGTCATCCCGAGCAAGGTCTTCCAAGGGAGGAATGCCAGCACAAAGTCGATAATCGAGCTGTAATATGAAGCAAAGGTCTGCCATTTCGACAGCTTCGACTTGTCCCAGCAGGTTCCGGGGATGCTGCTGTCGAACACTTTTGCTGTCGGCTGGCACTTGAGATACCCTGTTATCCAGACCGAGTTGAGGAACAGATTGACGGTGACGACAACAAAGAGCAGGAAGAAGCGCATCCATTTGTCGCTGAAGAGCCGGTATAGCGTGACGCAGAACGAAGTCTTGCTCAAGCCGCTCGCCATGATGCCGAACAGCGCCACGAGAATGGTGACCTTGTTGATAGATATCTTGTCTTCACGGCTGATGGTCGAATAGTGGCGTCCCATTCCCAATGTGGTGAGATATGTGTTGATCGATACGGAGGTGGCCAAGGAAAACTACCGGCGACGAGGATGTCCAACGGTTAGCAAGGGTATGGCCCATGCAATTTGGGGATATGCTGGCTTGCACGGGGGGAGGGAAAAAAAAGAAGCACAGATCATGACGAAATAGAGAGAGAAAGAAAGACATGTACTCACCCAGGCCGCTATCATCAAATGGTCGTCCCACCACAAACCAGTCGAGCGCCTCCGCTTGCAGTACATTCGAAGAGCAAGAAAAATACCGGCCACTATCGTCAAAGACCAAGTCGCAGCGAGGAGCCGCGGGGCCCGAGTCTCGTTCTCGTAGGCCGGATCCATGGCTGAATCCGACAGCGCGTCGTCGTCGTCGAGTTGGGCGTCGTCGTCGTCGTCGCTGGGAAGGCAATACGGCGGGCAGGTGAGAAGGCTGCCCTTGTAGCGATCTGCAGTTTTATTTTTGGCAAGAGGAGCGAGCAGATGGGGTCGAATCCAGGTCGGCAGAGTGCCCGACTCTTATTCAAATGCTCTTTAGAGTTCAGAGAACGTGGTGATGGAGGCCTACTAATGCACAATGACACGCCTGCTTCCCTGCCCAACAGGCAAATTCCGGTACACCCAATCGAGAACCCGGAGCATCGGATATTGGCAGGTGGCATGAATCAGTCGAGCAGTTTTAGCGATCACGTATAATCCATCATTTCCAGCCTACTGGCAGGCTAGCAGGCAGATTAGCCCCCAAGGGGCCAGGATCTACGAGACAGGTGGGGCGGAATGATCCCCCGGGACGTGGTCGGCGAACCTATTCTGCTATTCTGCCGCAGCTGATAGACTTTTTTTATGCCTTCCCCTCCCTCAGTAGCTCCCCGGGCTCCATATTGGCTCCAAAGACGTCGCTAAAAAACGCAGATATGTAGAGTCATCATTTGCCGCAACTCTTGCCTATCACTACTTCACTACTCCTGACTATCCTAACTATAGCCCTCTTCTAGCCCTACTGCCTCGCAGAAGTGGGTTGATGAGGCTTGATTGTCGTCCGTTTCTGGTGCACCGCTCTTCAACAATTTTAAGTTCGGGCTTCTTCCCTAATGCGGATAGCCCTGCCGAGCTGAACAGAGAGTTTCGTGAGACGCTCGTGCCAGAACAACTAGATGCGGTGGGTGGGGAGATAAAGAAAAGATAGGGTACTTCCAGGGGCTAGCAGGGATCATGGCTAGAGATTGCGCCTGGGAAGCTGGGCGATTCGAACCATGGCACTGTCACAACCGAACTCTGGCTCTTCATCCTTGCGTCAGACGATTTTCGAACACCCCTCGGCTGAATCAGTATTCTGGGGCGTTTGAAACTCTATTCAGATCTTTTATCCCTGTTTATACCTAGGCCGCTAACCATTTAGGGCAGCTGCCGGCGTTGATCCGGAGTCGCGCGGAGTCTAGCCTTCAGAGCGGACTTTTGCACGCACCAGGCAGACCAGGTAGCGGTAGACTATTCCAACCAGCCTTCCATCCTTTCCACCCAGTCTTCCCAGTCTTCCCAGTCGTGCCATTTTGGTGCGGCGCAGCCACCCATCTCGCCCAACCAGAGCTTTTCATGGTACGATCCAGCACGCGACCGACTGTGAACGCGAACGCCACAGCCAAGACTTTCGCAAACCTACGTAAATGCGAAAATGTGAATGATTCATTCTATCCCGTTAATCCGCGCGCCGTCTCGCGTCATCAACACCACGAAACGCATCTCAGCCATCAAGCGTCTTGCTTGATGCGTGTGTTGTTTCTCTAAACATGTGTCAGGAGGGGGGAAAAGAGGTTTCATCTTTCGTCCGAATTGTGAGCCAGCCCTGCGAGTGGTTCGACGGGCGGGCTACTGGTAGAGGATTGTGGGGAGACGTGGTGTTGTCACGTCAATGCGTCCTGACTATTTGCAACCCAAATCCCAATGCGGTCCAGCACCCCGAACCGATGGTTGGGGAGGAAACTGCTAACCAGCACAATGCCAGTCTTGGGAAGGGAAACAAGTGTCAAGTCCATGCTCTTGTCGCGGGGGACGAGACGAACGGTACGGCATGCCCTGATTTAAGGGGCCCTCATCAAGGCGCGGATTCATGCATTAAGTGCATCCGTCCTGGTCCATCTTGGTCCGTCCCCGTCCAACGGAGATGTATCAACCGCTATAATTCGCGCCAATCGGGCGGCGGTTGGAAATTTGCTAACCATTTGCTTACTGTCTTTAACATTATAATAGCGTGCGCGATATAGGGCCGCTGGGCGCTGGGAAAACAGCAGGCCGAGACGAGGAAAGTGAAGTGCCAGGCAGGGTCCCTCTCTGGGCCGACCAAGCTGGCGGAAAGGCGAAAAGGGGATCTAATCTAGTCCCGACTCCACCACCCATCTCGCGAACAGTTACGCGAGCTCTCCCTAGCTACCCAGCCTAGAACACAACGGGCAGCCAGTTCGCGAACTCTTCTTCTCTGGGCATAGCTCACCCCCTCTAGGAACCGATTATAGCAGATTGAATTCTCCGAGACGCTGGTTTGCTCTCGCGTTCCAGCATGTGACGGTATCTGGCTCACATTCTAAACGGCTGAGATCTTTTGGGCAGTTGGGCAGAGATGAAGATTCCCGCATCGGTTCAACATGGATGTTGAGATGCTAAACAACGAAATTGCTGGCGCTTGATGTGTACTCTGAGCCTGCGGCTGGCTGGCCTGTTGTTTTGCTATTGCTAGAGAAAAAGCTTATGTCGCTATACTGGTGTCGTTTCGTAGGGCACAAGGCGTGCCACTAACTACGGCACCGTTGGGGGCTATATTACATAATAACACAGTCCGGACCCGAGACGATGGAACGATGGTCAGCACTGGGCTATAAGCGCATTGCAATTTGGTGGCGTAATTAATGCCATAGGGAAAGAGGCACTAACAACAATATATCGACGAAAAGGACTTCTAGAAGACTGAAAGTTTGCCAGGGTAACTAGTACGACGTCGGTTCGGTCAGCACAGACTATTCGTTCGTCTGACAATATCTGGCCACCGAGCTGACACGATCGCCACTTGTCTATAGCCCCTTTTGCCTTGCAGGATCAATGTCCTTCACTTGGGACCAAGGCTTGGCGCAGGCCCTAATGCCGGCCGGTGAGTGGCGTGAGACTTCGGTAAGCATACCAGAGGTGAAGTTCAAGTAGCATGTGCGATACCACAGGATGCCGCGGGCACCCACCTTCGTGGGACGGGGCATGGGCTACAAAGCAGATTGCGGCTGTCTCGGAAATGTTGGCAGGTCTGGGCATGGGCTAAATACGCTCACCTTGGTTGGCATGTAAGGGCAATAACAATAGTCTTCCTGCAGAGTACCGGGAGGTGTAACGCAGTTTGTGACAGGAGCCAATTACCTGTTTCCAATTCCTAAGCTGCGGTTGCTTGAGGATTTGGTTCGATAAAGTAGGATAAGTTAAATCAATAATAGGTAGTTGAAAACTCTAATCATCTCTATTGCTACCCCAAATTCAAGAAAACGCAGAGCTTGGATCCAGGCTTTCCAAGATCTCTCGCCATATTCCACACGCAAGGCTACCTGCGGAAGACTACTAGAGTCAATAAGGAGAGATCTGCAGTGTCTTCAACCGGTTCTCACAGACCATTTCCAATCTTTCCGGTTAAATTTGGCTCCTGGAGGGGAGTGGGGTCTCGAGATCGGGACGATCACGGCTCCCATCTTGCTCTGCTTCGAGTATTACTTTTGTCGATCAACGAAAATTCAACGACATGCAATCGTGCAATCGTACATCATCGGCATCTTCAACGGGCTGTCGATACATAACTAGGATTCCCTTTTTGCCACAAGATCGTATTATCTATCATTTCCCACCGCGGCACAATGGCGGATTGCCGGATTGTCGATGTGTCCAGGGTCTACAAGAAATCATACGATGTTATATTACGCTTCCTTCAATAATGTTACCTGGCGGATACAACTTTACAAATCAAACCCAGTACTACAGGGCAGGTTGTGCAGGGGCTGCATTGCCAACTTGGCCGGCACAAGTGCACTGCAATGCCGCGCCCGGGTTCTAGAAGCGCATACATAAAATAGTTGTGCAAGGGCCCTTGTATAAGGCTCTTGGGAAAAGCAATAACTCAGGGGCTGGATTATTCGACCCTGTGGGAGGGCGGAGACGGACCGGAGGATATGGTGGGTGCGACCCCGTATAAAATCGAACGGACCCATGTGCCGGAATGCAATCCAAGCTCGATTGTCCGGGCCTAATCATGATCCCTGCCCAGCCTCCCGGCGTCATGGAAATACATCCTCCAAAGGGGCTAGGGAATCTGCAAGAATCTCCGTGTTAGCTTCGCTGGTTTGGAGCGAAGCTCTGAATACGAGCCTCCCTATCCGCACCTGGCGCAGATAAGAGGACCAATAGGGAAAACCCTCGGGAAGAAAGTCGGATTTTTGGGTGGAAAATATCCTCATCTATTCCTCAGGCCTGGAAGACGAACTTTGGTTCGTGTTGCAGGTTGAACATCGAACTTTGGTAGACGTTGCAGGTAAAACGTGGCTAGTTGCGATGACTGATGAGAACCATGCGGAGATCGAGAGGTGTGAGCAATACCGAAATGAATACCGTCCAATCTTGGCGAAGTCGCAGTCACACTGACCACAACCGAGCCCGACCAGGAAAGCATCCTTCCTCGTCGCGTGGTCATTGAAGTGCAAGTGTGCTGAGAATACTTACTCCGCAAATCCGCAGTCTACCTTTGCGGCCGCTCCTGCAGGTCCCGCAGACCAGTCCAGCCCGGCGGGCGACTCCCGACGTCCGATTATGGCAATTTATTTTATTTTATTTCCCATCGCATCGCGGATCTCACTCCCTGCACTCGTATATGTCCAGAAAGAAGACATCACGGCGGGGAGACTATGCCATCAGCTCGGCTGCGCGCGCGCGCCAGCATCCAGGCTGCGGCGGTAGACGTCGGCGATGAGCCGCTTCTAGACCTGCGGCCCATTTCTGTGTATTTCCACGCGCGCGAATGTATAGAGCTGGATACTCATCTCGGGTGATGTTGCCCTTGTTGGTTTATCTGTAATGCGGCAGCTCCATGGATTCAGAGAATCTGAAATTTTCGAGCAGATTCCACACTGCCCGCGTCCGCTGAGAGCAAGGAAGATATCTGAAGCGGTTGGATTAGTAATGTGTGTGGCATCAACCTTACTAGATCAAGCGTGCTCGGGTGCGCATGAGCCAGCATGTAGGCGTCGGCGACATGCGGATCTGGGCCCGCAGCCCTTGGTCGTGTCTTTCAGACGAGGACGCAGAGTTGGATACTCGTCTCGAGTCGCTGTGGTCATTTTCGTGGTATGTCTGATGTGGCAGCTCCCTGAGCTCAGCGGTGCCGTCATCCTTGAGTAGTTTTTCCACCACGCACGTGGCCACTGAGAGATATCGAGATCTCTGAAGCCAGTAAATCAGTAATGTGTGGTACCGAGGGTGCTGAATGAAACGTCAGTGGTCGGTGCAACCCTGTAGAATTCTCAAAAGGGCAACGCGTTGAAAAGGACCTCAGACGGTGCAGTGACATTTCGCTATATCTGTTACAATCAATCTCTCAACCCAGTTTGGCCTAATAAGGACACATTAGTCTATAGCAAATCAACCTTCAGACGAAACCTTCAGGTGAAGGAATCCTTTTCTGTAGGGGTTTCCTTCTTATCCGGCCCAGATACCAGAACCTAGAAACCAATGTCAACGATGAGCAATTTATTCTCAAACATAGTAAGAGTCATTGTGTGCAAAAGACAAGTATTCGAAGTATGAATCTGTGGCTTATATAGGTAGGATCGTTTTGACTGAGATATATAGCTGCGTGGCCAGGCATATGTAACCTCAATCCTTTGTATAATTATCCACGGACAAAACAACTAACGCAGCTATATAAACATTGCCAGACGCATTACTTTAGCCCTCACCGAGATGAAAACGCGGTGTGTACATTGCTATTAAATAGGTTTGGGGGCATTCTAGGTCCATTCTTTGCTATGTTTCGCGTCTAAAATAACCACACTCATCGACAAAACATTTCTCATTCCGGTTCCCATGGCATCTGAGACCTATCTCTTGAATTAGTTCCCCAAGTGACCTAATGTTGACCCTTCTGAGATTACGCTGGATGGCTACGGGCAAATCAACGAAATTGGGGCTGCCATTCCCCTATCCTATATCTTAAACTGTTGACATACCGAACAGACACTTTAGGCTTGGACCATGATTCTCGTAGAACTACCCGAAACGACGTGGTGTGGTAAGCAGTAGTGAATGGATGAATCCGGCCATCTATCAAGTCTTCCTTGGCGTACGCGCACCTAACATCGACTACATGATTGATGAATTCCTTTTCGGGTTCAAGTTTGCTATAGTTGGGATAAAGGGTTGTTGAAGTTAGCTAGGCTAACCTGGTATGAATAGATCAGAAAAGTAATTGACTATAAGCTGTAGAAAGGGGTAAATGCCAACACCAGCACCGTCAACGGGCTTCTGCCCATACATGTTACTAAGGATAGGCGAGCTGGTGTAGCTTCTGGTTAACCACGGCCGCTCAATCGATCGTGATGAACTCCATCCGGGTATCGGTTCTGGTATACTACATCCTCACAAGTAGAAGAGTAGCAATGCCAATGCAATTCTCCAGTCTGGATTCGATGTTGATATGCTTAATAGTCGGTCTGATCATGGTGCTACTCCGTCAGGGGTATTGGCTCTGATGAATAGCATCTTATATAGGTGCGAGCCCAGTGCTGCCACCGTTTCCCCTTAGCTCGGCGCGGATCCGAAGCGTGTCGCCCAGGATGATATAACAGCTGCCAGAGTCGCCGTCGCACAACGCATCCTCGGGTCTCTTAGCTTCCTTCTTGATTCCGGCCTTGCTGCGAATAAGCGCCTCCCTATTGGAGTTTTCCTGCTATAGAAGGCCGTATAGCTTGAGGCGAAAGCTCACGGCGCCGAAATGACCAACACCACGGCCACCATATTCCTGAGCCGAGCAGTATCTTTCAAAATCAGACGCGATTCAATCATGGAGTTAGATCACGGCAGTAAAACAAGACACATGCTGTATTGTCCCTGACCGTGAATCCCTGATCGTGATGACGCAAAGAGGATTTCCGGTCAACTTGGTCCAACTGCTGCTGGAACAAGGCGTAAATCAGAAATTGCTATACACTCAGTACCGGAATCCCTTCAACACCTAGAAACCACTCTTTGTATTCGAACGAACCTACAACAAATGGTTTGTGATCAACCCAGTCAATATCATGGTCGAGTTTGGAACAAGACCCCAGATCCCGAAGGTTAGTGGAAACTAGATTTATAGATCCAATACGACAGCAACATCGACGCAACCATCCAAAGCGCTACGATGCTGCAATACAGTCTACTCATAGATAGCTCATGAGCCAAGCAGGCCTTGGACGTTACTCAAATCCTCGTCGACCTCGGCGCCGGTCTCACCGTGTCGACACGGAAGGCAACATCACTCTCCACCTCCTGTGCTGGCACTTTAAAAGGCTTGCCCTTGTCGATCTCATGGTGCAATCTCCATTTGGAAGGAGTGGCGCTTGGGGATTTGCAACACTGTTGATGACGTTGGTTCAAAGGATACTAATTCTGAGTTGGTTGGATATATGAGTACCCTTGGGCACCTTAGCAGTAATGCCCATCCTCAGGGTGCAATCATGAACCATTGGAGGGATAGGTGTGTTTACCATTGACGTCGATATATGTCCAGACTCTTTGAAGAAGATTCTCGGTGAAGCATCGAACTCGTAATACGGTCTAACACAGGGCCTAATCAGCCACATTGCAGCCACATTCAGCCGCATTCAGCCGCATTGCCACTGTGAAGGGCGCGAAGACAGCTGACAAATGCATCATACACGGCGCATGTTGGATGACTCACACCCCTTCGGAGAGAACACAAATACTCCAGCTAAGACAGTATAGAGCTTTGCCGACTTTCCCATTCGTTATCGCAACCACTCAAAATCGCGACTACCATTTGGGATTTTAAACACACGATGAAGTCTGTTCATAGCGCCAGGACGGCGCTCATCGTGATCGATGTCCAGAACGGATTCCTAGACCCGTCGTACTGGGGAACGGAGCGTAGCACGCCCGAAAGCGAAACCAACATCACCCGTCTCCTTGCAGCAGCGCGAGCCCACAACGCGAACTTACCGCAAGGCGGCAAAGACGTCCCCGTTCTCGTCTGCCACGTCCACCATCACAGCGTCACCCCGAGCTCGAATTTTTACCCGGACAAGACCATCGAGGTCGAGGGCGAGGCCATCCCGCGGCGGGCCGTAGACGCGCAGCCGTTCGCAGCGCCGGGGCCGGGGGAGACGATCTGGGTCAAGGACGTGAACAGCGCCTTCATCGGCACCGGCCTCGAGGCGTTCCTGCGCGCTCACGGCGTCCGGCAGCTGGTCATCTGCGGCTTCACGACGGACCACTGCGTCAGCACGTCGACGCGTATGGCGGGCAACCTGCGCATCGTGGACGAGGTGGTTGCCGGTTCCGACGATAAGAAGACTCCGACTACCATAACGTCGGAGGGGGACATTGTGCTCGTCGGCGACGCCTGCGCGGCGTATGCGAAGGGCGGGTTCGACGCCGAGACGGTGCACCGGGTGACCTTGGCCAGCCTGGACGGGGAGTTTGCACAGGTGGCGGCGACGGCGGATGTCATTGGGACGGTTTTCGATGCGTGAAGGGGGGCAAAGGACCCCAGGACCCCCATCTTGAAAATGACGCAATACCAGGAATTTCCTAGCAATTGAGATAGCTTGCATCGGAGCGGGGTCGGCCTTATGTCCACAGTTGACGTTTGATCTATCAACTTTTTTTCCTGCCGGTTTTGTCGCTACTGAAGCTATTGCCCTACGTCTCCATCAATAACCGCCTAAAGTGCGCCGGATTGCCCCCGAGTTGCAGATCTTGAGAGGGGAGACGGCCATTGGCACAGACACGGCGGGCACAGACATGAACTGAAGCTCGAGCGTCGAGAACGGTTAACCTTAGTGGGAGGATCCATACAGAAATCCACACAGCTCTTTTAGCCGATCACCGCTGAGCAAGCCTGTGCGCAAAGTTCAAAGTTAGGATACCTTAGAGACAAAGATAGGCTGCTGGGTCCAATCGGAAGCGCACCCAAAAATACCCCAAAATACGGGACGGGGGATTGATTGAAGACTAACGCGACCGTCGCGATGCATAGATCGTAAATGCTGCTGCATGCCCAATTCAACCATATGAACTGCTGGACCCGACAATACCGGATAGATGAAGATCAGATCATAGGGTAGAGATAGTGCTACCTGATGAAGAACCACGTACATAAGCGCCGACGGCGTGGGCTTCTGGGACTGGTCGCCGACTCCCCGACTCCCCGACCCGCCGACCTGCTGAGGTGGAAAGCTCAGCATGCGGTGCGACATGGAGATGTTTGCCCTCAGCTTGTGTGTGGCAATCAATCTCATCTCCCGTCCGTAAATCAATTGCCGGCCCAGAACAACGTCAGCCATGGCCAAACTCCTCCGCTGACCCTGCAGATGCTTGCAGAACGCCTGCAGATGTGCGACGCTAGGGCGCGTCCTCGAGGCGGGCCAGGGTGGGACAGCGAAACAAGCTACATGACTAACCACCCCGGATTTTGGTCGAGATCGACGGGAATTGCCTTCAACGGGGCAAGCTGCTGGCATCTCTCCGCCAATCTGCGTCCCTCGTGTGGAAAAAAAGCAACGTCCGTATCTTGACGGGTGGATATGACATGCATATATGAACAGGGGAGAGCTATTGTCGACGGGGGAAATATAAAGATAAGAACTGACGGAGACCCGCGACCGTCTGGGGCAGGCCCTTTCTCTTTCTTGTTGCTGCCGTCATACTCTTCCTCCTCTCTGCAACGAGTCACTGGTTCCTAGCTAGACACTGATTGCTCTCGTGTCAATTGGGTTTCGCACCCTTACTGAGCTCGAAACGACATTGCTCATCTTTGAACAAACCCGTCCAGTTCCGACGGGAAATACACTTCCCTCCTACCGACCTTTATCGATCACGCTTTGCGGCTTTGCGACGACGCAACATGGCGGTCGAGGCAGTGAGCGTCAACGACGCAGCCGAGAGCCACGGGCGGCATCTCGTCCACAGGTTAGCTCAAGCTTCCCCAACTCTACCCTCTCTCACCAACGCTACACCCTCAGATCGGCCGCTGTCCGTCTGGGGAAAGTGGCAATGCGGGGAAATGCGACATGGACTGAACGCTAACCCCTAAACTCAATTCCTCCAGCCATGCTCACGAGGGCGCAATTCCGGGGACAGTGGACCTTCGGGCTGCCGGTAATTCTTCTATTGCCGAACTCTAATCCGAGAGGAAAACAAGAAACTCGAGCGTCGCTGACGATGGGAACGCGTACACACAGAGGGCGACGACACGGCATACGGACAGGCATTGTTCCCCGTACCCGCCGAAGACCCGAACGACCCGTTACAAGTGAGTTCTGCCGAGCCGAGGGAAGGGTGATGATTTGGGGACGCGGCAATGGGATGCGCCAGCATCTGCCGAGAAACAGGAAGACGATGCCAAGGAGTAGCTGAGCTGAACTGAACTGACATGGCATGGTTTCGTCTCCAACAATAGTGGCCGACCTACAAGAAAACGATCATCTTGATCATCTGCTGCGCCTACTCGTTCCTCGGCAACGCCACCCTCATCGGGCCCTCGCCCTACATCGCCCTCTTCTCCAAGGAGTTCGGCGTCAGCCCGACCAAGGCCTCGACCCTCATCTCCTACCCCAACCTCGCCTACGGGTTCGGCTCGCTGTTCCTGGTACCCCTGTACCTCAAGTTCGGACGGCGACCCGTCATGCTGGGATCCATGCTATTTGTGGGTTGAACCTTAACTTTACCTTGATCTAGTGCCAAGCCCCTGGCGAGTTAAAAACAACAGCTGACCATGGTCGGGTTCCTATCCAAAGTTTATCGCAGGACTCATCGGCTCTTCGCAGGCTAATGACTTCGGGGGGCTCATGACTGCCCGGGTCTTTGCGGCGTTCGGCAGCGGAGTCTGCGAGGCCATCCCCGTCCAACTCGTCAATGACATCTTCTTCCTACACGAGCGCGGAAAGAGGATTGGATACTACACATGTAAGGTCGGCTCTCACTAATCTTCTTGGATGGCACTGATAGTTGGGACGTAGTCTGTCTGTCTATTGGCACCGTAGCACCGCTGGTGTCGGCCCACCTCCTCATCGAGCCATGGGGCTGGCGCTTGTTCTTCTACGTCATCCTGGCGTTTGCCCTGGCACTCTTCGTGCTCGCTTTCCTCTTCGTCGAGGAGTCGTCCTACGACAGAGACGCCCACATGCCCCTCACGGCCCCGGTCGAGGATGCTAGCCCAAGCGACAGCGACAAGGCCACGACACGGGTGAACGACCAGGTCCCCGCCCCGACGACCCAGGCAGCGCCGCTTCGCAAGCCGTTCATCAAGACGCTGTCGCTCAAGGGCAGATACGACCCCGAGGCCCGCTTCTTTGGGACCATGGCCATGTCTTTCACCTACTTCCTGGTCCCGCAAGTGTTCTGGGTCATCACCTCGTTCGGCATCTACATCGGCCTGGGCGCGTTTGCGTACAACTACACCTTCCCGATCAAGATCATGGCGCCGCCCTACAACTGGCCAGAGGTACGAGATTACCCCAGTCTCAACTGATCAAGAAGGTTGATTGATACTGACAAACATGTCCCCGCAGGAGAGCTCAGGCTACATCGCCTTCGGCGCCCTCTTCGGTTTCCTCCTCGCCGTGCCCCTGTCCTTCTCCTCGGACCGCCTGGCCGCGCACCTCACGCGCCGCAACAACGGCATCCGCGAGGCCGAGATGCGACTCGGCGTCATGCTGCCCGCCATGGTCATCGCGCCCGCGGGCCTGATCCTGTACGGCCTGACGGCCGAGCACAACCTGCACTGGATGGGGTACCTGATGGGCAACGGTATGATGTCGTGGGGCGCCTACTTCTACTTTAGCTTCGCCCTCGCCTACGCCGTCGACTCGTACAACACCAACACGTCCGAGATGCTGATCGCCATGAACTTGGGGAAGCAGGCCATCAGCTTCGGGCTGTCGATCAACTTGCTCGACTGGATCCTCGAGCGCGGGTATGCCGTGGTCATCTCGGGCATCTTTGGAGGCGTACTGGTTGCTAATAACTTGGGGTTGCTCGTCTTCATGTTCTACGGCAAGCGGATCCGGGTTGCTATGACGGGGACGTGGCTGGCAAGGTTACATGGGCGACACAGCCAGAACAGCCCTCAAGTTGCTTAGATGACAAGCAGATGAGGCTTAGCTGTCTACGTGTGCCATCAGCAGATCAATCTGGTATAATAATAAGAGTTCAACACTTCTAACGATGACTATCTTATGCATGTTGACAGTGCATTGGTCCATGTGAATAACCTATGACTATGATAGGAGGAATAAACGCTTATGACAAACGGCGGAGTGAAGCAATAGCATAATTTCCGTTATCCAAATGGAAGAATCTTCTGATTCAAGAAAAGCTATAAATACATTTTCATATCTGAGTGGGGTGATGCGGGGCGTTGGTTGGCTGCAAGTATTCACTCCGGAAGATCTGATACCGTTCATGGTTGGTCAATGGCGCGTATAAGAGGGGCTCCGGGGCTGTTGTTGGCCTGTGGTCTTGCTTCTGCCCCTGGACTTGCATCGATGGGATCCGCACCCCAGCGGCCATTACCCCTCACCTCCGAAAATGTGTTGACAATGTCCAGAGTAACGTTTTGCAGAAGCCCCCTATAGCTGAAATTCCCTGACTATGGATCCGATAAGTGCGTTTTCCCTCGCCGTCAACATCCTGCAGATCGTCGATACCAGCGCCAAGGTCCTGGTCAAAGCAGCAGAATGCTACAACCATGGGGCCGCCGAGGAAACGATGCAGTTGAGCGGCAATATGCAGCTGCTCGAGAGTCTGAGCCTGGAGCTCATGAAGACGGAATTGTCGTCGCCCGATCGTCTGTCGGCGGCCCAGCTGAGATTACGCGAGGCGAACGAAAGGTGCTTACAACTTTCCGAAAAACTCATTGGGCTCTTGAAAAGTCTCAGGGTCAATGAGAAGTCGGTCTGGCAGGCGATAAGTCGGAGCCTCAAGACGATGCGCTACCGTGACACGATAGCCGAGCTGCGTGAAGGCGTCTCCGACAGCCGCGCCAACCTCAATCTGGCTCTTTTACTTCTTATGCAGTATGTAGTAAAGTCACAATAACGTGTATCAAACCGGTTAGAGGTTTGCGTGGACAGCTACTGAGCGTTGTTATAGTGAAAGAGCCTCTGGGGAGCAAGTCATTACGATGAAAACACATACAGACACCGAAGCTCGCATTTTAAACTCGTTTAACCAGCAATCCACAGTGCTAGGTGTGGAAATACAAAGATTAAGCAGTAAAATTGAAGGGTTATCGTTGGACCGCTCAGAAGACACCTTGCAGGACTTCCGTTCCGAACATGAAATCCAGCTTCATCGACTGTCCGAGAGAGTGGTGGAAATCCTGGAGCAGCAAAGATTCGCGGCGTCTTCCCAGAAAACACTGGTGAACTCGGATCAAGCAATTGCCGCCCAGCAGAGAGTCTTGCAAAGCCTGTACTTCCCGCAGATGGAAGAGAGGAAAGGGCAGATATCGGAAGTATACAAAGGCACCTATAGCTGGATGTTTCACGAGAACTCTGACTCGCCGGACGGGAAAGAAAACTTCATCTCTTGGCTGTCAGCGCCAAGTACCAAGCAAAGCCTCTTTTGGGTATCAGGGAAGCCAGGTGAGCCCCTTACCTCCCTATTTTCTTGACGCCAGCGCTTCCCAGCCATTTACAATATATACAGGGTCCGGAAAGTCGGCTTTGATGCGGTACGTGGATCAGAAACTGGAAACCAGCAAGGGACTATTGCCGTGGGAAGAGTCAACAGAGGTGATCAAGGCATCTTACTTCTTATGGAAATCCGGTGAGAATGTGCAAAGATCCCTCGATTTCTTACTACGTTCTTTGTTGTACCAGGTTCTGGACCAGGTGCCGCCAGACCAGGCTTCATCGACCGTGACATCGGCCAGATGGAGGTCAGCCATGTCTCCTGAACTTCGACAACCTGAATGGAAGTTGCCAGAGCTGAAACAAGCACTGCTGTCCTTTGCTACGGAGAACGCCAGCGGCCTACTCATCTTGATAGATGGATTGGACGTATGCTGCCACAGAGCTCTTTCTCCGTACGCCGATTGCTAACAGAAGGCGTTTTAGGAATTAGAAGACACACGAGGCCGACACGAGGAACTTGTGCAGCTGATTCAAACGCTTAGTTCGCTCGATACGGTCAAGATCTGTTGCTCCAGCCGTCCCGACAACATATTCCGCGATGCCTTCAGATGCTGTCCTCAGCTGCGACTGCAGGACCTGACATCCAACGACATTCAGGTCTTCGTTCGGGGCCAGTTCGCCAAACAGCCACGACTGTGGTCGTTAGACGACAGGGGCGACAAGCCCATCGTAACCCTCTTTCATAACATCGTAGCCGCGTCCTCTGGTGTCTTCCTCTGGGTCTGCCTCGTCGTAGCGGAGCTACTGGAAGAGGCTAGAGACGGCGCCAGTGTGGCGGAGCTAATCGAAACGGTCGATAAGGTGCCCTACGATCTGGACGAGTACTTCTCCCGGATCATCGGCTCGATCGAGCCACGGCACAGGGCGGAATCGTCCCTCATGTTCCAGATTGCCTTGCATGAAGAGACGGAATTCGTCACACTACACTCTTTGAGGTTGCTCGATCTCTCCTTCGTGGAGGAGCGGCACAGCGACTTCGCTATTCGCCCTGGTTATAGCCGGACAAAATACGATTTTAGCACCAAGGGGTTGCGAACGAGGCTAGATTCCGCATTCCGCCGCGTCAACAGCAGGTGTCGCGGGCTCCTCGAAATGCAATACTCCAAGGGAAACACCGAAGGGATGATCGAGGTGGGATGTTTCCAGAAGATACAGGAGGAGCAGGAAAACGGACCAACAAAATCTCAGCTTATCGTCGCATACGACTTCCACGTGAGCTTCCTCCACCGATCGTTCCACGACTACCTTCTGGAACCGAGGAACATGGAATGGCTCCAGCAACAGCCCAATGGTGTGTTCGACGCCCGGCTATTCTTGTGTAACGCCAGACTTGTGCAGTTGTTGTCCCTCGACTACCAGGGCAGGGCGTATCACGCATCTATGGCCCTGGGGCTCGCCAGCTACATTGTCACTGCGCTTTCCGTTGAGGATCTCAAGCGCTCCGAGGCGTGCGCCGTCATAGCAGCCCGCATCCGGCCTGTCGTCGAGTCCCTCGCCCAGATGGGGGTGCAAGGTCTGACGAGCATTCCTTGGTATCTCTCTTCGGAACTTCAAACATACGACTTGAATCATGACAACTTCATGATGATTGCGATCGAGTTCGAGCTTGTCGGGTACCTAAAGGCGCATCTTACGCGTGACGCTATTCGCGCCAAAATGGGCAGGCCCCTTTTGGACAAGGTCCTGAGGGGTAGCGAGTGGAAGGGATACGAGGGCAAAGATGTGGGTGTCAGCGTTGAGATTCTCCATCTACTCTTAGATCTGGGAGCCGACCCCAACGAGACGTGGCACGAAATTTCCGGGTGGGCCAGGTTTTTGCTATTGCTGTTGCACGATAATCTCGAAGTGGCCGATGATACGCGACGACGCTCCTATCTGGAGGCCGTCCGTATCCTCCTCGAGCACGATGCGGACCCGGTACTGCCGGCACACTGGTTTCCTGAGTATATGTACAAAACGTTAGATGCGGGACCCTCGAGCGATCCGAACGATTATAGTACGGGGCCTGGATTTGGGATGCTGGATGGAATGGACGCAGGCGCGCCCGTCGCATGCATCTTGGAGATGCTGCCAGATGTGTTTACTGTGCAAACTGGGAAGAAATTGGATGAGTGCATCCTCTTAGCTAAGAGTAAAGCCGCCTTGAAGCACTAAAGCGAGATATAGAGGGTCAGGAGGCTAACACATTAGTCTGTAATCTATATTTTCTTTGGATTGTTTTGTAGTGTTCAAGTATCGTGTTACATCGGCGTGTCCTCTACTGATGTTCGTAGGGGGCAAACCAAGTCCTATAGGTTTTAAGCCTACAGGACTTGCTATATGAGCCGATGCTGCTCATTGCACTATCTCCATAAGCAAGATTGCCCATTTCCATTCGTAATTCATAATAACTCGCCATCAACCCATAAAAGACGGAGTGCGAGGTTCCCAGATAACTCCCCACGCCCATCCTAACATAACTCTCTCCTGTGGTATCATTGGTTTCGCGCATTTAGCAGAGCAGAGCCCCGAACTTGTTGGACACGACACGGGCTAAAAGTTCGCATCAACGTTAGAATCATTCGAGTCGTAGCATATCAAAAAGGGACAATATAAGGCCACGAACCAGTATTGAACCCAGTATCCACGGGAGCATCACCGCAGGTGCAGTTCAGCCACGGGTCGAACCGGGTGAAGTAGATGGGGTCTTGTATCCGGTTCAAAGTGCAACCTGTGCAGGATTGGCCGTAGTTGCCGCCGCTTTCCCCCTGTTGTTTGTATACTTGTTAGCAACCGAGCTAAGAGGATAGACACCTTTTACCAAGAAGGGGTAAAAGGCGTGGTGGGAACATGAAAGATGGGAATTCTTACGACTAGGCTCTTGCCATTCCAACCGAAGCAGCTGTTCAGGTTGACTGTGGTGGCCTGCAGGGTACCCGTGTTGTCCCCGGTGTCGCAGTTGGCGGTCACGACGCCTGTGGCCGCGTCGAACTTCTCGTCGTGGCAGGTGTTGCCCCAATCGCCGGCAGCAGCGACGGCCACGAGGGTGGAGAGGACTGATATAACTTTCATACTGGGCGGTCTGCAAGGAAGACTGACGATATATATATATATATATGGGGGTGAATGTAAACGTGATGAGACTAGTTGGCGTGTCTGGTATCAAGGATATCGAGGATATGGTAGACGAGGAGAGATGGCGAAGAAGATATCTATGGTGGATGGAATTGAACCTTCTTATAGCATTTTACGCATCTACATCGCGATGACGTTCTGTATAGGGCAGCCGGATCAAGAAGTTGAACACATGCAATACAAGCGGGGTGGTCAGACGGGATTTGTGATCATGAATAACCTAAGCGCGTCACTTCGTTGAGGCGGCTCCGCCTTGCGACATACTTCCACATCTATACAAGAGATGATATCGATTGCCCCAAAAAAAAAGGATGGCAGGCGCTGTGTGACTGATCCCTTGCAGGAGGGCTCCGCGCAAGGCGCAAGCCTAGCTGCGTTAGGAAAGTGAGGACTTGCCTCGGAGAATTGCCTCGGTGAGAGAGAGGCCTCGTCCCCTCCCCTCCCGCCGCACCGTATCGTCAGTTGCGGAGCGACGACCGGCTCCGACCCGTATTACGTGAGCCTGACTAATCGATTCTTAATCAGATCCGGCTACGCCTGCCTTACCAATGATGACTGCAGGCCCCTTGCTCCGCAAACAGTATACACCGCCGGCCTGCAGATGCACGCCGACAGCCACCGGGCAATATAGACAGCGCCAACGACATATAGTCCTCCCCCCCAGCCCCGCGCGCCCTCGGCAAGGAATCCATCACCACCTCCCCATGCCGCAGCTGCTGCCCTGGCCATGACAGATCGAGTAGACGCCGCTCGCTGAGACCCGTGCGTTTGAGGTAGGATTCGTTGTGGGCCGTCGCAGGGCACCAGGGTTGCATGTAACGTGCTGTGCTGAAAATTCTCGACGGGCGTCTCCGCATCGACTCACCTCGCCGCCCGAAGGTGGGTGGCGCTGCTCTCCATTGACGAAAACCCAGTTTGTTCGTACTGATTGATTAGATTGATAAGAGAGAGCGCCATACGCGGCCGGCGGTCGGCCTCGGTGGACAGGGTAGCGAGGGGGGGTCGATCACGGGTGGCACGTGCGGCACTCACGATGAGATAAGATGGTGACAGCTGCCGCAAGAGGTGGGGTGGCTGGCTTACCAAGATGGTGCTGCTGAGGTGGATCCTGTCATAAAATCAATAATGGGATCAGTCGAGGTCAAAACGGCGTGGATATGAAACAAAGGGTGTCCATACCGGCGGTACGAGAGTCAGGCGTTCGTCGTCTTAGGATCGTCTGAGGCGATGGCTTGGGTAAGCACCTGGTCATCATTTCTCGGACACGGAGGCCGAGGTGGCGGTGATGAAGTCGGTAGGGCTACCGAGGCGGGACTGCTGCCCGTCGTATAAAAGGCTACCGGATCATACCGCATGCCTCCGACCCAAGATCAGGATCCCCCAAACGCCGAACCCATCAAGATTGAGTGGTTGGCTTGATTCTGGCCGACATCCGACAAGGTCAGCCTGTCTGTGCGAAACGACGCCATGGTCATGACTCGAGGACCTTGTCTTAGAGCGGGTAGTGACGACCAGTCGGTACAGAGAATGGAGTTGATACAGATGGGGCCCCCCGTCCGTGCTGGATCGGAATTTTGGAAATGCGATAGTCCTTCCTCTTCTGGAAGTAAGGGAGCTGACATGAAATCCAAACCGCCCCCGACCATGCCCGTTGACTCAGCATAGCGCGATATCCACCCCGTTGGCTGACATCGGGCCCGGCCTCAATCAGGAGAACCTTCAAATGGGACATTTGATCTGAAAAGCGGCTCGAGATTGGTACTGTCCCGGCAATCCCACTGCCAACGACAATGTAATCCCATATGGCGGGTCATACACTCGCTAGATTGCGACAGTCTCAGCCTCCAACACCAGGGAGGGATGAATGGATGGTTGGAGATTTCATTGTCCAGGGGCTCGGTTTGTCGTTGTGAAGCAGCAACGACATCCGGGGAGAGGAATCAAACAGGAGGCTCGAGTATCTCGTTCTGACACATCTAAGAGAATGTTAGTCGAGAACCTGGCACTCAGAGAGGACTCGTGCATCTTGCAATTTGATCCTTCAATCGAATCATTTGTAATTAATTATATACGAACCCTTGCAAGCACATTGCTGCCAGATCATACCACGGTATTATTAGCTAGCCCAGTAGAAACTCCTCGATGGATACAGATATCACCTTACTTTTTCTCTTTCTTGGAGGAAATCGTTGTTATACAAAACGCAACCCATGAACCCAGCATGTGCGGAAGGGAGAACCGGTGAAACCATGAAATCAGTTGGCCATTTAGTCGGAAGCAGCATCGTCACCTCCAAGCCCGAGCCGGTCCTCGACGACGCGCACGATCTCAGTCCACTCCATCATGGCGCCGTCGCCGACGTCGCCGCAGGCCAGGGTCTTCTTCTGGGGCGCGAGGACCTCAAACCAGCCGGTGCCGTCGGCGTTACCGACGCCGTACTCGTCCTCGAGCACGCGGACCTGCTTGGCGGTGATGGGGTGGCGCCACATGGCCGTGTTCATGGCTTTGCGACTCTCTGTTAGCATTTCATGCATGTATATACACTGCCACACTGCCACACGGAGACATGTCTCACCTGGAGCAACTAGGATGTGTTTCGTCCGCTTGACGCGACTGCTGCTCGCGCCGTTGGTGGCGTTGCCGTTAGTGTTGGCGGCGCTATCGGACTGTTGCTGATGCTGCTGAAGCTGCGCAACGTCTGTGTCGAGCTCGCCGCGGGCGTCCCAGGCGCGCACGACACTCGTCAGGATGCCGTCGGCCATGCCGTTGACGATCTTGGCCATGGTGTTGGCGCTCAGGGGCGCGATGACGAGGAGATCAGCCCAGCTATGCGGGGAGCATTAGCGTGTCAATTCGGGGTTATTCTCTTTCTCACCCGTTTTCATTATTCCCCAATCAAGAGGGGTCGTGTTAGGAACAGAAACGGTGGATTTGCCGCGACACTTACCGTCGGAGCTCGATATGGAGGATAGCATTGCCGCGCTTCCAGGGCTCCTTCCACTCGTCCTCATCGACGTAAACAGCGTCGACGTTGGGCAGGTGGCGGAGGCTAGAAACGGTGGGCTGCTCGACGGACTGACCGGCGAGGAAGCGCGAGGCCGAAGGTGTCAGCAGGATACGGATGCTGAGGTTGGGGTGGCGCGACAGGGCCTGGACGATGAGCGGCAGCTTGATGGTGGCCACGGACCCGGATGCCGCAAGAAGCAGGTGGGTCTTGCCGTCCAACAAGGCGGTCGTTAGGGCGGCCAGGGATGTGGACTCGCGGCGGATGTGGTGGGCGTCGTGATGGGAGGAGATGTACTGCAGCATGATGGACTGTATGTTCCTTCAGGTCATGCAGGTTGGTTTTATGTGTGTTGGTAGTGGATAGGAGACCAATGCAATACTGAAGTGTCCTTCTTGTAGAGTGATAATCTCAATTGACAATGTGAGCGTTGGATGAATGGATTGATCTTGGAGTCTCCCCCATCAAAGGGGGGAAGCCAAGGCGGGGTCTTTTGTCTATTTGTAAGGACTTCAAAAAAGAGTCACTTGGAGCTTCAGGTTCGCTCGTAAACTCAATCCCGAATGCTAGATTTTAGTCAGCCCGCGATGTCGGGCTTGTGCACTCGCCATTGGGGCATCACCAGGTTCAATCAAGCTTTTCCAGCTCTGCTACGATCTTCTGATGTCCATCACAGATCAGTTGGAGAGCTATGATGCCATGCCACCAATCGAACGATGAAGTCCGAACTGAGGAGGGTGCACAGTCAAAGTGTGGTTGCACGAGGACGACGAAGCCCAGGAAGGTGTTGCGCCTTCAACGCAGTAACCTAACCTAGTCGCCTGTACTTTCCCAGTTGGTGCAGTTGGTGCAGTTGGTGATGACAGGAGGGACAGTTATTAGTTGGAGGGGAAGTCTGGGAAGACATGGAAAACAGAGTGCGGGGTGGGCGGGTGACGAATGAATGAGCCTTGTTAGCAGTTGCTCAGGTTAAGCTCAGGCCTCTCAGGCCTCTCAGGCTTGGATTCTAGGCGGGTTTGATTGGTCTTCTGCACTCTTCTGCTCCCTCTCCAGGGCATTGTTCGGCATGCAAGGCTGCTAACGTCGGTCGTCTCGCCCCACATAAGCTTTTTTTTTTCTTTTCTTTCTGGCTGCTGCTGCTCGTCAATCCAACATGTCAGCGATTGATTGATTGGCTGCCAACTGGATGTGACTGCACAGGTTTGATTACATCATCCCTGCTCAATCGCAAATCAAGCAATCAATCACCTGCAATTCTGCTTCTCGCCGCTTGCCGATTATCCAGAGAAAAATCATCCGATCCAGCCAGCTTGACCAAGTTTGCATCTTTCGCACCACCCCAATCTCTGCCATAGTCAGATCGCTGCAAGCTCCAAGATGTGGTCCAGATCTCTCTTCTCCGCCGTGAGTAACCCGGACTTTGTTTGCGCTCGAATGAGTCAAATACACTACATGCCCTGCCATTGGGAATTGGGACAACCGGACTGACCTGCGGCCATGTTGCTGCCATGACAGGGCTTCCGGCAAGCCGCCCGCCCCATGGCCATGCGGTCCTCCGCCGCCATGCGCCCGGCGCCCTTCCTCTCCGCCTTCCAGTCCCGTCTGCTCTCCGACACGACGCGCCAGGCCATCGAGAAGGCCGTCGGCTCCGCCCCCGTCGTCCTCTTCATGAAGGGCACCCCCGAGACCCCCCAGTGCGGCTTCTCCCGCGCCAGCATCCAGATCCTCGGCCTCCAGGGCGTCGACCCCAACAAGTTCGCCGCCTTCAACGTGCTCGAGGACGACGAGTTGCGATCAGGTAAGTGGATTGCGAGCGAATAGAGAAGGGCAATCAAGATGTGGAAATAAGAGGAAACGACTGCCCGTACAGTCTCGTAACCGCTAGCTAATAACTGCGCCTCTACAGGAATCAAAGAGTTCTCCGACTGGCCGACAATTCCCCAGCTGTACCTCGAGAAGGAGTTCGTGGGTGGATGCGACATCCTGGTCTCCATGCACCAGGACGGCTCGTTAGCCAAGATGCTGGAGGACAAGGGCGTCCTTGCCCCCCTGGAGGGAGGCGAGTCCGAGTCCAAATAAATGTTGGATTGACGAACGAGAGCGAAACGATGATACTTTGGCATGGCGGGCGAGCGGACGATTGTACGAGTTCTCGCTAGACAGCGTGCGATATTACCTGTACATTACGAGATGCAATTCTAACAACTTAATGCACATAACATGTTCGAAAGCTCAACGATACTAGCGACTTAACGATATTTGCAGGCTATTGATATACAGTATCCGAAACCAACGGGCCAATATCATATCCAACCAGACAACAAGCCGATACACGATATCGTCGTCTGATTCAGCTAGTACACATTTACAAATACTAGGTATAACGTTTCTACTGCGGGTATGCAGCGCCGTCGCCCCTCATATCGCTGCCCGCCGACCAAATACCCATATTCTCGACGGCATCGACGCTCCAGCGAATAATCTGCCCGCGCCCAAACATGCCGCGCTCCTGCTCCGTGAGGACCACGACCTCGTGCCCCAGCTTCCGCAGCCCCTCGATGGTGTCCTCGCTCATGCCCTCCTCGGCGTAGACGGTCCGGTCCATGACCTCGCCCTCGTCAGGCATGCCGGCCCCGATGCACACGCGCGGCGCGTCGAGCGCCTGCTGCGGGTTGAGCCCGCCCACGATCTGCCCCAGCAGCGTCTGGATGTGGCCCTGCGGCTGCATGAACCCGCCCATGACGCCGTACACCGAATGCAGCGACCCGTCGTGCAGGTTGGTCACGGCGGCGGGGATAATGGTGTGGTAGGGCCGCTTGCGGGGCGCCAGGACGTTGGGGTGGTCCTTGTCCAGGCTAAAATTGGCGCCGCGGTTCTGCAGAGTGAAGCCGCACCCCGCCGGGATGATGCACGTCCCGAAGCCGCCGTAGTTGCTGTTGATGAAGGAGATGGCGTTGCCCTCGCTGTCGGACACGGCAAAGTAGACCGTGTCGCTGCTCTGCAGGGCGGGCGAGGGCTGGCCGTGCAGCAGGGGCTTGTCGGTGGCCTTGGTCGGGTCGAAGAGCTTGGCGCGCTCGCGCAGGTACTCCGGAGAGATGAGGTTCGCCGTCGGCACCTTCTCGACGTTGGGGTCCGTGACCCACCAGCTCGCGTCGGCGAAGGCGATGCGCAGGGCCTCGACGATGACGTGCAGGTACGCGGGCGAGTTGAAGTCGGCCTGCTTAAAGGTCGGGATCGTGCCCGCGGCCTCGAGCTCCTGGATGATGCCCAGCGCCATCAGGGCCACGATGCCCTGGCCGTTGGGCGGGTGCTCCCACAGCTCCAGTCCGAGGTCCTCGTCCTTGACGTTTTCGCCGGGAATGTTGTTCTTGAGTGCCTGGGCTACGCCTTGTCCTTTGAACTTCAGGGAGATGGGGTCTACAGGCTCGCTGCCCATCTCGAGGTGGTGCGCCAGATCCTCCAACTCAAGGTGGCCCCCTAAATCCCGCACGACTTTCACGAGTTCCTCGGCGATCCGGCCGGTGTAGAATCCCTTCTTGCCCTCAGTCGCTAGTGTGCGGAACGTTTTCGCTAGAGTAGGATTCTTCATGATCTCGCCTGGCCGGGGTGCCCGCACGCCATCGGGGGCGCTCGGGTCATCCTTGAGCATCTCCCGGAAGTTGGGTGACGCGGCACGGATGACAGGTTCGGCTTTAGCCCACTATGTGTTTCTTCGTATCAGCAAATATGCATCATAAGACTGAAAAAGACGCGTGATCTTCTTCTCACAGATAGAGAGAGTAACCTACGTAGTGTGTAACCAGCTCCGACACGGGGAAGCCCTTCTCGCCCAGCTCGATGGCCGGCGCCAGGACCTGCTCCATCGTGACCTTGCCGCTGCCGAAACGCTCGACGGCGTCGCACCAGCCCGCGGGTGCTCCCGGGACCGTGACAGCGTGCACGCTCTCCATGCCGATCTTGCCGCTCTTGTCGCCATCGGCCAGGCCCAGCGACTTGCGGACCGTCTCGAGCGTGCACTTGCCGCCCGCGCGACCGGAGCCGTTCATGGCCGACACCTTCTTCGTCTTGGCGTCGTAGAAGAGACAGAAGACGTCGCCGCCGATGCCCGTGGAGGCGGGCTCGGTTATGTTGAGGCCCGCCGCTGTATGGTTGTATTCATTTTAGCCCACTTTGTTTTCCCTAGCTCAAGGTCAATATCTATGATGGACCAACATACCGACTGCCACCGCCGCATCAGCGCAGTTGCCGCCCGCATCTAGGATCTCGATGCCGCATTTGGCGGCCAGGGGCTGTGTGCACGCGACAATGCCCTTGGTGCTGTGGACGACGCTCCGTCGACTTGGGAACTTCACCAACGGGTCTGACCCGGGTGGAAATACCGAGGGAATAGTCAACGGCATCACGTATGGTTACCGACAGGATGTCGTGGACTTAGTGGTTCACGTAAAACGTGGGGTAATGGGGAAATATAGAGTCCGTGTAAGTCACTGAATCGCGGAGACCTGAAGAGGAGAGGTAAAACCGCAAGTAGAGAGGGAAGAATACTGGATCGAGGGATCACCTTTATGAGAGGGTTTCGAGAACACAA
The DNA here is from genome assembly GCA_039105305.1 of Apiospora arundinis. Lineage (NCBI taxonomy): Eukaryota > Fungi > Ascomycota > Sordariomycetes > Amphisphaeriales > Apiosporaceae > Apiospora > Apiospora arundinis. The sequence goes on along the minus strand of JAPCWZ010000002.1, from coordinate 62,761 downwards.
ATATAATACACCGAAATGATGACTCCTCCTCACAAATCAGAAATTACACATTCATTCACAAACAACAAGAAGACGATGGATGATGAGTCGTCTCTTATCACGTATCACAAGACAAGGGAACTGAGAAATCCCGACGGCTAACGCTCGTTAGCGTCATCACTGGCACAGTCGGTTTTTGGAGGGGTTAGTGGGAACGCCCGCTCCTCCTTAGCCGGATCGGTCGCCCATTTTTGGGTTAGCATCGCAGCAACATACTCCAACTGGAGGGGGATGGCTTGGAGTCAACCTGCCAGACACTGGAACTCTGGGGTGAATTTCATTTCTGGTTCTAGTAGTAGATGGTGGTAATGCCGCAGCCGAGCCCCCCGAATCTCGGAGAGGCCCCGGTAATGATTATGTACGAGATGGGAACTGGGATGCTTGGCTCATCACTCACTTATCTGCTCACCTCGGCAATCCGAACCTCCAGTGTCTGGCCCCCGCTAACAGCCAGCGAGCAGTCAGATCGCGACAGCAAGTAAGGTTAAGTGCACACCACGTGCCGCGTATGGTAGTCGTCTCGTATTGGCATGTAGTTTCGGAACTTAACCCGCTATCTGATGTGTAATCCGACTTCATCGGCGTTTACATATCGGGGGAGCGGATGTCGCAGATTTCGGGTGCACCCAATTATGTCCTTGGGGTCAGTTGGGGTCAGTTGAATGAAGTCGGATGTCGCCGAAGGACTTATTGCTTATTCCTTCAGCGACACATGAGCTACGTACTTACTTAAGAATCCGTCATAATGCCACATGTATATTCTAGGCGATTGATGGTCACTTTTAGATTTCTTGGCTTCTCATATTCCGGCGCATGGCGTTCTCTGCCTGCATACAGAAACGTAGTGACACCGGCATCCCTGGCGCGACGCGCCGACCCCCACGTTCCTGGCTGTCGAGCTGCCACGTCTTGGTGCACGTTGCCGTCACCACGGTTTCTCAATGGCAGACAATCCCATATCGGTATCATTTTAACCGCCTTCTGTACACATGCCGCGCACTTGAGATGTGGGGTCTGCACACCCCAACCTTCTGCGCTGTTACACGACGCCAGCCTTGGGGCTGACGGGGAGTCCGATTCCGGACAGATATATTGTCGTCGTGGTCGCCGCCGCCCCTCCAGTTTTGAACTGCTCGGTAGACCAGACAGAGAGTTCCTGCTAGGATGGCCGCGCGATCTTGATCCGTCACTCTGGCTGCCAAGCCGCGTAGCGGTTCACGGGCTTGGCACAGAGAGACCTCGACTTCAAAGTCAAAGTCATGTTTCGGGTTCGCTTCAATTGGTTACCCTAAGCCATGATCGAAGTAAGGGGGACATCAAGTTCTGGACACAGTGACAGGTCTCGGTTCCACGTGCTTCCCCGAGTCTTATCTCAGGCTACCGTGGCAATAGCTGTATCAATCTCTAGCGACATGTATTTCGAGTGATTAGGACACATACATTAAGACGGTAGTTTTGATGAAAGTATATGTAGAATGCCGTAAATTGACAAATCCTGCAGGAAGTAACGAGTCTCATGACCAGTCACATGGACAAGGAGAGCTACCTGAGGCTAATAGTAAGGGACCCCTAAGCAGAATATGGCTTCTAAATACCATGACCCTGTGAACTACTCTGAACGAGGTAACATCCAATATGTACCAAGATTGTCATGGCTTCCAAGCAAAACACATCGTTTTCTGTGCAACGCGAAAGGGATAGTGATCGTGTAGAAACGAATGGAATACAAGAAGCGAAAATCGCAGACATGTGCCAGGCTGCCGTTGCCCTGGCTGGCACTTGCCATCTTCAGTTTGAAACTCTGAAAGAAATAGGGTTCATGCACTCATTCTCCCCGTCGCCATCGGGATCAGCGCCGTCTTTGCAAAGTTCCTTGTAGCCGTGGGGCTGATCCTTCATGGGCAGGGGGGCGCCATCTTCCCACTCGAATCCTGAATTTCAAAAGTCATTATCTCGTCAATAGTCAACACGGTTGATGAATTGTGTGGCGGCCTTCCACTTACGATAAGTCCAGTCAACATCAGCTGCCCCATCAGGATGCCTCTTGGCTGTCATGGAACACACGTTCTCGACGTTCTCCACATCGCCCTCGCAAGTATCAGGATCAGGTTTCTGGTTACAGCCCATGCCGATGCAGGGTTGCCCTTTGATGAGCTTCTTCTTGGAGAGTGTCCCGCAGCTTTCCACGTATTTAGGGAAGTACACCCACCGGGAGTACCTGCCTGGAGGTGCCGTTTCATCTGCCGTCCGTTCGATAGAGACGCTTTTAGCCTCTGTCATGCTCCCTGTGATAGTATATTAGCAAATCCCTCTGTTCCTGTTCCAAGTCGATACCTTACACTCGTAGGTGACCCCCAGTCCAATAACCTCTTTGATGACCCCTTCGGCATTAATGGAGAAACCATTAGAAATACCGACCTCGTGGCCAGCTCCTATGGCGACTTTGACGCCAGAGGGTGACCTGCCGCCAGCCTCACCATCAAGCCTCTGCTCCATACCGAAGAAACCAGTTCTTCTGAGTTCGCAGAAAACCTGGCATTGGTTTCCTGGCTTGACCTCTCCACAGCTTCCATCTTCGTTCATCTTATTTTTCTTGGGGCAATCCAGACGACTGATGCCGTTATAAGCCAAGGGACAGTCATCCGGATCGGCCAGTACCCCTCCTCGTGCCCTGCCCCCAGGTACATCGGGAGGATTGCCGCCTTCTGGGGCATTGACTCTGGTACCGCCATGGTCACCGAAAGCAGACCACGTCAGATTGTTGATCACGTGTGCTTTTGGCTTGCACCATTAGCCTTCATCATATCGCGAAGTAGGTACTGGTGTGACCAGATAGGGTAAGGAATCAATAATTGATTCTGTTCATTACTCACCACCGGAGAAGCCCCCCTCAAGTCCACAATCCTTGATCAATTGGGTAAACCCCCACTTGACCTCAGATTGAGTGACATGTCTGTCGCGATAGTTGCCGTTGCAAAGACTGACGATAGTGGTATTCACGTGAGCATAGATGCACTCTTTCTTGGCCATGAAGTGATGGTCTGATGACACGATGGAATGAGAGAGGTAATCAATTGCCTCGAGCGAATCAGCTTCGGTGTAGCTAGGCAGGAGGATATATTAATTAGTCAATCAATTGTATTCTTAGGTGGCTTAACCTTACCCTCGGTCGCCTCCGCAGACAGTGTAATGATCGGGAGTAGGCTCGGATCTGGGGAAACTGGCAGCGCTGATGGCCGATGCCAGGACAAGAAAGAACCAGAGACGGTTCATGGCGTTGATTGGTCTGGGCCAGGGTGGAGCAACTTTCCTTGTGTTCTGTAGAAGCATGAATGGCTTGTAGATCGACAAAGGGGTTTCTGAGGGAAAGGGGGATGATGTCTGGGTGGGAGAGCCGATATGGAACTTGTTCAACATGGGATAAGATCGAGCTTTTTATAGACTCAGAAAATACATGTTTTAGTAAGAGAATCGAGTCCTGGGTAAAGGTTAGGTGTTGCATGTATCTCACGACCTACGTACTGGCGACCACTTTTTGTTGAGTGCGAGGAATGAGCCTATCAATTGTCCTAATGAAGCCACCATGATATAGCTGTGAATCACGGTCAATCTATGGTAGGTCACATATGCAATGCATGTCCTGCCAACGTCTGAAAGACCAGCTATTGGCTTCTATAGCTGCCAAAGCAACGCAGACAGCACATTTTCGCTCTAGCGACCTGTAAATGGTCCCTAGGAGGTCACCAATATATTAAATTACCACCGTCGAGACAGGCCTAGACTGGACTTCACCATGATGCTCTATATAATCATGTGGTGTTATGATTTGGTTCAGCTTCATCACATCTTTTGGCCACGGGATTTACACTATTATACGCCCATGTAGTCAAGACCTACCCTTCTATGGGAATGGGATCAACACAAATCCTTACAATAACCTGCGAGCTCAGTAAGATGGTCGATCCCTGGGCTTTGGTGAACCAGGTTGCGATACCTGGGAGACTGAGGTTTCATAGGGTTTTATGTGCCAAATGCTGTCCCAACTTACATGAGGGCGAGCATGCTCTGGTGGTCTAAGGTACAAAAAGAAATGATCCAGTTTGAATGTCATGATACGTAGGTGTTGATTCCAACCGTACCGAACTGATTAGATAGTGATGCATTCTGAGCCGGTCCAATCAACTTATAGATAGGCCCGGAATCTCATTGTAAGCTCCCTGTCGAGCAAAACGTCTGCCTCGAGGCTTACTCACTTGCCTATTGGGGATGGGTCCTTGCATTCAGATGCGGTTCTTGGCGCGTGGCCAAGGCTGATCAATCAAGTGTAATCTCTGCTAAGATGGCTAGCAAGCGCTTAAATACGGCAATAGGTGCGCGTCACCGTAATCCAATTGGTTACCAGTTGGTCGGGCCGCCTGAATTTGTGCTTCGGGCCGTTCCATACGATTTTCCCACGAACAATCTCCTCTTTTCCCGAAGCATCGGGGTAATGTCGTCGGTTCGCCGTCCCGAAAATCAAGGGCTGTTGGCACAATATTGGCTTGGCATTCTGAAGCGACGGCTGGAAGAAACAGGATGTTGCCATCCAAGGGATGGGAGACTGCACACACGGGCAAGATTCCGGGGTATTGGAGCGAAGCCCTTTAGGCTATGATGCAGATGCAGCGTACGAACCAACACCTATAACGCTTCGGAGATAGCTCGTGACATCCAACTACACATCCTTCTTCCTAGAATGACCAACAACATTTATACACCGGTTGCAACACCAGCCAAGTTGGCCTCCGTCTTCACCGACCCGTCTGAGACATCAGCGCCCTCTTCATAATTCCAAAACCAGCAGCAAGATACTCCATCCCAACATGAGTGGCATTCTCCGGGGGCGTACGGTGTGCGATCCAGGCTGGGTGAGTAACCAATGGCTTGACACGTGGAAAAGTGAAAGTAAACTGACCGTTATTCAGATACAAGGGGGCTGGGTTTATGACCGTCCAAGTTGCGGGAAACCGCCGGTAGACCTGAAGCTGGAACTCATGTGCTACACCGCTGGAAGACGCCTGAACAGCACAGACGACGAGCGCTACCCCTCTACCGCAGGATCCCTGGGCATCGACTTCGGGGACCGCGGCGACAAAGCCTTCACCAGTTGCTGCTCCCCGCCAGATGCAATCGAGCAGCACTTCCTCTACCAGAAGGAGAAGAACTGTGGGGGGATGAATTTCTGCTACACCAGTAATCCACTGGCAGCAAATAACTGGACCTACTGCGTCCACCAGGCCGCTAACAAGCTCATGAATGAGTTCAGAGCGGAGGGTCTGCTGCAGTTCAATTATACAGCCGAGGAGGCTCTGGAGGCGGAGTGCGAGGTCGTCTACTACGACTGGCTGAGATACCCCATGAAGGTCAAAGAGCCGGACCGTAAAAAATGCGTCACGAGTGGTGTTGTCCAAACAAGGATCGCGATGGTACCGTTGTTGCTGTCTGCCATGCTTGCGGTCGCAGTCACCTTGTAATAAGGGTGAAGATGGACCCCGAATGGTCCGTGGGTGGTAGTGGTCGTGCTAAGGGGCTTTCGACGGAATCTTTACTATCGTGACTCGGCAGTACTCATTTCAATATGAAGTCTTTGTCTCAATTCAGATTGTACCCAATCAAAGGTGATGATATTATACACTGACCAATGATGCAGGAAGGAGTTTGGACACAAAACAGAATCAGTAGAGGGATGCTAGATTTCCTGGAGGCCTAACAAAAACCTAGACCGTCTTTTTGACTCTGTATGAGCTCATGAGTCGTTCCTCTTGTTTAAAACGCTTTGGTCCGATAGCTGTCTGGCGGAGATGACGGGTATATGAAGTTATCCTTGCAATACAGCGGCAAGAGATCAGACCATCGGGTTGACCACGTCGTCGGGTTGTTACTCTACGGGACATGAAAGAGGAAGGTGGTGGTGAAGGATTGATGGAAAGGGGTTAGCTGTGGCTGAGAAACCATGTAAGCTGAGGGGGGGTTAAGCGCCTTGGCGGGCACCTGGCTGCAGCTGCTTGCCAACGAAGCAAGCAACCTTTTCCCAGAATTGAGCGCATCCCAGCGCATCCCAGCGCATCAGATGATGGCATGGCGGTGTGCCCGTGCTTACATCCCACCGCCGATCTCTCTCCGGAGGAACCGGCCACATGGTCAAAACCCCCCTTCCTCCCTGGCATCTCTTGTCAGCATTGTGGGTTTTCCCATGGTCTTCCAGAATCCCAGGCGCCGCTCGCTACCATGGCTTTGTCCCTTTCGGCTCCGGTCCAGCGGGGATCTCAACAGCAGTCGCCGGTCATGGCGACGACATTCCACCGGTTCGCCGCCCTTCCGCCGGAGATACGAATGCATATCTGGCGCTATTTCGCGCCCATAGACCCTCGACGAGGTCCTCAAGTCCTTGCCTTTGAGGCTTGCCGCCCAAGCGGATATAAAGGGGAGATTAAGGTCCGACCATGCCCGAGCTTGATTCGCCAGACGGCTAGCATTCGGGCCGTCCTGGCCGTCCACCAAGAGAGCCGCGCCGAAGCAAAACGAGCTTTTCCCGATATTTTGGGCCGGTACAGGGGTCGCGTCGTCATCCGGTTTCATCGTGAGCATGATGTGGTATTGGTGGACAAGTTGGACGACGAGCCCCCCCTGCAGGAAGAAGGCCGGGGCATCTGGCTTTCGAGCGTCTTTGCCCACCAGATCCGGCAACTCGCCGTCGGCCCACGCTACTTCAATAATTACCGGCTCAATCTCAAGCACCCACAGTGGCTAATGCGATTTCTCAAGCCCTTTCACAATCTCTCCGTTGTGTACTATACCCTCGACGCTAGCGTACTAGAGGAGGAAAGCTGCTCGTGGTGTACGTCGGCGGAAGTGAGCCACTTCTACCAGGCGGGGACAGACGAGGCGAACCAGGACTCCCCCTCGCGGCGACAGGAAGTCTTGTATTGCTGGCCTGACTTAGTCGGCAATCGACGTTTTGCAGAAGAGGAGCCTTCGTTGCGAGAAGTCGACTACGCCGACTCGCCCCACCTCCGAGATTTTCTCGGGCTGATCAGCGGGCATGTGCCTCAGCCGTCGGCAGGGGAGACGATGTACGCGACTACAGTCCCCCGCGATTCTGCCTATCTGCTCCTTACCGAAGAAGAAGTACGGCGTCTGGAGAAGGTTGAGTATTGGCCGATGGTTTCCTTTGCGGGGTTTTCTTGTATACGACGATACCGATCCATGGGCGGCGTCGATGTGGAGAAACACCCCGACGATTCGGATGTGGACTAGGATTCGGGCCCCACGCCGTGTCGCAGCATTGGGTCATGATGCGCAGCAGTACTCGTGGTGTCACGGGGTGCCATGGGGCATGTGGTCAACATGTGTTGAGAGATGGATAGCAACAAACGGCGCCGGTGGGTGCTGGTAATAGTAATTAGGTATTGTATGATGCGAACGGTGCAAGGTGCGTGCTTTTCTTACCATAGTTAATCTAGAAATGTAGGCGTTAGGTTCTGGATTTAGTTAGTCGACCGATTGGACAGTAGCCATACACACCGTCCCCCCTTTTCATCTGCACGTCTATGCTTGGGCTCCGCATCGCAATTTCCCTAGCGACACACTACTTGAGTGAGCATCTCCCATCCAGAGCTGGCTAGCCACTTGCACTTGAAGATGGATAGTTAGGCAAATGGCGCGTTCCTAGATGAATGAATAGCAATGTGCATCGTTCATCATAAACCTTGGTATTGTCCAAGTACTTCCCGTCGTCACCCAGCGGGCAATCACCAATCATATTCAGGACAAGCTCTGGATTACTCACGCCCAGATCGTGACCATACCAAACTACGCGCCCGGCATTTCCATTGCCGAATCTGTGTCTCGTCAGCCGGTCTGGAACGGCACGTCTTTCCGCACCCGGAATTCCTCTTCCGGCCACTGACGGCTGCGGCTGCCCACATCCAGGCAATGCTGAGGATGACGTCGAGCCAATATGTTTTAAGTATGCAAGACCGTTGGAGTGGACACCAGTGCTGCGCCGCATGCCGGCAGCCCCAAGTCATTACTTGATCATAGTGGCTCTTCTGCGATGCACTGGGAATGACTGAGACCAATTATTTCGTGGGATAGGGTGTACCTGGAAAGTGAGTGGATGATAATAATGGCTCGCTGTCTATTATCTCTACTAAATACTTGGCTGGGTGACTAGAGATGCCACACTTGATCGGCACCTGCTCGGCCAAGCCATTTCTATATGCATAATGTCCCACTTGGCAGCGCTGGTACGCGTCGCTTCTGGTCAACTGCGGGGAACATGATAGTGAAGAAGCCTACCAGCGAGGATGACACAGGGTGGGTTTTGCAGTGATCCTGTCCTCGACTCTGTAATGCCGACTTCTGATACTATTGCGATACGGCGTATGGGCTGCGCCAAGCCATTACAGAAGCAAGTACGCTATCGTTCCACCAATAATTTCATATTAAACATGGACTATCTCTATACTTTGCAGATCGGCACTCGTCCCGTCGCATCAGTATAGTGCATGGCGGCCCATTCGTAGCACAGCAAACATGACATGTGACTTGGTAAGTTCGAGGAAGGTATTTGCGACGGATATCGAAAGAGAAGGAGGGTATATCCGTAGAAAGTATCCACCTTATGCGCCCAACAGGGCTGATTTCGGATCCTTTGGACATATAGATGGTAGCCCGCCCGTTAGGTGGTGCGTTATTCTCGTGGTTGTAGTGATAAGAATAAAACATCGGCACTGTTGCCACAACGTGAGATGTGCCGAGGAAGACAGATTTCCCCTCATCACTGCATAATCTTGGGGTGCTGTCGATACCCCCTGGGATCATCAGTGGAGTGCGGGAAGAGGTAACGATGCGGCGGAATCCGCACTATAGGGTTACATAATACACCTGTACCACCCAGGTATATAATGACATGTCATACATCTTATCAGGCCCCCAACCCCCTGCACATGCAGACCCCTCCACGCGGTATAATTCTTGGCAGTGGGTCGATAGAGTTCTCACATAAGTAAGTAACTCGCTGATTAAGAAAGGCAATGACGCCTGCCTATAGCATCTCGCAAAGCCTAGACTATCTTTCCTTCACACCCTCCACGCCCTACACAGCCGAAGTGCGATGATGCACATCAAGAAACCGTTAATCTGCTCGTGACATGTTATTGGTCGGCCCTACGTGTTGCTGCATACCTCCAACCTATACCACGCCTCGACAAAGTGATGCAGAATAAACCCTCCAAGACATTTTCATCACATTGGATCGCGGACTCTTGCCTTCCGATCGATGTTGCATTCGCCAGACTCCTCCAACCATCGTCAACCTAGGGTCACTTTTTCTGGGCAGACTTGGCATGGGATTGAAGTTGAAGGAGAATGCGGCTCAAGAAAACGAGGCGACGAGGCCTTGATGTAGGGTCGTTTCCCACTATGTAGATATAAAAGCAAGTCGGAGGGTTCTGCAATCATTTCGCCCTGCAGCTCTCTAGGATTAGCTATATAGCCGTGGCTGACTACCAGTATATTCGTTTCAGTCCATTTACATGACCAACGCCTCGCGCTGTCGTCGTTCGGCACCATGTCTAGCCCCTTACTATCAAATAAGATCAACTCTACTCATCTTGGCCTAGCCTTGATGATAGGAGCGGCCGTCTGCGGACTACTGTATGTCATCGCCCTCAAGCCCATATACAATCTTTTCTTCCACCCTCTGCGGAAGTATCCCGGCCCCAAGCTCTGGGCCGCCAGCCGCCTGCCCTACCTGCGCAACTGGCTGAGCGGCCAGGGCCCCCAGGGCATCCTGGCCCTGCACCAGCAGTACGGCGACGTCATCCGAGTGGCGCCCGACGAGCTGTCGTATCTGCGCCCGGATGCCTGGAAGGAGATCATGGGCCACCTGCCGAGGGGCGTCGTGGAGAACGAGAAGGACCCCCTCATGTTCAGCGGCATCAACCTGCTCGAGTCCCTGCTCGCCGCTCCGCGCGAGAAGCACGGGCAGCTGCGCAGCGTCCTGTCGCACGGCTTCTCGGCGTCGCGCATGAAGGATCAGCAGCCCATCATCATGCGCTACATCGACCTGCTCATCGAGCGGCTGCGCGAGCAGTCGTCCGTGACCCAGGTGCCGCTCAACATGGTGCTCTGGTACAACTACGCCACCTTCGACATCATCGGCGACCTCTCCTTTGGCGAGTCCTTCGGCTGCCTCGAGAGCGCCACCCTGCACCCCTGGGTCGCCGTCGTCTTCCAGTGGATCAAGCGCAACGCGCGCGTGGTGCAGATCCGGCGCACCATGCCCGCCCTCGCCGACATCGTCGACGCCCTCGTGGGGCAGCCGGCGACCGCCCAGGTCCAGGAGCACATGAACTACGTCAAGACCAAGCTTGACAAGCGGCTCGGCACCGTGAGCGAGCGCCCGGACTTTGTCGACTCGATGTTGCGCACCGACAAGGCCGGGCTGGCGCTGTCGCGCGCCGAGCTCGAGGAGAACGCGAACCTCTTCATCATCGCGGGGTCTGAGACCACGGCCACCGTCCTCTCGTTCGCGACGTACCTGCTGCTCGCCAACCCCAAGACATTGAAGAGAGCCACCGATGAGGTCCTAGCAGCCTTCGCGACGGAGGAAGATATCACGTTCAACAGCGTACAGTCCCTCAAGTATATGATCGCCGTACTCGATGAGTCCATGCGTATTTTCCCACCGGTCCCTGTTCCTATCCCACGCGTGACGCCACCGGGAGGGCGAACAATCTGTGGTGACCATATTCCCGAGAAGGTGTGTCTCTTGCTGTTTCCTACCATATCAAATGCTGCATGTCCTCGTTTCCCAGTATGGGTGCCCCGTTGCCTGAGGCATCGTATCATTGCTACCAAGGTTGACACAGTTACTAACACATGCGGAAAAGACCAAACTTGGCATCTGGCATTATTCCATGTATCACAGCCCGGGCAACTTTGCTCTCCCCGAGGAGTTCCACCCAGAGCGCTGGCTCGGCGAGGACCCACGTTTCGCCCACGACCGCAAAGAAGCGTTCGAGCCCTTTTCCCATGGCAGCAGGAACTGCCTGGGAAGAAAGTAAGATACAACCCCTCATCTGCCCAGATTCAGGCGGCGACCAGGAGCCAAATAGGTTCATAACTGACGATGATATTTCTTTGTACCTAGTCTTGCCTACGCCGAGATGCGCACCATCCTGGCCCGGATGTTGTTCAGCTTTGATATGCGATTGAGCCCGGGCTACGAAAGATGGGCAGATGGGATCCAGATCCACAATTTGTTCGAGAAACCGCCGCTGATGATTAATCTTACGCCAAGGGGTGATCAGGAACGCGCCAATCTGCGCTCCAAGCACTGAGTGAGAGACATGACAGTTGCCCACCTATTTCCCTTAACATGGGAATTGGATATCAGATACAAGACGAGCTCAGACAGAGACGAAGATGGGTTACAGGCAAGAATTTGTGTGTCCTAGAAACACTGAGTAGTGTATAACATGGCTATAGTGCCGTGAGCTATGAACTAAATACCACGAACGCAATACTTTTCCTTTATACAGAATCATCACGATCCTGAATCTTTTCCCATCAGTTCTGAGATCGCTTCCGCTTCCGCAGGTTTTCCACGTGTCCCTCTTCGTACTCACCCTCACCTTCATCACCATCATCATGCCCTTCAACCTCACCCAACTTCTCTTCCCTCTCGTCCTCGGTGGGGCACATGCACTCGCTTCCATCGCAGTCGCATGCCTCGTCCTCTAACATCTCCTCCGCCGCCAGGGACCCGACGTAGAGTATAGCGTGGCCGAACAACTGCCGCAGCTTTTCATGCATGTCTCCCTTACCGTCACCGTCACCATCTTCATCATTCGCATGATACAGGTCCGAGATGTCCTCAGCCATCCTTGGCCCAAATACCTCTTCGCGAACAGCGGTTATCCTATCCATGTCATGCTGGAACTGCCCCTGCTCACGGAATCGCTGCTGCCGCTCCGTGGCCTTCTCCTTCATGACTCGGGTGGGCTCGTACTGCAGGGCGTCGTCGACTATGCCTCAGCCGCTGTCCAAATGCATATGACAGAACATTCACCCAGTCAGGCAAAGGAAACCCCGAAAAGACATACCTTGGATGGCTGATCCCTGGATGCAAGTGGTTCCTGGTCCCGGACCCATTCATTCGTGCGATTATGGGTCTTCTTGGGGCGCGCGGAAGAGGTGCGGGGGCCATTGGATTCAAGGTTGCGTTGCGCCCGGGTTACGCTGTCGGCTCCTTTATCTGTGCTGGTGGTGGCGGCGGCGAGATGGGACGCAGGTCCGGCCCGCGCGGCCATGAAGCTCCCGTCGTTTGCCCTGACGCGTTTCATTTCGGAGGGTTGTTCAATTTTGCAACGCAACGAATGAAGCAAAGAGGGTTTGGATAATTGAGAGCGATGGGAATAAGGGATGGGTTTAGATAAGCATGGTGCAGCGACGCCGCCCCTGTTGTGGTGAAAGTAGATGACATGACGCATCACAAACCAAAAGTTCAGCGCGACGAAGCACGGCACCACCTAGCACAGCCGATTTCCCCGTGGCTGATAAGATAGCCATACGCTTTTGGCACAGAAGTCGGACATCAATGATCAGCCTGGAGAGAACTTGAACATCCAAAACGCTTCAGGGGTACCAGCAGCATCGGAACCCTGTTGCGGGCAATAACTTTTCCGGCCTTAAAGTGCAGCAAAGAGGACTAATACACAGCGAAGTATATCCAAGACTACCCATAAAATGCTCTTGCCTTTCTGAATCGTCATAACTTTGGTCAAATCTTGTTGGTTCTCGTCATACTTTACTTGCTGCCGCTTGAGCATAGTTCCCGTTGACTATTCCTCCTCTTTGATCTCACTTTCATCACCTCCGTCGTCACTCTCATCTTCCGTCTCCTCGTCCTCACTTATGATCGGAGACGAGCATTCGTATCCCTCACATCCACATCCATACGTCTTCAGGTGCTCCTCGACCGATAACACCACGGTACCGAAGATGACGGGGCCCATGACCTTCCGGATCGCTCCACGCCTAGCTTCCCGCGTTGTCTGTATCTTCTCCACATCACTATGATCAATCGTGGGCAAGGCTTTGATGTATCTCGATGCCTCTAGAATCCGTTGGTTCGCCTCATCGAGATGGCCAGCTAGACTAGCCATCAAATCCTGGTGTTCCTCCTCCATGTGCTCGCGAAGTCGTTGATGTCGCTGTCGCCGCTCTAGGGCCGTCTCTTGCTTGACTTGATTGGGCGTATGCTGCTGGTGAAGACCCTGTCTTGCGTCAGTATCTGGGCCGAATGATGACATGTAGAAGTCCTCCACCGAATGAGGCCAAGAAAGATTGAAACAAGAATACGTACTATGGGTAACTGGCTACCAGAGGCAGCAACCTTCCGGTCCTCCTCAGATGCTCCCATGTGCTTCAGGGCTTCCTGAGATCCCGCAGCGCGAGGAACAATACGCTTCAGTCGGGATCGTGTCCGCTCTGCAACGGATCCATCCGGCGCCGGCCTGGCCCTAACGGATCTGGCAGCCTTCTCTTTCGCTTTGACACGTGCCATTTAGGTGACTGTTTGATCCTGCAAGGAAATGAAGAAGATGGATTTTGCGAACATGAAATCGATGTAGATGGCGAAAGTGGCTCTTCGCTTTAGATATGGTGCACTTCGCTTCACATATGGTGCAACAACCCCGCCCCTATATGCCCATGAGGTTCTCCATGACCATTTGGAAACTCAAACTTATGTATAGATCTCCAACTCAGGCATGGAAGCACAGACCGTAGACGTGTATCACCAACACTGCTAGTCAACCTTATGTTTATCTGTTTAGGGATCTTGGTGGAACATGCCGTGTGTCCCAATATTCGAAGCCTCTTCATTGAAAGCAGATTGGTTACCATGTATAGGCTCTCGGTCTTTCCTAATCGACACAAGTCGCGAGCTGCAAATATCGCTTCTTTTGTGATCAACCCATGATATATTTCGGTTATGTGTTGATTTCTGTTCCTCTTCGCCACGTAATGGTCCCTTTCCATTGGGTTAAGCATTGGTTCACCAAATGGCTGCACCTTTACTACTACGGGTGCATGGTATTGTGGTGTGACGCGGTACCGGACCCCCCTAAACCCTGCGAAGTTGACCAACGATAATTTCCGCCCCGTCGGTGCGCTTGCCATGATTCAAATGCGATCCGATGCTACATCAGGGCCGCCCAACGTATATAACGGTAGAACGCACATCCTAAGCTCTTCCACCACGAACCATAGCCGTCAAGGTGTTTTAGGTAGAAGCTGCACTATGCTTGGCGTTTGGAACTGTTGCCCTTCCCTACATATTGCTCCATAAGCAAGAAAACTGTCATATGTACATCGTGGATGGGATACAGGGCGCGATGGCAGAGTGGTCTAATGCGATAGACTAGAACAGAATCTCCGATTCCAGATATCTATTTCCTTCGGGAGCGCAGGTTCAAATCCTGCTCGCGTCGTAATTTCTTTTTCATTTCTTTTTAAGCACCTTTTTTGTCTCTTTCTCTCATGATATTCTCAAACAGATGTCGTTGGCACGACATCAGCTCTTTTATTTATAATTTGTAATTACAACTCACAAGAGCTTATTGGAAAGCCTTTGGCGGACATAGGAAACGCGTCCATTATATACAAAAGATCTCAGCATATAACATTCATTACCCATCGAAAAACTAGACAGGTCACAATTCTCCATTACGGTAAGTGGCTTCATCCAAATCAGCTTCGCTCTCTTTCCAGATCTGATAGATCACTACACAAACGATGTCACTGCACCTTGTCTTTCCTTGAACACAACCATCGATCTGTTTTCTCCGAATCAGTCTGGGTTTCTTTTCCCATTACTGGCATTGCTTTTTCCATCTCAAGATCCTACCAAAGCTCAAGACGTTCGCAAGTTTGACACCTCACTCGATCATCTTGGTATGTGCTGCCTAGCTACATCACTCCACGTCCACAACAAGAAAGTTCACCTTCTAACACATCAGCCCAGCTCACCACCAAGGGCGGCAGCCAACCTCATCAAGATGCTCAGATACAACATCTTCCCCGTCTTCCCCGACTTCGTTGACGACGAGGTCGGTCCCTGCGTCCACTGTGGCAGGGAGACCCCCAACGTCTGCCTCGGCTGCAGGATCATCTTCGTCTGCAGTATGGGGTGCCACAAGCGCGACCCCAAAATCGTGTATGAATCCATAGACAAGATGGGCAAGACATGCCGTCGGTATAATCTGTTTGGTACCAAAATATGCACAGACAATGAGAAAGTAATGCGACTATCTTCTTACTCAAGGGTAGAACCAGAATCATACCTATTCAATCATGTCCTACGAGCCGCACCACAGATACCCTAGAAGGAAGGTGGCTCCAGTGTTAAGTCAGTCGTGTTTAGGTGTCCCAGATAATTTCTGTCGACTTTCCAGTCGTCTGACAGTGAGCAAACAAGAAAAGACAACAAGAATAGGCACAGTCACATCACACCAGTCAGGAAGTCATGATAGGTACTTTTGAATGCAGCATCAATTAGTCTCCGAGGGCGCTGCGCATCCTCGTTTTGACATCCACTATTTGGGCCCTCACTTGCTGGGTGATATACTGTTGTATGGATTCCGACATGTTCTCCTTGAGCCAGTCCGCCATGTACTCCTTCACCGTGTCTCCCATGTTGCCCTTCATCCAGTCCTCCACCTCGTCACCAATCTCTGGCATCTGTTTTCCAAGCCTCGCGCACTCGTCGTCGAGCTCGCCAGTGTGGACGAAGATGGACTCGATGGCCTCCTCGCTTTCAACTTGGCGCTTCTCCAGCGTATCTTGACTTTCCTCCAGCTCGTCATGGCGTCCCTCAAGCTCTTTGTTCCGCCTCCGAAGTGCCTTGATATCCTCATGTAGCTGTTCGATTTGTTGGCGTTGGCGCTCGAGTTGGAACTGTAGGCGGTTTTCGGGTAGGCGGCTTTCGGAGCAGTCGAGGCTTTGTAGTAACTTTTCGGAGAGTTGCGCCGTTCTTGGATGCCTTCTTTTCGGGCTCGGGTGCAGATCGATGTCTTCGCTCCCGCAGTGCCACACGCGCTTGTTGGATGCAGAAGTTCCACACTGTTGCCCGTCGTCTTCGTAGGCGGGCGGGGCACAGTCGCGGGCGGGACTGTCGGCAGAAGCGGTTGTAGCGTCCGACCTGCCCCTTGACTGGTGTCCTTCGCTTGGGCTTTCCTCGTATTGCGGGGGTGAATCTCGGTATCGCGAGGGAGTGTCGACGGCAACGGTAGCAGCATCCGACTCGGTCGCGGCTGGCGTTGAAGGAGCGCCAGATTCATCTTCAGGAGTGAAGACAATGCCGCCTTTCCCATGGTATAGACTGCGCAGGTCCACCATGCGTTCATACGCGTGGCGCTGGGCAGCCGTCAATGCTGGGAACTGTTGAACAGCCCGGGAAAATATCTCAAACTTCTTCATCGGCAATACATTATGGGGCATGTACAGCGAGAATGACGAAGTGGTCGCGAGGGAGGAGACCGAGCACAAGACGCGTCGGGCTGGACTAGCGGGATCGTCTTGAAGGTTGAAGTCGGCGGGCACGACGAGCTGGGCATGGCTGTTTGGATGCAGCTTGAACTGGAGGCGCGTGACGAACCGCGTACCGCCCAGCCGCTCACGAACACGATCGAGGCAGGGCGGTCCATGGTCGCTTGTCACGCGCGCGTCGCAAGTGGTTTGCCGTAGAGAGATGAGGCGATCAGGTGTGATCTGTACATAGATCATGATCTTGGTGGAGGAACTGTCGGTGATGGGGACACTGAGGCGAAAGAGAACCGACGTGGACGGCTTGTACAAGGTATCGAGTTTCAAGGACTGGTCGACGAGTTCGGGGCTACGGCCATCATCATCATCTTCACGTACTGCGAAGACCGAGTGGGAAAAACGTGCTATCTCGTCGCTTGACGACATTTCGTATCGGCTCTTTTCAAACCTACTAGATAGGTAGCAAACAGGCACTGAGAGGGCGGATACTTACCACAATCACGACTTCACCTTGTCTTCTCTTTTGCTGAGTCCGGCACACGGTTCGCAGCCGGCGAGATGAGTTCCGACGGGATCCCGACCCTACTCGAGGGGCGCTGGGGACTCTGGCGTGAGCAGTAGAATGACCGGGGCGACGGGTGACCGGACCATGCATGAAGCCGCAAAGGCAACAAGGTGGACGAGTTCCGACGGGAGCCCAGTCCTACTCGCGCAGAGCCGGCCAAGCCAGCAGGAGCAGTAGAATGGCCGGGGCGACGGGTGACCGATCTGTGAGTTGCTTACGCGCGCGCAAGACTAGATCAGAGAGAGAGAGAGAGTCGAGTGATGGAAGTTGATAGAGACGTTGGAGCAGAGATGGTGGAGATGATGATGGATGAATGGCTGGAGATGGGAAAGTGGCTGAATTGATGATTGACGATGGATGGATGAAGGGAAAGATGGAGTTGGAATTGGACTGGGCGCGAGCAAGATGACTAAGGAAAGAAATCGGGTGGCTGGGACAGAACTGGGCTGCTGGGCTACAGTGGTTAGTGGTTGCCTTAGGCAGTGGACCCGTTTTGGCGGCTCAAATTAGGGTGGAGTTGACTTGAAGACAGTGGGGTAATCGGGTAGTGGGGCATATGCCTGGTGAACCTCAATTAGGGCATGTACTTACTTCACACCAAACTCGACAGCGACGATGTCGGAACTGTCTTCTTGCCTGAATCCTCCCCGAGGTCTCTGATCAAAATGAATTTCGATTGATCTGGCGTGACTGCTTCGCCTCGAGGCGCGCCATTGGGAGATCCCCTAGGCCAGGTAGTGATGGCGCAATGTGTTGCGAAGGGGACAACCGATGAAATCTGGAGGCGTTGACGCGTGGTAGGAAGATGTTTTTTTCTTCTTTTCCGTTGCATAACGAAGGAATTTAACTTGGTAATGGGGGAGAATAATTAGTGGCGGTATGAGTTTGGAAAAGTCTGGATATTTTCGGGCATATGGGTGGTTGCCCTGTTGTGAGGAAGGCGAAGGTGCGTTGTCATGTTCAATCCAACATTGAATGTAATGAAACCGGGAGTTGGAATCAAACAGGCAGCTTCAACCAGCCAGCCATTCATCAGCAATCAGAACCCAGACTGATTTTGTTGTACTGCAATTGATTCGGACTGGTGAATGATGTCTACTAAGTAAATGAAGCCCTAAAACATCTCCCGAATGCACAAGGACAAGGGAAGTTCAAGTCATTCAAGCTGCCCCTCGCCCCTCCCTCGCCGACCTTGTAAGTGAACAAGCAGCAAACGGCGACCAAGACATCACATCCCCAACGCCGAAAATTCGAGTTGGCAAACGGCCAAATTGTTTCATTTCTCATCCGCACATAGTTGCAGCTGATGGACGTTCCCTTCCTTCTCATCATCATCATCATATCATCTCTCTCTCTCTCTCTCTTTTTCTCTCTCTCTTGCGACTTTAACGCACCAAACTTCTCCTTGCAAACGCAAAATAATGCAAACACGGCCAGAACAACACTGAACATGGATGGGCAGATTGATCCTATAGGGTCAAAGCCAATCATGTCGCCGAGCGCTGCATCCTCCCCGGCACAGCAGCCGTTGCCACAGCCGCAGCAGCAGCAGCAGCAGCAGCCACAGAACCAAAATCAGATCCAGTTCCCCGACCACACCGACCTTGACCTCGGCCGCATGCTTTCCAGCGCCCATCCGCAGTCCAACTCGGCCCTCATGCGGCTGCCGCTGGAGATCCGCGACATGATCTTCGCTGAGCTGTGGGGAAGCAGCCCCGATGTTCTCCACATCATGTATCGCGGCGGCCGCTTCGTGCGCATGGGATGTATCTGCGACCCCGTCGCCGACCGGGACCACCTCAACAAGGGGGCTGACTATTACCGCCAGCCTTTTACCCAGACCGGACGTCGGTTCGCAAATTTCATGTGTCGGAGTGAATCGACATGGGGTAATCACTGGCGATGTGAGGAGAAATGCGCGGGACTCCTCAAGAAATTCGAAGCCCAGCAAGAATAAGAAGCAAGAGAACGAGCCGCGGCCGACGCCTCCTCCACGACAACAGCCGCACTAGCCACCAACACTTGCTGCTGCTGTCACAACCATCGATGGGAAGGATTGTCATGGCCCCGCGACCCCTGCCCTTCCTGGTTCGCCGTCCTCCTATCTTGCAAGCGGCTCTACCTGGAGCGCCGAACCGACATCCACAAGTTCGTCCGCTTTGCCGTCCACGATGACGTGACCCTGAAACACCTCGTCGTCCCCAATCTGAGCCGCCCCGGAATCCCCTCACTGCTCCGCCACGCAACGACTGTTCACCTCACCATGCGATTCCGCCTTCACTACGGCGATAGGCCAGTATCGTCGTGGGCAACGTGGCGCATAGCGGAGCTGAACCAAACCTGGCAACAGTGCTGCGCCGGACTCGAGAGGCTCGTCGCCGAGAATGACATCATCTTACCCAAGAACAGCGGCGCCGGCGGCGGTAGCTTGACGTCCATCAACCTCTGGATGGACACTGTGGACTCGGGCGGGCGAACCCTTTTCTGGGACATGGAACATGAGGGCGACACTGTGGAATCTTTCCCCTTCGGACCGGCAATGGTCTCGATCCTCAGCCTTGACCTGCCCGTGAAACGCACGAGACCGGGTATCCAGAGAGATTTCCGAGTGAATATCCCCACCTGGACCCTTTTGCACATGGTGATGACAATGATAGAGGAGGGCATCGCCGTAGAGAGGATCCGAGAGGTTCTTCCCCAGGGGCTCATCCAGCGACTGTGCTACCTTGAGGATGCTCCCTTTGCCGGCTAGATGCAAGGAGGTAGAAATGTCTAGGGCCAGAAGAGGTAGCTCTCTGTTGTGTTGGTACTCGATTTGATTCAGGCAGCTATGATAAACCTGCATACTTTGCCCATCTATATGCGTTACTCAAATGATCCTCACACTCAACTTGCCAGTGAACAGCATCCGACTTTGACTTATGCATTTCTCTCTCCGTAGATCTAGTCACCCATGAAAATGTAGGCACCGGTACAAAAAGTGAAAATTATATGGAGAAACCAGATATCACCGATCCCTGGCATCAACACTCAAGAACCTGCCGTTGCCCGTCCTCACCCAAACAAGAGTAATACCTTCCCTGCGGCTCCCTCTTCCGCAGCTCCTGCAAGTAGTGATCGTCATCCAAGCAATGGTGCCCCTCCGAGAAGCAGTCAGGGCAGATATCATAGTAGACCGCGACAAGGCAACGGCCGCAGTGGTAGTAGTGGTCCGCCGTGGGCGCCTGGCAGTGGCGGCAGCGGATGTTGATGGGCCAGGCGACCATGTTGTCCTCCGCGGCTGGTTCGTGGTCATCGGCTTCATCCACCCCGAGCTCCCGGATCCTGTGCTGTGCGTCTTCTCCGACATCTTCAGCAGGGGGAACTCTTCAGCGAGCTTCCAGACAGGGGGGCGGTCTTCCGGCTTCTCGGCGCGGCACATGGCGATGATGCGGTTCATGTAGGGCGGTGCGGTGCTGGGGTCTATAGGGGGTAGTTGTTGAGTGTTGTCGAAGTTGGCTCGGCTCTCGTCGTCGTCGTGGTCTCGTACCTCGTGGACTGTTGATCGATAGACGGCCTCTTCGTTCGCGGCGATGCACCATAGGATCAGGCCTAGCTGGTAAGTGTCCGTGGCTGGCTGCACCGGTATAGCCAAGGGCGACCCATCCGAGGAGGTATTTTCCATCCTCCGGCATTCCGGCGGGATCGAGAGGTCTTGCATGTCGTCTGCGTAAGTAAAGGAGTCCCGGAAGCTATTGAGGAAGATGACGTTGTTGTCCTCGTCGGTGCAGAGGCCATTCCTCAGAAATCTTCCCAGAGAGCCATGGCGGTAACCGTGTGAATGCAGCGCCGAAACTCCGTCGATGATCTGGCGGCACCATCGTTCACGAAGAGGCCAGTACACGACTGTCTCGTTTTGTTTCGCGCGAAAAACGGCATCGAGCAGTGGACCCCTGGATGGGTTTCGACAGAGGAAGCCGGTAACAGTGTTGTTGTCGTCCTCGACCAGACCAAGGAAGGATCCAAAGCCGTTTTCTTGATGCAATGCATACAGGACTTGCAAAGCGTAAAATTCCTCGTCCATGTGATCATCCCGGGCGTCGAAGCGAACGTGGATGGCCCAGCCCGATGGACACTTTGCTAGGAGCCGGACCGCCTCGTATTTCCACGAAACACCGCAATGCATCAGCTCCCTCTCCTTGAATCTGGGACATTTCATGTGCTTAGCCGTCTCTGAGACTTTCTGTAGATACTGTTGGGTTCTACGTCTCTCTGGTGGGTTTGAGTTAATGCGGAATTTATCCTTCTGGTGCCCTAGGAATAGGTCGATTCGAGCATCTTGTGGCAGGTCTTCCTTGCCATGGAGGAACCTCTGTAGGTCGTCCATCAGTGTAGCGGGAGGCTCGTAGGCCTTCCTGTATCCTATGTTTGCTGGCTTCGCTCTCAGTGCGGGCCAGTAAATCGAATCCCGGTTGACCTCCATATGTAACTTGACACGGGTGTATTGGCGTCGGTGGGCAATTATCAAGGAGTAATAGACATCTCGACGGTTATTTGAATGTAATATCTCCATAGAGTCGTAAAATACCAATTTGTTCCATTCCACCATGTAAGTCTCTGGAATGAAGTTGCGAGAGCATTCAAGTGAACTACCAGGATCAATCTGTCGTGCTTGTGTGCTGTACGGCTGCAGGCTTCTGGAAAACCCCTGACTAAGCGGCTTGACGTGTGTCGTTCCATCATTCCTTCCGGTTGGAGCGGCTCGCGTTAGTCTAGAAGAGTCGACTACAGTCGTCAGCTGCGAAGTTGACTCGGTAAGAGCCACCAGTGCCCCATTCTCAGAAACCTGAGTCAGGAGCAATGTTTCTATCCGATCCAGACGGGAGTCCTGGGACCTACATAGACGAAGTAAGTATCGAAGGTTGCGGCCTAATATAAGAGAGATTCGCAAAACGTTAGAGACTACTCACAGTAAAAGCCCAAGATGCAAAGGAACTTGCGCTTCGGAAAGTGTTTCTCGAAGGAGATTTATCCTCCTCCTGTGCAGCATCCACGCCGCCTTAATCTGCACACTTGACTCTTTCGTTCTCCCAACTAGTATCTTCGTGTCTAGGAAGTCGACAAGCTCTTCAGCACATTTCCGCGTTTGCACTATTGCGTTTGACAGATACTGGTGGGGTTTTCCATTAGATCGCTGCTCGAAAGACTTGAGGAGCGACTGTAAGTCGTCGAGAAGTTTCTATATCGCCATCAGATTTCAACTACATAAGCTGGACGACGTAAAAGACGGTGTTCCATACTTACCGCCAGAGCATTGATCTCAGCGGGAGCGTCCTTCCATTGTCGCCTAATATCACGCACACAATCCACAGTCTTGTCAACGATCGCTACCAGAGTCACCACACTGGCAACGAGACCGACGGGCTCCATCGTGGGTTTGAACTCTCAGTCACAATACCATCTTTCGATCGATCACATCGGAGCGGGGTAAGTTGATAATCTGAGAAAGGAAAACACCAAGAACCGGGACGCGGGCATGCTTATGGGCAAGGTTCAGAATGCCGGTGGCAAATCTGCATGCCCAATCAGAAAATCCTTTGAGTTCTGGGCCCGCCCACCGACAACGCCCGGCGTATAAATGTCTATACCATAGCCACCCTCATAGCCCCAAATTAAACGAAACCCACGTCGACTATCATGTGTTACACAGCATGGCTCATACCCACCCCTTTCTCAAGAATTGACAAGCGGTGAGAATCGATTGACATAATGCATTAGCTTGCAGTGCGCAATCGAGGTAAGTATCACCTAGGTATGGCCCATGAGGTTGAGGCCCTATCCTGTGTCCCACGGCTGGATGCAGCGACTTGATAGGTATGATGTATATCAGAAACATGGATGACCCTTGATCTCACAAACGTCTGAAGTCCGCCTTGTTCAGGCGAAGCAATATCGAACGAATGAAAAGCATGACATGATGCCTTCTCCGGGTCTTGTAGCACCCTTCGATAACCGATGTAACGTCATAAGGTCCAAGCTGAAATACCTTTCATCTATGGTTGGTAGTGATGTCTTAATGACGATGACTTGCTGAACAATATGCTTACGAATATCCCAGCTTTAAATAGCATTGACTAGCTATTGGGTCTTTGGCAAGAGGCTTCGGAGGCCTTAGCGATGGTTGTATTGCAGCGCGCATATCATTCAACAAGTCGAAACGTGTCATATGCGGGCGTGCAGGTGTGCAGTGGCACATGTTCTACCCCGGAAATAAGGCCAACAGGCCGACCTCGTCTCAGGTTGGCAAGAAGAGACGGGTCTTGGATTGATCTTTTGACAGCCGACCGAGATAGGTCTTCGTCTGCGTCCCTTGCCCGCATAATCACCAATGTCTTTGATCGGCTTCGAGATTTAGACTGTGTATATTACACCACGATCGTATAGCCGTGTGGGAAATGGGCCTCCGGTCTCAAGCATAAGTCTGTGATACGTCATGGTTGCCTGGAAGAAAAGAGAAACGCCGAATGTGATAACAATCATATTACTGATCATCAGCAGTTGGCCAGGATCACCGCATCGATGTAGAAATATGCTGGTGGTGTCTATGTACACATCCTTTCAATGGTCGGGTGGTGGGGAAGAACGCTTGCCAAGTTGGGATTCGAAATGTGTCTTGTCTGCAACTGAAGAGGTAACCCGGGAGTATTTCTGGGCTGCCTGATTTAGGAAGGTCGATATGGCATTCAGTTTGTGATATTGGGGGTCAGGGTCAGGGAATAGAAGTTGCCCAATCAAACTTGGTTGTTGGTTGTGGTTTTGTTGATCGGCTTGTTTAGCCCGACGTGATTTGTGTAAAGGTTCTGCAGCCAGGCTATTGACCAAAAGGTGTGGGGGGATGAAGATCATGAGGAAGATTGACCTCTTCACCGAAAGTGTCCATTACGCGCCGAGTAGGCGTCCATGAGAACAACCGGGGAGACTTGATTGATGGTTATCAGAAGTCGCTAATGCAATCCATAACAAACTGCATTTTGGTGTGACATCACGGTGTGGTTTTCGTTTAGGATACTGTCATAAAACGTCACTGGACAGGAATTGCTCACACTGAATCTGCCTTGTTGCCTGCCCCGAAGACCTGTCAGCCTAACGTCAACCTGGACAACATCCTTGTTCCCGGCACTGTCCGGCAGTTGTTACCCTCAAAGTCCTACGAGACGGGATAGACACGTCCGATTGCAAGCAAATGGGGCTTTTATTGGTCGTCCCATGCATCTCTCCAAGTTGCTGATTGATGCGGCGAACGTCTTGCTCGCCGTTCCGCGTCTTGACAGGGAGAGATGCAGTTCATGATATTTTCTCGTAGTGGGTTGGATTTCAATATTCAAGTTCGCTATTCTGATAAAGAACGTGGTGTTAGATCTACGATCAATTCCAGCAATCCCGTCTACATATTACTCATTTGTAGAACTTGGGGCCAGACTATCCTCACGCAGAGAGTATCTCGACCCATTGGCGATATAACAGGAACTTGATCTTCATGTGCTTCTCGGTATGATATTGTGAACACATACCTGGGTGTGACAGCGCGGGTGTAGCTTTGCTTCTCCTTCATAACAAGGTTACAGAGTGGCTTGATCAGTGGATACCTCCTAATGTACTCTCCGCTGGGTTAGGTGACTTCATGGTTTCTGCACGGGCTATGCAATTTATCGATATCTCGCTCAGTCTGATTCCCTGTTTTATACATAAACCAATACCAACCTTAATCACCTGCTGTGATGTTCTGATACATGGTTCCATGGAATCTGTCGTTGTTCTGAACTATGTGATCCAACAAAGGCACAGCTCTGATTAATACAAATGGAATTTTGGTTGTCCCCAAAGTATTGATCCCAGCAACTGTTTTGCCGAGACAGGAGTTTGCTATCTTTCTGTAATCCGTCCTCGATGTCACTGATCACGATGCCATCAACGAAAGGCGAATGGTTGGCATCTCGGTTTGACAGAATGCATTTACTTGAGATGCCGAGGTTCCCAAGACGTCAGATTGGTAGTTGGGTAATTGCGACCTGCATATTTCTTTGGTGGTGGCTCGCAGAGTAAGGACCGAGGTAGCCACAGGCTACCTGTGGCGCTCAATGAGACAACGCTTATGTGATGGCGTTGCTAGGGTAAGGTCAGACGCCAAGCTGAAAGATCACAGGAAGCATCAACATGGCCTGCTATTATCTTACTGCCGCGATATACGACCATTTTACTGATTGAATTTGGCCCCGCGAGAACGTCAACATGGCCACAACCTGGCTCGACATGTCCGCGCTCTACGGAAGCACGCCCGACGTGGTACACGCACTCCGCTCACACAAGGGCGGCAAGCTGCTGACCCAGGAAGCCCAAGCGCGCGGCACCAGCGGCAAGTCGTCATACCTGCCGTACAACCACATGAACGTGTCGACGTGCACGCGGCCCGGCGTCGATACCCTCGATCTCTTTGCGGGCGGCGACCCGCGCACCAACGAAGACTGGGTGATGCTGGGTATACACATTGTTCCTGCGAGACCACAATCGCATCTGCGATCTCCTCGCCAAGCAACACCCAGAGTACGACGACGAGCAGCCTTACCAGACGGTGCGCATGGTCATGCCAGCCAAGCACATGGTGATCGTCAACTCCTACCAGATGGCGTACTGGACCGACGAGATGCCGTGGCCCAACGACGACGGGCTCCCGCTGTACCGCCAGATGTTCGACGAAGATGCGCTCGACATCAGCCCGGCCACCACTTACCTATGGCCGCTCGTCATAAAAGGTGGCAAGGCCATGGCGGTCTCTGTGGAAATGGCTGTCATATACCGCTTCCACGAATCCATTATCCCCAGCTTCCCGATCAAGGACGGTAACAACGAGACGCTGTGGGAGCAAGACCTCTTCGCGACGGGCTTAAACGCTTCGGGCTTCGGGCTTCGTCGACGCCGGTCTCGAAAATGTTATCAGGGGCATGCTGGCGACCCACATCCCCAACTTCAAGCCCGGCGTTGACGAAAACTTCCGGAGCGCGGGCAAGTACCGCGGCCAGCCTTTTGACCTTATGACTTGGAGCATAGTCCACGAACACGAGCAGGGCCTCTCCACCTTCAATCAATACTTCCGCGCTTACAACGAACAGGATCCGGCCATCGAGGTGCCGATCCGCGACACCTTTAAGAAGTTCTCGTCGGACCCGCAGACCATTGCGGACCACAAGCGACTCTACAAGCACCCAGACGAGGTGGATCTGGTGTTGGCTGCCAGCTAGACGAGGATAACTTCCCGGGTACGACGGTGCTGAAGTCCTCGCTCATCACCAGCCTGTTCAGCCTCTTTGGCATGGGAAACTCGGACCGCTTCTCCATCGGGTACGCTATGATGCGCTGCTTCCTAGTGGACAAGCCGTGGGACTGCCACCCGAGCAATGCACTCGAGGACTTGCAATTTATGTTCTTACGTCAAGGACTATCATTCAGAATGTGTTAAGATCGTTGTCTACCAACAAGCAACCATTTATTCCGTTAACGATATGGCTACTGAATTGGTTACTCTTCTTGCTTCCCTGTGAGACCCTGGTGAGATCACAGAGCGGATTTGTCAATAACGGCATGCTCTCGCACCAACAGCACCTCCGGCTGCTTATCCAAGTCCTCTCCCTTCGACGTGCCGAGCCTCAACAAGGCCGGGGCCGTCACCACGCTCACGCCATTTCCCAGGACCTCGGGATTAGTCCACACGCCGTACCCGGCACAGTTGAACTCCCAGTCGACCCGGGAGCCTTGCCTCGCGATCTCCGCGTCCAGCTTCACGGCCTCCGCTAAAATTTCGCCAATGCGCACCTGGCAGCGGCACTGATCGCCGGGATAGATGTGCGAGAACAGCCAGGTCGGGAACGCGGAGCGACATGTCAACGTGATGAAATCTGTGACCTGTTGCATACGCTCATTTTCGTGAGGAGGAGAGCCGGAGGATGTAGGGGCATCGTCTAGGACGAGAGACGCGGTGGTGGCGCGCCAGATGTGTATTTTGCGGACGGTGGGGAGTAGTTCAGCAGTGACGCGCGTGGAGTCTTTGGGGAAAGCTTTGTTTATATTAGCTCAATATCAAAACCAAATAAGTTGAAACTCAGGGGGGTCTAGAAATGTCGAGATTTGTTCTGATTGAGTGTAATAACGAGACATCAAGAGGAGCTTTGTGCCGGGAGAAGAGTCACATACCTTTTTTCGAATGGCGCCAAATGTTCTGCAAACTCATCATGTCCTTCCCGGCCCACACGAACCGGCCAAATACCTCGTGAACAAGGACGTACCACGTATAAGCCTCCATCGAGGGCGGTGTGACTCGCAGTCCGTCTTTGACAATTGCGTGTCCGAACGTGGCCATGTGTCGGAGCTCCTTGTGGGACCAGCAGCTCGTGGCCGAGGTATGGAGAAAGAGCTGCCCAAAAGCTTTGATCGAGCGGCGGAGATTGATGACCTTTTCCACCAGGCGATCGTTGCCTAGGTCTTGGAAGACCATGGTGTTCTTGTCGGGGCGGATCGCAGCAAGGGCTTTCTCGGCCACGGCACGGTGCTTCTCTGCCGTTTTCTCTAGGGCCTTGCATTTCTGAACCATGCCGATTTGCATGAGGTCGTACTTGGACTGGAGGTTTTTGATTTCGGACTGAGAGCGTTCCAGCTGTTGCGTGAGTGTAACTTCACTTGCATTGAGCTGCAGCACCTCGGTTTTCAGGCTGGCGATCTCCGCGGCGTACTGTACGGACTCCTCGGAGTGCTGCGCGACCTGGTCCTCCATCAGGGATCGGACAGTTTCCACTTGTGAGATAACATCTCTTTCCAATGTCATCTGGACCTCATCCTCATCTTCATCGTCTGTTGCATTCAATAATTCCAATCAGCCCCGTGTAAATAGCCAGTAGCATCGAACGAAGGACTTACCACTTAGGTTGACCTTGACCCCACCGAGACTTGATGTATCTCCATAGAGGCTTCCATCATCGCTAAATTCGCACAAGTCCACCGAGTCGTTGTCACGATCTCGCTGTCCACTGTTTTCGGAGGCGGAATACCACTCTCTAGGACTCCTAGGAACGCTCATGACGGACTCTTGGGTTTTCACTGTGGTGATTGCTGTGTCGAGACGTTCATGGATTGAAAGCTGAAAGGGGTAAACAAAAATGACCGTTCTGAGGTTACAGCGGAAATTGTCAGGGCACTCTGGGCTGAGGTGAAAAAGCTAAGAAGACTGAGCTAAGCTCAGCAAATGCCAATAGATAATGGATATGGCGTCAACTTGTGGGGGTTCCCTAAGCTTGGGTTTCCAGAAGGGCGGGTAGATCTTGAAACTCCCGTGACGTAGAAGGGATGGCAACTTTGATAGTAGTCTGAGTTTAGGCAACATAGATATGTGAATTCAATGCATGTCTGGAAGACCAACGTGAGAAAGATCGAGGCTAATCCTAGAAGCATTTTAGGCACATCAATAAATAAGGTTGACGTTCCCCAGATATGAGAGAAACCATATCATGTTAAGATTAGCCACGAGCCTCACTCGGCCAATAGGCTGAGTGACTGGAATAATACAGATGCGCAATATGTTCCTACCAAATTTCCCGTTCCTATAGATTTCGAGACACGACGTTTCCCAGTCACCACTCGGCTGGTAATCATTATGACCTCATGAGATGACTCTTTTCGGGATATTTGGGAGCTTCGCCTCATGCTCTGATCTGGTGCACTTTTGAGTTGAGAATGAATACTCACATAGACGAAGACTGAATACATTTTCTGGGGAAGAACTTTAACCCTTGTGTGCTACTAAACCCTACGGAGGGTTGACAAACGTCGCATCTAGTCAGCTGCATTATTTTCCAGTTGCTCATTCCAGGCTACGACACCTATGGGACTCTTAACTCAACCTCAAATGTCTGTCCAGGTTTACCGAAAGAATGTGTCCGCACCCAATACAAGTACGGTTCAGAAAAGTGTTACAGAACAACAGCTAGTGTCGACGTGGTATTCAATGCATATCTTAATCTCGTACTATCTCGTATGAGAAGTCGATTTCAAGCTTTTTGCTAGAGCAGGATGACCAGCATCATGCCTGTACGTAATTAGTTTTGATACCGTCCCAATCCCGGGGCGCTGGAATTTCGCTCAAGCGTTTCATCAGACAAAACAAAACATACTAGAATGGCCGATTGAATCACCCGACGATCTGGTAGCCGCCGTGACTTCCCGTATATAAATATCGTGCCGTCTACGCATCTGAGACATTGTCGTTTTGAAGACTGTTATGGTTTGGTGCAAAACGGTGAATGTGATCGCCCGAGCCCAATCGGAATGCCCGGTGCTTTTGCATCTGCTGACGCCCATTCTTGCAGGGATGGGTGATGGGCTTGGCGCCGCGATGGCACCCGTCAGCAGCGAGTTTCCTTGCTCCCGAATTTCAGGCAGTCTGCCCGCCAATGCACATGTGTATGCACATGGCTGGAAACAGCTGTCAGCACCAGCCCCAAAGCAGCAGCCGATACGTACGCTGAAGAAGAGCGGCTGAAATGATCTCCAACACGTCAGCCTTGGCAAAACGCGTCAGCCCATTGGGAATCAATCCGGCATAGATATTACTGCCTTAATCACGCTGTTCCCCCCGCACCATCTGGAAACACGATGCTCATCCTCCCCTTTTTCTTCACCTAACCAAACAAACAGCAACTCCAACATCTCGAGCTGTTTTCAAAGTGGACTTTTGAATTGACCCACCAACTATAGCAATCTCCACCGTTTCGGAAGATCATGGGCGAAAGGGGCGAATCAAATTTCATTGCGACTTGCGCAAGCCTGGCCCAATGGGCCGAGTCGGGGTCTAGGGAGATCGACGGACTCCTAGGCGACAGCACCACCGCTACTCCCGCTGCCGCACCCCCACAATACGGCCGCGCGGACCATTTGCGGCTGCTATGGCCCCTCTCCGGCATTCTGCGCCAGCTGCGCGACGAGGCCAATCGTGTCCGGATCTTTCTCGAGGGAGGAAACACACCTATGAGGATATCGCCCAGACTGCAAACCGTCTTCTCGGCGCACCTGACGGAGTGCGACGCCGCGGGGGCTGTGATAGGCAAGCAGCTCATGCGGCTCAGTCAAGACACGCCGCCGGAAGCCATCAACCCAGCAACAGTGCAACAGTATGAGTCTTTTGTGAAGGCTGTTTTGTTGTTACTTGACCTCTTCTTGCGGAGTTTACGGCAGTAAGTTCGATCCCCCGCAGCCACCTTGGTCGTCCTTGTGCTGTGTGAATAGGCGGTATTGACTTTGATGAAATTTAGTCACTCGGTAGTGAAGCAGGAAGAGGAGCTTGAAAACGAAGATGTGAAGTTGCTGATGATACGAATTGGATCTTTATGCCGAGCAATCGGGAGATCAGGGAGCATTCTGCACGAAACCCCAAGCGGTCGTCTATCCTCCTCATCGAAGGACACCTCTTTCGACTCTCTCCCTCCGTCATATGAAGCTTCCCAGCCTTTCCAAGACTCCTCCCATCAAGCTCGAAATGGATCAATCACGTCCTCGGCTACGGCAAGTCATCAGCCCAGCAGCAGCATCAGCATCAGCAAGGACCGCTCGTCCGCGGGCTTCATGGGCTTCTTCTCCAAGCCCTTCCGCGCCGCGACGGACGCCCTGCGGCCCAAGCCGGAACCCCTGGTCGCACCGCTCTGCCAGGCCGCCACTTACGGCAGCGTGGCCCAGCTCAAGTTCCTGCTCGCCGAGGGCGCCAACATCAACGGCCGCGACGAGGAGGGGCAAACCGCCCTCATCCGCGCCATCGGCGCCAACCAGCTGGGCACCCTCGAGTACCTTCTCCAGTCCGGTGCCGACCACGCCGTCTGCGACAGCGGCACCCTGGGCTCCGGCGGGAAGCCGCCCCTGTTTCACGCCATCGACGCGGAGAATGGCGGGGCGATCGATCTGCTCCTGGAATATGGAGCTTCGGCCAACCAGCGCCACGAGTGGGGCGAACCCTACTTTGCAAGCCTGATCCGCGGCGCGACACCGCCTGAGTGGATCGAGCTGCTGCTCTCGCGGGGCGCCGACGCCAGCATGCTCGATAACTGGACGCAGCCGCTAGTCGTGGTGGCGCTGAAGAAACGGCAGCCCACCGAGGGAGGGGACGACCGCGAGGAGGTGGTGCGACTGCTCCTCCGCCACGGGGCGAGTCCGGACACGCGGGACGCGAGCGGGTACCCGCTGATCCACTTCTGCATGACGCAGAAACGCGACGGGCTAGTGAGGCATCTGCTCGAGATCGGGGCGGATCCGAGCGTGACGGATATCAATGGGACGCCATTGTTGGTCACAGCGGTGAAGCAACATGACGTGGCCCTGGTGCAGATGCTACTGGAGCATGGGGCAGATGCCAATGCGAATGACATTTACCTGACGCACATCCTTCTCGTGGTTTTTGAGGATAACAAACTCGCGCACGCGGACAAAATGAACATGATGGAGTTGCTGCTCCGGCACGGCTCCAAGCCGCAGAAGGCGCGGAACTCGTGGAACGTTACGCTGCTCGAGAAGGCGCTGGAGGCCTTCCTTGCGGCGGTTGACACAGACAGATCCTCGGCTGCAGAAGACGCTGTCGTTCTTCTCGAAATCCCCGAGCTTCTCCTGAAGCACGGCGCAGATCCAAACCAGCGGCTGACAACGGCCAAGAAGACACGGGACGGGAAGCAAGCGCCGACGCTCCTGACATACGCAGCCGAGCAGGCGCGGAGTTGGGAACTGGCCGAGCTAGCGCTGCGCTACGGCGCGGATGCGAACCTAGCGGATGACGATGCCGACAGACACAACCGCACGCCGCTGGCCCTAGCGGCGCGGAGCGGGGACCGGGGCCTGGTGGAGTTGCTGCTGGAGAAGGGGGCTAGGGTGGAGAGAGGGGCCCTGTCGGGGCCGGGGCCAGTAATGGAGACGGTTGTGAGATCGCGGAATAATACTCCGGAGATTGTGAGGCTGTTGAAGGCATGAGGCCCTTATGCGAGGCCAGGGTCATGTATAGTAGAAAGTGTTACATTACACGTCGTTAGTCCTCCGCGGGCAACCCTTGATAGGAGTTTAAGCTCTTCTTCTGGCCTGTAATAATCTAGGCGTTCTCTGGAGCTCGATTTCCGGTTCTTGCCCGAACTATAAACTTCAATCATGTATCGACGACCGCATCGTAATATTTTGCCAAGTAGGGTGATGGCTTACTGATTGTTGAATTGCTTCGCGAATGAAATTGAGCCATGAAGGAGACTGTTGTATGAAGGGAAAAGTGCTTTTCAGCCAACGTGAAAGGTTTTGCCCGGCCACCAGCTTGAGGGGCGCTGACCAGCTGCCCTCGCCAACATCCACTGTGATATTCGATGGGTCTGTGACGCACCCAGACGACTTGTTTCCCGTCAATAGATGTTTGCCAGACGTCAAATGAAGGTTTATGGCGCAGGACGGAAACCGTCCCGACAGAATCGTCTGAAGTTTGATGCAGAGCCTACTTCGATGACAGCAAACATTGTTCAGACAGTCCGGCATCTCCCACCAGGCAGGCGGTTCGCACACTTGGTTTTCGATCGAAGGCCAACGGAAATCAAAATGTGAAAATCGCACATGCATTTGCTTTGTACCGCATCAATGGCCCGACAGTTCGTGGCAAATGCTTTCTTCTGTGGTGCAAGCGAAGAGACGGTTGCTATTAATAGCTCTTTAGACAGGGGACCCCAGAATTGCTAGCAGTGCCGCTAATTCAGGTACGAAGTTTGAGGTAAACTCAGCTGCAGCAGGGGCCCTCACTCAGCTAAAATCGGGCTGCAGTAAGGCGCTTGATTGAATTTCGACCTGTAGCATCACACATGAATACATATTATATAGGCATGCAGCTTACAAATGAGGCTATGAGAGGTTATGGATATTGGTCATAGATCTTTGTCATTACCATTCCATTACCATTTGCATCACTTCGTAAGAACCATAAGCACCAAACCTGCCAATTGTCATGTTGGGCTCTTACTGATTGATGAGTAGTGGTGGTGATATTAAATAACGGTGATAGACCCTTGCTAGACTTACTGCAGAAGCCGTGTGTTAGCCGGGGCTGTGCTGTTGGAAGGGACCGAAGTGGATATTGCTCTTGCGTTCACGTCAACTAGTGGACGGGGCCGATTGGAAAGCTCAGTAAGCAGGGTTGAGACATGGGATCAGATCCTGCAAGATGAGAAGGGAATGTCACTCCTCTTAAGTCAGTCGGCTGCATGAGAAGCTGAACTGAACTTACCCCTGTGCAACAATGAAGTGACGTAAGTACACTATTCTTATCCAACGTGGTGCCCAAAAACTGCACTTTCGCCCAGAACTAGCTACCAAGACGGAGAATTGGTTCAACTTGGACCAATTGTCGGCCAAGCCAGTAAGCCATCGAGCTAGCCCCGATCATCGCTCGCCTGGTGTTTACTTACTAAGAACCGGCACATTTGCGGCTGACATCGTTGAGATAGAGAGGATCCCCATTCAGCCCAGTCGTCCAGGGCTTTTCCATATAATACACGGCAGCCTAATCAAATTCTTATGGATAGAAACATCCAATCCACACACTCTTTCAGTCTTCACTGTCCTTCGCTTGAATCATTGTCGTGCCGTGAATCTATCTACCTACTAATTATCATCCATAATCATGTTGGGCTCACTTCCCATCGCCTTCCTGGCCGCCACGGCCAGCGCCGCCAGCATCTCGGCCCGCTCGGACCCCGTCCGCCCCCGCTGGCAGCCGGGCAGCACCCCGATCCGCGGCGTCAATCTGGGCTCGCAGTTCATCATCGAGCCGTGGATGGCGGCCGACGCATGGCGCGACATGGGCTGCGGCAGCGCCGGCGACGAGTGGACCTGCGTCAAGAACCTGGGCCAGGACAAGGCCGACGCCGCCTTCAAGAAGCACTGGGCCTCCTGGGTCACCAAGGACGACATCTCCAAGATCGCCAGCCTCAAGCTGAACACGGTCCGCATCCCCGTCGGTTTCTGGATCAAAGAGGATCTCGTCGACCGCAACAATGAGCACTACCCCAAGGGCGGCCTTGAGTACCTCGACAAGATTGTTGGGTGGGCTAGCGATGCTGGTCTGCAGGTCATTATCGACTTGCATGGAGGACCGGGCTCGCAGAGCAAGGATCAGTCTTTCACTGGACATGTAAGTTTCCTCTTATTCTCCTTCTTCATTAACCGCCGGTTTTCTATGCATTCTCAATCCTTATCCCTGATCCAAACCCTGTGTTTGCTGACAATTACCCTTTCGGTCACTTCAGGGCACCTCGAACCCCGGCTTCTACACCCAGGCCAACTTTGAACGCGCCAACAAGTTCCTCGAGTGGATGGCCGAGCGCATCCACAAGAACAAGGCCTATCGCAACGTCTACGCGCTGCAGGTCATGAACGAGCCCGTACACCCCGGCGAATTCCCCAGCCAGGCCGCCGACATGATCAAGAACTTCTACCCCGCGGCCTGGTCGCGCATCCGCAACCGGGAGAAGAGCCTGGGCGTCGCGGCCAAGGACCAGCTCAACATCATGTACATGGGCAAGACCTGGGGCTCTGGCGACCCCGCCGCCAACCTCCCCTCGGACCACGCCCTCATGTCGACCGACGACCACAAGTACTACAAGTGGGACCCCAAGTTCGGTTCGCAGTCGACGCGCCAGGACTACATTTCCGCGGCGTGTAGCGACAACGGCCACGGCCAGAGCGTGGTGGGCGAGTGGTCTCTCCAGGTGGCGACGGACGATGGGAACGACAAGAACTGGTCCCCCAAGAACAACGACAACAACCAGGACCTCAAGAAGTTCTACCGCGAGTTCTGGGGTGCCCAGGCCCAGGCCTACGAAAAGGCCGGCGGCTGGGTCTTCTGGAGCTGGAAGTGCAACTGGATCGGCGGGTTCAACGAGTACCGTTGGTGCTACGAGGCGGCTGTCGATGCGGGGGTTATTCCCAAGGATGCTACCAGTGCCAAGTCTGTTTCGCCGTGCAAATAAGCATGCATGCAGCAGCTATGGTCCCCCGGGCCCGGCGCAGATGATGGAGGGTTTCCTGCTAAGTTCAGGTATGCCTGTCGTTTCCGCCTTTCGGTTTTTTCTTATTCTCGTGTGTGATGGCCTTTTCATCGTTCTTATGAACTTGTATATATTATTACGTGTTAGATATAACGTATTTTACTTCTGCGACACCCTTTACATAATTTCCATATTGTGGAATGTTGTCCCCTATTCCAGTCACGTTTGTGCAGTGTGTTGTTGGCCTCAGTCTATCTACTATTGTGGATGTTGACTTTTGATAAAAAGACAGCTATGGTCAACTGTTATTATTTCTTCTCCCTGCCACACTGCGACTCTCACCTTTCACTCATCCTTCGTGTTGCTAAGTATCTAGGTGCACAGGATTTGTACTCGCAAGTGGTATTATCTAACGTCTAGACCATCCCTGCTGTGCTCCCTGTTGTGTGGGCTGCTGGTTTTTCTCTGCTAGGAGCTGATAGTATTCGTCGCGAGCAAGGGCTGTTTGGCGAACCGCCTCGTCATGCGCTCTACTCCCGCTGGGACAAAACTCCAGAACCGGCACATTGCCCCCAAGTCCATTGTTGACAGCGTGGGGAGAAATGTATATACTGCCATTACCATGGTTGTGTATCATGACCGGGGTATAGGGAGTGCCCTCATTCACGTTGCCTGCTGCCGTCGTCAGGTGGCCGCCGGTGAAGGACGTGACGGATCCTGTAGAGGAAGAGGAGGAGCCGAACGATTGGCTACAACCCATCTGGCGCTCCAAGTTGGTACTGCCACTGGCATTGCTACTAAGAGATGAGCGGGTAGCAGAAGATACGGTGGAACCCGCGTCGCTGAACTGGCAGCCCCCAGCACTATTGTTGGATGTTTCGGAAGCTGCGGAGCTGCCGCTGCCGCTGCCGCTGCTATTGCCGTTGCCGTTGCCGTAAAACAGAGCACCGACACGTTGGATGAGGCCAGTTGGGGAGTCGGAGGATTCTCCGAACTCATTGGTACTGGATGCACTAGATGATTGTCTTCGAGGAAATGAAGGGAAGGTTGGGCCATCATTCATTATGTTGACGGAGGAGCCGCTTTCGGAATAGGCGGGGGACGACGATCTCTCGGTGCCTCCATAAGAGGACCGGCGAGGATAATCATCATTAGGACCTTGCTGCATCTTAGATTTGGATGAAATCTGTCGGTGTTCGTCGAAATAATGTAATTTGCGTTGTTACTTGATGAAGCAGCGTTTTGATAGCCAATGGTGTTTGATGTTGAAGCTTGATCATCATGCAGAGACCACATCTGAAGCGGATCTCTTGGGCTTATATCGTCGAACCGGCTTGCCGTGGAGAATGTATTGCGTGACCCTTTGTGTACCATGCAGTTTCTAGAGATTCGCCGAACTTGTAAATGGAATATTGGAGACGTATTCTTTCGGGGTTCTGGCTAGGATGCGGTATGCGTGTTTTAGGAATTCTTTGTTCAGCAGGATATTTCTGATTAATTATCACAAAAAACGCAATACTCCCGCCGGCCAAGAGTGCAAAGGTGGATTCCAATTACATTCTATTGAGCATTAGAATTGGGTATATCCAAATGATAATATACATGACTTACAGAGCACATATAATTAGGCACATCTCAAAGCTCTCTTCCTCTCTTTCTCCGACTACTCCCTCACACACGTCACGTCCTGTTCTGGAGAAATTGCGAACTGCCATTTGGACTTCATAGTAGAGCTCTTTCATTATTAGAAATTGTATTAGCCTAGTTCATCTCCCTCTTTTTCCTTCATAGTCGAGACCAGGCTGTCGCCCCTTTAAATACTACACGAGCCGGTCATACCCTTGGGCTTATCCAGACGCTGCCCCACGCGGGACCCCAGCTTAGCGACGACCTCGGGCTTCATCCCGCGCCGGATCTCGGCCGCCTTGGTGACGCTGGCCACATCACCCAGCGCCAGGGGGTCCAAGACCAGGTTCACGATGGCGAGAGGCGTGTTGTCCAGGTCGTCGATGATGATGTAGATGTCGAAGACAGCGTTGCCAGCGGCGCCAACGACGGCGATGATGGATTCGACGTCGGCCAGCTCCGCGACGGACCCCAGAACCTTGTCGGCGATGGGCACCTGGAACAGGATGGCGCCCACGAGCGTCAGGATCAGTGTTTTCCCTGCGCCTCCTCCATCTTGTCCGCCGTCTGCGCCACCTGCGCCATGCTCTCGACGGACGCCCTGCACCACCATGAGCACGGGCAGGCTCACGGCGTCGGCCTTGCTGTCGTCCAACATCCAGTACACCCTCTGCTCGTACGGATTGGTGGGCCCGTGGCCGCGCTGTGAGTGGTCCGGCGAGCACGGCTCCTACTTGCGCACAACCCACGTCTTGAGGTGCTTCCGCATCGCTGGGTCGCTATCGCCTCGTGCCCAGAGCTCCCCATAGGTCGCTGTCGAGTTTAGAAGAGCCTCCTCCTCGAGCGCCACCAGATCGCGGCGGCGCTTGCTGGTGTACCAGCCGCCGTCAAAATAGTACTTGCAGTTGTGGCAGTAGCTGCAGTACATTGACATCTCGATGACTTCGCAGGTGAAGTAGTCGTTACCATACACCGTCATGAAGTCGTGGAACTGTTTGTTGGCGCTGCCCGCCACGGCTTTAGAGCACAACTTGAACTTGTCGTCGTTATGCTGCTTCATCAAGTCTTTGAACTTGCTCAAGGCGTCGCTGGGAAGGCTGCGCAGCATCTGCAATTTACATTGGTAAGCGCTTGGATCCGAAGACCTCCAGCGATGACGGCAATCCCCGGAACCTAGAATGAGAATGCTGCTGGTGGGCTTAAACTGCACGACCCCCTACGGCCATGGGTTATCCCGGTAAGACTCTTGAAAAAGTACATGGAAGCTTCCTTCGGACCTGATCCCAACGCCAAATTTCACATACAGTCATCCCAGGATACAACACGCCTGCTAGGTATTGCTCAGACTCTGACTGAGTCCTTGCACAGTCGAGGGAGGGATCATCAAATATCCCACTGAGCATCTTCAAAATAGCGCAGATGTTCCCCGTCTCCCAACATGCCAGAAACTGTCCGTAGATAAGGCGAAGGAGCGCATCCGCTCCTACGAGAGAGGATTGCGGGGAGCGAGATTGACTGGCCTGAATCTTCTTTCCCAGTGCGACGGGTTCACCTTGTTTCAGTACTTGCTGCGAAGAAGGGAGTACGACGTGCTCGAAATTATATTTCAGGGTACCAGCAAGATATCCCCTAACTTAGCCAACATTGAAGTGGGCAAAGTCGCCCGTCTTCTGGCGCCGCACGGGATCACGAACCTCCTTGAAACGCTCATTAACTCGGATCGCTGCGCATCCCAAGTCATATCCACGTGCGCAACTACGCAACACAACCCCTCGCTCGATATCTCAGCCGACCCGATCCTCGCCGTAGCCGCTCAGAGGGAGTTGACCAACCTGGACGTCCTGCGTCTGCTCGTGGAGAAGGGTCGGCTCGCCTTCAACGCCTCGAGCGGGGATGGGCAGGACTTTTTCGACGCAGAGCTTAGCCAGATCGCCGCCTTCGAGGACGATGATCCCAAACTGTGGCGCAACACGGCCCTCCACGAGCTCGCCAAGAGCCGCCACTGGTGGCACGTGGCCCGGGGGGTACCGTATCTGCTCTCTAGGGGCGCAGATACGGAGCAGCGCAACGAGGTGGGCCAAACGCCCTTGGAGCTGGCGCAGCAAACCGAGCCTTGACCTGGGCGGGAGACTTTCAGTCCGGAGGCTGTAACGGCCCTGAAGAATTGGACAAAGCGGGTTGAATCGTAAACACTTTTCTATCTAATTGTTTTACTTTACATCTGATGAGCTTGTGTTTAGGGTAGAACAGAATGCTCGGACGAATTTATACGCTGGCAAAATCGTTGCCTCGGAGTAGGACTTTCTCGTTTTACCGTGTAGAACAGTGTAGCATGCTATTGCCTTTCTAATGTAAAGAAATCCCGTTGTCAATCCAAGAGCCCAATCAATAACTCTGACTAGAGTTACATCATGTTATGACTTGCATGTTTTTGAGAAATTTAAACTATTCTAGTTAATGCCATTACGCATGGTGGTAATCTGTAGATCATTCACCAAGGAATGATGTTGGTGTCCTCCGATGAGAGTCTGCCACTCATGACAGCCCACCGCGTATATTATTCGCCAAGTATGCAGCTATAGCAACAGAAACAGCCTGGATCGCATCTCCACTCACTCCGCTTCCGCTTTCCTTTACGTCACCCGTCTGGTTGTTATATGTGGCATTTGATTGGGAGCTATCCGAAGAGCCTGCATGAATGATCAAGGACCTGTTGGCATTCCCGAGTAGATTGTGCACCGTAAAATTAGTATTATTGAATACTAAATTGACTGCGCAACTTCCATCCACGCTGGCCACTTGGAAAGAATTCCTCACGTCGTCCCAGGAGCCTCGTAGGGGCGGTCGACTGTTGCTACCCATGTTGTTGAGGACTTCGCGGGCAGCGTCCGCGGGCCCAAATGACGAGTCGTAGTTTGAGTCACTGGACATATATATGTCTGAGTTGCTATTGGGTATGCTGCTATTCCTACCACTGGCTAGTGGGCGTGTAGGAGGTTTGCCACCCGAGTCGGCAGGAGACGGCGATCCTCCCGCATTTACGCTGTCCGGAGAGCCGGTGCTTCCGGTCCACCATTCGAACATTTTAATGATATTAAAGGATTAGGGCCTCTGTTGAATTTCTACTTAAATGAAGTGTGCCTCGAGAGGTTATTTGAGTTGGTGATGGGTGAGCATGAGAAACACCCTTTTAAGGAGAATGTGCCTCGTTTAAGTAGTCAAATCAATTAGTACCCAATATAATGTCGCTAAGACTCTCTTACCAACGTGTAGGTCCGAGAAAGTATGCGAAACGCTGAAAATCGCTTCTTTGGTCTTCCATGACGCGACTCCGAGCGAGTGTTTCGACGCTTCTTTGTTTCAACTGGGACACGGTGGTATCAAGAACTTATATAACAACATTACCATGCGATATTTTTACCCTCGAACCCCTCCAACTACCCCGGATTCAGTGGTTCTAGGGCTGAGCCAATGAGAGCTTGGGTGGGCATGCTAAGGCGGACCGCTAATTTTTAGGGGACGCTGGGCCAAGCTGCCAAGTTTTGGACCTCAGATCGGCCGAAGGTCAAACCACTGGTCAAACCGAGGGGAATTTTTGGCCCGAACCCATCAAAAATTTACACGGACAGCCTTGAGCGTCAATGGGCCATGTTGACGTCGTGATACTGCCTGTCTCTCTTTTCCAGCCTGCCGACCGCAGCCAACACCGGAGGCTCAGAACATGTTTCCAGCACCATGGGTATGCCGGCGCTGCGCAACAGCTCTGGCCAAGCCTCTACGGCGCCAATTCCTTCGCTATGCTAGCACAGGTAGGTTTCCAATTGGCCCCAATGTCTTCACATTAACCCTGCAGCCTCGACTTTGCAGACGCTGAGCTCCCGACTGACTGACCAATCTTCTACGCAACAGACGCAACAGGCACGAACCTGCCACCCGCCCTGCTCCAACGCGCCCGCAACCTCGCCGCCGAACATGCCACCCTCGCCACCACCCTCGAACAGACCTTCGATACCAAAGCCGCGAAACGGCTCGGCGAGCTATCACGGGTTGCGACAGCCCTGCAGTCCTACGACGCCGCACGCTCCTCTCTGGCGGAATTGAACCAACTCTCCGAGTCCTCCGATGCCGAACTGCGGCAATTGGCGCACGACGAGCTCGCCAGCACGCATGAGCAACTCACCACATTAGCGACGGCGCTGTCGGCCTCCCTGACCCCGCGCGACCCCTATGCCCACATGCCCTGCCTCGTCGAGATCCGCCCCGGCCCGGGAGGGATGGAAGGCCGCTACTTTGCCGACGCCGTCTACAAGATGTACAGGGCCTACTGCGCCCGCGTGGGCCTGCGCGCCAACACCGTCAAGTACGAAGTCGCCGACGGCGCCGAGACGTCAGCGGGCGGCGCTGCGAACGAGTCGCCTCTAGCCGAAGCCGTGCTCGAAGTCCTCGACGAAGGGGCGTACGACCTCTTCCGGTCCGAAGCAGGCATGCACCGCGTACAGCGCGTCCCCGCGACCGAAAAACAAGGGCGCACGCACACGAGCGCCGTCGCCGTCTGGGTTCTCCCTTCGTTCCCCGCGGCGCCCGAGTCTGGGTCCTCCCTCGAGGCCGACTTCGACAACCCAGAGTCCGACTTCTACATCGACCCGAAAGAGGTGAAGTCGGAGAAGATGCGCGCTGGCGGCGCGGGCGGGCAGCACGTCAACAAGACCGAGTCGGCGATCCGACTCACCCATATCCCGACGGGCACCACGGTGTCGATGCAGGACTCGCGGTCGCAGCACCGGAACCGGGAGGACGCTTGG
Organism: Apiospora arundinis; assembly: GCA_039105305.1. Classification (NCBI taxonomy): domain Eukaryota; kingdom Fungi; phylum Ascomycota; class Sordariomycetes; order Amphisphaeriales; family Apiosporaceae; genus Apiospora; species Apiospora arundinis. Next base: position 21,062 of record JAPCWZ010000002.1, on the reverse strand, counting down.
CGCTTACTTCGATCGCGGGTCGCGGCGCAGCGGCGCGAGGAGCAGGAGAAAGTGGCCAACTCCTTGAGAAACAGCGTGTTGGCCAAGAACCAGATCACCCGCGGCGACAAGATCCGCACTTACAACTACCAGCAGGACCGCTGCACCGACCACCGCGCGGGGCTCGACGTGCACAACTTGCCGGACGTGCTCCTGGGCGGGGAGACGCTGGGGAAGTTGATGGACGCGGCGAAGAGCTGGCTTGTGGGGCGCGACGTCCAGGCGCTGATAGCGGAAGAGGAGATGAAGGCGGAGGACGAAAGCAAGAGACTGGGGAACGGGATTGGGAAGAATAAGAAATGATGAGCAACGGATGATGCATGGTTGCTATGGAATGGATAGTATCTAGTTACTTCGGTACACCTCTTTGGGAATATCAATCGAGAGTGAAATGTACAAAATGCACCAGCATGGCTACTAAGAGACATGCATGCTCGAAATGTATTATATACGATGGAGTTGAGCAGAGATCTTTCTGACCAACCCTAATTATATACCAAATCCAACTTCAAAAACACTATGATCTTTGAACTTCGATATTGCATTTCCGGCGGAAGATGTGATGCGAACATGAAATTATGTAAATTTGTATGAGTTGTCATGATTCATTGCATTGTTGCTTGAGTACTTTTATCAACATCTGCATTTCTAGCTCTAGACCGTCCCTGCCTTTACAGCTGGAACATAATCGCAGCAACCAAACCCGCCACAACCCACCCGCTCGAGGACAACGCCGCCTCCGCACTTGCCGCCGCGTTGGACTTCGGGTCCTTGCCACCCTTCTGCGCCACACTCATATCCACCATGGAAGGCCCTGTTCCGTTCCCGAGCGTCTTGGGATCCGCCTGTGGATAGTCCGGCTCCGTGGTAAACGCCTGCACCGAGCTCAGCGACTCGACGCGGCCCAGAAGCACCTCGAGGTGGCGGAAGGCGGCGCTCGGCGCGTACTGCGGCACCATGTGGCCCGACATGTCGATCGTCACGTACGTCAGCCCGCGCTCCGTGTGCGTCGTGCCTAAGACCCCCGCCGCGGCCATGGTGGCGAGGCGCGTCGGGTCGACCTTCTGGGCCTGCGCGTCTTCGATGTCGCCCGAAGTGGACAGGGCATGGTAGGGGACGTAGAAGGGGTCGCGGGGCACGGACTGGAAGCCCAACTGGCCGCCCCAGGTCATGTTCTGGATGGTTAGCAGGGTGCCGTTGGCGATGAGGACCATGTCGAGCAGGCCGTGGCCGATAATAACGTTCTTGGTCGCGTCGATGACTTGAGGAATCTTGCGGAGCGAAGAAGGCTCGGACTGGTCGGAGTTGGAGGCGCCGGCGAAGACGGGCTTGGAGGCGCATGACGTCCACGTCACGTTGAGGGGCGCGTGGATCGCCTTCTTGACGTCGGTGCGGTTGAAGTAGGGCTGCGTGCCAACCGGCGCGTACTCGATGGAGCCAGGGAAGCCGAGGACGTCGTAGAGCAGCGGACACGTGGTGGCGACCTGGTAGATATCAAAGCAAGGGTTCAGGGAGAACATCTCGGCGAAGACGACATTGAACAAATCGTTGCACTCGTCACTGAAGTTGTTCGGGGGTTGCGGGCCCGGTGGGGGATACTGGAGGTACTTGGCGTTGTAGTCGGCGAAGCCACATGTTTGGTGCTGCTCGCGGATGTCGGCCGCAAACGAATTGTTGAACGGCATCAGGTTGCTGAAGTAATTGGCAAAGGGAACCGCGACGGCGCTCGTCTGTACGAGGTCGTCGCCGATGGAGGGGTCGTAGATCAGCATGCCCGAGACGTTGAAGTAGGTCTCGTCCTTCTTGTCCAGCATGGTCGACGCGATGTAGGGACAGTACATGCCGGCGTACGACTCGCCCGTGACGTAGACCCTGTACCCTTGCAAGGCGAACAGATCAACGAAGTTCTTCCAGAAGCCCAGGAACTGCGCCGCGAGCTCCTCCTCGTCGGTGATGGTGGCGTTGCCGGACGCGAAGCCGGTGCCGACAGGCTGCTCGATGTAGATGATGTTGGTGAGGTGGTGCCAGCTCCAGGGGTTGGGCACGGGCCTGTAGGTGCCGTACTGCCAGATGAAGGGGCCATTTTCTTGGATGAGGCCCTCGAGAGAGGAGCATCCGGGCTGAGTCGATGAGTCAGCGGCAGGCTCGTTTTGGGTCAGGTACTGCTAAAAGGACATGACTTACACCGCCGTTGAGCCAGATGACAATCTCCTTCTCGGCCGCCTTGCTGGTGGACGGGAAGAACCAGAAGAACAGCTTCTCGGCTGCATTCAAGTCTTCGGTGATTGAAAGCAAGCCCGAGTAGGACTCGCCGATATCGAAGTCCACATCGGGAATCCCGGTACCGTTGACGGCGTAAGCTAAGGAAAGGCCATGTTAGTTGGATGCTGCATACAGACGGCAAGTTGAATCAGGTGCCGCGACTCACAAGTGGTATTGGAGTTGGCAAATTTGGGCTTGGAGTTCTGCCTGGAGGACAGATGCTGGTGCTCTGTGAAGACACCGGATGTCCGGGGCAGGACGGGCGACTTCCTCCCGACATGCTGCAAGCTCCGTCGCGCCTCAGTCAAGCTTGCCGCCGACAGCAGCGCCGAGACCAAAGTAGACCATTTCATTATTGCGAGTAGCCCGAATCCGTAGACACAAGAACAATTCTCTCCCGTCAACCCTTACTCGTTAAGGCTGGTGTGTGAAGATGAAGGTTTCCTCCAGGCGCCCACGACAAGAAAGAAGAAAAGGTGGGAGGATGTATACAAGCCAAGACATGGTTGCCACTGATAAGGACGATCGCTGTGGGAACCTCGGGATGATCAAGAGTCCAGAAAGGGTGGACAGCGCATGCAAGCCCACGCATGCGGTCGATCAGGGTAGCATTCGCTCTGGGCCGTGGTGCCGGACTCCATGCCTGATTCAGTTTACCTTGGGGGTGTTGCTTTTGTCTGCAATCACTGATATGTCGCGGGTACCTACATGCATACATCTGGGTCCACTGCATCAGTTACCTGCTTGAGCCTACGTGCTGGCGGGACACAGTTTGACAGCTAATAAGTTACCCTGTTCCTGTGGTTCAAGTGACACGGCGTGATCGGGGCGTCGATCCATGGTCGATTAATCAATTGATGGGGACCAAAGCCGCAGCCGCGAGTTCCGGTAATTGGATATTGGGAATTTGACCGCCAAAAGTCTACCTTACTTGGTAAGCATACCTGTTATGCATTCTTGCTTCTTTCGTAATCCCGGCTATGATCGGTTTCACAAAGATCCAAAGCGGTACTCAAAGGTTGGACCGTGGAGTTGCGAAATGGTGACGACACATGGATTGGCGGGTGGTTGGGCGGGCTTTGCAGCGGGATAAAGTGTCTACCACCTACGAGGAGATGCTCTGACGAATGCGCCAACCGTGCCGCATCTAGCACTACATGTTCACCCCCTCCAGCGACGCATCACCCACTAGCAGCAGATTGAGGCATAGCGAGTTCCATCAAACTCGTGATTGCACATTGGTTTCTTGACTTTGGTACACTCTGCAACTTCGAGCGGCGCTATGTGTTTGATTCCTCGGAGAAAAGCTTCAAGTGAGAGCCAAGGAAAGCTTGAATTGACTGACTGGATGATGGTGGGGAGATGTTTCGCTAATGTTTATGGGCCCAGCTCAATCTCTTCGCCCGAAGCCCCCCACTGTAGGAAACTCCCCAACTCCCCAACTCCCCTATCTGCAAGCACTAACAATCACCGCCGCCATAATCAAGCTGATCAGCATTACCAACAGCCATCACCTGCCTAATCAAGTCTGGCGAGCCCAGTGCGATCCTCTCTGTTTCCTCTTTCAGGCTAAAGCACAACCTCGCAATCAAGTATGCGGCGCGATAGATGTGGATTTGTTTTGCATGGGGTACATTCATCATGACTGGCTGCCGCGGCGTGGAGAACTGGACTTGATCGAGAACATGCGATGATTGAGTCGACTCCAGTCTGGCATGACAATCCGCTCGATTAAGCGGCCAATGCGATTGTTGATGAGAGATGAGAAAAATACCGTCTGGACATTGCATAAAGATTCAAATATTCGCTTATCTGGGCGTTAGTGAGCGATCATTGACTCAGATCCTGAATTGCCGTCACTTCCAAATAATTGGTTGTAAGGACGCGGCCCGAGCTTCATGGCAAGTCAAACAAACCCCTTCCGGGATTGCTCAAAGCCGCCTTAATTCCCCATGGCTTGAGCGCGAGCAGCACCAGTCAAACCACAAAAGAGCACGGAAGGTTTCGATTCGAAGATCAGAGCCGAGAACGTTATGTTTTGCTATCGAATATCTGCATGATTCTCCCAAGCTGTCGTGTCCTACAGTCTAACCGTCCATCCATAGAGTGCCTCGAAGTGTCTAACTGACGCACGTTCCTTAGAAATATTTAGTAGGTGAAATCCTGCGAGACCAACTTTTCGCCGGTTTTCCAGAGCCTCTCCGCGTCGATAGGGTCCCGACCCCAGGGTAGCATCTCTTCGCGTTTGACCGGCTTGCAGTCCTCCAGATAGGACCCGTTCAGCTCTGCATGCGTCAAACCGGCATTAGTGAGTCGCAACAACCATGGAGTTGGGGGTGGCTGTGCCCAACAAGGACTTACCTGGCGCATCCAGACTCGGGTGGAAGGCGGCCACGACGTGTGTTGCGACACCGGCATCCAACGTCTTTGTCTTAAGACCTTTTGCCAGAATGGACCTATGTCCTTGGACCCGGTCAAGTTCACCTACACCACCGGATCAGTCACTTGAGCTCACGGGAATCTGGCATGGCCCGGATAGTGTCAGCTTACTAATTTCGACGAACTCGTCGTTTTTCACGTCCCTCCCCAGGTTGGTCCAGATAACTCCAGGGTGCAGGCTGACAGAGACGAGGTTCTTATTGCCCAGCTTCTTGGCCAGCGAGAGGGAAAATAGCATGTTGGCAGTCTTGGACTGTGCATATGCAATCCACCGACTGTAGACCTTGCCGTCCTGTTTTCATGTCGCGCCTGTCGTTAGCTGTTATGTCTTCTCCGCCCGAGATTTGAAACCGGGTAACCAGTCAAGTTAGGTCTGCATGGGCTTATCTTACATCAAAGCCGAGATCCTCGAACCGAACAGGGGAGAACCGATGCCCGTCGCTACTGACGTTGACCACGCGGGCCGGCACGTCACGCGCCAGCATCTTGGGCAGAAGCAAGTTGGTGAACAGGAAGTGCCCGACGAAATTAGTTCCGAACTGCCTCTCGATGCCGTCGACCGTCTTGGCATAGGGGCACGCCATGACTCCTGCGTTATTGACGAGCACATCGACGGCCTCGTCGAAAGCGTTGACTTGCGCAGCGGCCTCGCGGATCTGAGCCTGCGAGCTGAGATCTAGCTCGACGCACTTGACATTGATTCTGGCCTCGACGGCGCGGATTTGGGCGGCCGTCTCCTCTGCGGTGGCGAGACTACGCGTCGCGAGGATGATGCAGGCCGGGCGGTACTTCGCGATTGCCAGGGCGAAGGCAGCGCCCAAGCCTCCGGGCGTGGCGCCGGTCACGAGGACGGTCTTGCCAGCGATCTGGGCTTGGCAGTCGGCTGCCACTTGGTCGGCTGTTGTCTCGGCGGTGTACGGGCCCATGTTGGTGGTTTATGGCCACTTGAGTGGGAGAGGTGTTTTTGAGTCAAAGATTGGAAGGAAGGAAACCAGCGGGCAAGTTTGACTGTGATGTGTTTGAATGGAGATGGAGATGAGGACAATACACGAGTGCTCAGGGGAAGAGCACGTATTAATAGTTCAACCTTCATCCCAGGCAGTCTCGGCTTTTTGTGCCAGTGTTGCCACCACAAGCGAACCAATACAGGCCGGATTTCATCATTACTGATTATGGAATCATTTGAGTTTCTATGTGATTCGTTGCATAGGAGAGGAAACCGTCCTCGTCTCGCAGTGATATCCTGTGCCTTGAACGAACACAATGCGCCTTTCCTATTTTGGCCGAATTTCTTATAACCCTTTTTGGCTTAGTAACCCCGCCACCCACGCACCCTCGCCGATGGGGATCAGCCGGAGTTAGCTGACACTCTAGCCTTATTGCCGATTAATCAGTCATGTCAGATGCGCTAGATCTGAAATGGCCGAATTACTTCTGCTTCACCTCCCGATCAAGATCAGGGATCTTCGCGGTGCGTCTCAGCCGTGAGCAATATTATTTCGCTGCAATGTCTCCCGATCATTGCGGTCCAGTCGAGGCTGTCTTCTCGCTTGGTGTGGGAACCGTCCCGGACTTAGCATCAGACTCTGGGACCACGCTGTTCCACTACTCGAACGGGTCTGTGAAAGTTCCTGGGCCGTGGTCCCGAGGACGACCCAAAGGCGGTCAGTTCGATTCTATTTCTCGGTTTCATCGTGTTGTACGTCACAACAATGTCAATTATGGCGCTGATAGTTTGTAGGGGCCCGAAAACCGCCTAAGAAGAAGAATGGTGCCTACAGATTCGTGAATCTGACTGCTGGGAAGAACACGGCTGTTGTACACAAGGATGTGAGTCGGGCATCGACGAAGAAGAAGAGTCAAAGCCGTGTGCCTGCTATCTCCAGCCCCTCAGATTGCCAAGTCATCGAGCCGTCCAAGCCCAACTTTCCGGCATTGGTTTCTCGACTCAACCTTCACCAAATCCAAGGCGTAGATCCCTTCGGCCAGACTCCCATCAGCCTCGAGCCATACATGCTCGACCTACTCAGATACTGTAACGCACCTTCACGTTCTCTGCTATGTATCCAATGGCTGACATCGTGCGCTGAACCCAGACGTTGATACAGCATGGAGGAACTTCTATACTCTCGAAGATCTTGCTGGATCGAACCCCGTATCCGAGTTCTGGATCCCCAGGGCATTTAAGGACCCTGCCCTTATCCATACTTTTGTGGGCTGCGCTGTTGCCTATGCTTACGGCTACCATGCTATAGCCTTCCAGAATCGGGGTCTTCGCCATTTGCAGGACGCCATCTCCGTTGTCAAGAGACGGCTTGATATTCCTGGTGCTAAAATTTCCAGCAACACCCTTGTCGTGGTTGCAGGGATAGCCATGCTCGAGGTGCGACCCCTGTTTCGTCATTTGTCCTGGTACACCAATGTTCTTGGAAACCATGACTGACACGCTAGTAGAAAGGTGCTGGGAGTCACAACCACTGGGAAGTTCACATGCAGGGTCTGCGAGATCTGGTAAACTACCGTGGCGGGAGAGAGGTTCTTTCTTCGGAGCCTTTGATTCTCCACAAGATATACCGGTGAGCACGCCTGACTGATAAGGTCCAGGGATGCCCCCAACACTGACCCGGACCCCCTTTGCTACAGAGCTGATCTGTTCGGTTGCCTTGACACGGGCCAGAGATCCTGGTTCGACGGGTCTTCAAATCTCCAGTTGAATGCACAGCCAACCGCACCGGTTCGCAGTAAAGGATTCGAGTTTCTCTTCAAAACTTTAGATGTCTGCCCGCCCCTACAGCATTGTGTGCGGAAACTTGAATCTTTTGTTTCGTTCTGGTCTGTCCCTGTCTCCGCTATCACCAGCGACAGCGGTGGTGCGCCGGGTTCAGTTGCGAAGCCAACGCCGATCCAAGCTAAGCACGTGCGGGATGCGCTGACCAAGGTTCAATACGCCCTGGTCTCGGACGAAGTTATAGCCTATTGCAAGCAGGAAACGTACAGTGGTAAGCTCAACAACTTCTTCCGGATAACTCTGATCGTGTACTCCTTGACCATCTTGCACGAGCCTACACCGTCAAATATGCTTGGCCGGCAGATCGGACTGGTTTTTATCCGTGCTTACAGCGACGTCATGGGACAGTCTACTGGCGCAAGTAGGGATCCAGGCTGGCTGATCCCTCAAGATTTCTGCCTTTGGGTCCTCTTCCTGGCAGCCACTGCGATGGAAGAAACCGAGTGCAACATCAGCCGTCGGTTCCGGGCCATGTTCGCTCAGCTCGTCGCCGGGGATGGTGGGGAGTCCCTTGGTGTTAGTTATACTGATATGAAAACTCGTCTGGAACGGTATCTGTGGGTTCCTTGTATCCACGATGCGAGCTTTGAGCGGATTTGGGAGGATACTTTCCGCGTTACTCACATTGGCAACTTCGATGCGACATCAGCATAGTATCATAATTATAATTTCCGGTTCAAATCAAGTCATTCCATCAAGAACAGCTGGATCAAGACCAAATATTTCCATAGACCATAAACTCAAACTTGATGACAGAGATGGGTACGGGCATATGCAGGAAACGCATACAAAAAAAAGACTTGAACTCCCATCCTAGAGCTCCTGATGTTCCAGCATCACCTGAGCTCACTCAACTCTGTTGCTCCCCTTAGTAGCTTACCCGGTCTTCTTTGGGCAAACCGTGACCCATCGACCCGCTCTTTCCAGTGTATGGCTTTCCCCAGAGCCATGGAGTTCCCGCTGGTTGTGAGAAGCACCTTGAGAACTTTGTCACCACCTCCCGCAGTCCTCAATAACTCGATCAACTTCACCAGGTACGGAACCTCTGCTGTGTTGCTCACAAGCTCCAGCCCGTCGATGATGAACGTCACGGTTGGTGGGGCGTACGATAGTAGCTGTTCAACTACATCCAGTGCTGCTGTGGCTACCTTGGTGTCTCCCGATGGGCTCAAGTCAAGAGTTTCCAAGGTGATCTTGCTTGTCGACTCGAAGGTCGTGGGCAAGAGATTGATGAGCTGGTCCATGACGGTGTACAGCAACGTCATGAGGGTTGCCTCAGAGGTCGTAGACTCTGGCGACATGAAGCCATACTTTCGCTTGCAGAAGAACGATACGCATGGAATCTCTGCCTGCATGGTAAGTTCGTAGATTCTCAAGGCTGTGAGCGATAGGCTTGACCCAGAGTCCATCACGACGGGGCCATCAATCCAGAGTAGCTGTGATCCGCTGTTGCGAATCCATGATTGGATGCGTATCGAGACTTCTTCGGGAATCAAGGGTGACGCGTTACCTCTTAGGATATTCCAAAGCGTCTCTCGTCCGTCGTCTGTGAATGTAGCTAGTAAGGTATCCGCTTGTCGACGTAGATCGGAGCGTGAGATCTGGCATTCGTTTTTGTTTTCATCTTCGTCGTCTATTTCACGGGTGAGTTATGCTGATTCAAGAACGTTAATACAGCGAACCCACCTTCAAAACCCTGCTCCTTCTCCAGCTTGGTTTCCCCAGACTCCGATAGTGTAGCCTGAATTTGCATTCTTTCCTCTTGATCTAAAATAAACTTAGAAATCATATCATGAGTAGAGATTTCTCCAGATTGATACGCACCGTAGAAGAACTGCTCTCCAACTGCACACAGGGTCTGTGTCGAGTCCTTGCCGATATTTATGAAGTTTTCCAAGAGTAGCTGTTTTTTCGCTTCAATCGCAGCGGGAGTCTCATGTCGAAAATCGTCCGCTGCGATCCGAAGAACCTGATTGCGGTCGAGCCTTTCGACAAGATAGCCTACTTTCTGTTGAGTTATTAGTTCGGCCCCATGATGTATGCTCGCGATGGCTTTGCGGATATTGGCTGTCAGCGGCTGGAAGCGCCTGGCATAATAGTTCCCGTTGAGGCAGGCCTTGAACCGCTTGCTCTTGGATTGGTACCAGCACATGGCCTCGTACAGGAACTCGAAGATGCGGATGTACAGTTTGACCACTCGGGGCATCATCTGCGCACGGTTGCCGACGTCGCAGACCTTGGGAACGTCGATGAGCTCTTCTTTGATCTCGCTGAGCTCCGACGCAAATGCTTCTGCGAGGGTCTTCCGGTTAACTGAGATCTATTCAAACAGTGAGATTACAGTCCACTCTGGGTCTGAGATATTAGATGTACCTTGGCAATGGAAGTGAGCACGCCCGTCACAAGGCTTAGATACTTATCATCATCAGGGATGATGGAGAACAGATATGAGTGGTCGTTCAGGGTCCCAACGAAGCTTTGGAACCCATCGACGAACTTGCCGCGGGCGCCCTGCCGTTTCTGGTTGAAGTCGGAAGCGGCTGCGTCAACAACTTGGAAGAGTGTCTCAACAGAGGGAAGGGCGTCGCCCCTTGCCACACCAGAGAAGAGATGCCCAGAGTCGGCCCATAATTCGGCAACTTTCCCGCACAGCTCTTTCAAATAATTTGTGTCGCCATCGCTTACGACCAGTCAGTTTCAATCGTAGTCATCGGCGTTTATATAGGGTCTTTCGTGGGGATAATACTCGGATGGATATTTGGTTTTGAGCCATTGCTCGAAACTGCGAGCCTCCGAAATGGTCCTTGTTTCATGGGCAATCGCCTCTAGCGCCACGTGATTGAGAGCCTGGCCTACCGGCAACGTTTCATTGTTACCATCGAGGTCAAGACTGAAGCTCCGGACCAGTGACGTGACTCGAGGCTCAAACGCGCTCTCAGTCATTATGGTGTATTTCCGGAAGCCGCAGACTTGGATGGCGCTGATTCATCTATTCTTGAACAGACCTTTTCTCGCAATCGGCTTCGCAGGTCATGTTTAGTGGTGCGGCAGAGCCTGACCGGTCAACCGTGAAGATACCCCTCTTTGCCCGTTCCAACCCCTGCATCGATAGGACTCGGGCGGTGGCGTGGAAATCAACCGTAGCAAATCAGACTTGAATGCTGGGACAGGATAAGCTGACTTGCCGAGCATATGTTTGATTACTTTATGCAAAGATGCCTGACGCACCAAGGCACCCATCAGCTATCAAACGAGGCTCCCGTCTCTCTGTGGGAACAACAAATGCTGACCACCAAAATCTCTTTACCCTTGAAATTCGAAACCTTGAGCCTTAATCTTAATCCAAGCGCTCAACCCAGCATCGCGCGTGCAAGACTCGCATCACCAACTGAAACCATGCCCGAAATCGGCACAGTGAGCATCACTGAGACCACGGCTCAACCCGACGCGGCGAGCAATGCTTCTGCAACGGAGGAGAAACCGATGACAGAAAATCCACCAGTCTCGGACCCTGTGGACCCTGGAGACGTTACTGACAAGCAGAAAAAAGAAGCACCAAGCGATGCCCAGAAGGCCGATGATGAGGAAGTTGAAGCCCCTCCTCCGTCAAAAGATGATGTCGACCCAAGATCCAAAGTCATACGAACCGCATCTCTATGGTGCCCAGAGACCATGAGAAAGCACTCCAGCTTACTGGATTTCAACATTTTCGAATGTCCCGAATGTCACCAGAACCTTTACGCGATGAAGGCTAGGAGAGACGTGGGCTCTGTAACATCGACCGACACTAGCCCTGAAGACAGTGATGACGGCAGTAGCAGTGACGAGGACGATGAACCTGAGGCAGTTCTTGTCGTGAACACAGTTGACATGCGTGATACCCATGATGACTGCATTGACAGAACACCCTGGCGGGGGACATTCGACCTACAGGAGGCCAGGAAGAACCTTGTGCACAGCAACTTGGCCTTTGAGGTCGTGACAGTTTTGGAGACATCCGTTCTTGGGACGCGCGGTCATGCCCCAGGCACATTCCGGGCTCCAACACGGTCGGCCGCCAATATCTTGGACAACGCTACAATCGACGTTGAAGTCCGCCACACAACGATTACGATCCATTCTAGGCCTCTGGTCGGGTTTATGAAGTCGGTTGTTTCATACTACCCAGGCCTCAACTTGAACGGCAACACCGTCCGCATTGCTGAGCCTTTCGCGATTCTCGTACATCACTATTCTCAATTGGAAACCTTCTTGGCGAAGCCTGATGACTCCACCGCCATTGAGGAGCCTAAGACAGAGAATGAAGAGACGAAAAAGGAAGAGAAGAAAAAAAACCTGGTCAATCGGCAGCTTGAATCTTTGCTTCAATTTGTGAAACAGCCAAAGTACGATTCACCGATCTTAGAGGAAATTGAACGCAACTCGAGAGGTGTCTGCACCTTCCGTATGCTGTGGTACATGCTCCGACCTGGGAGTACAGTCTATCTGTCCCGTGACGGTAGGCTGAGTGCTATGGTGATTTCGCAGGTCGAAATCGACGAGCGGATTTTGCGACCAGAAGCGAAATGGATGCGCCCATACGAGATCACGCTGTGGTATCTAGACTTTGACGGGCGCCATGTAGGAAGGTCTGAAGAAACTGTCAGCATCCCTGCTTTCGAGGGCGAAAGATTGATTACTTCGCTCCGGCTGTTTCCCGTCGAGTATCGTGATAGCGCAGACGGCGGGAAGACGAAGCGAGAACTCGAAGAAATGGGAAAAAGATGGTTCAGCTATCTTCACGGCTCCCAGGCGCACTACAGCGGAGAGTTCATAGGGCCCCTGAATCGTTTGGTACGTACTTCCGACCATCACCAGCACCATTCCGGACTTACCTATACCTGTAGTACCTTTACGCTGCTAACTAAATGCAGTTCAATGGCCGAGTATACATTGACAATGCGGCTTATGTCGAAGAAGAATCTTCGAAGTCGTCTCCACCAGGACCACAGGCATTTAGGGGCCCCCCACCCATGCCCCCTGGATATAGGAGTCACCGCTTTCCTGGAGAACCGCCTGCTGCGCCTCCATCGCACCTACGTCCTGGAGCGGACAAGGGTTCTGCCCGAGAAATCCCAGCTGTAGGGAATGTCGACGATCTTGGCGAGGGTCTTTCGGTCTGTTCGTGTGATGACTGTCGCGGGAAACGTGTGCATCCTCCACCTGGGTTTCAATGGGCAGCCTATGACCTAATCGACCCAAAAGCGACAACCACCTTGGAAATGCCAGAAGGACCCCACGGCAAAGATCACCGTTACATGCTCTGCTCACACCGACTGTTCGGATTCGTCTTCAAATCCAGGAAATGGGGTACGTTTTGAAATTCGAGCATGATCCGCACTCTTACGACTTTACGTCTGGCTAACGATACTTGATCCAGAGGTCCTGAATGTCAAATTCTGCACGCCTGCGCGAATCCAGCCAGGGGCAATCAGGTCGCTTGTCATGCCAGAAGACAGGAAGATTATGATCCAAGCTTTGGTGGAACAGTACAACACTGCAACTTCCAAAGATGGCAGTGTCCAGCGCAAACAATGGGGAGCCGACTTCATCGAGAGCAAAGGAGATGGCCAGATATTCCTGCTTCATGGCGGACCCGGAGTCGGCAAATCCTTGTAAGTACTAGATTCAGGGCGTCCCAGGTCTCACCATCAAAGCTGACAATTCTCTTTAGCACAGCAGGCAAGCTACAAAGATGTTGAGTTGTTTTCGATCAATTTCGGAACTAATATCCGTTGATAATAGAATGCATAGCCGAGTTCACGGGCAGACCTCTCCTGTCGTTAAACGTCGGCGACATCGGGACTTCTGAAGAGAAAGTCGAGCAAAGACTTTCATACTGGTTCAACCTCGCAGAGAAGTGGGGCGCAGTCATGCTGATCGATGAAGCTGACATATACCTCGAGAGACGGTCTGTCTCCGACTTGAAGCGCAACGGTATTGTATCGGGTAAGCTACTCATGGTCGCATTTGACCGCCGTTAAGTTGCCATGGCTGATGACACAATAGTCTTTCTCCGGTGCATGGAGTACTACAGAGGAATCCTGTTTCTCACCACAAACCGGGTGGGTCAGTTCGACGACGCCTTCATGTCACGAATCCACCTCATCATCCACTATGAGCCGCTCGGAGATCGCGAGCGTCACAAAATCTGGACGCAGTTCTTTGAAAAGTTGGAGAACGAGAGGAGCGACATCGCGATTGCCAGCCGCGCTAGGAATTACGTGCTCAACGACCCGGAAATCACCAACGTGAAGTGGAATGGGAGGGAGATTCGAAATGGTAAGGTCAACCCAACTCGATCTCCTGAATGACATATATCTAACTTCTCCAACCCCGGCACATAGCCTTCCAGACAGCCGTCGCTCTGGCCGATTATCAGTTCTCGATCAAGGAGAACAGGAAGGAGTACGAGACAGCCCAACTGGATCAGAAGCACTTCCAACAAATCTGCGGCATGGCGTTGCAATTCAAAGGCTATCTGAACAATCTACATGGCATGGATGAGCAAGGAAGAGCTTTCGTAGCGAAGGCGAGGATCGATGAGTCGGTGGACTAAAGATAGCGGTATAATTTCATTACTTACGAGAAACGACAGCTTCTCTGGGAGGCATGGCCATCCAACAACCCTCCTTGAATATAATATAGCCCAAGCCCAAGCAGGCACAACGCCTGTCAGACAACCAGGAATCTCGAGACTCCGCAGATCTTTTAATCACTTGGGCTTACTGGGGATTATCTTCAAGGCAGCGTAGTGGATGCATTCACCGCCGCCCATGTGTCAGTGAATCAGCAACATCACATGCATCACCTTTTTGCCATTTGTCATGACCGCCTGCCACTTACGCCTTACGTTGCAGATCGTTTCCGGGCTCCGGAAGCGGCGAAAGCGATGCCAGAAGTCCTATGGCTGCAACAACTGCAGAAAGAGCTTTCCATACCCTTTCGCCCTCCTCTTAACCGGCGCTGACATGACCAAGGAGTGTATTGACTCAAAGTCGCTCTAGCTCAAGCTTCGCATGACCTTGGACTGCTTCCGGGAGGCTCGCCGACTGCACAAGCTGGGCAAAGGCGACGAGGCTCGGTGCTTTTGCGGTGCCGAAGTCCCATGCCGTGTGCAGCATGCGTGCATGGAGTTTGATGCGGCCGTGGTCATTGAATTGCTCAATGTCAATGCCGGCTTGACCCTACCTCTTAAGCAGGACTCGATCGCACCTGCATTGGTCAGTCGGGGGCTGAAGGAGAAAGAATTGAAGTGGGTCATGGACGCTTTTGGCCACCTATTTCTCGAAGACTGCAAGTTTACTCCTCCGCTCACTCGCGATCAGCTACGTTTCGAGTATTACGCAGCCGAGACCTAGCACGATCTGAAGCTCCCAGTACTATGGAGAGACCAGCAGCCGTTCGGCGTACTAAACCGCCACGAAGTCGAGCCCCTAGCCAGCTTTTCGTTGGCACCCAAGATGACCGACCTGAATTTCATTGGCACCAGAATCCGAGAGTTCATGTCGTCTGGCATCTCCGTGGAGATCTCTCCTAGGAGGGCATTCACTAAAGTACCGCAACGCAACTCTAAGGCAATGCAGATGATGGATTACACGCGAATGGGGTGGCATTACGTACTTTGCCACATTGGCTTTTACCAGTCCCGTACGACCCACGAGCGCGAGCAAACCAAATCCTCTCGGCGACCCTACCAGAGTATGAATAGCGTCCTGGAGCATACGTACAAGAAGCATGCAGAGGTCCCACGAAGTGAACGGACTTCTTTCTTTGGGACCCAGATCGATGTCGTCAATAATTTGTGGGTTTCTTTCACAGAAATGTATCAGGGCGAGGATAGAGAGAAACCAAGTCGAATGGTCAAGGACATGCAGCAGTGAAACTTCCCGTCAGAGGTGTAGCAATGGGCGGGAGATCCGCTTAGTCTGCAGAGGGAATGAGGGTTTCGTATGTGAGGTGGATCAAGCATAGTATGTTGGGTTGTAACGGACATGGGCGCAAACCGGAATCGGTTGGTAATATTAGCATCACAACCAGCGACGTGTATCCTCTAGATTAGGGTGATACAGTAACAGATTATCCATTAGCTTCTATCTTCCTATGTGCGCATTTTTGGTCTGGATGCCGTGACCATGGTCCTGGATTCGGGAAATAGCCCGTAGTGTCTTCAAGAAACACAACTAGGTCCGGAGATCGAAGATGCATTTCGTTGCAATGGCAGAGAATGAATGTCTATTTGTGCCAGTATAAGCAAGGTGTGCTTCCTCCTGTTACATGCTTTACAATCATCTCCACCTGCCAGCCAGCCACCTCCACCCAGTAAACGAAGGAAACATCAAGGAAAATAGAGCATCTACGAACCTCGGTGGACGACACCAGAATGGGAGCCAATTGCCTGATACCTCGGCACCGGTGAGCTCATTAAACAGTCAACCGCCATAGCACCCCGCGACCATGGTCCCGGTATGGCATCCGACTTCCACGCCGATTTGCCCCATCATTCCCTCCACTTGTCCTGCCATTCTATCCTGATTGGAAGCTAGTAGGGATACGAGTTCAACTCTCAGCTTCGCTGTGACCGGTACGTCTAGGATCTCTTTGGCCATGTTGGCATCACCCATGAGGATGGCTTTGTTGTAGTGCATGTAGTGCTCGGCCGTTGGGAAGTAGATGTCAGGGAAGTCGGGGTCCTCGAAGCCTTCGGGGTACCATTTACTCAAAAACCCGTAGGGCTCCTCCTTCTTCGAGAAGTAAATGACGGGGCCGAGTTCGGTCCGGTCATGGTACTTGGAGTTTGCCATTCCGTGACGATGGTCAGCTGCGATCGGGGGTAGACGGTTGGCTGGCCCGCGATAACAAGGTAAAAACAAAATGTAGATTAAAAATGAATCGGGGCCAAAAATTGGGCGGAAAAGAGATGTTGAAGGTAGGGAAAGGTGTTGCGGCGAGTTGCGTTGTGTTTAAGTGTAGCAACCCCACCTGCCTAGCAGTCTGTCAATCACCAATGTTGTGAATTAATCCATTGGCAGTAGCAACTCCTATTCAATTTCCGACAGGCCATTGGTGAAGGCACGGTGTAGGTCGCTCACTAAGTCTGCACATCCATAACACAATTTTCTATCTGAGACCAGCAGATATTCATTCTATCTCACATGTCCACCACACTTACCACATATTTAGGCCGCCCGGTCATAACCCGTCCATGACCAGGCCCCAGCCCGATTAACCAGCAGTACCAGACACATTATCTATAATCATTTCTCTCACAGTACGTTTTCTATCCATCATTCACCACCGCATCCAGTTATCCGAACCGGGCCCGGTTGACGTCCAGTCCATTCCCCGTTTTCACCGGCAACTGTTCTCCACAACCCACTTTTTTCCACCGCCGACCTGGTTCCCCAATCCATCTTTGTCGCCACGTTTGCGTATTCTCCGGTAGGACACTGCCAACAAGGTTTTCGTTATCTATTAGTGTTATAGTTGTGGCTTGTTCTTTGGGTTTGGAAGGTATTGGGTATGATGGCTTCTTTTTCGAGTTGAAAATTTACGTGTCAAGGAGTGAGTCGGTTTCGCTGGGCCAGCCTGGTTGATTCAGACTATCAGAAAAAGAGAGAGAGATCTTTGTTGCCGCCAAACCGGTTTCTTTATCCATCTTTCTACCAACACTCATCCGGTCGCCCGGCTGTAACCCTGCCGCAACCTGGTCAGATATTTCAACTCATTCAACCGCCTGGCTGTGCCCTGTTACAACCCGACTTTAACTCTGCCAACCCGACCTAACTCGCTACCAATTTCCCGTGACCATTATCACGGACTTACATCAGCCATGGCTCCTCGCAGTAGCGCTCGCAAGCGCAAATCGGAGGCGATACCTTTGTCGCCCGCGGCTGCCTCATCGTCCTCGCCCGTCCCGAACTCCGCATCGTCACATACCCCAACTTCGAAGCAGGCCCAAAGGGCTAAGAAGAAGAGAAAGCTCGGTCAGCTGGGCCAAGAGGCGCAAATAGCCGATGACGTGTCGTATCACTTCTCCAAGGCCCTTGTTCTCGAAGAAATCGGGGTGCTACCTACCGTAGAATGGATACCTGCTACCGAAAAGGAGGTCGACGACGTTTTTGCAAACAACAAGAAGTATAATACCATGGCAAGGAGGCCAAGAAGTGTCAAGTCCGTGGCATCAACTACGACGTACAAAACGAATTCAACTCGCCAGCTCTAAATCTGGATTGGTGGGACGAAGACTGGCATTTCATCCTTCGTGTGATGGGGGAATTTGTGTTAAAGTGGTCATTTGGCCGTGCCCCGCGCTTTGACACTCGACGTTAGGTGCGACTCCGTTGCGGGAGTGCACGAACCATATCTTATTTTGACCACCCGGCTCAACATACAGCATCAGAAACGACGTGCGATGCTGGATTGACCTATCGTGTTTGAATACTATGCATCATGAGCAGATCTGTTGCATGTGCGACGGACTTGAAAAGTTCATCATGCAACCTGCTTCATCCCGATAGGGGGTCCATTGCCCTAACCGTTGAAAGTTGTGAGCCTGACTGGGATGAGATCTCAATCAAAATCTGATGTCGCTTATATTATCAACAGTGTGTCTTTCTTGAATGTTTTACTTGGAAACTGTCACAGATATGAGGAACATGTCGGGGCTGAGTGACCAGAACGCGGTTTGAGCTTCGACACATGGCGCAGCGGATGGGCCGACGGTATGTCTCCCGCCCAAAATGCCATCGTCAATTGAGTGTCACTCCATCACTTGGCCAGAAGGGTAACCTGAAATCTTAGAATTGGGTGATATCTTTTCGCACCTGCTTGTCTTGGGATCACATTTCATAGTTTGGGTCTGGTATAGCAAACATGGAAGAGTCCCATCGAACAACCGATGGCTAGTGGTCAGCAGCCTCTCAAATTAGAAACGTTCAAGGGTCATCGCACCAAGCACCAATTCATACTGCATGAACCGACATTTCTATCCTATGTGATTTCTGTGTCCCTGTTGCTAGTGCTCTACGCATTCCTGTGGCAGCTAAGTTGGATCATACATCTCAACAGCATATGTCCTGGAGCAATCATTCAATCAAAGTTGGGACTACTTCGTCGCCCGTGCAAAACAAGTATCCAACTCCTTCCCTGGCATCATGGGCTGCAGGCACCGAGTTGGACTGCCGTGGTGCAATAATTGACCCCGAATAAATGCGCCTCTCGCTGGTAGCGGTCTTGGAAGGCAAGTGGCTGAAGTCAATCTTCCATCAGTAGTCTATGCCTCAACCGACCGTTGAAAGTTCAGGAGATGAACGGGTTGTACACTTCCCCTGTCTCGGCCGCACGCTTCTTCAACCGCCTGTTTGCCAGCTTCAAGTAGATCTTGGCGCCAGACGCGATGGCAAACGCAGTGCCTCCAAATACGAGCATGAGTATGAACGCGAGCCGGTAGGCGGGCTTCTCCTCATCTCGGAAAAAGTATGGCGAGATGACGTTGCCAAGATGACCAAATATATTGACGATGGCACCTGCCGCTGCGCGCTTCTCGGGAGTCGTGCTTAAGGTGGAGACGGCCCAGGTGTACACGAGAGCATTGGCCGAGAAGGAACCCGGCGCGAAGAGGAAGGACGCAGCATACCTCGCCGCCATGTTGGTGGTCGCGATGGTGATGATATACCCAATGGCCGCCGCCAACAGGCCGGCGGAAATGTGAAAGCCTCGCTCGCGGATGCGGTCACTATTCCACGACGCGAAGAAAGACACAATGGCACCCAAGAAGTAGGGCGGAGCAGTGAGCAGAAGGGACGTTGTATTGTTGCCGATGCCTAGCCCCCTCACGAGCGTAGGGAAGAAAAAGTTGAACCCGTACGAGCCGGTCATGAAGATGTTGAGCAACACGAATATCCAGGTCTTGAAGTCGGTGACGGCGAGCTTGACTCCTGTCCAGACAGTTCCGGTGCCAGAAGCGCCGGTCACCCGGTCGGCAACCATACGGGCTTCAGCGAGACGGCGCATATCGCCATCCAAAGCCCACCGCTGGCTTCCCGTCTTGGAATGGGGGTAGTCGGGCAGGGTCCAGAAGGCAGCGACGCCGCAAACCGTGCTCATGAGCGACTCGATAATGAAGAGCCACTTCCAGCCTGCGATCCCAGCGGCACCATCGAGACCACCGAAGATGGCGGCGGCGAGGATGCCCGAGAACGCTTGTGCAAGCACGAGTCCAGAGTACAGGATGGCCGTGCGCAGAGCAATTTCTCTTCGAGTGTACCAGCAGCTCATGACGTAGACGGACTAGATTGTAATAATTGTTGCTGTCAGCAATTATTCATCGTATCAAGAATATACTGCAGTTCGAATGGAACTCACCCCTGGGAAGAGCGGCGCTTCCAGTATTCCCAAAAAGAAGCGAACCACAAAAAGCGTCTCAGGGCTCGTCGTCCCGGCAGTGGCGGCGGAAACTGCAGACCACACGATGGCCGTCACGGGCAGGTACACTGAGGGGCGCACGCGCGTGAGCAACATGTTCGAGGGGAGTTGTGCCAGCATGTAACCGACGGTCAACACGGCGACGGCAGTGTTGTAGTCATCGCCGCTCAGACCGAGGTCCTCTTCGAAAGTGTTAAGGCGCGCTTGGGCGATGTTAGTGCGGTCGAGGTAGTTGTTCAAGTACAGAATCCAAACGGTGGGCAGGAGTGTCATGTCAAGTCGGCGCACAAGCTTCTTCTCGGTAGCGCGCCAGTCAGGAAGGTTCAGCCCAGCGATGGGGGCAAAGTTGTGATAGTAACCGTCAGCGGCCACTGGAATTTTCTCTTCACTGCCTCCAGACATGACAGCCTCTAGTCCTGGGTCATCTTGCCTTTTCTCGATGATGTCAGCATCAGCGGAAACATCAGCAGAAGAAGGCGAGACGTTGTCTCTTTGGTTTGGCATGATATGATGATGACAGTAGAAATGATGGATGGGATGGGAGTAGCCGACTTGCTCCTCTGGCCTGTCTCTCAACTACAAGGCGAAAGGTCACCCTATATATGAAATGCAGGTAACCAGGCATCTGTACCCCATGGCCATGATTGTAGAGAACCCCATCTGCTTCCCCAATTTGGTCACTCAACTCACGCTCTCTGGACTCGTGAGATCCTACATAGCGACACCATCTGTTGGTCTTGAGAGGAGAACATCCCAAGAGGCTGGGCGAATCCAATTGCCAAGAGAGCTAAACTGCTGGGCGTCCATGTGCCATTGCCATGGGGCCATGGCGTTCCCAACGGTCTGCGTATTTTCTCACATTGCGCTTCAAAATATCCCAAAATGATCATTTAATCGCAATCCTACAATGCCGGCATTCGGAAATTATCGCTTGAGCTCTGATTGGCTGACCCGACTCTAATGTCTGGGCAGTCAGGAAACAGGGTTTGGCTCCACTGTCCCAAGACGGCAATGCGGCACAACCAGTAATAGGGTTAGGGTTAGGGTTAGGGTTAGGGTTAGGGTAAGG